>CM028134.1:1104792500-1106117500 GCA_016271365.2 Neoceratodus forsteri | reverse complement strand
TGTCTTGTCACATAGTAACAGGAACAACAATGGAAATGCAAGCACCAACAGTTATGCACATGGTAAAGCAAACGTAAATGGTAAACCAAACATTAATAGAGACACAAGCGCAAAGTGACGCTGAAGTGAACAGAGATGAAAACAGACACACAAGCGCATACAAAACACAACTGTTAACATGCACAGTGATGGCAGTGGTATTTTAAATGCAAATGTGGCCAGAGTGGAGTAGGGGATGTGCTAGCGCAAGTGCCGTTGCACTAGGTGCAACAACTGCGATATTCAAAGTGCACATGCAAATGGGGCCATAATGTATGCAAGGCACAAATGGGGCCATTTGCATGCCATTATGGCCTAATTTGCATACAGGTGTGCCAATCCCCGGCAACTTGCACCTGGCACCCTGCCAGACTGCAGCCGTCGGGGACCGACGCCCCCTGAACAAGCAGCAAAGTGCCCCACTGCCTGATCGCAGGCATAGGGAATGTAAATTAACATCCCATATCCCTGGTGGTCCAGTGGACTGCTTGCAGCCCAATTGCAGGCAGAAGTACAGTAATAGCAACCCTCCTATATCCCTGGTGGTCCAGTGGACCACTCGCAGCCTGATCGCGGGCATATGTAATAAATAATAGTCCAATATCCCCGGTGGTTCAGTGGACCACTGCAGCCCGATCGCAGGCGTCCAGTAATAAAATATGGTAATCAATCCAACCCTGGTGGTCCAGCAGTACCCCTCCCACCGCCCACTGATCTCCATCACCCCGCCTCCCGGCAGCAGCGGCGGCAGCTTATTCTGCCAGCAGCCCTGCCACCTGCCGACTGACTCCATGTGGTAGGGCTGTATGCCCATTGGTCCACAGTGTGGGCAGTGGCGTGCAACCATACCATACTACACAGTCCAGAAATGTGAATGGATCCATTCACATATGTGGTCTGTGTAGTACAGTACGGGCTGCACACCCATTGGCCCACACTGTGGACCAATGGGTGTATAGCCCTACCATACGGAGTCAGTCAGCGGGTGGCTGGGTGGCTGGCAGGTGGGAAGCTGCCGCCCGCCGCTGCTGGTGGGGAGCGGGGTGGTGGGGCTCAGTCGGCGGGTGGGGAGGGGGGTACTGCTGGACCACCAGGGATGGATTGGATTGCCATATTTTATTACTGACACCCGTGATCGGGCTGCGAGCGGTCCACTGGACCACCAGGGATATTGGACTATTATTTATTACATATGCCCACGTTTGTGCTGCGAGTGGTCCACTGGACCACCAGGGATATAGGAGGGTTGCTATTACTGTACTTCTGCCCACGATTGGGCTGTGAGTGGTCCACTGGACCACCAGGGATTTAGGATGTTCCCTATTACTATATATGCCCGTGGTCAGGCATGGGGGTCGCTACCATACAGGTGCTGCCAGAGCTCGGGTGGCCACCCACACCTGGCAGCTGCCGTGTTGTGCCCTGCAATATGGCAGCTCACCTGTGGGTGGTCAGCTGTTGCTCCTTTTTTTTTGGCTCACCTGTGTGCAGCGCAAATAGGGGTTGCACATGCATGGGCTCAGCACATCCCGGGCTGAATATTGAGATCTGTGGAGTATGCATGGCATGCCCCCCAACTTGTGCTGCATACTTGCCTGACACGCTCTGGCGCATCGGGATTTGTGCCAGGCACATTCCCTTTGAATATCGAGCCGGGCACAACCCTTCTGAATATCCAGCCCAGTGTGAACAAAGAATGTATGCATAATAATGGGCCTTAGAGCAGAAAATGAGCTGTTGGAAGACTAAATTGTTTATATCTCAGGAACTGTATGACGTGGAAAAAAAAATTCACATGAATCATGATTTTTCTGGCTACATTTTCACTGACTGTGTAGCCATAGGCTATGCATCGTCATGACAAAAATTCCATATCTCGCACCGTTTCCAAGATATGAGCCTCAAAAGGTGTGGTGGATGCCACCATGTTAGTCTATGGGAGAAAATGCCAACTTTGGAGTACGGTAACTTGGCATCCATGCAATATTTTTTCACCAAACTACCAAAAAGCACATCTGTGAGATGTTGGCTGTTTTCCCTCCAAATTTCAGCTCAAATGACCAAACCGTTCTTTTGCAGCAGGGTGGCAAAGAATTCCTGTCATTTTGCCATAGTCTGAAGAAGTACTTTCGCAAATTGCGACACTTTTCTCAAAAATTTGCAAAAGTGTCACAGGTGTGACACTACTGTTTCCAGAAATTTGAAAAACATATTTCTGGGGTGTTTAACCCCAAAATAAAGACATGGCTAGCATCCTCAAGGTCCGACTAGGTGAAGACAGAAAGAATTGTGTCCCTAGAAGGTCCCAATTTTAAATGTCAAACATTTTTCTGATCAGTAACTGAAAACAAAATGGCAGATTTGCGACACTACTAGGGCCATTTGTGACACTACAAAGTTCATTTGCAACACTTTTGAACTTTCTGTTACTGTAACTTTTCCCATTGACTTATAATGGGAACTTGTTTTTTGAATAACTTTTGAGTCATTCAGTATTTTTTCATGAAATTTTCAAAAGGTACATCAAGGACCCTGGCTGCACGTTTCCTAAGTTTTCGGACCGGTCACACAAACCATGCAACATGTAGGCGAGAGCAAAGAATTCCCAAAAAAAGCACAATTGCGCTTTTGTTGTTGCTTAATAACTCCGCAGCCATATATCCAACCTAGTATTTAAAGTTGGCAGATCCCAAGATCTACCATGCCCAATCCTGCACACCAAATTTCAGGCAAAACCCTTGAACAGTGGCAAAGTTATTAGGTGCAAATTTTCACCCTTTAACCTTAAAAGTGCTACTAACCCTAACTATGGTAGCACTACTGTGCTACATTATATATATATATATATATATATATATATATTTATTCATGGCAAAAACTCTGTTTAATACATCAGTTAGGGTTGTTCCACAGCAACAAAGCGAAGAAATTCGATGTTAGGGTTGAAACCCACCCTACCCCCCACCCCTGCACCCTCACCATGCCCCCCAACTGGCATCAGGGTGCATTGGGGTCGCTCTGCCCTCTCACCCCATTCCATGTGTAAACAAGCTGAGGTGGTGAAGTATAGAGAGAATGGGGTGAGAGTTAGGACCGATTAACCCAATGCACACCCAATGCCGGGTTGGGGGGCAGGCAGGGTGGGGTGCAAGAGGCTTCAACCCCTAACATCAAATCTTCTTCGCTTTTGTCACTGTGGAACAACCCTAACTGATGTGTTAGATGGAGTTTTTGCCATGAATTTACCTTCTTTGAGAATGGGGACTATAAATAGTTAATGGAATGTGGTGGTGGGAGCTCGGGCCCTTTGTGCCCTGCACTCCCCAGTATGTGATTTTTGTCACATAGTAATGGTAAGTGCAATGCTAATGCAAGTGCAAATGGTTATGCACATAGTGACACTAACATAAATGGTAAACGCAAACGGTAATAGAACGCAAATGCAAAGTGGACACCAAAGCGAACAGTGACACAAACAGAGACACAAATGCAAGTGCAGCTGGAAACGCAAACCGTAATGTGCACGTCCATGGTACCTCAATTGTAAACACAAATGGTAACGGTAACAGCAACAATGATGGCAAAGGAAACAGAAACACAAACGCAAGGTTGTACGGAAATGCAAACCGTAATGTGCACATTGATGGTACCGGAATTTTAAACACAAATGGTAATGGTAACAGCTACAATAATGCCAAAGGAGACAAAAATGGAAACACAAATGCAAGCATGTACAGAAACTCAAACCGTGATGCGCACGGTCACAGTACCACAATTGTAAATGCAAATGGTAATTGTAACAGCAACAATGACACCAAAGGAAACAGAAACACAATCGCAAATGCAAGCGTGTACGGAAATGCAAACCGTAACACGATGGTCATGGTACTGCAATTGGAAACGCAATGGTAATGATAACAGCAAGCAAACAACGCCAAAAGAAACAGAAACACAAATGCAAGCTTGTACAGAAACACAAACCATAATGCGATGATCACGGTAACGACAATTAGAATCACAAATGGTAATGGTAACAGCAACAATAATACCAAAGGAAACAGAAACACAAACGCAAGCGCATACGAAAATGGAAACTGTAACACACACAGTCATTGTACCACAACTGGAAATGCAAAAGGCAATGGTAACAGCAACAGTAATGCCAAAAGAAGCACAAATGCAAGCATGTATGAAAACGCAAACTGTAACACACATGGTGACGGTACCGCAATTGGAAACACAAATGGTAATGGTAACAGCAACAATAACACCAAAGGAAACAGAAACACAAATGCAAGAGCGTATGGAAACGCAAACCGTAACACGCACGGTCAAGGTAACGCAATTGGAACGGCAAATGGTAATGGTAACAGCAATGATGACACAAAATGAAAGACAACACAAACAGAAGGGTGGCTACAAATGCAAATGGTAATGTGCATGGTGACGCAAATCAAAACACTAACAGACACAGTAGTGGAGACGCAAATGGTAACAGTAATGCAAATGCAAGTGCAAATGAACACTCAAAGGGTAGCACAAACAGTGGTGTACAGGGGAATGCTAATGCAAACAGGTACAGAAATGCAAGTGGAAATGCTAAGTGGGGAGGCTAAGCATTTTTATGAAGAAAAGTCTGTATCTCACACCGTTTCCGAGATACGGGCCCCGAAAGGCACGGCAGACACCACCATGTTAGTCTATGGGAAAAAGCATCAAATTTGGAGCACCGTAACTTTGCATCCCTGCAATATTTTTTCACCAAACCACCAAAAGGCACATCTGTGGGATGTTGGCTTTTTCTGCCAATTTCAGCCCAAAAGACCAAAGTGTTCTTTTGCAGCAGGGTGGCAAACAATTCCTGTCATTTTGGCCATAGTGTTGCAAAGTAGTGTCGTGATTTGCACACTTTCACAAAAATCAAGGAAGTGTCACAAGTTCAACACTACTTTGTGACACTACAGATTACAAAAATTTGAAAAACATATTTCTGGGGTGTTTAATCCCCCAAAAAAGACATGGCTAGCATCCTCAGGACTCGACTAGGTGAACACAAAAATAATTGTGTCCCTAGAGGGTCCCAAATTTAAATGCCAAGCGTTTCTGTGACCAGTATCTGAAAAAAAAATGGCTGACTCACGACAAAACAGGGGTCATTTGCAACACTAAAAACTCCATTTGCGACACTGTCAACTTTTTAACTTTTCCCAATGACTATAATGGGAAACTTGTTTTTTGAATAACTTTTGAACCGTTTAATATTTTTTCATGAAATCTTTGAAAGGCACATCGGGGAGCCTCGCTGCATGTTCTCTGAAGTTTTCAGACCAGTCATGCAAACTGTGCGACCTGTAGGCACAAGCAAAAAATGTGCAAAAAAGCATAAATGTGTGACAGAATGTTGCTTAATAACTCAGAAACTGTATAAACGATTGGTACAAAATTTGGCAGATCCCAAGATCTATGCTATCTTCTCCAAGCCTGCCAAATGTCAGGCAAATCTGTGATATGGTGGCAAAGTTATTAAGGTGCAAAATTTCACCATTTAACCTTAAATGGGGTATTCAACCCTAACTATAGTGACATTATCGATACAAATATATATATATATTGAATATAGCAAACAAACATTGTTAATTCCAAAAGCTGAACTTTATGTTTTTAGTGTATAAATGTTTAAGAAAAACCTGTGGCTCTTACTGTAAATTAGAATGCTGTGTCTGTTTTCCTTGGGAGCTGTAGTTTCACTCCTTATTTGTTGTCTCCTTCTGAGGCCCCAGGTGGCTCTGATAATCATTTGTTCTAAAGGTTTTTTAAGTAAATTTGGAGGCATTAAATATCTTCTGTCCTCCTAGTCCTTAATAAAGGCATCAAGTATCTTCTGTTCTCCTAGTCCTTAATAAAATGCAGGGGCTACACAACTTGATCACTGCACAGACTTGTTCTGTTGCTTGATTCAGGTCCCAAACTAGTGTGTCTAGTTACAGCATGATACAGCCACCTCATACCCCTCCCATATGAATAAAAACAAAAGTTGAGGGTGGATCTTTAGGAGCTTCTCAGGTGGAGGTGGGGATGGATCTTACCCCCCCAAAAAAACAACTAATGCTGCCTCCCACTACTCAGGTTCCAGTTCTTGTACCACCCATTTAAGAAAGAAAATAGTGCCCTGCAACCATTGACTAACATGAAAGTGTATTTATTTGATGGTGGAAAACATTGCTTGGAGGAGAGTAAGGTGGAAGAGACTATTTACACCTTCAGTCAGTTCAACGGACAGAAAACTTGACATCACTCCTTTTGTACAAGCAAAACGTCTGCAGACTCTGCCTACTGCAGCCGTAAAAAGTATAAATCTTAGAACTGTGAAACTTTGTGTGGTTATGTAGGTCAGTAGGGAAAGATTTCCTGGTGGGGTTGACTTTTGAGAATTTTGCAGGTTTTCAGATATTTAAGTTTGAAAATTCATGTTTTGGCAGTAGCTAGTAGAGATGCAGCAAATTTAAAATCCGCCGGCAAGTGAACGCGAAGTGGCCTTTTCAAGTTGGCACTTCACCACATGGAGTGCCCCATTGGAAAGGCTCACTTCACCTTGTTATTATTACTTCGTGTTGTCATGCCACCTTAAATGCAAAGTAAAGCAGAGTGACAACAATATTGGCAGCACCCCACCCACACAGTCACCAGGACGAATGTGCATCCCCAAAGTGCTACTATCTTGTGTTCTGAAACTCCCAGTGCTGATGAAGTGAAATGAGAGTATAGCAAGAAATGCAGTCTCCCAGAATTAATGATGTTCAGTCATGCACGCAGTGGTCACACACAGTCACCAGAATTAATGTGCATCCCAAAATGCTACTGTCTTGTGTCCAGAAAATTCCCCAGTGCTGGCTAAATGCTACTGTCTTGTGTCCAGAAAATTCTCAGTGCTGATGAAGTGAAATGAGAGCATAACAAGAAATGCAGTATCCCAGAATTAATGGCGACTGCAAATGCACAGACAGATTAACTGCACTGCACGCCAAGAGATGCATATGAAAAGGCTCAACAACACCTAACCAGTGCTCACAAGTCACAAATCCAAATCTGGAAAGGAATACATTTTGCCAGTTGGGGATGAGTGCATGGCAGTAGCAGTCCACTACCAGTAAAGATACCACAAAGCAGTATAAAAATTCATGCAGGTGCAGTGGATAGCAGGTTCACACTGCTGCATTACTCTGTGGCACAATAAAGGTGTCTGATTTAATGGCATGCATCGCATACACACTCACACACATGCTACAAGTAATGCGCAGCAAATTGAAAACCTTTAGTAATATAGCCAAATCTTTTAAACAGACAAATTATACACTGCTGCACCACAACCACATTAACACAGTTATACAAGAAAATTATAACCAAAACAGAAAGACTGCCTTTTTCTCCCAGTTAATGTACCTACACCACAAATACACCCTTCCCAAAGCACACTTCACAGTACACAGACTGACTGTTCTAAATTAACATTCAAAATCCACACACAACAATAATCACTCAATGATATGAGCCCAGAAGGGTTTCCTACAATCGATGTACTAAATTTTGAGCAAAACAAATGACTCAAAAAGGCATTTTAAACAGCTTTTAGAGGTTCTGAATTGCAGAGCTTGCCAGAACTGAGGATCTGCAGAACAATCTAGAGCCCATGTGACCTGCAATACCATGAATCACTGCAGAATTTCATTTGGAGCTCAATTACAAGCCTAAGTGAGGCAAATTACATTGATTTCAATGTAGCTTGCCTTAAATTTGGTGGAGAAGTGGTTTGGGAACGGCGGAATTACGTAAAGTCATTGGTTTCGATGGACTTTGCGTTCCTCATTATGAAGCGAAGTACTCTGATTCACATTGTGGAGTACTCCGCAGAATCCACATTACTTCGTGAATCACTTCACGAAGCGAATTGGGTCCACTTCGCCCACCACTACTTACAGTACTGTAACTCACATGCTGTACAGGAAGGAATGCGAATGCCTATGGCTGTACTACCCCAATGAGCTGTAGCACAAAACTCCCTGACTTAAAAACGCTTATTAATGAGTACAATGATGGGGTGGTGAAGCCTGCAGAAATATTACAAAACAGGCTTACAATACATCCAAGTAACTAGTAAAACAAGCATTTGTCAATGCCAAATGTTTGCTTGCTGGCATTAGCATTGGTAGTGTAGGAGTTAGAGAGTTGCCTAATAGGAATGGCAGTAAAGTATTGAACTTAAGCCAACCCCACCACCACCCTGCACAGACTGACAGGCATTGGGGTGTGTGTTTGGGTCGTCAGGCATAACGGCCATGCCATTTCACCACACCCTACCCTGCAGACACCGACAAGTGTCACAATGTGCCTTGGGGTCTTTGGCCCTTATGCTCACCCCATTCCATCAGGAAATACACTGAAATGGGTGCTGTATGGGAGAATGGGGTGAACTTTAGGGCCGAAGAGTCCAAGGCACACCTCGATGCCTCTCACTGGCTGCAGGGTGTGGAATGGTATGAGCATTACAGGTGAGAATCCCAAGTCACACCCCTGATGCCTGTCAATCTCTACAGGGTGGGGCGTTATGGTCGGAAACCCTAATGCCTCAGGCGTTTGTTGGCATTTTCACTCCAAATTTTCAACATGGGTTTTTTGTTACCCCCACCTTATGAACAGTGGCAATATCAGTTTGTTAGCCGAAAGCTGATTTTGCACAGCAATTACGCCATTTGGCACCACAGGTGTGAAAACACATTTTGAACAAGATGTGAAAAATGACAGCTGTACTGTTCTTGGGGAGGTGCAAAAAATGGCAATGTTGAAAATCTGCAGTGAAAATATTAAAAAAACTGGTGAAGTCATGAGCGTGTGTAGAAACTGAGCAACGCACACCCATAATGCAATTAGTTTGGGGATTTTTTACAGCAGATTGTCAACACAGGCATTTTGGAACTTCACACATGAACAGTGTCACTGTGATTTTCTTAATCTGTCCTGAACAGTGATTTCCCACAGCGACCACGCATTTCTGCACCGGAAGTGCAAAACACATTTCAGCCATGGTGTGAAAAATGACAGCTGTACTGTTCATAAAGAAGTCTGGAAAATAACAGTGGTGAAAATCTGGACTGAAAGTATTAGAAATCTATGAACTTACGAGGGTGAGTGGAAACCGCGCAATGGTCGTCGTAACACAGTCATTTTATGGACTTTTTTCATCAAATTTTTAACATAGCCATTGTAACACCTCGGCTCATGAACAGTGTCACTGTGATTTTCTTAATTTGTTCCAAACATTGATTTTGCACACCGACTGCGCCATTGTGTGCTACATGTGCGGAAACACATTTTGGGTGAGATGTGAAAAATGACAGCTGTACTGCTCATAAGGAGGTGTGGTAAAATGGCAATGCTGAAAATCTGAAGTGAAAATATTGAAAATTCATGAACTTACGAGAGTACATAGGAACAGCACAATGCATGCTCGTAAAACAGTCATTTTGGGGAATTTTTTCACCAAATTTTTAACATAGAGAATAAAGTACGGATCTGGGTGTGTAACAAGAATTTACATACACCCCAGTGGTTTGATGCTACGTAAACCCAGAGAGCGAAGCTCGAGGGGTTTATGTGAAGCATCTAACCCAGAGGATGTGTGTAAATTCAAGTTTACACACACCCAGACCCATGTTTTATTTTATATAATTGCTGGGTTTCCTTTTTTTCACTTTAGCAATTATATAAAATAAAGAGCTGCCAATGTATCCTAAGTTCGGTTATGCTTCGTCCGGTGCCGAGATTTGCCTTTTTTTAAAACTTTTGTTTCCTTTGTGCAGGTCTTTGAATGTTTTCACTGGGGAAAATATAACAGAAAAGGACATACCGCTGAGTTCTTCTGGCAGTCCTGTTTTGGTGACACAGAAGCGGTGAGCAGTCTCGAATGGTCATGCTGCTGTGTGAGCATGAGCACAACAAGGGATACTGTGCGCGTGTTTGCCGTTATAAACACTCCTTTATAATGGCAAATTATGCCACGGTTTCCCTATGGGAAAAAGGGGAAGCCAGTTATTATATAGCTATTTTAACACCTCTGCTCATGAACAGTGTCACTGTCATTTTCTTAATCTGTCCTGAACATTGATTTCACACACTGACTATGCCATTGTGTGCTACTTGAGGAAACACATTTTGATGAGATGTGAAACATGGCAGCTGTACTGCTCATAAGGAGGTGTTGTAAAATGGCAATGTTGAAAATCTGGAGTGAAAATATTGAAAATTCATGAACTTACAAACGCAAGGAGAACAGTGCAACGATGCTCATAAAACAATATTTTGGAGTTATCAATTAAATATAGGTTTTGGGGTCTACCTCATGAACTGTGACAGTCTTTTTTTCATAAATCAGTCCCAGAAGGTGGTTCTGCACAGTGACCGCGAAATCACCTTTCGGGGCTGATTAACAAAATGACAGTGACAGAATTCATGAGGTGGGGTCCCAAAAACCCCATGTTTAAAATTTGGTGGAAAAATTCCCAGAAATGCCTGAGATATGCATCAAAGTTGAAAAAACCCTATTTATTCCATTATACAGCTTACCGCCATTTCCTCAGCTTGCGGTCGGCTTTGAAAATTACAGGCGTATTCCAGTCACGAAGAAAGATCGTCACTAAACTCAGGAGGTAAGTATGGGGTGAGGTGGGGTGTGGGGAGATAGGGTGCGAGAAGGTATGGTGGGGGCCAGGACAGCCAGCGAGGGAAGGTTTTTTCTTGCAGGTTTTTTTTTTTCTTGGATGACACGGGACTTGTTCCACGCTGGGGTGGGCTCCCAGCGTGGCAGCTGGAAGGCTGTTTGGGGGTCAGTGGAGCTGACAGGGGATTGGGCACCCCCGTCAGCCATATGGACTGTTGCTATGCTGGGGTGGGCTCCCAGTGTGGCACCCAGTTGTCTGCTGGGGGGAGGGCATTGGAGCCGATGGGGGATTGGGCACCTCTGTCGGCCATATGGACTGTTGCCATGCTGGGGTGGGCTCCCAGCATGGCACCTGGAACTCTGTTGGGGGAAGCGCAGCAGAGCCGAAGGGGGATTGGGCGTCCCCATTGGCCATACAGTGTGTGTGGGGGGGAGCGCATGCACACACAGTATCTTCTCACTGCTCACTGAGCTCTCCCTTTCAACTGTACGCCACTGCATTTTAAACTGCTGTCATAGACAGCTGCAGCATTCATTGGTGAACTGTGGCTGTGCCTGCAAACACACTGACTGCATTAGAAGACAGGATGCCACACCTACAAAAACTTGGATGATGGCACTATGCTTCTTGCACAAGTGTGCAAGCAAAACATGAAAATTAATGTTGTGATTCATGCCATGATCATGAATCGTGATTTGTGACTGCATTTGTGACCATGATGATGAAGAACGTGATTCAGTGTTGACGGTGTGAGATAACCAGTATGGAACTACATTGGGAACGTGAATGCCTACGGCTGTACTTCCCCGATGAGCTGTAGCACAAAACTCCCTGACTTAAAAATGCTCATTAATGAGTACAACGGCAGAGTGGTGAAGCCTGGAGAGATACTACAAAACAGGCTTACAATACATCCAAGTAACTAGTAAAAAATTAATGTTGTGATTCGTGATGTGATCATGAATCGTGATTTGTGACTGCATTTGTGACCATGATGAAGAAGAATGTGTTTTGTATCATGAGCGACTCGTGATGATGGTCCTGACTTAACAACACATATTAATGATACAATGTTCGTGCAGAATTATGTACCACACCAGTCCAGTACTCTGAAGGCAAGCCAAAGAAACAACTGTGACTTAAGTTACAAATGGAGACTGGGCCCGAAAGAGATGCAAATGCACAGACAGATTAAGATTGCGCTGCACACTGAAGAGATACAGATGCAAAGACACAACACCTAACCAGTGCTCACCATCAGAAATTTAAATCTGAAAAGAATACCTTCGCCGGTTGGGGAGGGGTCAGGCAGTGTACTGTACTGTTGCAGTAACAGTCACTAGTACTAGTACCAGTAAAGATACCACAAAGAAGTACAAAAATCACACAGCTGCAGTGGATAGCAGGTTCACATTGCTGAAATTACTATGTGGCACAATAAAAGGTGTCTGATTTGATGACATGCATCACACACATACTCACGCACACACTAAGCAATGCGTAGCAAATTGAAAACTTCAGAAATATAACCACGTATTTTAAACAAACTAAAATTATGCACTGCTGCACCACAACAATCAGCAAAAAAAGGCAAGAATTAACTGAAACTATTACCGTGTGTACATTAACACAGTTATACAAAAAAATATCACCAAAACAGAAAGAACTGTCTTTTTCTCCAAGTTATCTACTTACACCACAGATACGCCCCTCCCCCAAAGCACACTTCCACTGTCTCTCAGTACACAGACCGAATGTCATACATTAACATTCAAAATCCATACAGAAACAATAAACGTCGATGATATGAGCACAGGAGGGTTTCTGCAATCTATGAACTAAAGTTTCAGCAAACAAAATTACATAAAATACTTTTTAATATCTTTTAGAAGGTTTGAATCACAGAGAGTTCTCAAAGCAGACTGTCTCCTACAGCTTTCTACACACTACCCCAACTGAGGCTGTGCAGAACAATCTAGAGCCCATGTGACCTGCAATCCCATGAATCACTGCAAAATTAGCCTTTGGAGCTTAAAAAACAAGTAGTGAGGTGAAAGTATATTGCTTTCAATGTACTTCACCTAAAATTAATTAGATGAGTGGTTTTGGAAAGGCGGATGTAGCGAAGTCATTGTTTTCAATGGACTTCCGTTACCCATTATAACACAAAGTACTTTGCTTCGTGTTGCGGTGCACTCTGCGAATCCACTTTCACTTCATGATTCACTTTGCAGAGCATATTGGGGCCACTTCGCCCATCTCTAGTTGCTAGTCATTAAGGAAATTGGGTCACAGAGCTAACACGCACTGCATGTGCAGAACAGTTCCAATGTACTTGATTCTATCGGCAGTGTCTGTAATTTTAAGTTGCTGGGTTTCTTCTGCCTTTCTCTAGAGAAACAAATATATATTGTGCAACTTTGTGTGGACACGTAGTTTGGTCTAGAAGGGTTTTCTAAGTGACTGGGTGTATAATATTTTAATTCATTTTAAAATATTAAAGTTTAACTTAGGTGTATAAGTGCATTAGGTAATGATATCGAGCTGAAATTTCACTATTATGATTTTTGTTTAGCACCACTGTTATGTGCAAAAATCCTGTTAGATATCAGTAACTGAGACGCCACAGAAAATGACAAAATATTGATAAAATCAGTTTATGAGGTTATCCATTCAGGAAAGAAAAAAGCTGTCTACACACACACAGGTGAGCTCCCTGAATCATATGATCAGTATTGTTAACTAACTTAGCACACCCATCCGAATCAAGATGTCAGCTGAATCATACAGTCAGGGACAGGAAGCTCTGCTTACCAGCTGAGTTATTTTATAGAGTACTGTAGTTATTAGAACATTCACATCTACTAACAGAAGGGGATCTAGTTTGTGCTGAGAGATAATACTTTTATCTTATTTTAAGCAACTGGCAGGGGTATTATCCAAAAATAAAAATAACCCTGAAGTTTGTTTTTGAAAGCTAGTGTACTGCTGATTTTGAAAGATATAGGAAACAGCATGGTGAATAAAATAAGGAGGACAAATTTCTTTGAACATTAAAAAACAAAACAAGATAAAGAATTCTTAAATTAGTGTAAAATACATTTAATTCAGTCTTATACTAATATACTAACATACTAAAATGCCTGCAGAATAGGCCCAATGGTCTTTCGTGTCTGCTCGTTTGGTCAGCCCCCACCCTGGGAGCTGACCTTGCTGCCCCCTCACCCTCTCTGGCTTCTCCCTTCCCAGTCCCAGATATTCTCACTGCACCTGACTTTTCTTCCAGAACCCTTCCTCTGTTCCTGTCCCACGTACTCTTGAACCCCTCCACCATCTCTGCCTCCACCAGCCCCAGGGCAATGCATTCCGTGGCTCCACCACCCTCTCAGTGAAGTAGCACCTCCTCCATTTTCTCCCTTGAATCTCCCCCCTCCAGCTTCCACCCATGCTCTCTAGTTGTCCCCCCTCCTTCCTTCAGAGTACCCTGACTGCTCCTCCCTATTTACCCCTTCATTTTACCTGAGACCTCTATCATGTCCCCGGTCTCGACTCTCTTCCAATGTTATATTTAGCTCTTGAGCCTCCCCATATGTCCTGTCCCCAAGCCCCATATCATTTGGTTGCCCTCTCTGGACCCTCTCCACTCCAGTCCCTCTTTAAGTGTGGCCTCCAAACTGCATGCAGTACTGAGGTGGCCTCACCAAGCAGTTATACAGAGGGAGTATCACTTCCCTCCTTCTGGAGGTGATCCCCCTAGCGATGCATCCCAGCATCCTGTTGGCCTTGGCCGCTGCCCTCCTACAAGTCTCAGAGTTGTTCATCTTGACATCCACCACCACCACCCCAGGTCCCTCTCAGCCATTGAGACTTGTTGCATTTCCCCAGAGTGTACACTTGGCCTGGGTTTCTGGCTCCCAGATGCAGTACCTTGCATTTCCTTGCATTGAACCTCAGCTTCCACTTTCTAGACCACCTTTCCAGAGCCTCCAGGTCCCCCGTAGAACCACCTCCCTCCTACCCAACCACCAATGCCCCCAGTTTTGAGTCATCTGCAAGAGACTCATCTCACTCCTGATACCCTTCCTTATGTCAGAGACATAGGCGTTGAACAGGAGGGGCCCAAGGACCGATTCTTGAGGACCCCACTAACACTCCTTGGGATGAGACTATCCCACCAACCGCGACCTCTGGGTCCAGTCCTGGAGCCAGTTGCCTATCCATCTGATCATCTGGATCCCCACCCCCATTTCTCCCAGCTTATCCAACAGGCCCCTGTGAGGGACAGAGTCAAACGCCCTGCTGAAGTCAAGATAGAGGACGTCCACCGGTCTACCCAGGTCCAAGGCACTCATCACCCAGTCATAGAACTCCACAAGGTTTGTCTGAAATGATTTCCCCGTGGCGAATCCATGCTGTCTATCGTCCAGGCACCCTGACTTTTCCAGGTCCCTCCAGCCTCTCCTTGACAATGCCCTCCATCATCTTGCCCACCACAGATGTCAGACTTGTGGATAGGCACTAAATGCGCCACCTTCCAGTCCTGAGGCACCCACCCTGTCCTCAGAGAGATGCTGAAAAGCTCAGCTAGTGGTTTCACCAGGACATCCGCCATTTTCTTCAGCACTCTGGGATGTAATTTATCCGGCCCCAGTGCTTTCTCCTTCTTTAGGGACCTGAGGGCTTCTCTCACTCTCTCTCTGCCATGATTTCCACCTCCGCTACCTCTTACCCCTGCTTTGCCTTTCCCCCTCCTGCCAGTGATGGCCCCCCCTTTCCCCAGACCCGCCAATTGGTAAGGGTCCCCCCCCTCAGTTACACGCTCTCCTCCCATGTATGATGCAGCCCCTATTTTTCTTAGGAAAACTGAGGCGAAGTACTCATTTAGTACCTCAGCTCTGCTCTTCCAGGTCTTGTGCCCATCCTTCCCTGTTTTAATCCTGCTCATCTGCCCTTCACCCTTCATTTCTCCCCAATGTATCTAAAGAACCCCTTGTTCCCTCTCCTAATTTCCCTGGCCAGGTTCTGCTTCTTCCTTGCCTTAGCCGCCCTCACCACCCTAGTGGCCCTTCTGGCCATCAGCTCGTACTCCCCTCAATCCCTTTCACTCCTTATATATATTATTTGTATTTTTCTATTTTGAAAAGGATAATTTTAATAATCAAAATGTTATATCAATCCAGATCATGTTGTACAAAGGACTGGTGTTTGAAACACTGTTCTAAGTTTCAGGAGGTTTATGTGCTCCTGGGACTCGAGATGGATTGGGACCCCTGTGGAGTAAATCCCCAACCTGCTGCACCTAGCCCTGGGGGTCTCCATTACCTATCACCCTAACTTTGATGGCACTGAGCTGTTTACTGTTTTCTGGCTCATCTTGCATTTTAACACCATTGGCAGCCCCAAGATGAAGATCAGTGGGCAGATAGACCTCAAAAGCAAACACTCTGAGCTCATCAAGCCCTTTGTCAAGATGGAGAAAGATTAACCTGCTTCTGGACAGGCAGTAAATCAAAATGAGTTTGCCATTCTTTAGGCACCTACACCTGTGAGGACAGCAGTGAGATAAGCAATGAGATAAATAACAGATCAGTAAATGTGGCTGTGGGGATGCTAGAAGTACAATTCTATGCAAGATCTGTCTGTCAAAAACTAAGCCAATAGGCAAGAAAACCGGTTAATTATTGTAATCAGCTGTCTGGAGCTGGAAGATAAGCTTGGGGTGTTTTCCCAAGCCCCAGGATCTATAAGTCCACAGGAAATGGGTGGATAGGCACAATAGGTGGGTGGTCTGTGTAATCACCTCAAAGGTGTTCCCTTTTACAAGAAATGTGCCCCTGGTAGTGCCCTACTACATCTTAATAATGTGTTTAGTAACACTGCAAACCTAAAGCAAAACACCTTTGATTTATGGGATCATCACCCTGAAGGTGTTGGAGACAAAAGCAAAGGTGCAACTTTACTGAACTGTTTCCAAACATACCCTGGGAATGAAGTGTAAAATACTTTTAATGATCTCCTCTCAGTTTTTAGATCAGTGGAAGAATGATCATGCATTCTGTAACATACATAATCATTAGTGAATCTGCGGTAACATACAAAGAAACACACTAGCTGACATCAAAATGTGGGAGAAAAAAGATAACTACAACTTCCACACCACAATCAAATTGTACTAATGTACTTATTAATATCCATAATTTGTTAGTGATTGTGCCCTGAGCTGATCGTATTTCAAAGAGTCTGAACATTGCTCTATGAAATGATTTGGCACAACCACTACCTCAAATATAACAAGTACATAAAATAATGATTATAACTGATCCATTCACAAAATGAGCACTTACTTCAAAAGTAAATAAATACCATATAAAATGTATTATTGCAGAACGATAAAACAATAACATGGTGGGAAATGAAGTGCCCTTGCCATGAGAAGAAGGAACTTCAGTATTCATCCACTATAGAGACCCCAAGAAAGCATCACTTTGGGGCCCAGGCTACCAGTCAGTGCATTTAAAAATTCATGAGAGTCTGAAAGGATTCAAAATAATACAATAAAACCCTGATTATCCAAAGCCCTCAAATCTGAAACTCTGAGTTATCAGACAGTTGTTTCTCGGTTTCACAAACTAAAGCCAAGATATTGACAGCAGCACGATTGGCATTGTAATTCTTGTTGCCTTCTCAGCAAATAGTTGTTAACAGTTACAGTTCACGGCTTTACTGAAAATTCTCACACCTGCTGCTAAAGGTACTTAGTGGACTATTAATGTGGATGTAGGACAGTACTGTAGTCATGGGACAACACATTACTGTAAGTCAAGAGTTGAGAAAAAGTCCTTTACCTGCCTAGCAACAATAATGGCACTTGAAGCTGGTGACAAGGGTGTTGAAGCTGCCAGGCATTTTGGTGTTGGAACACAAGTGTGAAATGGTAAAAAAAGCCAAAGATAAACTTTGTGACTTTGCAGCCTCTGTGGACAGTGGATTACATGCAAAACATATAAAACAAAACAATGCGCACTTGCAGGAATGAAAATCTGGATAAAGCTGTGCATATTTGGTTCATTCAGAACCATCAGAATTGCACTTCCATATCAGGCACACTACTAAAAGAGAAAGCTTGTCATTTCTACAGACAGCTCAGGCTTGCCACTTCATTTTCTGTGAGTGAGGGCTGGTTAGATAATTTCAAACATAGGCATGACATATGCCAGCTGTCAGTAGCTGGTAAGAGTCTTTCTGCCAGCTTTGAATGGATCTAACCTTTCAGAAAAAAAATGAAGGAATTAATGACAAGGGCATCACTATCAGGAGCAGATTTGCAATGCTGAAGAGACGGGAACAACCGGAAGCTGCTCCCTCCAAAAAAATTACATTCTGGTGATGAGGAAAAATGCTCCCCGCTTAAAAAAAAAAAAAAAAACTACAAAGAACGGCTGACAATATTAGCCTGGAGTGCTCCACAAAATGCATCTAGTGGATGAGAAACATTACCCATAGGGACCCACTTCAAATCCTGACACTCTGTCAAAAAAAAAAAACAGAACTTCAAAAAAAGCAGTCAGTGCCAAAAGTTTCTTCTTCCATTAAATGCTCCACTGCATCGGTGCCTACCTGTGCACACGAGCAAAACACCTGACCACATGCATACAGCCTTTTGCATTGCGCACAGCTGCTTGACTGCCTACAAGCTATGATAAGAGGTACATGCTTCCTTTGCTGTTTTGGTATCCACTACATTTTATAAAATAAAAGACTAGTTATGAAAATAGATTTGGCAGCTCATTTGTGAATTATACTTGGATTACGATGGCCCCTGGAGAGCTACCATTTGCTGCAATTTGAAGTGTTGTGTCCTGGCATCATATTTTTTCATTTTGCTTCTAGACACATGGGCTGATTTTCAAACCTTCGGAATGCCACAAGCCCCTGGTGCATCGCAGCATATGATGCACAGGGCTTGCCGCATTCCCCTGCCGGTGATCTGGAGTTTCCAACCCTTGCACTAATCACCACTCCTTAGACCACAGTTTTATGGTCTAGCATGCATTACCCCGGGAGTCTACATACCGGTGCTTGCGCCAGAGCATTGGTGCCAGTCATAAAACATGGAAACTGCTGCAATTGCACCTGAGAATGGAAATTTGGGTGCAGTTGCAGCAAAGGGGCTTAGCGTACCACGGAATTCAGAGTCCCATGGCGCAGGGCTGAATACAAGCTCTGCACCCCCTTTGGAAAATCCTGCCCATGGTATATACACAGAACACACTCAGAATGGTGGATATCATGACCTCATGCATTACATACTGAACTATGTTATAACAACTCAACTACTGTGGTGGTATTTTTTGGTTGATGGTACAGTGGCCCCCCACAACCCTTCTTTACAGCTGGCTTGAGATCATGGGGTTGATTTTAAAAGCAAGACATTTGGCACAATGTGCCTGTGCCAAAGGGATTTGACACAAGTGGCACCTTGTGTTGAAGTTTGTAAAATCCCAATATTTGTATGCAGACCATGTCAAAATCAGGATGCATTGTGCCAAAGTCACCCTATGCCATCCTTGTAGCAGAAGTGCCATTTCACCAGGTCCCAAAGGGGCTTGCACCACAGTGGGGCTGCACTATCCCCTTAGTTAGGATTTTAGAATCCCCGCTGTGGTCATAAGAGGGGTCTGAGTATAAACCAGCCAGGAGCTGGTCTAAGGGCCCTGCTCAATTGCCTTAGGGGGTTGGTGAGTTAGGGGAGCCTGAAAGGATGGGACTGGGAGGCAGAGTGAGCAGTGGAGGTGTCATAGGGGGTGATGGGGACACGGTGATAGTGTGAGGGTTCTGAGGCAGCACCCAATGGAGGTGCCATGCTCCATGGGACAGAGCTGATTGGCCCATGTAGAAGGGGTTTGACATATGAACACCATGACCTGAACCCTAGGTGAAAACAGCCCTGACACCTGCCCCAAAGGAGCCACAGCCCCCTATATGTGTGTGGTGAGTGGCTGCAGGTTGTGGGGTGCAGTTGGCAGACAGGAAACTTTCCCCAGGCACCGTGACATTCCCCTGGTGCACAGCCCTCCCATGTGGCAGCAAGCTGATGCCTGACTACACTGCTGGGTACTGTGGCTCCTCTGGGGCAGGAGCCAGGGCTGTTGCCACCAGAATTCTGGGTCATAGTCTGCCCATGCCACCCCCTCTACCCAGGCTGATCTGCTCTTTCACACAGAACATAGCACCTCTGCTGGGTGCCATCTCAGAACCCTCACACTGCCAACATGCCCCTGTCACCTGTATGGGTACCCTTACTGCTCATTCTGGCCTGGTCCCCACCTTTTATATATATATACCCCCCTGACCTTCTCTCAGCTCCTCTAGGGGTTGCACTTGGTGGGGAGGGGTGCTTGACAGGACACTCTGTGAAACCACTTTGGTTAATCAAATTTGTGGCACAACCCTGCAGCTGTGGCAACTCTCAAGACTGTGGTACAGGGACACACAGGTTTCTGGAATAGGGTGCAAGGTCCCTGACACACCTGGAGTTTGCCCAGCCATAGACAGGTGCTTCTTGAACCAATTTAAGAGCCAACTGAAAATCGAGCCCCATGACTTCTCTGCTGGGAGGCTTTGTAAAATGATGCAGTCCCCTTGCACCTGTAATAAGTAGCTCACTGCTAATCCACTGCTTTGGAGCAAAAGGGGCAAGACAGAAGACAGAGATCACACAAGTCTAACTTCTATGAAGTCATTCTGATAGGGCATCTTGCCCAACCGCCATATTGTATTCTTAGTTTGGATGAAACAGAACAGGGATGTATCAGGCTTTTTGTTTTTATATTTCGCTGCCTATAGTTCCCCCGTTGAACTGTAACAGTTCCCATTTTTTTGTTCAATATAAAATACAACTGGTGAGTACTTCACTGTTGATGCCAAAGTGCAGCCAATGGTAGAAATTTGCTTGTTTTTGCTTGAATCATTTTTTCATGTCCTACTATATCAGATAGGTTATGAACCCCTTTGCCATGCTAATATTTGTTTAAGTTAAGCCCACCCCCACCCCCACTGCCCTCTCATCACTTTGCACCTATTGCAGTGTTTAGATGGCTTCCTCTCATCTCCTCACTCCTCCGCCAGCTCCAAAATCACGCCTTCGCTCACTCTGAGCCTGGTTGTCCCTAAGTCAGAGCTCAATCATGATATTGTAACAATAGTCACAACGCCTATCCCTTGTATACAGCATGGCAAATCAAATCAGAGCTCAATCATGATATTATAACAATAGTAACAATGCCTATCCCTTGTATACAACATGGCAAATCCAGGAGCTGCTCTTATTCTCCTTTATGTTCTAACATTTCTCTAGTAGACACTGTCATTGTGCACCGTCTAAAGTACCCATGTTCCTGTCCTGTATTGCCCCCACCAGGGCTCATTTCTTGACACTGCACATCCCCCTAATTACCTACATTATATCTGCAAAAGGGATGCATTCTACTTAGGTATGGCACACGGGTTCCTTTCACGCTACAAGCAGGATTGTTCTGGGTTCTGTTGGCCCATCCCCAATTAGTTAGCAACCTTCCTACACTTGTTACTGCTCCTTAAACGCGCTGGTGATATTGAACTTAATCCTGATCCTTCAGTCCATTATTCATGCCTGCATTACCATCCATACATATCTGGCCTAGTTCCAAAGGCATCAAAATTGACCACTTAAATGCACAATGCCACCAACCCAAAGTGGCTGAGATACAATTCTGGACAGGTCAGTATAACCCTGATATTCTTGGGATAACAGGGACTTGGTTAAAGCCTGGCATTCACAAACATGAGGTGAACCTCCAAGGTTACTCTTGCTGCAAGAAAGATAGTACAGGTAAAAAGGGAGGTGGTGTTCTACTTCATGTAAAATCTAGCCCATCTGCCTCAGAAATCACCTCTCCGCCCGAAAGTCTTCCTTCTATAGAATCGTTATTTATATTCCTAACACTTGGCAATGTCAAAAACTTAATGGTTGTATTTATCTCCTTCTATAGATGCCACCAATATGTTACCTCCTCCATGTCATCTCTATCTGATCTTCTCTCACATGATATACTGCTTTGTGGGGACTTTAATAATGACTGTCTCTCCCTAATAAAAACAAGGCTATCTCAGTGCTATCAGTCAATAAATTCAGACAACACATAAATGACCCCACCCGACTAAATGCCATGACTGGCATGTCAGCTCTCTTAGACTGGATAGTGTCCAACTGCACCCATAGGATCAAATCAGCCAGTGTACTCCCCGACTGCATCAGTGACCACTCTACTGTCTATTGTGTATGGCACAACAATTTCGAAGCACCCCCTTCCGAAACTGTGGAGTCCAGAAATATGACACTTTTTAACATAAACGAGTTTCTGACCTCAGTCAATAATGCTGATTGGGGCCCACTCACTAACCTGCCTACTATCGATCAGGCCCTAGACTATTTTATTTTGACCCTTACCAACATTATCAACAGGCACACACCCTTTACCAAACGCAGGTCCAAAGGCATCAGATTTCCTTGGCTTTCCAAGGAAATAAGGTCCCTCATAAAGAGTCAAGATGCTGCATGGAAATCCTTCAAGATTAGTAACCTGCATTCTGACTAGTTTACCTATCAGCAGTTGAGAAACACTTGCAAAACCAAGTTCCAGGGAGCCAAAAGAGCCTACTACCACTCACGCCAAAGAAAACCTTAGCAAGCCTAAGGAATTTTGGAAGCAGATTAATTCATTAATCTAGGGTGAATCAGCACAGTGTCCTAGTTCCAGTCTTTCAGATGGCAACCTCCTACAAGACCCCCCTTCCATTGCTGAGGGAATAAATCAATTTTTCACAGACCTCGATAGGCACACTTCACATCTCTCACCAGTCCCTGACTTCTCCATCCCCACACATCCCCATACTAGTCTAGGCTTGCTCCCCACTTTCCACTAAAAAACCACAACCAAAAAGGAAGTTCTCAAACTATTATTAAAACTCAAAGAAGAGCGCTCCCCTTGTCATGATACCATTGAACCAAAGTTTCCTAAATTAGGGCACCGCATGCTCGCCTCTTCGTAAACTAATTAATAGGTCCTTCCTTTCTGGATCTGTTCCGAGCAAATGTAAAATTGCAGTGGTAGTCCCCCTCCACAAGGGTGGCTCCCTCACTGTCAAAACCTACAGACCTATTTTGATTCACTGCCCCAGGCCAAAATCCAAGAGAGGATACTTTATAACCAATTACAGTCCTATTTGGAGACACACCACCTACTCACTGACTGCCAGCATGGCTTTAGCAAGAACTATAGTATGACTACTGCCCTTGTAAAGGTCTCTGCTGATATTCTCAATGCAAGTGACCATGGACTTGTTACAGGAGCTGTGTTTGTTGACCTGACAAAGGCCTTTGAACTTGTCAACCACCACCTCCTACTAAAACAGCTTCACCTCCTGGGTCTCGACAGCTTAGCACTGACCTGGCTAAAGAGTTATCTCATTGGGAGATCTCAAAGTGTGAAGTGATCTGGAACATTGTCTTCTCTCAGGCCCATAACTCAAGGTGTACCCCAGGGATCGATCCTAGGTCCATTACTTTTCTTACTCTTCATTAATGAGCTTCTGTGACAGTGTATCAGTGCAACTTTAAGCTGATGATGCCATTCTATACCATTCCTCCAATAACATGGACTGGTTTAATCAGAGTCCTAATACAGATTTCAATACACTTGAATTATGGTTCTCAGATAACCATCTAATTCTTAATTCCCCCAAAAAGCAAAAGCAATGTATTCCACAATCCGTCCTCTAAAACCTCTAAAGCCTCTTCACAACACCCCCTATAAAATCTGCTCACTTTCTGGGGATTTCATTGAAGTAGTCCATAGAATTAAATACCTAGGCCTGCACCTTGACTCAGTTTTCTCTTTAGAGACCCACGTCTCCTTGCTAACTAAAACTATCAACCAGAAGTTAGGTCTGTTATATCATCTCCATCCCCTTTTAACCACCACCACCAGCCAGAAAATTGCTTCCACATCCCTCCTCCCTATAGTTTTCTATGGTGCACCTCTACTTCTCTCTGCTCAGCCTTCATCCATTGCCCAGCTCAGACAACTCTATTATAGGACTGGGCACTTTGCATTAGGGGCTGAACCTAAAAAACACCACTGTGACATCATGACTTCCTTACATTGGCCAAATTATGACTCAAGACTACAGTACCTCACATTATGCTTTGTATATAAGCTAGTCAATCTTTTCAATCCACCTTGTCGAAGAGGAACTGTCTATCATAAAGACATTGTTCATCCACTCAGGTCATCCACATTACCTGTTCTAGTAAACCCTGAATCCCCACTGTCTTGCTGGGAGGCAAGCTTTTGCCTACTCTGTCACTGCTGCCTGGAATGCATTACCTCCTCATCTCCTCTCTTGCCCTTCCTATCACTCTTCAAAAATGGCTTGATGCACATCTGCTCAAGTCTCCTACCTGTGTTTGTTTCACCAACCTGGACCCTGTTTACTCTCAAATTAATAATCATAGGAGCATTTTTCAAATCAAGCTTACTTCTGGATACCTTTCAGGACAGCTTCTTGTTGCAGATGATCAATGAGCCAACCAGGTTAGGGAATACCCTTGACCTAGTACTGGCAAATGGGGAATTTGTGAAGGGGTGATGGTGGAGGAGCCACTGGCAGGGAGTGACCAACACTCTGTGTGGTTCAGATTAAACATGGGAAGAAGGGAGGGACCGGGAACAAGGGTGTTAGACTTCAGAAGGGCCAACTTCAGGAGGATGAGGGAAATAGTACAGGGGTATCTGGCCAGGATAAATCCAGATATGGACACTAATCAGAGGTGGGAGGTCATTAAATGTCAGTGTCAGTAGCTCGGTAGGTAGCACACTCGCCTCTGAGGCCGGGAGATCAGAGGGCTGTGGGTTCATTTCCCACACCTGGCACTTGGGTTAATATCCCAGTACTGACACTGTAGTGCAGCATGAGAGGGAAGCTGCACTTCTGAAGTGCCGTCTTTCGGATAAGACATTAAACCGAGGTCCCATCTGCCTGGATTGGTGGTAGTACAGGTGGATGTTAAAGATCCCATAGCACGTGACGAAAGAGTAGGGGAATTTTTATTATTATAACATCAAAAACAAAATAATACAAACAGTGTTAAGTCACACACATAATATACAAATCATATAATAAAACAAAAGCAAAAAGTATTACAGTCATACATGATTAGATAATTGGAAAATAACTATGTATAAATACCCCTCCCACTAAAAAGAGTAGAGGAATTTTTTTTCATTCATATCACAAACATCTTATTAACAATACAATTTTACTTCATACAAATGGTCAACAATAAATCATAAAAAAACTTAAGATATTACTTCAAATCTTGAAAACATGTGTACAAACATAAAAGAAAAAGAAGAAAAACCATAAGTGCCAAACAAATACATAATAATCTCAAATAGAAAGAAATTATATCCTTGAAAAAGTGTTCCAATGCAAAAGAATTATGCAGCATAAAAAACAATAATTAGTAACCCCCCTTGTTTCCTTCGTTTTTTTGAAACACACCAGTTTTTTTTATAAAAGTGAAACATAAAATAGCTTCCCATACTTTCCTAACATCCACTACAAAGGGGATTTATTTAGCAGTCATATCTCACTCTACTATTCATACAATTTAATTTATACAATCAAAAGAGTGCCATAAATTCTCCCGATAATCATATGGAAACCTAGATTTCTCAAAGGATTTAAATCTACCTATCTCAGTTTCCAGTATATAGAATAAATGAATTGGCTGAATTTCTTGCTGTTGCAATAATAATCTGCATCTACTAATCCATATCCAATAAAGAAAAAGTATGAATAACTTGAGGTGTTATAAGTGCCTTGAGACAAATCCATATCAAAGGAACCATAATATAAATTCTCAAATGAAGGAGGAATTGACAAGCAACTGTTCCAACGATGCTTTACAATATCCCAGAATTCCATAGCATATTAACAATTGAAATATAAATGATCCATAGTCTCAAGAATTAATATACACTTCTCTCTCGGGCAATAGCGATCTTGTACAGATTTGTGTTTCTGATTGCTATGTACATTTATTCTCCCATGGACTCCCAACCATGCAATGTCCCACATATGCAGCGGAATATGAGGGTTGATGATATACTTGGATATCTCCGAACATACCACTTTGGAAAGTTTTGCAAAGGGGGTTTCTTGGAAAAATTGCATTAAAGTATTTTATACAATTCCTTTCTAGAAATACTCTTAATTGCATCCCAACTAATGTTCCAACTTTTCATTTTATCAAAAATCTCACTCCATCTATCCACTAAACATGGACACCTTTTATTTTTATGCATAAATTTTGCACTTTTCCATTCTTGCATTACTCCCTGTAAATATGTATTAATTAAAGAACCCCAAATGTTATAATTATCTTTAACTACTGGTATCAAGTTTGAGTATAAAAAAATCAAAAAGAAAATAGGAATCGGATTAATAATTTCCAAATCCCCTGCTTTAATCTCTAAATACAAAATATTACGCTTGATTGGATTTAATCTACTTCCCCATACACCGTAAAAAAAGTCTCCAAGCTTTTAGGTATAAAAAATGTTTTACTTAAAAATAAAAAAACAGGTATTACTGTAAATAAGTTTTAATTAAATAAACTCTTTTCTTTTTTGAAAGTTTATTTTGATTCTAATTAGTTATTTTTGAATTACCTTCTTGTAAAGCCAATTTCCAACTATTAGTTGCATTATCCTGACCTCCAAAATATATTCCTAAGATTTTACAAGGTTGTTGTTCGATCTGAGAACTTCTCACCATAGTCGGGGTATCTGGAAAACCTGTAATACTTGAACATTAGGGCCCAGATATTCAAAAGGGTTGCTCCATGCGCAACAGCGATGCACCAGCACAAATCTGAAAATGCGTCATTCTGCGATATTCAGCGGGAGGCAGATGTGCCCCCTCAAATCACAATGCACAAGAGCACAATGGTAATGAATGCATGCACAACTGAAGGGGGAGGAACCATGCATAAATGGCGCAGTGCGATATTCAACAACATGTGCCATGTGCAATAGGGGAAGCAAACGGAAGTTGCTCAATAGCTGAAATGATCTAAAATAAAAAGGAACAAGAGAGAGGTGCAAGAATGCTGCAGGGAAGCCACATGTTGGTGAACTGCAAGCAGCCACACAGGCACACAAAAACTGGGAGCAGGACAGGGCAGGAGCAGACCAGAGCACCTGGAACCCCCAGGAACAGGGAAGGTGTGGGGAGCCTGTGCCACAGTGCAGGTCAAAAGGGGGAAGTGCCACACAGCACTGCGGCCACTACAGGGAGGTGTTCCCGGTGCCGGGGGAGTAGCAGCAAGGACAGCGGGGGGAACACAGAAACAGCTGTGGTGGGGTAACACAAGCCAGGGACATGGCCAGTAGCACCATCCAGATGGAGGCAGTTATGAGGGGGTGAGAAGGCAGGCAGCAGCAGGGCACGGCCGTGGAAATGCCCTTTGGTGGTATGCCCCCAACAGGCAGTACCAAGCCCGCACCAGCTTCGAGCTGTACACTGATACTGAGATCGTGGGCCAGTACCACCTGAACTGGGTGATCCTGAGGTGGCTCTGTGAGCTGTGCAGTGATGTGATGCAGGCACCCATATGACGGAGCCATGCTCTGTCAGTGGAGACCAAAGTGACAGCTGTCATGTGCCTGCTCACCACGGGTACCTTCCAGAGACCAACAGGGGACATGACAGGCATAACCCAGTCAGCCGCATCATGCCTCCTCACCCAATTCCTCAACGCACTGCTGCCACATGCTGCGGAGTACATCCGTTTCCCCAGCACACCGGCGGAGCGCACAGCAAACATACAGGAGTTCCACAGGGTAGCACATATGCCTGGTGTGCTCGGGGCAATAGACTGCACCCATGTGACCATCCACACGCCACCTGGCCCCAAAGGGGCCGCATACATGAATCAGAAGGGGTATGCAAGCATCAACTGCCAGGTGGTGTGTGATGCCAGGGGGCGCATAATCAATGTCTGTGCCACGCACCCTGGGGGAGCACATGATTCCTTCATCTGGCACCAGTCCACACTGTGCCACAGGTTCAAGAGTGGGGACATCCCCACTGGCCACCTAGTGGGGGAGTATGCAAACCACACAGAAAGACATGGAGCTTTGGAGGGGCATAGTCAGAGGTAACATAGGTATTGGCCTAGATGGCCCAAGGCAGGGTGACACTGATCACCAAACTAATGTCCACCCTCTACACACAGGTGACAGTGGATACCCACTCCATCCCTGGCTGATCACACCATACAGCGGTCTGTGACCCATAGCAGGAACGCTACAATGAGACACATGCCACCACATGCAATGTCATCGAGCGGGTGTTCGGGATGCTGAAGGCATGTTTCCATTGCCTGAACACATCTGGCAGTGCCCTACAGTACAGCCCCTTAAAGGCCTGTGGGCTATTCCCTGCCTGTTGCGTCCTGCACAACATGGCCATCCACTGTGGGATAGCCGTACAGGTTAAAGAGGGGGACAGTGATGGGGATGATGAGGACGCTGGTGAAGATGCTGATGGGCAGCCCCCCCTTGCTTGAAGGGACCCCCGACTGATCCGGATGGCACAGCTGCACCAGGACACCATCACAGAGGAGCACTTCAACCAACCCAGGTAAGTCATGGGGCCATGTGCAACCACCAATGGCAAGGGCACAACCCACAAACACGCATGGACAAACCCCAGGGGTGCATGTCGTTAAGGGAATTGGCCAAGCATGGAACCGCACATGCCATCAGGGATGGGCAAGGTCTAACACTGCACGCAGTCACACACACACACATGCACACACACCTCACAAGACATGCACAAAGGGTAGGAGGCATGCCAACCCCAACCACCACCCCTAGCCACACACACATCCACGTCCACCACGCCCAGTGCCTGTCATTGTGCATGTGTCAGACACTGGGCACCATTGCACAGTGGTGGACAGCGCAATGCAGGCATCCATCGCTACACGCCACAGCGGACAGGCCGGGAGGTGTGCAGATGGAATGTGTGTGCGTGCACAGGCACCCCACCGCATTGCACATTGAACAACACAATGCACACAGGGCAGCATCAGACAGTAGCCATGGTGGGAGACAGGTCAGTCACGCGCCACAGTGCCATGGCCACCACGGATGCGTAAGCAGCCCCACCGAGCTGCCAGCAGTGACAGGCTGACCAATGGCCTCATGGGTGGCACCGACGGCCCCAGGGGTTCCACTGTGTGAACGCGACGTGTTTCGACAGGGGTCTGCAGCACACGTAACATGCCTGCACCAGGTGTGCTTGGGATGCCCACAGCTGAACCCAGTGTCGACAAGGAGGGTGTCGCACGATGCCGGGAATGGGGGGTGGACATTGCACTGTGAAGTGTCTGCAATGCATGGGCAAATAGCCGTGTGCCCATTGTGGCCATGACAGCTGTGATTGCCTGTGTCTGCCTTCAATGGAAGCAGTCACATCCTCCCGCATCCGGTCCATCCCAGCAGGAGCAGAGCGGCGTCTCTGCTGCACTGCTCCTCTGCCTGGCGCAGAGCCACACTGAGTGCATCCACCACCGTCACAAGCTGCACCTGCTGATCGACTGATTCTTGGAGTATGCGGGTGTGCTCTTCTAAGAGGTCATCTGCCTGATTGGCATGCTGTCCCTCATGGTGTTCGCAGCCCTGATGGGCAGCATCCCTTGAGGGTGGGCACTGCCAGGGCCCCGAGTTTTCCGCGATTCCCAGATGTGGCAAACCGCGAAATATCCACAGAATTTGCCATCACCCGTGGAATTCGCGGGCGCCCGCCAGAACAAGCGTCCGCTACATTTGCGGCAGAAGTGCCCAATCCCGTCGGCTTCACTGTCCCCTCCAAATGCTTACATGCCACGCTGAGAGCCCACCCTAGTGTGGCAATCAACAATTTTGCCGGCCGGGTGCCCAATCCCCATCGGCTGAACGCCCCAAGGTCCTTGTGCCAAGCTGGAGGGCCCACACCAGCGTGGCAAATGTGCCAATAGTTTTTTGCCGACGGGGTGCCCAATCCCCGTCGGCTGAAACGCCCCTCAAAGTCGTTGTGCCACACTGGGGCCCATCCCAGCGTGGCAAGACGATGCTCAATAGTTTTTTTGCCGGCGGGGTGCCCAATCCCCCGTCGGCTGAACACCCCCAAAGTCGTTGGCCTCGCTGGGAGCCCACCCCAGCATGGCAAGTGGTCCCATGACGTCTTTTTTTTCCCCTGTAAACAAAACTGTCCCACGGCGCGTCTCCCGAGCCCCCCTCCCACATCCCGCACCCACCCACTGCGCACCCAGCCTCCCCACCCCCACCCCATACTTACCTCCGGACTCTGGTGCGACGATCTTCGGTGGACCGGGAACACGTCTGCACTCTTCAAAGGCGACCGCGAACTGAGGAAATGCCGGTAAGCTGTATAATGGGCTAGATAGGAGGGGTTCAACTTTATTGCATATCTCAGGCATTTTTGGGAATTTTTGCACCAAATTTTCAACATGGGGTTTTTGGACCCCTTCTCATGAATGATGTCACTGTCATGGCGTTATTCGGGCTCGAAGGGTGATTTCGCGCAGTGACTGCGCAGTGACTGCGAAATCACCCTTCGGGACTGAATACCACCATGACAGTGACATCATTCATGAGAAGGGGGCCCAAAACCCCCATGTTGAAAATTTGGTGCCAAAATTCCAAAAAATGACTGTTTAACGAGCGTGCGTTGCGCAGTTCCTACGCAGGCTCGTAAGTTCGCGAAATTTCAATATTTTCACTCCAGAGTTTCAACATTGCCATTTCACCACACTGTCTTATGAGTAGTACAGCTGTCATTTTTCACATCTCACCCAAAATGTGTTTCCACCCTTGTAGCGCAGAATGGCACAGTCGGTGTGCGAAATCAATGTTCCGGACAGATTAATAAAATCACAGTGATACTGTTCATGAGCAGAGGTCTTAAACTGGCTATGTTGAAAATTTGGTGACAAACACCCATAAAATGACTGTGTTACGAGCGTGCATTGTGTCAGATATGGCAAAAAAAAACAAAAAAAGGAAAAAAATTAAGGGTAAAAATGTGCCGCAGAATTGCCGCAGAAATTGGTGTTGAGTGCCGCAGAAGTTCTGCGGCAAATGAGAACCCTGCCGCAGAACTTTGCTCCAATGTGCAGCAGAAAAATCGGGGCCCTGGGCACTGCACACCAGGGCCAGGCCTGGGCATGTCCACAGGCTGTGCACTGATACCGCCCCCTGACACTGTACCCCATGACCATTGTCCGACTGCTGACACTGCCCTCCAGCTGCCGCTCTCAGGGCTCAGCGGTTGCCACCGCAGTGGCTGCAACAGCCTCACTGTCTTGGCACACACCAGTGCTGCCCACTGGTGCAGACAGGCACAGGCTGGGACTGTGATGTCACGCAGGCCTCCACAGCGGCACCACCCATGGCCATGCTCGTGATGTCACCTGCTGTGTTGCCATCCTGCGGCCCACACGTATCACTGTCCATGAAGTGAGCTCCATCATCATCAGTGACGGATCTGGCACCAGCCCGAGTCTCAGCATGCTGGCATCCATGGACGCTGGCACACTGAGACACGGGCAGGGCCTCCTCCACACCTGCTCCACCAACATCAGTCCAGACATCCAGGCGGGCCCACTGTCGCCCTGACCCTCGTATGCCAGTGGAGGTGGACGGGCCCTCTTCTATGTCCATGGTACCACTTTCAGTCGACAAGCCCACCGCCGCTGACCCATGTAGATGCTCAGGAGCTGTAAGGGAACACAGTAGCATTAATGTATCTGCCCTACTCTGTCCCCCAATTGACAGACTAGGACCTACATGCAGTGATGGGCTACCACCCATCTGGAATCCACCACCTGGAACACCCTCAATGGCACAACGCTGCATGCTGCCAGAAACCCGCTCTTCTTGTGGGGTCAGGTGTTGCATGGTCACAGACCATGCTGCCCTGATGGCAGCCACCTTGTCCTTAATCCTCCGCCTGTCCATGCCCATCTTCTTTTTGCACTCCGGCATGGACCACTGGTGGCTGCCATGCAGGTTGATGTCACACGCCACATCTTCCCATGCAGCAGCATAGGTCTGTGGTGTTCCCCGCTGTCCGCTGAGCAGCGGCTCCTGGTCGAGGTAGGCTTCAAGCAGGGCATCTTTTTCTGCCTTTGTGAAGTTAGGCCTCCTCTTCCTCCACCTCACGATTGCTCATTATTCATCCTATGCGAATGACAGGTGTTACCTGTGACTGTGCAGTCTCATGCATGTCCCACACACCACAGTCCACACTCCCAAACAGCATGCAAGTCACCACAATAGACTGCAATAACAGACTATGGCCTCTGCAGCACAATGTCACATTTTTATAGTGCAACGGATGCAAATGAGGTGAGGCACATTTATAAGTGGATGCAAATGCAGTATCTGTGCCATTGAATGGCTGATTAGCTGATTTGCATATGCCAGCTGAATATCACGCTGTTGCACTTTGTGCAATTGTGTTGAACATGCTCAGGCAAGGGGTGATGATGCAGATGCCTGCCATGCTGCTGACATGCTGTGCACAGGAGACAATGCAGGGCACGGCCACCATTGTGCCAGTGGCGCTACTGCAGTGTTCACATATATGGCGCTGTGGCACTGGGGCATCGTAGGCACACTGGGGCCACAGCACAGTAGGCCGCTACAAGAGGTGGCACACAGGCACCCAATCGCACTACATGCATTGAGTACCAATCGCGCTGTGGCAGTCTGTGTGCGAGAGACCCTTGACCCTGTGCCGGACCTTTGCTCCCTAGGTGCCATGCGTCCACATGGGTGCACCACTATCGCGCTGTTCAGTGACAGTGCGATAGGGAATGGCAGCACTGTACCGCGCAGCATCTGCATGTGGTGGACCACACTACTGAGCGCCATTTTGACTCCAACCAGCTTTAGAGATGGCGCGAAGGAGGGCTGCTGTTTGGAGCCAGGTGGAGCTGGCCAATTTGGTGGCCATAGTAGAGCCCCATGCTGGGGCACTTTATGGAGATGCACCCCTGGACAGGGCCAGGAGTGCAGTATGGGAGGAGGTGACGGTGGCGCTGGAGGAGGCCACAGGAATCTGGCGCATGGCCGAGCAGTGTCGCCATCGATATAGGGACCTCCAGTACAGGGACCCGGACAGGTTTTCCTGCTTGTGGGCATGTGCCAGGAGGGGCATGGTGCCACGGCCAGGTAGGTGCACCATCCATACACTGTTAATGTCCATACGGGTATCACAGTTGCATGTGTCCGGCACATGGGGGGGCTGTCCAGTGTTGGCCGTGGTGGTATCGGGGTGGGGGGTGGATGGGTATGGCTGTGTGGGATTGCACACACATGGGGGTGGGGGGATGTGGCTACCAGATTGTACTGATGTTCCTCTCTCCATGTTTGCACCTTAGGCCCAGAGGAGCACCAGCGGGTGAGGGAGAGTAAGCACCACCAAGACAAGAGGACCAGCAGGGCAGGAGGGATGCCGGACCACAGAGGTGCAGAGGCCAGCCTGATGATGGTGAGTGCCTTACATCCATGATTACTATTGCATGCTGTGCAACAGGGCAGGCAGCGGGGCATGGCCACCATCCATTGACACCACTGACATGCACGCAACTTGTTACAGTCAGCAATGGACAGTGGCACTGCATGTCTGGGAGTGCATCAATGGTGGTCCATGCGTGCACCGGGTACATGGCTGTGCCACTGCCTTCGCACTGCATAGCCATGTCACTGTACGGCCATGGTGGTGCTATGCGGGACATGGGTGGTGGGTGTGTGCAGTGGTCCACATGGCTGTGGGTGCCTGGGTAGGCAGGTCTTGTGGATGCAGTCACTGTAGGTGGTCGCACACCATCACAGGGGGCGTGGCACACGGCTGTATGCCATGCACAATGGGTGGGCTGCAGGGGGCTGGACAGTCACATGTATTGACTCTGCTCCCTTGTCCCAGGTGGACAGCAATTGATGGCCATTGAAAGGGGCATGCAGGAGCTGTTGCAGCTGGCAAGGGTGACCCTGGAGATCCTCCAGCGAATGGAGTGGCACGGGTCAGGAGGCGGAGGACACATCTGCGCCACATAAGTGAAGAACGGGCAGACGATGAGGCCCTCCATACCCCGGAAACACCTTCCTCTCTGGACCCACCCTCATACCCTTCTTCCCTCTCCTATTTGTTCACCCTGCCCTTACCTGCCCCCACCTGGTATGTGGCCCTTCCCTCATTGTAAATATTTGTAAATAGTTTTGTTTCTTACCCTTTTAATACATTTGTTTTGTTATGACAACTCTGGTGGTCTATGATTTCAGCAGGCTACAGGTGCTCAGCTGCAGTTGTGTGCATGGCGTCAGGGGTGGTGCAAGCATCGTGTGTGTGTGTGTGTGTCTGGAAGGGAACCACCTACGGTGTGGTCGGGGGAATCAGTCACTGTCTGTGGTTTGTGTGTTGTTCTCTGTGCACTGGATGCCTGTGTGCAGTGGTCCATGGTGCATGCACTGTGTCCATGGCACCCCTGTCAGACCATCCATGGCCTGTGCAGCTGACACCCTTGCATGTCTGTGATATGCACGGTCTGCCGGCATGTCAGTGGTGGTTGTCCATGCTGGACAACCACTGTACCCGGCACAATGCCAGGTTGCCTTCCGTCACCAGTATGGTGCACGTCTGCCTCCAGTGGCACTGTGGCCTCCGCTGTTGTTGTCCCCCCTCCATGCTGTCACTTCTGTCTGTTGCAGGGGATGTGCTCCACTGTCTGTCACTTGTGTTCCGGCTGCATGCTGGTGGCATACAGCTTCATGGTGCCTGCGCAGGGTGGCTGGCACACCTGTGCCATGTAGGGGTGCTGGTCATGTGTACACAGCTGCCGTGGCCACATGACCAGTGGCTTGGTTGACCCACTACTGTGTCCCTGTGTTGGTGCACCCTTGGGTATGGGTGGCTGTTTGTCCATGCACTGTGTTGCATCCTGTGTGGCGATGGCCCATGCAACACTGTGTGTGTCTGTGCTGGCTGTTGTGGCCAGTGCTGGGACAGGATGTGTCCTTGGGAGGGTGTGCAGGGTGCTGTACCACTGGTGGTGGGGTCCGTGGCATGCCCTGTCACACATGGAGATTTCTCTGATGTGCTGACACATGGTCGGTCTCTCAAGCTGTACCTTGGGGGGACGTGTAGGGTGGCACTGTGTATGCAATTGTTGCATCGTTGTCTACTGCCACTCACTGCAGGGTGCACATGGTGGAGCTGCCTTGCATGGCTCCGTGGTGCACAGGGTTGCATTGTCACAGTGGGGGTGGTGGCATGCATGGGGTGTCCTGCACTGTTGGGCACTACTCCTGGGCAGGGTGTCTGGGGATCATGGTGCAGGGTGTGCTCTGCATTGGTGGGATGGTGTGGCATGGGGTGGTCGGCCCTCCTTGTGTGCCGGTCACAGCTTGCCAGGGAGTGTGCTGGGGCACCATGCCCTGACTGTGGGTTGGTTGCTGGTATCCATAGGCCGGTGGTTATTCCAGCTCTCACCAGTTGCGCAGTGCATGGGTGTGAGGGGCGATGTCTGTTCTGCTGTGTGCTCCTCTGCCCATCTGTGGCATGGGTGGTGGGCCCTCGCATCCTGTCCCTGTGCATCCCTGGTTGTGCTGTTGCACTGCTGCCCTGCTCCAGGAGCATCCCTGGTTGCGCTATGGCGCATCTGGACTGCTCCACTGAGCACCCCTGTTGCGCTTAGGCGATCTGAAATGCACAACTGCACATCCTTGTTGCGCTATGGTGCAGGTGGCACGATATTCAGTTGTGTGCCACAGGCACATCTTGACCTGTGCATTTTTTGAATATTGCGCTTCTGCATGGATGCAGTGGACTTGCACTTGCTCCTGCTGTTGTGCACTTTTTGGGTGCAGTTTGAATATCCAGGCCTAGGTCTTTAATTTATTAATCTGTGCTCCCATGAGCTTCCCTAGCTCTGTAATAATCATACAAGCTACCCTTATAGAGGCTTCATCAGGCAAGATGAGACACAAATCATCTGCATAGGCAATAATATTTATCTGAATCTTATTATCCCAAATAATTCCTTTAATTAAAGGAGATCTATTAATTATTCACAGTAAGTGGTCAAGGGCCAAAACGTATAGGAGAGGACTAAGTGGACACCCTTGCCGAACTCCTTTTAATAGACTATGTTTCCCTCCTCTCCATCCATTTTCTAACAGAATTACATACAGTATGCTAAGGTGTAACACATCTGTACCCATTGAACAAATGTATGCAGAATACCAAATGCCTTCAAGCATTTCCATAAATATTCTTGCGATAATTCGTCAAATGCTTTGGCTTGATCCAAACTTATTAAATAACCCTCCAAAATACCTAAATTCCCTGTCCCTATTGCCATAATTTCTCTAATATAAATCAATGCATCATATATCTTTCTTCCTGAAACCTCACAAAATTGGAAATTGCTAACTAAATGAGGCATCACCATAGATAATTTATTCCCCAAAAGTTTTGAAAAAATCTTGAAATCTACATTCAGTAATGTTAATGGTCTCCAATTTCCTATATCTGAATGATCCCCTTTTTTAAATAAGAAAATTAATAATCCATCATACATTTGCATAGGTAAAATCATATCAGAAATAAGAAAATTATACATTGTCAATAATTCCTTAGGCATCAATTTCCATATTTTACAGTATATAATTCTCCTGGCAACCCATCTGAACCAGAAGAAACTTCATTTTTAAGAGATGAAATCACTCTTCCTAATTCTGCTTCAGTAAATGTTCCTACCATTGAATTTTGTAGATTTGTCGCTAAACAGGGAAGTTCTGCTGCTTCTAAAAATTGAGATGTAAATTCAGAATCAAAATTCTTTATTCCAAAACTATTTTCTATATGGTGGTCTAAAAAAAATCCATAATTCCAACGTTATCTGATACCACTCTGTTATTCTTATCTTTCAGGCTTGAGAAAAGCCTTTTTTCTGTCCTAGTTTTACAGGCTAAAAAGGAATTAACCTGTGCAGTTTTACTTTGAGTTCCAAAGGACTGTTCTCTAATAAGTGAGACTAATCTATCATATTGATAACATTACCATATCTTGTTTTATCTTTGCAATATTAACAGATAAATCTACCTCTTCTGATTGCATTGAAATCAATTTTTGTAAAGTGTGCTGAAGAGTCAGACATTCCTCATTCTGTGTTTTTGCTCTAAATCTACCTTGTACCTGAAAATATCCAGTCAAACATAATTTAAAAGCTTCCCACCAACCAACCATATTTTCATGCAAATCAATCGTTGTGATTTGATCTCTAATAATTTGTTCCAAATCCCTTAACACATCTATTTTATTTAAAATTGAAACATTCAGTTTCCAAAACCCAGGTCCTTTTATCCTGCATGGGGGATTGTCTATATTTATACCAATCAAAATGTGGTCAGAAGACTCTATTGGTATGTAAATTAAACTAGAAATTAACAACAATTTCTTTACAAAAATAAAATCAATTCGGGATGATAGACTTCCTTTAAAAAAAGTAGGTTTAGCTTTATTCTGACCCGTTTGATGAGAATCACACAGACCTGCTAGAGAAAGGATGGACTTTAAGAATGTTTTATCACAATACTGCTTCCCTGCTTCATTCTTTTGCTGAAGATTTACATTGAAATCCCCACATAGAAATAATTGCCTGCTCATATATAAGTAATGTTGAATCTTCTTAAGTAATTCAATTCAAAGAGCTTTCATCTGAGGGCCATAAATTGTAATTAACCGACACTGTAAGCCTTTAACTATAACATCCAACAGGTACGCCTTTCCTGGTTCAATTTCAACCAACCTATAAATCCTTAACATCAAAGGTTGAAAAGCAAATTCCCACCCCACTACACATTTCTACCCCAGAAGACCAAAAGGATTTACCCCAATGCCAATCTCTGGAAGCTATAGAAATTTCAGATTCTGTATGTAAGTGTGTATCTTGCAATAACAATATATCATATTTCAAATGTGAATATCCCAAATGTCGTCTGACATTTCTGATGGGATTTTAAACTAGTCACATTTAATGAAACTATTGATAATGCAGAAGGTTTCAAGGAGGTTTAGGGGTTTTACACTAGATCTAGTCACTCGTTTTCGGGTTCCTGGCTGTCTGTTACTACTATACGCTCCGGATTAGGTAATACTATTGCTGAATTACCCAAGTCAGGTGAAGGTTCCAGCATAGGGTGGGCCTGATCTACCTGTTCCCCCCATGATGAAAGGACTGAAAACCTGTTTCCTAAAGGTAAAGGAGAAAGGAGCACATTCCAACTATCACTCCCCTCACCAACCCCATTAAGAGAAACAAGAGGTAACATTCCATCTTCAGAACCTTGCAAATCCTCTTGTTCCCCTTTATCATTGGGTTCTGCAGTACTTAACAAGGTGTGAGAATCACTGCCCATAGCTTTTGAAGGCCTTTGTGGAGATCCTTGAGGGGTCACAAACGGAGTTTCTCGTTCCTCCCTACTTGTCCCCTGAGGAGGATCTAAAGCTAGTGCTACCATCTGTTCTGTTTGGGATAAGTCAATAAAGGGCTCATTAGGTTTTAACGTGCTGCAAGAGACAGGGGATTTAAATTGTCTGCTATTTTCATTTATTCCCCCTCCTCTACCTCACGCTCTACCTCTAAAGACATTTTCAGTGTTTCTCCCTTCCTGTTCTTAATACGGCTTTTTGCCTGTGCTAAAAAAATTCTGATCAGAAGAATCATCTGTATCCTTAGTTCTCCATGGACAGTCTGAAAAGGAATGATTAATTTCATTACATAAATTGCATACTGGGGGAGCTACACACTGTGCTGCTGAATGCCCTAGCATACCACACTGGAAACATTTCATCTGATCACATGTAGTATTCAAATGCGCTAATGAACCACACTTAAAACAACTTTTAGGCTGGCCAGCATAAAAAATAATGCCCCTGTCCTTCCCTAAAAAAAAGGAACTCTGTAAATATTGTATGCCGTTGTCGTCCTGGTTAAGTTGTACTGGCACTGTCCAACCTCCTGTCCAGAAGCCGTTTCCATCCATAATAGGCTTTGGTTTATCCTGTATTAAACATAGTTTTTCCAACCAAGAAAGAATGTTAGCAATGTTTACTCATTCATTTCAGAAAAGAATGGTAACTGTTTTAACTGTGGGTTTAGTGATTGGGATAGCCTGAAAATCCCTTCATTCATGTTCACCAGGCAGGTGTATAAAGGCATACATCTCAGCAGGAGAAAACCCCATCGAGTCAATTAATAGTGTCTTCCCCACCCATAGTCTGTCTGGTACTACTGGAGCTTTGCCTCAGTATCTCAACCGTATCAGAAATCTGGGCTTAGCTGCCTCTGCTGCAATCCTGCATAGGATTTGGGACCCATTACTTCTGGTTGCTCCGCAATCAAATTCCTATGTGTCTCTTTATTCATATCCAAATCAATTGTTTGACTTACATTCTCATTTCCTTCAGTAGTTGATGCAATTGTAGAGTAGTCCATAGAAAGAACTTGTTCTAGCAAGGGAGATGTCGGTTCAAGGTTGCCACCAGCGTCTTGCATATCAAAAAATTCAGTAGCCTCTCCCTGATTTTGCGCATTTGCATTAGGGCCAACAGAGGACTTAGACTTTTGGCTATCCACGGTTAACATAGATGAAGTATTAGGTATAGCTATTCCATCTTGATCTAAAATGGTCACACCAGGTATAGGAATCAGGGGGTCAGGAATCCATTTATCTACTACCCATAGCCATCCAGCTTGTCTTGGTGCATCTCCTGGGGACCATGCTGTCAAAGTACAAATTTGTAAAGATGAATTATCCTGTGCAACTTCTCCATCCGTTTGTACAATATTTTGTAAAGCATTACCATTCATTAAATCTTGCTGCTCAAAACGTTTCCCTCCATTTTTAAATGGGCTAGTGGGAGAACGTTTCTGTTTCTTATGTTCTGCTTCTAACTTCTGCCTACAAGAGTTAAAATCTTGTTTGACAATAGAAATTAAGTCCATTAGTTGATGTTTTTTTTTTTCCTTTCAAGTTCTTGCTGAAGTTTTTCCTCTTCTGCCAACATTCCCCCATCTGCAGGCTGGGAAACTAGAATCGACTGGTACCTGAGCCATTTCTTGAACAGTATACGATACAGGTTCTTCCATTCTCTGGACTGAAATGTTCAAAACCTCAGACTCCAACAAAGCATGACCGTTCTCCTTTGCTGCCTCCTCCAAACTGGGATCCTCCAACCCTGCAGACAGATGGACAACGCCACCTGCCTACAAAGTAGGGGAGTTTCCATGGTGTCCCGGCCAAATTTCCCTCTTTCACTAAAAAAAATACCACGAAAAGCTTCATCTGGTTCAAGGTCAGTTGGCATTCATCTGTATCCCCCTTCTCTGGGTCATGCCTGAAAATAGGCAGGATTTGACTAGTGCACTTACCCGGTCAACAAAAACTAAATAAATAAATAATTAAATTAAATGGGGTATTGAGAAGGCAACCGCAACATGTACAATGGTCCAGAGTAAAAGGGCTAGGGCCAAGAGGCCTGGCTGGGTGATCAGGGGAGTCATGGAAAAAGTAAGAAAGAAAAGAGCTGCCTTTAGACTGTACAAAAGAATGGGGAGAGGGGAGGACAGAGAGGATTAACTGAAGGAGTCAAGGGAGGCAACAAGGGCAGTTGGGAAAGCCAAGGCATCCCAGGAACTCAGGCTAGCACAGGGCATTAAATATGGAGAGAAGGACTTCTTCAGGTACATCAGGGAGAAACAGTGCTGCAAGGATCAAATAGTAAGGATAAAAAGGGATGGGGGTGGATAAAGGGAGAGAAGAGGCAGAAGCATTAAATGAGTACTTCTGCACAGTATTTACAAAAGAGAAAGGGGGAGTAATACCCAAGGGGGTTGGGGGTGAGTATGGGAGGCGAAGAGGAGACAGGGAAATCCCAATGGACAGGGTACTGGAGGCTTTGAGAGCACTGAGGGTGGACAAGGCACTGGGGCCAGATGGCATGTACCCCAGGGTGCTAAGGGAGCTAGGAAAAGTCCTGGCAAAACCCCTGGCAGGCCTTTATAATGCATCCTTGTAGTCAGGGAGTGTTCCGCAGGATTGGAGGATGGCACACATGGTGCCCCTCCTCAAGAGTGGCCCATTAGATGAGCCAGGGAACTACAGAAGGGTAAGCCTCACATATCATGGGAAAGCTGATGGAGACAATCCTGAAGGAGAGGCTGGTTTCCCTTCTGGGGCAGGGGCAAAGATGGTGGGATGGATAGTCAGCTGACTGCAAGGGAGGCAGCAGAGTGTGGGGGTGGGAGGGGAGCTCTCATCGCCCAGGGCAGTGACAAGTGGAGTGCCACAGGGCTGTGTACTGAGGCTGGTGTTGTTTGGGATTTTCATAGCTGACATCTCAATAGGCATCAAGAGCAAGATCAGTCTGTTTGCAGATGACACCAAGATGGGAACAGTGGTGGATGAGTTGAAGGGGTGGCAGGGGTTGCAACAGGATCTGGCAATATTGGAGGACTGGTAGCTGACACTTGGCAGCTGGGGTTCAATTCCAAGAAATGCAAGGTGCTACATTTTGGAGCAAAAAACCTGAGGAGGAACTACCAGCTAGGGGGGAATTCAGCTAGCCAAAACAGAGGAGGAGAAGGATCTGGGGGTGATCATAACAGAAGAAATGAACAACTCCACACAGTGTAGGAAGGCAGCTGCAAAGGCTAGCAGGATGCTGGGTTGTATTGCCAGAGGCATATCCTCCAGGAGCGGGGAGGCGATTCTGCATAGGTCACTGGTTAGACCAGGAGTAATACTTGCAGTTCTGGCATCTGTACCAGAAGAAGGATATTAGGTTACTGGAGGTGATACAATGCAGAGCAACAAAAATGATTCCGGGCTAGGGAACTTGCCCTATGGGAATAGGGCTGAGGAATTGAACATATACCCTGGAGGAGAGGTGGGATAGGGGAATATGATTGAAACCTTCAAGTACTGTACATGAAGGGAATAAATAAGGTGGGTAAGAGGGGCTTTTCCAATTAAGGAGGGGAAGGGACACCCAAGGGCACAATCTGAGATTGGGGAGGGGGAGGTTCAGGAGGGAAATGAAGAGACACTTTTTACGGAGAGGGTAGTGACAGGGTGGAACGCACTACCAGAGGAAGTAGTATCCTGTAAGACAGTGGGCTGCTTCAAAAGGGGATGGTACAGGGTAAGGGGGAGGGTCACTGGAGGGGAAGGAGGAAGGGAGGGGCAGCTGCAGTATAAGGGCTGCTAGCTGCACAATTGAGCAGACTCGATAGACCAAAAGGCCTTTATCTGCTGGCAAGTTTGCATGTTCGTACTCTCCATTCTATTAATTACATCCTAATCTTATTATTCGACTACATTCTGCAGACAAAATCTCAGTTGAATCTTTTACAAATGAACATTTGAAAATGTGTAATTTTTCTGTAATTTCCGTGTATCAAACTGTCAATATTCTTGTAATGTTCTGTACTTTGTTTACTCATTGGCACAATTTTGTGTTAGCTCGCCTACCCCAATTGACAGTATACTCATTACTGTTTAGCTGTCTCATCGACTGTTCACTGACTGTATATCTGTTGTTTGTAACATCTGTATTCCTATTCTGTGTATCGTAATGAACTGAATTGTGTTGTATTTTATATTGTCTGCCCAGGTCGCCCCTGAAAAAGGAATTTGTGTCTCTCGGCTCACCCAGTTACCAAAATTCAAATAAATAAAGAAATAAAGATGTTGGGGGGCACTTAGCAACCAAATTGTTATTCCTTTCACTTTACCCATCACAAACTATAAAATGGATTCCTTTATTAAATGTCTAACTCAGTTGTAGAAAACTGTAATAGGCTCATCATCTACCAATACTTCAGACTAATCAAGAAACTCTGTAATAATTCCGTTCAAAATACTAAGGTTACTTGGTCAAATAAATGGAAAAACAGCTACTAAACATCACAGCCTCAAATGTACAAGTTGCTTTCTGAGAAGAATTTGTCCAAAATATATAAGTGTCAGAACCTAACAATAACACAAATACTGGTAGCACTCAATTTAACAGAGTTAAATATTGACAGTTTTAGCTAGCTTTACTTACAGTATATATACAAAAAGAGAAAGACAAGGACTGCTGACATTTTACTCTCTCTCTCTCTCTCTGGGTTAGATAACAGAAAATGAATTGGAACCAACCCCATCCCCTTTCCTGCAAAATTTATTGTGTATTGAATAATAATTAATTAAAAAAGTGTACACGTCACTCAACTCTTGGTATTTTTTTTAAATAGTGTAGTTGAATACCCAGCATTTTCCTGTCTCACACTATCTGCAACTTTGAGATTTATAATGGAATGAAGTAGAAGTATGCCCAAAACTACAGAGATAAAGATCTGTCATAAACAAATGATGGAGTTATGATTATACAAAGGAAAGTGGCCAGTTCTAAAAATTATATACCTTTACTCCCACAATGCCTGTAGCGTTCTCTCTCTGTCTCTCTCTCTCTCTCTCTTCTCTGTCTCTAGGTCTTAAACTGTATGTTCCCATAAACAAGGAAAGCCCAAATAGCGTTCCATAATACCTTCTTCATTATTTTTATTGTGCTGGAGTTAAGTTAGATATATTGAAAGTGTGGCAAACTAAGAAAAAGGAATTGTTGGGTAGTGAAATATCATCTCTAGTCGTTGGGCTTCATTTGGATATATTTAGACATTAATTTTAGACAGCTTTTAGAATCCCAAGAAGCAGCTCAGAGGAAACAAGGGGAGCACAAGGGCAAACTGAGAGACAACTAAAACAAAACAGCCCTCGCTCACCACATAAAACCATAATTGGACTAATGTCCACACAAAATTAATGTGCAAAAACTTTAATTGCATAAAAAGATAAAATTGCAGCACATATAGCGTGAAAAAAAGTATTTCTCTATGTTTTGCAACAAGGGAGTGCTTTATCAAGAGTAAAATACAGAGACCAGGCACAGTACATATTAGCCCAGATATTCAAAGCAGATGCAACTGGCACAACTGAGTTGTGCCGGCACATCTCCAGAAGTGCACTCCAGGTCATATTCAAACCCTGGAGATGCGCCGCAAACTCCGACTGCACCAAAGTGCATCTATATGCAATTGCATCTCCAGGGTGTTCATGCATATGGGGCACAAATCTATATTCAGCTGAGATGTGCATCGTAGCTGCCCGCACATCTCGGTGATGCGCCACACCAAGTTAGGCACATTAAAACCACTTAACTGCTAGCCACCCACAGGTAGGCTGCTGTACTGCAAAGACACGGAGCAGTCGCCAGCACTTGGGTGGCTAGCTGTCCATGATCTCTGAATGTAGAAAATGTTGACACAATCCCATTTATCCCTGTTAGTCTAGTGGCCCGCCTTTCTCAATCATATAATAAAATACACATCCCTCTTCCCTGGTAGTTTATTTAATTTTAATTTTTATTTCATTTTTGTTAACCAGGTAGGTGCACTAGACAAGAGATTTTCCCTATTTTCAGGCACGACCCGGGAGGGTTACACATCAGAAACAGCAGATACATAGTGTTCACAACAAAATACAAAACATCTAGTTGGAAGGAAAATACAGTAACACATGACAATTTACAATACATGGCACATTCAGGAACAACAAGTAGAATATGCATAGCATAAGGATAAACAGTAATCACAGTTACATAAACTTTTAAAATTTTGAAAACAGTATAATTGACTAAAGAAATACATATACAGCAAACACTGGGGTTACATAAGTGCTAAGAGGAAGTACCGTTCTCAAGGTGGAAGATCAGTGGTAGTAGTGCAAGCAAGTGGAGACAAGCAAGAGGCAGAGCAGGAGCAGAGACCTGAGCTCATAAGGTGAGTTCTTAAACTTTTTTCAAAGCCCCAGTGAGCAGCCGATTGTTTAACATAGAGTGGAAGGGTATTCCACATTCTGTGAGCAGATACGGCAAATGCAAGTTCACCCTTCTTGGTGAGACATCTAGGCATAACAAAGGAAGCATTTTCAGTAGATCTCAGCAAATATACAGCAAGTCAGGTTGTTTTAGTAGAGTTACAAGGGACCTTGGAGTACTAGTCCAGGTTAATTTATCGACCAGACAACCAGCTGTGTATGGACGATAGGAGGATGGGGTGAACCAATTGAGAGAAGAATAGAGCTAACAGCGATGTGTTAGTTTAGGAGCCGCAAGGGCGAAGCGGCAGATACTATTATAACAAGTGCTCCATTTCTAGATTACTTGCTTGCTAACATTAAGGTAGACTATTGAGCCATAGTTGAGGCAAGGTCGAAGAATTTCCTGAGCAATGGCCAGCCTGGCTGTCAAATTTAGAGAGGATCTTACCTTGTAAGCCAGGCCAAGTTTATTGTTAACTGTCTGACAAGTGGCTGCAACATGAAGATTAAAGTCCAGTGAGTGGTCAAGAGTCATCCCAAGGTATCTGAAGGATGTGACTGTATCAAGGTTATGCCATCAGGTCCATGAAGGAAAGTCTATATGACAAGCCCCTCTCCCATCCCTGACCCCAATGTGAGAATACAACTCGTGTTCTGATATACCCTCGTGTTCTAGTGCACCCCTCCGCCTGTTTCTGATCCCAATGTTGAATAAAATTCACGGTCTGACAATACCTGGTGATCTAGTGGATCCCTCACCGTCTCTGATTGGATATCACAAAACATCTGTCTGAATTTTCTAGTTAGTGAGCCCACTCTGAAGACCCGCATCCCGCCCCCGTCCCATCTGTAGTGGCACGGATTAGCAGCACACAGCTCATCTGCACTACCGCTGCTGCTTTCCTCTGTCTCGCTTCAAGAATGGTGTACTGTACTCACTAGAACTTGTTGGTTGACATCAACCAGTGGCTTACAGGTACTGTCAGCCATCATTCTCAACTTCGAAAGTTGTGAATGACAGTTGACAGTATACACTTAAGCCCATTGGTTGACAGTGTCAACAAATAGGATTGTAGTAGGTACAGTATGCTGTCATTTATGACAGTTCGGTCAATGGGCAGCCATGGTGGTGTGCAGGTGGGCTGTGCTGCCCACTGACTCTGTGCCACTGCTGGGATGGGGGGGTGTGGGGTGGAATGTGGGTCTTCAGTGGGTAGGGGTCCACTAGACTACCAGGGAATTTCAGTTGGGGATGTTTTGTGATACATTGGGATTGGGCTCAGGTGGGGGTCCACTAGACCACCAGGTAATGTCAGACCATGAGTTTTATTCTCATTGGGGTTGGCTATGGTGGGGTCCACTAGACCACCAGAGTATATCAGAATGCTAGTTGTATCTCTACATTGGGGTCGAGGATGGAGGAGGGGGGCACTAGACAACCAGGGAAGAGGGATGCAAATTTTATTATATGATTGGGGAAGGAAAGGGCCACTAGACTACCAGGGAAGAGGGATGTGTATTTTATTATATGATTGGGGAAGGAGAGGGCCACTAGACTACCAGGGAAGAGGGATGTATTTTATTATATAATCGGGAAAGGGAGGGATGGGGGCCACTAGACTACTAGGGAATCAGTTAATGCATGTGCAATGGACACATTCGAACTTGTTTGCAGGGCACCTGGTGCATTCTGCCAGGACATCCCTGCCCAAGACATGCAAATGGTGCCATAATTACATGCAAATAGCCTCATTTGCACCTTACATGGATAATGGCCCCATTTGTATGTTAGATCTGAATATCTGGAATTTCATGGCGTATCTTCAGTATATGCTGCATGCCCATTCAGGTATTCAGACCTGACATGGGGCTCGCCTGGCATCTTTGGCTGCCCCTTTGCGCCACCCATATCTTGCTATATTCAGACGGGATGTGCGATTGCGCATCTCATTTGAATATTGCTATCTTGCACTCTGGCACCACTCAGTTGTGCAGCATAACCTCTTGCACCCTTTCAGGGTGTAGTTTGAATACTGGGGCCATATATTACATGCACGGGTATCAAACTTGTGCTGAATGCTAATTAATTTAAATGGTCCAAAACAACATAAAAGCATGCAAAATAGACTAAAACGATTAAAACTAATTTTAATCCATTCTAAACACTCCTCCTTGATGAATTCTGTTTCATCCATTAAAAGGCTGTCAGGAGACTGTCCATTACATGATGCCAGCAATGAGGAAAAATGATGAAAATGTCCAATTAAATCCTTTAACTTCCTAAGATGGAGTCATCAAACTGAAATATTCTTCCACGTTGTAGGATCTTAGAGCTATTTAGAATACAAAATTCTGCTGGATGAATTCCTGTGGAATTACCATTCCAGTTCTTAGAATTTCACAGAATTTGCAGGAAAATTCTGTAGATTTTTGCCAAATGTTAAATTTCAATTATTTTGGTCCAGTTTTTAAAATAAATTTTCAAATGATACCATGTTCTGCAGGTATACATTATTGATATTTCAAATGCATTGGTGCAAAGTGCATTTAATGAGAGACATACCAACAGATGAGAGAAAAGAAGTAAGTGTCTCAGCTGGGACTTGAAGACCAGAGCTGCCCAGAATACCATTCCAATTGTGTAACCAGCTCTTCAACCAGGTACTTGGACTCTGGGCTGCCCAGAGCACATTACTCTTTCTCAGATGCACATTGGTGGCACAGCTGGTAATGCAATGGGAATTTACTTTTTTCTCATCTTGGTATATACAGGTACAGATGGCCCGCATAAGTGTGCAATACTTCAGAGTCCTAGACTGAAATGGAGCTGAGTTATGGGTGGCCAAAGATTTAATAACAATTTAATTTTCATTTTTTTCATCTGATTTTAAAATTTCTTATCCAAATTTCTCCCCAGTTTCAGAATATAGAGAAACATGCAACATGGTTATGTACACCAAGTTTGAAGTCTGACACTTTAAAGGGGACTGTGTTATAGGTAGCCAAACATGTTTCAGAATTCTGATTTTGTGTTGGTATAATTTAGAAAGCATTCATCAAAATGTTATAAAGTGTTGTGGATATATGGGTTATTACTGCATTTACGTATGTACCCAGTTTCAGATGTTCCACTGAATTTCATAAAATTACAAATTTCAGTTATTTTGATCTAGTTTTCAAAGTTCAGATCCACATGATACCAAATTTGGCAGGTATACAGTCACTGATGGATTTCATAACTGTATCAAATTTCAGAGTCCTAGACTGAAAGGGTATGAGTTGTGGGTACAAACATTTAATCAGAATGTAATTTTTAGTTATTTCCATCTAATTAAAAAAAATTCTTATCCACATTTCTCCACAGTGTCAGGGTTTAGAGAAACATGCAACATGGGTATGGGCACCAAGTCTTAAGTATCAGACTTTAAAGGGGGCTGTGCTATAGGTAGCCAAACATGTTTCAGAATTCTGATTTTGTGTTAGTATAATTTAGAAAGCATTCATCAAAATGTTATAAAGTGTTGTGGATATATGGGTTATTACTGCATTTACATATGTACCCAGTTTCAGATGTATAGTCTAAAGGTGCCTGAGTTATATGTAGATAAAAGTCTGATGAAATGTCCCACAAAAATTAAAATGACAGACTTTGAGTACCTACCGTTTTAAGACTGTTTCTAATGTCATGATAGCTGTCACACCATTAGAACTCCTGTCAGCAAATAATCATGTCAGACCTCTAGCTCAATATATGGCTGAGTTACGACCAGATTAATAAATTTCAAAATTCCTCTGAATTTCATCAAATTTCAAATTTCAGTTATTTTGATCTAGTTTTCAAAGTATGTATTCACATGATACCATTTGTGCAGGTATACAGTCACTGATGGATTTCATAACTATAACAAAATTTCAGAGTCCTAGACTGAAAGGGGACGAGTTGTGGGTGGCAGTTATTTCCATCTAGTTTAAAAAAATTCTTATCCACATTTCTCCACAGTGTCAGGGTTTAGAGAAACATGCAACACGGGTATGTGCACCAAGTCTTAAAGCAGCAGTGCAATGAAAAAAGTTATTCCAATAAGTGAATTTTCTGCTACGGTTATTAAAAATATTGGCAGAACTGTTGATTTGGGTTTTCTGTATACTTCCTATGCTGTGTACTGTACATTTAAAGTTTTGTCTGGATTCTTACCATCCTCAGGTCTTCAATATTATTTCTATGCAAGAATGAGGTGGCCATCTTTTTCTCTTGAGAAGTAATTATTTTAAAACCTTTATAAAATTCTTAAATAATAACAGAAACTGAAAATGTCACCACCAAAATAAACTCGAAGACATCTGGCATTGATTAGGAAGAAAAAAAGATGGGGTAAAATTTTAGCCCATTTTTGTTGCACTGCTGCTTTAAGAATCAAATTTTAAAGGGGACTGTGGTATAGGTAGCCAAACATTTTACCAAATTGCAGTTTAAGTTATTATCTCTTAAGTTATCTCTTCTTGCCAGCAAATCTGACTGCCAGTGTTTCTGTTAACCCATGGCCTCTGAGAGCAGTTCTCCCACCTGTCAAACACTACCCTCTCTCACTCCCACCCTCCTGTTCCACAACTTCCCACTCCTCTCCCCTGTCTCCCACCACCTACTACCTCCCGTTGACAAAGCCTCACATTGGCTGCTAAAACTGCATTTCTGCAGACTGGGAGCACCCCATCTGAACTGTAACATGATTGTTAAACACTGTACTGCACTTAATTAGTGCTGCATTAATATGTTTCTCTGCAAGTGTGGTCCTGTTTCTCCTTACTTCTTGTACCCTGCTTAATGTTGTAACTGCACACTAATACCACTTGTTAGTTGATGTATTTCTGTTCTGCAATGTTTCTTCACCGTAAATGTCTTGTATTCCTTGTTGACTTGGAGCCTTTGTAAACGAGCCCCCAGCTCAAATGTATTAATCCGAATTTGAAATAAAAAAATAAAAAAAAGGTATTTTGGAAGCATTTATCAAATGTTATAAAATTTTGCAGGTGTCAGGGTTATTACTGCATTTACATATGTACCTAGTTTCAGGTTTCTATTTCTAAAGGTGCCTGAGTTACATGCAGCTAAACATTTTCCAACAAAAAATAAAATGGCAAACTTTGAGTGTCTATCATTTTGAGACTATACCTGCTAATGTCAGGATACTTGGCACTCCATTAGAGCGGCTAGCAGAAAGTAATCTTGCCAAATTTCAAATCTCTAGTTTTACTGACAGCTGAGGTATGAAAAAATTAATAACTTTTAAAAATTTAGCAAAATTCCATCACAGTTCTGCAGAATTTTGTGGAATTTCACAGAATAGCATTGGAATTCCACACATTCAAAATGTTCTCATTCTCCACAGCTCTAGAGGCTCTTTCATCTGCCATGCCTTAATAACACATGAGGATCAGATGCAGTTAAAAAGCACCACCAACAAAAAGATCCCTGTATTCCACAGAATATAATCAGAAAGACAGACACAATTACATTAAACATGTAAAATTATATACTGAAGAATCATCACATTGCAATAAAACAATATCCAAGAGAGATTAGAATGGAAAAGGGAGGGATGAAAATTCAGGATACACTAAAGGGACTTCTATGTAGTCCTATACTTATTCAAAAATTTATGAGTATGGCATTGTCAATACATAGCAGTATATATCTATCATTAAATTTCCTTTTTAGAAAATAACAAAATTAATTGCAAGCAAAATTATATTTAGGCATCTGTTAGGGTTACACCTCAATTCTACAAAACTAAATAAAAATTTGACATAAAGGTAAAACATATTTCCCTGGGCTATGCTGAATCTGTGGTATGATGTTTCTTTGGATATGAAAAATCATCTGATGCAGAACTGGTATTGCCCTAACTTCTCCTTTAAGAAACAGATATCTGACTCTCCTTCTACCTGTCTGTCACCTCCCCTACTAATGGTGCTTTTCGTCCCCATACCTTCCCTCTTACCCTTAAACCTACCATGCCGACTATGCAGCTACGCCAATCCTGAAGGTATTACAATTGCCCTCCCACCCCTCCCAACCTCCCTCCTCCACTATCCATGGTGCATCCTGTGCCCTCGGCTCCTTTGCTTTATAGTCTTCTCCTCGGCCACGTATTGCTTTGCTGGTCTAGACCTCATCCAATATAATATTATACTCACTGTCTATCAGATACCTGCCTTGCATAGAACTCGCATATAGCGGTATGCTGACTGCCTTTGGTACCATGCCTGTAAATTATGCTGCCTTGTTTTGTTCTCAGTGTCAAGCCTTACGTTGCTATTTGTAAATTATTGTACACCATCGTGTCAAGCCGCCTTTCTCACTTGTAATGACTGTACATAGGCTACTAATGTTAGCACGCTTTACTCCAAATTGTATTGTGACTTGTTGTTGTTTAAACTACTGGGTCCAGCTTGTAAATGAGCCCTGCTCAATGGTGTTCTGCCTGGCTAAATAAAGATATTGATTGATTGATTCCTTGATTGATTGATTGATTGATGTAGCCCAACCACTGCTGGCTTCTTAGATTGTCCTTTATTGCACATCAAATGGCCAACTTAGTATCTCAATGTTTTGCTATACAGCTTAATCATTAGGCTGGTCTTTAGTTCATATGGTCAAGTGTTTATATCATATGATGTCTTTATGATAGGGAGCATAAAACGGCTACCATTTTACTTACAAGGAATGCAAGTTACGGCTCTCTGTGTGGTCAGCTGGGCACAAACTGTCTTAGCATCTGACATATTTTATTGTGCCCAGAGCAATATGAAAGAAATGCTGATGAACCTCTGAAACACTGCCTTAACTTCCACACCCTCTCCAATCGTTATTGGGCTAATGGAAATAAAAGTGCTGCAGTTAAGGCAATACTACATCATCACATGAACCTTTAAACCATGACAAATAGCATGCCACAGAGTCACCAAAGCTGAAAGGAATTTTATTTACCCCTAGATTCCATTTGCTTTGTTTTGTGGCAATATGGGCAACTCTAACTGATGCCTAAAGGTATAAACAGTGTTTTCCAACAAATCTATCAAATAGGTGGCATGCAGTACCTTTTTTCTATTATATGAATTAGAATAAAATTGGTCAGTATGACACCAGATTGTATCTGGATCTGACACCTTTTATAAAAATCAGAACTATTATGCACTCTTCCCATCTTACTGGTATTCTGCAAGTCTTAATAACCCAGTTAAAGATACTGCACTGGCAATTAACTGAGCCAACTAGTCTGGATCACACCTATATATTTCTGCAGAAATACAATCTAACCCTGGTGCCTTTATTTTCTTAATCTTTTATTATTATAAAAATTTTGCCATTGTTCGATACTAGAGGCAAAACACCTGTACAAGAATTGTCTAGGTAAACAGGATGTTATGCAATGAATTGTCCATCTTTGCAGGAAGACAAGGTGATGAAATAATTCATTTAAACTGGCTGGGGGTAAATTCAAAGACAGATGTATGCAAGCTCTTTTCACAGGCAGAGTGGTGGGAAAGTGGAACTCATTTTGCTAGAGGCAGTGTATGGGCCAAAACAACAGTACAGAGTCATAATAGGGTTGGGCAGGTATACAGTATATATATATATATTTTTTTTTATTTAGTTGTTTAACCAGGAGTAGCACACTAAGCTGAAAGCTTTTTTACAGGTGTGACCTGGGAGCACAGGGAAGTTAATTGACTTGCTCAGGGTCACACAGTTTGCAAGTGGAAGCTGTGGGATTCAAACCCAGGTCTGGTCTGCTGGATGTTACCAGATTTGCAGCTCAGAGCCTTAAACCACTGCACTATACTGCCTCCCTATACCTACCCTTTGCCCCCAATATTCACTTACTATGGCCATATACCTGCCTATACCAGGCATATGGCCATAGTAAGTGAGTATGGGGGAAAAGGGTAAGGAGGGGGGGCAGCCACTAGGGCCAGCTTAGGAGAATTAGGGAGGGTGGCAAACTGGATTAGTCATCACACCTTTATCTGCCATTGAAGTCTATATTTCTACTTTACTGGAACTGTGATATGATCTTGCTATGTTAAAATCATGTATGAATAAAATGCAACCCATTTATTCTATGAGCTAGATGCGTCAATTATCCAAGATGTATTTTTCATGCTTCTTGCTGTTAGTAACCATAATAACTTATATTTACTATCAATTGTTTATTCTACTGTGGTTATTTCTATTTAGCAACATATTATAGAGATGTCTCTTTGATTAGCAATATTCTATAATCTTTTATTCCCTCTTGGGTAATCATCAAAACGTTTCTTTGTTCACACTTAGCAATTTCATTTTTTTATTTAAACATGCATTATACCTGCAGCACCTTTTTTCAAAGCAAGAATTTTCCTCACTCCTTTTTTTGTGAAATTATATATCTCATAGGACTTGCATTGCTATTCTAGTAATATTGTTTAAGAACTTTATGATGCAGTCCAAGAGTATCATGTATCTATTCCTGAAACTGGGTCCCTTACCATGTGGCTACATGATACACCACTGTGGAGCCACTGGCCCCACGATTGTGCTTCACTTAATTCAAAAATTACTAAAAGACAGTGAACATGATTACATGTGGGGCTAGCTTAAATAGAATCATGTACAAGTTCTTTTACACATCCGAGGTGAGTGCTGCTACAAACCACAAGAGTGAAGCTCAAGGGCTTATAAAAACAACATGTAAGGTTTTTTATTTTTATAATTTCTGGCTTGGAGTAAAAAGCAGCAGAAGATCCTTATATAGCTGCAGAGACAGTGTACTCATTGATGGAGCGTGCCACCTCACATAGCTGCAGAGACAGTGTACTCATCAATGGAGAGTGCCACCTTACATAGCTGCAGAGAGAGTGTACTCATCGATGGAGAGTGCCACCTCACATAGCTGCAGAGAGAGTGTACTCATCGATTGGAGTGCCACCTCACATAGCTGCAGAGAGTGTACTCATCATTGGAGAGTGCCACCTCACATAGCTGCAGAGACAGTGCACTCATCGATGGAGAGTGCCACCTCACATAGCTGCGGAGACAGTGTACTCATTGATGGAGAGTGCCACCTCACATAGCTGCAGAGACAGTGTACTCATCAATGGAGAGTGCCACCTCACATAGCTGCAGAGACAGTGCACTCATCGATGGAGAGTGCCACCTCACATAGCTGCAGAGACAGTGTACTCATTGATGGAAGTGCCACCTCACATGCTGCAGAGACAGTGTACTCAATGGAAGTGCCACCTCACATAGCTGCAGAGACAGTGTACTCATCGTTGGAGAGTGCCACCTCACATAGCTGCAGAAACAGTGCACTCATCGATGGAGAGTGCCACCTCACATAGCTGCGGAGACAGTGTACTCATCGATGGACAGTGCCACCTCACATAGCTGCAGAGACAGTGTACTCATCGATGGAGAGTGCCACCTCACATAGCTGCAAAGACAGTGTACTCATCGATGGAAGTGCCACCTCACATAGCTGCAGAGACAGTGTACCCATCGATGGAGAGTGCCACCTCACATAGCTTCAGAGACAGGTGTACTCATCGATGGAGAGTGTCACCTCACATAGCTGCAGAGACAGTGTACTCATCGATGGAGAGTGCCACCTCACATAGCTGCAGAGACAGTGTACTCATCAATGGAGAATGCCACCTCACATAGCTGCAGAGACCGTGTACTCATCAATGGAGAGTGCCACCTCACATAGCTGCAGAGACAGTGTACTCATCAATGGGGAGTGCCTCCTCTGCTCCCACATAAGAATCTGGTAGAAAGCTGCAGGAGTACTTGCACTTTCATGCTTATCAGTTACTTGCTTTGGCTCCTCCCTCTCTATCACTGCTGAAATAATTTTGCACTAGGGGAGAATATAGACATGCTGGGTCTCTTTGAAATGTTTTAGTCAACCAACCAAGAGGTTATTTGTTAGGCAAGTCAAAGGCTTGCCTTGTGGGTGCTCCATTAGAATTGATACTTTGACTGACGTGTGCTGTATTACATGTGTGGTATCAAACTGATGTGTGATACCACTCATGCAATAATTAAATCTGAATAGCACACTTTTGAATGGTTATTGTACGTAACTAGTAAATATATTACACTATACTATGCTGCACACCAGGGTTTGCATGTAGCTGATACTTCATCATAAAAACTACAAACAGAATTTACAGAAAGAAAAAATAAATCCAGCTTGAATCCTCCCTTTTTACATTCATATTGATACAGGTTGTCTTGTGGCATTACGTTTAATGTTTTGGTACTTGTTTTTATTTTAGTTTTTGTTAACTGGGAATGGAGAGCTAGGCAATTCTGCATATTTCAAGCCTCATCCGGGGGTGGGTGGGATAGGAACAGATTCAAACTGACATATTGAATCAGGTTGTTAATCTGTTGGTGGTATTGTAGTGAATATTGTCTTTATTTAGTTAAAAAAAAACAACAATACTTTCAGTTTTCACTGACTGCTAGCTACATACTGTATAAATGTGTGCTGGTGGTTTGAACGTTGCTGACGTTCAGTGATAATTTTGGTCACTATTTTTTTTAAAGAACAAAGTGTACTTTCAAAACACATAGAAAGTGACTGTTTGTAAACCTGTATCAGTATGAAGAAAAACAAGCATTTGTCAGTGCCGAATGTTGCTTGCTTATATGTGCTGTTTAGGTATTTGGAAGTGAAAGTACTATGCCTAAGAAGTGTCAGTGGGGGTTGGAAGCTCATACTGCCCGACCATAGCCCATTTTCCACTTTTCTCCCCTTCGCGGAGTGCGGCACGCAATGATGCTTAGCACAACATGCCAACGTCCGCCACACTCTGCTCCCTTTACTACACTGCTGTAGTAGTACCCCGATCATCACCAGGGGCCACTACAGAGCAGTGGGTCCCTGGATCCCACCTCAGGTCCTCTGCATGCTCAATCCTATCCCTCCCCTGCTGACCCCTGGTGGCCTGGGCTCATGTCCAAATCTGGGTCGCCAGCATGGCGCGAGGTGTGGCGTCCAACACCTCAACCCTCAGCACCAGTGGGCCAGCAGTAATGCTGCCTTTAATACTCCCCTCCTCTTCCTGCTCCAGTGTACCCTGTCCACTGCGTACAAGTCACTATTCTCCCCAGACCCTACCCCAGTTAGTCACTAACCCATAATGTTTGGTGTGGCACCAATCCCTCAGCCACTTGTTGAACTCCTCAAGCCCACCCTTCCTCCCCATGCTTGCACATGGTACCGCCAGTACCTCCAAGAATGCCACCGACTTCCCACCCCTCACACCTGCCCAGCTCTCAGACCTCCCCCTCACTACTTCCACAGTGTCCCCCGCCAAGTCATTTGTATGCACATGCAACAGTAAATGAGGTTTCTTCCTCCCCCTCGCTGCACGCTTGAGAAGTGCCTGCCCTGCCCCTCCTGCAGTCAACCTGGGGACAGCTTCAACCCAAATACGGATCTGCCTTTCCCCCTTTCCACCCCATCTCACCCATTTCAGTATAGAATCCCCCAGGATGAGTACCCCCCTTTCTTACCCCCTTTCCCTTCTAATGCTCCTTCCACCATCCCGGTATTCATTCTTCCCTGCCCTTACCCTTGCCAGCTGCACCTTCTGTGACTTCTTGTATTTGTACCCCTACTTCCACCTCACCCTTTTCTCTGCCTTATTCCTCCCATTCCCTTGAACTCCTTCCCAACCTGACTACTTCCGACTGGGCTTCCCATGTCAACCTCTCCTCCCCTGCTGATTTCAAACCCTCTCTCTCCCCCACTGTTGTTGATTTAGAGCCCCCATTCCTTCTACCCGACAGTGATGCCCTCCCATCCTTCCCCCTTCCTGTAGCCTTCTCTCCTCCAGTCACCACCCCCTCCTTCCTTACTAGCTCCCCTTCTACCCTTTCGTCCTCGCTATCTCTTCCCCTACCTGTTGCCATCCCTCTCATGCCCCGCTTGTCCTCCCATCTTCAGTATGTTCCTGCTCCCCCCCCCACAGCAGAGGTTTGAATCTATTCCTAGTCGATATCCCTCCTACATCTCTTCCCCTATCAGTTCCCCCCTCCTACTTGTTCTCCTCTGTGCCAGCCCTGGTCCCTCCCTACCCGCAGCCATCTGCTCTCTCCCCTGGAACTCCTGGTGGTCTCTTCCTCCCCCATCAGGAGGTCTCTCCCTCACCTCGGGATCCCCCTCCCTCTCCTGTCTTTTCTGTTAGTGCCTCTGATACTAGGGTCGGTTTCACTCCCTAGCTGTTCTTCCTGCGTTCCTCTTTGCAATCCCCTATTCCCTTCCCCCAGATGCCTACCATACTCATCTGCCCTGCCACTTAGACTCCTCCATAACCTCCACAGTTCCTCCCTTAAACTAGCCAGTCATCTACAGACCATACACCCCCCCTCCTCCAAGCCCAGTCCAGAATCATGGCTGACCCACACCCTGTACAGCCCACCATCCTTCCAAAGATGCCCACCCTACTGATATGTGGCACCTGTCCCATTTTGGCCCCCATCTTATGTTACGGACGCTAAGCCTAGGTTCTGCACCCTACTACAACTGTTAGGTCCCTATTTACTCAAATTCCTGTCCCCCCCCACACTTGTCCTCCTACTGACCCCTTACTGACCGGGGTAATTCAGTCTCAAGTCTCATCCATCAGATACTGTATTACTGTAGCAATCCTAAAGTCTCCTTGTCCATTTTTCATCCCTCAGCTACCATACTTTTTGTTCTCAGCTCTCATGTAGTTTCACTTAACCCAGTTAGAAATCCTGTTGCACTCCAAGTATTACTCAGCTCAGTTAGAGAAATAAACAGAACAAATAAATATGTATTATTACAGAAATCATCACAGTATAGCTCAGTAATTAGGTCAGTTAGAGAAAGAAACAGAACAACTAGATATGTATTATTACAGCAATCCTAAAGTATCCAATCATTGCTTTGTCTCCACTCCAGAGACCCTGCTGTAAGATAGGACCACAGAGGACCCTAGGTGGGAGGGTGGACAACTCTAAAATCCTGGCAGGGCTTTTTTGAGCTCACTCACTCCCCCTCTCTCACTCTCTTATTCTATTTCTCCCAACTCTACAGGCCCTACTGGGCTCCTGCTTGCGTTGGCACCATTTTCTGCCAAAAAACAAATCTGCAGCAGTCCCAACAGAGCTCCGTTGAGCTCGCTCACACCCTCTCTCTCACTCGCTCATTCTGTTTCTCCCGGAGCTGCAGGCTTCCCTTTCATACTGGGCTTCTGCCTGCATTGGCACCTTTTTCTGCCCACAAAGAAATCTGCAGCAGTCCCGACACAGTTCCGTTGAGCTCGCTCACTCCCCCTCTCTCACTCGCTCATTCTGTTTCTCCCAGCACTGCGGGCTGCTCTTTTGTACTGGGCTCCTGCCTGCATTGGCACCTTTTTCTGACCACAAAGAAGTTCACAGCTGTCCTGACAGAGCTCCGTTGAGCTCGCTCACTCCCCCTCCCTCAGTCACTCGTTCTGTTTCTCCCGGTGCTGCAGGCTGCCCTTTTGTACTGGACTCCTGCCTACATTGGCAACTTTTTCTGCCCACAAAGAAATCTGCAACAGGCCCAACATAGCTCCATTGAACTCGCTCACTCCTCCCTCTCTCACTTGCTTGTTCTCTTTCTCCCGGCGCTTCAGGCTGCCCTTTTGTACTGGGCTCCTACCTGCGTTGGTGCCTTTTTCTGCCTACAAAGAAATCTGCAGCAGTCCTGACAGAGCTCAGTTGAGCTTGTTCCCTCTCTCTCTCACTTGTTCGATCTTAATCTGTCCCAAACACTGATTTCCCACAGTGACCGCACTATTCTGCACCAGAAGTACAAAAACACATTTCAGCCAGGATGTGAAAAATGACAGCTGTACTGTTCATAAGGAGGTGTGAAAAAATGCCAGTGTTGAAAATCTGGCATGAAAATATTACAAATCTGCAAAGTTACAATGGTGCATGGAAACTGCACAATGCACACTTATAACACAGTCATTTTATGGACTTTCGTCACCAAATTTTCAACATAGGCATTTTAGGACCTCTGCTCATGAACAGTGTCACTGTCATTTCTTAATCTGTCCCAAACACTGATTTCCCACAGCGACTGTGCTATTCTGTGCGGAAGTGAGAAACACATTTGGCCAGGATGTGAAAAATGACAGCTGTATTGTTCATAAGGAGGTGTGAAAAATGCCAGTGCTGAAAATCTGGCATGAAAATATTACAAATTTGTGAAGATTCTGACGCGGCGCGGAAATCCTGCACAACGCGCTACCATAAAACAGTCATTTTTGGATGTTTTCACTAAATTTGCAACATAGGCCTTTTCAGAGCCCACCTCATGAACAGTGGCAATGTCATTTGGTTAATCAGTCCCAAAAGGTGATTCTGCGCAGTGACCACAAAATCACCTTTCAGGACTGAATAATATAATGACAGTGACTGAATTCATGAGGAGGGGTTCCAAGACCCCCATGTTGAAAATTTGGTGCCCTTCCCAAAAATGCCCGAGATATGCACCAAAGTTGGAAAAAAACCCTATTTATGCCATTATACAGCTTACAAGCATTTCTTCAGTTCGCGGTCGGCTTTGAAGAGGGTTTGGGAGGCAGTATAGCGCAGTAGTTTAAGGGTCTGAGCAGCAAATCTAGAGATCTGGGTTTGAATCCCACAGCCCCCACTTGCATACTGTGTGACCCTGAGCAAGTCACTTAACTTCCCTGTGCTCCCAGATTACACCTGTAAACAAGCTTTCAGCTTAGTGTGTCTCACCTGGTTAAACAATTAAAAAAAAAAAAGAGTGCAGATGTGTTCCCGGTCCTCGAAGATTGTCGTGCTGGGCTCTGGAGGTAAGTATGGTGTGGGTAGGCGGTGCGTAGAGGTGAGCATGGGTTGGTGGAGGGCAGCTGAACTCTATGAGGGACCATTTCTTATTTTACAGGTGTTGGGGGACAGCATGGGACTTTTTTTTTTTTTCAGGCTTTGGCACACTGGGGTGGGCTCCCAGCATGCCACCTGAGTGTTTTGGGAGCTGCAGCTGACAGGTTAGGCACCTGTCGGCAGACAACAATTTGAGGGAGACATTATGCCAATGGGGAGTGGGCTCCCCGTTGGCAAATTCAACTGGGAAGGGGACTGAAGCCAATGAGGATTGGGTGCCCCATCAGCAAAAGCTTGGGGGGCATGATGCTGAGGGATTGGGCACCGTCTTGGCATGCAGCAGAAACTTCAGTGTGGGGACATTATGCCGATGGGGACTGGGCTCCGGCCGCAAACTGGGTCTGGGGCATGTAAGTACACCCTGCAATGACGATGACTCCCTCATTTCAGCGAATGGCTGATGCTGCAATTACAAGGTGGCCCCTGATTGCAGCAGCTAAAACATTTCAAGGTGGTGGCACGCTGGCTGAACTAGCGTCAGCAGCAGAGTGCCACCCCATTGAGGAAAGCATGCCAAGCCTCAAAAGGCAGTGGGGGCATTGGCAATCTGCCGCAACATGTTTCTTGTGCATGAGCGCAAGCAACATAACAAGTGAGAAACTGCAACATTTTGAAATTTTTCCAAAATACCTAACAGCAGTTTTTTGACACATATCTACTACAGTACACGTAAACTCTGTAGTATAGCGTGGTATAGAATAGAGTATTATAAGCTTCTGTACAGGTAAACTCCTTCCGTGTCGATTTTAAATTTGTAAACTGCACTAATGTTACCATTTTCAATTGCCCCAGCTGTAAAACTAGGGACAGAAGAACCGTTTCAGTTGTGGAACCCAAAGAAATTCTTTAAAGGTTCTTCCTTTCAAAACTCTTTACATATCTCATAATTCTATCAATAGTCAGAGCCTAATTCCATGCTATTTGATGATTGGCAAACCAGATGTTTATGAGAGGCCCTTTTCAGTTTGAAATCTCAGAATCTTAGAATCAGCCAGTGTGTGTGTGTGTGTGTGTGTGTGTGTGTGTCTGTGTGTTAATGTGTGTGCTGAGAAATTGGGCCTTGCTTTGTTTAGAACTGGTGCTGTTGGTCTGTATGTAAAACAACTGATTACAGCAACTGGAGGGTTGCAGCAGTACTGGTTAAAAACAGTAAACAAGAAAAAAAAAAACACCTGTCTTCATGTTGTGAACAGTGTTCAGTGGCTCAGTAGGTAGCACACTTGCCTCTGAGGCCGGGAGATCAGAGGACTGTGGGTTCAGTTCCCACATCTGGCACTTGGGTTAATATCCCAGTACTGACACTGTAGTGCAGCATGAGAGGGGTGTTGCACTTCTGAGGTGCCGTCTTTCGGATGAGACGTTAAACTGAGGTCCCATCTGCCTGGATTGGTAGTAGTTCAGGTGGTTGTTAAAGATCCCATGGCACTTATCGAAAAGAGTAGGGAAATTCCCCCGGTGCCCTGGCCAAATTTTCCTTATTCACTAATGTAACCCCCCTGCAAATGGGGGTTCCCAAAAGACTTCCAGGAGCTTGCTTGAATGCTCCAAGCCTGAATGGTGTTTGGCGTTTAAGCCATTTATCAGTGAGTGTTTTTAGAACCTCTGGTACTGTCTCTTTAAGAGCTGTCTGCTTGCAGACATAATTAGTTTGTATGGGGACTGTGTGTTTCTTTGATTGAGTACCACTCAAGCTGCTGCCAATTCACCCCATTTTTGCAGTCACTAGGAGTGCAAAGGAACCTGTTCTGAAAAGATGTAACTGATTGCCAGAAATCATTTACAGTAATAATAAAATTACAGTTTGTCTAACCTGCTTTCTTTGCAGTCAGAACTGTCTGCCTAGTTCCCCATTCTGGTTTTGAACTGCTGAACTGGACCAATCAGTGTGGAGTAAACTAGCTCTAAAATGATGCCTGGACGAATCAGAACTTGGGACTCATAATCTGAGCCAGCCACAAGAGGATTGTATGGGCAGTGACTCTGGGAGATGTAGTTTAGACCTCGGTGCCTTTTGGACCAACAGCAGCAGTCTATTGTGAGTGACAGCCAATCCAGTCAAGAACTGGGAGAACTCAAGGAAGTGCCCGGTTTTTGTCTGTTGGAGTTTCAGTTTGAGATCTGAAAGTGAAGGGGAAAGAAACCCTGTGCTCCTTCAGTGCACAGTTTTCAGTCAAAAAAGCATTAATACAGGCCCAAGTTCCGGTCTACAACAATGTGGCTGCTTGTTAGGACTGAATCCATTCCTGTGAAGGGAATCGGGATCTCTGAAGAGTAGAAACCAGGCTCACCCTGTAGAAGACTGAAGAAATTGTTGAATTACACTCGGTCTGTCAGGAACTGAATCTGCTGTGTGTTCTCCTGGTTATTGTGCAGTAATTGCGATTGGGATACAGATGCAGCCTGCCTGGTATAGTGCTTTCTTTTTTTTTTTACCATATAAATGTGTGAGGTCTCTGGAGATCAAAAAGTAGCCCTGCTGACATTAGAGGACCATATCTTCTTTGGGTCGTGAGTACTAATTAGGAATTACTCCTGTTGAATTGCCACATTAAATCCAAATGGAATTACTGTACTGCTGACTGTTTAATTTTCCTTTTCTCTCAGTGAAAGGGCCCCTACCAGCTGCCACGTTTGGACTAGCCACTAGGGCCTGGGTACCCAGGGACAGTAACTGGTAGGATAGGCCTGTGCACAGAGCCATAAATGGAATAGTAAAGTGATAAGCTAATTAACCTGATTTCCCCTGTCCTTGTTATATCCCCTAAATAAATCAGAGCTGTTTGTTTCAACAAAGTTATACTGCCTGAGGTATTTGTCTATGTTAAAGTACTGTACTGTGATTGTTGCACTGTATCTTATTTTACAGGATGTCCCGTGCCTGAACCAGCCTTGGGGTAAGTGTATACTGTGAAGGTAATTCTGCTATATTGTGTGGGCCACTAGTGGGAAGAAAGGGGTTGCAGTGTCCCAGAGGGCTGTGACCAAGTAAGTTTAACTATTGCAAACCCTGACCTCTGGGTGGAGGCACCCCATTGGATCCAGGCCCCTCAACCTGTTAGTGGCAAATCAGGCAGGGGTAGTAGCCCTGGGATAGCGCCATCTAGGGGTTACATTTTGGAGGCTCACAGCTGGGATTGTGTGTCCTCTAGTGGCCATATTTACAAACCACTGTTAAGGGAAAAAAATAAATAAATAAATAAATGGGTACCCGACAGAAGTGGCTGTGCACGCTGGTGGAGTGGTGTACTGGGAGGAGATCGACCCCCAAAATGCTATGCTTATCCTGGACATCCCCTGGGTATCAATACGGACACTGTGCAGGGAGTACTTTCCAAGGTGGAAGGTTTACAAAATCCTGTGGTGGTGGGTGGGACGCTAATCTGCTCACCCACACTTTCCTGGCCCTAGTAGAGTTTAAGGATCCCATAGATAGCTCAAAGTACCACAGACCATTACCCCAGAGGAGGCCCTCACTGCTTGGAGTGATAACTAAGGACAGTAAAGACCGGGGGAATGAGCCCCCACCACTATCTGAAACTTTTGAGGAGAAATTTGCTAAATGGTTGCTGGGAGAAGGGAAAACTGTGGAGGACTTGAAGAAACTATTCTTGCCACCTGGGGGTGTTCCTCCCCCAACACCCTCTCCTGCTCCAGTACCCGTAATGGTGGCTGAACCAATGCAGACTCCTATTTCTGCACCTGCCATTAGTCACGACTCTTACCGAAGGTTGAGGATCTTCTCTGGCACCCTCCCCACCCCCCAAGGGGAGGATGACTGGGAGACCCTGGATGAACCATGTTGCCCCCAAGTGCTAGAAATGGCAATGCTCGGAAGCCGAAAAGAAGAGGTTAGTGAGAGCCTCCGAGGGTCCTGCCTGGCTCTACCATCCGTGCTAAGCAGGGCCAGTAACCCTGAAGCGACTGCACAAGCCTATCTTGAGGCCTTGGAGAATGTGTATGGAGCCCAGATTCTGATGAGGACCTATGGTGAGAGTAAGAAATGCACAACAGTACCAAAGGAGTTGTTGTCTGTGGTATGTCTCTCGGCTGGAAAAATTGTTGCAAGAATGCCTCCAGAAAGGGTAGCTTTGCCAGCGATTAGACTGGACACGAACCAGACTGACAGAATCCTTAAGTCTGCCTTCTCAGAACTGCTGTTGCTTCAGTTACGCCTGGCAAATCGACTGGAATCCCCACCCTCCTATGATGAGTTAATGAGAGAAATTGAGGAGTTGAGAAAGGCGACCTCGGAGGGACCTGCACCAATAGCTGTGGCTATGACCCGAGTGACTGAGGGTGGCCCATCAAGTGAAGTTCAGGGGCAGGAGTTGGCAGTCACCATGAGTGCTCCTGATAAGGAAAAAGATATATGCCACAATGGGTAGAACTGTTGAGAAGAGGGTCCGAATTCTAAAAACAGTCCCTTTATAGAAGGCCACGCCTGCAAAGTCTGAGACCCCCGACCCATATCCGACTGCAGTTGCTATGGGGTGGAGATACCACCCATGTATCTCCTGCTGATAACAGCTCGAACCTCGATTCCTTGACCATGGAAGTGGAGAAACTGACGATGTCTCAAATGCTTATCCACGCCATAGACAGAGATGGCACAAGGTTTCAGTTAGTAATACCCCGCCCTGGCTCCCAGTGGCACCCTGGCCAGCTCAAACTCAAAAAGTATGTTTTGCTATAATTGTGGGAAGGATGGGCACATGAAAAGTACCAATCCCAAAAAGACACTGACAAAGTTGCATATAGGCTACAAGGAGAGCTTGGGAACAAATCAGTGGTTAAGAGGTTACGAGAGAAGATCCCAGTGAGGGCACCAAAAATGCTAATTCCGTCCTTTTGTGGCAAGGTCAGTTGCCCAGGCCCCCACTACCGCCTCTCCAGACTGGTCCAGAATAGTGGGTCCTCCATGGAGACCACTGCAAGGCTAATGGAGTGTCTACAGGGCTGTATTAGACAGTGGCTCCCCAAGTGACAATTATGTTTCCAAGATTGGTATCAGAAGCATTTGTCAGACGTACCCTTACAACCATTGAGAAGGACTGCATGTATGGGGTTAAGTGAGAAGGCCTACCCTATTCTGGGTATATCCGAATTTGGCTGTCTTCCCCACCTCCATGGCTGGGAGGGCTTAACAAGTAGAGACCCTAGCCTTAGTGTGTCCCCCACTGGACTGTATGATGGTGTCCCTTTGTTGATTGGAACAAATGCTCATATGTTCAGAAGGCTGGCACATTTGTGTTATGAAAACAGGGGTCAAAGACTAGTAGAGCTTTAGAGTTCCGGCTTAATTAAGAAGGCCTATGAGGCACAGAGAGATGCTGAAAATGAGAACCAGAGGAACGGTCGGAATTGTGGGAAGAAGGATCCTGAGTCTCTGATCCTGGCACCAAATGCCCAGTGTACCTTACAGGAGAGGTCCGTATCAGAAAGGATGTTAAGAATAAAATATTAATGTTGGATGCACCAGGCGATGGAAAATTGCCAGAGGACTGCTGGTCAAGCCTAATTATTTTGCCAGCGCTAGAGCCCATGCTTATGCCAGAAGGGTAATGGTCCAAGTTCATAATGTGTCTGAAAGAGACATTGGGTAAATAGAGGTTGCATCCTGGCTAATGTGCATTGTGCAGACACTGCAGTGCTACCCAGCAGCAAAAGTTCAAGAAAAGGGATGATAACGCCTGACTTGTTTGATTGACGCAACTCCCGCTGCCAGCTGAATGAAGAAGTAGAGATCAGTGAGAAGCTTGCCCCAGAGAGACCAGGTGTTTTCTTTAAAGGAATGGGACGTGGGATCGTGCAGGAGCTGAGCACAATATCCGGCTCGCATGACGAAAGACCATTTAATTGAGAGGTCCTCGGCGCCTGGCACCTGCTGATATAGATGATGTGAGAGCGGCATCTGCAAAGAGATGTTAGCGGCTTGGTGTAATACAAAATCAAAGCCCTCATGCTTCCCCATTGTGGTAGTGAGGAAAAGAATGGGACAGTAAGGATGTGCGTGGATTATCGCACTTTAAACGGCGGACTATCCCTGATCAGTACACAATGCCCGCATTCAGGATGCTTTGGACTGCCTAAGCAGGACAAGTGGTTCTCTGTGCTGGATCTCCGCGGTGGGTACTACCAGATCCCAATATTTACAAGGGGACCGTGAGAAGACAGCCTTTATCTGTCACGGCTTAGCTTCTATGAATTCATGAGGATGCCTCCAAGGATTTCAGGTGCCCCAGCCACTTTCAACGATTGATGGAAGCGTGCAGTGGGGACATGAACTTACTAGAGTGCCTGGTATACCTAGATGATGTTATGTGTCTGGCAGCTCACTGGAGGAACATGAGGCAGATTATTTAAGGTATTGGATCGACTGGAGGACTTGTGTAAACTGTCCATTGGTGTCAATTCTTTCAGAGCATCAGCAGTAAAGTATATGTGGGACATAGTATCCACCGAGAATAGAGAGACCGACCCAAGTAAAGTTGGGAATGACCAACTGGCCACAGCCCAAAAATCTAAAAGAACTGCAAAGATTCCTAGGATTCTGTAGTTATTATCGGTTTCATCAAGGACTATTCAAGAGTGATCCGCCCTTTACTTAACCTTACTCAAGGGTATCCCCAGCCCACAAAAAATACCAAAAAGTCAGCGTCCCTCAAGACTGAAAGAGTGTCTTCATCCGAGTGAAGTATTTGAAGGCCCAGCTGGACTCCTGATTATTGAGAGACTTCACTTTTTCATGAGATCATATATCAACTTATGCTCCAGTGCTGGCCTATGCGATCCAAGAAAACCTTCACGTCCTGCACACTGATGCGTCTAGCTTGACAAGGGTTGGAGGGCTGTGTTGTACCAAGAGCACGAGAATGGCACTGAGACCAGTGGCCTTTACCAGTAGCTTGACCCGATCCAAAAGAACTATCCTGTACATAAGTTAGGTTCCTGGCTTTGAAGTGGGCTATTGTTGACCAATTCCATGAGTACTTGTATGGGGCTAAAATACTAGTAAAACAGCAATCAATCATCTTTGACCTATGTGCAGACCTCAGCTAAGTTGGATGCCACTGGCCACAGGTGGCTTTCTGCATTATCTACATATGACCTGCTCTCGAATACCGAGCAGGTCTGAACTCCATAGATGCTGATGCTCTCTCCCGAGCCTACTACCACAGAATGATTGGGTCCGATTAGCAGAACCTGACATTCGGGCACTCTGCGGAAGTTTGACGGGAACAAATGTCCTGGGACGCAGTGGACTGCATAATTGGATTACTTGGGACCCTCTGAGAATTGCATACCTGCTGCTTGTGCCACTTTTCTGCAATAGACATTGGTGCCACTGCCTCAGCTGGACAATGAGCCCAGTATTGATCAATCCCAGCGATCCTATGATCAAATCAGCTTTAGAAGCCTCTATGCAGGAAAAGATGTGCCAAATTAAGCTCCACTGATTTGAGAACTGCACTGTTATACAAAGAAGGTCCTAAGTTGAAACTGATCAATAAACTGTTATATAGAGAAACAGTAGACAGAGGGACAAGTAGACAAACAACAACTGGTGCTGCCCACTGCCTTTCGAGACTCAGTATTGAGGTCCTGCACAACCACATGGGGCACCTTGGTATAGACAGAACACTTGACTTGGTGAGATCCAGATTCTATTGACCTAGATGGGGGCTGATGTGGAGCAACACATACAAACTTGTAGTCGCTGCTTACAGAGCTTTGCCCCAGAGGGCTGCCCCTATAATTAACATAACCACCAGGGTACACCCAGCAGGAGCTGGTCTGTATTGATTTTTTCTGAGTTTGGAGTCAGATCAAAGAAATATCAGTAATGTGCTGGTGGTCACTGACCATTTACGAGATATACAAGCTTTCCCCACCAAGAACAGAAACATCCACTGTTAGCTCAAAGTACTTCGTAGAAAACTTTTGTTCACCTATGGGGCTCCACAAAAGAATCCCATTCTGATCAAAGGGAGACTTTGAAGTCGTCTGATCAAAGAGATGCTTCTCTGTGGGGGTGAGAAAGTCCAGAACCACTCCACACCACCCCCCAGGGGACCCACAGCCTGAACGTTTCAACCCACTTTGCTAGATATGCTAGGCACCCACCGCCCAAAGGACAAGCCTAGATGGAGCCAACAAATTAGCACCCTGGTACATGCTTATAACTGCACCAAAAGTGATGCCTGGGTTCTCCCCCTACCGCCTGATATTTTGGAAGCTCAACTACAGGTAGATGATGTGTGTTTTGGGGTCTCTCTGATGGGGTTCAAGCTGACAACTATTTACAGTATGTGCAAAAGTTAAAGGCCCAGCTATGCGTACCAACTGGGCCTCAAACCATGGCTGCCAAAGAAATCTGGCCAACAAAGAAAGGTATGATAAAAGGTGAAAGCACAGGAACTCCAGGAGGAGATGGTATTGCTAAGAAATCTGGGACTGCATGGCAAACACAAGATTGCTGACAGATGGCACCATCTCCTCACATTGTAGTGGGCAAACTAGATGATCTGCCAGTGTACAAAGTAAGGCCTGAGAACAATTCAAAGATGTAAAAACAATGCATAGAAATCATTTACTACCCATTGGACAAATCCTGATTGAGTCTGAGCCCCCAGAAGATGCCCCTCTGGACCAGTGACTAGAGCTGCTGCTAAGAAAGATCAAAGGAGTCTGCACCTACAGAAGCAGAGTTAAAGTGTTCCCCTGCACAAGTCCCAGTTGAGCATGACTGTCAGTCCATATCAGAAGAAAGTGAGAGTGACTTTGAATACTATCCTTCTTCTGAACTGAGTCAATTGTTTCGGGGCAATCCCTAGTCAATACTGGAGACAAAGCTGGGCCTTCTGGACTGTCTATGCCCCCAGCTTCATCCCTGGAGCCAATGCTCCCAGAAAGTGAAGTGCAAAGCATCAGATCAGATGAAATGGAATCATTGTGCATGGTTGAACTGTTTGAGCTTTCAGGGAGGAAAATGATAGATTGGGCAGACTGGTGATACACCCAGACAAGAAGAGTATTTTGAGTGCCCTGACAGTCCACTGCCAGTGTCTGAAAGCTCTCCATGCAGCCAAATGTTGTGGACTCAGAAACTGTAACTCCTGGAGCTGAAAGTGCCCCAAGTTCTAGCCTCTCTACCCCATGGGACTCCCCTGACAAGTGAGAACAATGCTGAAAATGAGGCTCAGAGTGCAGAGACTGTAACAGCTCCCCTAGAAAAGACTGGTGAGGCTTAAAGCCTGTGGTGCACCTCAGTTATGATTCCCTGGGCGACCAGTGGACCTGCCTCAATGTTGTCCATAAAAGGGGTATGTGTCCCAGGCTCATTGCCCAAACTGGCGTTAGTGCTAACTCCAAGTTACTTGTGTTGCCCTCTAAGTATGGTGCCCTTGCCCTGTCCAGCCCCAAAGGTAACTGATAGGGAAGAGTCCCTCTCTTCAGGTTTCATGTACAAGAGGTAATCTTGAAGTTATGGTACAATGTGTGTGTTATACTGTGTAAAAGTGGCGATACTGCAATGTTTCAGAAATGGTTCTTGGTAAAATGATATGTATTGACCTGACGATTACATGTGTGAACTAATGCAAAATGTATGCGTTGCAGTTACAAACGGTGCCTTGTGGGCGTCAAAGCTTTTCCCTAGGCCAGGAAGGGTGTAAACCCCTGCAAATGGGGTTCCCAAAAGACTCAGGAGCTTGCTTGAATGCTCCAAGCCTGAATGGTGTTTGGCGTTTAAGCCATTTATCAGTGAGGTTTTTAGAACCTCTGGGTACTGTCTCTTTAAGAGCTGTCTGCTTGCAGACATAATTAGTTGTAGTGGGGGACTGTGTGTTTCTTTGATTGAGTACCACTCAAGCTGCTGCCAATTCACCCCATTTTTGCAGTCACTAGAGTAGCAAAGGAACCTGTCTGAAAGATGTAACTGATTGCCAGAAATCATTTACAGTAATAATAAAATTACAGTTTGTCTAACCTGCTTTCTTTGCAGTCAGAACTGTCTGCCTAGTTCCCCATTCTGGTTTTGAACTGCTGAACTGGACCAATCAGTGTGGGGTAAACTAGCTCAAATAATGATGCCTTGGACGAATCAGAACTTGGGACTCATAATCTGGGCCAGCCACAAGAGGTGTATGGGCAGTGACTCTGGGAGGGTAGTTTAGACTTGGTGCCTTTTGGACCAACAGCAGCAGTCTATTGTGAGTGACAGCCAATCCAGTCAAGAACTGGGAGGAACTCAAAGGAAGTGCCGGTTTTGTCTGTTGGGAGTTTCAGTTTGAGATCTGAAAGTGAAGGGGAAAGAAACCCTGTGCTCCTTCAGTGCACAGTTTCAGTCAAAAAAACGTGCAAGGCCCAGAGTTCCGGTCTACAACTTGTGTGTTGCTTGTTAGGACTGAATCCGTCCTGTAAGGGAATCGGGGATCTCTGAAGAGTAGAAACCAGGCTCACCCTGTAGAAGACTGAAGAAATTGTTGAATTACACTCGGTCTGTCAGGAACTGAATCTGCTGTGTGTTCTCCTGGTTGTGTGCAGTATGCGATTGGGATACAGATGCAGCCTGCCTGGTATAGTGCTTTCTTTTTTTTTACCATATAAATGTGTGAGAGTCTCTTGGAGATCAAAAGTAGCCCTGCTGACATTGAGGACCATATCTTCTTTGGAGGTAGTAGTACTAATTGAATTACGCTCCCTGTTGAATTGCCACATTAAATCAAATGGAATTACTGTACTGCTGACTGTTTAATTTTCCTTTTCTCTGTGTGAAAGGGCCCCTACCAGCTGCCACGGTTTGGACTAGCCACTAGGGCCTGGGTACCCAGGGACATTGACAGCACTGGTAGGGATAGGCCTGTGCACAGAGCCATAAATAGATAGTAAAGTGATAAGCTAATTAACCTGATTTCCCCTGTCCTTGTTATATCCCCTAAATAAATCAGAGCTGTTTGTTTCCACAAAGTTATACTGCCTGAGGTATTTGTCTATGTTAAAGTACTGTACTGTGATTGTTGCACTGTATCTTGTTTTACAGGATGTCCCTGATTGCCTGAACCAGCCTTGGGGGTAAGTGTATACTGTGAAGGTAATTCTGCTATATTATGTAGGCCACTAGTGGGAAGAAAGGGGTTGCAGTGTCCCAGAGGCTGTGACTAAGTAAGTTTAACTATTGCAAACCCTGACCTCTGGGTGAGGCACCATGCCATTGGATCAGGCCCCTCAACCTGTTGGTAGCAAATCAGGCAGGGTAGTAGCCCCTGGGATAGCGCCATCTAGGGGTTACACTAAAAATACCACCAACAGCTTAATCTGGTTCAAGGTCAGTTGGCATTCATCTGTAACCCTCCCAGATTGCGTGCCTGGAAAATAGGTAGGATTTGTCTAGTGCACTTACCCAATCAACAAAACTGAATAAATAAAATAAATCATTATAATAGAAAAGAACACAATCAGCCACAACCCAGACAATACCTTGGGCAAGAACTGGGGGATCCCACTCACCTGTGTCTCACCATGTAACTAACAAGCATTTGTCAGTGCTGAATGTTGGCTTGCTGGCGTTGGCATTGGTAGTGCAAGAGTTAGAAATACAAAAGAGGAATGGCAGTGAAGTGTCGAAGGAACGCCAACCCCCCTCCCCCCACAGAGAGTGAAAGGCATTGGGAGTATGGCTTTGGGTCAGCCACAATGCTGACGCCATTCCAGCTCACCACACCCTGCAGAGAGTGACAGGTATCAGGGTGTGCACTGGGGACTTCAGCCTTTATGCTCACCCCATTATACTGTAGGCTGCATGGTGTCAAGTTGTAGGGGGACTGCTCTGGCATGCTGGTGACCAGGGTTTGAGGCCTGAGCTCAGGGCATCAGAAGCAGAAAAGAGGATGGAGTTTTTATTTATTTATTTCATCTTGGATTACAAGTACCTTTGAGCTAAACATAACTCATTTACAAATGTTCCATGTCAATGGGAAGGTGAAACAGACAAAGGGGGCTAACTAAGTAATAAACAGGCAATTGATTGACAAAAAACATCATAAATCATTATAAAAAGTAGTAGGTAGAGATTAGCAACTAAATGGTATCCAAATCAACATAGAAAAACAGCATAATCACGGAAAAGTGGTTTGGTAGGAGGGAGCTACCAACTGATATGGCAAACACAGGAATGCTTTAAGCATCCTGATCAGCAAAGTAGTTACAGGCAAGAGAAAGAGAGAGAGTGAGATAGATAGATAGAGGATAGAGAGATAGATAGATAGATAGATAGATAGATAGATAGATAGATAGGTAGGTAGGTAGGTAGATAGATAGAGGATGGAGAGAGAGAGAGAGAGATAGAGGATGTAGAGAGAGAGGGAGAGGAGGGAGAGACAGAGACAGAGACAGAGATAGATAGAGGATGGAGAGAGAGAGAGGAGGGAGGTAGAGAGAGAGGAGGGAGAGAGAGAGAGAGATAGATAGAGGATGGAGAAAGAGAGAGATAGAGAGATATAGAGATAGATAGAGGATGGAGAGAGAGAGAGAGGGGGGGGAGGGAGAGAGACAGAGAGAGAGAGAGAGGAGGGAGAGACAGAAACAGAGAGGAGGGAGACAGAGAGAGAGTTATGTTAATGTCCTAGGGGAATTGAGTGTGGAAGTGCAGTATAAAGCTGCAGGGCAGGAAGGTAGCAGACAGGCTTTGTCAGTGCAGGGTGTGGGCCTGGTTGTTTAGGTAGGGATTGGGGGGTAGATTGAGAGGAAAGGTCGGGGAGGGAGGAGTGCAGGCAGGCAGGCACCCTCAAAATCAGGGTGTACAGTCACAGTGGCCTTCAGCTGTGAGCTGCTGTTGAAGCATCTGCTAGTAGGGCCCCAGTTTCCAAAGGTTAGTGAATTCATGGTGTAGACCATTGTACCAGAGCAGAGCCCGGTATAAAAAGGTCTGTTGACACTGGGTAGTCCAACACCTAGGAAGTAGGAGGTGTTCAGCTGTGCATAAGCAGGTGTGTTGTGTCTTTGGAGATTTGCTCAGAAGGCTAAGGACCCCCTTAGGAAGGAGTCCAGGGAGTGCTTTTTTTATAAGCAAGCACAAGTGTCCTTTGAATGCTCCCACCCAAGGGAGAGTTGAGCTTCATGCCCTCTGGAGAAGCTCCTGGTGGAGGCTTGGTAGTAGAATTGGTGGCATGGGCAACCATCTCTGCCACCCTCCCCACAGCCAGGATGCATCAAAAGAAAGAGTAAGATAAAATGGGGCAGTCGGATGCACAGGATAAAGGAAGAAAAAATCAATGCACTGTGGCATATGATGCTGGCACAGAACCCATGTCATTGTGCTCTATGTCCATCTGTACTCAGCTGAGTGATCATCCGTGTGCCCCAAACCCTTACTCACCATAGGCTCTGCTCAAAAGGGTTGTTTGTGTATCTGGCTCCAGGTGGAAGCAATAACAAATAAAGAAATAATAATAATAATAAACCACACTGCACTATTCAGGGGACATCACTAACACACTGTCTGAATCTAACAGGGTTCCACCGTGAGTTGGAACTGGCAGCAAAGATCAGGCTTGAATCGGAAATCCTACTGCGATAGTCTGGCTAAAGAAGTATTTTCTGCTGAGTCCTACGACCCAGGTTCCCCAGTCCCTACCCCTACCCCCAGCCAAAGTAATACATTTCTCACTTGGAGTATTTCTGTTTTTTTAATGTATGAATTGTAGGTGGAAGTCTCACTTTCTATGCAAATTGGTTTCACATTAATAGTAATGAGGTAGCAAGTGTGACTCTGAGTCACATTATGATAGTACCTTGCAACTAAGTCATTTTGCTGCCAAAGTTGCTGTTGTGGGATTTAATGTGGTTCAGGTTTGCTCTACATGTAGATGCTCTCTAGTGGGAAATGGTATAAGTGTATAGATTACATACAAATGGATTACACTATTTTCAAACGGCAGAGCTCTATAACAAATCAGCCACATGAAACTGCAGCCAGCACGAAATGACAATAAGGTAGTATTACTCGATCTGACTCCAGAATTGCACTACCACCCAGTTAGCTTCCTGGATCAAACTAGAGTGAGGGTGACTCAAAAGGGGTATGGTTGAAAACCAGACAGATGAAACATGACTGGACCAGACTGATAAAAGCTGGACTGGCTGGTGCAGCTGGACCATGCACAAGTTGCGCACAGTTTTCCCTTCTGGCTAAGTTGCTCAGACAGGCTGGTCTAGCTTTTACTGAACTGGACCATTTCAGTTTCAACAGTCTGAGTTTCATCCATGCTTGGGACTACCAGAACGTTGAAGCCTCGCATTTCAGTAGCCTCCACGACCTGTCAGCCCACCCAGACCTGTGAGGTGGTAGTTTCTCTGCCAGGCTGTACTGTATATTATAAATCACCTACATGGTTTCAGCCAATCAGTGCACAGAGCCAGTGTACCTCTTATGAACAAGGCTCTCTCAAGCAGGAATATGGGAATGGTGCTTACACTCACACTAGCAAGAGGGCAGCTTCATTTAGATATATAAAAAATACTTAAAACTTATTAAAAATAATTCTGGCTAGCTCAAGTGTTTTATAGTTAGTTACTATGACCTCCATGGGATGTCTCTTATGGTATAAGAGACTCTCCTCACAAGGTTTGAGCAACCAGAACCACGCAGCTTCAGGGTTTGTAGCCCTCTTCCAAAGCTCATGCTCAGAGTCTCTTGTACTGTAAGAGACACACCAAATGTGGGATGTCCCTCCCAAGGTCCACCACCCCCAGAGTAGGAATCTATTAGTAGCAGTGTGAGGGGCACAGCCACCGGGGTACAGGGGTGCAGCTCCCACAAGAAACATGATCAGCAACATTGCCTATTGGCGCCTGATTGCCAGCACTGGATTGTGGGTGAATTCTGATGGTGGAACCTGCATAATAGCACCCCTGTGGCAAACGTTTGCTGCACTGCAATGCGTCACAGAGACACATGCATGTCTGTTAGCAGGGAAGTCAAAAGGTTATGGTATGGCATGGCTGCTGACAGCAAGAGTAATGTACAAAACCAGCACTCATCAAGGAGGTGTGTGGGGAACCTGACACCCCAGTAAAGGTCTCCTATACTGGAAAGATCTTCCCCCGTATATCCCTCAGGTAAAGTGGAAAGCTGTAGAAGAAGAAGGTGCACTGGAAGAAACAGTAAAAGAAAAAAAATTGAAATAATAAAAATTTACTAGTAAACTTGTGTCACTTCTGAGTCAGGTCCAGAATGCAAAGCTTATATGGAAAGACAAGAAAAAAGTATTATATATTGCACCATAACTTTTATACATACTGAACTGCATAATACTTTACAAACCATGGGCAGTTGTTTCAGCCAATTAGCACACATAGAGCAGCAATGAGAGACAATGGAAGAGCAAAGAAAGCTAAGGAAGGTCAAGCAGCCAGAAAGAGAGAAAGTTAAGCATAAGAAGGTTAAGTGACTTGCGGAGGGTCACACACTGAATTGAATGTGTTTATTTGTTCGGTTGTTTAAACCATTGCACATTTCACATTACATTTAACAACTACAAACATAACATAATCCTTCCATATACATTTTAAATATGGAAACATTAACCTTTAATGAAAAAAGAAATGATCAGTTAAATACACTTATCACACATAATTCATACATGAAAAAACTAATTCTAATTTGATAGTTACAAACATTTACTGTATATCTTGCTTCTTTTTATAAAAGGACAAGCTTAAAGATTTAAAACTAAAAGCTACATAGACTCTAAATAGTCCTTAAATGATTACTAGACTGACTAAAAGTCTGGTAATGCAAAGAAAACCTCTGTAAACCTCCTGAATGATGCAGTTTGAAAATCTGGGCCAGTATGTCTAAATAAAATATTTTAAAAAATAATAGGTGACCTCAATGACTTTTCTCTCCTCAGGTTAACCAGACAAAACTGGGTTGTGCTCTGCTACACATACATCTCAAAAGTTTATTTGATCCAAGTCACTGTATTCAAAGCAAAAGTGCATTTTCCTCTTTAATCCCACCTGGGCCTTGGAATCTACACCTCAAAGGTCACTCTGATGTAATTCAAGGGTTCCCCGGGAATGTATATTTGGCCTTCAAAATTCATCTGGGTCCTGTTTGGCCCAGCCATCAACCTCTTTGATGAAATGAGCTGGTACCTGGAAGGTTATTCATAACCCATGCATGCTCTTTCCATATGACACCTAGAGCAAAATCAAAGGATTCCCCTGGGGATTCCTTGCATGGCTAATTTCATTTCCTGGGATCAAAGCAAATTTAACATGCTAATTGCATCTCAGATCCTTGTAGTTTAAATAGCGCCTGTCCTTTGAACTTATCCTTGGGGTTTTTTGGATGTGTCAGTTCAGTAAGACTGTGGGTTTTCTGACTGCCCTTCCCATCACATATTTTATATGTAATAAAAAAAATTAGATACAGCACTCACAGCTGGCTGTCTACGTCACAAACAGTACATAAGGGATCCTTATCAGGGGTAAAGAGTATATAAGGGACCCTGACCGAGGTAAATAGTACATAAGGGACAGATAAAAGCAAAAAGGAAGACTAAAACTGGGAATGGAAGAAATACCCTCTCTAGGGTAGGTGAAGGGATATAACAAATGACATAAGTGAAAAACTAGAAACACCCTATTGAGGGTAAGGGTATAAACGCATTTCTAAGTAACACAGGCAGAATAGGAAATGGGAAGGCTGGGAGTGGTGCAGTGCAGTGGCTATGGGGTGGCAGTTTTCAGAGAGACCCTCTGGAGACTGCAGTTCTGCCCCATCTGTACCAGTTAAAGCAGAAGGAAGTGGGGAAGGCAGCCAGAATAGCAAAGGCCCAAACTGAGGAAAAGATAGCCAACTCGGTTAAGAAGGGGGCTAAAACCTTTTATAGGTACATTAGGGAGTGAAGAAAGACCAAGGGAGGGATAGTGAGGCTTAAAAAAGGGAAAGGAGGTTAGACAGAGGGTGACAGTGAAAAAGCAGGGATACTGAAAGAATACTTCTGCTCAGTACTCACAAAAGAAGAGATGGGGGAGGTACCTAAACCAAACACTAGAAGCACTCTAGATAGGGGGATTGATACCAGACCATTCACAGAAGAAAGTGTCCTGAAAGAACTCCTAAAACTGATGGTTGACAAAGCAATGAGGCCTGATAAGATTCACCTCAGAATTCTAAAAGAACTAAGGGGAGAACTAGTGACACCACAGACTTACCATTTTAACATATCATGGGAGGATGTTGTGGTTCCTGAGAACCGGAGGAGGGTGTATGTGATTTCTCTTCACAAAAGTGGGAGCAAGAGAGAAGCAAGAAACTACAGATCTGTCAGTTTGACCTCTGTGGTAGGGAAAGTGATGGAATCACTTCTGAAGGAAAGAATTGTTGAGTACCTAGAGGCCAGTGGGGCATAGGATCCAAGGCAGTATGGATTCACAGCATGAAGATCATGTTAGAAGAATCTAATTGAGTTCTTTGACTGGGTGACCAAAGCAGTAGACCAGGGAGGGTCTGTGGACATGGCCTACCTAGACTTTAGCAAGGCATTTGACACAGTCCCACACAAAAGATCAATAAACAAGTTAGCCAGCCTGGGAGTGGGTCCCAAGATGAAAGTCTGGGTAAAGAACTGGCTGGAGAATAGGACACAAGGTTGTAGCCTGAGTAAAACATTGGCTGGACAACAGGACACAGAGAGTTATAGTAAATGGAGTCCACTCTGAAGAAAGAAGGGTTACTAGCGGGGGTACCAAAGGGTTCAGTACTGGGACCAGTCCTCTTTGATGTCTTTATAGGTGACATTGCAGAAGGACTGGAAGGGAAAGTATGCCTCTTTGCAGACAACACAAAGGTCTGCAACACGCTTGATACACAAGGTGGGGTGAAAAGGAATACAAGGGACTTGGCAAAGTTGGAGGAATGGTTAAATGTATGGCAGCTTAGATCCAATGTAAAGAAGTGCAAAGTAATGCACCTGGAAAATAAAAATCCAGGGGAAGAGTATACAATTGGGGGGGGGGAGTATTAACAACACAAAAATGGAAAGGGACCTGGGGGTAGTCATATCAGATGACCTAAAGGTAGGCAAGTAATAAAGAAGGCAGTAAGGAGGGCTGGGGGAGATACTGGGATGCATAGGAAGAGGCATCACCAGTGGAAGACAAGTTATTATCCCTCTGTACAGACAGTTGGTGAGATCCCATTTGGAATACTTCATGCAGTTCTGGAGACCCCATCTCCACAAGAACATAGACAGAATAGAGGCAGTCCAGAGGAGGGCAACTAAAATGGTACAGGGTCTGCACCAGAAGCCATATGAAGAGGGACTAAAGGAGCTTAATATGTACACCCCTGAGAAAAGGAGGGAGAAGGGGCACATGATGGAAACATTTAAGTACCTAAAAGGAATCAACAAAGTCCAAGAGGGTAGCATCTTTCAGAAAAAGAGATGTGCAAGAACAAGGGGGCACAATTTGAAGTTAGAGAGGGGACGGCTAAGGGGCAATGTAAGGAAATATTTTTTCATAGAGAGGGTGGTGGATGCATGGAACGGCCTTTTTGAGGAGGCTGGGAGGTCAAACACATTGGGGAATTCAAGAATGCATGGGACAGACATAAAACAATTCTTGTGGGGGTAGGAAGAAGTAGGCTGTTGGTTAACTAGGATCTGCAGCTTATCCAATAGGTAGGGAAATGAGCAGACTGGGTGGGCCAAGTAGTCCTTATCTTCTGTCAAAGTCTATGTTTCTATGTAACTGAATGCACCTCTCTGGGTTGAGTGAGAACTGTAGCCTGAGTTGATTAGAATATGGGGGACCTTCTTCCCCAAGCAGGGACCACCAAGTCTGCCACCCTTACCTTAGAGGATGCCAGGGAGGAGGAACTGCTGGATAGTTATGGCTCTAAAAGGGTGGGAGTGGTGGGCTCTGGAAGGGTGGGGGGTGGTTGATTGGAGGCATGTTCATCAACCAATATCACTACAACATTCCTATGCAGCTATGGCAGGGCGGGATTGCCAGGAGGAGGCAACTATGGTAGTGATCAGAGAAGATGTGGGCATCCCCCATTGTGACCCCAAGGAGAGTGGAAGAGGACCCCAGAAGAGAAGGAAGTAGCTTCTGGTGGGTGATTCGATTGTCAGGGTGATAGATTTAGAAATTGGAAGGGTGGGGGAGTGGGAGGGAGGTCAGTTGATTATGTGGCACCACACCCCAGAGAGATGGTAAGCTGATTTTGGGGAATTACTAGGGCAGCAGAGCAGAACAGGGAACTGGATATAATTGTCAAGTCTAGGGACCAATAACCTGGCTAGGGACTGAGCTGAGATAGAACAGGGAAAGTTTCTAGAGCTGGGGAAGGATCTTAGACAGGTAGAGCACTCAGTCATTTTCTCGGAGGTATTGCCTGTCTACGATGGGGGAGGGGGGAGGATCTCAGCACCAGGAGCTTCAGCTCATAAGTGAATGAATGGTGCAGAAAGAAGGGGTTCAGCTACATTGGGGACTGGATATCCACCTGGACAGATAAGGGCCTGTACAGGGGTGATGGCCTGCATGCAACCGGAAGGGGAACTGCAGACCTTGGTGGACAGTTTAAATTTTAAATTTTAACTGGCTGGGGCGGGGCTAATTGGGGAAGGAGAAACTGCCCCTTCCCCACAGATTGTGGCAGAGAGTATTGATAACCCAAGGGGAGAGGAACCTCTGAGAGTGTAAAGGAAGAAAGCAAGCAGGGTGCTAGGGATGAAGAGGAATGGAAACAGGAGCACTAAAAAGAGAAGGGGGAGGAGGGGGAAAAAGAAAAAAAGGGTGTAACAAGTAGAGTGGTAACGAAATCTGGAACTCCATGTGTGCAAATGCTAGAAGACTAGTAAAAAAGATTCCATACCCAGATGCCATCATGGCAGTGGCTGACCTGTATATCATGGACATTACAGAGTCTCTTTTCATTCATTCATTTCATTTATTTTATTTTATTTGCAAGTATGTATAAAATACAGCAATGTTTTTTACATACACAGACATTTAAAATCAGTTCATTCTTTACAAAGTCATACATTAAACAAAATTAAAAGGCTTACAGTCATTGTTGTACTTTCTAGATTCTAAAGTACAGGTTTTATAAATACACATACACACACAAATATATATATATATATATATATATATATATATTACTAGCTTACTATAATTTGCATACAACTAGATCCACTCTTATCTCAAACATTCCATGTCAATATGTACACTATTCTATGTGCAAACCTTGCAAGTGAAAACACCTTATTTGTTCTATTACAGTTCAACACCTTTTCAAGCTGCTCTTCCTTGTCCAACGCTTCAGTCTGGAAGCATTGGGCTATATATTTTTCCCTTAAAGAATTAAATACTTCATACTCAAAAATCAAATGTGTAGTGGATAATGAGCCATTATTACAACCTAGGCATACTTCTATTATACAAGGTCCCATATTTCCTTTTTCCCATCTATCGAATTCACCAAATCTTAGTCTGGTTATTGCTTTTCGATGTTTTTGATTTTCACATTTTAACGGATAAGTCTCCATTTCAAAGTTGTTTTTTTTTTTATCTTTTTCAATGGAAAGTTATTCCATGAATCCCTTATTTTTGTGAAATTAGCCTGCCTTAATATATCCTGTATTATTTGTGTAGCTTCTTGATTAAATCCTAATGGGTTTCTCAAACCTCCCAATTGCCCCAGGATCTAATTGTAACCAGGTGTCGGGTTTAAGGGTTTTGTTGTTAATTAGCTCCAGGTACCTCCATTTTTGTAACCCATTACCTGGTTAGCCTGGGTTCAGAGAGAAAACATTCGCTTGGCATCAGGGCTAGGCTTGCACTTCTGGACAGGGGCACCCAAGTAATTCCAGACATAGGAAGCAAAAACTATGAATGTCCAAACCAGAAGTGGGATTCTAAAGTGGAACTTTTATTCACTTACACTCAGGAATACAAAGCAGGATGCACCCGCCACGGGGCTACACTCACTAGTTATGCAAAACTGTAGCGGTCAGAACACATCTTCTTCATGATCACAACAACTTTTACCCTCAGGTTCTGAACACACTGGACTCTCAGCCCAAACTGGTACTCTCACTATCTTGGGTTCCCTGGCATGGCCCTCTGCCAGCTCTGGTACACACTTTCCATATGGCATGGACATTTTTGTTGGTGGCTCCCTCTACCACCCATGAGCACTTCATAGCTCTAAGGGAATAACACACAGCCTTAATCCCACATCTGGGTACTATCTGCAGACACTGGCCAAGTGCCTGGGAGAAAGCTATAGGTGCCCGAAGTGAATCCGTGGAGGTAAATCTGGTTACTCCAGATGGGGGAGTCTCCCACCTCTTGTCCCCAAATCCATACCCGGCCATTCATTTGGAGTCAACACATTTCCTGTGAAACTCTCTGTTTATAGAATGCTATCTCGAAATGTATATCACATTTAACAATCTTCTGTCTTTAGTAACTGGTGTTCTGACTTGCAACATTCTCTAAGTGTCTATGCCCATCCCTGTAGACCCCCACTGATTAGATACATTTCAAGCCATGCACATAACTGTAAAGCACTGCACTTGGCTGTCCTTTTCTGACCCACAGTAGCAGATACTTTACACTACAGTCTCGGTGAAAACATAGGCTGTCTGGCAGAGCAGATCCACCATGATTCACAGGTGCCCCAGGGCTTCTCTCTTGGACAAAGACATACTTCTCGGTGCCTCAGCACAAATCTTCTCCACAGGCAGCTTTCCTTCCTCCAGCAGGGCCAGGGGATTGCCCCTGAAGATCTGGTCTGGTTCCCCCCATCCATCTCAGGGATGGGGCACCGGAACAGCTGGGGAACGGTCTCAACCATTTCAGCAAGTATTCTTCTGTGTCCTTCTCTAGGGCGAGAACACACACCCTCTTCTGTGGTAGCTCTGAACAGAGCTGGGGCTATGAGGGGCTGCCAACTGCAGCGCACCTCCTCCCTCCACTGAGTCTCCCACTAGACTGCTACAGACTGCCTTTGAAAACCAAAATGATCTAACCTAACTCCCAGCTGCAACATTCCACTGTGGCTTATACTGCTGCTAGAATTCTATATGATATCATCCCTCCAGCTCAGCTGAGACTGAGGACAGAGTGAGACAGTGTGAAACCCATTTAACTGGTGTCTCACAAGCTGCCTTTCCCTGCCTGCCACTAGATCTAAGTGGGATTCTAGTAACCCCGGATGACAGTGGGGGTTACACCCACCCTTGACTAGGAAAATGACTGTCCGCAGTCATTACTTACCTGACCCAGGCCATCCTACCCTCTGTGCTACCTTACAGAGAGGAGTGATCAGGCCCTCTCCTACCATGTGCTAGGCACAGGCAGGCAACACTAAGGGCCCAGAGGCCATTGGCTGATGCATCAGCCTCTACTATATGATCTTTCTATGGTTACCTAGTGGCCCTGGTAGAATTGTCCAGAGCATAGCCCTCAACAGATCAGAACTGCGGCCCCTCCGGCCAGTCAGTACCACAGCTTGTCTATCCCCCTAGCACTATAGGGAAAACCTATCTGACCAAAATCCAAATTACCCAACAAAAACAGGGGAACCTCCTCCCAACCCTGGACACCTGCAACCAAACACACACAAGGAGCTAATACTATACCCTAGGTATCACTCCCACACTCCCCCACAACCATACCTGTGGAGAGAAGAGTTAAACACAGTTAACAACAACACTGCACTTTAAATACTACTACTTTTAAAGCACATTAAGGACTCTGCTGAGTCCATCCTTCTCTTCTTGTCTTCTTCAGGAACACCTGCAAGAGAAAAGACAAAACAGCCCCTATTCTGCAAGCACAGTACTATCTAATCCCATCCAACACTGGAGAATCCCAAAAAATAATTTCTAGAAAAGTAGAAAAACAGTAGAAAAAAACAACAACATTATTTATAACACACATTTTTTGTGGGGGATGGAGTGCCCTAAAAGTCTCATCTAGTGACAACAGTGACCGAAGGCAAGTCCAAGAATGAGTCTCTCCTGAGCCAGAGCCCAGTGAAGCACAGTTCTGGTAAGACTGTAATCCCGAAGGGGAGAGTCTTTGAGGACAGTTCAAACAGTCTGAAGTCTGCTAGGTGTAGGTTGTGTACTGCAGTGTCATTAAAATAGAAAAGTCTGGACTTACCAGTCCTTTGAAGAACGAAATCAATACCACACCTGGATTTCCAGCTGAAGACTCTCCCTGGCAGAATTCTTCTGATACAGCTGGACAGACATCTTCCAGAAAATGACAGGATGGCACATCTGGAAACTGCTGGGTTGATGTCATCTAAGAGATGGAACCTTGAAAACAGGACAGAAAACAGCTGGTCTGAAGTCATCCAAAATCCCAGGTGATGAATCAGAATACAGCTGGGCTGGTGTCCTCTCTGGATATGAAGTAATCTGGCAGGCCAGTCGAAGGAATTTGGAAAGCCAGTACACTGCAAGGCTGACAAATCTGGGGCACCTGGTTCCTGCAATGCCAGGCAGGTGGAACAACATAGGTACGGCAATGGCTGGATGGCAGCACTGGCTACCACTGCTCTGCTTTCCACTTGGTAGGCATGGGCACATTCACAGGACGTTGTCTGCACTGTGGGAAGTAACACAATGGGTCAGGTGCAAGAATTATTACCCCATCTGGGTGCTTATAATTCACATTGAAGAAGGTTTCATGTCCACCTGCGTCCACGATCTGAACAGTGTCTATAAACAATGTTCTGCCCACTTTTCATTGTCTGAATTTCTCTTGCAACACTCTGTCTCTGACATACCGACTTGCACTGGGATGGACAAATCTTGTTGCCTCTTAGACTATCCAGGATTTCCTGTTTCTTTCAATCTCCTCCCAGAGTCTCTGAGGAAAGGTAGTAAAGGATATCCCTTAGATCTCATTCACCTTCCTACGAACCAGTCTTTCCTCTTTACTACATTTGGTCAACTTGAGACCTCTGGCCTGGCTTGGGGGCAGGCCAGTCCTGGTTCTGCCAGCTACGCATACTTAATGCTATGTAAAATGGATCTTTGACTCCTCCTTGTGGGGACAGGGCTGTGGAGTCACCAATCTTTCCTTCCATTCGCTCCTCTGAGGCAAGAGCCCAAGGCTGTGGATCCACACCTTCTTCATAAGGCCACATAGGTTCCCCCTCATCCTCTTCCTCGCTGAGGATCTGAGCCCAGGAGCGAGCAGTCGTCCTCACTCCTGAGACTATCCACTCCTTGCTGGGCACGGAGGTTGACACCTCCCATTCAAGGGTCTCCTTCATCTCATCCTATGAGACTTGGGCTAGGTCCCTCTCTCCAAGGATTTGCTGATGCTCCCTCCTCAATGTCTCTCTGTGGCCCAGACTCAGATACATCAGTACTTTGTTCTGCCTGTAGATCTGCACCCTCTTGCTTCATGCAACACTCTGCTGAGCCTCCTCCAACAGGCTCTACCTGCTGCTGGGTGCTGCCAACTGCAGGTTCTTGAAGCTTTGTCCATGTGGGAGCCAAACAAATCTTGGGTGCTTTGGTTAAGTCATGTCTCTCTAGGTACCCAGAACAGTGAGGAACCATGAAGACATTCCTTCCAGCCTTTACGCACTTTATGCACACTCTTAATGGATATCCAGGAATCGCCACATGAGGAGCAAACGTCCCCTGTAGTAACATCTCTCAATATCTCTAAATCTGTTAACTTCTTCTACTATCATAACCTGGGCATGATCCGGGTAGCTGGCTGATCCCAAAGTCATGACTGCAAAGAAAAACAAAAGCTCACTGTTATCTTGTTGGAAAATTTTTACAAAATGGCTCCACTGCTGCTATGTTTACTTTACTACCCCAGCCTGTAATGGCTGCGGCAGCACTCCTGTGCATCAACGTTCTGATTCTGACTCAAGCCACTGCGCATCCGATTTACACACTGTACTGATAAAAGTCACTCAGACTGTTCAAACTGTACTGTCTGTTCCCTTAGCACATTTATATGATTTTTACTGGACTTTTTACTTGCTGTCTCTCACTGTTCTTGCTTAAAAGTCCCTAAAGCCACAGTATTTCATTGCACAGGATTACCTGTATTTCTTGTTGCATCTTCATACAACCTACAGTCACTCACATGGCTTTGAAAATTATATTGTTGCTGAACCCACAATTATGACACAGTCCTTCTTTGCAAAATGATTGCACTGTTTCACACATTCAGCTGGCTTTAGTTGAAATCACACACAATTTGAGTTGCTTTTAGGTTGGTACTCAGTTAATCAGTAGCTGGTTATTGCGATGGAAATATTCGGCCCACAGCCGGTCTTGGAGGCCTCTGGAATGAAGTGAGCTGGCAGTCCTGCCAATTGTTCCTCTGAACACCTCGCTCTCTTCTCAGATGAATCGGAATGTGGGTTGAGCCTGATTTTAAACTGAAAAGTCTGATTTTACCACTTTTATAACGTTTTCAGTCACAGCGATGCTCCTCCTGGCAAGTCAGTTCGCACACTACTCTCTCTCTCCCTCTCAAACACTGTGCAGTCACTCTAGAGCTGGCTTGGGAGCGGAACTGATTGCAGTCTTACCAATTACTCGACGCCATGCAAATGAGCCTCTTTCTTCTCGTGCTCTTCTCCTCCACGGCGATCGTCAAGCAGGCAAAATTTAAACTGCAAATTACACTTTTTTTTTCAACTGTAGCTCCTTGGCAGGAGCACCATTTCAACCATTTTTCATGACATTTCACTTAGCAACTCTTTCTGTCCATACAATAAGCACTTCTAACATCTGCAGCACAAATCACTGTTTCCCACAGTTTTCCACAATTTTCTTGTCACACATAACTTTAAAAAGCTGGCAAACATTATAACTTTGATGCAGGACAAGAGGCATACACTCTCAGGCTTTACTGCTCCTCGGTAAATTGGTGGCACAATTACAGCAGCACATGAACAGCAGTACACAGCAGGGCATTTGGGTGGCAATGTTTCCACCTTTTGGGCTACCTACTGCCAGACAGCCAAAATGCTAGCCCTAATCAGAGCAAATATTCTTGTTCTATCCATAGATTCCAAACCCATATCTCAGCGGTGCCTCCAATTTGTAGCCAGGTGTCAGGTTTAAGGGTTTTGTTGTTATTTAGCTCCAGGTGCCTCCATTTTTGTAATCCATTACTTGGTTAGCCTGGGTTCGGGGAAAAAACATTCGCTTGGCTTCAGGGCTAGGTTTGCACTTCTGGACAGGGGCACCCAAGTAATTCCAGACACAGGAAGCAAAAACTGTTAATGTCCAAACAGGAGTGGGATTCTAAAGTGGGACTTTTATTCACTTACACTCAGGAATACAATGCAGGATGCACCCCCACGGGGCTACACTCACTGGTTATACAGAACTATAGAGGTCAGAACACATCTTCTTCATGATCACAACTTTTACCCTCAGGTTCTGAACACACTGGGTTCTCAGCCCGAACTGGCATTCTCTCTTTTTTAATTTTTGATATTTCTATTTATTCCCTCCTATGTCCCAACCAGAGCCGCCCCATCAGGAGTCGCCATTAAAGCCCGTCCCTGCCAATGTCCTACCTTGTCAGCCCTGGTTCCTCCTTCCGGCCACGGTTTGCCCATTGGGCGGGGTCAGGGTGGGGCAGGATACCCCAAATCTTGCAGTTTCATCAGGTTCCCTGGACTGCAGGCAGATGCTGGCACATCGGGACCAGGCTCGTAGCTCCATCTTCCCAGCTCTGGAGGGGTTTTTCCCTTTTTTCTGTGAGGACGTTGCTAGCCCTTAATGTCAAGGCATTAGTGCTGATGTCCACAACATCCTCCGCCCCCCTCGATGATGCAGCCCCTAGAGGTGATTAGTCCACAGGCCTCCTACCATGTAAACCCCCAAGGTGCCGATGAGCTGTCATGCTCCCAGCCTCCGCCAGGGGTCAGCGCTCACTGGGTTGGATCCCCACCCTGCCCCCGAAGAAGGTGAGCTGTTGTCGGATGCTCAGCCTTTCTCCCCTTGGCCAACCCCCGTCCTGGTACTCTCTCTATCTTGGGTCTCCTACGTGGCCCTCGGCCAGCTCTGGTACACACTTTCCATATGGCATGGACATTTCTGTTGGTGGCTCCCTCTACCACCCATGAGCACTTCCTAGCTCTAAGGGAATAACACACATCCTTAATCCCACGTCTGGGTACTTTCTGCAGACACTGGCCAAGTGTCTGGGAGAAAGCTATAGGTGTCTGAAGTGAATCCGTGGAGGTAAATTTGGTTACTCCAGATGGGGGATCTCCCACCTCTTGTCCCCAAATCCATACCTGGTCATTCATTTGGAGACAACACCTTTCCTGTGAAACTCTCTGTTTGTAGAATGTTATCTCGAAATGTATGTCAGATTTAACAATCTACTGTCTTTGTTAACCGGTGTCCTGACTTGCAGCTTTCTCTAAGTGGCTATGTTCATCCCTGTAGACCCCCCACTGATTAGATACATTTCAAGCCATACACATAACTTTAAAGCATTGTACTTGGCTGTCCTTTCCTGACCCACAGTAGCAGATACTTTACACTACAGTCTCGGTGAAAATATAGACTGTCTGGCAGAGCAGACTCACCATGATTCGCAGGTGCCCCAGGGCTTCTCTCTTGGACAAAAACATACGTCTCAGTGCCTCAGCACAAATCTTCTCCACAGGCATCTTTTCCTCCTCCAGCAGGGCCAGGGGATTGTTCCTGAAGAGCCGGTCTGGTTCCCCCATCCCTCTCAGGGATGGGGTACTGGAACAACTTGGGAACAGTCTCAACCACTTCAGCAAGTATTCTTTTGTGTCCTTCTCTAGGGTAAGAACACACACCTTCTGTGGTAGCTCTGAACAGAGCTGGGGCTATGAAGGGCTGCCAACTGCAGCACACCTCCTCTCTCCACTGAGTCTCCAACTAGACTGCTACAGACTGCCTTTGAAAAACCCTACATTCTAATCTAACTCCCAGCTGCAACATTCCACTGTGGCTTATGCTGCTTCGAGAATTCTATATGATGTCATCCCTCCAGCTCAGCTGAGACTGAGGACAGAGTGAGACAGTGTGAAACCCATTTAACTGGTGTCTCACAAGCTGACTTTCCCTGCCTGCCACTAGATCTAAGTTGGATTCTAGTAACCCCGGGTGACAGGGGGGTTACATAATTATAGTCTATCCCGGCTTTATTTAGTTCTTGGTTTAACTAATTAAACCAATTTATTTCAGTTATATTATCTTTTTACTGTATCAACCCAGCATTTATGAATAAGACTTTCTCCAGATGCGGTTATAATTTTTTCCAGTATGCTATATTTCTTTTTGCAGTTGTAGCTTGGATTGACAATGTTCCCGCTTCTATTCTGGCTCCAGCACCTGATATTCTTTTTGGGAGTCCCAAGAGATTTAACAGATATTTATTCTGAATTGTTTCCAGTATTACATGTGAACCCCCACACTTCTGCTCCATATAACTCTTGAGCATTCACTTTAGCTTTTAAACATATATATTGAGTAATAAATTGATTTGCTCCCATTCTGTTTGCAAAATGTCTTGTTTTTAAGGCATTCTTGTTAATTTTTCTGTCTTTTCCATTTTAAGTTTTCACAGAAAATAATACCTAAATAACAAAACTCACTAACTTCCTCTATCTCTGAATTCATAATTCTCCATTTTTGTTTATTTTTATTTTTGTTTCCAAATACTGCAATTGTTGTCTTTACTTGATTTAACTTCATATCTAGTTTAAGTTTCTACTGTAACTATAGTTGCTCTCCTCAGACTGAGAGATGTCTGAGACAATATTACCACATCATCTGTGTATAATAATACTTCTACATTTGTGTCGTCTATTTTTGGTGCAAAGGTATCCATTTCTTTCAAGTCTTTCACTATCTTATCGCTGTATAAGTTAAAGAGGGTTGGTGCCAAAATGCAACCTTGTTTTACTCCACACTTTACATCTATTTTTTCACTCATATCACCTTCTTTGTTATATCTTATTACCAAACGATTGTCTTTATGTAGTAACATAATAATAATTAATAATTTACTATCCATTCCTAAGTCATTTGACATTTTCCAGAGTGTTAATCTATTGACTGTGTCAAAGGCTGACTTAATAGCAATAAACGCTGCATAGATTTTTCTTTTTTTAATACCTACTGTACATACTTATCCAGAATATATTTCAGTGTGAATATCTAGTCAGTGGTGGTGTCCTTTGCAAAAAACAGCTTGAAACTGTACAAATATGTTATAATTCTCCATCCACAATAACATTCTATTTAGAATTATTTTTCAGAAGATGTTTTGATTACTGTTTAGCAGAGTTATTGGTCTATAGTTTTCTGGAAGTGAGGTTAAACCCTTTTTCTGAATTGGTACTATTACACCTGTGCTCCAACCTTTGGGAAGTATCAAATATTTTGTTATATTTTTATTTAATTTTAGCAACAGTTCTGCCCACCAATCTGTATCCATGTGATATAATTTTGCACCCATGTTGTCTATTACATACTAACATACTAAAATGCCAGCAGAATAGGCCTAATGGTCTCTCGAGTCTGCTCGATTTTCAGCACATGCACTGAGGACCAGTTTTGGTGTTCCCCTCTCCCCCTTGGGTTGTACTGTCCCCAGTCCCAGATGATCCACCCTGTATTAGGCCTGGTCAGATTTACCCTCTCCCTGTACCTGTCCCATCCCCTCTTAAACCCATCCACAGTCTTAACCTCTACCAGCTCCCTGGGCAGTGCATTCCATGGCTCCACCACCCCTTCACTGAAATAACATAATAATAATAATATTGATAAGTCTTTATTTTTATGGCGCCTTTCAAAATACCAAGGCGCCGTACACAATAAAACATTTAAAATTTTACATATTGCAACAACCAAATAAATATAATCAAACACCAAATGCATACATCCACAGATACGATTTTAGGCCACTTTTGAATCCCTTCACAGTCGTGCACTCCCGTAACTGGCAGGGTAGAGAATTCCAGAGGGTAGGGGCCGCATACATAAATGTATGAGCCCCAGAAGATTTCACAAACACTCTCCAGATCTCTAGCAACCCCTCGCCAGCTGAACAGAGCGATCGCCCAGGGCAGTAAGGAACCAGGAGCTCTTTCAGGTAGTCAGGGCCAAGTCCACGTAGGGCTTTATAAGCCAGAAGACTGACTTTAGAGGTGATCCGCCACTGCACTAGCAGCCAGTGCAGTCTGCACAACACTGGCGAAATCTGGCTGGACCGAGAAGTACCAGTCAGAAGCCGGGCCACTGCATTCTGCACCAGCTGCAAGCAGTGGATTTCAACCCCAGAAAGCCCTAGATAAAGGGAGTTGCAGTAGTCCAGACACGAGAACACAAAGACATGGACCAGCATAGGAAGATCATCGGATGCAACAAGGTGCCTAATCCTGGAGATATTCCTCAGATGATAAAATGAGGACTTGACGACGGCAGACACCTGTGAAAGCAGAGTCAGTCCCTCATCAAAAATGACCCCGAGGTTACACACCCGTTCAGAGGTTGGGAGTCAAAAGGCCCCGAGATAAAGGATGATTTGGTGCTTACTAAGTCACCCGCTTTGTAAAACTTGTATTGCCAATCTCAAGTATTCAACATGTACATATTATTCTGCATTGGACATCCACAAGCTGTCATTGTATTCATCTGGTTATGATTTAGAATTCAGCTGAGGAGTGACTTCGAAGGGACACCACGGAGAAAACCTTCAAAACACCTCCTATCATGGTGTAATTCTGCAGTTTTTCACTCCCTTTTGACATACCTCCCACCACCCAGTATAGACATGCCTCCAGATATGACAATTCACCAATTTCTGACTCCATGACATCACTGCTTTTGTCAATTAATTCTTCAACTCGCACTGGTGCGGCAGGGAGCCTGGTCCGGGCAGGCGACTTGTGTGTCACTGATGGGGAATTTTCTCTCATCAGCTGGACAAGGTCTCGGTTTTGTTGCTCCACAGGTGGGTGAGGGGGGCAATGGGAAGGTGAGGCCTGGTATTAGTTGGTATTGCTTGCTTTGCATGCCTTGCTAACAGTGTGCCAAACAGCTCGGAGGTGCTCCTGGTTACTTTGCACTTTGACATGAACCTGACAGCACCACAGCTGCAGCCCAGAGGGTGTCCCGGGTTGTGCCTGAAAATAGTCATTTTATGGCTAGTGCACCTACCCGGTTAACAAAAACTAAATAAAAATAAAAATAAAATAAACAGCCAGCAGCAGGTCTGAACACATCTAGTAGCATGGGTCATGCACAATAAATTTATTCCTTATCAGGTCAAATCCTGCAGATGTTTTGGTTCTGACCAGAGTTTGTTTTTCTATACTCAGGCACTGCTATCAGTGTATTTTCACTCATTACTGGTTTCATGTAGTTGGGTATTCTTTGCTGGATTTTTCCACTTGGTTTTGTTGTTTTACCATTTTCACCTGTACCTTTATAAACTTTACTATCCCCTTAATTTGGTTTCTCATCTAGTATTGTAGAATTTGCTTTTATTCCTATCTCTTGAAGCTGTTCTCTAGCTTCAAGCAGGTTTTTCCTAATACTTTTATTTTTTAAGACCAGACAAATCCATCCTTTTTCTTTCCCCCATGGTATCTACAGTATAGGTAGAACATATATCATTCCATGCAAATTTTTTTCCCATGATACCTTTACACACATTGTATACTGCCAATTTCAGTGTTACATGGTTTTTGTTTTTTGCACTGGGTATACCTTTCAGGAATACTATTGGCAGTCTTTCCCCTTTTTATATCTAATTTTCTCTCCCCTATGTCTCAAGTCTATGTTCATTATTGGTCTTGCCTATTATTATTTCTGTCTTACTCTGTTTTTGTCTTTTTACTGTATAGTCTTCTACAATCTAGTATCTTTTGATTATATCTTCTTCCTCGATTTTTAGGATTTTCTCATTTATATTTTCATTTACCTTTTCTTTATCTTTGTTCTCATTTTGACTGTTATTAATTTCCATTCCTGCTTCACCTGTCATTTATTTTTTTAAGCTTCTATTCTTTCCAGTGTTTCTACTTTGCCACTTCCTCTGTAAAATTTGAATTAGCTGTTCTGTTTCTTTTGCTTCTTTATTCCCCACTTCTAAAGTTGTTGCCCACATTCTATCTTGATTTTCCTTTGCTTTATCCTTTCCTTTCATTTGCTTCATCTCTTAAATGTTTATGATATCATTGTTTTCTCCTACTTTAGACACCTGTGCACTGAGCAGTGCTATAAAGTTAATTAGGAGTTCATTATTTAAGAGGATCCTATTCCTTATTTCTTTTAGTATTTCAATAATTGATCTATTGTTCTGATCACTTTCTTTTACTACCCTACTTTAATTTTCAGCTATCTCTTGCCTTTCTTTTCCATCCCCTTTGTATTTGGGGGGAAACAAGTAGGGGGATCTAGTTTGGGTCTCAATGTGGAATGAGAAAAGTATCAAAATCACAGAGAAATGAAGTTCAGGGACATTGGTGCAAGACATCTCTAAAGTATTTATCCCTTTGTTTAATGTTTAATGTTTAAATTAGTATCCTGCTCCTGTATCCCAGGTAACACTTTGCCATCTGGATTGTCTTCACTTGGTTTAGTTTCCTTTACTGTTGAGAAACAGTTTGTTGAATATTATCTACCTCCACTACCGCATGTTCTGGTCCAAACTCTTTCATTCCCCTCTCAATGTCATTTTATTGGTTTCCAATTCTAATATTCTAATAGATTTCATTCACAGTTGGTGGCTGCTGATTTTCTAAGCAGATTTTTATAGGTGATGAGCTTAAAGGAGGTAGAGATGAACTCTGTATCCTTAGAATCTCCTTTTTCCCCAACAAGATTAATTTGGCTTCCTGCCGCCAAAATGTAACTAGTTATCTTTCATTCAGTTTTCATTATCTTTCCTTCTACAGTTCTCTTTGTACTCCTTTTCTGATTTTCATAGTATATGGGATTTGCAGTCATTTTCCTTTTAGATAGTCAAGTCATCATCATTCTTTTTACCCTTTAATTATACCAGTGCACAAGCAAGCAATTAATTATTCCGAACAGATTCACCTTGTTAAGACCTGTACACAAATATCTAAATAAATTAAAATTACAAATTACAAGTCAAATAGTCATGTCTTTTATCTAACTTCAGTTTTCGGCTTATATGGGAGTTTATCAAATCCAGGGTGCTATTCCCTTTGGAGACTCTTCCTTTATATCTTAATTGCCTTCACAATATTTTTTTTTTTTGTTCTCTTAGGTTACTCCAGGGATACAGTGATACAGGGAATGTCTTAGCTTCCACCCACTTATTTTCCGCCATCGCTTGCAATACCTAAAAGAAATAAAACTCTTCTTAAAATTCCTTTCTCTCTTATCCGCTTTTATTTTTAAAAATCACTCTACGTATAAAACTAGTTATATCTGGATATTCCACATATAGGGGTAAATCACCTACTACCAGAAGCCAGAAAACCTTCCCCCTTTGCTTCTGTATAGGTTGTATCGGTTATATAATATATGCAGTTCATATAGCCTCTGTGTTTTCCCTGTATTTTCTTTTTAAATCTCTGCTTGTGTCTGGGTTCTTCCCATATACACGCAGCCAGCATCTGTCAAAAGACACTGAAATCACATGAAACACAGAGCTATTGATACATTACAGCATCATAGTGCACTGCAAACCATGACTGTGGTACGGCCATACCAAGCTATACTCTGTTTAGGAAAGACAGAGCAGAAAGGAAAGGAGGGGTGTGGTACTTTATGTGAGGTAAAACATAAAAGTGACAGAGATACTGTACAGGGAATATGGGGGGCAGAGGTACTGTGGTTCATCTTGGAGATGGGGAATGGAACCACAATTTGCACTGGCATGATCTACAAACCTCCAGCATAGCAGAAGGAGTTAGATAAGGTACTGGTGGAAGCCATTGATGAAATTGGCAAAGAATGGGAGGTGCTGCTGGTAGGGACTTCAATCTGCGGATATAGACTGCAGCCTGCCAGCTGTGGCTTCACTTAGGAGCAGAGATATCCTGAACTCCCTGCAGGGGGTGTTATTCAGGCAACTAGTCACTGAACCCACTCATGATGGGGCAATACTAGACCGAGTACTCACTAACAGGGATAGTGTTATAGACATCAATGTGGGAGGCCACCTGAGGATCAACGATCACCGTACAGTGTGGTTTAAAAGATGGCTGAAGAATTGAATCACACATGGTGAGTGTCTTGGACTTCAGAAAAGCAAATTTTATGAATATGGGCAAATGCCTCAGGGATGACCTGGCAGCAAGGGTTGACTTGGGTGTGGTGGAAGAACAGCGGGCTAAGATAAAAAGGGCACATGCACTGAGCAGTGTGGCCCTTCTTGCACCTGTAATACAAACAAAACTACTGGGGCGAGGGGGAAATCTTGCTCTATATCAACCTCAAAACTTCAAATACATCTATACACACACAGAGAAACAGACCCACTCACTGGTATGCTTATGTTTGGGAATTGTACAAATTATTTTGTATCCACGAACATACAGTGGTGGTACAATGATTATCTTGCTAACACAAGTTAATGTAAGGAGACTAATGGGTGCAAATTGATATGACATACGGAATATTGAAAAGTAAGACTAAGTGAAAATGAATGTCCAGTGCCTTTTTGATAGATAACCAAAAAATGGAAAATACTACAATAGAAAAATAGTCTTAAATACTGACGTACTCTGGAGCACTGCACGATAGAGATGAGAAAAAAATATGCCTACCTATATGAGCTTGTTGTAGTTAAGTGACAATATGAATACAGAAGAATAAAAAAATATATATAGATATTGTGTTTTAATGATAGGTAGGAAAGGCACAGTACAACTTGATACTGTGAGATTTTCATGCACCATAAAGTGGGAGTTATTGTGTTTTTAAGAGAAGTGAATGTTTTTAAGTGACTTTATGAAGTTAATTTGTTTATGACAAATGGTGCTCTACAATGCTGGTAAAGCACTACAGAAGTTTTACGGAGGCTCTTTCTGGGTTTTTTTACAGTTTTCCTCCTATCTCCCTGGCTGGCCCTTCTTCCCATTGTTCCTCCCAGTCCGGTCATCTTGGCTTCTCCCCGGACATACCTCTCCCTGAGTCCCCCATGGCTTGCCCTCCATGGCAGAGTGGGGGAGGGAGCCCCTCAACCCCCTGAGGTCTGGATCCAGATCAGGAGGAACCTGAGTCACAGGGAGCGGGGCCTGTGGAAGCTGGTGAACATCCGGTCAGTCAGGATGTTTTCCAATCTTCCATTCCCCGCGACCTGCCACTCTACCCCTCCTCACATTTCCTCCATCCCCATATCCCATGTGCTCTACCTCCCACACATCTGTAGCTGACAGTGCTGCAGTGGGATGCAGCACCCCCTCCCGGGAGAAGGACAGCATCCTATGGGGTGCTCAATCTTCCTTCCCCTGGCCGGCACCCAACGATCCAGGCTTATTCCCAGACCTGGGTCACTGACACCACGAGTGGTAGCCCTAGTGCTGTATCAATGGGCTGGCTTTACAGGGGTTATTTTAATATAGAAAGAAATCTAATGAATGTATTAGTTTATAAATTATTACAAAAATGAGTTTTGTGCATGAATTGGTGGTATAAGTAAGTAATACAACCTGACAGGGTATGCATTAAAGGATTTTAATACATGGCCCAGGAATATGCTATGGCACAAGACCAAAAGTTGGATGTCCTCATACCCCTGGGAAGTGCATTAAAATACTTTAATGCACACCCTGGAGTGGCTTATTACAATTATAAAATGACTTGTTTGTTCATTTGTGCAGTATTCTAATATAATAAAATATTTTAAAAACATAAGTGTTGCTTGTTTATTATAAAACCTATAATCTGACTGGTTTTAAATGTTATAAAGGACTACTTTACATTAAATAATACTAGTGTTCACTTTTGGTATTTTTTGACAGCAGGTGGTGCTGTTTACAGAGCAAGTAGAGAATGACTGCAGGAACAGCATACAGAGCAAGGCTTATTGTTTTAGTCTTGACCTTTCTGTTCCAAGTCAAGCAATCTTTATATTGGTTTGGAGTGGTAAATAGGAGACATTCATTCTCTCTCCTAGCCTTTAGAAACATTTGAACACATTCAAATTTGCTGCATGATTGGAGCCACCTCAGAACTCACTGTCTCACAGCTGATTCAGATTCTAGAGTCTCTCTGTTTTGTCAACCTGCATGCCAGATCCTGTTCCAGTTCCCCCTCATGTTTTATAGTCTCTTTCCCACCCCCACCCCCACTGGAGCTGCTGTTACAGTTCCCACTCTCTGATTTGGCCATTCTGGAGTGAGATATGAATGGGTGTAAGTGGAGTGTCATTTGAGTGTGATCGCTGGAGGTAAAACATGTTGAAGAGTGGACTCTAGGTAAGCAGCACAGAGGGGTTCATTTTTTCCCCTAAAACAATGGTGAAAAGCAGAGTTTGATGACAGAAATAGTGTGTTCCTCCTGGATGGCAGTAACGTGCATCTGTCTACTAAATATCAATTGACTTGCAGCACCCTCCCCATGCAGATGTGGAGAAATGTTTAAATTGGAATTTAAATACTGGCTCCCGCTGACTTGTGCTAATACAGCTGCTTGTGCTGTATTTGTGAATTCACACCATTTATCCATCTTCAGTCACTTCATTTACTCTGTTCCATGCTGTACCTGCTCCTCTGTCAGCAGTACACAGAGGTAAAAATGAGATTTTTATTTTGATAATTTCATTTAGGATGGGAGTGAATTTTTAGTGCTAAATTACTGTAGCTACTGATCAGAGAGCAGTGGACATTGTAGCATTGGCTAGTAGGGGGTCGAGGGTAAACAGGACTTTTTAAAACAGAGGTCACATAGTTTTTCTTAGCTGTGGGGAAGTACTGCAATTATTGTAAATGGTAGGGAAGTAGTTCAGAATGTGTGGAGAACTAGGTGTACTACTTTGTTGCTATAGGGTGAAAACACTATGTAAACTATGTTTACATTCTGGCAGTAGTAAAGGGTGAGATTTTCAAGATGGCAGCTACTGGATTTTGTTTCTGTTTGGAGCTTATAGATATTGTTCAGTAAGTCAGTTTTTGGGGGAAGGAAAATGAGATTTGGCAGCTGACTCTGTCTTTCAAGAGAGTCAATGCATGGTCAGCTGACATCTCTCACCCAATGAAATTCCTACAATTTTTGTTGCCGTTTTATGAACTTTATTAGGCATGACCGTGTTATTTGTAAAATATATGAAATTTATAGATCCTGAAGAAGCAGTGAGTTAACTACAAAATGTCAATCTAGAGAGGTGTTTCTGGAGAACTAGTTTTAATTAAAGACTTAATAATCATACCGTACATCTGTTTCTCCATGTGTGCGTACAAAAGATAAAAAGGATGATAGTGAGGGCAATAAACCTGTGCATCAAGCAAGTGTGCAAAAGCAAGAGGAAAAAGAGACTGCTATGACTCAAATAGGGCTGGGTAAAATTGGTAAATTCTGCTTTCATGAAATTTTCACAAAATTCTGCAAACTTTCATGAAATTTCATGAAATCTTTCAGAATTTTCTGAAGTTCTTTAATTGGTCATAACATGGTCAGTATTATGTGCAGAGACCTGAAATGTGACATGCATATTGTTTGGGAAAGGCCATACAAGAATGTTCATCACATTTGAATGAGGGGGTGGAGCAGTTAAAGAAACATAGAAACATAGAAGTTGATGGCAGATAAGGACTGCAAGGCCCATCCAGTCTGCCCATTTATTTTTCTACCTTATTAATGTGCCATCGGCCTTTGCTCTGTCAATGGCCTATCAATTCATACTCATCTGTATTGCTCCCTTTTGCCTATCCCATGCCTGTTTGAAGAGCTGCACTGTATTCATATCCACCACTTCCTGAGGTAGGCCATTCCATGCATTCACCACCTTTCTGTGAAAAAGAACTTCCTCACATTACCCCTTAATCGGCCTCCCTCTAATATCATGCTGTGTCCTCTTGTCCTGCTATTTGTCTTATATTGAAACATGTTAGACTCTTTCACCTAGTTAATGCCCTTAAGGTGTTAGAATGTTTTGATCATATCACCTCTCTCCCTCCTCTGCTCTAGGGTACACATATTGAGCTCTGTTAATCTGTCCTCATATGTTTTCTAATGTAGTCACTGCACAAATTTGGTTGCCCTTCTCTGCACTGCCTCAATTTGGTTACTGTCCTTGCAAAGGTGTGGACTCCAGTACTGCATGCAGTACTCCAGATGGGGCCTAACTAGTGTCTTATAAACAGGGATTATAACCTCCCTCTTCCGACTTATGATACCTCTACTAATACACCCCAACATCCGCCTAGCCTTACCTACTGCTTTAGTGGTCTGCTTGGATGATTTCAGGTCATCTGTGATGATGATGCCCAAATCTCTTTCTTCCCTTGTGACTGCCAGCAACCCCCCTCCCAGCCTATAGGTGGCTTCAGAGTTTCTCTTCCCTATGTGCATGATCTTGCACTTCTTTGTGTTAAACCTCAGTTGCCATTCTTCGGACCATTTTGCTAATTTATCCAGATCTCTTCTCATTCTGCCCACCCCATCGACATCATCTGCTCTATTGCAGATCTTAGTGTTGTCTGCAAACAGACAAACTTTACCCTCCAGTCCATCTGCAATATCACCGATGAAGATATTGAAAAGGACTGCCCCAGGACTGATCCCTGAGATACCCCATTTGTGACTTCCATCTATTCTGACTGTATACCATTTACCACCACTCTCTGTGTTCTGCCTGTTAACCAGTTTGCCACCCAGTTGATCAACTTCTGACCCACCCTGAGCCTAACCAGCTTATTAATCAACCTTCTATGTGGAACAGTATCGAAAGCTTTGCTGAAGTCAAGGTAGGCAACATCAACTGCTCCTTCTTGGTCCAACACTCAGGTTACCAAGTCAAAGAAATCTATGAGATTAGTTTGACAGGACCTTCCTTTTGTAAACCCATGCTGTCTTGGATCCTTTGCTCCTATGGATTCCAGGTGTTGCATTATCCTCTCCTTAAGGAGTGCCTCCATAATCTTGCCCACAACTGAGGTAAGACTGACTGGTCTGTAGTTCCCTGCCTAATCCCTGCTACCACTCTTGTGGAGCGGGATCACATAAGCCCTTCTCCAGTCTTCTGGGACCTCTCCTGTGCTCAGAGACTCACTAAACAGTTCTGATAATGGCTCTGCTAGTTCCACCCTTAGCTCTTCTAGTACCCTGGGATGTATGCCATCAGGTACCATTGCCTTGTCCACCCTGAGCTTATTGAGCTCTTGTAGGACCCTTTCTTTTGTGATGGGACTAGTGCATACCTCCCTCCCCCCTGTGCCCATGGTGCTGAGCTGTGGGCCCTGCCCTACCTTCTCTTCAGTAAATACTGAACAGAAGTATCTATTTAGAATAGATGCTTTTACATGGTCCTCCTCTTCACATGCCCCCTTATCCCCTTTGATCTTAGCAATACCCCGTCTGGACTTTCTTCTTTCACTAATGCATCTATAGAAAGTCTTGTCACCTTCTTTTACTGTTTGTGCTAGTGTTTCCTCAGTTTGGGCCTTTGCCTGCCTTACTGCCTTCCCTGCTTCCCTTAAGGAAGTTTGGTATGCCTCCCTGCTTCATTCTGCTGCGTTCCCTTATATTTCCTCAAGGCCAGCCTTTTGGCTCTGATCTTTGCTGCTACTGTTTTTGAGAACCAAAGTGGTGTCCTTCTTCTTTTGCTCTTCCTTTTCTCTCTAACACAATGGAATGTTGCTTCAAGTATTGCATCCTTAATGCTTGCCCACTTTGCCTGTACCCCTCATCTGTACTTCTTTTTGCCAGGGCTAACTTAACTCTGTTGACCATCTTATCAAAGTCAGCTCCTCTGAAGTCACATATTTTTGCCTTGGAATGGAATGGTTTAGTTCTAGTGGCCAAATTAAACCATACCATGGGACGGTCACGGGCCCTCATGTGACTTTCTACCTGTAGATCTGTGATCCTTTCCCTGTTAGTCAGTACCAGATCTAGGATAGCCCCATCTCTTGTGGGTTGTTTTACCAGTTATTTGAGACCCTCCCTCTGCAGGGAATCCACCATGTGTGTAGTTCTGGCAGATGTTCCTGCTGGTATTGACCAATCTATATCTGGCAAGTTGAAGTCTCCCATTATCAGAACCTCCCCTTTAGCTGTCAAGTTTTGTATATCTTCTAACAGTAATGTGTCTATGTCCTCCCACTTGTCAGGAGGCCTGTACACAACCCCAGTTCGTATGGCTGTCCCATTTCCGGTTTCCAGGGTGACCCACGGTTCTTCTGGCTCCTTATGTGTATTCTGAATTTCTGTAGCTTTGATATTTTCATTGACATAAAGGGCCACTCCACCACCTCTTTTTACACCTCAGTCTCTTCTGAACAGTACATAGCCAGGTACTGAAGTCTCCCAAGTGTGGTTACTAAAGCCTGTAAAACTGCCCTTCTGAAAAGTGTTCCGCAGTACCTGCAGTTAATGATATCCATTCCAGATAAGTTGAATGTTTATAACCTGAGCAGAGTAATTAGAAGGAAGAAAATATAAGCAAAGGTTTGATTTTGTGTTTTTTTTTGTATAAGTTGTTATAACAAGTTAAATTACTAGTGCCCATGTAAATGAGGTCACTGTGTGGATATCCCTCTGATCTGCCCTTTCCTGCTTTCCTACAGGAAATGTCACAAATGTGCTACCCTATAAAAGGAGTGTAGTGTGGGGTGGTTGGGGATGGGGTTGGGTGGCTGGGCCCTTCCCCTGCCAAAAAAGAAGAACCGCAGATGAAAGATAGAAGGAGGTAAAAGCAAAAACAATCAGCCAACAACAAATGATTGGCAAACCGAACTGGATAAAAAGAATAGCGTTTGTGCTGTATTCCTTGATCTAAGCAAGGCATTTGATACGGTGGACCATGAGCTGCTACTCTCTTCCTTGCACTCCATAGGCTTGGATCCATCCTCCCTTACATGGTTCAGGTGTTACCTAACAGGAAGAACACAGCAAATGAAAGCTGAAGGAGACCTATCTCCACTAAAACCACTTCTAAGAGGAGTTCCACAAGGATCTATCCTGGGCCCTATCCTTTTCGCCATTTATAATAAAAATATGATTGAATCTTACCAAAGCCACTGTACACTTGTTCACAGATGACACTGTTTTATATGTCAGCAACCCATCGCTGCTACAGCTTGTGAAGTTCTACAAACAGAATTCTCTATACTACAACATCAATTATTGGAAAAGCTTCTTTTAAATGCAAAGAAAACAAAAGCAATGTTTTTCTCCACCCAAAGCCATACAAATCCCTCATTACTAAACAACCTCCCCCAGCTATTCACTATCCTTGGTGAAAGCCTTGACTATGTAGAAAAATTCAAGTATTTGGGGGTGTGGATAGGTAGCAAACTTGACTACACAGTTCATATTGAAGAACCTTTAAAAAAGCTTCGCCAGAGGCTTGGTCTATTTTTTAGAATTAGGCACTTTCTAAACAGAGATTCCAAAATGAGGTTGGTCCAGGCCACATTTCTCTCAGTAATTGACTATGCAGACTTCCTCTATAGTCACTGCCCTATATCCTACCTATGCAAATTGGATACACTGTACCACAGAGCTCTGAGGTTCATAACAGATCTACCATTTAACACTCACCATTGCTCTCTCTATGCTGCAGTCGGTTGGACATCTCTACATCTCAGAAGAAACAGAAATGCTGCAGTGTGGACATACAGAATTTTGACTAAGATGCTTCAAACATATATTAGACTGCTTCGCTCAAGCCACAGCTGGCACCTACACCCTAAAGCTACAATTTCATTATGCTCAAGTGCCTAAAGTCAACACCGGCATGGGAGATTTGCTATCAGCTATAATCTAGCTATATCATGGAACATGATTCAAAAGTCCTTAGCTGATCAACGGGTATCCTTAGCATCCTTCAAGCATCTATACCCAAGTCTCTTCCCTGAAAAATGCAATTGCTTCCACAAGTTCTAGTTTATTCACAGTCCTTTCCTTCCCCCTCTCAGGCTGCCATCATATCATGGCAATTCACTTCCCTAGAATTCATCTCCACAGATACCTCACCCCCTGGCTATAATCTTCTCCCATTAACTCCAGGCTCCTACCTTAGCCCTTATCACTGCCTTTCACCTCCCAGTTCTAGCACCAGCCCCTGCTCTAGTCATGCGTACGCCTTCCTACCATGACACTTGTCTCAGTCTATGACCACCTCTTTCACTCATCCAATCACTATTTCTCTTTGTCCACATTGACTTACCTTGGATCTTTGGAATCTTGGGTATATCATGTTGAATGTATGCCATGTTTACTGCCAATGTTGATATGTATATACTGGTTTACCTAGAGTGCATCTCATATGTTCCTACCATATCCTGTTATGTTTAAACAATTTCTGTTCTTGATTTCTGTATATAAGTGTTTTAATTATTCATGTACATATACCAATTATTGAACCTTGATTACTGTATATAAGTATATACGTGTTTTAAATCTTCCTATACATGTACCAATTATTGAACCTTGACCTTATCAGGTCCATCTTGCAAATGAGCTGTGCTCAATGATGTTCACCTGAATAAATAAAGATTTTATTGATTGATTGATTGATTGATTGATTGATTGAAATGCAGAAGCCCTGAAAGCTTAGCCTAATGACAGATAAAACAGTAAAACCTGTAAAGCACCACCTGTAATAATTTCACAGAAGATATACCCTGTAAGAAACACTTTGCTACAGAGAAAAAATAAATCAGTAACAGAAGATATACCTTGCAAAAGACGGTTTGAATCAGAAGATTACAGCAGTAATCTGTAAGCACACACCTGTAAGCACAACCTGTAATAACGCAGCAGAAGGTATACCCAGCAACAACAATTTGAATCAGAGAAAGATAAGCAATAAAATGTTAGCAACAAACAGTAACAATCCCTGTGAGTACAAAATAAATATAACAACACCCAGCAACGAGAATTTGAATCAGAGAAAAAAAAAGCAATAAAATGTTAGTAATAAACAGTAACAACCCTTTGAGTACAAAATAAAAATAACAACACACAGTAAATCTGCCTAGCCAAAAGAAACCTTAATCCTTTTCCTTGCTCTGGTAAGGTTCTTTGCTCTGTCCTTTCAAGCAACCTAGAAGAAAAGAGCTCAGGTGAAGCTAGGTGCCTTGGCCAGCCTTGGCCAGCAAACCTAGTCTTCCACCTCCAAGATATGTGCTGCAAATCTGGCAATCTATTATTCATCTGAAAATTACTGAAAATATTTCTATGCTTACAACTTACCCACCTTCAGAGCTACATTATTGAAAACTTATATGCCTACTGTCTTGAAAGAGTCATAGAAACTGTGAAATAGAGAGGTAATTGGTGATGTAAATTTTAAGTTGAAGGAGTTCAAAATTTCATAGATTAAGTATTTGTTAAATTGTGTGAAAATGTTCAAAATAGTAGGATGGTCATAGTTCCACTGCTATTTCAGGTATGCACTTAAGATTTGGCATGCATACACAATGTAAATATGTCCTGGAATCTAATTAAGCTGAACAAATGTGGTTTAGTGGGTTAAAACTTATTGGGGATACTTTAGAAATTGCTGATTAGCAAAATTTGGTTAAAACTTCATGGATGAATAATAGGTAATACAACTAGAATTCCACTTTTGAATTTAACTTTTACAAAGTACTTATTCCCACTGATTCACCTTACCTGCAGTAGCATCATGGCCTTGCAATACCCCTCCAACATTCCTGCCACAGTGATGCCTAGCATCATGCTAAATCATGAATCATCTTACCTGCAGTAGCATCATGGCCCTGCAATACCCCTCCAACACTCCTGCCACAGTGATTCCCAGCATCATGCTAAATCATGAATCACCTTACCTGCAGTAACATCATGACCCTGCAATACCCTCCAACATTCCTGCCACAGTGATGCCCAGCATCATGCTCCATCATGAATCACCTTACCTGCACTAACATCATGACCCTGCAATACCCTCCAACATTCCTGTGACAGTGATGCCCAGCATCATGCTCCATCATGAATCACCTTACCTGCACTAGCAACATGGCCCTGCAATGCCCCTCCAACACTCCTGTGACAGTGATGCCCAGCATCACGCTCCATCATGAATCACATTACCTGCACTAGCATCATGGCTCTGCAATGCCCCTCCAACATTCCTGTGACAGTGATGCCCAGCATCATGCTCCATCATGAATCACCTTACCTGCACTAGCATCATGGCCCTGCAATGCCCCTCCTACACTCCTGCACAGGGATGCCCAGCATCATGCTCCATCATGAATCATCTTACCCGCACTAGCATCATGGCCCTGTAATACCCCTCCAACACTCCTGTGACAGTGATGCCCAGCATCATGCTCCATCATGAATCACCTTACCTGCACTAGCATCATAGCCCTGCAATACCCTCCAATATTTCTGCCACAGTGATGCCCAGCATCATGCCACATCTTGCCTTAAGACATCCAGATACTTCTGTCACAATGGCCTAAATCAGAACTAGGTATAAGGCTTGGTGTCACTTGGTGGCACTGTTTTCATACAGTAAAAGCATACACTGTTATCTACAGGCTACTCCACAGTGATGTCCATGACTATTCTTTATGGTTCATCACACAGGATAATGACCTGACACTTGGCTCCACTATATTTTTACTATGGAACCTCCTATGAATGCTACCTTATTGCCACTTTACCCAGTCTTTACCTTCCTCTATAATGGGACTCAAGTGCATGACTAGGCAAAATGTACGGTCATGGCTTTGACAAAAGTGTACATACGAACATACAAAATTGCCACCAGAAACAGGCCTCATGGTCTATCAAGTCTGCTTGAGTGTGCAGCTAGCCCCTCATCATGTGGTTGCCCCTCCTGGCCCCCACATTCCCTGTATCCCTTACCCTTACCCTGTCCCACCCCCTCTTGAAACTGCCCACCATCTTACAGGACACTATCTCTTCTGGTAAGGTGTTCCATTTGTCCACCACTCTTTCCATGAAAAAATGTCTCATCTTCCTCCTGAATCTTTCCCCCTTTAATCTCAGTTCATGACCTCTTGTGTCCCTCCCCTTCTCTTCTGAAAACTCCCTTAATAACATTCCACAATCTCATAAAAGGTTGTGAAACTCAACTTTAATTACTGATGTTAGTTTGGAATCTTTGGCTGCTTATAACTCAACACACACAGCCTCTTTTTTTCCATATTGTTCTTTCTCCTGGCCAGCAGCTTGTCTCTCATGGAGATATCCTGTTCACAGGGATACTAGTCTACTCTGATCAGGTTGAACCCAGACATCATTCAGTTGGTTATTGGGTTTCCTCCAACATTTTCCCATCCCATATCCCCTGGTGGGGATAGTCACTTATCATCCTTGCATGGCCACAGCTTTTTCTGGGGCAGAAGAAAGCTGTCTGGCCCAGCCACAGGCATCTTTGTGCTGGTGGAAGCTGCTGCCAACCCTCCCTGAGTGAGATGCACTGCAGAGCAGCTGCTGTGTCAGCCATGGCCTGTTGCCTGATGTGACTCCCCAGGCTCACTTCTGAACCTTAGCCATCAGCACGGCAGCGTGACACCATACTGCTAGGACACGGGGATGACATGGCCTCAAACCCTGATATTTTGCATCAATGAACCTAACATAAATGGAGATATTCCATTCTCTAGTTTTAACATTATAGAAGCCTTAAATTCTGCAGTTTACATAATTGCAAAATGTAATTTTAAATTGTCTGACTGTTTGGAGGCTTCTAACTCAGTCCCCTTTAAAGACAGAGGTCTGAAACATGGTACTCTGGAAACATGGTGCTCCTCTGTATGGGCAATGGTAAAGTCATCATACCACATTTGGTGCAGTTTGGACAATACTTTTTAAATTAGAATGAAATAACTGAGATCACAATTTTGGCAAAATGGAGTGAATTTTTTGTGGAAATGTCACAAAATTTTCTGGAAGTGAAATCAACATTTTGCCAGAATTTCACTGTCAGAAGATAAATTTCACCCAGCCCTACTCTCAAAAGAGTTGGTAAAAAAGGTAAAAGCTAAGACAGTAACATTCTGAAGATATAAGGAGATGCAGAGGGATGAGGATAGAGAAGTGTACCAAGTAAACAGTGGGAAGCAGTGAGGTTGGTAAGGAGTGAAAAGGTACAAACAGAAGAGAGAATTGCCCAGGTGGTAATGAAAGGGAGCAAGACATTTTTTAGGTTTGTAGGCAAAATGAGAAAGACCTCTGGTCCCTGGGGTGGAATTGTAAGGTTAGAAAGGTAAGAGGGGACTGTGTAGAGTGGGGCCACAAAAAGGGCAGACATTCTCAACATATACTTTTGTTCAGTGTTCACAGAAGAAGGAGAAGGGGATGGGCCACAAAAAAGTAATAGGAGCATTGGGTGGAGGGAGGTGGATACTAGTCCATTCTCAGAGGAGAGTATCCTGAAGGGACTTGCTAATCTGAAAGTTGACAAAGTGATGGGGCCAGACAGGATACCTCCAAGGGTATTGAAGGTGCTTAGGGAGGTACTGGGCTACACCTCTGACAGTCCTATTGAACAGCTCATTGGAAACAGGAGTGGTTCCAGAAGACTGGATGAAGGCAGATGTAGTCCTGCCAGAAACATGGTTGCAGGGAAGAGGCTGGCAATTATAGGCCAGTCTAACAGCAGTGGTGGAAAGTTAATGAAATTACTGCTGAAGAAAAAGATTGTGGAATATCTTGCATCCAGTGGGTTACAGGATCCAAGGTGGCATGGATTCATGGTGGGAGGTCACATCAAATAAAATTGATAGATTTCATTGACTGGGTAAACAATGAACTAGATGGGGTGGAGTGGTGGATGTAGCCCACCTAGATTTCAGTAAGGCTTTCAACACGTTCCACATAGCAGATTCATAACAAGTTGGATAGTGGGTCCAAATGTGGTAAACTGGGTAAGAAAATGGTTAGGAAACAGGAAGCAGAGGGTGATGGTCAATGGAGTTCACTCTGAGGAAGGGAAGGTGACCAGCAGGGTGCCTGAGGGATCACTGTTGGGACCAGTCCTCTTTAATGTCTTTATAACTGACATTGCAGAGGAGCTGGAAGGGAAGATTTGCCTCTTTGCAGATGACACTAAAATCTGTAATAGGTTGATCACCCTGGGGGAGGGATGGAAAGGATGAGCAGTGACATGAGAAAACTTGAGAAGTGATCAAGGTTATGGCAGCTTGGTTTCAATTTGAAAAAGTGCAAAATAATGCACTTGGGGCACAGAAACATGGGGCAGAGTACAAAATGGGTGGGGTGGTACTGATGAGACCACCAAACAGGAAAGAGACCTGAGTTAATCCTATCATATGACCTAAAGGTGGTCAGGCAGTGTGACAAGAAAGTCTGGAGGTGAGTGGGATGCAGGGGTGCATAGGGAGGGGTATCACCAGTAAAAAGAGGGAGATGGTGTTGCCTCTGTATAAATCACTGGCAATACCCCACTCAGAGTACTGTGTACAGTTCTGGAGACCAGATCTCCAGAAGGACATAGACAGATTGGAGGTGGTCCAGAGGAGTGCAACTATAATGGTGCAACATCTGCATCAGAAGCCCTACAAGGATGGACTTAAAAAGCAACTCTCGAGAGTGAAGCTCGAGAGGTCCTTGGAAATCAGATCCCAAGGTGGCAGGACACACTAGTTCTGCATGGGGTTGCCCATCTAGTATTTTTTTTTAGTGTATGGTGCCCCACAAATTATTTAAATGCTGTTTTTTTTAAATGTTGATAGTGTTTTCGCAAAAAAAAGAAACAGAAGTCTCTGTTTCTGAGGCTTGTTGCGAGCTGTGTGGTTGCTAGGGACTAGGCATCCCAATGTTAGCAGCATGCACTCCGATTGGTTGGCACTCTAGTGTGGGAGGAGTTTCCAATAAAAGAAACATGGTGACTGAATGTCTGTCTAAGCGAGAAAAAAATGAAATGAAGGGATATCATTCAGCATGAGAAATTAATCAATGTACATATCTGGTTGATCCTGCAATTTGCTTACTTATCTGCCGCATCGCACCATTGTATCTGGTTGATCCCGCAGTGCCTGCTGACCAGTCTGTTGCCTCAGTTTTTGTGTTTGGCACCAGACATCTGGTACCTTTTGCAAGCTTTTAAGATAGTAGAACACTGTTATGAACGTATTGGTAGAGATGCAGTGAATTTAAATTTCTCCAGAGAAGTGCTGTGAAGTGGGCACTTTGCCTTGTCATTCGCTACGGAGTGGCCACAAAAGCTCACTGCACTTGTGATTATTACTTCACATTGTCATTCCGCCTTATCTGGTAAGTCAAGTCAAATGACACTAATATTGGCAGCCCTTCACACACAGTCACCAGAATTAATGTGCATCCCCAAAATGCTCATGTCTTGTGTCCAGAAAACTCCCCAGTGCTGAAGGTGATGAAGTGAAATGAGAGTACAGGAAATGCAAATTCTCCCAGAATTAATGGCACACTTAGACGTCATGCATGCAGTAGTCACACACAGTCACCAGAATTTATGTGCATCCCCAAAATGCTACTGGCTTGTGTCCGTAAAATTCCCCAGTGCTGATGAAGTGAAATGAGAGTGAAACAAGAAATGCAAAGTCTCCCAGAATTAATGGCACACTCAGTCATGTGTGCAGTGGTCACACGCAGTCACCCAAATTAATGTGCATTCCTAAAATGCTACTGTCTTGTGTCCAGAAAATTACCCAGTACTGACGAAGTGAAATCAGAGGGTAACAAAAAATGCAAAGTTGCCCAGAATTAATGGTGTACTGCAAATGCACAGACAGATTAAGATTGTGCTGTGCACTCAAGAGATGCAGATGCAAAGGCACAACACCTAACCAGTGCTCACAAGTCACAAATCCAAATCTAGAAAAGAATACCTTTCGCCTGTTGGGGGGGGGTACTGCATGGCAGTAACAGTCTACTACCAGTAAAGATACCACAAAGCAGTACAAAAAATTCATGCAGGTGCAGTGGATAGCAGGTTCACACTGCTGCAATTACTCTGTGGCACAATAAAAGATGTCTGATTTAATGGCACGCATAGCACACACACACACACACACAACACAAGTAATGCATAGCAAATTGAAAACCTTTAGTAATATAACCACATGTTTTAAACAAACTGAAATTATGTACTGCTGCACCACAACAATCAGCAAAAAAATGTCAAGAATTACTAAAAATATTACTGTGTGTACATTAACACAGTTATACAAGAAAAAAATAACCAAAACAGAAAGACTGCCTTTTTCTCCCAGTTAATCTACTACACCACAGATACACCCCTTCCCTAAAGCACACTTCACAGTACACAGACTGACTGTTCTAAATTAACATTCAAAATCCACACACAAACAATAAACACTCGATATGAGCACAGGAGGGTTTCCTACAATCGATGTACTAAATTGTGAGAAAAAAATAGCTCAAAAAAGCTTTTTTAACAGCTTTTAGAGGATTTGAATCGCAGAGCTCTGAGAGGAAACTGTCTCCATCTTCCACTACACACACTACTTAGAACTGAGGCTGTGCAGAACAATCTAGAGCCCATGTGACCTATAATCCCATGAAGTTCTGCAAAATTCACCTTTGGAGATCAAAAACAAGGCGAAGTGAGGCGAAGTACATTGATTTCAATGTACTTCATCTTAAAATTGATGGAGAAGTGGTTTGGGAAGGCAAAATAATGCAAAGTCATTGCTCTCAATGGACTTCACGTTCCCCATTATAACGAAAAGCACTCCACTTTGCATTGCGGAATACTTCGTGGATTCTGCATTACTCCACGAATCACTTCGCGGAACAAATTTCAGCCACTTCGCCCACCACTACTTATAGGCAAAACAGAATTTTATAAACTTTTTTATCTGTGCTGAACAGCTTCTCAGCAAAGATAAAAAATTAACAAGAACAATGTTTCACCATTCTAATCCCAGCAACAACTCCCTTGGAAGTACAAAAAACCCATATAGATACCCAGAGTCATTATGTAATTGTACAAGGAATTCTGTACGGCCATAGAATTATCTTGGCTAGTGTTTATTTTCCTTCTGAGACAAGATTCCCAATACTGAAGGGCTTTATGTCCACATTATTAGATAACCTTCTGGGTCAATTAATCATGGGAGGGAATAGCAATATGACCTTATCACCACATTTAGATAGCTCTAATCACCAAACTTATAGGAAAAATGCTACAGCTAAAAATTAAAAAACAAAACAAAACAAAAAAAAAACACTAGAACACCGGGGTATCATAGATGTGTGGAGATGCTTATTTCCCTCTACTTCTGGTTATACATACTATTCTCCATGGTTTAAATCATTCTCCCAAATAGATTACTTTATGAAGACAAGTGAGCATTTCACATTCCAGGATATGACAATAGGTTTAAAATTACTCTCTGACCACCATCCCTTAATCTTGAAAATAGATTTGGGCCGGGAAAGGAAGAGGACCCTATGGAGGTTAAACCCATTAACATTAAATGACAAAGAATTCCAGGAGACAGTTAAAACAAAATACACCAATTTTATATAGAAAACGAATCACAGGACATCATGGAGGCGATACAATGGGATGCCATGAAGGCAACGATGAGGGGGAGATTATAGCGTACACCTCAAAAAAAATAAATAAAGAGAGGGAGACAAAACAACTTGAATTATCTGAACAGCTACTGAACTATCAGATGTTATCTAGAGAAAGAGACTCAGAATTATACCGAAAAATTAAGGATACAAAAGCAGAACTACAGAAAATTATAGATAACAAAATACAACAATCATTAATATATTTAAGACAAAGGGTCCATGAGGGGGGAGCTAGGGGCCTCGGGATTTCCCAGAAACATAGAGCTGGGAAAAATACTTCCACAATATTGAAACTATGAAATCCATATACTGGTATAACACACCATTCAGATGTGCATATCTTGCAGACTTTCTCAGAGTACTACACTAGTCTATATTCACTGGAAATAACTCCCAGACAGTCAGAAATATCAAATTTTCTGGACCAAGTGATCTTACCTACCCTCACCTCTACTCAAAGTCATAGTTTAGAGGCTCCCATAACACAACTGGAGATTCAGGAAGCTATCACGAATCTGAACTCGGGAAGATGTCCAGGGTCTGATGGCTTTATACCCGAGTGGTATAAGATACTTAAAAAAGAACTCAACCCCAAATTACATACTTTATTTGCTGAGATAGCCCAAGAGGAAACCTCCTTCACCATTGTGGGATTACGTCACCATTGCTCCAATACCTAAAACAAATAACGATAATTCGGACCTGGCATCTTACAGACCTATTTCCATTTTAAATGTTGATTATAAGATTTATACAGCTATTTGGGCGTCTAGATTAGAATCAATATTGCCAACGATTATATCATCTGACTAGTCAGGGTTTATTAAAACAGGACTACTATGGATAATATCCACAGGACTCTACTATTACAGCAATATGTTAAGACCAGGACAATTCTATCTGTTTTCATTAGTTTAGATGCCGAAAACACTTTTGATCGTGTCTATTTGCCATTTCTGTGGAGCACTCTTGAGGCCTTTCACTTTCCGGCTTTATTTATCACTACTCTTAACAAGCTATATAGTTCCCCACCGGCCTACATGAGGGTTAATGGAAACCTATCCTCACCGTTCAAATTAAGTAAGGGCACAAGGCAGGGGTGTCCCCCATCACCGTACCTATTTTCATTGTATTTGGAACCACTAGCGGTAAGATTGAGGAAAGTAGGCTCGGTAGAGGGGATTCCCATAGCACAACAAGAACATAAAATAAGTATGTTTGCAGATGATATTCTCTTGACCCTGTTGTCCATATCTCAATCAATTCTGGCAGCTTGGCAAATATTGAAACAATATGAGAAACTGGCGGGATTTAAGTTAAATACTACAAAAACAGAGATCCTTGCCTTTAACTTTATCCCCACCCAAAGACTGAAAAAAGGATACCCATTTATTTATTTATTTTTTTGCTATACTTTTTCTCCCCTGGGTGACCAGTCTGCCTACCTGATCACCTCCAGGGATTCTGGCCACCATCTTGAGGATCCCTCACCTCAGCCCGCAGCGTACTCCCGTGGATTACCCCCCCGCGGCGGGGAGGTGGAGAGTCCCCCAACACTCATCCGCCCAGACCGGATCCGGTGCCATGTTCCTTGCCTGAGCAATCCCCCATGAAGATGGCCATCATGCCACCATGACTGGAGCTCAAGTTTTCCTTGTTCTCCCCTTGTGCCATGGCATGCAATGACACCAATGGACTGGAATGCACATGCTACCACACGCACTCCTCCCCAGCATCGACCACAGCAGGTCCCTCCAATTGTCTGCCAGTGCCCAGCAATGCCTCCCAGCCATCACCCCCCTCCCTGAAGATAGAGAGCAGTCCAACAGATGCTCAATCCATCTCCTCCCCTGCCAACCCCTGACGACCCTGGCTCATTCCTGAACCCAGGTTGCCAGCATGGAGTGAGGTGTGGCATCCAGCGCCTCAATCCTCAGCACCACCGGGCCAGCTGAAGAATATCCATTTAAATGGCACACTACCAAAATAAAATACTTAGGAATTAACATTCCTCTTAATCCAGAAGTACTGGAGATTTTAAATTATGAACCCCTCATGAATATATTCCAAAATGACCTGGAAAGATGGTCCACCTATCTTATCCCCTTCCACCAATGGATAGAAATAGTGCAAATGAATATAGTACCTAGATTACTTTATCTTATTCAGAATATACCCCATTTACCAGCAACTTATTATTTTAGATAATGGGACAAGTTAAGTTCCATGTTCATTTGGGGTAAAGGATGTCCTAGAATATGACTACCAGCTCTTAAATTGTCCCTGGCTCGGTAGGGATTTAACCTTCCAGACTTTAAATACTCTAGGGCATCTTTCCTTAGGATAGTCCTGATCTGGATGATGGAATCCTATTTGACCCTTGGAAGGATATTAAATTTCATCTTAATGATTTATTTGATATCAAAAAAATTCTTCTCTCTTCTCTCTCTTCTGCTAAAAGGTCTCTGTTACCTGCTACCCCAACAGGTATTACAGCTCAAATGTATAAATGTTGGAGAAGCTTGAGGCAAACGGGACCACTATGTATTATATACAAATTTATTAAATTATTATCAGAAGATGATTCATTTACACCCATATATATGAACTCCATATTCTGGGGATGGAGAAATTAGGCCTTTCACATCTTTTCCAGTATTTGTCCTCTCAAGGTATACTCCCCTTTGAAAAACTACAGTCCCAATATGGCCTTAGCAGATCAGATTTATTTTGTTATTTCCAGGTCAGGAACCATATACTCAGAAATCGAATAATTCAACCCAAAATTCAAGATCCAACTCCAGAATTACTCAGATTATTTATGGAAGCCATAAGGGGGAACTTGGGTAAGCATTTAATAGGCACAATATATAGGGAATTGAGAAATGAACAAAAGGGATCAACTGAATCCATATTACAGGAATGGAACAAAGATCTCCACCTGGAAATAACCATGGAGGCATGGAGGGGATCAGCTGTGAGTGCGGTAAAGATCATTTCCTCTCCATTTTGGAGAGAATTTGCGTAGAAGTATCATTCCTGTTTTTTTAGAGCCCCGGCATTCCTGATCAAATTCCTTCCGGAAGAGTATGGAGTATGCTGGCGAAAGTGTGGATGTCTGAGGGCGACACTGGGACACGTATTCTGGGAGTGTCCTTGTCTGATGCCCTTTTGGCTATCCTTACAAATAGAATTAACCAAATTAATAGAACAAGGGATAGAATTGACAGCCAAACAGGTTCTGATAGGGATCTTTCCAGATTATTCCCTTCCACAGGAAAAAACTCTTTTGCCTCCCAGTCTTTTGGCTGCCAAAAAGTCCATTACTCCTAGATGGATGACCAGTATAATTCAAACAGTAGTAGAATGGAGATCCAGCATGTCTGAATTATATGAAATAGGAGATCTTAATGTTAAATTCAATGTAAAGCTCCAACATACATGATGAGATGGCAGAAGTGGATTATCTATCATACTGAGGTGGATCCACACTCCTGTCCTTAAGTTTGGTGGAGTTGGTGGGGAAGGTAATGGGGGGATGATCGAACAACTATTAAAGATCTGAAGGGAAGGAAATTTAATTAAAGAAGGAGGAGTTAACTGAGAAGAGAAAAGTACTCATTTGGTTATACAGTAGAGCCCGATTATAAGAACATCCTATTTGCCAAAGGAAAATGTTCTTATAAGCGGGCTGTTACTAAAAGCGGGCTTACATTAGTTTTCATTCTGCCACTGACCGCTAGGTGGCGCCTTACCCCTACAGTAATAAAAAATATGAAACGAGCAAAATTCTCTATAAGGCACAGCACAGACGATTAAAAACTCAGCTCATTCGAAGTTTTAAAGTTTAAAAGTGCACAGTGCAGCACTAGGTTAAAACACAGTTATCCATTCGTTTTAGCAAAGTAGTCCGTGATCTTTTGCTGTTTGTCACTCGCTAGTGACAGTTCATCAAGATATGAGCTGAATTGAGCTCTATGTCTACATACTCATCGAATACTTCGGATTTTTTTTGTGTGAGTGTCAACGTGGTTCTGAGTTTCTCCATGGCAGCCTGCTTTGCAATGGATAACCAAGGACAGCATTTATCTGTTTTTCCAAAATCAGGCTAGCCAGGGAGGAATGTCTTACAACTGAGTGTGCTGTCATTTATCTGCGGTTTGCTACAGCATTTAAATTTCAATTAAATCGCCGCTAACAGCCAAGGATGAATGCTGACTGCTACTCTGCATTAAATCGTCATTAAATGTGTGCCACTTAGTTGCCATTGATACCAAGCAAACACTGTCAGGGTGATTAAGATGAAAGCAATTATGCACAGAGAAATGGTACTGCAGTTAAGGGTTTAATGAGCTATAACCGGCAAGCGTGATTACCGACTGAATGACTGCTCTGAGTGTGAAAACAGGTCCTGATTACCTATTGAATAACTGCTCTGAGTGAGAAAACAGGTCATAGGACAACACAGTTTACACTCCTTCACTAAAAAATGTGTTCTTATAACCGATCTGGCTGTTCTTATAAACAGGCTTCCCTCCCATTGAAAACAATGGAGCAAGATTGGTACATGGAGCAAATGTGATTATAACCGGGATGTTCTTATATCCGATGTTCTAATAAGTGGGCTCCACTGTATTAGAAATGAAGGAGTAAACAAAACTTAAGGGGTAAACAAGGTGTGAGCTAAAATAGAAAAGAGTTGGAACTTTACCTTCCATACGGTCTCTGACCAAAAGGATGCATAAGACTTTATATCAAACATTTAAACCTCAGGGTGAATTACAAAAAACTGTCACTAATACACATAGAACTTAAGACACGTGACAATATAACGAAATGTTTGAAATGTACTCTTGACATAAATGTAACAAAAACAGGGTTTTAAATAATTGATTAGCAGTTTTTTTCTTGGGATGATACTAACTGTACAGAAAGTATTTATATAGATTTTCTAGAAGTGCTGTGTTTGTTAAACACAGAGAGGCAAGAGCTATGCGTTTTCACAAAGATTTAGCACTTTTATGAGCAAAACGCTAATCAATTTTTAGAGTTAAATAAAACCTTGCAAAAACCATTTAATAAAAAAGAAATAAAAAAAAAGAACAACGTTTCACCATACACTATAATAGAAAGTTGCTCTTTAAAGACCTGAATATGCACACACTGGAAGAGAGGAGGGAAAGAATAAATTTGATAGAGACCTTTAAATGCCTCATGGGGATAAATAAGGTACAATCTGGAAGTATTTTTCAGAAAGAAAAAAGGTGTTGAAAAACAAGGTGACAAACTATGAAGCTGGAGGGGATAAATTCAGGAGAGATATGAGCACGTACTTCTTTCACAGAAAGAGTGGTAGAGTCTAGGAACAGCCTTCCAGATGAGGTGGTGGGGGTGAAAACAGTGGTGGGGTTCAAGAATGCATGGGATAGGCAGAAGGGAATCACAGGGGAAAGGAGGAATAGGGGAGAATAACAGACTGGAGATTAAGTAGGATCTGGGATGATACTATAGGCAGGGAAAAATTAGCAGACTCGGTGGATTAAATGCTCTTTATCTGCTGGCGAATTCTGTTTCTGTGTTTCTATGAGCAACAATTGCTTTTCTGTTTTAAAATATGCGTGCAATGCAGGACAATACCTTTCTTTATACGAGACAGAAGTAAGTGTGTGTGTGCGTGTGTGTGTGTGTGTGTGTGTGTCGGGTGGGTCCTGATTGGCAAACAAGGAACATCACCTTAATATGGGACAGTCGAGAGGTATAGGTACAGTATCATTACAACAGCAAATTGTACTAGTGCTAGTAAGGACTAGTTTTGGATCTTTCAAGAGGTATAAACCATCTGATTTGAATCTCAATGCTTTTGACTAGATAGAAACACAGGAATGCAAGATAGTGCAAGCCATATGCCATCAAAGCCACCCCATACTGTTACAAGGGGCACATGCATAGAAACATGGAAACACAGAAAACATTGACAGCAGAAGGAGACCAAAGGTCCATCAAGTCTGCTCAATGTTTCTCAAGAACTTCTCAGATCCCAGGACCTACCCATTTCTGATCCCTCCCTAATTTCCATGATTTTCTTCAAGCATTCTGTTTATCCCACCCATTTTGAGAGCTGTCACAGTCTTAGCTCCCACAACCTCCGTGAGCAGCCTATTCCATGGCTTAATGACCCTTTCTGAGAAACAGTATTTCCTCAGTTCCCTCTTGAAGCCCCGTCCCCGCAGTTTCCAATCATGCCCTCTAGTATTTGAGCTGGAAACCTTGTTGAACAGTTCAGAGCAGGGCACCTTATTAATTCCTCTCAGGAACTTGAAAGTTTCTATCATGTCTCCCCTCTCCCTCATGGTCTCCAGTGAGTACATGTTCAATGCCTCCAAGCGCCCCTCATACAAAAGCTCCTGAAGGCCCTGTATCATTTTTGGCACCCTTCTCTGCACTGTCTCCAGTCTGTCCTTGTCCTTTTTCAGGTGTGGACTCCAAAACAGGACATAGCACTCCAGGTGGGGCCTCACACGAGACCTATAGAGTGGCAGGATCACCGACCTGTTAATGCTGTCAAATCCTCTCCCAAAACACACTAACATTTTGCTGGCCTTTCTGTAAGGGTGTCACAGATGATAATGCCTAGGTCCCTTCCCTCCTGTAAAGCACTGAGTCTGACTATGCTAAGCCAATATGCTGTTCTTGGGTTCTTTTTGGCTAGATGCATCACCTTACACTTCTTGGCATTGAACTTCAGCTACCTTATACTAGACCACTTTTCCAACCTTTGCAGATCTTTTTGAAGGTTCTTAACCACTTATTCGCTGTAAACCCTACCACCTAGCTTAGTGCCATCTGCGAAGAGGGCAATCTTGCAATCTTGCCATGAATATCCACCCTGATGTTACTGATGAACACATTAAATAGGATTGGATCCAGGACTGAGCCCCGGGGCACACCCTAGTGACATTTCCCTCATCTGACCTCTCCCCATTGACACCACTCTCTGCTTTCTCTCAAGCAGCAAAGATGTGTGATTAGATTATAAGTTATCTAGGTCTGTCGAGCAATTTCAGGATATAATCTGAAAAACAAATTTTGATTGCCCTATACCGCACTTTATTATTCCTGAGGTATTGTTGAATTAATTTCATTTTTCTTGATTGCATGATATGATATATGCTGGTGATTTATTTTGTGTTGCTCCTAGCCCCACCCCTTTGATGTACAATTGTACTTAAGTGTTCTGAGCCAGGCAGGGGCACAACGCTAGTACTGCTCCAGTATGGATTTTAAACCTATGTAGTTGTCAACCTCCACAACTTCCCTTAGCAGTCTGTTCCACAGACTGGTGAATCTCTATGTAAATAAACTCTGATCAGCACTGATATGGCTGCTCAGGGCGGCGACAGTGATGAAAAGTATATATGGTGCTCTCTAAAACTGCAGCGATGACAGAACTGCGCACTCATGATACTCCTGCATGTGCAGTTTGAGTTGGCGCCACCATCTTGTGCATGGCAGCCATCACTTCCACAGTTGCAGAAGAAAAAGTAGTGCACTGGGAAGGGGATGTGTTTATATGGCCTGTGGATAGGAAGGGCTGCATAAACAGTACCACTGGACATTTGTCAGAGCAATGTGGAAGCACACCAGACAGCCGTCCGGTCATGTGCTTCCACAGTACTCTTATAAAGATCATATGATGGCATATCATCTGAGGAGCTTCACCCATGCAGTCACAGAAAGGAAGACTTCTTCAGCTGTTTTTTGAACCTTCCCGTCTTTAGAATGCATTTCTGACCAATTGATCCCATTGCATTATACCAGGAGTCTGTGGAATGGAGACAAGGATAATAGTGAAACACAGAGAGTTTTAAAATGAGCAAGAAATATTACTTTAACCTAATTGAGTGAAAGGATTCTGAAGCTATGAGTTTGGGGAGTGACAACCAATACATGTTGACTTCTTTCTGCATTTAGGACTCAATACATTGAGATAGCAGTGCCTTCCAGAATGATTTCCAATTGCCATTACAACTATGGCTGACACCTTTACTCACTAAAAACTTCAGCTAGACACTAAGACATAAAAATAATTTAAATAAAAAAAAAATCAATGTTCTTTTTCTTCTTTTAATTCCCCTCCTGACACATACACAGATATTTAAAAACTGAAGTACTACTCCCAGATTTATCTTCTGGTCCTACTTTATTTACCATAAAAAATTCCCCTCCTGTCCTAAGAGCATCAACAGGAAAATCGATGTTGTTTACCCCGCCACAGATAAAACTGATGTTGTGGTTCCATATGAGGCCTTCTAACGTTAGTGTGTGTGAGTGTGTGTGTGCACGAGTGCACATTTGGAGGGAAACATTGTGACAGTGAAGTTATGTCAGATATTTAATTCCTGCAACCATGATAAACATCGCATCTATTGAGTGAATGGATAGACAGATGACTGGCAGGTCAGTAGGGACTTCTTTCTCCTACTTACATTTAAAATGAAATATGTTTTTAATAAAAAAAAGAGCATTTTTGTTTTTCAGTGTGCACGTGTTATAAGTGTGATAAGACTCCATGCTGTGGGTTGATACATGATGATCACACTCGCAGGTGCTGAAGGGTCTCAGTGTAAAAATTCTCATACCACACAGTGTATTGCATTTATGACATAAGAATCTGGCACAACTTGTTGCTTACATGTCTTATGACAATTATGCATGCCTTTGTTACATCTAAACTAGACTTCTGCAATGCTCCTTATCAAGGCTTACCTGGAGGCTTGTTACATTGCCTGCAGCAACTGCAATGCTCCTTACCGAGGGTTATCTGAAGGTTTGATGCATTGCCTGTGGCTACTGCAATGCTCCTTACTAAGGGCAGTCTGGAAACTTGGTTCATTGCCAGCAGCTAATACTATGCTCCTTAATGTGGGTTCTCTGGAGACTTGGTGCATTACATGCAGCTAATGCAGTGCTCTACACCAAGCATTTTCTGGAGGCTTGGTACATTGCTTACAACTAATGCAGTGCTCCTTACCATGGGTTATTTGGAGGCTTGGTGCAGTTCTGACAGCAATTGTAATGCTCCTTACTGAGGGTTATCTGGAGACTTGGTGCAGTGCCTGCAGCTAATGAAATGCTCCTTACCATGGGTAATCTAAAGGTGCGATGCATTACCTGCAGCTACTGCAGTACTCCTTACAGTTGGTTATCTGGAGGCTTTGTGCATTGCCTGCAGCTATTGTGATGCTCCTTACCGAGGGTTACCAGAAGGCTTGGCACATTGCCTACAGGCAATGCAATTCTCCTTACCAACACTTATCCGGAGGCTTGGTGCATTTTCTGTAGCTGATACCAGGGGTTCTCTGAAGGCTTGGTGCATTGCCTACAGCTGCAGCAGTGCTCCTTGCCAAGGGTTATCTGGATGTTTGGTGCAGTGCCTGCTGCTGCAATGCTCCTTACCATAGGTTATCTGGATTTTTTGTGCATTTGATGCAGCTACTGCAGTGCTACTTATCGAGGATTATCAGGAGTCATTGTGCATTGCCTGCAGCTAATGCAATGCACCTTACCTAGTGTTACCTGGAGGCTTGGTGTATTGTCTGAAGCTGATGCAGTGCTTCTTACTGAGGGTTATCTTGAGGCTTTGTACATTGTCTGCAGCTTCTGTAATGCTCCTTACCGAGGGTTATGTAGTAATGCAATGCTCCTTACCGTGGGTTATCTAGAGGCTTGTGGCATTCTCTCCAGCTGATGCAGTGCTCCTTACCAAGGGTTATCTGGAGTTTTGTTGCATTGTCTACAGCTGCTACAATGCTCCTAAATGAAGGTTATCTGGAGGCTTGGTGCATTGCCTAAAGCTGGTACAGAATTCAGCTACCTAGCTGATTGTTGGGACACCTTGGTCAATGAATATTCCACCAGTGCAGCACAATCTGCACTTTTTGTCAGTTTTGTGGTTCATCAGCCTCGAGATATTTGTGTTGACTTACAACACCCTGCACAGTCTTGGCCCTGGCTACCTGTGTGATCTCCTGTCCATATACACACCTGCCCACCCTCCCTATGCCAGCAAGGCAGGTCTCATCTCTGTTCTACACTCATAGCTAAAACTATCTGAGGACAGAGCATTTGGAGTGACACTCCCTGCTGTGGAATTTTATGCCACGCCATGTTGGTAGGGCCTCCTTGGTGGAGGCATTAAAAGTCCATTGTTTGAATTAGCTCATATTAACTTTGTGTAATTTATTGTTGGTATTTAAATCTAATGTTATTTATTACTTTTAAACGGTGTTTATATTTGCCTAGAAACATAGAAAGTGATGGCAGAAGGGGACCTCCAGATCCTTCTAGTCTGCCCATAAGCCTTCCCCCTTCCCTAACTTCTGTTCAGTGTTATGATTCTTCTGTACCTATCCCAAGCCTGTTTGACTGTTCCAATTGTTTTTGCTTTCTCCACCTCAGGTGGCAGGCAGTTCCACGCATCCACCACCCTCTCTGTAAATGAGAACTTTCTTGTGTTGCCCTTAAATTTGCCCCCTTCCAGCTTCATGCTGTGACCTCTGGTTCTTATGTGACTCTTGAACTGAAAAAGGTCCCCAACTTGTACCTTGTTTATTCCCTTCAAGTATTTGAATGTTTCTATCATGTTTCCCCTAGCTCTCCATTGCTCAAGGGAATGCATGTTGAGTTCTTGCAGTCACTTCTCGTAGTCTATATTGTGGAGACCCTGTATCATTTTTGTAGCTTTCCTCTGCACTGTCTCAAATCTGTCTGTATCCTTTTTGAGGTGTGGTCCCAAGAACTGTACACTGTACTCCAGATGCAGTCTCAACAAAGATCAGTAAAGTGGCATGATGACGTCTTCTTTTTTGCTAGTAATTCCCCTTCCTATGCAGCCCAGCATTCCATTTGCTTTTAATGCTTCTTTTTTGCATTGTTTGAATGTTTTCAGATCATGTGATATGGTTACTGCCAGATCTCTTTCCTGCTTTGTTGATTCTTATTTGACTCCTCCTGAAAGGCATTCTGCAGCTGGATCACTCTTCCCCATGTGCATGATTTCGCACTTTTTAGCATTGAAATTTAGTTGCCATGTGTGTGACTAACTTTCTAGCTTTTTAAGATCAGATCCCATCCTTTTCGCTCCACACGGAGTGTCCACCCTATTGCATATCTTTGTGCCATCTGCAAAAAGACTCACTGCCTTCCAGAACCTTCAGATATGTTGCTGATGAAAATATTGAATAGGACGGGGCCCAGTACTGATCCCTGTGGTACACCACTAGTCACCTCCCTTTCTTCCGATAGGGAGCCATTTACCACTACCCTCTGTATCCTTCCCTTTAGCCAACTCCCTATCCAATCTACAACCTTTTGACCCACCCCCATGCTGCTCAGTTTATTTAATAACCTTCTGTGTGGGACTGAATCAAAGGCATTGCTGAAACCTAGGTAAACCATGTTCACAGAATCACCCTGGTCCACTATTTTGGTCACCCAGTTGAAGAAGTCAATAAGATTTGTCGGGCATGACCTCCCAGTGATGAATCTGTGCTGTCTTTGGTCTAATCTTCTATTATCTTCAAAAGAGGATACAGTTTTCTCCTTGAGTAGGGCTTCCATTGTTTTGCCCACATTTGAGGTGAGGAAGTCATGGGTGCAGAGTTCGGGGAGCTTTCAGGCTTAAGCCCCCCCTCGGGAAAGTTAGGCCCCCCTCCCGAATAGGTTAGTCTAACAATACGTTAACTGTTTCGGCCAATAGTTTTGAGCCTGAGAGCCCCCCCCCTGGAAAACCTAAACTATATACCCAACTGGATGGGAGTTGCCAGCACTCTCCTTGCTACCATTTTTGTGAACTGGGACAACTGTGGCCTTTCTCTAGTCCTCCGGTACCTCTCCACATTCCAAAGTTAGGTTGACTAGCCTGGTCAGGGCAGCTGTCAGTTCCTCCCTTAGCTCTTTCAGTAATCTTGGATGAACATCATCTGGTTCCATAGCCTTGTTCACCTTGAGCCTTTCTAGTTCCTTCAGCACTCTTTCTTCTGTAAAAGGGGAACTGATGCGGGGGGGGGCAGGGCAGCAAGATGGCTGCAGGCTGTCCTGCTCCTCTCCTCGCTGTCCATTTGTTGTTCTCCATTCTAAGTTTTTGAATCTACTTCGCATGAATGAAACTCCACTTTATTTCTTTTTTAATTGAGTTTTTAAGATACTTTATATTACTCAGACGATAACAAGTTATGTACTGAATGACTATTTATGCATTCGGCGTTCAGCGTTTTTGTTGCTGTGTCACTTATAGAACCCTATGGAAAAGGGGGAACTGATTAAGTGCTCATTTTATTTGGGAAAGGTGTTTTGGTTTGTTGCTGTATGAAAGCAAACTGCTGTTAATCTGTAGACGAAGAGCACTTTTTTTTTTTTTTTTTTTAAATTCGAACTTTTATTGCGAAAATCCACACATCAAACACAGTGTACAAAGCAAGAAAACATTTTATGTCTTCATAACAATTGACATAATGTTAAATCAGATAAACATTTTCCTCCCTCCCCCCAACCCATCTCCCTCCCCCCCAAGCCTACCTAACCCCCCCTTAAAGAACTGAAACCCTAAACCCCTAAAGGAAGATCTGCTCACCCATAATCCACTCTAATACTACCTTACTAAATTCGATCTTGACTGGGAAGGTATAACGTCTGAAACGACTCCATATCTTTTCATATAAATGAAGCCGATTTTCCCTTCCCGCACCTAATTTTTCCATGTTCAAATTGAATAACATCTCCTGCAACCACTCCACATAAGTGATTGAGGTATCTGTCATCCAGTATCGCAATACTACCTTTTTAAGCGAGCATGAAATCAGGGCCATATAATATCTTCTGTCCTTAAACTTGATGCCAGAATAATCCCCAATCAGGCAGATTTCAGGGGTAAAATACTGATCAATGCCCAACAATGGATCCACTTTCTGCTTGATTTGCATCCACAACTGATTTATTGATGGGCAGTCCCAAAAAATGTGAAACAAGTCCCCGACTGCCTGACGGCACCGGAAGCAATTTTGGTCAGGCCTGCGACCAACTTTATATAGCTTGGAGGGAGTCCAAAATAAATTGTTCAGGAAATGAAACTGCATCACCCTCAGCCTATCCTGTTTAACATATCTATACATATGACTCCAAACGTGATCCCAATCCCTTTCTTGCTCCCCCATGCAACTAATCCAATATCTAGGCTTATGATCAGTGTCCGCTAGGACTTGGTCAAAGTGACTTGTATATTCTGGAAATCGCATGTGGTTCCCATACTACCTGATCCAATGATTCGAACCATCTTCCATTTATACGCCCTTCTCTGAGTTTGATCCTCACCTGCGCCAATAAATGAGTTATTTGACATAACTTGAAAACCTGCTTATGCTCTATATTATACCTTTCCAAAATCTCTTTTATTGGCAGGACACGATCGTCCCCCATAAAATCCTCTATCTGTAATCCTTTAAGCTGGGGAAGCCAGCTAGCAGAGATCATTTTCCCCCCAATCCTCAAATTGGGATTATGGCAGACCGGTTGATGCTTGTCCCTATTCGGGATATAACCCAACTTAACACTTAACTGCCTGTGAATATGCAGGAACTTTACAATTGGGGTGGCGACCAGCTTAGGGGGCAATATCTTAGGAGTAGAATAAAACAGCTTCATCGGTTCCTATTCCTACCTCTTTTATCACCTCTATTTCCAGTCTAACCAAGAGGGAACATAGGCAGGACTCTAGTTTACTAGTGGGTACTAGCCATCTCAAATACTTACAGAGATTACTTGCCCAGTAATATAAGCCGAAATGTGGAAGTCTCAGCCCCGCTCTCTCCCTAGGGGCTGCCAATTTACAATAGGCCCTATGGGGCATTCTCCCCTTCCAAATAAAGTCTGAGATAGACAAATGTAATTCTTTGAACCATTTTAGGGGCAACATTACATTTAGCATGTTAAGTGGGTAAAAAATCCTAGGTAGAATGTTCATTTTAACTATGTTAATCCGCCCTCAGAGTGAGAGCGGCAATCCGGTCCACCTATTTAGGTCCTGCTTAATAATATTTCTAATGGTGTCCAGATTTAGTTTAACTAGTTTCGAATCAGTTCTAGCCAAGTAAATACCCAAGTACTTCAAAATATGCGGGGTTCACTGCATGCCCATTCCCAACACCTCCGACCTATGTATTTGCAAATTAAGCGGAAAAATTTGGGTTTCTCCACGTTAATCTTGTAATTTGATAATCTACTATACTCTTCAATAATGCCCATCACTGCCAGAATTGAGCTGCATGGTTGGGTAACATGTAACAAGATGTCATCAGCATATGCTGAAATTTTCAGCTCCTGCGACCCAACTCTAATACCCGCAACCCTAGGCTCTAATCTAATTTTAGTAAGGAGAGGCTCTAAATATAAATTAAATAAGAGGGGCGATAGGGGACAGCCCTGCCTAGTACCAGAATGGAGGGAAAAACTAGTAGAAAAAACACCGTTACAATATATTTTAGCTTTTGGGTCCTTATATAAAGCAAACACATGGTTAATGAATTGAGACAGGAAACCAAATTTCTCCATAGTGATAGATAGGAACCTCCAGGCCATTCTATCAAAAGCCTTCTCTGCATCCACCGACATCAAACCACATGAGATTTACAGTCCCTGGATACAGAGAAGATATGAGATAATTACACAGGTGATCAAAGCCAACCTGCCACTCATAACCCAACAGTCATGATGGATTAAACTGGGGATAACCTTGGACAGCCAAGTCGCTAAAATCTTCGCCAGGATCTTAATATCGTAATTAATCAGGGAGATAGGCCTGTAACTTGTAACTATCTAGCTCCTTCCCTTCTTTCAGGATAAGCACTATCAGGGCTTCAAATAAATAACCATCTACTGTGTCCAAGGTCAATATACTCTGAAATAATCTTTGTAAACCAGAACATAACAGAATCATGAAACATTTATAGAAATTGAGAAAAACCGTCTGGGCCAGGAGCCTTATCATTTGAGAGCATTTGAATTGCCTCCAAGATCTCTGCATCAGAAATGGGAAGTGAGAGCTCCCTCTTCTGATCCTCCGTTACCTGGGGCAGATTACAAGTAGATAGATATTCCTCCACCACTTCCGTACTAGGTCTAGGGGTCATGGGACTATATAAAGCCTTATAATAATCTTCAAATTCCCTAACAATGTCAGTGGGCGAAATTTTAACGGACCCATCTACTCCAGACATAATACTCTGAACTATTCTGGACACCTCCGAAGCCCTCAACCGCATTGCCAAGAGTCTACCTGCCTTCTCGCTTTGACCCAAATACAACGCCTTTGTCTTATTAAGTGCATATTCTGCTTTCTCTCCCATTATCCCTTCATACGCATGACGCAATTTGATCAACAACTCCCTGGTCTCCTCAAGAGTATTCCTTGATAGAGCCTTCTCTATATCTCTAATTTGTGCCAGCAAGTGCCTAGCCCTATCCTCCCTCTTCTTCTTCCTTGCAACCGCCAACTGTATAAACTCCCCCCTTAACACACACTTTAGAGTGCTCCACATTATATCACCTCTAATAGATAGATGCCTATTCTCCGCCTCATACTGTTTAATCCGACGGCCGATATACTCCCTTATTTCCATAGAGCGAAGTAATTGATTATTTAACTTCCAGATAGTCTGTCTGGGAGTATTAGGGGCCAAATTAAAGGAACAGCGAACCATAGAATGGTCCGAAAAGATCCCCGGAATGATACTGCTATGTACCAGTCCGGAAAGCAGCTCTCGACTCACCAAAAAATAGCCAATCCGGGATCTGGATTTATGAACTTCTGATAAAAATGTATACTCCCTACATGAAGGGTACAAGACCCTCCATGGATCACATAACCCCAGGTTATCGGACAAGTCCCTGATAGCTCTCTGAGCTGGAGAAAGACCCTTATTTTGCTTACTATCCTTATCTAAATCTGGAGTGAATGGTAAATTCCAATCACCCCCCAACAATATTGGAAGGTGATGAAACGGGCCCAGAACTTTTAATACGTCTATGAAAAACCCCGGAGTGTCTGCATTAGGTCCATATATACTGCCTAGTACTAATCTTGTCTGGTTTAAAAGCCCTATCACAATTATGTAGCGGCCTGCCGGATCCACTATTTTATTCTCACAAACAAAAGCAATGCTCCTGTGAATTAGGAGCGCCACCCCCCTACCAGCCGTACTATTTCCAGCCCCGTATACCTGCCCGACAAACTGACATCTAAGCATATTCAGCTCCTTTTCGAGTAAATGTGTTTCTTGTAAACATATTATCTGTCCCCTTTGTGATTGCAGATGCTTTAATATTTTGTATCTCTTTATTTTTTGCCTGACCCCTTTAACATTCCACGTGAAAAAGTAAAAAAAAATCCCCATTCTCAAAATAATCGTCATAAAACCATCGAGCCGCTTTCTCAGTCATTTCAATCCCAGGCCCATCCAGGTCTATTGGGTGAGCAGATCTTCCCAAACCTTTCCCTTCTAACCCACTACTACCACCCCCCTCTCAAATCCCCACCTATCCTTAAAAATACCCACCCCAACCATCCGACTCCAAACATCCATATCTAGAAAAACCCTTAACCACCCCTGTATCCCACCCTCTCGAGTACCCCCGCCTCCCCCACCCTCACCACAACCATTTGGCCCATGATATCCATAGCTCCGTAAACTCCGATCCCTCCCTCCAGCCTCCCCCCCTACAAAACCATTTAAGTACCTAACCCGTTCTAAACTACCCTCCTAATAACCCTCTATATATCTACTTAATCACCCACAGAAGGAAGATCAAATAAGAAGGAACGTGAAGGCATAGTCCAATATTAAGCAAACCGCTCCCCGATTAGTCTGTTCATACCTTTACCCCAGCATCCCGCCCGGGGGTTATCCCCTGCCAAAATCCCAACAAACCAATGATTTGAAGGAAAACCATAACAATTGCACTTAAATACATTCAGCACAGTAAAATAAACAGATATTAAATGTAAAGAGGGCTCCCTCTAGTAGCGAGAGTCCAAAATACGTATAGTCCCAGTATAACCCTCTGAGCGTGAATCATTCAGGCAGAGGATTCAAGAAAAATAAAGTAATTGAAACTAGAGCCAGTCAATAGTCCGAGGACCATTTAATGCACGCTCTCCGTGATTCCAGTAATCACCAGTTGAATTTTTAGGTTGCCCCGGCCCCGACTACTGTGTTCCAGATCTTCTACACGATTTGCCAACCAAGTGTACTATTTTAATTACAGCTTGCTGAGTATCACCAAACAGACCCCCATGCAACTGAGATACAAAAAAGGAAAAGTGCCATCTACAGATCGAGAATTGGGTGCCTCAGAAACAGAAGACAGTCCGCGGGGGCATTACTGATGACACCGTAGCGAAGACCACTCTGATTCAGACCCGCTACACTTTACAAAACGGAATTCTCCTTCCCAGCTTAAATTAAACCTTTTACCCCATCTCAGGGGCTTACTTGTACGCCCATCCTGCATGCTCTCCCCAGGGTCCAAACTCCATAGAGCTCCTCCATAGTAAACCTTCACTGCAGCATTAGTTACGAGAGCACAAAACATTCTACCACCTTACTTCTGTCACCTGGAAGAGAAGAAAAAAAAAAAAAAAAATTGTATCGGTGACGATTATTTAAAGGGAGATCACGAGTCCCCTATAGAGATGGCAGACAAAACTGAAGAACGTTATCCAACCACAGTCCACCCATCACCCTTTGAAGTTCCAGGCACTATCTAAAAAGATCCGGGAGGGCTGTCGATAGCCCCTTTCTTGCTACTGGAGCATACTCGAAAGTAGACCACTGACCCGAAAGAGAAACTTGCAACTTGGCCGGGTAAATCATTTTAAACCGAATGCCTGCCGGTATTAACTTGGAGACAATTGGGTGGTACTCAGCTCTTCTTTGGCGGACCATCAGGGGTAGATCTTGCGTGATCCTTATCGGGACCCCCTTCCATTTTACCTCCTTAAGCTCCTTTGCCTTAATCAAGACGAATTGTCGCTCTTGAAAATTCAGAAAGCGCACTATTAAAGTACGCGGGGGGGATCCAGACGGTGGAACCGCACGCAGTGCCCTATGCGCCCGTTCTATTGTAAATTTATCCCCGAAGGGCGTAGGGCCTATGATTTCTTTGAAGAAGTTCTGGACAAACAGGATCGAATCCGTTCCCTCTTCTCGTTCAGGAAGACCGATAATGACGAGGTTATTCCTCCTGCTCCGTCCCTCTAAGTCTTCGATCTTTGTCTCCATTTTGCTTAACCTTTGTCTTAAGTTTATGATCTCCGGTTCACTCTTGGCCATCCATTTTTCCAGCGAGGAAACTTTCACCCCTGTGTCACCAGTACGACGGGACAGATCCTCGAAAGCCACGGTCACGGCTTTTAGTTCATCGGTCACTTTACACAGCTCAGTGCGGAAGGGCTTAAATTCAGCGAGGAATTGTGCCAGAGTCAAAGGCTCGTTGTCTTGATTCACACTATCACCTTCGGGGCCTCCAGAGCCCGTGGACACTCTCGCTTTTTTCCGCAGGGCCTTTACTGGAGAGACAGGCGGAGTGTGTCTTGGTGTATTTTTCTTCATGTCAACCTCCATTTACACCCGAGGCCTCACCAATGCTTTCCGGAAACCTTAATAAAGCCCTCTGAGATGATCTGAAGTCGCTGGTGTAATAAATTTTAAATAAATGTGGGTTTTAATGAGGTAGGAGGCTGGAGCCGGTGGATCAGGCTGCACTCACAGAGCTTGCATCACGTGACTCCGACGAAGAGCACTTAAAGAGCTCTACCCGCCTTGAGTAGTTTTGGTTGGGAAAGCTATAAGAGATACAATTTCTACAGACGTTTGGAGAAAAATGAGCGGTAACGGTGGCATTGTGGTCAAATTCTGCAGGATTTTTCTTGCTATTTTCAGAATGAATGAATGATGGGTGAGCATTCTGAATACCAGTTCTGGAAGTACCTTATGTGGAGATAGGCATATAACAGGTATGCTAATGTTGCCTAAGGGTCGGGGGCTTATATACTACAAGCAAGAGTGACTCACTGCGCTTAGAGGAAGCACTTCTTTTCTTTTTACTTGTTTTTCAGTGAACCAATATTAAGTGGTTGGAGTTGCCTGGATTGTCAAGGTCGAGGTGTTGTGGGCAGCTCTGCTAGAGTGGGGCAGCTGGGGCAGCTGAAATGACTGCTGATTTTGGGGCCTCTTCCTTCGTTTTGGGCAAAAGTAAAAGGAAATGGAGAAATGTGACAATCTAAACGAATCTAATAGATTTCTTTGACTGGGTGACCAAAGTAGTAGACCGGGGAGGGGCTGTGGACATGGCCTACCTAGACTTTAGCAAGGCATTTGACACAGTCCCACACAAAAGATTAATAGTCAAATTAACCAGCCTGGGAGTGGGTCCCAGGGTGGTAGCCTAGGTAAAACATTGGCTGGACAACAGGACACAGAAGGTAACTGTAAATGGAGTCCACTCTGAAGAAAGGGGTTACTAGTGGTGTACCGCAGGGTTCAGTATTGGGTCCAGTCCTTTTTAATGTCTTCATCAGTGACATTGCAGAGGGACTGGAAGGAAAAGTATGCCTTTTTGCAGATGACACAAAGATCTGCAACAGGGTTGATACACAAGCAGGCGTGGAAAGGATGAAAAGGGATTTGGCAAGGTTGGAGGAATGGTCAGAAGTATGGCAGCTAGGATTCAATGCAAAGAAGTGCAAAATAATGTGCCTGGAAAACAAGAACCCAGGGGAAGAATACACAATGGGTGGGGAGGTAGTAACAACAACAAAAAGGAAGGGACCTGGGGTCATCACATCAGATGACCTTAAGGTTAACAAGCAATGTGAGAAGGCAGTAGGGAGGCTGGGGGTATACTGGGATGTATAGGGAGAGGCATCACCAGCAGAAAACAGGAAGTTGTTATCCCTCTGTACAGACAGTTGGTGAGACCCCATCTGGAGTACTGTGTCCAGTTCTGGAGACCCCCATCTCCACAAGGACATAGACAGGATAGAGGCAGTCCAGAGGAGGGCAACTAAAATGGTGCAGGGTCTGCAAGAGAAGCCATATGAGGAGAGACTAAAGGAGCTTAATATGTATACCCTTGAGGAAAGAAGGGAGAGGGGGACATGATAGAAACCTTTAAGTACCTCAGTGGAATCAACAAAGTCCAAGAGGGTAGCATCTTTCAGAAAAAGAGACGTGCAAGAACAAGGGGACACAATTTAAAGATAGAAGGAGGGCTGTCCAGGGCAATGTGAGGAAGTTTTATTTCACAGAGAGGGTAGTGGATGCATGGAACAGCCTTCCTGAGGAGGTTGTGGGGTCTAAAACTGTGGGAGAATTCAAGAATGCATGGGACAGACATAAGGCAATTCTCGTGCGGGGTAGGAAGAAATAGGCTGTTGGTTAACTAGGATCTGCAGCCTATCCTGTAGGTAGGGAAATGGGCAGACTAGATGGGCCTATCGGTCCTTATCTGCCGTCAAAGTCTATGTTTCTATGTTTCCTTTTTATGCAAGTCCTGTTGGCTAAAGCTGCCTGATACTGATACAAGGTGTTTGGTATTTGAGGAATGTATTCCTTTTTTCAGAGAAGCTATTGTCCTTTCTTACAATTAATGCCAAGGTAAGAATTCTGCAAAAAGGAAATGGAAGGTGGAATGTAATGTAGCCCTCTCAAGAACGTTAACTGAGCGCTCATGGCCTTCTAATAAGGTAGCTCCAGTGAAAGCTATAGAACGCTTAGGAAAAGCGCTTTGCCTTCTATGTGTCATTGTCACTGTTAGATTGTAGCTAGCCTATTCTCGAAGTTTTGTTATTTAAGGCCTTTTAGAAGTATTCAATCAGTGGACTTTTCTATTGAAGAGTGCTGTATTACTTTTTGGGCTTGAAACATGCCAGCTTCCAACCTGGAGGACTCTTTGGAAATGACCGCTTTTCCATTTGCATTCTGATACGTCACCTGACCTTGCACAAAAGTGTTATCTCCTCTGGAACCATTTGTTTATGGAGAATTTCCAACCTCTGAACTGTATTCATAGGAATATAGATGGTAAGGCCCTAAAAGAGCAACAATTTTATATCTCATTATTCTCCGCTGCCGTCCCGTGTGACATTATGGGATATTAGATATTGCGTGTTATAGATTAAAATGCTGTTTTTTTATTATTATAAAGTTTTAATGATTTTTCTTGTGTGCTTAGAGAACTACTCCTAAGAATTACATTTATCCTAGAAGCCCTAAATGCAGAAAGAATGGTTGCCTTGATGTTTAATTCAGGTGAAAAATTCGGAAAATGCTGGGGCAACATAACTCGATTATTTAAGGCTGACAGGGTGACTAGTTTATCAGTTGGGTAATTTTGCTCAGGGCTCCTCCCAAGGGGAAAGGTACCTCATCCCCGTAATTCGTATTACATAATGCGAATTAAGGCACTTAGTTATGAGGTTATTTGAAGTTTTGCTATCTCTCCCTCCAATACAGCTGAGGTTGTTCTTTCCCTATTATCCGTTTTTCCTTCTTCGGTATCAAATACCTCAATCCGACCCAGAAGATTTCTACTTCAATTATCACTCTTTCTGGTTATCTCCACTTGGGACGGCGCCAATCAGGGTTCAAGTTTCTTCCGGTTTTTTTTTGGGTTATCCTTCCTTCCTTGTTCTACATATAGTATCCTTCTAGAGTTTTGCGGTAAAATTATTATTCTCATTTTTTTTGCCGGGCTGTCAGACCTGGGGTGGGGGTGGGGTGGGGGGTTTGGGAGGGCTTCTTAAGGTTCGGTTTTAGTCTTTTTACCTTGCTTTATCTTTTTTTTTTGTTATTGTACTGTATCCAATTTTATACCCTATTGTAAAGGTACTACGTGTGTCTGGATTATGTACAAGTTGTTATTGCTAAAGTTGTTCGTGCAATAAAATGCAGTTATTCGAAAAAAAAAAGAATTACATTTAAAGGGGTTTAATTTAAACCTGTGCAGCCTTTAAGATTTTTCTACTTCATGGAGAATTTTGGTATATTTCCAGAAGGCCAGTTTGGCCTGCAATATTGGGAACTAGTCTCAAAGTTTTGTACCTAGATATGGAGGGAAATATGATGATTTTTTCTGGGAAGAATCCAAAATTTACTATGACCAGAGCTGGTTAAAGTAGCAGCGGGTATTTAATTCCCATTATACCGGCGTGTAGTCGGAGCATGGGACCGCATGCGTGGTGGGATGCTTTGTAATAACACCCCAATCAGATGGGTGTTACCGGCAGCCTTTTACCTAACTTGGATCTGGTTAGTGGGTATCCATGGATAATTTTGCCAGCACACCCTCCTTAGTGAGGTGCAAGCCATCATATCTGAAGAGACCTGTGTCCCAAAAGTCCCTCCAGTTTCCAATGAAGATGTGTCCTTTCTCTAGGCAACAGTTTTGCAGCCATGCATTCAACTCCTCTATTTTGTCCTTACATATTTGTTGTGTGCTGTCCCCTCTTTCATACTGGCAGGACCTCTGAGAATGCAATGATTGGCGAGTGTGCAGTTAATCTATCCCCCAGTTGAGATAGCTGTGTTTTGGTGTCCTCAACTGTTTGTTCCACCAGATCATTACTACCTAGATGGACGGAAATGCCTGTGCAGCTTCTCTCCCTTTGTATTAGCCTATCTATTCAGTCAGAATCTCTTTTAGCTGAGGCTCCTGGAAGATACTTGACTACCACACTAGTGTCAGGGTGGTGAGTTAGGTGCGATTCCACACCTCGGATCATGGAATCACCTAAAATGAGAATTTTTCACTTTCCTGTGCTGCTTGGTACCTATGGCGTATCAACAATGCATTCATTTGAAGGGGGATTCGATTGATGGTTGTTTGGGCTGCTCCCTTTTTCTGTTATGTGGGCCAAAGGTGCAAATAGGATAGTTGCCTGGATGGGTGTGTCCTGGTTTGGAGGCTGCTGTTGTGTCCTGTGGCACTTGCCCCTGCCCCTTTTTACTATCTGCCATTCTCCTGTACCAGGGGAATTCCAACTGCATGCGGTGTTCCCTGTTGGAGATGGAATGGCAAACGAAGGTCAATGGCATGTAGTTCTCCAGCAGGTGTTGGAGATGTGCTATAGGGTTCCAGGCCTCCCTGAGCTTGATTTTTAGTTGCCCTATAGTCCAGCATGTGGGACAATGCCCTAGTGCCTGTATGCATGCCCTGTGAAAGGATGCTGCACACCACAGGCAGTTAACTATGGACATTCTCGTCAAGAGTGTGGACAAAAAGGAAAATTTTGGCCTTGAGCTTGTGGGATGCCAGTTAGAAAGACGTGTGGATGAAAGGCAGAATTTGGGTGCTGAGCATGGGAGGAGTGTATTGAATCAAGAATACAGTTTCTCTTGTTAGATTAAATTCCTCTTCCTCCTAGTGTGAGGCAGGAATTGGGCTGGAGTGGTGCAGATGAATCAAATCAAATCAAATCAGTTTTATTTATAAAAGGCGCCTTTCTGAAACCAAGGTGCCTGTACAATAAAATACATAAAATAAAAAATTATTAAAAAACAAGCATATAATTCCACCAAAACCAATATAATATAATAGCAGCATAATAAAGTAAAATAACCCCATCAATCAGCAAAAGCCAGGTTAAATAAATAAGTTTTTAAAGCAGTTTTAAAACTCTGGATGGTTAGGCAATCTCGTACCCGATGAGGTAGAGAGTTCCACAGGGATGGAGCAGCAAAGCTAAATGCCCTTGCTCCGGATGTCTGCAGACGTACCGTGGGAACCTCTAGCAATCCCTCATTGGTGGATCGGAGAGGATGGGAGGGACAGTAGGGATAAAGGAGATCTTTCAGGTAACTCGGTCCCTGGTCGTGTAGGGATAGGTTAACAAAGCAACCTTAAAGGTGATCCGCCATTGTATCGGAAGTCAGTGCAGACCGCGGAGCACAGGTGTTATATGGCTGGATCTCGAAACACCAGTCAACAACCTGGCTGCTGCGTTCTGCACCAGCTGCAAGTGGCAGATATCAACCCCAGACAGCCCTAGGTACAGGGCATTGCAGTAGTCAAGGCAGGAGGTAATGAAGGTGTGAACCAACATTGGAAGATCATCAGGAGGAACCAGATGTTTTACCCAGGCGATATTTTTCAGATGGTAAAAAGAAGTTTTAACAACTGCTGACACTTGTGATTTTAAGGTCAGACAGTCATCAAATATAATGCCCAGGTTCTGCACTCGGTCTGAGGTAGGTAGCTGAACATCTCCAAGCCACAGACCCAAAGGTGAACCTGACAACATACCCGCCTCACGACGACCCAGGTTCACGACCAACACCTCTGTTTTTTCAGGGTTCAACCTTAGCCAGCTGACATGCATCCAGGCCTGAATTGATGAAAGAAAAAGAAAGGTCATAGCTGAAGGCTGAAGTGGTGTGGATGAAAGAAAAAGGAAGGTTGTAGCTGAAGTTTTTTTTTTTGTGATGTGCAGTAAGTCCCGCCCCCTTACTTACTTCTGCAGGAAGAATACGAGGGAGTCTGGGGCTATATTAGAGGATGAGCATGGGGTAGGTGGGAATGGGGGCAGGGTAGGTGGATACTTCCCCCGCAGAAAACCAGTAGAGGTATCTGTAGAGAAAAACAATCAACGTTTGGCAGTGGATCCAACAAACACCACCAACCACAGCACCCTGGGATGAATCTGATTAACGTCTGTCTGTGAGGCGCCGTCAGCCTCTGTGATATGGTGCCATATAACTAAAATTGCCTTGTCTTAAGCTTTTAAGAAATACTAGACAAGAGACAGCCCTGACAATTGATCTTTTGCAAAATATTCAATGCACAAAGATTACTGACAGGGAATTGCTATCTCTCTCTCCAAATGGGTTTGCAGGATATGCACAGAGGAGCAAGTGGCCATTCTCACAAACAAGAAAGTTTTCATGTATCCATGAGTAAAATACACTTTATGAGTAGGAGTGCATCTTTAAATCATTGCTCATCTAGAGTCACTCTAGCCACAGGCTAAACAACCTAGCTCCCAGGGATAACCCTGGTTTGATGCCAGATGCTACACACTGACTATGTGATTACAGCGAGATTAACAATTAAAGTATGGGTGTAAGAGGAGATTGAATCAGCAACCAGCATGAGGAACTTGGATTCCAGTAATCACTTCCAGAACTCTTGTTTGCTGCAAACCCAGCAAACAATGTTCTGGTTTCACTGAGAAATGTAATCTTTATATTTGATTGACATCTTAAAATATAAAGGAGAATATTCCAGATCAGAAGAATGTGAACTGTCTGTGTCAAGACATTAAAGTATATTCTCTGTTGTTGGCAAGGAAATTTATAATTAGAAAGCTTAGTGAATTTAACATTAAATGTATCTGTCACAGTCTCAGGGTCACAGGTTATACTGCATTAACCACCAATACATTGTTTTGTTTTTTTTGCTTAGATTAGAACCAGAAGTGGTAAAGTGATCCTTCTGTTGGCAAAGTAGAGAAATGTCATGAAACTCGTAAAAGGCAGTGAATCCCCAAAGGAAGGACAGCAGGGTGTATTATTTGGTGGCAAAGTGGCTAGCAGACCAGAATTTTTAGTAGGCAAATTAAGAACCTCTAATGGTAACTATTTAGTGCAATCGTAGAGGATAGGCACCAAAACCACAGAGGTCACCAACTATTTTCAGTGACCATTGGTCACCTGGCCATTGGATTGTTACAGCTTAAAGGACAATTACATAAGCAAGTACTTCAGCAGAAGAATCTACAGGTCCATTGCTTCAAAATGCTTTGATGTTACTGTTCTAACAACCTGAAATCCTTGCCCACAAGTGCCATGGGATCTCCAACTATCAGTGCCTTGTTCTATAATCACAACACCCCTTGCAGCTCTCCCTGCCTTTTTGGGGATTTTGCAAGCTGCCATGAACGCAGCAAGGGGCTCAACTTAGACCAGCCAGGAGGTGGTCTAAGCACCCTGAGCCAGTGCCACACACTGGTAAATGGGGGGGATCTGAATGTAGGACTGGGGATAGAAGGGGCATGGGAGGTATCATAGGGGGAGTTGAGGTGACAGCTGAGCATATGAGGGAGTGCTGTGGCACTCGGTGTGTTTACTTATGTACTTTATTACTGCCTATCAGTTCTAAGTAGTTTTCCACAAAGTACCGTACCTATTCAGTATATCCTAAATAAATAAACAGATCAAGTACAATGCATCCAAGGATGGGCAAGTGAGATTTCCGAATAACATGGCATCATACAGTATGCAAATGTGAGTCAGGTTTGAGGTCTGCTGAGTTACGTTTACATATGATGCCGTATTATTCAGAAATATCACTTGCGCCTTGTAAATATCACTTGCTCCTTGTACATGATCTGTTTATTTATGTAGTATATACTGAATAGGTACAGTACTTTGTGGAAAACTACATAGAATTGATAGGCAATAGTAAAGCATATAAACAAGCAAACGCACCCCGATGGGTACCACAGCGCTCCCTCATATGGCTAGCTGTCATCCACACTCTCCCAAGCCACCTCCCATGCCCCTTCTGCCCCAGCCCCCTCCTGTCCAGCACATTCACTGCCCCCAGCCATGCCAGACCCTCCAGTGTTGTGCTGGGTGGGGGTGGGGAGCTGGATCCCTGAGGCAATTCCCGCAGGTATGGCAACTATTTGGCACTGATGTCGGCTTGCAGAAAACCTGGGGAGTTTGATGTCAGGGCCCTGAGTTTTGTAAAATCAGGTACAGGGTTCCTAGTGCACACAGAGTTTGCCACAGCCCCGGAGTGACGCAACCTGTGTCACTGTAAGGGCTCTTTGAAAATTGAACCCTCTGTTTCTATGATTTTTCAGCAAGTTAATATGGTTAAAAAAAGCTTTATTGTTTGATTTGTTAGCATTTTTTGCTAAATTACTCTTTATATGTGTTCCTTTGTTTTTTTGATGGCATATTTACATTTTTAGCAAGTTTTTATACATGGGCCATGCGGTATTATCTTTATTGTTTATGTATTTTTTGTTGGCTTTTTTTGTTAATTATGTTTTTAACTTTACTTGTGAGCTATTGTGTTCTTCTCCCTTTGTTATAGGGCATGCTAGATACTGTTTGTGAGTGATTCAGTTCAAAATACTCCACTTTGGGAGTAGTTTTAAAGTTTTTTTTGCTCAGACAAGCAGAGACAGAATTCTCTCCAACTCTCACTTCGTGAGCACATGGCATATAATTAAATTCAGTGCCAGAGACAGAATTCTCTCCAACTCTCGCTTCGTGAGCACATGGCCTATAGTTAAATTCAGTGCCAGAGACAGAATTCTCTCCAACTCTCGCTCCGTGAGCACATGGCCTATAGTTAAATTCAGTGCCAGAGACAGAATTCTCTCCAACTCTCGCTCCGTGAGCACATGGCCTATAGTTAAATTCAGTGCCAGAGACAGAATTCTCTCCAACTCTCGCTCCGTGAGCACATGGCCTATAGTTAAATTCAGTGCCAGAGACAGAATTCTCTCAACTCTGCTCCGTGAGCACATAGGCCTATAGTTAAATTCAGTGCCAGAGACAGAATTCTCCAACTCTCGCTCCGTGAGCACATGGCCTATAGTTAAATTCAGTGCCAGAGACAGAATTCTCTCCAACTCTGCTCCGTGAGCACATGGCCTATAGTTAAATTCAGTGCCAGAGACAGATTTCTCTCCAGCTCTCGCTCCGTGAGCACATGGCCTATAGCTAAATTCAGTGCCAGAGACAGAATTCTCTCCAACTCTCGCTCCGTGAGCACATGGTCTATAGTTAAATTCAGTGCCAGAGACAGAATTCTCTCAACTCTCGCTCCATGAGCACATGGCCTATAGTTAAATTCAGTGCCAGAGACAGAATTCTCTCCAACTCTCGCTCCGTGAGCACATGGCCTATAGTTAAATTCAGTGCCAGAGACAGAATTCTCTCCAACTCTCGCTCCATGAGCACATGGCCTATAGTTAAATTCAGTGCCAGAGACAGAATTCTCTCCAACTCTCGCTCCGTGAGCACATGGCCTATAGTTAAATTCAGTGCCAGAGACAGAATTCTCTCCAACTCTCGCTCCGTGAGCACATGGCCTATAGTTAAATTCAGTGCCGTGTCACCTCCAATCCCCATCACGTTGCAAACATTGCCTTTGGGCCCAACTTCACCAGACAAGTCACCAACTTTGCCGGCTAAGTTACCAAAGTCGCCATTTGCAAAGTTACAGTATCTATGTATTAGAACTTCACAGGGCAGACTAACTTCATAAACTGCAGTGAATTTGCCAATTAATCCGAGAAGCCAAGTTAGTCAACTTTGTGCACCTCTAGTCATCAGCATTTGTTTCCACTTTATGATGGTCATTAAGCAGTTCTTAATCCATGAGACAAAGGCCTGCACAATGCCTGATGACATCACTATGTCCTTTGCTGCAAGCAAAAACAGAGCAGTGAAATCAAACAGAAGCAGGTAAGTATTCATTAAAAGAACTGATCTTAGCAGAGAGGCACTGTCATTGCATAAATGACATATGCCATTGGGCAGGTTAAAAATTTCGCATTTATTTTTATCTGCTGGTTTTGACCTCAAGAGATCTCACGCATGGCTCTGGCACTTATTTAATCATAGAGGACAGAAACCTGCAGATAAATATAAATGTGATATTTTTAGGCAACCCATGACATATTCCTTAACTGTATTATTTGTGAAATGGTGTTTGTCATTTACAGTATACTAGTATCTCAGTACGGGCTCATAATGTTGCAGCCGAAACTTCGCAAAACAACAATGCCACACACAAAACAGTGTGCGGCAAAACAAGGTGAGGAGTAAACACTGACCATAAAGGTAACAGCACACACGTTAAAAACAAACACAGTATCTTCGCCCCCCCACAGTCCCCCAGACTAAATATATCTAACTCTGAGGAGGTGTGGACTTCACGGATGGGGTGGAACACTGGAGAAGGACTTTTGTTGTGTGTAAAAAAATAAATTGCAGCAGTATTGGACCTGGTGGGACCTGAATCGTCCCAGTCCCCCTCCACTGCGGGATACCAGTGCCCTAGCCAATCTACCATGGAAGCGGCTTGACCAGGCACTGCACCGGCTGCCCCATTGACACTTCTCCAGGTGAGCTTACAGTGACAGGGGTAACAAATGTTACCATACGCTGAGCTACCCCTGTCACTGTAGAAACATTCGTGCTTTCAGCAGCGCTGTCATTCATGTGCTGTTTAGGCAGCACTATATTCACTGGTACCATATATCTCAAACTGGATACTGTATATGTAGTGTATGTGTAGGAAGGTCCTGTCAAACTCATCTCATAGATTTCTTTGACTGGGTAACCAGAGTGGAGGTCCAAGGGGGTGCAGTTGATGTCGCCTACCTTGACTTCAGCAAAGCTATCAATACTTTTCCACGTAGAAGATTGATTAATATGCTGGGTAGGCTCGAGGTGGGTAAAAGGTTGGTCAACTGGGTGGCAAACTGGTTGGCGGGCCGAAAACAGAGAGTGATAGTAAATGGTATACAGTCAGAAGAGATGCAAGTCATGAGTGGAGCACCTCAGGGATCAGTCCTGGGGTCAGTCCTCTTCAATTTCTTCATCAATGACATTGCAGATGGGCTGGAGGGTAAGATTTGCATATTTGCAGATGACACCAAGATCTGCAACAGAGCAGATGATCCAGATGGGGTGGGTAGAATGAGAAGAGATCTGGAAAAACTGGCAAAATGGTCAGAAGAGTGGCAACTGGGGTTTAAAGCAAAGAAGTGCATGATCATGCACATAGGGAAGAGAAACCCTGAAGCTACCTATAGGTTGGGAAGGGAGTTGCTGGCAATGACAAGGGAAGAAAGAGACTTGGGTATCATCATCATCATCATCACAGATGACCTGAAATCATCCAAGAAGACCACTAAAGCAGTAGGTAAGGCTAGAGGGATGTTGGGGTGTATTAGTAGGGGTATCACAAGTTGTAAGAGGGAGGTAATAATCCCTCTTTACATGACACTGGTTAGGCCCCATCTGGAGTACTGCATGCAGTACTGGAAGCTGCACCTGCACAAGGATATTAACAAAATGGAGGCAGTCCAGAGAAGAGCAACCAGAATGGTGCAGGGATTGCATCAGAAAACATATGAGGACGGATTAGCGGAGCTCAATATGTATACCCTCGAGCAAAGGAGGGAGAGAGGTGATATGATCGAAACATTGAAACACCTTAAGGGCATTAATAAGGTGAAAGAGTCTAACATGTTTCAATATAAGAAAAATAGCAGAACAAGAGGATATAGCATGAGATTAAAGGGAGGCTGATTAAGGGGTAATGCGAGGAAGTTCTTTTTCATAGAAAGGGTGGTGGATGCATGGAATGCCCTACCTCAGGAAGTGGTGGATATGAATACAGTGCAGGGCTTCAAACAGGCATTGGATAGGCATAAGACAGCAATACAGATGAGTATGAATAGATAGGCCATTGACAGAGCAAAGGCCGATGGCACATTCATAAGGTAGAAAAAAATGGGCAGACTGGATGGGCCTTGCGGTCCTTATCTGCCATCAACTTCTATGTTTCTATGTATTATGCATTTGTTGTTTATATTTGCTGTTACAGTTGTTCCCTGGAATTCTGCTGGAAACTAAGGGCTAGATTCACAAAGAGAACAAAGAAATCCGCATGTGCAGAAAAAAGGCTTGCAAAACTGCAGAAACGCAAGTGTGGCGTATTCACAGTCAAAATTTCCTCAGGTGCAGAAAACTGCAAAACAGAAGAGTTGCAAAATTCTGCAAGTGCTGAAAATCCATATCATGTTTTCTGCAGCTGCAGAAATAATTAAAAGACCCAGAAGACGGAAGAACAGCAGGTGATCCATATAAAGTGGAGCAGGAGACTTAGACAGTCTTGTAAATGTTGCAGCAGAAACAGCACTCCCAGCAAAGCAAGCAGCCAGTCCCACAACTGAGATCATGGTAGCACCACCTGCACCAGCAGGACCTTGCACCCAGTGGCAATATGTTGGTTGTGTCTCTGAGGTGTTTCTTTCTCCCGTGTCTGTAGCACACACTGCTGGCTGGTACTACCTCTGCCTCTACTGCCTGTGGGGCTCCTTTATGGGCTGCACAGGGTCATGTGGTTGTGGTTTGTTGCCTTTCAATGGAAATGTGAGCTACATTTGACATAGCATCTGACACTACTGTACAGCCCACAGGTTTGCTGTTGTTGGTGCCTGACCCCCCACTATGTTTGTTTCCCAATTGTTAGCACACTGCCTTTTGCTCAGGGTGAGTGACGCTGCACTCTCCTTGGTGCAGCATGTGTGCAACATTTTTTTCACAACTGTGGAAAAACAGTGGCTGAGAATAGCATTTAAGGGGATATGCCATACTTTTCAGTGCCATTTTTGCACAGAAATTTTCCGCAGCTGCATATTTTCCACAGTCTGTAGTGTGCTCTTTCTACAGCTGTGGGCTTTCTGTGTATATGACACAGTGTGATTACCCCCTTTCCTCCGCAACTGTGCAAATTTTGGGGACGTGCACAATTTTTTACCCTTCAAAGTGTTTTGTAAATTCTGCCCTAGATTCTTAACCTAAATGAGGATATTCCAGGTTCAGAAATGCTAACTAACTAAACTAACTAATACTAACTAATAATATGAACAATGTCTTGTAAACTGTATATACATGATGTGTTTATTCCAGAATGCTTGTCTGTACATAGATGCTTGAATAGGGCCGATGCTTTATTTTTAATACTTTTTGCATATCTCATTGCAGCTCAGGGGTAAGTTACGCTCCTGACTCTAAATCAGAAGATCAAACACAGTAGGGTCAGGTGACCTACAATGGAGCTGTGGGCTTGTACCCATTGCTAACACTACAGTTCAGTATAGGGTGACGGGGTAGTGGATTTTCAGAGGTGCCATCCTTCAGATGAAATGTTGATCAACATTACTTTGGCCTGTCTGTGGTAGTTGCTCTGATCAAATTTGAAGGTCCCACAGCACATTTGGGAAAAAGTGGGTGTGACCTCACTTTTCTGACCAACATCACTGTTTTTAAAAAGATAGGAGCAAAGTTGGCAGACACAGCAACACAGAATGCAATTTTCTACTATGCAGCTTCTTTTAATTTTAAGGACTTTGCATGATAAAAAATGATAATAAAATGCATATTTTTTAACTGATGGACTTACTGCCAAGAATGATTTACTTTATAATCAAATACATGAATAAATAAACAATTTTCATCTGCCATCATCTGAAACCAATAAAAATGCAAAATCTGTCAACTTTACTAGGGATAAAAACAGCTATGCATTTCAGAATTTCTGTATGTACAATTTATGCAATTTTATATTAACACTAAAATAATAGATACTTATTAAGTTTATGCTGACTAATTTGCAGGCTGCAATTTGAGTGGCCAATCAGAATATAACTCATTCAAAAATGGTGCTATGACTTGCAGTCTTGCATTTTTTTGGTGTATAATTTAGCTTTTGCCTTGTTTCTTTTAAAATATGTATAGTTTTTTTTATTTATATTTTTTTTTGTTTGATGACAATGCACTCCATGGTGGGTATCATGCTGGATATCATCACTTCTTGAGTGGTTTGAGGCACTCAGCTTTGCCTCATGCCACAGCACACAAGGCATGAGATTATCCCACAACAACCACAGTACACACCCTGGCCGTGCCATACAGTTTAGATTTATTCATTTATTTTGCGTTTTGAATGCCAGAATAACCATAATAAGAAAGAGTTATTTTCATAGGTATCCTAAGGGGGGACAGCAATGTGTTACATCAGTCATACATGGTATATTCAGCAACTATAACTTATTATAACTTTCTTACATAATTTCAGCCAATCAACACTTAGAAGCACAGGGGTGTTTATCCTGCATACAGTGTTCATCATATTAGGATACATTAAAATGGGGCATTCTGCTTCTAAGGAAGGGGTGAAATCCAACATGCAGTTTTTTAAATGGCATAAATAGTTTGAAAAACATATAAAATAAATCACTCTTGCCAAATCGAGTGATTTGTAATATGTCTGTAAGTGTTGTGTGGAGTCTTTGTTGTTGAAAGATGCATAAGGATTGGATGAGTAAGGATTAAGACATGACGAGGTGTGGTTTATGGCCTGATAAGAGCACAACCCAGGTGCGTAATGAGGTATGAGGCACTTGCACCAAGTGCCTTCAGCACCTGGGAAGTGCTCTTATCAGGCCATAAACTATACCTTGGATTGTCTTATTCCACTTATAAAATGACTCCTCAGTAAATTTAAGAAAATTAGAATAAACTTAACATACCTAAAACATGTTAAAAAAAACTAGTAAAAGGAATGTTAAAACAAGGTGAAAAGTACTTCTTGTGTGTTTTTAATGGAATTCAGAGGCTATGGACATCACAATGCCACTAAAGGGCAGTGGTGAATGTTGCCTGTATGAGTCCACCCCCCCCCCCAATTTCCTTCTTTCTTTCTTTCTTTGTTACTTTTTGTGTTCTTTTTCTTTTTTTGGTTTTTATGTTGCTTGCACGCATGTGCAAGAAACATAGTGCCATCATCGGAGATTTCGAAGGTGTGTCACCTCCTCCTCCAATTTAGTCAGTGTGCTGACAGGCACGGCCCCTGTAAGCCAATGCATTTTGGAGCTGTCTATGACATGCTTCAAAATGCAGTGGCATCCCCAGTTGAAAGGGGCTAAGCTTGAGTGAGCACCGATAAGATCGGCTGCTCACCGCAGCTCCCCACCATGAGCGTCGCACCCCGCATGCACTGTATAGCTGACGGGTACCCAATCCCCATTGGCTGAGCTGCATCCCCCCAGTAGCAGCTGCCATGCTGGGAGCCCACCCCAGCGTGGCAAGCGGTCTTTGCCGACGGGGTGCCCAATCCCCATCGGTTGAATGCCCCCGTCCTTTTGCCATGCTGGGAGCCCACCCCAGCATGGCAATATATTCCATGGCTGATGGGATGCCCAATCCCCGTCGGCTGAATGCCCCCGTCCTTGTGCAGCGTGGCAATATATTCCATGGCCGGCGAGTGCCCAATCCCGTCGGCTGAGTGCCCCAACATCCTTGTGCCACGCTGGGAGCCCACCCCAGAGTGGCAAATGGTCCCACGACGTTTTTTTTTTTTTAAAACCTAAAAAACAAAAACGGTCCCGCAGCGCATCTCCCAACCCCCACTCCCACAACCAGCACCCACCCACTGCGCACCCAGCCTCCCCACACCCCCCCTCACCCCATACTTACCTCCGGACTCTGGTGCGACGATCTTCGGTGGACTGGGAACACGTCTGCACTCTTCAAAGCTGACCGCGAACTGAGGAAATGCGGTAAGTTGTATAATGGGCTAGATAGGGGTTTCAACTTTGACCATATCTCCAGGCATTTTGGGAATTTTGCGCAAATTTTCAACATGGGGTTTTGGGACCCTTTCTCATGAATGATGTCACTGTCATGGCGTTATTCAGGCCTGAAGGGTGATTTCGCACAGTGACTGCGCGGTGACTGTGAAATCACCCTTTGGGCCTGAATACCACCATGACAGTGATCATTCATGAGAAGGGGTCCCAAATACCACATGTTGAAAATTTGGTGCCAAAATTCCAAAAAATGACTGTTTTACGAGCGTGCGTTGTGCAGTTCCTATGCAGGCTCGTAAGTTCACGAAATTTCAATATTTTCACTCCAGATTTTCAACATTGCCATTTTACCACACCTTCTTATGAGTAGTAGAGCTGTCATTTTTCACATCTCACCCAAAATGTGTTTCCACCCATGTAGCGCAGAATGGCGAGTGGGTGTCTTGAAATCAATATATGGGACAAATTAAGAAAATCACAGTGACACTGTTCATGAGCAGAGGTCTTAAATGGCTATATTTGAAAATTTGGTGAAAAAAAATTCTAAATGACTGTTTCACAGTGTCGTTGCCCAGTTCTGACACCATTTCGTAAGTTTCGCGAATTTTCTCAATATTTTCACTCCACATTTTCAACATTGACATTTTACCACACCTCCTCATGAGCAGTATAGCTGTCATTTTCACATCCTGCCCAAAACATGTTTCCGCCCATATGGCACACAATGGCACAGTCGCTGTCTTGAACTCAGTGTATGGGACACATTAAGAAAATCACAGTGTCACTGTTCATGAGCAGAGTTCTTAAAATGGCAATGTTGAAAATTTGGTGACAGAATTTTAAAATGACTGTTTTAATGCATCGCGTACAGTTCCTGCACATGCTTGTACGCTTGCGAATTTTCAATATTTCCACTCCAGATTTTCAACATTGCCATTTTACCACACCTCCTTATGAGCAGTACAGCTGTCATTTTTCACATCCTGCCCAAAATGTGTTTCCGCCCATGTAGCACACAATGGCGCAGTCGGTGTGCAAACTCAATGTATGGCACACATTAACAAAATCACAGTGACACTGTTCATGAACAGAGGTCTTAAAATGGCTATGTTGAAAATTTGGTGAAAAAATTCCTAAATATGACTGTTTTACAAGCGTGCGTTGCTCAGTTCCTATGCACGTTCGTAAGTTCGCAAATTTTCAATATTTGCACTCCAATGACTTCCAAATACCTAAACAGCACATAGAAGCGAGCAACATTCGGCATTGACAAATGCTTGTTAGAGACTGTGTTTTAGAATGTGCTGGTACCTGGTTCAGAGGGCATTTCCTGCCGAGCAACCACACGGAGCAGGTAAGTGACTTCTTCAGATTCCTTCAGACTGTGATCAGCGTTGAACTGTTGGTACCTCTCCTGAAGTGTGCAGAGTGGTTGTGAGTTCTACGAACTGTGGCAACATTTAAAAAAGGAAAGAGAGAAAGGGAGCTTGAAATGTAATTCAGGCATAATGGCAGTGAAATATTGTGTGATTGCTTGGCATCCCAAACAAGCCATCATGCATGAATGAGGGAGCGGTTTTCTGACTGTAGGGGTGTTGTAGCACCGAGTGGTTTCCTGACTGCCGCACTGCAGATGGGGCTGCTCGCATGTAACTGCAGAACATTTTACTTTGAAACTGTACTTTGGTGGCAGACAAGCGGGGGGGAAGCAATCAGACGTGCAGCTAGCACTTTCACAGCCAGTTCTGTGACAACATTGGGACACTGCATGTAACTCACAGTACCTGTTGTTTCTTTAAATTAGAAAACTTTTAGGTGTTGAAATTTAAGTGGTACTACCTCACGGTTTCGTGAGAAGTACCGATTTGAAAGAAGCAGTCGAGGACGGGTTTGTGATTTTATTTGAAAGCCTCCTCCTGGTGGTTCACATTTCATGCTTACTGGATCAAGCTACTGCAGCATAGGATTAGCAGGGTGGCACAATGATCTGTCTTTGTCATGAGCCTTGAGTGGCTGAAGAGGTAATGGTTGGCACATTATCGTCTGATAAGGAAACAGACCAGCGTACTTCTCATCCAATCAGGATCCATGAAACTACCGACCCATTTTATAAATATATCTGTTCAAAGATACACAGCAGTCTTAGACTAGCTACAAATTTATAAAAGATTCCACAGTGCAGCAACATGTACGCACTTCCTCTGTGAGTCTGTTAAGAAAGTAAAGTAATTTATCTCTGCTTTACATCACCTAAATTACTTAGTTGAGAAGGTAATATAAATGTATATCTGCACAATGTACCTGCATTTAATACCTCTGATGTCCCAGCAGAGAATATAAGGTGGATGTATATCTGCACAATGTACCTGCCTGTCATACTGCTGCTGTCCCAGCAGAGAATGTAAGGTGGATGTATATCTGCACAATGTACCTGCATGGAATACATGTATATATGCACATTGTATCTGCCTGTAATACCACTGCTGTCCCAGCAGAGAATATAAGGAAGATATATATCTACACAATGTACCTGTTTGTAATACCTCTGCTGTCCCAGCAGAGAATATAAGGTGGATGTATATCTGCACAATGTACCTGCATGTCATACATGTATATCTGCACAATGTACCTGCACGTAATACCTCTGCTCTTCCGGCAGAGAATATAAGGCAGATGTATATCAGCATACCATACCTGCATGCAATACCTCTGCTGTCCCAGCAGAGAATATAAGATGGATACATATCTGCACAATGTACCTGCATGTAATACATCTGCTGTCCCCGCAGAAAATATAAGCTCGAGGTATATCTGCACAATATACCTGCCTGTAATACATCCGCTCTCCCAGCAGAGAATATAAGGTGAATTTATATCTGCACAATGTACCTGACTGTAATACCTCTCCTGCCCCAGCAGAGAATATAAGGTGGATACATATCTGCACAATGTACCTGCATGTAATACATCTGCTGTCCCAGCAGAAAATGTAAGCTCGAAGTATATCTGCAAAATATACCTGCCTGTAATACATCCGCTGTCCCAGCAGAGAATATAAGGTGGATTTATATCTGCACAATGTACCTGACTGTAATACCTCTGCTGTCCTGGCACAGAATTAAAGGTGCATGTATAACTATGCAATGTACTTGCCTGTATTACCTCTACTGTCACGGCAGAGAATATAAGGCCAATTTGTATCTGCGTACTGTAGCTGCCTGTATTACCTCTGCTGTCACGGCAGAGAATATAAGGCCAATGTATGTCCACGCAATGTAGCTGCCTGTATTAGCTCTGCTGTCCCGGCAGAGAATATAAGGCTGCTGTATATCCACGCATTGTAGCTGCCTTTAATACCGCTGCTGTCCCAGCAGACAATATAAGGCCGAAGTATATCTGTGCATTGTAGCTGCCTGCATTACCTCTGCTGTCCCGGCAGAGAATATAAGGCTGATGTATATCTGCGCAATGTAGCTGCCTGTATTACCTCTGCTGTACCGGCAGAGAATATAAGGCCGATGTATATCTGTGCAATGTAGCTGCCTGTATTAGCTTGGCTGTCCCGGAAGAGAATATAAGGCCGTTGTATATCCGCGCAATGTTGATACCAGTATTAGCTCTGCTGTCCTGGCAGAGAATATAAGGCCGCTGTATATCTGTACAATGTCACTGCCTGTAATACAATTGCTGTCCCGGCAGAGAGTATAAGGCCGCTGGATATCCGCGCAATGTAGCTGCCTGTCATACCACTGCTGTCCCAGCAGAGAATGTAAGGTGGATGTATATCTGCACAATGTTCCTGCATGTAATACCACTGCTGTCCCAGCAGAGAATATAAGGAAGATGTATTTCTACACAATATACCTGCCTGTAATACCTCTGCTGTCCCAGCAGAGAATATAAGGAAGATGTATATCTGCACAATGTACCTGTCTGTAATACCTCTGCTGTCCCAGCAGAGAATATAAGGTGGATGTATATCTGCACAATGTACCTGCCTCTAATACCTCTGCTGTTCCAGCAGATAATATAAGGAAGATGTATATCTATACAATGTACCTCTCTGTAATACCTCTGCAAATACCTCTGCTGTCCCAGCAGAGAATATAAGGTGGATGTATATCTGCACAATGTACCTGCCTCTAATATCTCTGCTGTTCCAGCAGAGAATATAAGTAAGATGTACATCTACACAATGTACCTGTCTGTAATACCTCTGCTGTCCCAGCAGAGAATATAAGGTGGATGTATATCTGCACAATGTACCTGCATGTCATACATGTATATCTGCACAATGTACCTGCCTCTAATACCTCTCCTGTCCCAGCAGAGAATATAAGGTGGATACATATCTTCACAATGTACCTGCATGTAATACCTCTGCTGTCCTAGCAGAGAATATAAGCTCGATGTATATCTGCACAATATACCTGACTGTAATACCTCTGCTATACTGGCAGAGAATTTAAGGTATATCTGCGCAATGTACCTGCCTGTATTACCTCTACTGTCACGGCAGAGAATATAAGGCCAATATATGTCCACGCAATGTAGCTGCCTGTATTAGCTCTGCTGCCCCGGCAGAGAATATAAGGCTGCTGTATATCCGCGCAATGTCACTGCCTATAATACCTCTGCTGTCCCGGCAGAGACTATAAGGCCGGTGTATATCCGTGCAATGTAGCTGCCGGTAATACCTCTGCTGTCCAGGCAGAGAATATAAGGCTGATGCATATCTGCGCAATGTAGCTGCCTGTAATACCGTTGCTGCCCCGGCAGAGAATATAAGGCTGAAGTATATCTGTGCATTGTAGCTGCCTGCATTACCTCTGCTGTCCCAGCAGAGAATATAAGGCCGATGTATATCTGCGCAATTTAGCTACCTGTATTAGATCTGCTGTCCCAGCAGAATATATAAGGCCGCTGTATATCCACGCAATGTAGCTGCCTGTATTAGCTCGGCTGTCCCGGAAGAGAATATAAGGCCATTGTATATCCATGCAATGTCAATACCAGTATTAGCTCTGCTGTCCCGGCAGAGAATATAAGGCCACTGTTTATACGCTCAATGTCGCTGCCTGTAATACTTCTGCTATCCCAGCAGAGAATATAAGGCCGATGTCTATCCATGCAATGTAGCTGCCTGTATTACCTCTGCTGTCCCGGCAGAGAATATAAGGCCGATGTCTATCCACGCAATGTAGCTGCCTGTTTTACCTCTGCTGTCCCGGCAGAGAATATTAGGCCGCTGTATATCCACGCAATGTAGCTGCTTGTAATACCTCACCTGTCCCAGCAGAGAATATAAGGCCACTGTATATCTGCGCAACATAGTTGCATGTAATACCTCACCTGTTCTGGCAGAGAATATAAGGCCTCTGTATATCGGTGCAATGTAGCTGCCTGTAATACCTCTGCTATCCCGGCAGAGAATATAAGGCAGCTGTATATCCATGCAGTGTAGTTGCCTGTAATACCTCTACTGTGCCGGCACAGAATAAAAGGCAGCTGTACATCCGCACAATGTAGCTGCATGTAATACCTCACCTGTTCCGGCAGAGAATATAAGGCTGCTGTATATAAGTACAATGTAGTTGCCTATAATACATCTGCTATCCCAGCAGAGAATATAAGGCAGCTGTATATCCCCGCAATGTAGCAGTCTGTAATACCTCTGCTGTCCCGGCACAGAATATAATGCCGCTGTATATCTGCGTGATGTAGCTGCCTGTAAGAAATCTGCAGTGCCGGCAGAGAATATAAGGCCGCTGTATATCTGCGCAATGTCGCTGCCTGTAATACCTCTGCTGTCCCAGCACAGAATATAAGGCCAATGTATAGCTGTGTAATGTAGCTGCCTAGAATACCTCTGCTGTCCCAGCACAGAATATAAGGCCAATGTATAGCCGCGCAATGTAGCTGCCTGCAATACCTCTGCTGTCCCAGCACAGAATATAAGGCCGATGTACAGCCACGTAATGTAGCTGCCTGAAATACCTCTGCTGTCCCAGCACAGAATATAAGGCCGATGTATAGCCACGTAATGTAGCTGCCTGAAACACCTCTCCTATCCCAGCACAGAATATAAGACCGATGTATGCCGCGTAATGTAGCTGACTGCAGTACCTCTGTTGTCCCAGCACAGAATATAAGACCAATGCATAACCACGTAATGTAGCTGCCTGAAATACTTCTGCTGTCCCAGCACAGAATATATGGCAGATGTATAGCTGCGCAATGCAGCTGATGCAATACCTCTGTTGTCGCAGCACAGAATTTAGGGATGATGTATAGCTGCACAATGTAGCTGCCTACAATACCTCTGCTGTCCCAGCACAGAATATAAGGCCGATGTATAGCTGCGCAATGCAGCTGACTGCAATACCTCTGCTGTCACAGCACAGAAGATAAGGACGATGTATAGCCACGCAATGTAGCTGCCTAGAATACCTCTGCTGTCCCAACACATAATATAAAGTCGATGTATAGCTGCGCAATGTAGCTGACTGCAATTCCTCTGCTGTCCCAGCACAGAATATAAGACCGATGTATAGCCGCGTAATGTAGCTGACTGCAATACCTCTGCTGTCCCGGCAGAGAATTTAAATGCACTGCATATTCTTGCAATGTAGCTGTACCTGTAATACATCTGCTGTCCCGGCAGAGAATATAAGGCCGCTGTACATCCGCGCAATGTAGCTGCATGTAATACCTCACCTGTTCCGGCAGAGAATATAAGGCTGCTGTATATAGGTACAATGTAGCTGCCTATAATACCTCTGCTATCACAGCAGAGAATATAAGGCAGCTGTATATCCCCGCAATGTAGCTGCCTGTAATACCTCTGCTGTTCCGGCAGAGAATATAAGGCTGCTGTATATAGGTACAATGTAGCTGCCTATAATACCTCTGCTATCCCGGCAGAGAATATAAGGCCATTCTATATCTTTGCAATTTGTCGCTGCCTGTAATACCTCTGCTGTCCCGGCAGAGAATATAAGTGCACTGCATATTTGCACAATGTAGCAGCCAGCAATACCTCTGCTGTCCCAGCACAGAATATAAGGCCAATATATAGCTGTGTAATTTAGCTGCCTGGAATACCTCTGCTGTCCCAGCACAGAATAAAAGGCCAATGCATAGCCACACAATGTAGCTGCCTGCAATACCTCTGCTGTTCCAGCACAGAATATAAGGCCAATGTATAGCTGCTCAATGTAGCAGCCTGCAATACCTCTGCTGTCCCAGCACAGAATATAAGGCCGATGTATAGCCACATAATGTAGCTGACTGAAATACCTCTGCTGTCCCAGCACAGAATATAAGGCCAATGTATAGCCGCGTAATGTAGCTGCCTGAAATACCTCTGCTGTCCCAGCACAGAATATAAGACCGAGGTATAGCCGAGTAATGTAGCTGACTGCAATACCTCTGCTATCCCAGCACAGAATATAAGGCCAATGTATAACCACGTAATGTAGCTGCCTGAAATACCTCTGCTGTCCTAGCACAGAATATAAGGCCGATGTATAGCCACGCAGTGCTGCTGACTGCAATACCTCTGTTGTCGTAGCACAGAATATAGGAACGATGTATAGACGTGCAATGTAGCTGCCTACAATACCTCTGCTGTCCCAGCACAGAATATAAGGCCGATGTATAGCTGCGCAATGCTGCTGACTGCAATACCTCTGTTGTTTCAGCACAGAATATAAGGCCGATGTATAGCTGCGCAATGCTGCTGACTGCAATACCTCTGTTGTTTCAGCACAGAATATAAGGCCAATGTATAGCCACATAATGTAGCTGCCTGAAATACCTCTGCTGTCCCAGCACAGAATATAAGGCCAATGTATAGCCACGTAATGTAGCTGACTGCAATACCTCTGCTGTCCCAGCACAGAATATAAGGCCGATGTATAGCTGCGCAATGCAGCTGACTGCAATACCTCTGCTGTCCCAGCACAGAATATAAGACCGATGTATAGCCGCGTAATGTAGCTGACTGCAATACCTCTGCTGTCCCGGCAGAGAATTTAAATGCACTGCATATTCTTGCAATGTAGCTGTACCTGTAATACATCTGCTGTCCTGGCAGAGAATATAAGGCCGCTGTACATCCGCTCAATGTAGCTGCATGTAATACCTCACATGTTCCGGCAGAGAATATAAGGCTGCTGTATATAGGTACAATGTAGCTGCCTATAATACCTCTGCTATCACAGCAGAGAATATAAGGCAGCTGTATATCCCCGCAATGTAGCTGCCTGTAATACCTCTGTTGTTCCGGCAGAGAATATAAGGCTGCTGTATATAGGTACAATGTAGCTACCTATAATACCTCTGCTATCCCGGCAGAGAATATAAGGCCATTCTATATCTTTGCAATTTGTCGCTGCCTGTAATACCTCTGCTGTCCCGGCAGAGAATATAAGTGCATTGCATATTTGCACAATGTAGCTGCCAGCAATACCTCTGCTGTCCCAGCACAGAATATAAGGCCAATGTATAGCTGTGTAATGTAGCTGCCTGGAATACCTCTGCTGTTCCAGCACAGAATAAAAGGCCAATGCATAGCCGCGCAATGTAGCTGCCTGCAATACCTCTGCTGTTCCAGCACAGAATATAAGGCCAATGTATAGCTGCGCAATGTAGCAATCTGCAATACCTCTGCTGTCCCAGCACAGAATATAAGGCCGATGTATAGCCACATAATGTAGCTGACTGAAATACCTCTGCTGTCCCAGCACAGAATATAAGGCCAATGTATAGCCGCGTAATGTAGCTACCTGAAATACCTCTGCTGTCCCAGCACAGAATATAAGACCGAGGTATAGCCGCGTAATGTAGCTGACTGCAATACCTCTGCTGTCCCAGCACAGAATATAAGGCCAATGTATAACCACGTAATGTAGCTGCCTGAAATACCTCTGCTGTCCTAGCACAGAATATAAGGCCGATGTATAGCCACGCAATGCAGCTGACTGCAATACCTCTGTTGTCATAGCACAGAATATAGGAACGATGCATAGACGTGCAATGTAGCTGCCTACAATACCTCTGCTGTCCAGCACAGAATATAAGGCGATGTATAGCTGCGCCAATGCTGCTGACTGCAATACCTCTGCTGTCCCAGCACAGAATATAAGGCCAATGTATAGCCACATAATGTAGCTGCCTGAAATACCTCTGCTGTCCCAGCACAGAATATAAGGCCGATGTATAGCCACGTAATGTAGCTGACTGCAATACCTCTGCTGTCCCAGCACAGAATATAAGGCCGATGTATAGCTGCGAAATGCAACTGACTGCAATACCTCTGCTGTCCCAGCACAGAATTTAAGGCTGATGTATTGCTGTGCAATGCAGCTGACTGCAATACCTCTGCTGTCACAGCACAGAATCTAAGGCCGATGTATTGCCATGTAATGTAGCTGCCTGTAATGTCTCTGCTGTCCCGACAGAGATTATAATGCCGCTGCATATCCACGCAATGTAGCTGCCTGTAATACCTCTACTGTCCCAGCAGAGAATATAAGGCCACTGTATATCCATGAAATGAAGCTGCCTGCATTACCTCTGCTGTCCCAGCACAGAATATTGGGACGACGTACGGCCACGCAACATAACTACCTGCAATACCTCTTCTGCCTCAACAGAGAATATAGGGCCAATGTATAGCTGTGCAAAGCTGCCTGCAATACCTCTGCTGTCCCAGCAGAGAATATAAGTCCGATACATAGCCGCGCAACGTAGCTGGCTGCAATACCTCTCCTGTCCCAGCACAGAATATAAGGTCGATGTATAGCTGCGCAAGGTAACTGCCTGCAATACCTCTGCTGTCCCAGCACAGAATATAAGGCTGCTGTATATCCGCACAAGGTAGCTGCCTGCAATACCTCTGCTGTCCCAGCACAGAATATAAGGCTGCTGTATATCCGCACAAGGTAGCTGCCTGCAATACCTCTGCTGTCCCAGCACAGAATATAAGGCCGATGTATAGCTGCGCAATGTAACTGCCTGCAATACCTCTGCTGTCCCTGCACAGAATATAAGGCCAATGTATAGCTGCATAATGTAGCTACCTGCAATACCTCTGCTGTCCCAGCACAGAATATAAGGCCGATGTATAGCCGCGAAATGTCGCTGCCTGCAATACCTCTGCTGTCCCAGCACAGAATGTAATTCCGATGTATATCCATGGAATATAAGGCAGATGTATATCTGGCCAATGTACCTGCATGCAGTACCTCTGCTGTCCCAGCAGAGAATATAAGTTGGACCTGTATCTGCACAATATACCTGCATGTAATACCAACGGTGTCCTAGCAGAGAATGTCATGTAGATGTATATCTGCGCTGGATATCTATTCTGTATGTCTATATGTAGTACCTCAGCTGTCCTCTGCTCCCCCTCTCCCAGGTGGCAACTGATAATGCCTGAAGTTGTACTGTTCCTGGGAATTGACTATACCATGCAACCCTGGGTGTGGCTCTTTTTGTTTCAATTATATTAGGGCATGTTTATAAATATGTTGTCACATGCCAAAAATTAAAATTATTTACTGTTGCAACCCGAATTAGAAAAATGGTAACATCTTTTTTTTGGAAAATACTTGTTTCCGTTACGCTATGCTGATTTAGTGGAATTTTGTTCCAAGAATAATGAATAAAACAAAAAAATAATCAAGGAAAGACATCATCACTGGGGTTCAGATGCAGCAGTAAGTACCATTGCTTTATAAACTGCCATTACGGTTCACAGTGCTGTTAGTGCCATCAAACAATGTTGAATTTGTTTGCAGTGAATTTTAGTTTTCATGAAAGGTGGTTGACTGACAGTGTTGGAGACTGCTGCCTTGTGTGCATAAGAAATGCTTAGGTAAAATCTGTGTCACTTTCCCAATGTCCCAGAAAATGACATGTTGCACCTGGATATTTTCATCTGGAGGGGAGAATGAAGAATCCAAGTAATTACCCTAAGAAGTTATCCAGATCTTCTGGGACTAGCTATGCAAAATGGTTCGTGATCGGGGTCTACTCCGCCAGCTGAAATGCACCGTACTGCCATCTCTGGTACTTATTCACATGGCGTGCACAGTCCACCTGAGCATGGTGTTTGCTTCCCTGTCCATCTATGTGCAACAGCTGAGACATGGAGAGACCATCCCATTTGCAAAAGGGCATTTCGGACTCCATGTCCATTACACCCCTGTCATTTCATGGAGGGCAGCCAACAAGGGTGACCAATATTGCTGGTTGGGTTAGTGGTTTTGAGATGAGGAGACCTGTCCACCAGGAACTGAACTGAGACCACCACAACCTACTTCACATATTGTTTATTGTTTATTGAGTAGAATCAGAATTATAATCCTTTGAGTCATAGACTCTTTTGCAAAGGCCCGCGTCAGATCAAAGTAAAAAGAGAAATACACATACAGTAATGAAAAACATACACTTACAGTATTAAAGTAACAGTACAGGCTTATGCAGTGCTAGCTTAATCTTATTTAGCTGGTTACATTAACTGGGGGGCATACAAGATGTCCCGTGTCAGAATAGTACAGGATGCAGTTTCATAGGATCTAGAGGGTCCCTGAGTCAAATATCTGGGCAGCGGAAAAGGAGTGTAGGGGGACATGTGAGGATGGCTGGCACCAAAAATAAAGTGGGCCTTCTCATTGGTCCCATTTTTTTTTTTTAGTTTTTGTTGACCGGGTAAGTGCACTAGGCAGATTCTGCCTATTTTCAGGCACGACCCTGGGGAGGGGGATACAGATGAATGCCAACTGACCTTGAACCAAATTAAGCTGTTGGTGGTATTTTCAGTGAATGAGGGAAATTTGGCCAGGACACCGGGGAAACTTCCCCTACTCTTTTCGAAAAGTGCCATGGGATCTTTAACATCCACCTGATCTACCACCAGAACAGGCAGATGGGACCTTGGTTTAACGTCTCATCTGAAAGACGGCACCTCAGGAGTGCAGCACCCCCGTCACGCTGCACTACAGTGTCAGTATTGGGATATTAACCCAAGTGCCTGGTGTGGGGATAGAACCCACAGCCTTCTGATCTCCCAGCCTCTTTTTCTCAACATGTTTAATACCCCTTCCCACAAAAAGCTATCCATTCAAGAATATAAACAATGGCATAAGGCTGTTGACCTTGTTCTTCATGACTACTTGTCCTTAGTTCCTGGATGTATGGGATACCGGAGTGGTTCAACCAATGAATTTAATGTTCCTGTGTTTCTTTTTGTAGTTAGGAGGTTGATAGGATGTTAACCAGGTATTTCCTCCTCCAGCAACAATGTTTACAAAATTGTTTAGTATTTTCTGTTAAGTGTTGTGAAGCAGAAACTTAATCTAGATAAACTAAACATAACTTACCTGACTATAAAGAAGGGTGACCAAAGGATGAGAAATCCTCTAGTTTTCTTTAGTAGTGTTTTTATTTTAGTGTACAATATATCCCACTGTTTCCAAAATGCTACTAACCTGTGAGTATGACGTACCGGGTCATGCTGTTACATAGACAATGTCGCAGAGCAAAACCGCTCAACAGTAACAGCACGAGTCCCTGAGTTGCTCCCCCCTGAAGGAGGTTATCTTAATGGGGTGGGGTTCATCATAATGGCGAGTGTGGGGACCAGAGCTCCCTGCAGAAAACAAGCATTTCTCTGTTTTCATCTTTTGGTCACTGTTTTAACAGCGCGGTATAGTGCTGTGCTGTTTTTGTATGCAACAACATGACCCCTTGCCCTTGTTTGTAGAGTGTTCTTATGCAACAAATTTACTATGTTAGTCTTTGGACAACCTTGGGATAGTCTGTGACAATTTAATATACAGACTTTACTGATAATTTACTCATGTCTTAAAGTACTATCTGTTGCAAGCATGGTGTTAATTTACATAATAGAATAAAGAGATAAGCCACGACACACTGTTACTCTTAACACTTTGTGTACGAAGGGAAGCATATGACACTGATTATAAAATACATAGATATTCATGGCAGATAAGGACCTCCAGGCCCACCCAGTCTGCCCAGGCATACAACCTACTTATTAACGAAGGAATCTAGGTATCACTGGCGAATTTACCCCTTCCCTAATTTTATTATTTCCTTGTGCCTATCCCATGCAGCCTCGAATCCCATTACAATGTTGGCCCCCACCACCTCCTCAGAGAGTGTATTCCAAGCATCCACCACCCGTTCTGTGAAATAGTGGGCCCCGAATCTGCCCCCTTCCAACTTCATGTCATGACCCCTTGTATTTGAGTATCTTTTCTTCTGAAAAATACTGCTATCTGATACCCTGTTTATCCCTTTTTGGTACTTGAAAGTCTCTGTCATGTCACCCGTTTCCCTACTTTGTTCCAGGTGTACATGTTGAGATCACTTAGCCTCTACTCATATGTTAACTGGCTCAGGCCTCACACCATTTTCATTGCCTTCCTCTGGACCCTCTTCATCCTATCCACATCCCTCCTGCAGTGTGGTCTCCAGAAATTAATCCCATACTCAAGGTGTGGCCTCACCAGTTGCTCGTACAAGGGCATCACCACCTCCCTCCTGCTGCTCGTGAAACCCGGCCTATGCATCTCAGCATTCTGTTGGCCCTCGCTACTGCCCCCTCACATTGTTTAGCCATCTTGAGATCATCTGATATGATTATGCCAAGGTCCTTCTCCTGCTCTATCACCTCCAGTACCTGACCTCCCGTCCTGTACTCTGCTCCCTGATTTCTGCTCCCCAAGTGAGTCATTTTGCACTTCTTCATGTGGAAGCCTAACTGCCACTCTCTAGACCACTCCACCAGTCTGTGCAGATCTCTCCTCATTTGTTCCACCCCTCCCGAAGTGTCAGTCAGGTTGCAGATCTTGGTATTATCTACGATACACACCTTTCCCTCAAGCCCTTCTGCAATGTCCCCTATAAAAGCATTGAACTGGCACAGTTTATGGTGTGCTGTTGAGGTATGTTGTGGAATTCTTGAATTACTAATGGGATTTGTTTTAAATAGATTGGAAAAAAGATCATACAGAGGGACAACAGGAGGAAATATGAACTTTGGAATAAATTGAAAAAAGGGGATATTGAGACAGTAACAATGGCCCAGTTTATGGGTGTGATACTTATTTATAGTTGGAGCACTGAGAGAGAGATTCATGACAGTATTTTTGCCATTATATAGTGCAGCCTCCTTAAATGCACACTCCTTCTGCATAGAAAAAAATGTGCATTTAAGTGGGCAGTGCACTTATCCAGGCTTATATGTTTTCAATAGGAAAGGCGGAGCTTTTCTTTATTTCTGTACTTAGAAAAGCATTAAATCAAGTATAATATCAAATAAAATACATTAATGTGATTAAAATCATTTTGTTAGTGTATTTCTATAGTTATTCAAGATTCATTCACTGTGTTGAAAAGGCACTGCAGGCAGGATTCTCATTAAAATATTGTTTTCACTCCAGCCGAAAACAGGCTGCGCACTTTTTTTTACTTTATTTATGCTCCTCTTACTTGCACCGGCTACCAGACTGTCTCTGGTGTAGCCACTCAGCTCAGCCATTCCCGCCCCACCTGAAGTTCTCCGATCATGTCTCCAGTTGGAGCTCTTCTCCACCCATGCCGCCGGTTGACCAACCCCCCCGGCTGTAAGCTCCCCTGAGGTGGGACCGCCAATCTCCTTCCTGGTGCTCTATCTGCAATCCAGCAAAGTGACCAGAACACAGAGGGAGAGCCAGAGACAGACCAGTGAGATCCAGCAGTGGGCGTGGTGACTGGCTCCTGGGCTCACCATCACATACCAGGAGTCGGGGTGATTTTCCCTTTGTTCTGCCCCCAATGGTGTAGCTGTGCAATGGCATCAGTGCTTGGAGGGCACACTCCTGCCCCCTCCTGCAGAAGTCCACCACACCATTCACCCCATTGGTTGTCCCCTGCCCCGCGTGTGGCACCCCGGCCCCCGCCATGGGCCACTACCAGGCCGGGAAGTCCCCAAAGTTCCACTCCAGGAGAGGAGAGCAGTCCGTCGTACACTCAATCCTCTCCTGCCCTGCCCACCCCCAATGGTCAGTTTTCACTTCTGAACCCAGGTCGCTGGCATGGCATGAGGTGTGGTATCCAGTGCCTCAACCCTCAGTGCCACCAGGCCGGCTAGGCTGTGCACCTAATGAGTGCTAATTACATGTTTATAAATGCATCAGTGAACTATGAAAATGTGCACTTAACAGGAATGTGCGTTTAACCAGTGTGCACGTAACTAGAAAATTTAACATTGCAGAGGCAGGAAAAAGTTGGGAAATTAAAGTGTGCATTTTTACAGAATGTGTACTTATCCAGTGTGCACTTAGGTGGGCTTCACTGTATTACATTTGTTAATGACTGTAAATAAGGCTGCGTGCAATGGTTGCTTTTTTTATTTTACAGTACATGCAGCAATGATTTGTATGTATTTGTCATGTCTTTAAATAAAAAAACATCCCCCTGCTCTTGTGATAAATGCAACGGGATTTTTAACTTCCACCTGATAGCTGCTGGAGATGAACAGAAGGGACCTTGGGTTACAGTTTTATCTAAAGGATGGCACTTATACAGTATAGCAACCCCCCCCATACACACACACACACACACACACACACACACACACACACACACACACACACACACACACACACACCACTTGTGCTACATTGTCAGTATTGTGTATTAGAGGGGTATGCGTCTGAAAACCAGGACCATTTAAGCAATGAAATAAAAAACATTGACACAGCTTATCTGTAAGTCTGAGCAGATTTGTTTTTGATCAAGTTTTTACTTTATTATGATACAACCAGGATTTACAAAACAGTATTACCATGCCCCTAAAGTTAGGGTGGCTGGTTAGTTCTATGTTAAACTTGATTGTTTGTTTCCTGCTTGCAGAAAGATGGTTTTACAGATTTACATGAAACATTCGTGATTTGTTGTCCATTGCAGAATCCACACTCTCTGAAAGTCTCATGTAAATCGATTCAATACTTTCAGAGATATTAAAGTGTGAAAAAAATATAATTTTGTCTTGCTTTCAATGGTGTTTTTTTCTCTGAATGTTTGCTCTCAACTAGATAAAAAAACCTGTAAATTTTTAAATTGTGAAATTTTGTATGGTTGTGTAGGCAGGTGGAGAAGGATTTCCTTGGGGGCTGATACTTGGGAGTTGTGCATTTTTATATATATTTGCATTTGAAAAATAGAGTTGTTCATGTTAGGAATCTGCTCCACTAGTCGGGCTTGAAGTTAACATACCACATGTGCAGAACAGTTTTAGTGTTGTTGAATGGTGATTAGGAAAGTGAAAGGAGCTGGGCTGTAGTTTAAAAGGACAGGAAATTAGCCTTAAATTAACAGACCCTTGTCCCCTTCACAGGCACCTTGCCCAGAACAGATGACTGCCTCCTCCTGCAAGCTACGGGAGTCGCTCTGATCCTGGCGGCTGTTCTGCACTGACCCGTCCGCCTCATAGCCTACAACCTGATACAAGTTTTGAAGAGCAGTTCAGAGCCACTGACAGGATTCAAGTTGGTGCTTTTTGCCTTTCTGGCTGCTTAGCTGCACTACTACTACTCCTGAGCTTTGATTTAGAGCAACGCTATTCCCCCTTCTCTTATTGGTTCTTGCTTCTACCCTTTCTAAACTGTCTTTTTTTATTACAAAAACTGCTAATGCTGAGTTTTCCAGTACCGACAGTTAAGTAGAACAGGATTGTTAAAGTTATAGCTTGTTGATTTTCTTTCCCATGTCTACTTTCTCATTTGCAAATTATACTGCAAAGCCACTAGAGGGGCAACAACTCAAAGAGGTGCAATCCTCTTCCCCATTGCTCCCCTCTAACACCTCTAGTCCTGAGTCCTTTATGCCTCTCCAGATGTACTAATGATTACAGAAACATGGCTGAAAGCATCTATCACTGACCATGCCAACAACCTATACTGTTTTATCTCCAATACTGCTCCCATGCCTGTCCTTGGCTGGCTAGTAACCCTGGCCTGCCTTATTCTTTTTCTCTGCAGTGTGGATCAATTTATTGCACACTCCTTGAGAGTCCATCCTGGGATTAGTACCCATCTCCCTCCATGTCACATCTGGCCTGACTCCCCCTGCATGCTGTTACGCACCACTTACCTTTCTAAACCAGGCACTGCCCTCCTTGGGCTCTGGCTCCTCAAGCGTTTGCATGTACCTGCCATACAATTTGCCCCTGGAATGAAGCCTTCTTGTGGCTCACTATAGGTCTGTATTTCTGTTCTCCTTCTTCTGGCCAGAGCAGGGGATATTGAGTTCAATCCTGGACCCCTTACCCTGCCCTACACAAATCCCTGTCACTAATACTCAGCCTTCTCCGCAAAGCCTGAAAATAGCTCATATGAATATTCGCAGTCTTCACCCTTAGATGGCTGAATTAGAAGCCTGGGTTTCCCAGAAGAACCCTGACATCCAATGCATCTCAGAATCATGGCAAAAGTCAGTTATCAAACAGCATGAGGTGTCATTACCTGGCTATAATTGCTTTAGGAAGGATAGGGTGGGCAAAAGGGCTAGGGCTGTCCTTATGTACACTCAGGCTGACTTTTGGAAAGATAGGGTGGGCAACAGACTGGGGGTGTCCTTATGTACACTCAGGCTGACTTGGATGTCATCGAATTCCCTGACCTGACTCTGGATCCCCAGTCAAGGAATACATATGCCTCTCCTTGATGCTTGGAAAGGTCAAGAAATTAATTGCTGGGTGCGCCTACTTGCCTCCCAGCAAGGTTTCTATTGGCCTCCCTCCCTTCCTTAACTCCCTTGCCAGTCTCCCACACCATGATCTTGTACTTTGTGATGATCTCAATATCGATTGGTTTAACCCTGCTACTGACAAAGTGCATTCCACACTTGCAGATTTTAATTTAGTACAACTTATTCAGGATCCTACGCTCCTCAATACCAAGTCTGGTAAACATACTTTGCTTGCCTGAGTGATTACTAATTGTCCCCAGAAGATCAAAACTGCTGGAGTTCTTTCAGATTGTATAAGTGGCCATTCTCCAACTTTCTGTGTATGGAGAAATAACTGCCCTAACCCCCCTCCCAAGATTACCCATGTTAGGGACATGGCCAAGTTCATCATCAGAAGCTTCTGCACCTCAATAATTAACATTGACTGGAGCCCAATTAAGACTCTCCCTGTAATAAATCAAGCCCTGGATTTCTTTACCGCCAACCTTAGTCACATCATTGAAAACCATGCCCCCTTGGAAAAAATGCAGGTCCAAGGGTTTCAAGGCTCTTTGGCTTAGCAAGGACATTAGGATGCTTATATCCTCTAGAGACTGGGCATGGCAGACTTACAAAAAAAAGGGCTGCCCTCCGATTGGTAGGTCTATAGGCAACTCAGAAATAAATGTAAACATGCCCTCCATCAAGCCAAAGGCCACCATTACAAATCCTTACAAACTGAACACCTTTGCAACCCCAAAGAGTTTTGGAGAGAGGTTAATTCCCTGGTAAAGGGGAAAGCTTCTGAACTACCGAGCTCTCTCACTTCCCAGGATACCACCCTAAATGACCCCCCCTTCTATTACCAGTGGATTTAATAATTTCTTTACAGATCTCCGAAAGTACACCTCTGTCTTCCAGAACTCATCTGTTCCCCCCCTCTGCCCCATCATCTTCAGCCTACTGTGGGACTCGGCCTGTGTTCCACTTGAAGCTGACCTCTCTCAAAGAGGTCCAGAGGCTTCTTGGTAACTTGAAAGCTGACAGCTCAACTGGTCATGACACCCTGGAGCGTAAGTTTCTTAAGCTGGGTGCTCTTGCCCTCGCTTGCCCTGTTTGTGACTTATTCAACAGGTCCTTCCTCTCAAGTGCAGTTCCCAACAAGTGGAAGTAGCTGTTGTTGTGCCTATACATAAGGGGGGGGGCCTAACTCAAGGTCCAAAAATTTCAGACCCCAAACCATCCTTTGCCCATTGGCTAAAATCCAGGAACACATAGTACGCAGTCACCTTCAGAATTATCTTGAACATCACAACTTGCTCTCCCCCTTCCAACATGGGTACAGAAAGGACCATAGCACCCTCACTGCCTTGTTAAAAGTTACCTCTGACATATTCCAGGCCATGGCCCATGGTTATGCCACTGGTGCAAAATCTGTTGACCTTACAAAAGCGTTCGACCTGGTGAACCACGGTCTCCTGCTCCAGCAACTTCATATATTTGGCCCTGACACCGGTGCCCCAAGCTGGGTCCAAAGCTACCCATCCTGCTGGTCTCAAAGGGTCAAGTGGGCTGGTTCTCAGTCTAGCCTCAGACCCATAATGCATGGTGTACCCCAGGGTCCATTTTAGGCCCTATGTTATTCTCCTTGATTATTAATGGTTTACCGAGTAAGTGCGGAGCGGCCTCTGTGCATCTCTATGCGGATGATGCTATCATCTATCGCTCCTCTCCAGTTGTTGACTGGATAAACAGAGAACTAGCATCAGACTTTGCTGCTTTTGGGGAGTCACGTGATGCAGGAAGTGGAGTAGCAGGGTCCCCGCGAGCTCCGATCGCTGTCCTCTTATTTTATTATTTTTTAGAGATTACCAGAGGCAGCGCGAGTCACCGACAGTATAAAAAGGCGAAAGAAGACCTGGAGAAGTGTGGATGGAGGCAGAGATCGCATAACCCCAGGACATCGCCACCAACGACTCCAGAAAAGGCTGCAAAAACGAAGGCCTCGGAGCTGCAGCAGTACAAGGGGCAGTGATCCAAATGCAGAAGTTCTACACGCTTAGCGCTGTTTCTAGAGGAGATTGGCCCTCTGAAGGAAATGATGCTGGGCATGGCTGGAGAGATCAAGGAGCTTAAAGGATGATGACAGAAATTAAACGTAAAGCCCTGGATAATGAAGTGCGTATTAAATCCCTGGAGGGTGCAAGAGAAAGGACTGAGACAGATATAACCAAATTTGCTCAGAAAATACAGAAATTAGAGGTTAAGATAGAAGACCTCGAGGGTAGGAGCCGTCGCAACAACGTGGTGTTATTGGCCTACCTGAAAAAGCTGACTGTCAGAAGCCCATAAAATTTGAGCAGAAGATGACAGAAAAAATTGTGGGGCCATCTCCTTTTGGATCTAAGTTTATAGTGGAGAGAGCACACCGTTCCCTACGTCCTGTACCGCCACCAGATCGTCCGCCCAGGCCTTTCATTGTAAGATTCCTTAACTATCAAGAAAGGCAACTCCTTATCGACAAGGTAAAAGAAGAGAAGGAGGTTTACTGGGAGGGAGTCCGAATTAGGGTGGCACAGGATCTGCCCCTATCTGTTCACCAGAAAAGAGCCATCTTCCATCCCCTGGTGAAGTGCCTGATTGCAGCAGAGTTAAAATTTAGGATGGGGTATCCGGCACGTTTGCAGGTTCTTATAAATAAGGAATGGAAAACCTTTGAATCCTTGGACCTGGCTTCGGCAGCCCTAAAAGAGGCATTTCCAGCACTCTTTAAAGAATCATGATCTGGAACAAGGGATCCACCGAAGGCCTTGTCATGTTGTGGATTTTATTTAGACTACTGATACTATATATCATTTATTTTGCTCCATTCTCTATATTGGACATTACTTTATAGTGATTGGTAATGAATCAAAGCGAACTGCAGTTTTGTTTGTCTCAGTTTCATGGAGCAGATATCAGATTGGCTACCTGGGAAAAGAAAACCCTAGCCAGATAAATATTTCATCTTGTATCTTGGACTTGTACCTGATAAAGGGGGGGGTTATTCCTTTTTTCATAACAGTGTGGGTGTTTGTTTGGGTTTCCTGTCTCAATAGCCCTCTTCTGTTGAGGAAAGTTATATTTTTCCAAGGGGGATGTGGTAGCTTCTCAGGGTTTAAGATACAGTTTATTACATGAATGTTATCTTGCTTGACTATATCTCTGAAGGTGTCAAGGCAAGTGTTCGTAGTTGTAATATAAGTTGCCTTTGCACTCAATAAGAGGGGTGAGAGGGTATGGAGGGAATGTAGGGCATCCTGGTGTCATGGGCCATAAAGGCAATTGCGTGGGGGTGGGGGAAAGGATGGGGTAGTAAGGAATGGGGAGAAGCATTATCATAGGAGGGTTTGGAAATTTTTGTGGGGGTTTGAATGGGGGGTGTGAAAGAGGGGGTGGGCCACAAGGCAGTCTCGGGGTTTTTGACCATGAGGACATGGTACAGAGATATGCAGGCTATACTTTCATTAGGCCCGATGGGATCGGATATTGATATTAAATTTGGCACTTGGAATGTTAAAGGGGCATGTCATAAGTTAAAACAATATAAGATTCTGAAGCATATTGAGGCTATGCAGATAAAGGTGGCTTTCCTTCAGGAAACCCATTTATTGCAGGCGGTGATAGTATAGAGAAGAATGCAGATAAGGGAAATATTTTCTTCTCAGGGTACAACTAATAGTAGAGGGGTAATGATTTTAGTCCATAGATAGTGCCTTTTACTTCTATCAAAGTGGTGCGATGGCAGCAAGGCAGATTCGTTCTAGTCAAGGTAAACTCTATAGCCTGGAGATTCTATTAGGCTCAGTGTATGGCCCAAATTTCAACAGCCAGGATTTTTAGTGGTACTGCAAAATGCACTATTACCATTTGCACATCTTCCTATTACAATAGAGGCGACTTTAATCTGGTGTTGGACCCCACGTTAGATAGATCCAAGGAAACCATATAGCTTTACCCGGATGTTCTGGCTTTTAATGATTTGCTAACTCGCCTAGGCCTGGCAGATGTTTGGAGGTGCTTCACCCTAAAGCAAGGAATATACTTTTTCCCAGGTTCATGGTTCAGGATCCCATATAGACTATATGTTGATTTCTCGGGGTTGGTTAAAGGGTTGGCAGGGCAGTGGGATAGCACCTCTTTCTGACCATTCTATGGTGGAAATGGTTGTGGCCCTCCTTCTGCTACCCGAAGGGGTGGCAGGTGGAAGGTAAACAACCAATTGTTGAGGTGCCCAGAGCTGGTTAAGGAGTTGACCTCGAAAATAGACGAATTCACGGAGACTAACTCAAGCGAGGAGGTGAGCCCTGATATTTTCTGGGTGGCCTTTAAGACATATATTAGGGGGTTGCTGATCTGTCAGGCGTCTAGGAGAAAGAAAGAGACCAATACCAAGATCATGGCCCTACTGAATCAAATGAAGGTCTTGCAGGATGCTCTGGTTGTTAACCCCCGAGAAGAGACTGAAACTAAATTAACTCAGGTCAGGAACGCTTATCTCAAACTGTTGGGTGATCAGGCTGAGTTGGCAATTATTAAAACAAAAGCCAACTATATCGACCAGGGTGATAAGCCCGGTAGGTTTTTGGCTAGAAGGCTAGCTCAAATGGAAGCTTCTCGTCTGGTTGAGGGATTATGGTCGGAACAGGACAGGTCCGTCAAGACAAACCGGATGATATAATCCAGATTTTAGAAGTTATTATGAGGATCTTTATGGCCCTATGAGTCTCCCCGAGTCAGGAAAAATCTTGGCCTACCTAAGGAAATTTCCCTGCCAGTTAGGGAGAGCAGAGCAGGAGATATTGATTGCTCCCATTACTTACGGAAATAGAAGGTAATTAAAAACTTGCCAAGCGATAAGACACCTGGCCCAGATGGGTTCTCACCAAACTTTTACAAGGCTTTCTTCTTCCTTAGTTCCCATGTTGGCCAGGCTATTTCACCATATTCTTTCTGGGCGGTGGTTGACAAGTATATCTTTGAGGCTCTAATAGTGGTGTTGCTTAAGCCAAATAGGCTCCCCAGAGAGGCCAGATAGCTATAGGCCCATTTCTCTTTAAATTACTTACATAAAGATCTTAGCCAAGATACTTGCAGACAGGATGAGGAGAGTAGTCTCTGGGTTGGTAGGGGCAGAGCAAGTTGGCTTTATGCAAGGCAGGTCATCAACAGACCACTTCAGGACTCTTGCTCATGTCTTCTCGGCGTCCGAGGGGTCAACATTACCTCAGGTGTTGGTTTCCTTGGACGCCGAGAAGGCATTTGATAGGGTGCATTGGGGGTTTTTGTTTCAGGTATTGAGTGTGTTTGGCATCCCTGAAGTTTTTATTGCCTGGATTAGAGCGTTTTATACTGACCCGACGGCCAGAATTGTATGCAATGGGGTTACTTCCTCTCCCTTCCGATTACAGGTGGGCACAAGACAGGGATGCCCCTTATCCCCTCTTCCTTTTAATCTTTATCTTGAACCACTGATTAGGCGAATAATTGCCTCGAAAGAGATTAGGGGTGTCCAAATAAGGGAACATACCATTAAGGTGACAGCGTTTGCTGATGATCTGTTAATCCATGTTTCTAAACCAGCGTCTTCGATCCCTGTATTATTAGAAACTATCAGAGAGTTTAGTAGGTTAGCAAACTACAAATTAAATCAAGGTAAGACTCTGGTGTATCCCCTAAATAATAGGGTCTTTTAAATCGGATGTGACCAAATTTGGTTTGGAGTGGAGCCCTAAATCTCTGAAATATTTAGGCCTCACCCTAACAACTAATTCCGAAAGATTTCGTACTCTCAATCTAGATAATCTGGTGCGGGTTGTAGAGTCAGATTTGAAAAGGTGGGCACATCTACCTCTCTCTCTGTGGGGGAGAATTAATGTGATAAAAATGAATGTATTCCCTAGGTTATTTTACCCCCTGTGTAATCTTAACATATGGATTCCACTAGCATGGTTTAGGAAGTTGCATGGGTCTTGGCAGACTTTATTTGGAACCACAAGAGGGCAAGAATGGCCTACACAAAACTGGCGGTCCCAAGGACCCAGGGTGGTTTGAGGTTACCTCAGTTTGCGCTGTACTTCTGGGCGGCCCATATGAATAGATATGGTAGATGGATGCTTGCATCACCCCATGGTTCTGTAGGCGATTACCTCCCTCTCTGGGTAAGTCTGGAGGTTAGTTTAATTAAGGCTTTGGGATATAATCCTGAGGCTCTAGTATATAGTAGTCTAAAATCCTTACCCCAACTTAAAAATATGCCCATTGGGGTATCTCTTAGGGTACGCAACCAACTGTGAAGTTTCCTAGGTTACAAGTACACCCTAGATAGTTCCCAACCAATTGTAGGAAACCCCCGGTGGCGCATTGCTAATCGGATGATTACTTCTAGTTGGTTACCTGAACTGGGTGAGTGTAGATGGGCAGACCTTCTCAATGAAGAGGGTAATCCACACACGTAGCTAAAATAATGCATGAGTTGAAGTTGTCGGGCAAGGTAGTATTCAAAGAATATCAACTAAGACACCTCCTGGTGCAAAAAATGAAGATAGAGGGTCTGGTGGTTTCTCGTGGGGACTTCTGGTCGGAACTTAAACCAATCATAGGTCCCCCTCATGCAATCTCAAAAATTTATAAAGTGTTGTTTCATTACGGTGTTAAGGATAATATAGCTCCCACCTCCTATTGGGCTAAGGCCTTTCCCGATATTACATTTGAATGGGTCAAGATTTGGGGGAATTGTTACAAATTTTTGTGACAGGACTGTCTTAGATTAACCCAATTTAAGATTCTGCACAATATCTATTATACGCCCCAGAAGTTAGCGGATCTGAAGATACTGCAGGAACCCAAATGTCACAGATGTGGCTCAGGGGAGGCTGACCTATTGCATATTTTTGAACTGCTCATGTCACTACGCTGTGGAGACAGATGAAAAATAGAGTAGACCCTTTGTTGGGAATTGAGGAGCTGTTTATACCGGAGGTTTGTATACTGGGGGACCTGTCCTGTTCCTCGGTTAAACTGAGGAAGTATTACATAACCATGATATCTATCATTGTAAAGAGATTAGTTCTCAGACATTGGAAGGATTCAAACAGTATTGGGTATACGGAATGGTTAAAAGAGTTGTTAATGAACCTCAGGATCGAAAGAACAATAGCAATACTCCAGAATAGATTGCCTCTTTACGACCAGATTTGGTCTAGATTCGAGGTGGCCTATGCTTAATCCCATCTAGTTTTTCTTTTTGTGTTCCGGACTGCCTTGTGGAGGGGGGGGGGGTGGAATAGTTTCTTTATCTCGTTTTCTTTCCTGCTGTGGATTTCTCATTTGCATGGGGGCACCAGGGCTCAATTGTGAAACCTGAATGTTCAAAGGTTTATAATTGTAATTGTTTAAGCTGTAACTTGAAAGCTGGCTACTTTAAACCCTGCGCTTGTTCTGGATTGTCTGATGTAAGTTTACTCCTTACTTTGTTATTTATGGGGGTTGGGTGGGATGGGGTGGGGGGAGGGCTTGCTGGTCTTCTTTTTGGGCCTGGTCAAATGTTGGTTGATGTGTGGTAATGGCCTGTAAGCCTCTGTACCCCCATTATGGATAAAAGTCAATAAAAATTTAATGGCAAAAAAAAAAAAGACTTTGCTGCTTTTGAAAGTTGTTTCAGACTGAATCAACTCAACCTTAATTCGAAAAACACAAAAAGCGTGCTATTTTCCCACTCACCCTCCTCATCACGTACCATCTCCCCTCTCTGTATCTCCTCTCTTAATGGTGACTCCCTTGAGCCTATCACTGCCTTCAAATATCTGGGCATCACTTTAGATACCTCTCTCTCCCTAAATGCCCATGTCCCAATCATAACTGAATCACTAAACCAAAAGCTAGGTCTCCTTTATCACATCTGCTCCTTCCTCACCTTTGCCTCTTGCCATAAGATTGCTTCTTCATCCCTTCTTCCACTGCTAACCTATGGTGCTCCCTTACCGCTCTCCACTAATGCTGCTGCCCTGTCTCTCCTAACTCAAACCTACCACAGGGTGGAAAGGTTCACCTTGAGGACCAGTGGCCATCACCACCACTGTGATGACATTGCATTATTGTACCAGTTCCCCTACAAATCTATACTGAGGTATACCACCCTGTGTTTTATTCATAAGCTGGTGCATAAATTTACCCCTCCTTGCCTAACTGAGATCATCAGCCTAAGACAAGCTCCTCATGCACTAAGGTCTGCATCCCTCCCCCTTCTCATTAGACCCAATGTGTGACCAGTCACTACCCATTAAGTCCTTCTCATTTGCAGCAGTGTGTGACTGGCCCTTCCTTCCCCCTCCCATCTTATCATGCTCCACTCTTCCTAAGTCCCAAACCAATCTGCTTTCCTCTCTCTCTGCCTCTGCAGTATGCTTCTGCCTTCGTTGATGACTGATCTTCTCTTATACCACTCTATATCCTTCTCCTCATTCGACCTGACCCCTTGTCCAGGCTCCTCTCCTTACCACCCATCCTTATCTCATGGTATTCTTGCCATCTCTTCGCGCCCTCCTGTAACAATACTACTTATCTGCCTTCAGATTTCACTGCATCTGGTCATCCTGAAACTGACTTGCAAAATGTAATTACCAAAGTGTAAATATCTATTTTGTTAGCTGTTATATTCAGTTTTCATTGATCATGTTCATTCCAAAACTGACCTGCAATATGTTATTACCAAAGTGTATATAGCTATCTTGTTAGCTGTTATAAACTGTTATTTTTATATTTCTGTATGTTTTATGATTCTTTATCCCCTACCAGCTGTATGTTAATTTTGTTATTACTGTAACAGAATTCCCTTGTTGTTTTTGCGCTATACTGTATTGTTTGTTGCTGTACTCCTGGGTCAACCCTGAAAAAGGGACTAATTGTCTCAGTTAACTTACCTGGTTACCAAAACTCAATAAATAAATAAAATAAAATGAATGGGTTTAGCTGTCACAATACCCAGTAGAATAAAACTGTATTTTAGAATAAAATTGTAGAAACATTTTTAATAATAATATGGCTGAAGATGTGTCAATCCTGAATCAATTTCCTGCAAGCAACCAACTGCTGTGAAAGAGACAAGTAATCTGCTGACCTATTCAGTTGTGCTCTGTGGGACGAGCCAGTCTCATGCTGTGCAGTCTCAGATAGATAAATAGATAGACAGATATCAAATACTATATCAAATATGATTTCAGACATTGGGAACAGTTCCAAGAACTGAACAGGTGGGGGGAGTCCCCAAACTTCGCTACGTGGAGTATTTTGCATATAAACGCGGAATTCACATAGCACTCCGCAGTGCGAAGTGTATTACTTCGCCTTACTTATTGGGTGCAAACTCCCATTGATAGCAATAGACTTCGCGATAACTTCACTTTTTGTATGACTCCCCCCTTATTATTAAAGCGAAGTGCCATTGATTTGAATGGCTTCACTTTAACTTTGCCTTGTTAATGTTCTCTAAGGTGAATTTTGCATTGATTCATGGGATGGCAGATCACATGGGCTGTATATTGTCTTGCACAGCCTCAGTTAAGTGTGTGTAATGGAAAGCTGGAGACAGTTTGTTCTCGGAGCTCTGCGATTCAAACACTCTAAAAACCTTTATAAACACCTCTTTGCCACAACATTTTGTGTCAAAATTTAGAACATCAATTGCAGGAAACCCTTGTGTGTTGATATCATCGAGTGTTTATTGATGTTGTGTGCATATTGAATATTAATTTAGTCCATTCAATCTCGGTACTGACAGACAATGTAGTAGTGTGCTTCGAGGGTGGGGCGTATCTGTGGTGAAGGGAGATTCACCGTGAGAAAAGCAGTCTTTCTAACTGTTGTTGGATAGCTAGTGTGTTACTATTTGTGTGTTCCTGTACACACGGTAATACTTCTAGAAATCTTTGATAATTTTTTCTGCTTGCTGTTGTGCAGTGGATTTTTTTCAGTTGGTTTAAAAGATTTGGCAATAGTGTACTGAACTGTTAAATTTTCTGCACATTATCTGTAGAGTGTGTGTGTGTGTGTGTGTGTGTGTGTGTGTGTCTGCGTTCCATCAAGTCAGACACAGTTTATTATGCCACACTGCAATTGCAGCACTCTGAGGCCTGGACATTCAAAGTAGTTGCGCATGGCGCAACAGGGCTGCACATGCACAACTGCAGAGATGCGCCATAGAGTGATATTCAGCAGGAGCAACCGCGAGAACAAAAGGTGCCCAACGCTAATAGTAATGTATGCATGCGCAAGGGCAGGGGGCGTACTAATGAATATGCAGCACAGTGCAATATTCAACCCCTGACCAATGGTGAAAGTGAGGAGCAACTGCCAGTTGCGCGGAGCAGACTTGAGCCTATAAAATCAGGGAGCAAGTAGGAGGAGGGCACTTGCACCAGAGGGGAGCAGGACAGAGGGAGACAGACAGGCTGTCTGAGAGAGGAAAAAGGAGACAGGGAGAGAGAGAAAGAGAAAGAGAGATAGAGAGACTGAGAGAGAGAGAGAGGAGAGAGAGAGAGAAAGAGAGTGAGAGAGAGACCAGGAGACAGAGGGAGAGTAAGAGGAGAGAGAGAGAGAGAGAGAGAGAGAGAGAGAGAGAGAGAGAGAGAGAGAGACTGAGACAGACAGGGAAGCCGACAGAGGGAGTGAGAGGGAGTGGGTGCCATACAGAACCACCTGACCCAAGGGAGTGACACAGGCACCCACAGCGGTGGTTGACAGATCCTGCAGGCAATAGCCAGCCAGGGGCAGGGTACGCAGGAGGGGGTCCAGCCAAGTGACAGGCACTGCCCCACAGAACTGGGGGGTCCAATGGAGCTGGACACCCAGGGGGTGACAGGACAACAAGGGCCATGGCCAGTGCAGCATTCCAGATGGAGGCCATAATGAGAGGTGTAAGGAGGCAGAGCAACGTGGCTGTGAAAGGGCCCGTCAGCAGTGCGCCTGGAACAGGCTTTACCGGCCCTGCATCAGCTATGAGACCCACGGTGACACAGAGATTGTGGGCTGGTATTGCCTGAACCAGGTGATCCTGAGGCAGCTCTGTGAGCTGTGCAGTGAGGAGATGCAGGCACCCTCCAGACAGAGCCACGCCCTGACAGTGGAGACAAAGGTGACAGCTGTCATGTGCCTGCTCGCCAAGGGCACCTTCCAGAGACCAACAGGGGGCACCACAGGCATAACCCAGCTGGCCACGTCATGGCTCCTCACACAATTCCTCAATGCCCTGCTGCCACATGCTGTGGAATACATCCACTTCCCCAGCACACAGGTGGAGCATACAGCAACCATTCAGGAGTTCCACAGGGTAGCACGTATGTGTGGCTTGATGAGGCCATCGACTGCACACATGTGGGCATCTGCATGCCACCTGGCACAGAGGGGGTAGTCTACATCAACAGAAAGGGCTACCCAGTATCAAATGCCAGGTGGTGTGCGATGCCAGGGGGTGCATAACCAATGTCTGTGCCACACACCCTGGCGGAGCACATGATGCCTACATCTTACACAGTTCAGCACTGTGCCACAGGTTCGAGAGTGGGGACATCCCCACAGGACATCTAGTGGATGAGTATGGCAAGACCACGGGCAGCAGGGTACAACAGGGCATGGAAGGGGGGCGGTCAGGGTGGGGAAACCACCTTGTGCAACTGAGAGGGGCATGGAGCACAGTGACAGGGTTCACCAGTCTAACCCTGTCACTCTCCCTCCTTCCCCTCACACAGGTGACAGTGGCTACCCACTCAGGCCCTGGCTTCTCACCCCCAACCGGTGCCCATCATTCCCAGCAGAAGAGCAGTACGATGAGGGACACGCCAGCACATGGAACATCATTGAGCATGTGTCTGGGATGCTGAAGGCAAAGTTCTGTTGCCTGGACAGGTCTGGTGGTGCCCTACAATACAGCCCCTCGAAGGCCTGCAGCCTATTCCTGGCCTGCTGCATGCTGCACAATATGGCCATTGACCATGGGATAGCAGTTGAGACCCAGGAGGGGAACAGCAGTGAGGACAATGCAGGCGTTGAGCTGGGAGATGGTGGCCAGCCCCCCCCCAGGTGGAGGGATACCCGGCTCATGCGGCTGGCATGCCACCAGCAAGACACAATTGCTCAGGGGCACTACAGTGCATGCAGGTAGGTGGGCAAACACCCATGCACAGAACCGACATAGTGGCAGGGCACACAGCCAGGAGTGGGCATGGCCATGGCCATGCACACACAGGCACGGGGCAGTGGCGGTGCAGTACCACACAGCCAAATGCAACACCACACAGCACCGCACAGCATCACACCCACACAGTGGCACCCTCAGGCACGCGACCAGGTGCAAGTGCATGGCGTGGATCAGACGCAGGGCACCAGTGCACATGCACAACCAGTGTTGAGCAGGCATCATCACGCACACGCTACATGGGCCAGCAGCCATGCACACACACACAACGCCCATGAGCACACAGGGTGGTGGCAGCAGACTGGGAGCTGTGCACATCAGGTCTGCCACACAGAAACACAGCCGCCATGGACACATGAACAGCTGCGCTGTGGCTGCCAAGCAGATGCAGGCTGCGTGACAGCCACAGGCGGGTCTGCGACCGTCCCCCAGGGGTGGGGATGTGGGACCATGACCGGGTCCTCGCAGGGGTCTGTAGGCTCCTAAACAGGCCTGCACCACGTGTGCCTGGGATGCCTACAGAGGAGCCCAGCATTGGCATGGTTGGAGTCACCCGACGCTGAAGCCATGGGGTGGACATTGCACTCCACGGTGTCTGTGGCAGTCGGCCACACCCGTGGCAGCCAGTGGGGCAAGGCCAACTGAGATCGCATTGGCAATGTGGTCCAGGGCTGCAGTTGTGTCCTCCAGCAGGCGTTGATTGGCCTCCAGGAAATGGGCGGTGCCCCTCTCGCGCTGCTTGGCTGCCTGGTACACCTCTGCGTGGAGTGCCTGCACCCCAGTCATGAGCAGCACCTATCACTCCATGGAAGCCTGCAGCAATCGGGTGTGCTTGGCCAAGGGTTCAGTGCCCTGGGGTGCATGGGCGAGGCGCCAACCCACCGGTGTCATACGACCATGCTGCATGGACCCCCACTCAGGTGGGAACTGCACAGCATGGTCCTCATGGGGATGGGCAGTGACAGGCACCCCAGCAGTGGACATGGCACCCGACTTCCCAACGTCTCCGGCTGTCTGCTGCCGCTGCCTCTCTGGCCCCTGTGCACTGGCCAGCGCCTGTGCGGGTGCCCCGCCAACCTGCGTCACTGTACCTGCGCACACAGTGGTCCCAGGGGCAGTGGTGGGCAGCTGTTCCACTGCTGACAGGCCACCGGCTGCACTGCCAGTGCTGGTGGATGGTATGGGTGTCTCCCCTCCGACAAGACCCTCGCCCTCTGTGACTATGGTCAGATCATCTTCAGTGTCAGACCCCGCACTGATCTATGTCTCTGCACAGAGCACGCTGTGTCTGGTGTCTCACTGGAACACAGCCAGGGCCTCATCTGCCACGATACCCAGGACATCCGGCTGGATGGCAGTGGCATTCTGCAGCCTATCGGGCCCCCAGATGCCCATAGAAGTAGATGGCTGGTCCTCTGGGGCTGGGCAGACTACCACCACAGCTGCTGGTGCCCCTGCCACCGCATGCTGTTGTGCCAGTGCTGTAAGGGAACACAGATGCGTTAGAGCTGCCGACTCAACAGGCCCCAGGCCCCCCCAGGCCACCCTCCCACCCACCTGCCTGCCATACCTAAGGTGCAGTGATGGGCTCCCTCCGGTCTGAAAGCCACCGCCCGGCACACCCTGCACTGCACTACGCTGCATGGTAGCTGCCACCATCTCCTCCTGTGGTGTGAGCTGTTCCACGGTGGCTTGGCCCTCACCTGTGGCCTGAATGGCCGTCACCTTCTCCTTTATCAGACGCTTGTCGGTGCCCACCTTTTTCCTGCACCCCTGTGCAGACCACTGGTGGCTGCCTTGCTGGTTCACGGCCTCCGCCACCTCCTCCCAGGCTGCGGCCCTGGCCTGGAATGTGCCTGTGGTGCCTCTCAGCAATGGCTCCCTGTCCAGGTAGGCCTTGAACAGGGAATCTGTCACCACTCTCGTGAAGTTGGGCCTGCACTGCTGGGCAGGCCCACGCTCCTCACCCTCCTCATGCTCAGACATGATGCTACCTGTGGACATGGACATGTGGTTATTGGCTACAGAGGCCCACCCCAGCCATCCAGCACCCTGTGCTGGCCATCCCCTCGGCAGGTGCACCTTACCTCTGTTGGTTTAATACCGGTCCATGGCCTGTGATGTTGTGTGGTGCCTTTATAGCACATTGCATGCAAATGAGCTGATGCGCAACTGTAATGACATGCAAATGTCCTCAGTGCACCACGGATAGGCTGATGAGCTAATCTGCATATGATGGCAGAATATTTCACTATTGCGCATTGCGCAATGGACTTGCTCTGGCACATCTATCGCACAATGCTGTGACATGCGCAGTGGGCATTCGACAGTGATGTAATGCAGCAACGCATATGCTACCACCTTATTGCATAGCGTGCGCTAGGTGCGCTATGGGGGCTATTGTGCCCTATGCGCTATGGACCCTATGGTGCTCAGGCACTATAGGGCCTATGACGCTCGGGTGCTATAGGGCCTATGGTGCTCGGGCGCTATAGGGCCCATGGGGCATGGTGCCTTCATGGCCATACTGCGCACCATACATCATGGGCCCTATGGCACCCACGTGCACATTGCACGTGCTGACCTCCACCCTGCCCTATGCCATCTTGGGATCCCTGCTCCATGTGCCGGTGTGACCACACCCACACCACACATCTCCAGAGATCTCCGATTGCCAGAGGCAGCACAACTGCTAGCGAGGCACGCATTTTGTGCATCGCGCAGCACGCACGTGCGCTACTGGGCGCCATTTTGACCTGCTGCTTTGCTATAGCACCATGGTGCACCATGCTATCCCACACTTTCAGAACTGAAGCCAGGTGGAACTTGTGAACCTGGTGGCCCAGGTGGAGCCCATGCTGCCAGCCTGTTCGGGCAGCAGCCCCTACAGCGGACCAGGACAGAGGTGTGGCAGGACATCACCGATGGACTGGTCCAGGCCACTGGGGTGCAGAACACCAGGGAGCAGTGCCACCATCGATATTGTGACCTAGTCAGGAGGGACCCAGAGCAGCTGAGGGCACTGCAGGCGCATGTCTGCAGCGGGGCTGTGCCAAGGCCAGGTAAGTGGACACATACTGCGTCTATGCATGACCGCTGTTCCATGGGGTTAGCAGGGCTACATGCCATGTTGGGGTGGGGGGCCTGTCATTGTGTGCCCTGTGGCATGGCATTGCCAGTCACTCAGTGTGCTGCACCACAGCCCTGCAGCCTTGCCCGGTCAGGGCGCACACTGTGCTTGGGGATGGGGGCAGTGGGCTCATGCTGTGGCTGTGTTCTGATGTGTGCTTGTCTGTGTTCCTGTCCTAGGACCTGAGGACTGGAGACATGCCAGGGTGGCAGGGGCACCTTGTGGGCCACAGCAGACCACTGCGGGCCCTACGGCTGGTGGTGCAGGACCGAGCGGAGCTGCAGCAGCAGGAACGGCGAATGCAGCGCCATGGTGGGCAGGTAGGCACTGTGCATTCCCACGTTGTTGTGCTGAGTAGTCAGCAGGAGTGGAGGTATGGCCTTGGCCTCCTGTGCCTTGGCCATAGCAACTGTGTACAGCACACAGTGCAGTGTGCATGGCACCGTAGGGCGGCCATTGCACATTTCTGGCAGCTGTTGGTGGGCTGAGTGTGCGTCTGGCTGCCACCAGTGCTGCTGTGGTTCTGCTGCAGCACCATGCCACCTGCCTGTCACTGTGCTGTCAGGTGGCCCTTGGGCAGCAGTCTCCAGCGCTACTTGACTTGTGCTGTGCCGGGGTTGCACATGCCTTTGGCACATTTCTGAATGTCCAGCCCTGAGTAACTTATCCATCTGTGGCATTTTTTACTGCTTCATTCTATCCACTTAGTGGAATGATACTGCAGTTCCCCCACTCCCTTCCTCCCTCAAAAGGTATTATTTTTCCATTTTTTGATTTGTGAGACCACTGGTTGAGGTGTTGTTGTGCCTGTGTGGCTGCCTCTCTTGAGTGTGCAGTCTCCATCTGTCTGTGCGCCTGCATCTATTTAGGGCCGTGTCTCCATCTGTAAGCCACAGTTGTTGTTTTTTTTGGCTTCCCATCCAGCCCAAAGTTCAGAAATCTTAATTTGTTGTTAATTTTATGTGTAATCCAAACAAATGCCTACAAAGAGACTTGCATGCCAAGATGTTTCTGGACATGGCACTGCTGCCAGTGGCAAGAGTGGCCAGGTTTGTGGGCGTGGTAGAATGCAGCATTAGGGCATAGTTGATGGCAGTTAAGGGATTTCTCCAACTATGTTTTTCACAGTGCAGTCAGTTGCTTCAATGATGGTTGGAGATGCTGTTGTCTCCGTCTCCTCTGCTGGTGATAGTGAAGTTGCTGATGGCATGATTATTGGCCCAAGTTCAACCTGTGACAAGTTAACGGGTTGCCAAAATATTGTGTACTCTAAAGACGTGAGTCAGACTATAGTTGATGTCACATACACCCGTACCCGTCCCCACAGTAGTTGAACCTGATTTTAATCCTGGCGAAGACTCGCAGTCACAATCTCATGTTTCCATTGCTGTTGAGGTTATTCCTGGGCCATCCAATGATTCAAATGTTGAAGAAAAAATAGTGGATGATCATAATGAGGCTGTGGTTGGAACACGTTCTCCGCAGGACAGCATCCAAACTGAAACTGTGGATATGGATGATGATGATTATGGTACCAGTGGAAGCTGATTTCCAAGTGGCCCATACAATCTCCTGCTGAACACACTTCTAACTACCTCTAACTACTGTATCTTCCTCTGTGTCTCTAGTTGAATTTATGTGCTAGGGTTTAATAATTTGTTTAATCCTTACAGTCATTTTAAGTTCTGAGTTGATATTAGAAGTAAATTTAGAGCTTTTTTTTTTCCATTAGCAGATTATATCCTCTCACCACTAGATGGCTATATCTCTATCTCTTTATCTAGTACGTAAGCCATGTTGGCTTTCTCTGCCTTTCTGTCACCTCTCCTCCTCCTTGCCCTGGCCCCCCTCTTCTCTCTCTCTCTCTCTGGTCCTTGCCTCCCCCAACCCCGCCACCCTCTACTCTGGTTTCCACTGCTACTCCAAGGGAACTCTCCACTTCCACTCGAGACTTGTGCTTGGTGCACCGTTTGGATATTCCTGGTTACTTAACCCGACCACTACTCTCAACAAGTGTGGCCACTTCTCTACACTGTACCACCTTGCAGTCCATATGGGACACCGCCTGGAACCTTGCAACTTCTACTCCAGGAAACAACAATCAAAACTATCTCTCAAAGAGCTGCGACTCTGCTTCTTAAAACTCCCACTCCTCCTCCTTCTCATCTCAGGCAGCATCCATCCCAATCCTGGCCCTTGAAGCTCAGGCCACATACAACCTCCAGGTGCCCTTATCCTTGCAACCATTAATATCTGCAGCTTACTACCAAAGCTGGATGCACTCCAAGCCTTCATATGCCAACACAACCCTGACATCCTTGCAGTGGTGGAAACTTGGCTGACACCTAAAGTTCCTGACTCAGCAGTAACAATACAGGGCTACAATGTTCACAGGCTGGACCGGATATCCAAAAAAGGCGGTGGTTGCGCAATCTATATCAAAGGCTCCCTGTCTTGGCACCCTGTAGCAACTCCATCACTTTCTGCCTCAGCCCAGATTCTGCCAATAAAAATCATCCTAGGTCCCAGCCATAAAGCTCTGACTATTGTCTCCGTATACATCCCACCCAGGGACCCTAAACATGGATTCAACGACGTCCTAAACTTTATCAACTCACATCCTCCGAACTGAACTTATTCTACTAGGGATTCAATCAAACTGGTTAGCATCGAGTGCCAGTGCCTATAAAGACTCCATCTCAGCTGCTAACCTCACGCAAATGGTAAACTCCCTACTAGGATTAACTACAAGACTGGCACCAGTACCCTCTTGGATTGAGTCCTCACCACTCACCCCACAAGGATTTCTCGTCTGATCATTCTCCCAGACTCACTCAGTGACCACTCCCCAGTCATTTGTGCATGGTCTAACAAATTCCTTAAGCCCCCTCCCAAAATTATCGCTAGCAGAGTCCTTCCTCGTGGAAAACTTCCACATCTCAAACAACACCTGCTTCTACAAGACTGGCTACCCATTTATGAAGCAACAGATGTTAACTTGGCTCTTGATCACTTCATCTCAATTTTCAACAAAGCCTGCGACCTCTTTGACCCTGCTAAAAGGCACAAAACAAAATCTCTCTCTAACCCATGGGTCACCGCGGCTCTTCTCTCACAGCTGAAACTAAGGGATCACCTCTGGGCAGTTGCCAAGGCCACTGGCAAACAACTGGACATCCAAAATTACAAACAAGCACGAAATGCCTGCACAAAAGCCATACGGCTAATGAAATCCACCTATTACAAAGATGCTCTCACCAATACATGGGGAATTGGTCGTGCTTTCTGGGACAATATCAAGGATGTCACAGGAAAGCAGCCAAAAAACCTCTCTGGCCATGTTAATGGTTGATGGATCCTCAACCCTTGACCCCAAGGTGATCGCAAACATCTTTAACACAGCTTTTTCAGACCTTAGTGCTGTTCTACCCCGTGACTTTTTCGAAAACAGGGCCTACTCCCCAAATACCTCAGCCCCTCAGTCTAACCATCCCCTCTTCTACTTCAGGAAGGTAAGGCTGAATGAAGCTCGCCGCTATATTACTGCAGCTGTCTCTAAATCTAGATCTAGTAGCGACACCCTGGACCTTAAGCTACTGTTGCTCACCCTTGATGAGGTAATTCATCCATTAACAAAAATCCTAAACCTCTCTCTCAGCTGTGGAAAATTCCCGGACCTATGGAAAACAGCCACCGTGACACCCATCCATAAAAGTGGGGACAAGATGATTCACTCAAATTATCACCCTATCTCCCATACTGCCCCCACTCTGTAAGGCACTTGAGCGCATTGTGGCTGATCAACTTACCAACCACTTAGATAAATACAATATACCTTGTCCACAACAACACAGTTTCTGGAAAGGTCACAGCACCACCACAGCCCTTCTTGAGTTCACTGGAGCTTTGCAAAAATCCCTTGACAACGGCCTTCTCACAGGGGCTGTTTTCGTCGACCTCTCCAAGGCCTTCGATACAGTACACCATGGATTATTAATACACCAACTACTGAATGCCAGGCTATCACCTGACTCTTCTCTCTGGTTTAAAAGGTACTTAGAAAACCGGTCACAGAGAGTAAAAATTGCGGATGCTCTTTCTAACACCCTGCCTGTTCGCTCGGGTGTCCCACAGGGATCCATACTGGGACCCCTCCTTTTTAGCCTTTTCTTAAACTCCTTCCCTTACCACTGCTCTAAGCAGATCATACTATATGCCGATGATGCTGTTGTATTCTCCACTCACAAAGATCCTGCAACTCTTCAACACAACCTTCAACTTGGTTTCAGTTCTGTAGAGACATGGTTTCTTAATCATAAACTGGTCCTCAATGACAAGAAAACCAAATCTATGCTCTTCTGCAGCTCTCATAACCCACACAAGCTACACCACTTGGCTATCTCCACCACCCAGGGGAACACTCTAGATCAGGTGGGGTCCTTCAAATACTTAGGGATACAGCTTGACCCTAATCTCTCCTATGGACTTCATGTAGATAATGTAGCTAGAGCTGCTAATACACTGCTTGGTCTCCTCTACAAACACAGACCACACCTCACACCAGAAGCTTTGAGGGTTGCAGTCCTGAGCTCCGTGATCTCTGTAATAGACTATGGTCTCATCATTTATGGCTCGGCCACAACCACAACCCTTAGATGCCTCTCAGCTACCTTAAATAAAGCATGTCGGCTCATCACTGGTGCTTACCGTCTCACCCACACATGTGACCTGTACACTCAGACCGGCTGGCTCCAACTATCAAACCGCATAAAGTTTCTCACCTGCTCCATGGTGAAAAAAATCTACCTTGGCCTTGCACCTTCTGGGGTCTCAACTCTGTTACAACACCAATTAACAAATGGTGCCTTAGGAGATCCACGCTACAGCTACTGAAAGTCCCCACTGTCACACTTCACAGGGACAACGCTCTTTTGCTTATCAGGCACCACTCTGGTTCAATGGCCTCAGCCCAACCATCTCCTCTGCCCCAACTATTGGTATGTTTAAAACTAGGGTCCGGGACTATCTCACTACCAACAGCTCCTGTGACTGCCCAACTAACCTTGTTTCTCCACTTCCCTTTCTGCTCTAGTTGTCCCCCTCCCTCCCTCCTCACTGGATTCTACCCTCATATCTTGGTATACACAATGCTGCACTTTTCACCCTCTTGCCACCCTTCCTACATTCCTTCTACTCCCTACACTCTTCCCTCTCCCTAGGACTCTGGCACTTCTTATCTGTTGTCTATTTTCTCTGACAAATGCCTCTGGCTGCCTTGTTACAATGTTAACCTTGAACTGTATTAATCTGTACTCTGTTTGCAATGTCCACATTGTTGTAATGCCTGTCTTGATGTTCCCCATAATTTGTATTTCTCTGATGTGGAACCTTTGTAAAAGAGCCATGGCTCAAAGGTATTTGTAATCCTAGACTTGATAAATAAATAAATAAATGAATGAATGAATGAATGATTATGATTTCAGTGACGCCAATTGGGAACCAGAGAAAAAGAAAGTAAAGGTGGCTGTGTGTAAACAGACTGTTAGTAAATCACCCCCTCCTCAAAGTTGTGATGTAGCTGTGCCTGTTGATGATGATGACCCTGTAATAGTCATAGATTGTGATGGTCAGGTAGAGTCCAAGTCTGCCCAACAACAGAATTCATGCAGTACGTCCCCCATTTCAGTGTCTAAAAAACTGGAGTCCAATGTGCAGCATCATGTACATGTGAAAAGTAGGGTTTCAAAATCCCTCGTTTGGGATTTTTTTGTACAAGATGAAAGTGATGGAACAGTGGCAATCTGCCAGCTTTGCCAAGTGTGTGTGAGGCACATTAAAAAGGGTAGCCATCTGGGCACCAGGGGCCAGCATACACATCTGAAGAGAAGGTACATGGCACTGTGGACTCATCACCAGAGGGGAGCTAATGCCTTAGTTCGGCGTTCATCCTCGTCCACCTTATTAAGCATGGTGTCCCCTTCCATGACTGAAAGTAGCCCAAGTAGCCACACCTGTAGTAGTGGTGAAATGACTCCTGAGGATTACAACAGGTATGAGGAGGAGGAGGAGGATTTTGAATTGTCAAGTAGTGGTCAGAGTAGCAGTGTTGGTGGTTGTTGCAGTACTTCAAGTCCAACATCAACCCCTGTGCTTAAAATGGGGAAGATAACATCATTTGTTGACTTGTCCCCTGTGCACCCTTCAACATCACACAGCAAAGGCACCACACCCATGGCAGTTCGCAGAACAGAGCCATTTTGCACACTACGCAAAAAATGGGTAACAATGCAGCCCACGTTGCACAGTCTTTTTGCCCAGAACATGAAATACCCACCAAATCATGAGGTGCCATGTGAGCTGAATGCTGCTGTCACGGAAATGCTGACAATTGATCTTTTGCCCTTCTCCTTTGTGGATAATTCTGGACTCTGGCATTTTGTGGCACGCGCCTCTCCCAAATGGAAAGTCCTGTCCAGGACCTACTTTTCCACCTGTGCTGCCCTTGAGTTATACTGGACTGAGACTGAGTCTGTAAGACATGCCCTTCATCATCCCTCCTCACCATACATTCACTTAAGTTGGGATATGTGGACAAGTGGCCAAACTGTGGGTAGTTCCTATTTGTGTATTACTGAACACTGGGCGCAGGTGCCGGGGGTTGTCTGTGCTGGTGATATTGGAAAGCAATGTAATAAGGCAGACTGTCATGGTAGCAACCTTCAGGGAATTAGACAGCATGTGACGCTTGCAATGCACAGTGTTGCAGGGTCCCACACAGGTGAAATCATGCTAGACTTGCTACTGACAGAAATTGATGAGTGGCTGAACCCCCTGTACCTCAAAGTTGGCTTTATAGCTAGTGACAATAGATCAAATGTCGTTGAATTTATCAGCAATGGTGGCTTTGTGAGGGTTCCATGCATGGCTCACTGTTTAAATCTTGTGGTACAGGAGTTTCTGCAGCACCCTGACATCAAGAAAATGCTGACAGCAGCACACCACATCTGTGCACACTTTGCATGCTCAGGAAAGGCCTGTGACCATCTTAGGCAGCTGCAGATTTAAAACAGCCTCCCTCAGCACCGCCTCAAGCTAGTTGTCACATGCTGGAACTCAACACTTTACATGGCAGAGTGGTTGTATGAACAGTATAAATCCATCTCAGAATACCTAGTAATGCACACTAGCCATGACAGTTCATGGGTATCAATATCTGTGACAACTGAACAGTGGCACTTCATGGACTCAGTGATATTAATTTTGAGACCATTTGAACATGCAACACAGGCAGGGAGTGGTGACGCTGCATCCATTAGTCAAGCCGTTCCACTGCTGTGGGTGCTAAGACAGACTACGTTGATTCTGCAGCCTAGCCTTGATGTATCTGGAGTTAGGTCAAGCAGTGTATTACTTAAACACATGCTAACAATATTCGACCGCAATCGCCACATCGCCACCATTCAGCAAAGTTCAGAATTTGGAATAGCAACAATGCTGGACCCACGCTACAAACATGGCATTGCATCCTTACTTAAGGGAGGGCCTGGTCAGGTTCAAAACCTTACTGGACAGCTGGTGTGATTGGTTCACAGGACACAGAAGTCATGTGCAAATTCTGGCAAACCGCATAAAAAAACAAGACTGAAGGTCACTGTGGATTAAGCTCATCCCAGTAAGGTGGATGCGGGACAAAGGCTGGTGTCAGTAAAACAGGTTGCCATTAACCCACTTTGGGGTGCCTTGTCTCAATTAGGAATCTGTGACCTCGATGAATCCTGTGACCCGGTGGATGACTCATTATCAGGACTACGGGCAGCACAAATAGTGGTTGATGCCTATTTGGCAGAAAACATGCAACTGTCAGTACTTGACGATCCTCTGCTGTACTGGAGTGATAAGATCAATGAATGGCCAGAGCTGACTTCAGTAGCACTGAAGTACCTCACCAGCCCACCCTCCAGCGTAAGTGTGGAGAGGGTATTCAGTTCTCCAGGGGCAATAGTGCATGACCATCGTACTAACCTCTCACCCATAAATGTCAGCATGCTGAAATTTATAACAAGCATTTGTCAATGCTGAATGTTTGCTTGCTGGTATTAGCATTGGAAGTGCAAGAGTTAGACAGATGCAGAATAGGAATTGCAATGAAGTATTGAACTTCACGCAAACTCCACCTACACCCTGTAGAGATGGACAGGCATTGGGGTATACCTTTAGGTCATCGTGCATAATGATCACGCCATTTCACCTTGCCCTATTCTGCAGACACCGACAAGTGTTAAAGTGTGCCTTGGGCTGTTTGGCTTTACAGTCACCCCATTTCATAAGGACATATGCTGAAATGGGTGCTGTATAGGAGAATGGGGTGAACTCTGGGGCAGAAAGCACACCTCAATTTCTGTCACTGGCTGCAGGATGGGGGTGGAATGGCATGAGCATTACAGCTGGCAACCCAAAGGCACACCCCTGATGCCTGTCAGTCTGTACAGGGTGGGATGTTTTGATTAGAAACCATAATGCCCGGGCGTTTGTTGGTATTTGCACTACAAATTTTCAACATGGCCTTTTTGTGACCCCCACCTCATGAAAGCATTTGGCACATCTGCTCATGAACAGTGGCACTGCGATTTTGTTAATCTGTCTCGAATGTTGATTTGCTACAGAGATTGTGCCATTCTGCGCCAGATGTGCGAAAACGCAGCTTGGGCAGGATGTCAAAAATGACAGCTATCCTGTTCATAAGGAGGTGTGAAAAAATGCCAATGTTGAAAATCTGGAGTGAAAAAATTAAAAAGTCTCGAAGTTACAAGCGTGCATGGAAACTGCACAATGTATGCTCGTAATACAGTCATTGTGTGAAATGTTCTCAGCAAACTTTTAACATAGGCGTTTTGGGACCTCCACTCATGAACAGTGTCATTGTGATTTTGTTACTCTGCCCCGAATGCTGATTTTCCACAGCGACCGCGCCATTGTGCACCACATGTGCAAAACCACATTTCGAGCATGATGTGAAAAATGACAACTGCACTGTTCACAAGGAGGTGCGAAAAAAATGGCAATGCTGAAACTCTGGAGTGAAAATATTAAAAATTATCGGAGTTACGAGCGTGTGTGGAAACTGCACAATGTACGCTTGTAATACAGTCATTTTGTGAAATGTTGTCACCAAATTTTTAATAAAGGCCTTTTGTGACCTCTGCTCATGAACACTGTCACTATGATTTTCGTAATCTGTCCCGAGCATTGATTTTCCACAGTGACCATGCCACTGTGCGCCAGATGTGCAAACACACATTTTGGGTAGGATGTGAAAAATGACAGCTGTACTGTTCATAAGAAGGTGTGAAAAAATGCCAGTGTTGAAAATCTGGAGTGAAAATATTACAAATTTGCAAAATTATGAGGGTGCGTGGAAACTGAGCAATGCACGCTCATAATACAGTCATTTTATGGACTTTTACCACCAAATTTTCAACATAGGTATTTTAGGACCTCTGCTCATGAACAGTGTCACTGTGATTTTCTTAATGTGTCCCAAACACTGATTTCCCACAGTGACCACGCTATTCTGTGCCGGAAGTGTGAAAACACATTTTGGCCAGGATGTGAAAAATGACAGCTGTACTTTTCATAAGGAGGTGTCAAAAAATGCCAATGTTGAAAATCTGTAGCGAAAATATTATAAATTAACGAAGTTATGAGCATGCATGGAAACTATGCAACACACACTCGTAACACAGTCATTTTTTTGAATTTTTCCACCAAATGTTTGGGAGGCCACCTCATGAACACTGACACTGTCATTTCATTAATCAGTCCCAAAAGGTGATTCCATGCAATGACTGCAAAATCACCTTTTGGGACCAAATAACAAAATGACAATGACTGAATTCATGAGGTGTGGTCCCAAGAACCCCATGTTGAAAATTTGGAGCAAATATTTACAAAAATGGCTGAGATAGCTACCTAAGTTGAAAAAAAAAATCCATTTATGCCATTATACAACTTACCGGCATTTCTTCAGTTCATGGTCAACTTTGAAGAATGCAGACATGTTCCCGATCCACCGAAGATCATCACGCCAGGCTCCGGAGGTAAGTATGGAGTGAGGATGGTGTGGAGATGCAGGGTACGCAGAGGGTGGATGCAGGCTGGGGGAGTGGACATGACGGCGAGGGACTGTTTCCTTTGTTTCAGGTAAAAAAATTTTAAAAATTCACCGTGGACCATTTTCCATTTTTTTCAGGTTTTGGTCCCAGTGTGGCACATTTGTTTGGGGGAGTCATGTTAGCTACACTGGGGTGGGCTACTAGTGTGGCACACAATTGAGAGGGGCAGCACCAGGAAAATGGGGTGGTTGACATGCCAACAGTGGGATTGGGCACCCCTGTCTGCAAGCATGTCTGTGTTTGGGGGCATGATACCGAGGGGGATTGGGCACCCCCTCAGCAGACCACAGCAATAAAGGGGGCACATATGCCAACAGGGGGATTGGGCACCCCGAAGTCAGCTTCCTAGGGACTATGAGAGTGAGCAGCGGGCAGCAAGCCACCACTTGCCATGTTTATTGAAATGTTACACCAGGCAAGGCATGCCCTGCAATGATGGGTCACTCCCTCAATGCAAAACCCAATTCATTTCAACTTGGTGACACGTTTGCTGAACTAGTGACAGCAGCAGCATGCCACCGCATTGGGGAAACATGTCCAAGCCTCAGAATGCAGTGGGGGGTATTGGCCGCCACAGTGCAGCACCTCCAAAACCCTGCTTCTCTCCTACGCTGTCACATAATGTTTCTTGCACATGCAAGCAAGCAAAACATAACAATGAATCAAGGTCCCATACCAAGTCAAACTTCCACATTTGTGTTTGTACCCCATCACAATGATGGTCGTCCTGATGATGTGGGTGAAGCAACCATCCTGGTGGGAACATCAAATGGTCTACCATTGAGGTTGATGATTCAGTCATGGGAAAAGAATTCCCGAGTGGGCACAATTCCAACCTTGACAACTGTAAAGGCAGCTTCCTCTTTGATCAGGAGGATGAGGATGAGGATGATGGTGCTGGTACTGTGTAACGGGTTTAAAGGCTGTCACATTTCTGCAATGTTACCTTTTTTTTATTTATATAAAAGAAAAACAGTATCCTTCAATCTCATTCCATATGACAGATATGCCCAAATAATGACCCATCATTATATTTTACCTTTCCATTGGTAGATTTTCAAAGTACAGTTAACAGAATGTGTGCTGCTCTCATTAGCAAACACAGTGAATAGCATCATAAACACAACTGTCCGGTTTTTGTAGCCACTTAAATCCTGCTGATTAAATGACAGATATCCTCCTCCTGAGTACTCAAAGACTGTAACACTCCATATCCAGCCACCCGCCTTGATTAGAGTGAGAGACAGAGAATGTGTACCTATGCCCACGCCCAATGAATGATCCCGCAGCCAGCCACAGCCACCCATATTGATGAGCGTGAGAGACAGAGAATGTGTATCTGTGCCCATGCCTAATGATTAGTAGATTTTGTTTATTGTTCTTCCAACAAAAAATATTTAACATTTTGGACTTTACGAACATCAGGTACAAAAAAGGCAATAAATAAAAAAAAGCAATCACATACATAAATATAAATTAATATATTCAATTATTATTTCTATTGGAGTTTTTAAGATACATCTTCTTCTTATAGTTAATTACTGATGAGAAAAATTAAAACACATTTCAGCATCTTTCACTGTCCCAGGATGGAGCAAGATGAATACTGGATCATATTCCAAGTTTACATATCTAGTTAAGAAATCTTTTAAAATCAGGTTTCTCTTCCTATTACACAGGATACATTGTATAACTATGTGTAACAGTGTTTCATTAAACCCTCTGTTGCCAGGACATGAATTCATATTGAGATTGGTTTGAGGAAATCTGCAATTAAAATATGTATATTTTGAAATAATTAAACCAAATCTTGGCCACGTCATCACCTTGCGAATATGGGGAGCTAAAGGAAGGAATAAATAATTTTCTAATGTCGAGTCAATTTTATTCTGTCCAAACCAAAGGGCTTGTTTTTGACTTCAGACCTGCTGTAATTGTTTGTTATGTGCTAATAAAAATGTTTTTTTTTTTATTTATCTCTATAGCTATTAGAAACCAAAATGCCAGTCTGATAATCTCTCCAGTGATGCATACATTCTAAATTTTGCAAATTTGTTAGAAGGGCACTAAGCCAAGGTGAAAAAAATCCTCCATAATACCATTTTTCCTTTTCTTTCAAAGGATTGGAAAATTATTGTTGTGGTTATATTTTTATCATAGAATATTTCATTAAGGTTTTTCAGCATTGTCTTACACTTCCATGTTAATTCCTCTCTCATGCATGTTACAAGATCTTCAAGGTCCATAATCATGCATTACACAATGCATAACCACAGGCTAAGCACCTATATTCGCTTCACATACATTCACATAAATATATCCTATCCTCCTTAAACTATATCTACTCATTCATGTTAGACATCTGGATAATCTAATACAGCACTTCTAATGACTAGTAGGGGTAGAGTTCCTCAGCGGGGGAGGGTGGATTCTGCATAGTGGTGAGCTAAAATAAGAGTCCCACTTCTTATGAAAGTGAACCAGTTGGCCTCGGTGAGCATAGGTCAGCCTTTCCAACAGTGCCAGTTTAGCTATAGCTGCATGCCATTGTCTTATACATGGATTATTGACTTGTCTCCATTGCATTAGAAGAAGCCGCTTAGCCTCTAGTAAAACTACCATGACCCACTCTCTTAAAGTCTTTGGGAGTGTAAGGAGACTAGACATGTCCCCCAGCAGCAATTTGGGATCGAGCTGGAGGTCCCTTATGCCTAAAACTAAGCAGCAATCTCACCTAACTGCCCCCCAAAAATCAGAAAGTCATGGACATTCCCACATTATGTGAAAAAGGTGGGCTCCAGGTTGCTGGCATATCAAACAGTCCGAGTGTGGCAATAATCTCGGCGCACATAAAACTGCTGGGGTTCTATACCATCCCAACAAGATTTTTAACTGTATTAATTGACTCTTAGCATCCTTATATAACCTATGTGTGTGTGTTCTGAAGGCACCTACGCCATTGTAGCTCGGTATTGCTTCCCATCTCTAGCTCCCATCGAGTTCTACAATGTTCAGTAGCGTCTGGTTAGGAGTCTCTGTCTATAGCATAGAATTTACCTATGTGCCCCCGGGAGGATGTTTCCTTAAGTAGGGTGGACAGCCACTTCCACTTGTTGGCTATTTGTATCTGAGAGGAAAGGGCATATATAAGGCTGCTTATTTGAAGATACCACCAAAAGTCAGTATTTGGAAGGCTAAATTTCTTTTTCAGCTGGTCAAAGGATAATAATGTATTCGAACCAGGCATCATGAGATCCCTCACATAACGTATTCCTTTTGTCTCCCAGGTAGACCAATTAAGGGGTTGTCCCTCTAATGTTATAAAGATGTTATGCCACAACTCTGCATAGGCCAGGGGTGGTGCCCAAGCATTCTTAGGGGTATTTGACAGAATCATAATGTGATGCCAGGCATAACGGGAATGACATATGATCAGGGAAAGGCCCTTTCCTGCAGATCCACCAGAGCTCAACAGGGATCTAAGCGAAATGGGACCTGCCAGGTCTCTTTTGAGGCCCACCCACACTGGCCAGAGATGTGTTATGTGGTACAAACCATTTTGTTATTTGTGCCATAATGCATGCCAGATGATAATTCAGAAACCAAGGGGCCCCAAGGCCTCCCCTAGTCCAGTGCACCCTAAGCTTGTTTTTCCCCCACCTATGTACCTTTTTCTCCCACACTAGCTAGGAAACCATTCTTTCAAGGGCATCAAAACGTTTGGGGGACATCCGTATTGGGAGATTATTAAATAAATACAGCACCCTCGTGAGTAGTAACATACATACAGTACTGAAGCCACTCTACCCATCAAGGACAAATGTAGCTTTTTCCATCTCTCCATTTCTACACTTAATTGTTTTAGCAAGGAGGGAAAATTAGCAGATTTGAAATTTGCCCAGTTAGAAGGTATGTAAATTCCTAGATATGAAAACCCTTGTGGGGCCCATTTTAGTTCTTTGCCATGAAGACATTCCGGTAGGCAGAGTGGGTTCAACGGGGCAAGTACAGTCTTCCATTGATTCACCTGTAGCCCTGATAGCTCTGCAAAATTTGTAAGAACTGAGAGGGCTAGTGGTAGTGACTCTTGAGGACGAGACAGGGTAAGCAATAAGTCATCAGCATAGGCAGCCATGGTATACTCCCTACCCTGCACTGACATGCCTGATAACACCTTTTTATTGTCAATCGCACGGATCCAAAGCAATTAGAAAAAGTAAGGGGGATAGGGGACAACCTTGGCGTGTACCCCTATAAAGTGCAAAGGAGGAAGAGATAGTAGAATTAGTAAGGATCCTTGCTTTGGGGGAGCTATAGAGAGTCGAAACCCATGAGCAGAAATGGGGACTAAATTCATATATACAAAGAACCTCATGGAGGTAATTCCATTTTACCTAATTGAAGGCCTTTGCAAAATCTACAGCTAAGGCAGCCATGGGAATTTTTGCACTGCCTGCCTCCCACTTCAGGTTCAGCAACAATCTGACATTGTCAGAGCCTACCTTTCCAGACATGAAGCCAACCTGAGATGGGTGAATAATTAAGTCGAGAATATTTTGCAATCTAGTAGCCAATATTTTAGCCAGAATCTTCATATCCACTGGCAATAGTGATATGGGGTAGAAGTTAACGCAATTCAGGGGGTCATCAGATTTTTTAAGTAGGACCATAATTAAAGCCTCATTCATTGTGGTGGGAAGGGAGCCTGTAGAGTGGGCACATTGCAGTGCAAGCAGCAGAGGGTTCATAATCTTTTGGTCTAGATCTTGATATAATTTGATTGTCATACCATCCGGTCCGGAGGCTTTCCCTTTGGCCATATGGAATAGCGCTTGCCGCACTTCTGTCTCTACGATAGGATGATCCAGAAGATCAATTTGCTCTTGGGTTAGTGAGGGCAGTGCAAACCCCTGACAGAACTGACACAGCTTATGCGCAAGCTGTTCCCTCGTATATATGGATTTGGATTGATACATTGTCTTTGTAGTTTTTCATGGTCTCATTAATCCCTTTCAAGTCACTAACCACTGAACCCGTAGGAGTATGTAGGGCATGGATCTTTGCAGATGCTTGCTGTTTTCTGGACTGGTAGGCAAGGAGCTTCCTCCCTTTGTCACCCGCTTCCCAATACTGATGCTTCGCCCTAAGCCAGGTCCATTCAGTCTTATGCTGTACTAGTGAGTTTATTCGATATTTGAGTCCCACTATATGTCTTATCAATGAGGGGTCCCTACACATTGCAGTAGTCATCTGGGATGCCTTAAAGTGGCCCTCTAAGTCAGCAAGTTCTGCTTCTAGCATCTCTATCTCTTTTTTCTGGTTTTTGTTGTTCTTTGCAGCACAGGCAATGATATGTCCTCTCAGACGTGCTTTAAAAGCCTCCCAGATCACACTCGCTGAGACTTCCCCCACCTTGTTTAAAGTAAAATACTCCCAAGCTACTTCCCGCATTCTTTTTTGAAATTCAGGGTCACAGGTAACAAGGGGTTGCACCTCCATCTTGTACCCCTATTACAGTTCCCAGGGGCAGTGTAGGTGCATGATACTGGCACATGGTCTGAAATGAGTATACTGCCTATGTCAGTATTTGTGACGGCACTCGAGGCTAGCTGGTTAGCTAACCAATAGTCTATCCGACTATGGGTGTCGTGAAGAGGAGTAGTATGTGTAATCATGGCCAGAGGGGTAGTCAAGCCTCCAAATGTCCACTAATCCCCATTCTGCTATCATCTCCTGGAGTGCAACATGTGCCTTCGTGTGTGTCTGAGGGGTGGGCTAGGATTTATCCGGGACTATGTTAAAATCCCCTCCTATTATTAAGGGAATAGTGGAGTCCAACTGTGTTAATCCAGCAATAGCCTGGCTTAAATTTGGAAAAACTCCACTTGGTCTGTATTTGGAGCATACAAATTGCACACTATCAGACTGTCTGAGCCAGATCTTAATTTAGCTATTGCTCACCTCCCTTGTTTGTTCACTCAGAACTCTTCCATCACCCAGTTGCTTGCCTTCCAAATTAAAATAGCTACCCCCCTTATTTTAGTAGATGTAGAGCTAGCAAATACAGTGCCGACCTATAATTTCTTGAGCCAAGGAGTGGATTTATTAAGGAGATGTGTCTCCTGCAAGAGACCTATGTCTGTGTGCAAGGAACGCAGATATTGTAGCACTTTAGTTCTTTTAACAGGGTGGTTTAAACCCTATTGTTGTGGTTATTAATAATCCTGAGCCAGTATGACAATAATCTAAGATTAACCAGGTCTACCACCGGAATTCTGCCAAGTTCTGCTCTTACTATAAAATTAGCCGTGGAAAGATGGACTTGAAGAATTGTTTTATAGTAAAAGGATAGAGGTAACTCCAACTTTGGATTGGGCTTAACTCCCCAGATTTCAGCTCCATATAACAATCTAGGGATAATTTTGGATTCTCCAGCTTTGATAGCCAGAACTACCGAGTGCCCTCTGAATTTATAATTGAACCTGAGCAGAGCTTTGGCTGCATGCTTTGCTTTAATTATTTGTTCATTAATGTGTGAGTTCCAAGAGCCATTTGAAGACAATTTAATCCCAAGGTAACAATAGGTCATTACTAAATCAATTTTTAAATTATTTAACATAATTTTTGGTTTGGGGAGTTTATTTCCAAATACCATTATTTTTGTTTTTTCTATGTTAATTCCCAGGTTTAAATAATCTCATTTCTTTTTCTATAAATCTAATTTTGTCTGGAGTCCTTTTTGAGTTAAGGACAAAAGAACTATGTCGTCTGCGTATGCTTGTTTATGAATGTGTTGATTATCAGTTTTGGGAGAGTCCAAAATAGTAGATGTATCGAAGTATAGTACGGACTCTATATAGAGATTAACAAGAGTGAGGCCAAAAGGCAACCTTGTTTGACCCCTTTATTAGTTGTAAAGTATTCTGAATTGTTTCCCTTTAAATCATATCTAATAGCAGTAAGTGTTTTGGAATACAAAATAAAAATGGGAGTTAATAAATTTATGGAAAGACCACATGCAAGAAGAATGTTCCAGAGGGTGTTTCTAACTACTGAATCAAAGGCTGCAGCAAAATTAATAGACAATACATAAAGTTTCATTGTTCTATATAAATTATATTTTTCTATCAAATGTGCCAAAATAAATATATTGTTTAAAGTTGAAAAGCCTTGTCAAAATCCAACTTGAAAATTAGAAAGAGGACTGAATGTATTTACCCATGACTGTAGTTTAGACAAAGGAATACTAGTGAACATTTTACTACTGATATCTAATAAGCCTATAGGTTGATAATTATTAGGCATTTCAAATTAGCCTTTTTTATGAATGAGAATTGTCATGTTTTCACATCATGTGCTAGGCAGAAAGCTTTCTTGCACTCAAGTGTTAAAAAAGTTTACAAAAAAAAGGGACCCAGAAATTTGTATTCTCTTTATAAATTTCTCCTGGAATAAAATCTGGCCCAAGAGTCTTATTGTTGGCCAGATTTAAAATGGTCTACTCTACTTCAATCAGAGAGAATACAGCCGGCCCGGTGACACTGAGGGTTGAGGTGCTGGACGCCACACCTCGCGCTACGCCGGCGACCCGGGTTCGGGAACGAGCCTGGGCCGTCGGGGGTCGGCTGGGGTGGAGAAGGATCGAGTGTCCATTAGACTGCTCTCCTTCTCCAGGGGTGGGGGGATGCCTCAATGTCCTGCAAACTCCTAGCGGTGGCTGGGGGCTATGGCAGGTCATGGGCAGAACTAGAGGGATGTGCTGTGGCAGACGCTGGGAGGGGGCACTTGCGGTAGCGTGCGTGCTCTGGTCCCTTGGTGTCATTGCATGCCACAGGACATATGGGAGGAAAAATGAGGAAAAAATCCTTGCGGGCTACATGATGGCCAGACGAGCAGCTCCCGTCGGCTTCTACCTGGATGCTCCCCCTGCACTGAAAACCCCCTCAGATCCCATGGCGGTGGTCACGTGCCCACCACGGCAAACAGATCGCTGTGCAGGTTGGAGGTAAGGGGGTTGAGCTTGGGGGATGTGGGGCAGACTAGGGGGATGTTGGTCAGGCCGGACTGGGGGGTAACCATCGGTAACACCCCCCCAGCCACATAGAAGACAAGAAAAATGTACAATAAAATCAGAGAGAATACTAAGGGATTATAAAAATCCAAATGCATCAATTTGGGGTTCTAGGTAAATTGTCAAATTCAGAATCATTAAAAAAAAGGTTAGAGAAATATAGAACCCATGCTTCCTTTGGGATATATACAGCCATTGAAGGCTGATATGTTTTAACTCTCTTTGCTACCATCAGCCAAAAAGCCTTGGAGTCATTTTTATCTATGGTTTCTTGCATATGAGCCCACTGTTTTTGAGTAAACTCATATTTTTTGTATTTGAGAATTTTTTTATATTGCTTCCTTGCTTTATTAAGATTTACGATGCTAGTTCTTGATGGATTTTTATTAATGTTCTTAATCAATTTTTCTAATCTTTGCTTTTCTTCCATACATTGCTGATGAAACCAAGACAATGATTTAAATTTTGGATTTTTATAGGAATATATTGCTGTTTTAATTGTTATGAGACACTCCTCAAGCTGTTTATTTATGTACTGTGCTGGGCAATTACCTTGAGAAAGAGTATATAGCAAAGACATTCTAAGGGAATATATTATTTCTAATGCTTTTTCCAAACTCTTATTATTCAAAATAAGTCTATATTTACCTGTCAATAATAAGGAAGGAGAAAGAGAGTCTTTTGATTTAATCGTTTTGCTGTCTTTCATTGTGTCTGTCTTAGCTGTTAGGGACACATGGTCACTTTCTGGCATCATATATACTTTAAATCCATGAAAGTGGTTATAAGATTCTGGAGTAATCAACAGGTAATCGATAATACTTTTCCCATTGGGGGGAATAATATGTACATGCTCCATCCTCGTCACCTGTTCCCCTCCCGTTTAAGATAAAAAAATTATTGTTATTGATAACCTCTATCAGTTTAAGACCAGAATTATTAACAATGTTATCAGCAGTTTTCCTTGATTCTAAATCTCCCATATAAATCTGAGACTGAAGTGTTGGTACGTTATCACATTTTACAACATGAGTGTTAAAATCCCCACCAATTATAATAATGTCTTTTTGATATTTTAAGTATAAAGAATCAATTTCTGATGTTAATTGAACCCATGGATCATAATCAGCAGAAATATGAAAATTGGGAGGAAAATACTCATTAGCTATTAAAAAAAATTAAAGAATCCCAAATAATAACACTGAGCAGGGTCTCATTTCTAAGAAAGGACTGTTCTAAAATTTGAATGCCCTCTCTTATCTTAACATATGTAGTTAGCCCACCTTTAGGTCTTCCACATTTTTTATCTTTTATTGCAGGGGCATAAAGTGTTTCATATCCATTCATATACATTTTTGACATTGCACATGTTTCTTGAAATAAAATTTTGTGTTTAGAAATGAAATTCTGCCAGTGAGAATCAGCTAGTTTGAACTTTAAGGCCCAGATATTCAAACTGTGCCAGGCTGTGGTGCAAGCTTCGGTACAGTGCAACTTGGCTGTGCAGGGGTGTGGACTGGGTGATATTCAATGGAGCTGTGCCATGGCACAGCATCAGTGAATATCGCACCCTGGCCACCCCCAGTGTGCATGGTGCAGTGGCACTGCGCCAGCGCAAGTGGCCAGAGTAGAGCATGGGGATGCGCTAGCGCAGTTCCATTGCGCTATACACAGCAACCACGATATTCAAAACTTGACATGCAAATGGGGCCATAATGTATACAAGGTGCAAATGGGGCCATTTGCATGTTATTATGGCTCCATTAGCATGCAGGTGCACCAATCCCCAACCACTTGCACCTGGCGCCCTGCCAGGCAGCAGCCGTCGGAGACCAACAACCCCTGCAGCTGGCAATGTGCTCTACAGCACAATCGTGGGCTGCAGTAAAAAAATGGAAAACACAAATCCCTGGTGGTCCAGTGGACCGCTGTCTGCCCTATTGCAGGCATTTGGAATAAAAAAAGATTAATCTGTCCAAAATCCCTGGTGGTCCAGTGGTCCGCTGCCTGCCTGATCGCAGGCTCAGTAAAATAATCATATCCCCAAAATCCCTGGTGGTCCAGTGGACCTTCCCACCCGATCGCGGGCTCAGTAATAAAATGTTAACCCAAAATCCCTGGTGGTCCAGTGGACCCCCCACCCGCCCATTGAATCCCACTGCTCTGCTCCACCCTGGTCAGTGGCGGGTAGCAGCGGTACACCCACCTGCTGCCGCCACCTGACTGACACTTAGCCGGTGGGCTGTACCCCATTGGTCTACAAGCGTGAGCCAATGGGTGTAGTAACCATACCGTACTACACATTCAGATAGTGAATGGGATCCATTCACATATCTGGAATCTGTAGTATGGTATGGGCTGCATGCCGATTGGCTCACATGTGAACCAACGGGCGCATAGCCCCACTGACAGTGTCAGCCAGTGGGCCGGGGCAGGTGGGTGGTGGTGCCACCTGCTGCTGACTGGGGAAAGCGGGCAGTGGGATTCAGTGGGCAGGGTGGTGGTCCACTGGACCACCAGGGATTTTGGGGATAACATTTTTTACTTAGCCCGCGATCGGGCAGGCAGGTCCACTGGACCACCAGGGATTTTGGGGATAACATTTTATTACTGAGCCTGCGATTGGGCGGGCAGGTCCACTGGACCGTCAGGGATTTTGGGGATAACATATTTTATTACTGAGTCCTGCGATCGGTTGGGGAGGTCCACTGGACCACCGTGGATTTTGGGTTAACATTTTATTTCTGAGCCCATGATCAGGAGGGCAGGTCCACTGGACCACCAGGGATTTTGGGGATATGATTATTTTACTGAGCCCACGATGAGGTGGGCAGGTCCACTGGACCACCAGGGATTTTGGGGATATGATTATTTTACTAAGCCCATGATCGGGCAGGCAGGTCCACTGGACCACCAGGGATTTTGGGGATATGATTATTTTACTGAGCCCGCGATTGGGCGGGCAGGTCCACGGGACCACCAGGGATTTTGGGGATATGATTATTTTACTGAGCCCATGATCAGGTGGGCAGGTCCACTCAACCACCAGGGATTTTGGGGATAACATATTGTTTACTGAGCTTGCGATTGGGTGGGCAGGTCCACTGGACCACCAGGGATATTGGACAGATGTTTTTTTTTTTTAAATGCCCGTGATCGGGCATGGGGGGCCACCAGGCAGCGGAATCGCTGGTGGCCACACCACAGGCAGTAGCTGCCGTGTTGCACCCTGCAATGTGGCAATCACCTGTGGTGGCCATCAGTTCCTTTTTGGATCAACTTTGTGCTGGCACAGGTAGGGTTGCACATGCATGGCTCTGCACATCCCAGCTGAATATCAGGCTGTGCAGGGAATGCATGGCACGCCCCTCACCTGCGCCTGAATATACATTATCGATGCGCTTCGCATCGATTTGTGCACACATTTCCCTTTTTGAATATCATGCTATTATCAGGTAGCTATGCAACACTGTTGCACCATGCACAACCCTTTGAATATCTGGGCCTAAACCTGCAATGTTCCATGAAATAAAGTTTGTTGTTTCCAAGGTTGGAAAAACAGTTAATCTTTTACTATCCCATATATCACAAAAAGACAGTGATTCAGAAAGAGGAGTCAGTCACAAATAATCCTCTGTCTCCTTAGTCCTTTTAGCATAATAATCTAAGCTCAAAAAATCAACCACATGTATATTAAATTGATCAAAGTTTTGATGGTTTTATAATAAATTATTATACAGCTCAAGTGAAGTAATTACAATATCCACTTGAGAGTCTATAGCACCTAAATGTACTCTTTTAACTGACTCGACTTCTTGAGATGGAATCTCACAATCTAGTCATGTTGCTAACAGAGTTCGAACAAAGGTTGCCAGCATATGACTGTTTCCCCCTTCATATTTCTGGATTACAAAAATGGACAAGCTCTGAGAAAATGCGGACGATTCAAAGTTCCAATTCAATTAGTAAAAAAAAAAGAGGAATCATAGACTCATGGACAAATTTCCAAATAGTTGTCCAATTCACAGGAGAAGATATTGATATTCCTAGTTTATTAATAAGACATTGTTGTGCCCCATTTTTTTTTTTTTTTTGCTATGTCCATATTTGATAATAAAACATAGACTGGTGTATTAGAAACATATTTAGCTCTGAAAACAAACATAATATTCTCTGCTGCTGCAGGAGGTTTTAATTCAACCCTAAATAAATGGGTATTTAAATTAAATAGGGAAGCTTCTGTTTCATAAGTTTTACAAAAAATGTTCTCAAGTTTAAAGATAACTTCTTTTCCAGAAGAAATAGCTCAATCTGTATTTGAGGGAGGGATTGTTCCTAGTTCAGAGGAGATTTCTAATATATGATTTCAAGTCCCCTTTGATGTTTTTCAGTGGGGCTTTCCAATTTTGAGCTGACCATTTCTGTCATGATCTCGTATATTCCCTGCCAATAACCACTCAGAGATCATTTTGGAAGGAGCAGCAAAATGCTGATTGTCTCTCTCTGATTATAGGTTCGAAGAATGTTCAGTAATAGATTTATCTAAGACTGGAACATAAGTGCTAGTGTCCGGGAGATCTTTAGACGGTAAATTCTGATTTAGATTGGTAATTATAGAATTCTCTTCTCTCTTTTTTTTATTTTCTTGTTTTTGTTGTTATTTCTTGGAATTTTTCTGCAGATAATTTTATTTGCTACACCTGATTGGGGAAGCAGGAATATGGATAGAAGGAAAGGAAGGTCTCCTACTTCTTCCGCACATTTCTTTCTTTTCTATGTTATCTAATTTATTAGAAAGAGCAAAGATTTTGTCAATAAATAGTTCTGATAGTTTCTCTATATGATATTTGAGTTCTTTAAATGCTTCCAGCAGTACAACATTGGCCACGATGGGATGGGCAAGGAACTTAATCGTATACTTACATATTGTGTCAGGGCAAGATAAGAAAAATTCTGCATCTAAATTTATTTCTTCTGCTTTGTTATCAAGCTTTCTAAACAACTTTGTTAGGTGAACCTATAAGTACCGAGGAGTTATTTGAATGATGCAGAGAGGATTCTAAACTAATACAAGATTCTGGAGGGCTGAAAAGATCTAACCCTGTAGGATGCAGAGAGATCTCTGATCCTTTTAATAGGTTAATAGTTTGCATTTTTAAATTTTTCAAACTGATTTCTCTGATATCTTGGAACTCAGAAATTATGGTTACATTTTCAGGAACTAGGTTTGAAAGAGCCAAACTATCTCTAAGGTTCGTTTTCAGTGAACAGGAATTTCATGAAAAAAAAATCAGTCAAATCTTTTGGTGTTGAGCTTCAGATTTGTGAGTGGTAGACATGGGTTTAAAAAAGGTTTTCTTCTTGTTATTGTATTCCTCAATAGGTAAAAGATTATCATTTGCTCGATAGAACCATTAACACAGTTTGCCTCATTTATATTAGTGGGATTGTGGTGCTGTTGGTGTTGTTGAACTTCCCAGGGTTTTAATTTATCTAAGGATGTGGAAGGAATAGGAGATGCTACAAATAAGGATTCTGGCTCTGCCTCCTTAAGATAACCATTGGATTGCAAACTCATATAGGGAGGGAAAAAAGATGGTTTTGATTGTAAGAGCTTAGGTCTAAGATCAATATAAATTTCTTCCTTGATTAGACATGGAGATAATGAAGATTCAGGAAATGTAAACACTTCAGAGGGACCAATCTGATCTTTGGGGATAGAAGAAGCTAGAGACATAAGAGACAACTCCTGCATATAAATGCAACAGTTTTTCTTACTACATCTGCCCTCTCTACAGTTCCTGGACCCTGCACCTTTCCCATCCATAGTTTTTACCAATGGTCTGCCATTTCTAGTATACATATTAATGTGTAGGTAGTGATAATCCCATTGAGGTAGATGACTTTCTTGCCTGAGACCGTGAATGGGAAGATTGAAAACAGCAGATAAAATCACACAAAAAAACCCCAAACCACAGAATCCCAATAATTCAGCAATACAATAGAAAAGATTATTATAACCCAGTATTATAGACCACAGAGCCTATTAACCATTGACATCCAAGTGAAAACCACAAATGTCCACAACGATTTTCAATTAACCAGTCCAACCAAACCAGGCCAGGCCAAAATAAGTAATTTGCTCTGCAGCAACAGATACAAGTTTTTAGCATCTCTATGGGATTACCACAGTGTTGGCTTCAGAATGTAAGACCAGGTCAATGACAACAAATCCATTAAGCTTAGTCCCAGATTTTGTTGCCGCCTCGGCGCAGGCTGCTATCCAAATAGTCTTCCTAAAAGGTATTGCGTCATTAAAAATTAAGTCCCAATGTAAAGTCCCCTTGTCTCTGCACTGTCAAATCTTTAGGATGTGCTGTGCAACCACTAAAATGTAAGGTAAAGAGATCAAGGTAGTAAAAAATAAGAACTAAAAAAAACAATTCTGTAAAACTGTGTTATCCTTTTTATATGTGAAATTTCAGAATGGCTAAAATGTCTCCAAAAATATCAATAATAATAAAAGCAAGCCGTATCAAGCCATAGCATACCCTAGCACCTGAAATGCACTGTTCATTAAAATTCCAATTTTCTTTTTTTTAATTAAAAAAAGTATTTAAACAGTGGGTTTACTATTAGGAAAGACACAGGAGAGTCACAAAAAGCATCCAAATCAGATACCAGAGGTGTCTATCTCTACTTATTTTTAACAGAGATATTCTGATAATGAGAATGAGAATCACTTCTTATTCACCCCAGGGTTAGGAATCCACTTAGCCACTATTGTACGGGGCTTGAATTTCCCCTCTGTGTCTCGCTTGACCAGCCAATTCACTAGGAGAGGGATGCACTTCAAGTAAAACATCCTCAGCAGGGAATGGCTGAAAATTACATCCTACAGTTTCATGGCAGGAGAATAAATAATGACAAGGTAAACTGAACGCAGCATAGTCTAAGTAATCTAATAACGGCTAGCTCTTAGTAGTCGGTGCTCTCAAACTATCCCATGGACATTCCTGATCCCTGCTGTGAAGTTGAAAATGGCACCTGGAGCACTGAACACCAATGCATGCATACTTATTCTCTCAAATCATGTGCCTCAAACCCAAAAATCAGGGGTGTAGTACCTGTTAGATTTTTGAACTTTAAACTTTTTGTCAAATTGTTCTCTACTTATGATTGTTTTGTTAAAATATCCCTTGTATTCATTTCCGATAACTTTATGTACATAAAGGCTCATGTGACTCCTGTGGCTTTCCTCGTAGCTCTGAAAAAAAAAACAGGGAAACAAAGTAAATAACATTGTCTTGCCGCAGTACCCAAAAGAATAAAATGTTATTATATATCATATGTTTAGCTTTAAATGCAAAGTAAATAAAAAGAAAAAAAAAGCAGCAATCATGTCACAATCACAATCACAGTCCAAACCCCATTTCTAATTCTTGGTAAAATGGAAAAATACAATAATACAACACTTCAGACCAAGTAAATGAAGATATGTGGAGGCAGAGGTTAACCCGGTAGTTTAGTCAATCTGGTGAGGCGATGCCCAAAAGACCAATAAGTTTGGTGGGTTCCTCCACTCTCCCCTTGTTTCTCAGTGGGCTTCTACACCACAGAACTCCATGCTAATTGCCGGGGCAGTTCAGAGGCCTCTGGCCTCACTCCACAGATCGGCAATGGGCTCAGCTCAAGGACGGTCTGGAAAGGTCAGTGAAGTAGTTAAAAAAATAAATAAAGAGGCAATGGTGACATACCTTTACTAAAAGAAAATTATGCCAATCACTGACTCCTGCTACTTGCACTTCTCAGTGGCTTAGCGACCAGCTAGAGCTCCACATTCCAGGTCAGTCTCCTTATTGAGCATATCCCATGCCCAGTGAATGATCCCTCAGCCAGCCACAACCACCCATCTTGATGAGAGTGAGAGACAGAAAGTGTGTACCTGTGCCCATGCTCAATGAACAATCTCACAGCCAGCCACAGCCACCCATCTTGATGAGAGTAAGAGACAGAGAATATGCACCTGTGCCCACACCCAATGCAAGATCCCGCAGCCAACCACAGCCACCCATCTTGATGAGAGTGAGAGACAGGTAATGTGTACCTGTCCCTATGCCCCAAAGGAACCCACAGACTCAGCCAGCCACAGCCACCATTCTTCGTATTATCATTATTTTACAGTGAGTATGTACTAATTTGTTATACTATGGCTTTTCCAAGAAATGTGTGAATGCTTCCTTAACCATTTTATAGATGACTTTGTCACCAAATATCAGCAAGTGAATTTTTTTCCCACAGGTATGACATACAAACACCGTTACAGGACAGGACTCAGAGTACTGTAGTACCACAGAACAACCACCTAAAGGATGTCATTTTCAGATAAGTATCAATCGTATTTCATCTGTTCTTTTTTGTCTTTCATTTTTCAAAGCCTCGTTGTCTCCATTAGTAGTTGCACTGCACTATTCTTACTCTGTTGGCAGTCATGGTGAAACACAGCACACTCCGCCATGTCAAAGATGACCACAAAACTGTATTGCGCATACATGACTACTTGTGCATGCTCACTAGAGTGAGGTGGCCATCTTGGACACGGCGGAGTGTGTTGTATTCTGCCATGACTGTCAGTTTTTTTTATTATAGATATCCCCCCCAGCCAGCCCTTCCTCTCAGCACCCACCAACTCCCCCCCAGAAACATAAGAGTGACACTGGGGGTGCCTGATCCCCCAATGTCATGATTAGGACTCCTCTGTGTTGTTTTGTGTTGTTTTTTTTTAAATCCTCCTCACCCAACCCTCCCTCTCAGCACCCACTCCCCCCCACACACTCACACCCAGAAACATAAGAGTGACACTGGGGGTGCCAATTCCCCAGTGTCGCGATCTAGAATCCTCATTTTTTTAACCCTGTAAAAAGAAAACCATCCAATGATGTCTTTTGTGGTTGTTCCTGTCCCCCCACCTGACCCTCCCACTCAGCACCCACCATCCTACATCCCACAAGCCCTTATTTACCATAGAGGGTCCAATGCCGTAATCCTCTCTGGACTGCAAACATGTCTTCACGCTTCAAAGCCGGACCACGAACTGAAGAAACAGGTATGTGGTTCAATGTATTTCAGTGGGGTCTGTTAGCAGGACTGGACAACCTAGTAGGTGTAAACAGTATATTGTCTCCACAGCATGCAAAACACATTCACTGGGTTGTACGTCAGGATATCGACAACAATGTTGTTGACATCTCCGACAGCTTTGGAAACCATGCCGACTGTCGGCATTGTTCCTGTCGAGACAAAGTGTTTTTTGCCCCACGCCCCCACCATGCAGGGGGCTGTGCCCCTCGCATCCCCCATCTCTAATTAACCAGCTCCGAGTCAGAGTTGGTTTGGGGTTGGGGCAAAATACCAGGAATCGCACCGACACTGTACAGCGGACTACCACAGTGACCTGGCTAGATTTTGTCGCTGTGGTGGTGTTTACTGTCAGATTATCATTGCAGTGGTGTGCTACTCATTCACTGTATAGTGCCTTATTAGCAGGACTGGTCACCCTAGGAGATATATATATATATATATAGTCTTTTAATCAAAACCAGTGCACTGTATTGTGCCTTCTTAGCAAGACTTTCTAACCTAGGAGGGGGAAAAAGGGAAAAAGCTTAATTTGCAATATGCAGAATCCATTCAAAATATAATGCCTTGTCATCAGGATTGGCCTATCTAGAAGGCATACATTATATATGCAATATGCACAATCTGTTCAGTATATAGTGCCTAGTTAGCAGGGCTAGTCATCATAGCAGTTGTACTGTATTGTTTTTGCGATATGCAAAATTCATTCACCATTTGGGGCCTTGTTGGCAGGTCTGACAAACCTAGGAAGGGAATAAGCTGTCAACATGCAAAACTCATACATTATATGGTGCCTTGTTTTTAGACCTGACCAAGCTAGGAGGGTTACAAGCTGCCTTTGCAATGTGCAAAACCAATTCACTATATGGTGTCATGTTAGCAGGAGTGACCATGCTAGGAGAGATGCAATCTGCCTTTGCAGTATTGAAGCCACATTCATTTGCGGTGCCTTGCTTGCAGAAATTATACAAGTATGGGGTTCTGCCTGCTCCTGGAAGATGATGTGTGTGTTGCATGTCATGGGAGACTGTAGGCTATGCTATAATTGATGAACTTTCAAGATTACAGGTTTTCTGGAGATTTAACAAGGAGTACTGTTTGGTGGAGAAGAAAGAAATGATTCCTGTATGGAGACTCTAATTGCCCTCCTTATGTTTTTCTGAAGGATGCTGGGAAGAGCAGAATTGCATGGTGGGGGGACAGGTACCCCAATGCTCTCCTGACCATGCTATTAAGCCAGGAAAGGAAACAATGTTATTGGGAGGAGGAGTCTTGCCTCTAGATGGTGCTACTACAAGTATTTCTATGTCAAATGAGGAAGACTCTGCACTCCCTTAGATTTCTTTAATGTTTTATTTATATTTAAAATTGAATAGCCACCTAAGATAGTGTACAAAAGGCTAACATTTTGTGGCCTCAGGACCACTTCCTCAGGGCTTGTGGTGGTCTTATTTTGAGAAAACACAACATATAATCTAAGTGTCACTTCAACATTATACAACATACCTAGAAAACATTTACGTAATTATTAGGATTAACAGCATTATTCCTTGAATATCGACTATAGCCCCCTACTGTCAGCACAGTGTTGTAAACATTCTGATCATCACCCAAGCAAAATTAAAAAGTGCTTGTTATAAACAGCATCTGCAGTACTTTCTTATGGGAGAGTATAGGCACTTACTTAGAGTTCAGCTATATTAAGGTATCACATCTTCAGACGGGCTCTATTTGTTTCTCCCAATTCACTAATACTAAGAATCATACTAAGGAAGTGAACAGAGCGGAAAGGCATACAGCTCATGGTAGCTCCATAGACTACATATAGTAAGTCATGTTCTTATGTGTTAATAAAAACCTGTCCAATCTATTTTTGAGCACGTTTTTATTCTGACTGATAATAACTGATGTTAGTAGTATATTACATGGGTTTACTATTCGTTGTGAAAAATAAAATGCTCTTTTCCTAGATCTAAATCTGTTTGTTATCATCTGAAGTGGATGCCCTCTAGTGGTAATTGCTACCTGGTTAAAATCAAGTCCACATTCTAATGCTAGGAAGGCATCACTAATAATATCCCATGTAAACAGGAAGTTGCCCCTTAATCGACATTGTTCCAAGGACATTAAATTGAATTTTAAAAGTCTTGTTTCGTAGGACAAATTATTTTCTGAATAAATAGACTTTGTAACTTTTCTCTGAAGTCTCCCAAGCCTATGTATGTTCTTCTGCATGTAAGGGCACCATAACTGAGATACATAACCAAAATGTGGTCTCACATGTGTATGATACAGGGGGAGTAAAATATTTGAATCTTTGGATGTTACATTATGCTTGATCGCCCACCAAATTTTGTTAGCTTTGCTAATAGTGTTAGTGATATGCAGATCAAAATTAAATTCAGAATTGTGGGGGGGCAGGCTAGACAGCACACCTGTGAAGTGGATGTGTCTTCCATGGCTCTCCACTTCTGAGGAGCTTTTATTAACAAATTTCATTTTTTAAAGCTAAAATGCTGAGTAAACTTCAACACCACTAGATAGAGGAGCTTTACAGAAACAGAACAGTGTATTTTGAGGTGTTGGGGTGTGTGCTAATAAGCAAGGTCCAGGTGGATCTAAACAGCCCCCACCAACAGAACAACAGGCCGCTACATCGCCATCATGAGTAATGCTACCGATCACCCCTGGAAAGCACTACAAGTGTCGATGCAGACCATCAATACAAATGTCAAGACCATCCTGCAGCATATTGGGGAAACAGGGGGAAGGGAGGTGAGCACTACAGCCTTCACAAAAGAAAGGGTCCTACAAGAGCTCGCTAAGCTCAGGGTGGACAAGGAAATGGGACCTGATGGCATGCATCCAGGGTACTTAAGGAGCTATGGGTGGAGCTAACAGAGCCATTAGCAGAACTGTTTAGTGAGTCTCTGAGTACAGGAGAGGTCCCAGAAGACTGGAGAAGGGCTCATGTCATCCCGCTCCACAAGAGTGGTAGAAGGGAGGAGGCAGGGAACTACAGACCAGTCAGTCTTACCTCAGTAGTGGGCAAGATTATGGAGGCACTCCTTAAGGAAAGGATAGTGCAGCACCTGGAATCCATAGGGGCACATGATCCAAGACAGCATGGGTTTACAAAAGGAAGATCCTGTCAAACTAATCTCATAGATTTCTTTGACAGGGTAACCAGAGTGTGGACCAAGGGGGAGCAGTTGATGTTGCCTACCTTGCCTTCAATGAAACTTTCAACACTGTTCCACACAGAATATTGATAAATAAGCTGGGTAGGCTCGGGGTGGGTCAGAAGTTGGAAAACTGGGTTGCAAACTGGTTGACGGGCAGAAAACAGAGAGTGATGGTAAATGGTATACAGTCAGAAGAGATGCAAGTCACAAGTGAGGTACCTCAGGGATCAGTCCTGGGGCCGGTCCTCTTCCATATCTTCATTAGTGACATTGCAGATGGATTAGAGGGTAGGCATGTCTGTTTGTAGATGACACCAACATCTGCAACAGAGTAGATGATCCAGATGGGGTGGGCAGAATAAGAAGAGACCTGGATAAACTAGCAAAGTGGTCAGAAGAGTGGCAACTGGGATTTAATGTAAGAAGTGCAAGATCATGCACATAGGGAAAAGAAACCCTAAAGCTACCTATAGGCTGGGAGGGGAGTTGCTAGCAGTCACAACGGAAGAAAGAGACTTGGGCATCATCATCACCGATGACCTGAAATCATCCAAGCAGACCTCTAAAGCAGTAGGTAAGGCTAGGGAGATGTTAGGGTGTATTAGTAGGGCTATCATAAGTCGTAAGAGGGAGGTAATAATTCCTCTTTACAATACACTGGTTAGGCCCCATCTGGAGTACTGCGTGCAGTACTGGAGGTCACACCTTCACAAGGACATTAACCAAATAGAGGTAGTGCAGAGAAAGGCAACCAAAATGGTGCAGGGACTGCATCAGAAGACATATGAGGACAGATTAATGGAGCTCAATATGTATACCCTTGAACAAAGGAGGGAGAGAGGTGATATGATCGAAACATTCAAACACCTTAAGGGCATTAACAAGGTTAAAGAGTCTAACATGTTTAAATATAAAAAAAATAACAGGACAAGAGGATACAACATGAGATTAGAGGGAGGCCAATTAAGGGGGAATGTGAAGAAGTTCTTTTTCACAGAAAGGGTGGTGGATGCATGGAAAGGGCTACCTCAGGAAGTGGTGGCTATGAATACAGTGCAGGGCTTCAAACAGGCATGGGATAGGCATAAGAGAGCAATACAGATGAGTATGAATAGATAGGCCACTGACAGAGCAAAGGCTAATGGCACATTTATAAGGTTGAAAAAGAAATGGGCAGACTGGATGGGCCTTGCGGTCCTTATCTGCCATCAACTTCTATGTTTCTATGTAACAAGATGTTAAAATCAAGGTGTCAATGACAATGGCGACCTCGGCAGAGGCTCAGGCAACTAAGGCTCTTTTGGCTACAGCCAAACTAACTCAAGAAAATGCTCAGCTTCAATATAGATTGGAGGCACTAGAAAACGCCCAACATGCCTCCAATCTCCGGATTGTTGGACTGCTGGAGGTTAAAGATGACCCTGACCCCATTAGCTTCTTGAAAAATTGATCTCCCTGAGGTTTTGCTGCTTGATTGTGACTGGACAGTACATTTTCTCCAGGCTTACAGAATATCTTCATGATCTATGGCTACACAGAAGGATTTACCCCATACTCTTCTCTTGGCCATGGACAGTGCGGCAACTTGGGATCATCTACTCCAGGCTGCCTGCACAGTGAAACAGTTAAACTGTGACAAACACATGGTGCACATGTTCCCAGATCTATTGTATGTCAGCCGGTGTTGGCATAAGAAATCTGATGGCATCCAAGCCTAATTGAGAAGTTTTGGGGGGGTGCACTCCTTTCTGATACCAGCACGGCTGAGAACTTTTATGTGGATGCTGCACTTTCCAATTTATAGACCTGGCTGAGGTCAGGAAATGTGTTGAACATATCCACCGGGAGTTCGAGACTGCCCATGGGTCCAGGAACGAGGGTCACAGCTCATACGAGTCAGAGATGACTATCTGAAAGTCATTGGAATGGCCATGATCCCCTCTATAGAGATGCTACCCAGCACTTTAGAACATAAGATGTGGTGAGATTCCACCTCTCATGAAGTAAACTGTTGTCTAATTTGGACATGCTGTATACATTTAATTACATGTTGCGAGCCTTATACAAGGTTTAAGTAACCTGCTCCTCTGTTTTTGTTGGGGGTTTGTGCTCAACACTAATAATGTTTGGGTTTCAGTATCTAAAGGAAGGGGTCACATCAACATTCTAAGTTGAGGATTGCTCATGTTTGGACTGCCTTCATCAGTATGGACTGACCACCTAAGTTCTGTAAGGCGTAACTATTCTTTTAGAATATTTTATAATTAATTATGGTTTTCCCTCATATCCGTAACTTTTAATGCCTAGGCTGTTGAAATCTTATCCATTGGATGGTTCCTAAGTTGTATAATGATGCCTGACTTTTGGATGTAACTTGATGTTGTATTTTTGTTAAATGCATTAAATATAATGTTTAAAAATTAAAAACAAAATAAAATTAAGTTCAGAATCAATGATAATGCCAAGATCTTTTTCACTGAGCTTACTAGTTAGTATTTTGTTATATAAATAATATGAATTTCTTGGACTGTGCCTCTCAAAGTGGAGGACACTACATTTAGAGGTATTAAAACATAGGCCCCACTTAATGGACCAAGCCCCGAAGGATCAAAATCTTTCTTTAGAGCTTCAGTTTCTTCAGTGTTACAGCAAGCGTTAGAAATTTTACAATCATCCACATACTCAATAATTTTACAGTTAGGTTATGGGATAAATCAGACATGAAAACTTGAAATATTACTGGGGCCAATAACTAATCCAAAAAAAGATCCACAGTATGTGATTGCTTACACCTATCTAATAACCTGTTATAACGCCGTTGTAGCTACTACCGTCTTGGTGTCACAGTACAAACAGTACCTGTTGCAAAAGTTAGGTTTGCGTGGCAGTTTAACTGACATTCTCTCTTGTAACCTGGATCAGTCTGGTCAGTGAGGGAACAAGGCCTCGATCAGTTTACCAGAAGTGGTATTTCCAATAACAGACAACTTTCACCAAAGCAGCTTCTGTTACTTTATAGATGAAAGGTATTAGGCTTAGATACTGTGTGTTTATATTCCCCCCCCACCTGACCCTCCCTCTCAGCACCCACCACCACCACCCTCCTTCTCCAGAAAATAAGAGTGACACTGGGGGTGCCCAATCTCCCAGTGTCATAATCCAGAATAATTTTTTTTTAACCCTGTAAAGAGAAATCCATCCATTAATGTATTTTGTGGTCATTCCTGTCCCCCCACCTAACCCTCCCATTCAGTACCCACCATGAGACACACCTAGGGGTGTGCGAAAAAAAAAATTCCGCTGGTGGAATTTCGGCGAAAGTGTGAATTTCGCTTCCATGAAAGTTCAGAAATCATTTTCATAACTTTTGCAGAAATTCTGCCTTAAAACTGTGGAATAAATATATAGATTGCTGGTTAATTAATTAAACTGCAGGGAAAAAATCTGCACAACAGGTCACTGTCAGTGGTCAGTTCTGAGGCTTTTTTTTACTGCAGTTTAATTTGTTAATCCACCCCCTGCTGATCAGGGGTCCCAGTAAATAAATAAATAAATAAAAACCTCTAATCCCTTCTTCGGACCCTCCTGGTGTCTAGTGGACCCCCTCCCACCGATCGTGGGTCCCAAGTAAGAAATCCCTGATCCCTGGTGTCTAGTGGTTCCCAACCCCTTGCTTGGGGATCACGGTCCATGGATTCTGGTAAAGAAGAAACAAAAGCTCTAATCCCTCCCTGGTGTCTAGAGACCCCCCCCACCCACTGGTCATGGCCCCCCAAAACTTTTTATTTCCCTTGTGTCTAGTGAACCCCCCTTCCTATCCTGGATTCCCTTTATCCACAAAAAAAACAGCCATCAGTTCACTGACTCATCCCCTTCTATTCCCAGTATTCCTTGGTGTCTAATGGACCCCCCATCCCTGATCCCTTATAAAAAAAGTAATCCCAATTCCCTGGTGTCTAGTGGACCCCTCCACCTTGCCCCTGAGCTGGCCACTGGCGCAGCCCTCCTCTCTCCTCCACTACTGGTGGCCCACTGAACTGTCAGTGAATGATCGCGTGGTTGTACAAGTATGTGCTCATTCACTGACAGTTCATTTAATTGTGGATAGAATAAATTCTGCAGTGTATATGCATATTTCCACATTGCACAAAAAAGTCTGTGGAGTTTGGTGAAAATCCACAGAAAATCCCAGTTTCGCCAATGGTGAAAGTTCAGAAATTTCCTCGAAATTTCTGAAATTTCATGGAAGTTCCGTGAAAGCGGAATTCACACCATTACCCAGGCCTACACACACCTCCAAGCCCTTACTTCATGATCGGGGATACAACACTGTAATCCTCTCTGGACTGTAGATACTGTACATCTTCACTCTATAAAGCTGGACTGTGAACTGAAGACATAGGTATATGGTTCAATGTATTTCAATGGTGTGTTGAACTTAGTGGCATAACTTGAACATTTTTGCATATTTCTGGCCCAGATTTTCAACATGCCTTTTTTGGGACTCCGCCTCATGAACAATTGCACTGACAGTAGGCAAATCTGTCCCAAAATTTGATTTTGTGGTCCCTGCATGAAATCACCTTTCGAGCAGGAGTTGGACATTTTCTCTACCCTTGTTCATGAGTTGGGGTCATAAGAAGGCTATGCTGAAAACACAGTCACCATCTTAGATGTTAAAAGGCAGATGGCTCTCTCTTGCATATTTTATGGTGGTGTGAAAAGTTAGCGCTATTCCGGGAAGCTATTAAAACCTGGCTTGATCCCACCTTTGACTTATCTGCTCTTTTCACTCCCGAGAAATGTCTGTTGGGAAGGGTTCAGGATATTCCCTTTTCTTATCAGTGACACTACATTACTCTCATTGCAATGGCAACTGAAATAGTCATGTTATGCCATTGGTTTGATGATCTTTTGTCACCTTGGGCTGAATGACACAAAGAGCTCCTTAGCACCCTTACTCTAGAATTACATATTGCAAATACCCAACACAGAAAGGCTTCCTTTTGCAAAATGAGAGCCCCTTCTCCATGGTAAATAACTTTATATTAGGGTATTGCTGTGATGATTGTAGAGGATACACTCTTCTCTTTTCTTCCATTACTTTTCATAAGGGTGGATTATAGGTTATTTTTTTCTATGCCATATGATTCTATTGCCATGGTTGAGTAGATGGGAAGGGTGGTGGGATGGGTGGGATGGGCTTTTTGGTATTTAAGTTATTAGTTCCCTTTATTCTAGTGATTATTCTGTTTGTTTGCTACTTGTTTTTTACTGTTTTTTTCTTTCTTGTTCCCCATCACTGTATTAGAAAATTATTAAAGTATACTTAATTTAAAAAAAAAGAATGTAATGTTGAAAATTTGATGTAAAAATATTAAAAAACAACAACGTTATGAGCCTACATTGAATTTTGCAAATGCAGGCTCATGACTTAAGTAATTTTCAATATTTTTACTCCAAGTTTACAGCTTAGCCATATCTTTTACAACACCTCATGAATGTGATAGCTGTCATTTTTCAAATTCTGGCCAAAATTTCTTTTTACATTCCAAAAGGTGATTTCACGGTCCCTGTGTGCAATCACCTTTTGAGCAGGAGTTGAAAAGTTTCTCTGCCCTTGTTCATGAGGTAGGATCATAAGAAGACTATAGTCTAAATTCGGTGCACAAATATTTTAAAAAAACGTTATGAGGCTATGTTGAAATTTGCAAACACGGGTTTGTAAGTTTGGTAATATCAATATTTTACCTCAGATTTTTAACATAACCATTTCTGTACAGCACCTCATGAATGTGACAGCTGTCATTTTTCAGCTCCTGCCCAAATTGTGCTTTTGCATCCTGAAAGTTGACTTTGTAGTCCTTGCATTAAATCACCTTTAGGCCAGGAGTTGAACATTTTCTCTGCCCTTCTTCATGAGGCAGGGTCATAACAAGGCTATGTTGAACGTTTGGTGTAAAAATATTACAATACAAATTTATGAGCTTATGTAACATTTTGCTAATGCAGGCTCATAACGTTCACAATTTTCAATATTTTTACCCCAAATTCCTTGTCTGCATCCCTATTGTCTCTGGCCAGAGTTTATTTTACTATGAAAGATTGTTTCTGCTAACCTAGATAGATATCACACACAATATATGATACGATTTCAGACATCAGAAATAGTTCTGAGAACTGTTCCCAATGTCTTAGATAGCATAGCTGAGATCATATCTTATATCCTGTCTAAACATAGAGCAGTACAACTGTCATCCATCTGACACAGCGAACAAAGTGTCTATAAGACAGTTACCAGTTTAAGGGCTCTTTACTTTGCACAGCTGCTGTATGTTAAGATTGTCCCCCCCACCCCTAAACTAATGAACACTAATAGGGTAAGAATCTCACTGTCAAATCCAGGAATCTCGATAGTTCAATTAACTATGCTGTAGGAGCAGCAGAACTGATCTCCGTCTTTCTGAAGACACACTAATGGAAGCACTTTCAGTAAGTGTATCTAATTTTTTTTCTGCTCACCTGCCTGTTTCAATTCAAATTGTTTATGTTGCATACTGCCAGTGCCAGCATGTTCAGCACTAGCTGACGGAAATTCTACAAATTTTTGTACCCATGTACCAGCATCTTTGATACAGCTCTGTCACTGTGCCCATGATTTGAACTGAGGCAGCTTTCTCCTAAGCCTGGCTGAATCTGGGTGTGCATACCCAATACAGGGTTGTGTACACCCCCATTGTCCTTTTGAAGTCCAAGCTGGGTTTTATCTATTCCCTTGCGTGGTCCTCCTGCATCTGGTCCTAGCCAGATACTGTATTATTCTAAAGCACTGTACCTTGTAGCTTCTTTGGAAAAAATAATTGTTACAATTGTAATTACTCAACCACAACAGTCATATTCCTGACTATTCTGCGCTATTTCCGAGCCTTTACCTAGCCAAGGTTATGCACTGCCTCTTATTTGGACATGACTGCCCCGAAACAGCTATATGCACATACACATAAGCTCTCCAGGATGAAGCGCAGTGTCACAGGTTTACTGTATGCCAAAAGGGATTAATTCCCATTGAAACTGCATTGTTTACTGCAGTAACTCTACTGCAGAATCCTGTAGCACTGCGCTTCATCCTTGGGGGGGGGGCCTATCTGTATCAATAATTTAAAAGCAACAAATCATGATTTTTCCAAAGAGAATTCCTCATTTTAAATCATAAAAGAGCAAAGCTAAGGGTTAAAACACAAGTTGAAATGCTTTCCAATAACAAATCTCACCTTGGCATTCGTATAGCAGCCGAGTAATTATAAAGTGCATATCACAACATGCAGGATAAAGTTATTTTTTAAAGACAAATCTCACTTGTAGCAGCTCTAATGGTATCAGGGCTTCACAACCAACTGAGATTTATCTTTAAGAAACATCTTTATCCTTCATGTTGTGATATGCACTTTATTATTGCTTAGCTGCTATATGAATGCCAAGGTCAGATTTGTTATTAAAAAGCACTTCGGCTTTTGTTTTAGCTCTGAGCTTTGCTTTTGCAGTCTTAAATGCTGAGCCAGAGAATGATTTGAACTGGCTCATGTTTAAACTGCTGTACATTATGGACTACCAAACTGTTTTGACTTTCATTTAGAAACAACTACATATTATACAATGGGCATGAAAACATTGTTTTCTGATTGGCTGGCTGGCAGCTTCTAGGTGTTGTAAATCCTAGTATCATCCCATGAAAAAAGGTGTCGCCCGCCAGTCAGCCACATCAGGAACTCCCCCTAAGATCACACTGACCATCACCAACCCGGGACTTGCAGAGACAGCAATCCCCGCTAAACGGCTGTCTCGCCGAACTGCTGCTCCGCTCCAGTTCCAATGCATCCCACTCGCATAACCAGTGAGAGTAGCAGCACTAGGAAAAAAAAAAGAGTGTACTCAGGGAATGCCGAATAACAAAAATGTCAAACAAAAATCATTGCCTTTCCACCTCTGGTTTATCCACACTGACTACTCCGTTCCCTAGTGTACATAATTCTTGAAAGTCAGCTCCACACACATACACACAGCTAGTTCAAATATCTGCCCCGCCCCCTGCCCGAATGAAACAGACACTACCTAACAATCAGAAAGGCACCAACTCCAGTAACCACAAACAACTTCTTGTCTCACGGCAGCCTGTTAGCTCGCAACTCACAAAGTGGCACACACTGAGTGATGGCAGCCTGTTCCCACAATCTCTCTACATGAACATGACTGAACTTTACTTTGCATGTTTGTGTGTGCAGCTCCATACCTCGTGGACCCTCTCTATACAAAACAAATACAAAATTCAAGACTTTCAGATTCTTTTCTTTTAATGGCCATTCCCCTAACCCCCATAGAGGTCTTCTCAGTCCCTTCCCCGCTGCCTTCCCCATGCCCAGGTTTAGCCCCCTGGGTGGAGCCACCAGATGGGCACCCCCCTCCCCAGGTCAACGGTAGGTTACCCTGGCTAACCCCCCATGGTGGGGCCATCAGAGTGGGGCTCCATGCAATGGACATGGTAGGCAGTGGAGGCGGAAGGGTAGAGCTTCACACAAGGGGCTGCCATTTTTTTTATTGGCTGTATTGGGGGTTGGGACATGAAATGGTGACCATCATCCACTCCATCCCCCCCAATGATATGGTGCCAGTAGTGCAGCTCCCCCAGCCTCCGCCAGGGGTCCATAGTGTGCCAGACACACAACCCCCCCAACCCCATGGAGAAGGAGAGCAGTCCCTAGGATGCTGAGTCCTTCTCCCTTGGCTGGCCCTCCAACATCCCAAGTCCATTTCCAAACCTGGTCATCAATGTCACAGCTGAATGCACTGCTGCTGTACCAGTGGGACGTCCCAGACTCTTTCTTTAAAAACAAAAGCATTTTACTTAACTGTGTGCCAGTATCTCTGCATTATGACCTCAGCAGCACTTTACTCTCCATTTCTACAGCTGCATTCACAGTCCTAGCAACTGAAGACACATCCCTAGCAACCAAGGACTATTTTTTCTCACTGAGCAATAAATGCAATAAAAAATAATTAAAATATATCAAATACACAGTTTTTCTTTTTTGTTTCTTTGTCAAAAAAAGGAGTAACATTGTATAATTGTAATATGCCACTCCAGAGTGTGGGTGATGCCAGGATTTGCCCACTTCTGGTGTGGTTTACTCACTCTGCCTGCAGCCTCGTAACTGAACCACGGTTCTGTGTGATAACAGCAATTGCAAAGCCACGATCGCCGTTACAGCGAGTATACATTGCCGGAAACCACAATGGCAATGTACACTCATCGGTGACACCACAACTGGCAAATAAAAACAGGATTTATGCAGGGGTGCTGCACCCCCGTACCCCCCTGATTTTAGATTACTAACTCCAGGGGTTTCATATCAGGGAAGGGGAGACAGTCCCAAAAAAATTACGGCAGCAGCAGTAAAATATTTCCCGGTCCACAACCCTGAACCCATTGCCTGCTGCACCGAAACTAGCCACCCTCACCACCACACCACATGGCTAGCTTGGCGGCAGCAGGCCACACTATCCCATACAAACCCTCTTCCCTAACCCTCCAATTCCAATCTCCATCGTAACCCTCCCTTGCTCATCCCTACCCTCGCTGTCCCATTCTGTAGCTTCCCTTACATGGTAGCTCACAGGTGCAGCACTGCCAATGAGTTGCTCTTTAGAGAGTCACCCATTTGCAGTCGCTGTAATCACTGGATACCCCAAACCACAGCAGGCGTGGGCAAATCCTGGCATCACTCACACCCTGTTGTAGTATATTGCTAAAATTGTAAACAATATTTGCACTGGTCTCTGCTAAGACGTGGTGTGGTTTCACACGTATTTTTCTTCACTACACAGAGCTCTTTATTCTGCATGTTGACATAGGCACTGTATAATTACACATCAAGTGCAATAGGAATGCCAAGGTCATACTTGATATTGAAAAGCACTTCAATTTTTGTTTTACTGGTCAGCTTTGTTTTAGTACAGATACTAGTAGTACTAAAAACAGGACACATAGGCTGTGGGAGAAAAGCGTTGCATGCAGTTTCAGACAATCTCTAAAATACTACCTCCTGCATTACCATTAGAGCTGCTACAACTGAGACTTGTCTTTAGGAAAGATCTTAATTCTGCAAGTTGTGATATGCACTTTATAATTACTCAGCAGCTGCTATGCAAATGCCAAGGTCAGATTTGTTAAGAAGAGCACTCCAACTTTTGTTTTAACTCTGTGTTGCTTTTGCATTCTAAAGCGCTCAGACAGAGACTGATTTGAACTAGCTCATGCGAAAACTGTAAACATGAGAAAGATAGTAAGGCGTAAAATCTGCTCAGATACGTAAGGAAGGATTACCCCATGGCAGCCTATGGGTTTACTGAGCATTAATCCATGCCTGGGGGGGGCGGGGTTGGAGTCTTCAACCACCCAGGCGTGGAATAATGCTCAGTAAACCCATATCCTGGAGTGCGTTAATCCTCTTATAACATGAGCATGACATTATTTGGTAAAGGAAAGAAACATAAAGCTGTATTTATTATTTGGTAAAGGAAAGACACATAAACATGTATTTAGGAGCAAAAATACAAGGTTTATTGAGGTGTACATCTGCCTGGAAATGTAGTCCCTCTATAATGTTGAAGGATTAACCTTGTGCAGGATTCACTTTGTCATTGTAGTAGTTGAAGCTAAAAGTGCCATGATTGGTGAAGTTGTGGAGGCTGGAAGGGTTTGTTGGTAGCCTGTTTACTGGGTTGGGTGTATATGTTAGGGTTGTAGGTTATGTTCCTGCTCTGTTTCTGGAGGTGTATTCTTTGGTTCAGGGGGTGGTGTGCTGACTGTGGAGGATGCTGTGCGTGTGCTAATGTCATTTAAGAGAATATTTGACCACTTGTCTTGATCTGTAGTGGATGGGGTCCAGTAATGTTTAAGACTACTTTCAGATCTATGGCCAGTAACTGTCATGATTTCTCTTGATGGCTGTCCAGCATTAGAGGTAACAAAACAAGTCAGAGCACACCCTGATCACTCCCCCCCCCACCCCCGAGGTAAATGTAACAATAAATATTTTTTTCAGCCTGGATTGGCAACTTACTAATATGATTTCAAAAGGAGTGGGGTCTCTTGGTATTCACCTCAGGGCCCTGCTGTAAAGTCGCCCAGCTACCAACATGCACCTACCTGCACATTGGCTGGGGACTGCACCTTAATTAAGCCAATTTTAGACTGATACACTCTATAAAGGTAAGCTATTTGAGGCAGCTGCAGTTTAGAGTAGGGACACAGCTGATGGGTAATATACCTCGATGATGGTAGCTGGGTGACTTCACAGCAGGGCCCTGAGATGAATACCAAGAGAATCCCCCTCCTTTTGAAATCAAATTAGTAAGTTACCAATCCAGACTGAAAATATGTTTATTGTTACATTTACCTCTGTGGGGGTCAGGGTTTGCTCTGACTTGTTGTTTTTGTTGATGTATGCCATATACAGTAGCACCCTTCATTTAGAATCCCATGTATAGCTTGTGAATGAGCAAGGGTGAGCAGGTAACACTGAATAAAGTCAGCGTTAGAGAGTAGCTGGACTGCAGTCCTCCTGAAGGAATGATTAGTGTAACGTTTGCTGAGCTTTGCATCTGCTGATATCTTTACCATCATTTCCCCAAGGAAGTTGATTTCCATTGGTTGTTTAGTGTACCAATATCCCTGGGTATCTAGTATGCGCTGTGGTAAGTGTTTTGGGTGAAGGTAAAATGCTGGGGCATTAGGAGGGCATTTAGATATATAGGATTTGAATAATTTTACAGGATAGTCAGAGTTGTTTGGCTGTTCATAAAGTAGAGCCCTTAGTGTTTCTTTTTCTTGTTCATTGAACCTGTTATGGTTTTTAGTCAGTTCATTAAACGTGAGTGAGATACACTGTTTACCTGACGTGCCTGTCTGGAGTTGGAATGAGTCCTGTTGGAGTTGTGTGAGCCCTTCTCTCCCTTTTCTAGCAAGTCCGATTTGTATCTCGAACCACAAATGCTGAATTAATCCATATGTAGTGGTAGGATTGAGCATTGGTGAGCTCCAGATGAGTTTCAGATCGGCATCTGAGATGCGTGGGTGATGTGTGCTTATGTTACGTCCTGCACTCCTGAGCTGCTTGAGCACTGCCACAAATACATTATTTGCAGCAGTAAACTCTGAATTGGCCAGAATATTCAAGTTCAAGTTCAAGTTTATTGGCAGGAAATACTCCATTGAGCAGTCTCATTTGTAAGGAGGTCCCGGTGCATAAAAGGGACAAAAATATAAACACATTGACAGCAAAGGGCAGTATTGACGTAATAGGGTATACCAATAAGGAGATGCACAAGAGATGTCAACAATGAAGTACTTGAGGGATTACATACTATAAGTAAACTGCGAGGGACAATATACAGAATCTATATGAAAACTGTAAGCCTCATAGGTAGCATAGGGTATCATTAGCATGTGTACAAGGATGTAAACAGAGCAGTGCTTGAGGGCTTGCATTCAGTGGAAAAAGTGCGAGGGAGCAGAGGTAAATTCTACTTCTTCTGGGGTGAAGAGCTGGGCACTGATGGGGGATAAGAGGGAATAGGGGAATTGGGTGGCCTGTCATGTAGAGGACAGGAGGGGAAGGCCTGACCTGAGGGAATGAGAAGGGAAGGGAAGGAGGGCTGGGGCCCAGGGGAAGCAGGGAGGTTCAGGAGCAACAGATGTTACTCTTATTGAAAGTGTCGTTGATGGAGGGTCCTGTTTCTTAGGACATTGACAGACTGCTGAGAAGAGTTTGTGCCTCAGATATTTGAAGATATTTATTGAGACTATGCTGGAGAGTCTCGGAGTCTTCTGTAGGTTATTCCATGCTGATGGGCTGGTGTAACTAATGGCACCCATGCCAACGATAGTATGCATTCGGGGTACATCAAGGAAGATGAAGTTGGATTTTCTGAGGGAATAGTGGCAGTGTGAGATATTGGTGAGAGAGGAGATATAGGCTGGTAACTTGTTTAGTGAGTGTTTTAGGGTCCAGGTACCTAGATGTAGCAGTCTAACTACTCTGCAGTTCTGTACTATTAAAATGTCGGCACAGGGTTTAAACAGCACCAACCAGAATAGCGTGGTCAACTACCGAGTGGTAAAAATAGTGCAGATTTTTCTTTCGCTGGGGGCTCTACCCCTGCACGCCGTGAACTAAAGTATACTAACTCTGGGGGGAGTGGATATCGGGGAAAGTTAAAAAATCATGGGGCTGTGGAATACTGTTTCCACAGCCACACATAAATAAATATAAGTCCAGAGTGCAGTAAAACATGTTGGAGACTAGAATTAGAACCCAGGTCTCCAATGGTGCCAGCTGAGCTGCTCCCATGGTGTGGAGGGCTGGGGCATCGAGAGGCTCAGCCAGCTTCCTGGCTCCTGGTACTCTTGTTAGTCTCCAACACCACGGACAGTGACCAGGGGACCGCTTACAGCAAGCGCTGTAAATCCCCCGTCGCTGTCCTGTGTAGCGCTTATCAGACTAGTGCTGTGAATTGCGGCGCTGTTCTGGTAGTGCTTTTCTAACCGGGTACCTAAAAGATAGACAAATAGAAACATAGAAGTTGACGGCAGACGAGGACTGCAAGGCCCATCCAGTCTGCCCATTTTTTTCTACCTTATGAATGTGCCATAGGCCTTTATTCTGTCAATGGCCTATCTATTCATACTCATCTGTATTGCTCCCTTATACCTATCCCATGCCTGTTTGATGCCCTGCACTGTATTCATATCCACTACTTCCTGAGGTAGGCCGTTCCATGCATCCACCACCCTTTCTGTGAAAAAGAACTTCCTCATATTATCCCTTAATTGGCCTTCCTCTAATCTCATGCTGTGTCCTCTTGTCCTGCGATTTTTCTTGTATTGAAATATGTTAGACTCTTTCACCTTGTTAATGCCCTTAAGGTGTTTGAATGTTTCGATCATATCACCTCTCTCCCTCCTTTGCTCTAGGGTATACATATTGAGCTCCATTAATCTGTCCTCATATGCTTTCTGATGCAGTCCCTGCACCATTTTGGTTGCCTTTCTCTGGACTGTCTCCATTTTGTTAATGTCCTTGTGCAGGTGCGGCCTCCAGAACTGCACGCAGTACTCCAGATGAGGCCTAATCAGTGTTTTGTAAAGAGGGATTATTTCCTCCCTCTTCCGACTTGTGATGCTCCTACTAATTTTATTTATTTATTCATTTTATTTATTTATTTAAGAGTTTAACCAGGAAGGCATGCTGAACGGAGGCCACTCAATTCCAGATGCGTCCTGGGGAAGGGGAAAATGGGAAACTATTACAAATAGAGTAAACATATATGAAATACAGTACAGTAAACAAATGCTCAAGGCATCTACAATACATTTTTGCTACAGAGCCAATATCCCAAAAAGGTTACAAAGTGGATGGGATACCGGTGTAATAATCAGGTGAGTGAAAACTACAACACATTTATAAAGACCAAAAAGGTGCCTAGCATACTTATACATAAACAACTATTTTGAAAGGCCCTATATACCCTAACATCCCTCTAGCCTTACCTACGGCTTTAGTGGTCTGCTTGGATGATTTCAGGTCATCTGTTATGATGATGCTTAAGTATCTTTCTTCCCTTGTGATTGCCAGCAACTCCCCTCCCAACCTATAGGTGGCTTCAGGGTTTCTCTTCCCTATGTGCATGATCTAGCACTTCTTTGCATTAAACCCCAGTTGCCACTCTTCAGACCATTTTGCTAGTTTATCCAGATCTCTTCTCATTCTGCACACCCCATCTGGATCATCTACTGTGTTGCAGATGTTGGAGTCATCTGCAAACAGACAAGCCTTACCCTCCAGTCCATCTGCAATGTTACTGATGAAGATATTGAAGAGGACTGGCCCCAGGACTGATCCCTGAGGTATCCCACTTGTGACTTGCATCTCTTCTGACTGTATACCATTTACCACCACTCTCTGTTTTCTGCCCATCAACCAGTTTGCCACCCAGTTGACCAACTTCTGACCCACCCCGTGCCTACCCAGCTTATTAATCAACCTTCCATGTAGAACAATATCGAAAGCTTTGCTGAAGTCAAGGTAGGTGACATCAACTGCTCCCCCCCTTGGTCCACCACTCTGGTTACCCAGTCAAAGAAATCTATGAGATGAGTTTGACAGGACCTTCCTGTTGTAAACCCATGCTGTCCTGGATCCTGTGCTCTATGGATTTCAGGTGTTGCATTATCCTTTCCTTAAGGAGTGCCTCCATAATCTTGCCCACTACTGAGGTAAGACTTACTGGTCTGTAGTTCCCTGCCTCCTCCCTGTTGTCACTCCTCTGGAGTGGGATCACATGAGCCTTTCTCCAGTCTTCTGGGACCTCTCCTGTGCTCAGAGACTCACTAAGCAGTTCTCCTAATGGCTCTGCTAGTTCCACCCTTAGCTCCTTTGGTACCCTGGGATGTATGCCATCAGGTCCCATTGACTTGTCCACCCTGAGTTTAGCGAACTCTTCTGGGACCCTTTCTTTTATGAAGGGACTTGTGCACACCTCCTCCCCGTGTCTATGGTGCTGAGCTGTGGGCCCTGCCCTAACTTCTCCTTGGTAAATACTGAGCAGAAGTATCTATTTAGGATAGATGCTTTTCCTTGGTCCTCCTCCACACATTCCCCCTTATCCTCTTTGATCTTAGCAATACCCCCTCTAGACTTTCTCCTTTCACTAATGTATCTATAGAAAGTCATGTCCCCTTCTTTTACTGTTCGTGCCAGTGATTCCTTGGTTTGGGTCTTTGCCTGCCTTACTGCCTTCCCTGCTTTCCTTAGGGAAGTTTGGTATGCCTCTCTATCTTCGTCCCGCTGTGTTCCCTTATATTTCTCGAAGGTCAACCTTTTGGCTCTGATCTTTTCTGCTACTGTTTTTGAGAAGCAAAGTGGTTTCCTTCTTCTTTTGCTCTTGCTTTTCTCCCTAACACAATGGGATGTTGCTTCAAGTATTGCATCCTTAATGCTTGCCCACTTTGCCTGTACCCCCTCACCTGTATTTCTTTTTGCCACTCTGTTGGCCATCTTATCAAAGTCAGCTCCTCTGAAGTCCAGTATTTTTGCCTTGGAATGGGATGATTTCGTTCTAGTGGCCAAATTGAACAATACCACGTGATGGTCACTGGCCCACAGGTGACCTTCTACCTGAAGATCTGTGATCCTTTCCCCATTAGTCAGTATTAGATCCAGGATAGCCCTGTCTCTTGTAGGTTGTTGTACCAATTGTTTGAGGCCCTCCTCCTGCAGGGAATCCACTATTTGTCTAGTGCTAGCGGAAGTTCCTGCTGATATTGACCAATCTGTATCTGGCATGTTGAAGTCTCCCATTATCAGAGCCTCCCCTTTAGCTGTCATGTTTTGTATATTTTCTAACGGTAATATGTGTAATGGGCAAGGGTTTGCTGCTGACGCCGACCGCTCTTTTAAAAATGGCCTGGTCGGGTCAGGGCACAGGTCCACCCCAGCTACAACCTGGAAAGGAAAAACACAAGGTAATCCAACTATGCCAACCACCCAGAGGTGGATTTTGTATGTGACGCCCAGCCAGTGGATGTCAGGGAAAATTTTGGGGAAGGGGGCACAAGTTCAATTGCTACTAACTGGGACACAAGGAGAGGCATGAAGCTGACTCGAATGCAAAGAACAATGTAAAAGCTTATTAAACACAACTATGCAATAACATTACACTAAATATCTACACTGTAAAACTATAAAAGACTAGAACATTACAAAGGTAATGCACGGCATTTCTAGATTGAAAACTCTAAAAGATAAGATACCTACAATTATACTGTACCCTACTCAAAAATCAGCTGTAAACATTCTAAGCCAGCCACCCTTGACTGTCCAACCAGGGAAGGGGAAAAAGCAGGACAGAGAACCAGCTGCCCGGGGCAGGTGAAAACGCAGAACAAGACACAGGCCAGGACTATTCCGTGCAGGTGTGGGTCATTGGCACAAAGGTCTCTATAGACCACCAGAAATTACACCCCTTCAGAAAAAAGTCTGATGACTCCACCCAGCTACAGCCCCTACATGGACTGCCAGGACACAAGGTCACCCAGCCACAGCCCCTACGTGGACTGCCGGGACACAAGAACAGACAAGGACACGACAGCTGGGCAGGGAAAACAAGGTTGGGACACCTGGGATCACACGCAGGCTGAAGGGTGGTGGCACAATAAACATTTCTGTTAAAATCTTGTGTCTGTGTCATTGAAGTGAGCCGAAAAGGTAGGGGGTGGTGTGCGATGTAATGCCCTGCTTGCTTGGATGGTAATAAATGCCAAGTGAAGTGAGCCAAAAGCTATGACTATCAGGCTATTACAATACACCCATCCATGTGGTAAGGCAGTTCTTTTCCTATTTGGCTACGTGATGTAATTCTTCACCAAAATGGAGAGGCAGGAGGCACGAGGGGAGAAAAGGAACTAGTTTATTGGCAACTGATTATCAGGTGGGGTCACAAGACAGGGACAATCATATATACACACAAGCTACTACTTTACTATAGGCAAGAGGAATAATCAGCTGTAACAGCTATGCTGTAAGAGCGTCTGGTTTCTATTTTTCTACCTCCCTGTAAGAGGGAAGCTCTATGGCAGAGAATATCTAAATGGATCAATAGACTGTAATAGCTACACTGTAAGAGCGACTTACTTATCTTCAGATATCTACTTCTAACCCCGAGGTGCACTTCTCCCTAAACCTTAGGTTTTTAGAATTACAGTCATTCCAAAACTACAAGAAGAGTCTATGCAATAGATGATCGTCAGTTGGTGCATGTAACTTTCTCTGTCGACGAAAGAAATGTGAAAACACTACACTGATTTCCCAGTGAAACACAGAACCTTGGTGGGAAAACTAAGGATGAAGAGAGAATTTAACAGACTATGGGTCCTCAGCTACAACCCACCTCTCTAGGGTTGCCGGAAAGGAATACAAGGTCTGGCTACAGTCGCTTCTAGACTGCCCAGAAAGAATAGGCGATGTAAACCACTTGGCCACAATCCACTTCTGGATTGCCAAGTGAAGGGATCAAGAAGAAGAAGAAGGACCAACCAACAGTCCACTTCTGGACTGAATATATACTCTAAGCTGATGAACACACCAGATCAGGAGAATTTGAACCTCTGGACCACTCTTGGACTCCAGGCAAGCACTCCCTCTGGACTGAAGACACACACTGGCTGACACTCCCACTGGACCAGGACCTCTGGACCACTCTTGGACTTCAGGCAACCACTCTTTCTCTGGGCGTCGAAGTGCATCTGTCTTCTGAGTTCCAAGGCCGGACGAGCCAAGGCACTCGCAAAACAATAAAACATACGTCGAACTACTACCAACTTGGAGTTCACGGCCGGACGAGCCAGGACACGCTAAAACAATAAACCGAACGTCACTTGAAGAACTGACACTGACGAGTCAAACGGTACTCTGCTGTGGATATGAAAACAAGAAAAAGGATGGCAGACTTCTGCACTGGGTCAAGCCATACTGGGTAAACTGTGAGAGGAAAATAACAAATGGGACGATGCAACTTTGAGGCGACTGCGGTACGGCTCTTCTTGGATTGACTGTTGTCTGCTTCTGGATGCACTGGAGAATGATTCTTGAAGGATGGGTGAAGTCTGACAGGGCTGCACTGGGGTGAAGTGATTCCAAAGACAGTTGAAGACTTATTCCGATGGTTACCCAGCACCGAAATGCTGGCACACAGCAATGCAAGACAGTTCTAACATTCAATAATGTTCATGAATGACTAATAACAAAGGAAAATGCAAACAGAGTCTCAATTTCTGCTGTAGTGGTCAACAACTATATAGTCTCAGTGTCCAGACCACAGTAAATATACAGGCAATTATCATACAGATTTAACCCTAGCTCTGGTGGACCTAACTATAATGGGGTCCCTTCTAGCTAAATTGGGTTCTCCTGTTACTGTGGAAATGCTACAGTGAGAAATAGGCTCTCGGGAAGGCTATACAAAAGATGTGTGACCGGGGTCCCTTTAACAATGGAGGACTTATGTGGCTAGCTAGGCTCCTATTAAATCTAGGGTCGCTCCTATCGCTGGGCCCCTAACACAGCTGTAAGCCTAAATAACTAGCTATGGGTCCTGGGCCTTGTGGTACCCCTCATTTATTAATGTTGAGTCTGGTGCCTTCATTTGGCTGGGCCTTGTGCCCTAGTACTGCTAGGCTGACTTGCCTTAACTGGCTAGACTGGGGTAGCCCTTTACTACTACTGGGCTGGCTTGCCCTAACTCACTAGGCCGGGGTAGCCCATTACTACTACTGGGCTGGCTTGCCCTAACTTTCTAAGCCTGGCACCTACTTACTGCTAGGGCCTGGTGCCCTTTTTAAACTGGGTCTGGTTTTCCCTCTTAATTTTTTATGTGCCCAGGAGCGGCAGGGCCCCTTTAATATTCCTGGCACTCTGAGCTTACTGCCACTCTTTTTCTTTGTCCTGCCTTATTCCCTCCCCTTTCATTAATATAATTAGGCCTCTTTACTGGCCTTGCTTCCTCGGCCCTTCCCCATGGGCGTCGCTACACCTGCCCCTTCTGAATATTAATTAAGGGTCCTTGGACCCGATCCTCCCCGCGGCGCTCAGCCGCTCCTCTTCACACTAAGCGCAAATAAATAAATAAATAAAAACACAGTCGTTTTTGAAGGGCGGCCAGCATGTTACATCGTGCTGCCACCAACTCACCCAAGCCACTGGGAGGTACAAGGAGCAAGCGGGAGGCAGGAGGTGTGCTGGCAGTGGGAGGGAGATTCAGCAGGCAGCTGGGAGGATGGCAAGGAGGCCTAAGACGGCCGACTGAACAACCGGCGGGGGACCAGAATTACTTTTAAATTAATACTGGGGCCAAAATAAATAGACAAACAAACAGGGCTCATAGCCCAACGACCGAACTGGATGTTTTTTCTCTTCTTGTGGTGCCCCGATAGCACAACCGACTGCACCATACAGCTTCTGGGGCAGTCATCAGGTGCTGGAGGCAGAGCAGGAGCACAGACAAGTTCTCGGGGACGGCTTCAAGAACAGGTAAGCCTCTTACCATTCTCCTTAACTTGCTGTGTCCTCCCTCCTCTACAGCTACCCAGGAATACACAGAATAAAAAAAAATGTTAAAACTTTTTGAAACCAGGGCTTCTGGTTCCAGAATGGTTAGGGTGGAATGCTGTACATGAGCAGCTTAGCACAGCATTCCATCCAAGCCATTGTTGCTGCAGCTGCATAAAATCTCTATTTATTTTTATGTACAGGGTGCACAGGGCACCTTAGAGTGTATACTGGGGGAAACTGGGGATTACTGGGGGCCCTCTGACTTTGGCATATTGCATCATTATTTCTAACAAAAGCATCACTTAGTTGGCATGTTACAAAATCAAACAGTTTGTCATTCAAGTAAATAAAATCACAGTGGCATGATCACTTAGTGGCCATCTTTGGCTGGCAGGTATTAATCCAAATTTGTTCATGCAACCAGTTATTTAATTACAGTTCCTTGGCTCAGTGGAGACCTGCCCTGGCTCCTGCCCCTTTAAAATCAGTACGAGCCACTTCAAATCCCATCTGAAGGCATCTACAAAAGTTACCATTCATTTGTACAGTTCCTGGCCCCTTTTAGACTGGAGGAGCCTGATTTTTGCCTCCTTAACTCTGGGGAGCCTGTCCCCCTTCTCTCACTGTCAGTGGGGCTGTCTCGTAGCTCAACCCCATGGGCAGTCTTTGCTGGGGCCTTGAACACCCCCACATTTCCCTAGCTCCTCGGAGCCTTTTTTGACCCGCCCCATTGGCGGTCTTATATTTGAGGCCTTGCTCTTGCCCCACAGTCACTTCTGGCACCTGGAGCACCCAGGAGTTTTTTATATATATAAAAAAAACAGTTCCTTCTCCCTTCTGGAGGCCAGCATCCAAACTTGGTGCTGCCACCACTCACCCTGTCGCCCTCCTTCTGCTTCTCGGGCCAGGACTACTGATGCTGAAGATGGGAGGGACTGGACCCACCTCCTCCCACAGGCCTCCACTGCTGCTAGAACTGGAGGGGACAGCCTACCTCGGCTGCCACCGCCTCTTCCGGAACACCTGCTGCCGGACTGCTCTTGGAAGGGACTGCCTGGACCTGCCGCCCCTCCCAATGAACACCTCCCACTGCTAATGAGCTGGAGGGGCTGGCCTTCTGCTGTTGCCACTGCCCCTCCCTGCACACCTGCTGCTGGACTGCTGCCTGGAGGGGTTGGCCATTTACCTTTGTCACCACCCCTCCCCATGGAACCACTCTGCGGCCAGTGAGGAATGGAGGGGATGACCTGCCGCCCCTTCCAACAACACTTTACCACTGCTGCGGCACTGGGGAACCCAGTGGATTACTGCCACTGATCACAGAGAGGGAGCGATCACTGCTGGACCAGCTGGGACATCAGGAGGGACCCCAAGACAAAAGGTAAGTCTCCCCCCATGGCCGAGCCCCGGCCAGACTAGTGCTCTCCTCGATGCCGCTGCTGTTTCTTTTCAGCTTCCCACCTTGGAATGAACGGCCACTACCGTTCAAACAGGCTGAGGATTCCATTTCAGAATCCTCTCGAGCCCATCCCTGCATGCTTGTCCTTGCAACTGGGCCCACGCCTGCAGGTGCCCAGTGAGAAGTAACTGGGGGGGGGCTCTAAAAAGAAGAAGCGGGCAGGGAAAACAAACAGGCAGCAATATATTTTTATTTAAAATTGAGCCCAGCAGGGGCTTCACGTTTAGACGGGGTTCCTACTCTTACCTGGGCACCTTTCCTACCTAACCAGCCCCAAAGCACCCTGATGCCCAGTTTTGGAGGGCACCAGGACTCTGGGGCACTACATGTGTCTATGTCCTCCCCCTGATCTGGAGGCCTGGAGGATAAAAGGTCTATTCAGGCCAGCATGGAGAGAAATGTAGGCGCTTACACTGTACTGGATACCATCACTGGCTCATACTTCACTGTAAAACTGATGGAGGATCTGGCCAAGTTCAGCTGCTGTGATGGTCTTAAAATCTATTAGTCGGGATGTTGTGGTAAGCCAGTCGCTGAAAACATTTGTTGCCCAGAGTCTGCTTTTGTGTGTATTTGGTTTGTTTGTTTTTCCATTCAGGTTCATCTAGCTGTGCTGTTGATAGTGGTATATGTCTCTTAACTGTGTTTTCTCCTATTATAATTAGTTCAGTATGTTGAAATTTCCATTTCTTCATTGGTGGTTGATCTCCGAAGGTGCTGTCTACCCATTCACTGGTAGACAGATTTTTAAACATGTTGAAGTTCGTTTGGTAGTTGTCACTCATGGTGTCATTTGGTAGAACGTCTTGTTCTGTTGTCCTATGGCTAGGTAATAGTATGGTATATTTAACCAATTAGGCACAACAGTGTGTGGGTTATTGAGGGATTTATCCACGCCTTGTGTGGTGTGTTACGAGGTGCAGCTGAGTGATTTAACCACACAAGAAGTGGGTAAACCCCACCCAATAACCCACACCCTGCAGTGCCTTATTGTGATTATACATTGTACCCATGTATAAAATAAATTTTAAATGTGTTTAAGTATGTTTTTATAAATGCCATTTCTCAGTCGTGGGTTATTGCACGATATACCATGGTCATGTGATGTGTTTTGACCAGTGAGGTTACAGGATTTTCATACCCCCATTGTATAATATTGGTTAATTTATAGGGTATGTGGAGTGATTTGTGGTGGGTTGTACACAAACCTGTCACTCATGCTGTTGTGGTTCGGTAAGGTAACTGTGGGTATACTGGAGATCAACCAATGGTCAGGTGATATGTTTTGACCAATGTAATGGATGTATTTTATGTAGCCATGTTATAATACTAAATATGACCTCCTATGATCAACATGTTGTATTTAAAAAAAAAAAAAGTTTTCCTTTCATAATATTTACAGTATCAAGCTACAGAGTATTTAAATGCACTGGCAGGTTCTCCTGAGGTAAACATGTATGAGCAGTAATGTCAATTCACATTTGACAGTGCACGACCCCCTAGTAATTAAGAGCACTGTCTCCAAGTAATAGAACTACATACTCCAATACATATCTGATTTAACTATACATAATCTCAGAAGGATATCTTTAACTAACTAAATGTCATCCAATTGCGAACTGCTATATTCACTCACAACTCTGTACATGCACTGAAACTGGCTTCATATCCAATATGACTATTATAGATGAACAGATATTGGCTAGCTGAGGCTCAGTAAGGTGCACTGTGTCTCTACGAGATAATAGTTGTTACAACCTGGTACAATTGGTACAATTGCCAGACGTTGTAAAGCTTACATAGGAGGCATGGTAACAATGGAGGGTATATATTTTAGATGGGACAATATTGGAAAAAATCAGATTAAATAGGGAAAAAATCAGAGACAGCAATGATAATGGTGGGAAATTAAGAAGTTTTATTGGAACTGATATGATGACCCTATATATGAAAAATCTAAGATGGGGGGGGGGGTCCTATATTTAAAAAAACATAGGAAATCTGACTCTACAGCTAATGAAAGATGACTGAGAGATCATGATTAGGACCTCACACTAGTGTGTGTGTGCGAGGGTGGGGTGGGGATTTAATACAAGCAACTCCATATGGGTCTGGCACAAAAATGGGGCCAAAGAAATGTTTGTGTACTAGTGAATGATTGTCTCTCTCTGCCTCCCCCACTGTTCCTGTTATCTTTTTATTTTAAATACAACTGCTGATTGTCTTTTTTTGCTGTGGGAAGACTGGCTGCTTGCTGCAAGGGGAGACATGATGGTGCAGTGCCCTTCTGGGTTTGGGTTAAGTATGTGGCTACACTCACTGTTCTCTGTTTGCTGAGCCATCCAAACATTAAAATGAGAGTCACCTCTATGTGTAATTTGTGATGCGATCTCTTGACTTTGTGGCTGAATGTGTTCCGTTCCTTTTGCAATCATTTTATAACTGGTGATGCAATGTGTGTCCAGATGCAAAGTTTCAGAATACAATAAACCAACACCAGTGTGTGTGTGGGGGGTGAGGGGGGATGACGACAGGAAGCACCTTCCAACTAGTCTTTTTTGGTGCAAATTAACCTCTTAAAAAGGTTACACTTCTGAAATAGAATCAAACTATGCTGGAGCAAAGCAAATTTTTTGTAGGACTCAGAAACACAGACATGCCATCTTTTTTTTATTTTTTATTTATTTATTGAGTTCTTGGATAACACCTGTGAGCAGATGCTGTTTTGTAGGTTCCACATCAGTTGAACAGAAAATAGCAGAGAACACCCATTTACACATTTACAGAGATGGTACAGTAAGTTAAAGAAAGGTTCACACAAGTAGACACTGCTGAGGCATTGTACAACGTATGCCTGCATCCGTGAGTTCAAACACCCTGGAGAAGACAGACACAGAGAAGGTAACAGACAAAGGTGACATAGTGAAGGAATGGAGGGAGTGGGGGGGTGTGCCATGAGATGTGGGGGGGTAGGCAGGAATGGGGTGGGGATCAGTGAAGTGCTGAGGTTTGCAGGTGCCCCCTGTGTCAAAGGTGCATCTAAGTGCAGCAGGTGATTACCATGGGAGGGGGATAAGTGGATGCAATCACAGGTGTCCTTGATAATGAGGTGCTGACGAAGACTTCTCTTGTATGCACCAAAAGTTAGATGAAACAGTCACAGTTGCCCTCGGCAATGAGTTGCTGACAAAGCCTATGCACCAAGGAACCAGTAGTAACTACTCCGGAGATTGCAGGTGGTAGAGCGTTGATCCAGTGGGGTGCACAGTAGGAGAACGCACATTGTGCTAGTGCAGTGCGGCATCTAGGTTCACTAAAGATTTGATTGTTGGAGCTTCTGGTCAGCCTAGCACTCGTGCATCATGTGAGCAGGTTCTGAACTCCTGGTGACAGCAGATTTAGTGAGGCTTTTTTGGCAAGTAGGCAGGTTTGGTATTTAATTCTGTTCTTCTGTTGGAGCCAACCTGCCCAAGCATAGAGTTCACAGGTGTGGTTGAGTCTTGCAGCACCTGAGAGGAGGCGGCAGGCCTTATTTAGTGCCAAAGATATGCGGCAGAGGGCAGTGTCCATTGCTGACCCATATATGGCCAGGCCATAACAGATGAGGAAGACAATTGAATTATTGATGGCCAGGGTCAGGGCTTCGTTTGTTGGACTGTGTTTGTGATGGTAGTGTATCCCGATTCTGCCCCATCACAACTTTGCTAAGTGAGGGGTTACAAAAATTACATTGACACTTGGATAAAGTAGTTCAGAGCATTATCAATTATGAGGGATGTAATGAGGGACTTTCCTCATAGTGTGACAGTAGAGAGGTATTGCTTCAGCTCAAATTACCCACCACCACTGATTAATGCAGAACAAATAAAAGTGCTGAACATGTGCAGACCTTCCGGCAGTGACTTTCACTTTCCCTATCACCATTCAATCCTCTGTACATGCAATACTTTAACTATAGCCCACCTGGACAATGTGTGATTAAAATAGATGTGGTTTCCCTCTTTATTGTGACACTTTGCAAAATATCAGTATTTAGCAAAGGAGTGATGGGGCATAATATTGTTTGGATTTCTTGTGCTTAGTATTAGCCTTCTTTGATGCCGAACTGCTGCATTGTAGATCCTGACTTTCAGTTTTTCCAACCCCATTCAGTCTTCTGCACATGCAGTATTTTAACTCCAGTTTCCCAATCCCCATTCAACAACACTGGAACTGTTCTGCACAAGCGGTATGTTGACCGAAACCTGACTTCCTCCGCAGACTCCGTAAAGCTAAAAACCTGATTTACTCAAATGCAAATACAATGCAAGCCTGTTATAATGGATGTGTCTCTGCATACAGTTTTTGTCCATTATATCCAGTGTCCATTATATCCAGTGTCCATTATATCCAGAGGAGGTGGAGTCTATGTGTTAGGTGTGCCTGTGTGTGTGAGCATGGGCTCATAGTTATTGCAACCCTGCTGTACAACGTCATAGCTTACTCAGAACCCTGCCTAGTACTTATATTTCTGTACTTTGTGTTTTTATAGTTATTTAACTGTCAGGGAACATGATTTATTTTATGAAGTTTATTGCAAGGCAAGGCAAGGCAAAATTTATTTAAAAGACGCCCAATCCCAGAGGCTCTGGGTGCCGTGCAAAGCATTTAAACAGACATTTTAACATAATAAATATATAGATTTACATATAAATACAAATCATTACAAAAACTAAGCCTAACTATAAATCCTTATCTAAGCATTAAATGCCTTAGAAAAGAAAAAAGCCTTTAACTGGGCCTTAAAAACATCCACCGATGAGGCCTCTCTGACCATAGTTGGTAAGAATTCCACAGAGCAGGGCTGCGGCACTGAATGCTCTATCGCCGGCTGTTTTCAGCCTAGTTCTGGGAATGGTCAGGAGGCATCTACTGAGGAACGGAAGAGGCGCGAGGAGCAGGCAGGTGACAGAAGGTCTAACAGGTAACCAGGGCCCTGTCTGTGTAGGGCCTTATAGGTAAGAAGACCCACCTTGAAGAGGACTCTTCACCTGACTGGCAGCCAGTGCAATTCATGCAAAACTGGTGTAATATGACAGAACTTTTGCTGCCCGGTCAGCAGTCGGGCAGCTGCGTTTTGCACCAGCTGCAATCTGCGCAGAGATCCTCCCATGACCCCGAGATAGAGCGCATTACAGTAATCAAGCCTAGATGTGACTAAGGCATATATCAAAGTAGGGAGGTCCAGAGGCGGAACAAGGGGTTTAATTCTGGCAATGTTTCTGAGATGATAAAAACAGGTACGAACCACAGAGGATATTTGAGCCTCCATGGTTAAATCTCTGTCCAGAATCACGCCAAGATTTTGCACCCAAGAGGAGGCCTTCAATGGCACAGACCCTAGGTCAAGCCCAGTTTCTGTGTCAGAGGCCATCCTATCACAAACTCTGTTCGACTCCACTACTAATACCTCCGTCTTATCGGGGTTCAGCCGCAACCAGCTGGAGGCCATCCAGTTGTTAATCTCGGGCCAGACAGATATTAAGCACATCCACTGCATTGGATGTTCCTGGGGTGAAGGAAAAATATAGCTGAGTATCATATGCATAGCAATGAAAACTCAAGCCATACTTCCTAATGATCCCACCCAGAGGCAGCAATATACACTGCGAACAACATTGGAGCCAATACTGATCCCTGAGGAACTCCACAAAGAAGCAGACTGGGTGTAGATGAGAAATTCCCCATCATAACCCGCTGCCCATTGCAGAAGTTAAGAAGACGATAGTAAGTCTAGTGGCTGGATGTTGGATTTCTAGGACAGTAAGAACAAAGGCAATTGTACTGTAAGGGTTGTATTGAAAAATAAAATCACTTCCCTTTTAGTGTAATCATCTAATGAAAGTTTATGCAGCTTGTGGACAATTATGTTGTAAGAAATTTAATGTGTGTAGCTCCTTCATCTAAATTATACATTTGCCAAGTCTGCTCACCAGCTCTGCAGCCCCTCCCCCCCAAAATGCACTAAAACTACCTGTAAAAACTTCAACGTGTTCATTATAAGCAGAGTTTCTGTCCATTATAACCAGAGGAAAATGCATTGGATTCGATATATTGGGTTTGGGAAATCATTTTTTGTCCACTATAACCGATTGTCCTTTACAACAGTGTCCGTTATAAGTGGAGTGCACTGTATCTTAAAAAATATGAAACTCCTGAACATTAAACTGCCCAAGAAAATCCTCCCCCACAAACGTACACAACCATATAAAATTTCAGTATTTAAAAATGTACAGTTTTTTCACTAGAGGAGGGCAAATATTTAGCAAATTAAACTCATTGAAATCCTATACACAAACACATTATTTTTTTACACTTCAATATCTCTAAAGATTCCAAAACAATTTACATGACTCTTTCAGAGATTAGAGAGTCTGCTCTAGACTACAAATCCTAAATGTGTCAATGTAGATCTGTAGAGAAAAAAACATGAACAAATATGTTGCAGGTGATACCTTCTATTGGACTAACAAAATTATTTTTAAGACTAGCTTTTGAGAGATAAAACTCTCTTCCTCAGGTCAAAGTGAAAACAGCTGAGCAGTATGACAGATATAAAGGTTGGATGTAGATTCAAAATCTAGACTAGCAGTTTACCAATCAAAGCATTGCAGTCAATTTGCACCTCTTACAAACAGGAAGACTAATTTTCACTGGAGTGTGTCGGTTGGAGAGAACAACTTGAAAGATCAAAGGGCTGCCTAATTTTACTCTGACTCTGGACCATTAATTAACTTTTCTAAAAATGTAGATCTCTAAAACCATCTTTCTGCAAACTCCAAACAAAATAGCAGATTTTACATTGAAATCACCAGTGATGCTAACTATAGGGGCGCAGTATGAGTACTACAAGAGTAATACATAATACCCCCAAAAAATTCATTGACTATGCACTGCACCCCAACAGTATGTCCAAATTTCACCATGGTGCCACAATTAAACTCTGCTCATTATCAAAAATGCACCTAAGGTGTATCTCATCTTCAACTACAAACATAACTTTCAGACCAAACCAACAAAAAAAATTAACTGACTTACTGTATGTCGAAAAAAATGAAAAACACATTTTTGCCCATATGCAGTCAACCAGCAGGAGTTCTGAGGCAAACTTAATGGCCCAGATATTCAGACTTGCGCCAAAGGCAAGCGCAAGTCCGGTGCAGTGCAAGTCAGATGCACCATGGGGAAAATGGAGCCATATTCGGAAGATGCTCCGGCGCAACCAGGCTGAATATGACAAAGATGCACTGCTGCCTAACCAGAGATGCACTGGCACAACCAGGAATGCACAGGATCATGCCAGAGCACAAAACCCAGTGAGCTGAGCAAGAACAGCAAGCAGCAGGGACACACAGGGAAGGAAGCTCAGGGGCACGGGCACAGGACACCACCAGCATGGCACACACGGGTACACATATGCACCATCCCAGAGACAACATAGGGGACAAGGGAATGGTGCACATAGAACCCCAGTCCACCCACCATGGAACAAGCACCAGGCCAATGCACTGTCACCACTGCCGTGCCAACGGCAGAGCCATGCAAGAGACACCCACCGGGCATGCCTACAGGATGCCGTGGCCATGGCGCCAGGAGGACAAGCAACCACAGAGAACTGTCATCCAGGGGCAAGGGAAGCACTGGCACAAGGGGACATTGGAGGGACACCAGAGACATGGCAATGCACAGCGGAACTGACACCTGCAGCATGGCTCCACACACCACCTGCAAAGAAAACACAGATACAGTGATGTAGCAAAAGAAATGCTTTACTCAAAATACAAAATCTGAACAATATACAAGTGTTAGGAGAGGCATGGGGGATGGTAACAGGAGGATGGAGACAGGATCCAGGGGCTATACAATGGGAAGGGGGTGTTGGACAGGGTAACAGGGTAAGGCCAGGTCAAAGAGGGGCTCTGTATAAGGCCAAAGGACTAACACTGTCCACAGAGCTCCACCACCATCTGCTGCAGGACCCTCCTCACTGCCACAGTCTCACGGATCTGCCACCACATCAGGCATGATGAATACAGCTGGTGCACCGCCAGGCTCCGCATGGCTTGCAGCAACCTGCCAGAACCCCTCTGGGCCACCATCCCAGGAACACCTAGGAGAAGGGACAGGACAAGAACTGAGTGATATGCTTGAATGAACCCCAGCCCACCCACAGTGTGCATTGGACAGTGGGGGCACACACCACCAGATGGACCATAAGGGCCCCACACATGGAGGGACACACCAGCCATCCACACAGTACACCACAGCGGTGTGGACAGGCTGATAGTGCTGTGCAGTGGGCACATGTGTACACAGGCATGGGCACATGGCACAGAGCACAGGCACCCATTGCCAGACACACACGGTGGAAGCCGTACACAACCCCCCGGGCGGCACCAGCCAGCACAAGCCATGCAACACCGGCACTCCCAATGGACTGTGTGCCCACCATGTCTGTGCAATCACATGTCTTTGGTGACCATGTCCGGACCCTCTGCCCACCCGTAACCCACAGTGACACAGTAAAGGAATATGAACAAGCCTACCTGGCCGACGCAGTCCTGCCGGTCATGCTGCTGCACCCTTAGCCGTTCCTGCCACCATACCTCTAACTGGTTCCTGCACCATGGCCGAAGCTGCCCTAGCCCTAATGTGGTTCTCTGGCCCTGGGGAAGGAAACAAGAGAGGTGGACATAAGTACACATGCATGCACAGACAGCCCCCCCCCACCACCACACAGAATGCATGGCGCTGGGCATGACCATGTCTGCCCTGTGGCCCTGTTGCCTGCATGACTGCAATATGTGCAGCAGCCATGCAGGATGTGCAGTGGCCACCAGGACCATGACAACCCCCGGTGGCAGCATACACTGTGCAGCCTTGTGCCCACTATAGCACTGCCCTGTGCAGGCATGCCACATGTGCATACTAGCCTGGCTGTGGCATTGCCCCATGCTGCACGCATGCCTGCAGGTGTCTGAATGTGTCCGAGTCCCAGCGGCACAGGTCCCCATAATGATGCCTGCATTGCTCCACCATCTTTGGAACTCCTCTGCAGCACTCCAGGGATGTGGCCACCTGCTGTCACACATCGCCATGTGCCTGCTGCAGGGGTACTTGACCAAACAGCTGGCCCTCAAACGGCTGTACCACGGCCACCAGATTCACAGTCTCCACATCAGTCCAGTTACTTGCACTCCTGGAACCTGTGTTGCTCACCATGTTGCCATGTGTGTTAAGGGTTGGCGGTGTAATGGCCGACACAGCAGGCACGTGGCGCTGCACGTGGATGATGCACAGTACCAAACAGTGTTATGCGACTGTGCAGCATGTGGATGCCCGATTGCCATGCACAGTGTAGGTGTACCGTGCAGCAATGTGCATGTGCACTGCACCATGGCTTGAAGGGTGATCAGGATCATGTACATGACCCTGAGGGCACAGTGCATGACTCCACACAGCTTTGTGCATGAACCAGGCATTTGCAACATGTGGCATCATGCAATTCGTGTAGCTGCGCAATAGCCGGCTGTGTCATGTTGCACCCACATGTGCGATGGGCAACCAGTAAGCGCATGTACAGCCCCACAATGCACCAGTGGGACATTCATGCAATAGGACCATGCTACGGTAGTGTCAGATGCATAATCATGTGAGCGGCGTTAACACAGATCCTGTAGCGCAAGTCGAAGTGAGCACGGTGCAAAATCGCAGTATTCAGCCACAGTATGCAAATCATCTCATCAGTCTATGCGAGGTGCATTAGGGCACATTAGCATATCATTACCGTTGCGCACAATACCATTTGCATGCAATGCACCTTATAAGTGCCACAGAACAGCACAGGGCATGGACCGGTATTGCAACCATTTAGGTATGTTGATGCTAGCTGGGATTGTGAGGCCTACACCAGCACTGCTATGGTGCACCACTCTGGGCCATGCTGACACTGACCCCATGTGCTGTTACTGTCCACGGGTAGCAGAATGTCTGAGAATGAGGGAGACGAGGAGCGTGAGCCTGCCTGCAAGCTCAGGCCAAACTTTACTAAGGAGGAACAGCGGGCCCTGTTCGAGGCCTACCTGGACAGGGAGTCCCTGCTGAGTGATGCCAAGGGTACCCCTCAGGAGAGGTTGGCAGGGTGGGAGGCCATGGTGACGTATGTCAACATCCACGGCAGGCATCACTGCACTGCACAGGAGTGCAAGAAAAAGGTTGGGATTGACAAGTGCAGGATCAAGGAGAAGGTGGCAGCCATCTGGGCATCCCGCAACAGGACCGGCGGGGGACCATCCACTGCACCAACCCTGTTAGCCACTGAGGAGCTGGTGGCATTCACCATCAGCCACGTAGCAGTTGAGGGTGTTCACGGTGGTGGGTTTCAGACAGGTGGCGGCTCCTCACAGCATGGTGAGTATGCACACTACCTGCATGTCTCGTGTGTGTGTGTGTGTGTGTGTGGGATATCACATGCAGGTGTGCTGGCTGCCGTGCGGCATGCCATGTGCATGGGTTGTCTGGTGCCATGCATAGGGCACCATCGGACTGTGGAAACAGTGCAATGCACACCTGGGGGGACATGTGCATGGGGTCTACAGCATCAGTAACACTGTGTTCTTTTCTTGCAGCACCATCATGTCTCTGTGGAGAGGCCCAGGTGGAGGCAGCTGCAGCCACTGTCCCAAAGGAGGAACAGTATACATCTATGGGAATCCATGGCAGGGACTGGCCACAGCGCAGCAGTGTGGGGATGGATGACATCCTTGGACTGGGGTCAGACGACGCGCTGGCAGAACTCCTGCTGGATGCCGGTCTGCTGGTGCTCTGCACTGACACCCAGCTGGGGGCCGTGTGCAACTCCAATGATGACTTCACACTGATCCTGGACAGCACCAGGTGTGTGGTACCTGAGATGCCCCAGGCACTGGCATGGGCAACATCAGGGCCCAGTGCTGCACCTGCAGCTGCGCAGCTGCCACCCATCCCTGCTGGCACAGTGGTGTGTGGCACCACTGCTGTGCTTGTCAAGGGTGGTGGTGCTGTGGCAGATGCAGCAGCACCGGGCGATGCCCAGTGGATGGTCAGACAGTGGCAGCAGGATGTGGATAACACTGGGCAGCACACCACTGGGTCCACTGCTGATGCGCCTGTTGTAACAGTACCCTCTGTATGGTCCCCCGTGCAGTGTCCACCAGAGCGGGGCACGGGACAGCGTGCTGTGTCATCCCCAGCTGGCCGGTGTCCTGCCCAGGAGGTGCAGGATGCTGATCAGCTGGCAGAGCACACCCGGATGCTGTGGGCATCCATGGAGAACCAGGCGCTTCTTGCCACGGAGGTGCATGCACTGTGGGCAGAGGTGCAACAGCTGGCCAAGCATCAGAACAGGGATCATATGCAGCTTATTAATGAGCTCTGCCAGCTGTGGGAGGCCACTACTGCATCACTGGACCACATGACCAATACTATTGTGGCTGGGTTTGCATTGCTGGCTGTCTCTGGGCTCAGCCATGTGCAGAGGACTTCCCGCAGTAACTCAACGGTCCAGGCATCTGGCAACCCCTGCACATTGGATACCAGGCTCCGACACTGGTATCCCTGGCATCCCCGGTGAGATCCTGTTTGGCCACCTGTATACCCCAGCAAGAACACGGTCATTTTCTCAGTCATCCACCCCTGTGGGTGTGTTGGACACCCCCCCCATTGGCCAATGTGCAGCCTGCGGCTGCTGAGTGGTCTTGGCGAAGCCACCCAAGTGGCTGTGGTGGCCGAGAGACCGCACATTTGCTCTGATGTGTGCGCTGCCCTTACCTGCTGCCGCTGCTACTGCCCAGTGCACACTTGGGGGGGGTGGTGGTGCAGCATGCATGTGGTGGCATGCATGTGTGTTGTGGCACATGCCCCTTGTGTGTGCTGGCCAGGCTGTTGGGCCTTGTGGCATGGGTGTGATGACAGCAGCTCAGTACTGGTTGTGCCTATGCACCGGTGTCATGCGTCTGATCCATGCCATGTTCCTCAGCCTGTGTGTGTGTCCTTACCTGTGGTGTGTGTGTGTGTGTGTGTGTGTGTGTGTGTGTGTGTCTGTCTGTCTGTCTGTCTGTCTGTCACTGCCTCCCCCCTTGCCTGCTGTGTGCCCCATTCCCTGCATGCATCCTGCTGTGCACATCCAGACCTGTGTGTGGAGTTGTGATCTTTGTGATGCATGCATGCCTGTTGGTGCACTTACCTGGGTTCTCCAAAATTCTCCTGTCTTATTGTAGCCTCCTGGCCTCTGCTGCCAGCCTGGGGTACCACCTCCCCAAGGGTGGCTGCCCACTGCCCTCCGGCCCATTGTCATCATCATCCCCACTGCTGTCACCCTCATCCACCTGGACAGCTATCCCATGGTCAATGACCATGTTGTGCTGTATGTAGCAGGCCAGGAATAGGCCACAGGCTTTCGATGGGCTGTATTGAAGGGCACCACCCGACCTGTCCAGGCAATGGAAATGCATCTTCAGCATGCCAAAGACACGCTCAATGATACTGCGTGTGGAGGTGTGTGCCTCATTGTATCTCTCTTCTGTGGGACAACGGTTGCCAGTAGCGGGTGAACAGCCAGGGCCTGAGTGGCTATGCACTGTCACCTTTGTGGGGAAGGGCATGGTGCTGTGTTGTTGCCACCCCAATGCCCATGCTGCCCAATGTCCCCTGTGCCACACCTACCCTGTTTGCCCTCCTTTCTCCCACATCTGTGCTGCATCCACACCCTGTCCTGTGCCCTACTCACCCAACAGGTACCCCGTGGGGATGTCCCCACATTCAAATCTCTGGCAAAGTATGAAGCTGTGCCAGATGAATGCATTGGGTGCACTCCTGGGGTGTGTAGCGCAGACAATGATTATGCACCCGTGGCATTGCACACCACCTGGCAGTTGATTGAGGGGTAGCCCTTGCGGTTCATGTATGCAGCTCCCTCAGGGCCAGGTGGTGTGTGCATGGCCATGTGGGTGCAGTCTATGGCCCCAATCACGCCTGGCATGCGTGCCACCCTGCGGAACTCCTGCATGTTTGCTGTACACTCAGCCTGTGTGCTGGGGAATTGTATGAACTCTGAAGCATGTGGCAGCAGAGCGTTGAGGAACTGTGTGAGGAGGCAGAATATGGCCAACTGGGTGATACCCATGGTGTCACCCATTGGTCTCTGGAAGGTGCCCGTGGTGAGCAGACACATCATAGCTGTCACCTTTGTCTTCACTGTCATGGCATGGCTCCGTCTGGTGGGTGACTGCATCTCCTCACTGCACAGCTCACAGAGCTGCCTCAGAATGACCCTGTTCAGGGGGTACCAGCCTATGATCTCCACATCACTATACTCCTCAAACATGAGTCGGGCGCAGTACCACCTGTGTTGGGCATACCACTGATGGGCCCTTCCTCGGCCATATTGCTGTTCCTTCCACCTCTTCACACCCCTCATTACCTCATCCACCATGAATGGTACACCATCTATTTTTCTCCTATTGTGCATCTGCTGTGTCTGTATTTGAGCCTGTTTTTATAGGCTCAAGTCCGCATTGTGCAACTTCTGTTTTGTTCCTGATTTGTGCCATGGTTTTGGGTTGAATATGCCATTGAGCCGCATATTCATGGGAATGCCCCCTTCACTTGCGCTGCATACATTACATTTGTGCCATGACACAATGGGACTTGTGCTGTGCAGCTGCACTGATTGAATCTCACTCTATGGTGCAAGTCTGTAGTTGTGACAGTGCAACCCAGTTGCGCCATGTGCAACTGCTCTGAATATCTATTTTTATGTTTGCTTGCACGCATGTGCAAGAAACATAGTGCCATCATCCGAGTTTTCAAGAGGTGTGTCAGCCTCTTCCAGTTCAGTCAGTGTATTTGCAGGCATGGTCACAGAGCGTCAATCACTGCTCCAGCTGTCTATGACAGCAGGAAAATGCAGTGGCATACAGTTGAAAGGGAGAGCTCTGCTTGAGTGAGCAGAGCTCTCCCCCTCACACACACATATGCACGCACGCACACTGCGTGCTCATGCGCCTTCCCCCTCCCCCCTCCACACTGTACGGCCTACAGGGGTGCCCAATCCCCCGTCGGCTCCATGCCCCCCAAAGCATCCAGGTGCCACGCTGGGAGCCCACCCCAGCATGGCAAAATGATGTAATGGCTGACGGGGGTGCCCAATCCCCCATCGGCTTCACTGTCTCCCCCCCTCCCAGTACAGGGTGCCACACTGGGAGCCCACCCCAGCGTGGCAACAGATACCATGGCCAACAGGGGTGACCAATCCCCCATTGGCTCCACGCCCCCAGTTGTCCTTCTGCCATGCTGGGACCCACCCCAGCATGGCAAATGTCCGCCGTTTTAAAAAAAAACTCTGTAAAGAAAAACTGTACTCGTAGTCTCCATGCACCCCCCACAACCCGCACCCACCCACTGCGCACCCTGCCTCCCCGCACCCCCCCTCACCCCATACTTACCTCCAGAGTTCAGTGCGACAATCATCAATGGACCGGGAACACATCTGCACTCTTCAAAGCCGACCGCGAACTGAGGAAATGCCGGCAAGCTGTATAATGGGATAGATAGGGTTTTCAACTTTGTTGCATATCTCAGGCATTTTTTTGAATTTTTGCACCAAATTTTCAACATGGGGTTTTCGGGACCCCTCCTCATGAATTCTTGCACTGTCATGGCGTTACTCGGGCCCAAAGGGTGATTTCGCAGCCACTGTGCGAAATCACCTTTCTGGAATGATTAACGAACGACACTGCCAGTGTTCATAAGGTGGGCTCTCAAAAGCCTATTTTGAAAATTTGGTGAAAAATTCTAAAATGACTTTTATGAGCGTGTGTTGCGCAGTTCCTATGCACGCTAGTAAGTTCGCGAATTTTCAATATTTTCACTCCAGATTTTCATCATTGCCATTTTATCACACCTTCTTATGAGCAGTACAGCTGTCATTTTTCACATCTCACCCAAAATGTGTTTCCGTCCATGTAGCGCACAATGGCGCAGTCGGTGTAGGAAATCAATGTACGGGACACATTAAGAAAATCACAGTGACACTGTTCATGAGCAGAGGTCTTAAAATGGCTATGTTGAAAATTTGGTGAAAAACTTCCTAAAAATGACTGTTTTACGAGCATGCGTGGCGCAGTTCCTACGCATGCTCGTAAGTTTGCGAAATTTCAATATTTTCACTCCAGATTTTCAACATTGCCATTTCAACACACCTCCTTATGAGCAGTATAGCTCTCATTTTTCACATCTCACCCAAAACGTGTTTCTGCCCATGTAGTGCACAATGGCGCAGTTGGTGTGCGAAATCAATGGACGGGACACATTAAGAAAATCACAGTGATGCTATTCATGAGCAGAGGTCTTAAAATGGCTATTTTGAAAATTTGGTGAAAAAATTCCTAAAAATGACTGTTTTAGGAGCGCATGTTGCGCAGTTCCTACGGACGCTGGCAAGTTTGCGAATTTGTAATATTTGCACACCAGATTTTCAACAGTGCCATTTTACCACACTTCCTTATGAGCAGTGCAGCTACCATTTTACACATCTCACCCAAAATGTGTTTCCGCACATGTAGCGCACAATGGTACAGTCGGTTTACGAAAACAATGTTTGGGACAGATTAAGAAAATCACAGTGACACTGGTCATGAGCAGAGGTCTTAAAATGGCTATGTTGAAAATTTGGTGACAAAACCCCATAAAATGACTGTGTTATGAGTGAGTATTGCGCAGTTTCCACGCACCCTCGTAAGTCCATGACTTTGTAATATTTTCAGTCCAGATTTTCACCAGTGGCATTTTTCCACACCTCCTTATGAACAGTACAGCTGTCATTTTCCACAACATGGCTGAAATGTGTTTTCACACTTTCAGTGCAGAAATGCGTGGTCGCTGTGGGAAATCATTGTTCGGGACAGATAAAGAAAATCACACTGACACTGCTCATGTTTGGAGGTCCCAAAATGCCTGTGTTAGCAATCTACTGTATAAAAAACCCCAAACTAGTTACATTACAGGTGTGCGTTGCACAGTTGCTATGCACGCTTGTGACTTCACCAGTTTTTTTTTTTAAGATTTTCACAGCAGATTTTCAGCATTGCCATTTTTTACACCTCCCCATGAACAGTACCGCTGTCATTTTTCACATCCTGTTCAGAATGTGTTTTTGCACCTGTGGTGCCAAATGCCATAGTCGCTGTGCAAAAGCAGTTTCGGCTAACAAACTGATATTGCCACTGTTCATGAGGTGGGAGTCACAAAAAAACCATGTTGAAAATTTGGAGTGAAAATACCAACGAATGCCTGAGGCGTTAGGGTTTCCGACCATAATGCCCCACCCTGTAGAGTATGATAGGCATCAGGGGTGTGACTTGGGATTCTTGCCTGTCATGCTCATACCATTCCACCCCCACCCACACCCTGCAGCTGGTGAGAGGCATCAGGGTGTGCCTCGGACTCTTCGGGCCCAAACTTCACCCCATTCTCCTATATCGCATCCATCTCACCGTATTTCCTGATGGAATAGGGTGCGCATAAGGACCAAAGACCCTACAGGCACACCATGACACTTGTCAGTGTCTGCAGGGTAGGGTGTGGTGAAATGGTGTGGTCGTTATGCCCGACAACCCAAAGGCACACCCCAATGCCTGCCACTCTCTGCAGGGTGGTGGTGGGGTTGGCTTCAGTTCAATACTTCGCTGCCATTCCTATTATGCAGCTCTGTAACTTCTACACTACTGATGTCAGTGCCAGCAAGCAAACATTCGCCATTGACAAATGCTTGTTTTCTTTGAAGTCAGCCACCTAAAAAACAATTACAACAAAGCAGATAAATTGCTTCCACAGCTAGATGGATGTGTGCATCTAGAGGCATCTCAGGGTCCTGCACTGTCGCAGCTAGATCAGGACCTGTGTGAATGAGGATATGATTCTACTGTCTCAAAATGAAAGGAATTTTTTTTTGCAAAAAACTGCATTAATGCACCAGTTAGGGTTCAAACTGAAGTGCAAAAAGTAGGGAAATGTGGTATTATGGTTTTCAACCCTAACTCCCCCCACCCCCACCCCCCAAGCAGCAAAAGGAAAAAAATATTATGATTTTGCTGCCCTGATTCTTGGCAAATCAGGGGTAGGGGTTCTCAACCCTAATGCTCGCCACTTTCCTTCAGCAAATAAGTTCTGATGTGATTTGTTTTCCTCAGGCAGGGCCCACAGGTTGTTGACAATGTGTGAGGAGATACAGTTCTGTGCATTTAAAGACTATATCAGAATGGGGTGAGCATTAGGGTGAGAATCCCAATGATAACCACACCCCTGAGTCACCAAGATTCAGGACAGCCAAAACCATAATGGGTTTTCCTTTTGCTGCTTCGGGGGTAGTTATGGTTAGAAATGCTAACACCACATTTCCCTACTTTTATTGCTTTAATCTGGACCTTAACTGGTGCATTAACACAGTTTTCTGCAAAGAATTTATAATATTTTGCCATTTATGTTTAAGATACATTTTCTGAACTATATAGATACTTTTGATTGGTTTTGGTGCTACAGTAGCTGTATCATATGACAGTATTATCATATTGTTTTATAAAGAAAGTTTAGATGTAACCCTATTGTTTAACAGTTCTTTGGTTAACACTATCAGCGAATGAGTAATTTCATAATTAATCCAATGGAAACAAAACTAAATTGAGTAATGTTGTTTTTATAATCCTTCTCAGTCTGGATGGTTCATCTCAGCTAACTAAAGATTTAGAACCTTGTTCTCCCTCACAAGATTTTGTTGTTATTGATGAGTTTAACCTTAATTGGTTACCTCAGAAATCTTCTAAATTGACCTCTGTTTTACAAACCATAATGTTGAAAAATGAATTACTTCTCCAACTTGTCTTCTATTGGCTTTTCTAAACATTTCTTGTTTGACTGGATATTGGCAAATTGGGTGCATAGACTAACCTCTTCTGAAGTGCTTCCAGATTCTATTAGTAATCATTCTCTAATATATTGTGTTTTGCCCAGTATGGCGACCAGAATACCCCCTTGTATTGCTACTTTTATAATTTTTCTAATTGATATTAATAGCCTCTTGTTGTACAAAGTTGAGGACATTGGCTGCTCTTACTCTGATTGTAGTCCTTCTGTTGATTTTGATTTGGACTATTTTTCTTCACAGTTGATGGCAATCCCAAACAAATCATTTCTTGTTATTGAAAAAAAAAAGGTTGTGAGGTGTGAATAATAATAAACGGTTCAGTGAGGAATTAAATTATATAATAAAACAAAGGATATGGTGTGGGCTACCTTCCAGTGTTTTTCTTCCCATATTTTGTTATCATAATATAGGAAAATCCATAATTCCTAAATATCTGACAGGAATACTTAAGTACAGTTACTTGAAGAAACAGCAAGATGAAACTGGTCTGCTCCAAAAAGATTTTGGTCCAACATCAATTTAATTACAAATCCTGTTCAAACGGTCATGTTTTGAGAATCTGGCTATGGTGACAAGGAATCAGTAATCCTTTTTGTTGTGAATATGGTAACTTTAAATGGAAACTTTATGGATTTTTCTCAGTTTTGTTCAGTGCTGTTTATACACAGTTTCTGACCTTTTGGTTATGCCTTAACTAATAGAAGTCAACTGTTTTTTATTTTATTTTTTATTTTAAAGCAGTTTCTCACTGGCATGATGGTGCAGTTGCAGTGTTACTGCTCTCACTGCTGGCAAACTGGGTTCAGGAATGATCCAGGAGCGTTAGAGTTCATTGTCTGTCAGTCTGCATCTGTATCCCCCGCCCCGAGACGTGACTGAAAGTAGGTAGCATTGTCCAGCCTTCCTTTCCAAGTCAAGAAGAGCTAAAGCAAAAAAATAAAATAAAATGATGGAAAAGGGAAAGGGGAAATTGTTTAACTTAGAAAGGCACACTAAGCCAAAGCTTGTTTCCTAGTGCAACCTGGGAGCATGAGGAAGTTAAGTGACTTGCTCAGGGTCACACAGTATGCAAGTGGGGGCTGTGGGATTCAAACTCAAGTCTCCTGGTTTGCAGCTCAGTGCACTAGACTAAACTGCCTCAGTGTATACGCTATACTGTCTCCTAGAAACCATAGCATAGACATTCTAGAGACCATTGCATAGGTCACAAACAATTTTGGATTCAATTTGTGTTATAAGACATATTGTCCTTTTGAGGTATTTTTTTCAAGCACATTTACAAAGGTTAAAATAATTTAAGAAATGGCATTTCTGGGCTTGCCCTTTGGGTGGTTGGCAACATATGAGGCTGCCATATTGAGACTAGGATTTGTATGTAAATTTCATAATCCTACACTGGGGCTTAGTGGGGACTATTGTGAAGGTGAAGCATCAAACCCAGGGTCTGCCTTGGCAGCTGCCAAACATTATGGTGTAGCAATCCTTTATTTATTTGGATTTTGTTAACAGGGTAGGCTCACTGAGACTGAAAGTCACTTGTTCAGGAGTGACATGGAATTAATTACATTCAACGATCATTTTTAAATAAAAGTAACAGTCATTGCTAGTAAGATACAGACAGCAATGTAAAAACTATGGAGTACAAACAGTATTAGCAAACTGTTTAAAATCTTTACAAAGTCGAGGCATATTGACAGATTCAAAATGCATAGACCTTAACACTGCAATGTTAAGGAAGTATAGCAGCAAGGTAACAGCAGCAAACGAGTAGTCTGCGCAAGGCATAGGTTTGAACAGCGACCTGAGAGAGGTCACTGGGGGGCCTCTGCAGGAACAAATACAGTGCTGCATACAAAAAGCATGCCCTTGAGGGAAGATTTAAAGGACCTGTGATTGGTGCATGCCTGGACATCATCTGTGAAGGTCATTCCACAGCCTAGGAGTCACAGAGGGAAAGCACCCTTTGCGAGTAGCTGTTGCAGTTCTTGGGACAGTGACGAGGGAGGAGAAAAGAATGGCTGTCTTGCGAGGCTTACATTTCAGGATGGAGGCAAGGTTATTAGTGGGAGGGAAGTGTACAATTTTATACACCAGACAGAGAGAAGAATAGTGAATTCTGCTTTTCGGGAGGAGAGGGGACCGGTTTAACATAAATAGTGCCTTGCAGTGGTGCTCCCATATGCCAGCACCCACAGCTAACTGAGAAACACAGCAGTACAAGAGTTCAAGCTTATTGAGCTCCATATCTTTGAGAGAAGACAGGATATGGGCACCATACAAATGTCAGGCAGTAGAATACTGTTAGTTATGGATATCCTGGCTTAAGAGGTGAGGTAGGGGTTTAGCCGATTTTGGAGCCCTAATTGTGGTTTAGCAATTTGGTCACCTGGTCAACATGAGGCTTAAATGAGACTTCCTGATCCAATTTAACTCCCATGTAATTGTTAAACTCTACAGCCTCTATGGGAGCACCATTCAGAGAGCATATTTTTAGCAATTCACTCCTGTCTGGGCCGAGACGATGAGGACCAAAGAGGATGGACTTTGTTTTGTGGCATTTAGCAGTAGTTTATTTGCCTTAAACCACATTTCCAGTAGATGGAAGTCAGCTTTGAGGCCTGACTCAATTAAGTCTATATCTGAGTGGCTCCTGTACAGCACCGCATCGCCTGAGTAGAACAGAACCCTGGCACTGCCACAGAGTTTGGGCAAGTCATTAATAAATAGGGAGAACAACAATGGGTCCAGGATAGAACCCTGGGGACTCCCATCTGTAATATCTCTGAGTGGGGAGGCTACCTCCCCATTTAACTAGCTGCTTACAGCCGGTTAGGTACCGTAGTTACTGAACCAGGAGCAGGAAAAAATTATCCAGACCTAGTCCCTTGAGTTTATGCAGAAGCAATTCATGATTGACTGGGTCAAACTCCTTAGTCAGGTCTGTAAAGATAGCACCAGCAGATTTGCCAGTCTCCTGAGCACCAAGAAGGTCTGTTGGGAGCCATGCAAGGGCTGCGTCCATACCATGCATTCTGAGGTTCTGTCATATGACCCCCAGTTCTGTGCACCCTGGGCTGGCTGCCAGTAAGGTGGAGGATCCCCTTCAAGGTGAGCTTACTCACCTACAAGGCCCTATATGGTATGAGTTCAGGCTATCTGCGAGACCTTCTGACTCCTGCCCACCCATTGTGTTGTATTTGCTCTGCTGAGGAGGGCCTTCTACTGGTTCCCAGGGCCCGGCTAAAAACATTGAGTGATTGTGCCTTTGTGGTGGTGGAGCCAGCTCTGTGAAACTCACGTCCTAGGTCTTTGAGGGAAGCCCCCTTGGTGAAAGCTTTTAAACAGGGTCTGAAGACATACCTTTTTAGAGCAGTCTTTGGGGCTTGGTATTTTTCCCCTTTTTATTTGTTGTTTGTTTCATGATGATGTTTTTATATGTTTTTATGCTAACTATGATTTCTTTAAGTACAGAGTCTTTGTTTGCTTAAGACTGACTTTAAAGAGTTTTTTTAGTGTCCAATAGCTTTTCCAGGTATGTTACAAGCCAGACATTCTAAAAGTGTTCCAGGCTTTGTCCCTTTTTCATTAGCTTGTGAGATCAGTTCTAAGCTATTTTGAGCATAGGCCCTTGACTCGTCTTTGAGACATAGGGGAATGAATCTTAGCTGTGTTAAGGAGACAGTTTACTAGGTAGTCAAGGGCAGAATTGACATTTTAGAAGCTCCTGACATCTTTTCACTTGATGGCAGCAAGGTCCTCCAGGAAGGCATTTTCATTAATCTGAGAAAAGCCCCTGACAATTATAGTTCTTCGAGGGGGTTTAGTGAATCCATTGTTTCAAATGCAAAAGTTGGTGAATGATCGCTGAGTGAATCACACATCACAACTTGCACTGCACATCCCTATTCCATAACCGTTGTCCCCCCCTTTTCCTACCCCCTTCCCTTTCCCCCATCCTTCTCCTACCCCTAGTGTGCCCTCTGAGTTGTCCTTGTGGTTCCAGATGACTCACCTTTTCCTACCCCCTCCCTGTCCCCCATCCTTCCCTACCCCTAGTGTGCCTCTCTGAGTTGTCCTTGTAGTTCCAGATGACTCACCTTTTCCCACCGCCTCTCCCATCCTTTCCCTACCCCTAGTGTGCCCTCTGAGTTGTCCTTGTAGTTCCAGATGACTCACCTTTTCCTACCCCTCCCTGTTCCCCCATCCTTCCCCTACCCCTAGTGTGCCCTCTGAGTTGTCCTTGTAGTTCCAGATGACTCACCTTTTCCCACCCCTCCCTGTCTCCCCATCCTTTCCCTACCCCTAGTGTGCCCTCTGAGTTGTCCTTGTGGTTCCAGATGACTCACCTTTTCCTACCCCCCTTCCTGTCCCCCCATCCTTTCCCTACCCCTAGTGTGTCCTCTGAGTTGTCCTTGTGGTTCCTGATGGCTCACCTTTGCCTCATGTCCCATACATATGTATCATAGTTGCGGAATTCAACTGCAACACTACTTGTTTGCACACCTTGTTTGACTGCACAGTTCTGTGGTTTTTGAACCTGCATTATGTAGGTCTACTACTGCTCATGCCCTTGCTGTTCATGCTAGTGTACTGTAATTGTTGTGTATTATCTTGTTTTCCTTGCATCACCATTTGTTGCACATTCTGCTTGATTCTTTATATTGTTGCACTCAAGCTGCATTACTTCTTTTTATTGCCTTTCATGCCCATGCTGTTTACATTAGTGTACTGTAACTGTTGTGTATTATCCTGTATTTTGTACTTGTTCCACCCAGGTCCACCTCAAAAATGAACCTTGCTCAATGGTGTCCACCTGGTTAAATAAAGATTTTGATTGATTGATTGATTGAATCAGTTAGTATTCCAGATGTTCTGATTCAATCTATTCTGCTAACTGGGAGATTATCCAGAATGGAATGGTTACCTCACTTAGTAGGGTGTCATATAGGTTCAGTAATGATTTGACTGAGGTGCAAGGCATGCAGGGAGGGAAGCTGTAGGAGCCTCCAATGATCCAGCTGAGGTAAAACCCCTCCAGTGATTATTACCTCATCAAGTGAGAGGGTACCCAGCAGGTAACAAACTCAAACAGTGGTCTAGCCATGGAGGGAGGGAGGGAGGGAGGGTTGTAAACTCAACCAGTGTAAAAGGGCTTAGCATCCCCTATCATGAGTTTCACTATCAGACATTCACAGTGAGACTGGTCCAATGTGGGAGTAAGGGAATTTCCTTCACCCTGAGGGTGTCCCTAATATACAGGAGGACACCACCCCCTTTTTTTGCCAAACCAGTTCTTCCTGTAAGTGGATTACCTGGGAATGGCTACTTCATTAGGGAGGAAGGAAGATTCAAGCCAAGTTTCAGACATGGCTAGGCCATCGGGGTTATATAGGGTCAGCCAGGCTTCTAGATCAGGTAGCTTGGGTCTGAGGCAATTAATATTCATAGAAACATAGAAACATAGAAGTTGACGGCAGATAAGGACCGTAAGGCCCATCCAGTCTGCCCATTTCTTTTTCTACCTTATAAATGTGCCATCGGCCTTTGCTCTGTCAATGGCCTATCTATTCATACTCATTTGTATTGCTCCCTTATGCCTATCCCATGCCTGTTTGAAGCCTTACACTGTATTCATAGTCACCACTTCTTGTGGTAAGCCATTCCATGCATCCACCACCCTTTCTGTGAAAAAGTATTTCCTCACATTCCCCCTTAATCAGCCCCCCTCTAACCTCATGCTGTGTCCTCTTGTCCTGTTATTTTTCTTATATTGAAACATGTTAGACTCTTTCACCTTGTTAATGCCCTTAAGGTGTTTGAATGTCTCGATCATATCACATCTCTCCTCCTTTGCTCAAGGGTATACATATTGAGCTCGGTTAATCTGTCCTCATATGTCTTCTGATGCAGTCCCTGCACCATTTTGGTTGCCTTCTCTGACTGCCTCAATTTGGTTAATGTCCTTGTGAAGGTGTGGCTCCAGTACTGCACGCAGTACTCCAGATGGGGCCTAACCAGTGTCTTGTAAAGAGGGATTATTACCTCTCTCTTACGACTTGTGAAACCCCTACTAATACACCCCAACATCCCCCTAGCCTTACATACTGCTTTAGAGGTCTGCTTGGATGATTTCAGGTCATCAGTGATGATGATGCCCAAGTCTCTTTTTTTCCTTGTGATTGCCAGCAACTCCCCTCCCAGCCTATAGGTGGCTTCAGGGTTTCTCTTCCCTATGTGTATAATCTTGCACTTCTTTGCATTCAGATGTTCCAATCTTAGTTTACTGGCACCAGACCAAAAAGGGCCAGTGTGCATGATATTAGGGGGTCCAGGGTTGGGGTCTGCATCTGCAGCACAGAGTAGGAGGGATGTTACAAGAGCTCCAGGAAGCCAGTAGCTTGAAAGGGAGGGTTTGACACCATATGGATCTGAGCTGGGAGCAGGAGAGCACATGAAGGTAAGGTACGGTAAGGTGATCTTTTTTTATAAAGCACCTTTCAAATACCAAAGCACCGTACAATACCACAATAAAACCAAACAATCAAGTGAATAAATAATTAACACAAATATGACATATAAAATGTAGCAAATGAATAAATAGGTTATAAATCATCGCGTTCCTGTGAAAAACAACTAACAACAGTCAAAGAAAAGCTTGTTGAAAAAGATAGGTTTATAGATTAGTTTTGAAACTTTCGATGGTCAAGCATTCTCATAACCGACGAGCTAGAGAATTCTACAGGGTAGGTGCCACATATGAAAAGGCTCGGGTACCAAAGGTTTTCAAGCATACCCTGGGAATCTCTAGCAATCCCTCATCAGCGGATCGGAGGGGACAGAGGGGACAGTAGGGAGTTAGAAAATCTTTGAGGTAGTCAGGTCCCTGTCCACGTAGAGCTTTAAAGGTTAGCAAGCCAACCTTAAAGGTGATTCACCACTGAACAGGCAGCCAGTGCAGTTCGTGCAGTACAGGTGTAATATGACTGGCCCTAGATATGCCAGTCAAAAGTCTGGCCACCACCTTCTGCACTAGCTGCAACCAGTGAATATCAACCCCAGGTAGCCCAAGGTAGAGGGCATTGCAATAATCAAGTCGGTTGGTGACAAAAGCATGGACCAGGGTAGCCAAGTCATCTGGGAGAACCAGGTGTTTCATCTGGGTGATATTCCTCAAATGGTAAAAAGAGGACTTGATGACAGCTGACATTTGAAATTTCAGTCAGACCATCATCAAGAATAACACCAAGGTTCTTCACCCGGTCTGAGGTGGGCAGCTGGACACCATTGAGACATAGGCCTGAAGGTTGTCCAGCCCCCAAACCTACTCCCAGGTGGCATGAGTCCACGACTAACACCTCAGTCTTCTCCAGATTCAGTCTCAACCAGCTGGCACTCATCCAGTCTTTGATTTCGACGAGACAGTTGTTGAAGACGGAGACTGTAACCACCTGTTCGGGTAGAAAAGACCAATGCAATTGAGTATCATCTGCATAGCAGTGAAAACTCAAACCATATTGTCTGATACTAGCTCCTAATGGCAACATGTACACTGCGAACAACATGGGTGAGAAAATGGAGCCCTGTGGAACCCCACAAGACAGAGGGAGGGTGTCAGAGGAATAAATTCCTGAGATGACCCTTTGAGATCTGCCAGTGAAGAAAGATTGAAACCATTTAAGAACTACACCCGATAGTCCACAAAGAAAATGCAGGCACTCCAAAAGCATACTGTGGTCCACAGTGTTGAATGCTGCAGAGAGATCAGGAAGGACCAAAATGGTACACGCCTTTCGATCTCTCGCAATTAAGAGGTCATTCAATACCTGGACAAGGGCAGCCTCCATACTATGTCTTTTCCTAAATCCTGACTGGAGAGCATTATAGATCCCATGAGATCCCAAGTAATCCTCCAGTTGTAAACCTTTTCAATAACCTTGCGTACGAAAGGCAGGTTAGAGATAGGCCTGTAGTTAGCTAACTGGTTTGGATCTAGGGAGGATTTTTTAGGGAGTGGTTGAATGACCACCTCCTTAAGGGGATCAGGAAAGACCTCCCCCTCTAAAGAACCCCAAATGATTTCAGCTAGGATGGGGCAGATAGTGTCAACACAACCCCTTAGTAAAGGGGTTGGACCCAGATCCAAACTACATCTAGTTGGGCACATACCCTGGACAATTCGGATGATATCCATGAGTTCCAGCTGGTTGAAATCTGACCAGGTAGGCCAGGTGCTCATCTCCTCCCACCGATCAATGCAGTCCCTTATGGGAAGTACCTGGCTGGTGCTGGCACAGATGTTGGCAAACTTACCTGCAAAAAAGGTTCCCTTTTTGAGACATCCTATACATAGGCAGCAAAAGGTGGGAGTAATTTGCTGAGCATTCAGTTAAAGTAGAAGGGTGTGTATAATTACACTGCTGCAGATGACATGGAGGGGACCAGCATGCAATCGGGAGTCAGCTCAGATAAAGACAAGAATATACATCATTGCAATTGACTAGAGCTGGACAGAAGTTGTGAATTCCGCTTTCGTGGAACTTTCACAAAATTTTATCAATTTCATGAAATTTGTAGCAAACCAGAGGAGAGACTTACACTTTTTTTCAGTTAGCATCAGGTAATGCTGGGTGACTTAGTTTGCAGAAGTGTCAGCAGGGAGACAAAGGACTGTGCAGGACAGCATGGGTGGTCGCCGGCCACCTCCCTAGGCTGACTCCAAGGCAGAGTCCTGTTGCTGTCCTTTGCACTTGGTCCTTAGTGCAGAGGGCCACAGTGTGTGGGCCCACATGAGGGTACTAAGTTAAAGTGATTTTGTGAGGTTTTGCAGATAAATTTTTCCCATAGTATGCCATTACCACCTATGCTTCAGATGTTGAAGCTGCAATTTGTTTTGCAAAAAAATCTGGCATAGTCATTTTTATTTATGTTTTATCAGCACTGTGTCCTCCAGTTTTCTGCGTGCTGCCACATCCCCAGAATGATGTTATGCAAGGGGAACTGTCAATGTTTACATGCAGCACCAAGGAATTCTGGGTAAATTATAATGTTGATGTAAATGATAGTTACTCAGAGGTGCAGTCCTTTATTTTGGTGGTGGTGACTGCATCTAATATGTAGATGTACATAACAAGGCATTGAGGGTACAATAAGAAGTTGTTTTCCAATTCCCTTACTGTAAGGTGCAGTCTCATATTTCTGTAGTTACTTCGACAATAACAGCTCTCATATGTTTATTTTCAAAACAAGGCATTGTGTATATAGTATCTAGCTGACGATATCTTTATTGAGAGATATAGTCACCTATGTGTAGATGTCTGCAGTACCAAGACTAACCAACAGAGGTCTCTGTTTCAAAACAGTGCTTAACTTTGTTTCCCTTGCATGATGTCACACTTGGGGGTTGCAGCACTGAGAAAAAAGGGGAGGGTTATTCAAATGAAGCAGGGCACAGAAATAAAAGCATTTATTTCATGGAAAACAACACTTTTTGGCTGTTTGAATGGTAGGAAGTTGAAACACAGCTCCCACAGGTTACTACTGCCATTTGCTATGGCAAGCCTCACAAAATCACTTTAAGAAGGATGATTAGTCATGCCCCCAAAACTTCCTGATTGGATGGGGGACTTCAACTGCTGTCTTTGGCTCCTCACCTGAGGAGCGCCACAATGTCATTATCAGCCTAGATAGATACACATATATATATATATATATATATATATATATATATATATACACACACACACATACATAGATACATACACACGTATATATATATAATATATATATATATACATACATACATAGTTGCATGCATGGATACACACCTAGATATCGCATATAGATACCATACATATATATATATATATATATATATATATATATAGATACATGATAGGCACCAGCGGATGTGTAAAATATTTTCACTCCTGCAGAGTGAGGCAAAGGCACTCGAGAGATATCCATGCCTCACGATGCAGAAGTGAAAATATTTTACATATCCCACTGGTGCCCATCATGTATTCAATTTATACAACAGGTTTGTAGTTTTCTTATGTGTTTGATTGGTTTAAAAGTCAGGCATTTGGTTTGAAGGAAAAGTGTTATTTTAAGTGTATGTGTTGCTCCGCTGAGGTAGGTCACTGTTGTGAATGGGGACTGTCGTTTTTGTGAATGAGAATGGTTTCTTTTGTTTCATTGGCTGTGTTTGCGTGGTTGTGGTTTTTTATTGGTTGCTGGGTGGTATTAGTAGGAGAAATGTGTTTCATGGATTGTTGTTCTTGTGGTATGATTGGTTGTTGTGAGTGACTGTTACTGCATAATGTGTATTGATTGGTGATGAGGGGCAGTGGGCGTGGTTAATTAATAAGAGTGAGTTCCGGGATGGTAGTCAGTGTAATGCATGTTTCTGTGCACTTTACATTTATTTTTTATTTTTTATTTGTGCTTGGTGTAACTTTATTTCAAGTGTGCTGCTTTTGTGACTAAGGTGTTATTTTTCACTGGACGTCTTCATGGTTCGTATCTACGACTTCTACAACGGCAGCTGCTTCTGAGGTTTGTTTCTTATTCTGTATTGCTTAGAGGAATTCGCTTTGGTTTCTTCTTTGAGGGCTGTCTTTCTGCTGAGCTGGAAAGAAAGAAGAAAGGCATAATTAAAACTCTTTATGTGATGTTGGGAATGTATGAGAAATGTTTACAATTGGTGCTGTTGTGGTACAGACTGTGTTGACTTACTTTGGTAAATGTTAAATGTGATGTGCTGTGCAGTAATAGTCGGGTTACAGAAGCAACTTGACATTGGTTTACAAATTGTGGAAAATTCATCCTTTGGCACACAAGTTTCAGTTTCTTCGGAATTTGACTTGGTGAAACAAGCAGGATTGTTGTGCTTGTCTGTTGCTAATCTGTGACTGTGAAGTGCAGCTTGGCATTCTGCTGATGTGGATGGTTGTGGGTTATCGTGGGAACTTAAAAGATTTGAAATACTTTTCTGCTTTTCTTCACTCATTTTTGAATAATCATTTAGGGACTGTAGCTTCTTGTGTTCCGATATCTGTATAATATCGGTTGGAGCAACGTTGCAATTTACTAGTTTTTGTACAAGGTGCTTTCTGATAGAATGGTTAGTCAGTCTTCTATCTGTGTCAATACCAGCTGTTTCAATCATACATTTCAGGATGTTGGCTATTGTATTAATACCTAACAGTTGGTTTTTGAACCAACAGTTACTTTGCATTAATTTATATTGTTGATTGATCGCTAAAAAAGGAGGCGGACTCATAGTTACTTTTATATGGTCTTTTCTCAGAATAGAACATAAAGTTGGCAACAGGGCACTTTTTCTATTTGCTATGGGATGCTTCGGGGTTTTAGAAGTCGACTGTCTTTGGATCACCCACTTCTGGTCTTCATCTGCCTTTCAGTGCAAAATTCAATGAATTTTTCTCCTGTTTCAGTAGAACATAATTTAATGTTACCCCATTTTAAGTTCCTGCATTTGGTGTTGCCTCGAATGCCAAAAAACATTGTGGTATTTAACCACATAGTGTTAAGTAACGATTGTGGTGTTCTTGGTCCCAAAATGTCTTTATCATACAGTTCGTTTATAAGGGTGTCAGTAAGTTCATCTGCCACAAAAGGTTTATTTCCCTTGCCACTCTCTTTTAATTTCTTTTGCTTAGATAAGAGGACTTCTCTGCATTTAATGAATGTGAGGATGACAACGATTCTGGGTATTGATGTTGCTTTAAGTGTCGTTCAGAACTTTGAAATTTCGCTCGTACGCTTAAGGGCTCATATTCTGAGCCATCTTTTCTTTTGGAATTAATGAAATAATGGCACAAAGCTATGTTTAAGTCATTTGGAGACATGTTTTCAATACTGGTAGTGATGTTTAAATTTTCCTTAGGAACTGCTGCAAATCATTGATATCACACTGTGTTTTTCTTCTAGTGTTATTATTTTTAGCAGATTCAATGTATTGGTTGATGAATTCAGTATCTGTATTAACGAAACTTGCTGATGGAAATCTAGCATTATGAATTGTTTCAGTTGTGCTCAGCTTACCCATTTCAGCAGGGTCAAGAAGCGACTCTTTATCAAGTTGAAACTGCGAGCAGCTGAGAAAGATTTCTTCATCTTCCTGTTTGGTTGTTTCAGTTTTATTTTGCTCAGAAACATTTTGCTTTTCCATTTTAGTGGTCATCTCTGCGATGGAAGTTTTACTATGTTTTTTCTGTTCTGCGATGTCGTATTCAGCACTCCACATTACATCTGCTACATTAGGCAGTGTATGAGGTGTATCTGTCTAAAATGTGTTTAATTAGAAACAGCGCTGTTTTTATTGGCACGAGACACTCAAGGTATTTTGTGGCATGTTCATATGTTTTACCAGGTGATTTCTATTAATAAGGAATGCAGTGTAGTGCCTGAACTTCTTTTACTAGTACTTTAGCTGAAGTGAGAATAACTGTAGCTGACGTACCTACCATGTGTGTAAATGTAGATATTTTTCCTTGTATGTACATCAGTATTATTTATCTCACTGCAGTGAGAATATGGCTTTTTATTTACAACGTTTATCACCCACCCCTATTGTATAAATATATATACACATACATAGATACATGCATGGATACATACATATATTATAGTGGCACGGTAGTGCCATAATAGTTAGGGTTGAGTGTGGAATTGTGCAGCGTAATAACTTTGCCACTGTATGATGGATTTGCCTGAAACTTGGCAGACATGGAGCAGTACCATAGATCTCTAGATTTGTCAAGTTTTGTACCAGTCGGATATACGAATGTGGCGCTATAAAGCACCATTCCCTGTCGCATTTACAATTTTTTGCGCATTCTTTGCTCACACCTACAGGTCGCATGGTTTGTGTGACTGGTCCGAAACCTTCAGGGAACATGTGGCCAGGGTCCCCAATGTGCCTTTTGAAGATTTTGTGAAAAAATATTAAATGGTTCAAAAGTTATTCAAAAAACAAGTTTCCCATTATAGTCAATGGAAAAAGTTAACAAAAAGTTTGACAGTGTCGCAAATGCAGTTTTTAGTGTCGCAAATTACCCCTGTAGTGTCGTGAGTCAGCCTTTTTTTTCAGATACTGGTCACAGAAATGCTTGGCATTTAAATGTGGGACCCTCTAGGGACACAATTCTTTTTGTGTTCACCTAGTTGAGCCCTGAGGATGCTAGCCATGTCTTTTTTGGGGGGTTAAACACCCCAGACATATGTTTTTGAAATTTTTGTAAACTGTAGTGTCGCAAAGTAGTGTTGCACCTGTGATACTTACGTGATTTTTTTTTTTGCGATAGTGTCATGATTTGCTACACTACTTTGTGACGCTATGCTCAAAATAACAGGAATTATTTGCCACCCTGCTGCAAAAGAACAGTTTGGTCTTTTGGGCTGAAATTTGGAGGGAAGAAATACAACATCCCACAGATGTGCCTTTTGGTAGTTTGGTGACAAAATATTACAGAGATGCAAAGTTACGGTACTCTGAAGTTGACGCTTTTTCCCATAGACTAACATTACGGCATCCGTCTCACCTTTCTGGGCCCGTATCTCGGAAACACTTCGAGATACGGACCTTTCGTCTGAAAAATGCTTAACCCCACACCAGGGGGCTAAGTACAAAACTAGCCAGGAAACTCATAAATAATAGGAAATTTTTATTTTTTTCTACGTTATACGGTTCCTGAGATATAAGCAAGTTAATATTCCAAGTGCTCATTTTTTGCTCCGAGGCCCATTATTATGCATACATTCTTTGTATTCACTGTGTTGCTCTATGCAGCTTTGGGAGGTAAAAAGGGTGTGCACTTTTGTTACTGTTACACTTAATGTTTCCACTTGCGTTTCCGTGACCGGTTGCATTACCGTTCCTGTCTATGCCACCGTGTGTGTTACCCTTTCTGTTTTCATTTGCACTTGCATTTGCGTTACTGTTACCATTTGCATTTCCATTACTGTTTCTGTTTGCATTTCATTTTGCATCACCATGTGCATTACCATTTGCGTTAGTGTACGTGCTTCAGTTCACATTTGCATTTCTGTTTCCTTTGGCCTCATCGTTGCTGTTACCGTTAGCATTTGCATTTCCAGTTACAGTACCGTGCCCATGTGCATTACCATTTGCATTTCCATATGCACTTGCATTTCCCTTTGCGTTACTGTTCACTTTGGTGTCATCATTGCGGTTACTGTAACTGTTTGCATTTCCAATTGCATTATCATTACTGTTTGCGTCTTCATCACCATTTGCATTTCTGTTGCCCTTAGCGTTTGTGTTTTTGGTTGTGTTTCCCTTGTCGATTGCATTACTGTTTCCTTCTGCAGCACTGTTACTTTAACTGTTTGCATTTCTATTTGTGTTTCTGTTACCGTTTGCATTTTTCTTACCATTTGCATTTCTGTTGGCATTACCATTTACGTTACTGTTTACGTTAACATTTGCGCTTCTGTTGCCGTTAACGTTTGCATTACCGTTTGCATTACCATTTCTGTTTTATTACCATTTGTGTTAACGTTTCTCTTACTGTTTGCATTAGCATTTACCTTTGCATCATCATGTGTGTTACCATTTGCGCTTGCATTTGCATTACTGTTAGCTTTACTATGTGACAAAAAATTCACTATTTATAGTGCTCATTCTCAAAAAGAAGGGAAATTCATGGCAAAAAAACTTCTGTTTAATGCATCAGTTAGGGTTGTTTCACAGCAACAAAAGTGAGGAAATTCGATGTTAGGGTTCCCACCTCCCTTGCACTCCCCACCCCCACCCTGCCCCCACCAACAGGCATCGGGTGTGCGCTAGTCGCCAGTCCTAACTCTCATCCCATTCTCCTATACTGCACCACCTCAGCTTGTTTACACATGGGATGGGGTGATAGTTAGGACCAAGGACCCCAACGCACACCCCAATGCCTGTTGGTGGAGGAGGGCTGAAGGTGGGGTGCAAGGAGGGTGAGAACCCTAACATTGAATTTTCTCGCTTTTGTCACTGTGGAACAACCCTAACTGATGCATTAAATGGATTTTTTTGCCATGAAAAAAATATATGTACACATACATAGATACATGCATGGATACATACCTAGATACCGCACACATATACACATATATATATATATATATATATATATACACACACACACATACATATATATATATAGATAGATACATGAATGGATACATACCTAGATACCGCACATAAAAACATACATACATGGATACATACACATATACATATATATATATACTGTATATACACACACACACATAGATACATGCATGGATACATACTGTACCTAGATACCGCACATAGATGCATACATATATCTATATATATACATATATACACACACACACATAACATAGATACATGTATGGATACATACCCAGATACCACACATAGATACATACATACATATATATATATATATATATATATATATATAGATATATATATGTATATATGTATGTGTGTGTGTATATATATATATATACACATAGATACATACCTATATACCACATATAGATATATATATATATATATATATATATATATATATATATATTTATACAATGTATGTTTAGGATAAATCACAGTGTAAAAATGATATCTGAGTTGGCCAGTGAAGATAACATCGTTATCTTCATCTTCCTATACGTCATACATTTATCTCCATGTTCCATATACGCCATCAGAACGAAACTGAAATTATTTTCTGCTGCTGTCTACTGCCCGCGGCTGTCTAGCTATTCTCAACACCCCCATGCAGCAACCCCTCCCCCCCACGCGGCTGATCAATCTTCTAGGAAATTATCTGGTTGATCCTGCCATTATTTTCCATAAAATTCATGTTTTAAATCCTTATCTGGTTGATCCTGCCACTCTGAGCACTTTCACTTTCTGTGTAATGTACGGTCGGCGCTATTCTCACTGATGAGCGCTGTATTCTCTGAGGTGTTCTAGTAGTTGGAAAGTCAGAACACTGTGCTTTTATGCATAGCTTAGTGTTCTTTCTTCAGCAGCAAAAGCTGTCGATAGACACAGGCTGAAGCGAGTGAGTTTGTGGCTTTGGAACACTGAGAGCGCTTGCGTCTGTTGCTGGGCAACAGACACCGCACTTCCCCTCTACTGTTCCAAAGTCGCGAAATTCACTCGCTTCAGCCTGTGTCAGCAGCTTTTACTCACTGAAGAAAGAATATCTGTGCATAAAGCACAGTGTTTTCTGACTTTTCCAACTACTAGAACACCTCAGAGAATACAGCGCTCATCAGTGAGAATAGCGCTCGACCTCGGTACATTACACAGAAAGTGAAAGCGCTCAGAGTGGCAGGATCAACCAGATAAGGATTTAAAACATGAATTTTATGGAAAATAATGGCAGGATCAACCAGATAATTTTTTTAAATAACTTTAAACCGACAGGATCAACCAGATATTTCAATACCTTATCTCATTTGTTGTCTTGGGGGTGGGGGCTGTGTTGGGGGGCATGGCAGGATAAACCAGATAAGTTTTTTTAAAAATAACCGCAAATAGCAAGCTCCATCAGAAATGTTTTTAAACAACAAATGACATCTGTTGTTTTGCCAGCATTCCTGTAAGGGGAGTTGTATTGCTAGGGCCATCACCTTTATGTGACCATTGCATTGAGAAGATATGCAGTGGGTTGCGTTTCAGGTGCAAAACATACATTGTATAAACAGAATATGACATGGCCTGACTGAAGATATCATATTTATCTTCACTCGAGGCCAGTGACATCAAGATATTTCACTCGTGGCTTCGCCACTCGTGAGATATCATGAAATCACTGGCCTCTCGTGAAGATAAATATGATATCTTCAGTCAGGCCATGTCATATCCCCTATATATACACACACACACACACATACATAGATACATGCATGGATAAATACCTAGATACTGCACATAGATACATATATATATATATATATATATATATATACATACATAGATACATGCATGGATAAATACCTAGATACCGCACATAGATACATACATACATATATTGTATATACATACATATACACATAGCATAGTGGGGGGGGGTTCTTGCCAGCCAGTGGCAATAATCTGTGGGGGGTGTGCAACAGATATGGCAGGGTGCCTGCTTCTGTATCTTGTGCTCCCTCATCCAGCACTCTTCTCCTTTGTGAATGGCACACAGTGCAGACATGCCCCCTTGACACTTCCCTGGACCATACTCTCACATAGCTGCATGAATGTCTAGGGACTAACTGAGGAAGGGGTGTGTGCCCTCTATGTGCTTGCCACCAGGGGTCCACGAGACCCCCGATGTGCAACTCTGCAACTTAGGCATGCCTACATGCCACAGATCTGTGGCATCCAGGCATTACACCTTGTAGTGCATAGTGGCCAATAACAGAAATTCACGCAACAAAAAAGGATACAAAAAAGAGAAACTCATCTCATCACATCACTTGAAAACAGAGGTTGCAAAGCGAAAAAGAAAGAAATAACAAAAATTAAAACAAAAATAAAAAATGGTAATCACAACAGTTACATCCTGAATATATACAATCAGGTAACACTTGATGAGGACAGCAAAATCCACACCATATTAGACCACTAATTTTACCAGATGTCCCTGAGTACTGAGCCCCATTCCCTAATATGATCTGTGCATATTGACAAAATTAGCTTTGCTAGGTGCAATACTAAATTTGGAGAAAAGACTGTGTTTCCAGGCTGCTTTAGACTGGAATAAATTACCTTACCCTGCTTAAGCTTCTTTATCTCAGAAGAAGCCAGAAGGTGAAGGAAGGAAACATATTCAATTCAGTGCTTCAGAGTAACTGCTGGGTGAAGGGTGTTAATTGTCTGGCCTCTGACCTCAGCTACGTGATAACTGGAGGTGGGGCTTAGTCACAGTTAAAGCAGCAAACAGAAGTTCATCTTCTCAGAAGAAGCCAGAAGGTGAAGGAAGGAAACATATTCAATTCAGTGCTTCAGAGTAACTGGTAACTGGTATTTTTCTTTTAAACTTAGATTGTAGGCTTGTAGTGACACTATACTTTCTTTCTGTGTTGTCTTTACTTATAATTGTTTTGGGCTGTTGAAAATTTAAAAATAGTGGTGGTGTAATTATGTGCTGTCTTTAATTGCTGCAAATTTTGCCCTCTCCACCCCTTCCCCAACTCTTAATTATATGCCCTGATAAATCTGATTGACAGGAGCTAAACACAGGGTATAGTAAGAGGTGTGAAGTAGGAGGCATAAGGGGAAGAAGACCACCCTCAGCACGAAATTTTTTGACTCATTTATTTATTTATTGGTTTTTTTTCCTTAAAAAATATATATCTGAGGATCAGTTACAGGATTTTTAGTACTGTAAATAAATAAAAGAGAACTAAGAGAGCTTCAGTAGCAGATAAGTAGTGGAATTGCAGTATAATGTGGGAGTGGTGCAATGCAGTGGCTGTGGGGCAGCCATATTCAGGCAGACCTTCTGGACACTGAGGTGCTGCCCTATCTGCATGCATCTCTCGACTGCGGGATGAGGTAGCCAGACTCAGAGCGGAAGTAAACTGGGTCAGGAGTACCATCACCCCTGTCCAGGAACCACCCAGTCCAATGCAGCTGCCTCAAAGGATGCTGAGAACGAGGAGCACTTGGATGACAGTGGGCTCAGGGAGGGTTAGAGCAGTCAGGCAGAGGCACATCCCAGATCCTATTCCTCTCAAGAACTCATATGCCACACTGGCAAATGAGGACAACCAAATAGAGGTACCCAGGGAAGTGGAAGGAAAGGATGTGGAGGTTAGGCAAGGAGGTGACCTCAGTGGGGAAAGCAGTGGACCCCAGAGGAGGGAGGAAGAATCCTGGTGGGGACTCCATCATAAGAGGGATCCAGCTAGGAACACAGGAGGGGAGGACAGGAGGTGAGGTGCCTACCAGGTGCCACGGCATGGAGGGATGGAAGGAAGATACTGGGATCACTGGGAAGGCAAGACAGGAGGGTGAGCTGGATGTCATATCCACCTAGGTACTAATGACTTGGCAAATGGGGAGCCAAAGGAAGTTCAGGAAGAGTTTAGAAACTGGGGAGGGGTCTCAAGCAAGCAGCTACTCTGTCACTTTCTCAGAAGTACTACCTGTGAGAGGCAAGGGAGAGCATAGGAGTGCATGCACCAGGAACTTAACTCATGGTTGAAGAACTGGTGCTGTGAGGAAGGGTTTGATCCATTGGTGACTGGGGACCCATCTGGAGGGATGGAGGTTTGTTCAAGCCTGACGGCCTGCATCCATCCTGGAGGGGAATCCAAGCACTCAATGATAAGTTTAAATGCTACATTGACAAGCATTTAAACTAGCAAAGGGGGGTGGCAGGCCAGCAAGGATGATACCTACTTGCTCACCCCCCACAGCTAGTAATGGAACCAGTGAACCAGAGGAGTGGCTATCTCTGCAAAGCAGTGTGCAAAAGATGGAGATTAGTGTCCAAAAGGTGGATAAGCAGAAAAGGGGCAAAATTCAGCAGAAGGGCAGACAGCAAGGAGAACCAGGGATAAATGACAACCAAGGAAGGGGCTGGAGTAGAACAGTGAAGCAGTCTAGGGAGGTCAAATCATGGAAAGCCATGTGTTTAAATGCCAGGAGCCTTAGCAACAAGATGGAAGATCTGGAGGCTGTCATGGTACAGTCAGACCTGGACATTGTGGCCATCACTGAAACCTGGTGTAATGATAACCATGACTGGGAGATGGCCATCCTGGCTACAACATATTCAGAAGAGACAGAGCAGGCAGGAAGGGGGGAGGAGTGGCACTGTATGTGAAAATGACATAAGGGCACACAGATCCAGGAGGAACAAAATGGGGAGAGATACTGTGGGTTAAGCTGGAAAGGAAAATGGGGCCAGCTATCCAGACAGGTGTGGTCTATAGACCACCAGCCCAGGAGGAAGAAACAGATAGGAGTTGATGCTAGCCATCCAAAGAATGGCAGACAAGGGTGAGGTAGTACTGGTTGGAGACTTCAATATACCAGACGTGGACTGGAGCATCCCAGCAGCAGCATCAACTAGGAGCAGATTTATCCTGACTCTCTTCAGGGTGCCTTCCTCAAGCAACTGGTCATGGAACCAACTCGGCAGAAGGCAATACTGGACCTTGTGCTACAAACAGGACAGTGTGATGGGGGGTAACAGTGGGGGAGCACCTGGAACAGTGACCACCAGTCATTGTGGTTTGAAATCACAGAAAGAGCAGAACCAAACCACACAAAAACACGTATCCTGGATTTTAGGGGGCAGACTTTGGGAAAATTGGGAGATGCTTGAAAGAGGCATTAAGGGAATGGGACAGAATCAGGGATTGAGGAACAGTGGGCAGTATTTAAAATGGGGATTATAAGAACAACAGAATTATGCATTAAGCAGGTTAGCAAGAGGAAAAGAAAGAGGAGACCATTATGGTTTTCCAAAGAGGTAGCAAAGAAAGTGAAAGCCAAAAAGATTGCATTCAGGCAATACAAAAGACACAGGCAGAAGGGATAGGGAAGTACCAGGAGAAACAAAGGGAGGCAGGAAGTCAGTAAGGAAGCCAAAGCCTGAGACAGAAGAACACATTGCAAAATCAGTGGTTAAGGGACAAAACCTTTTACAGGTACATAAGTGAAAAAAGAAGGACAAAGGGGGATAGTGAGACTGAAGAGGAGGATGGGCGCGTGGAGGATGACAACAGTAAAGCTGACATATTGAACAGGTATTTCTGCTCAGTCTTTACTAAGGAAGAGGGGTAATGGGTCTGAAGGAGTACAAGGGGTGAGAATGGTGCAGAAATGGACACAAGCCTTTACCACGAGAAAGGGTCCCTGAAGGAACTGGAAGTAATAAGAGCTGATAAAGCAATGGGGCCAGATGGAGGTGCACCCAGGGTCCTAAAGAACTAAGAGAGGTGGTGGCTGAACCTCTGGCTATCCTGTTCAGCCAATCACTGGAAACAGGGAGGTACCCAAAGACTGGAGGACAGCAGATGTAGTCCCTTATGCAAAAGTGGGAACAAAGAGGAAGCAGGGAACTACAGACCAGTCAGCCTCCACCTCGGTAGTGGGAAAGATCATGGAAGACTACTGAAGGAGAGATTGGTGGAACATCTGGTTCTCAATGGACTACAGGACCCAAGGCAGCATGGTTTCACTGGGGGAGGTCATGTCAGACCAACCTCATTGAATTTTGACTGGGTGACTAGGGAGGTGGATCAGGGAGGGCAGTGGACATGGCCTATCTGGACTTCAGCAAGGCCTTTGACACTGTGCCACATAGAAGACTATTACACAAACTGGGAATATGGGTGTGGGCAGGACAGTAGTGGGTGGGTGGGTAGCTGGCTGGGTGGCAGGACACAGAGGGTGGTGGTAAATGGCTGTCCTCCACAGAACAGTGACCAGTGGGGTACCACAGGGATCAGTGCTGGGACCGGTCCTATTCAACATCTTCATCAGTGACATTGCACAGGATATAGAAGGCAGAATTTCACTGTTCACTGATGACACAAAGCTCTGTAACAGAGTAGGACACACAGAGGGTGTAGACAGAATGAGAAGGGACCTGCAGAAACTTGAAGAATGGTCAAGGGTTTGGCAGTTGAAATTCAATGCAAGAAGTGCAAGATAATGCATATGGGGCACAAAACCCTGGCACAATATATCAGTTGGGGGGTGAGGATATAGCATGCACCAAGCAGGAAAGGGATCTTGGGGTTGTCATCTCTGATGACCTCAAGGTGAAACAGTGTGACAAGGCATCAGGTAAAGCAAATAGGATGCTGGGATGTATGGGCAGGGCATCACCAGCAGGAAAAGGAGGTCATAATTCGCTATACAAGACACTAGGTGAGGCCCACCTGGAGTACAGTGTACAGTTCGGAGACCATACCACGTAAGGACATAGACAGGTAGAGAAGGTTCAGAGGAGGCAACAAAGATGGTGCATGGGTTGCATCACAAGTTCTATGAAGACAGGTTGAAGGAACTGAACATGTACTCCCTGGAGGAGAGGAGGAGAGGGATATGATAGAGACATACAAGTATCTTACAGGAGGAACAGGGTGCAGGAAACACTATTTTAAGCGAAAAAGATGTTTCAGGACTAGAGGGCATGGGATGAAGTTGGAGGGAGGGGCGATTCAGGAGGAAACCACGAGAAAATTTCTTCTGGAAACGGGTGAGTGGACAAGTGGAACACCCTGCCAGAGGAAGTGGTGGGGGCTGAAACAATCACGGGATTTAAGAATGCATGGGATAGACATAAAGGAATTCTAGAGGTGAGGGGTAAGGGGAAATAGACTTCTAGGAAAACAAACTGAACTTACAAGCTCAAATGGGCAGACTAGGTGGGCCATAGGCCCTTATCTGCCGACACTGTCTATGTATCTATGTATCTATGTATCTGTCACCACTTTTGCTAACATACTGGAAAAGCTACTTCGTTGATGCTTGTAATTGTTATTCATAAAATGTATTGTCATGTGTGATCTGCATTTTGTATTGTTTTTATTGAAACTGAATTGTCTTACAAAATTACATAAACAAGGATATAGTATCTTTCCCTAATGGCATGTTACCTGTATAAAAATACAGTTTTATCTATCTGTCTGTCTGTCTGTCTATCTCTCTATCTCTCTGTCTGTCTTCTGTCTGTCTGTCTGTCTGTCTGTCTGTCTATCTAGCTATCATTCTGTCTCTCTTTCCTATAAACTGTACCTTGCACTTCTGTTGCAGCCCGGAAAGTATAGCACAGACGTTAACACGTCCTTGTTCCAGAAGAGGACAGTAATGTTCTTGAATGTTGGCTTGGTAAGGGGTACAACAGTGAAGGTGAACCGTAGTGGGGAATATTTTACTTCAGAGTATTTCCTCCAAAATCTATTGAAATGTTTTGGTGTCTTGAAACTCACATCAAAGACGGGCTGTTCAGAGATGTGAATGAGAATGTAAATCTCTGAAGTGAAAACCTTCAGAGAATCTTTCAGGAGAACTTGGGCTACATGCACTTGGTCAGGTATAGTTTCTGGGCTGCCTCTATATCTTAACCACACTGTACTGTGGCACCTGACACATCCCAATCAGTTTTGAGCAGATCTGCTATTGTAAATCAAAGACTAGTGAAATCCAGAACTGTGTCCTTTTCTGGCAATGGATAACCTATAGAATGAAGTGTTCTATCACCCCCTGTATTTTCTGCCCTTGTCGAATGAAGTGTTCTATCACCCCCTGTATTCTCTGCCCTTGTCGAATGAAGTGTTCTGTCACCCCCTATATTATCTGCTCTTGTAGAATGAAGTGTTCTATCACCCCCTGTATTCTTTGCCCTTGTAGAATTAGGTGTTCTATCATCCTCTGTATTTTCTGTCTTTGTGGAATGAAGTGTTCTATCACCCCCTGTATTTTCTGTCCTTAAATTATTTGATATTTCTTTTTGTGGCATATGATTCTGCTGTTGCCACCTTCGCCAGATGCTCCCCTTGGGCATTCATGGGTCTTGTTGGCCCAGCAATTTCTGGTTGGGGATCTGTGCATGATACAGGAGTCACCCCCTCTCTAGCATCAGTGGAAAGTCACCCTTTTTCCTTCTCTGAAGGAAGGAGACTACCTAAAGGATGACAAGCAATGTGAGAAGGCAATAAGGAGGGCTGGGGGTATACTGGGATGTATAGGGAGAGGCATCACCAGTAGAAAACAAGAAGTTGTTATCCCTCTGTACAGACAGCTGGTGAGACCCCATCTGGATATTGCATGCAGTTCTGGAGACCCAGTCTCCGCAAAGACATAGACAGGATGGAGGCAGTCCAGAGGAGGGCAACTAAAATGGTGCAGGGTCTGCACCAGAAGACACATGAAGAGAGACTTAAGGAGCTTAATATGTATAGTCTTGAGGAAAGGAGGGAGAGGGAGAACATGATAGAAACTTTCAAGTACCTCAAGGGAATTAACAAAGTCCAAGAGGGTAGCATCTTTCAGAAAAAGAGATGTGCAAGAACAAGGGGACACAATTTGAAGATAGAGGGGGACAGCTCAGAGGTAATGTGAGGAAGTATTTTTTCACAGAGAGGTTTGTGGTTGCATGGAATGGCCTTCCTGAGGAGTTTGTGGAATCAAAAATAGTGGTGGAATTCAAGAATGCATGGGACAATCATAAGACAATTCTTGGGGGTTGGGGTAGGAGGAAGTAGATTGTTGGTTAACTAGGATCTGCAGCTTATCTATTAGGTAGGGAAATGGGCAGACTGGGTTGGCCAAGCAGTCCTTATCTGCCGTCAAATTCTATGTTTCTGTGTATACGACACTTCATTCTCAGTTGTCAGCCATGGTTGTCGTCCTTCTACCATCTGAGGAATATTGCCCAGATTAAAGACTTAGTTCTGTCTGGTGACCTTCCAACTTTGATCCACGTTTTTGTGACTTCACGCTTGGACTACTGCAACTCCCTTTGCCTAGGGCTTCTACAGGTTGGTATCCGCCACTTACAGCTGATGCAGAATGCTGTGGCCAGGCTGCTGTCTGGATCATCCCAATCCAGTCATATTACGCCTTGGCTGCATGAACTGCACTGGCTGCCAGTTCAGTGGTGGATCACCTTCAAGGTCGGTTTGCTGATCTATAAAGCCCTGCATGGACAGGGACCGAACTAACTGCAAGATCTCCTGTATCCTTATTGCCCCCTCTGACCACTCCACATGACCGACAAGAGATTGCTGGAGATTCCCAGGGTACGATTAAAAATATCTGGATCGCAGGCTTTTTAATTTGTAGCCCCAACCCTGTGGAATTCTCTGCCTCATTGGATATGTGAGTGACTGACAGTGGAGAGCTTTATGACTGCCTTAAAAACCTACTTATTTGAACTTGCTTTTGGTGCTGTCTTGTTACTGAATTTCTATTACTGAGTTATATTTATATACTGGAAAATGTATTTTAGCATTTTATGGTTTTAATTCTTGTTTATAGTACAGGGCTCTGGTACTCAGTGAAGAGTACTATATAAATAAAGGTTATTATACATGAGTAAAACTCGGGTAGTGTGTGCATCTGGCCTGCCAGTCTGAAAATCCATTATATGTGTTTGTTCCATATTCACAGTAGTTAGCTTGCATTTGAGTGGGTTCAGGGGGTAGTGTTTCCTTAACACTCGATTGGTTAAGATCAATGGTCACTGCCTTGAAATAGGAGTAGCTTGAAAATAATCCGTGTCAGTACCCTGGGTGTTTAAAACAGTTGCTGCGGGTCCCAGATTACTGTTGTCTTTCCCACCTTATGTCAGCAGTCTGATATATTGTTCTGTGTTTTATCAGCCCCTGACTGTCCATAGGGTGAATTACTCTGTCTAACTTCAGTTACAGCAGGCTACTGGGCAGGAGAAGAACTCTTTAGGCTTTGCAACTGACCACCAGATGTGTTGTATATTGGAGCTGTTCTGCGGATCGATGCCATTGTCTCAGCAGCTCTTGACATTGGAGCTGAGTCCCAGCTCTGACCATCAGCTCTTTTTGTGTAATTAAATACGCCTTATTAAAGTTTTAGAAATCTGGATACAGCATCACAACAATCAATGCAACAAACAATAACAGAACAGCAAAACTATCCCAAGAGGCCCACAACCCCTGCCCCCATTCCCAGAGCACAGAATAACAAAAGAAAGGACATATAATAAAGAGACAGAAGGGGCAGGCAAAAAGAAGAAAAAAGGGAAGAAAGTTAGGTGGAAGTTAGTTTAGGTAGCCTCCAGGTCATCTGTGGTAGTGCATCAATTTCCAAGACTGCAAGGGGGCCAGAGCCCCCGGGAGTTCTCAGCTAGGGAAAAGGGGATATGGTAATTGTCCAGGTCTGGCGATGGTTACTCATCAGACCCATCATCAACCAATAATAGGGTGTGCAAAATTTCTAGGCCCCGGGCATAGGTGTTATCCCCCTAAACCTTTTTCATGATTTGTTTTTCCACAGCTATGGCTTGGAGAAGCTCTCTGAGCCATTCATTATAAGAAGGTGGATTAGCCTCCAGCAAAGTGCCTCAAGATCACAGTCTTCATGCAGATTGAGATTAGTGCTATCTGGGCATTCCGGAACTTTGAGCAGACAGAGGAAAAGTCCCCAAGGAGACATATCTCTGGCATGAAGGCCTGCTCCAGCCCAAGTAATGGATCAAGAGACAGTTTGCGGCAGTCCCAGAGCATGTGAAGCAAGTCCCTCAGAAAAGTGGCAACGTGGGCATAATGGGGTTGGGAATTTCCCCATCTGGAAAAGCTTGAGTGGGGTTAAATATATATCTTGCAAGACCCGGGAATGCATGCACCTATGCCTGTTTCTCCTCAGATACCTATAAAGATCTCACCATATGCTGTGTCAACACTTGAAGGTATAGTCTAAAGTCAGTTAATGTTGCCAAAAATATGCAATCTTAGTCAGTGCATTGGGGTTCAGAGACTGAAAGAAGGAATAGAGACCTGAGGTTACATGGGACTGCAATGAAAAGTGCAACAAAGTGAGCAGCAAATCTCCCTCTGATGATGACCAATGGGCTGGTCCTAAGAAGGCCGTCATGGCCTTAGAGAGTTGCAAGTATCAGAAACAGTGGAAAAGCGGGGTCTGAAAGGCCTCCATAAGGTACCCCTTAGGTCCAATCAATGTGCATATATTGTCAAAATTGTACACAGGTCCTCAGGGACCAAACCAAGGGGGAGTATTGTAGCCCTCGAGGCAAGGAGCCAGGAATAAGGTAGAGAAGACTAGAGATATATGTAATTAGAGTCTCAGCACACCCAAACCCATAAATGGGACACTACACAAAACAAAGTAGTAAACTTACATTTATTGAAAAAAACGACCCAACGATGGACATAGTCTCGCCTGACATGTTTCGAACACAGGGTTCTTTTTCAAAGGCTAAAGACTTAACGTAGAAACCGCCTACAGTATATATTGGTTAAGAAGTAGCATGTGATACTGTGACAACCTATGATACTCTGTGATGCTTGCATAATTAATGAGATAAAAACATTTCTTTAATGTCTTTATTAAAAACCATATAGTGCATTTTACTAAAGTGACTAAAGTGCATATGTGTATAATTTAATCACCAAAGGCTCCTAATTACCAGTTCATAATACTGACATATTTAAAAGACTTTTAAAATGTGTTTTACAAACATCAGAATAGTTATAGCTGCCAACAGGGGAGAGAAGATACCTAGGCTCATGAAAACATTATATGTGGGATGCAGTGAAGTGTGGGGTCCACAGTTCCCAGTAAGACGAAGAAGCTAGGGGTGTCAACACTGGGGCCATATATGGAGCCTAAAATTAACTCCAACAATCCCAGCTAAACATGCAGAAGGATATAATGGCCCTCAGTGTACCATATTTCATTGAAGACCTGGAGGGGGTTTTTCTTAGCTACAAGAATCACAACACCACCTCTTCTCGAGCTGGAGCCAGACCCAAACACCCAGCCAATCCATTGTCATCTGAAGAGGTGTACTTCCTCCCGGCACAAGTGCGACTCTTGTAACAGAGCAACATTGATCTGGGGCTTACGGAGGTGCTGCAGAATCACATGGCACTTCTGTTTGCTCTGTGCCCCTCTAACATTCCAAGTAATATATTTATGAGACACACCACTACTACAATAAAAAAATAGTAGTTGATAGATAGTGCTCTTTAACTCAGTAGATCAGTGGTACTCTGGGATCCAACCCCCTAGAAGTAAAATTCCCATATAACCCCCACCTCCCCAAAACCTCCCCAAAACCACCTTCCTCCCGTCCCTCCCCCACCGCCTATCCACACAACCCCAAACACCCATGCTATAAAGAACAACATAAGAATTCCCATCCCCAAAACCTATATAGAAACCGACCCCCCTGTCCCATAAACCATTCTCCCAACTTTTCCACGTACGTGATATTTCACATGCTGCCCTCCCATCTGCTCCCCTCCCCACCACCACCGGAAGAGCGGCTCCTTAGAATCATAAGTATTACTAAACAAAGCATAAGTAGTGGGTACCCACAACCCACTATTACCATACTACCCCCCCCAGAAACATCATTAACAACATGCACGAACAACAATATAACTTCCAAACTATGCAAATAAAGCTGAAAGTCCCAGGAAAAATATACGAGATAATGAATACTAAAGTAAGGTCCATAACAAACCTACAGCAGAATCAGGAGTTATAAAAATACTTGCAAAAAATATCACAGAGCAGTATGTCCCAAGCAGTGTCCAAGTCACAAGGTAAACCCCTGATTGTTCAAGAACATCAGCTATACTGTGATCTCAATGGGTATCAGGAGGCATCCGAATCAGGTGTAGGTGTTTGCAGAACAAGTCCCAAAGTACAGCAAGCAGTGACATAAAATGAAAGAAAAGTTTGTAAGGGAGAAAAAGAAAAGTTCAAAATGGACTGCCAGGTTCCCCAATAGCATGAGCAGGAGAAGGAAATGGGTCCATGAGGAAGCCATCACCAGGGGGGAAGTGGTAGAAATCTCCGGTCAGAAGCAGTGCTCAATACAGATCCAGAGCACTCATACATCCTCTAACTTACTGGAAAGGGAACAATACAACAAAGCTGGTGTGGAGATCGCGCTAACCACCTGGTGTGTAACATTGTTTACTTCAGAGCTATGCAGCCAAGGGAGGGAACAAAAGTCCAAAACCACTGTGTAAAAAAGGAGATCTGCCCATAGCCTTCAGCATTAGCCAGACCATCGGGCAGAAAATTCTGAGTGTGCACCAGCAGTAGCTTAAGGGAATAGGGAGTAATAAGCCAGCATAGCCTGGCACCCCCCATCCTCCAACAGGCATTACCAGTACAAACGGAATCCTTGTGGTGCACATAATGAAGAGGTGGAAGGTGGTATCTCCCAAATGCATTATCCACACAGCCCTGAGAGAGTAACAAAAACTGAAGGGGGTAACAGTCAAAGAAGGTTGAGAGTGAAATGACCTGGTCTAAACGGGTCACGGTTGCAAACAAGAGTCCATAGCAAAGTTATTAAAAAGTACAGACCCTGAAAGATCACACCATACACAGGCTCAGTCTGCAGGCTCTAACATGTGGACCTCAGGCAGGATTAAATAGGTCCTGGAATATGGAGGGTCGCTCCTTGGTGGCCTGTGTGGGGCTTTCAAAGCTGTGCCATTCCTCACTGTGTTGTACCTGCAGGATGGTCGGATAGTGCATTTGGAAGTGGATCCCCACTGCAATAAGCTTCGAGATGGTAAGGTGGAAGTCCCATCTCCTCTGCCTTACAGATGCAGGGAGATCCTGAGTAAAACAAAGTGTGGAGCCTTCCCAGGTTATCGTTTTGGTATCCAAAACCTTAGCAATGATAGGCTTTTATCCAAATAGTTCAGGCACTTGAATATGACAAGGTGAGGAGCAGCACCATCTGGAGGCATGGGCCAGAGTGATTGATGGGCCCTCTCAATGATATATGTGGGGCCATTAGGAGAAGGCCCTGCAATCTGCTCACACAGCTTTTGAATAAATAAAATTGTGTTGGGGCCCTCCGCCCACTCAGGGAGCCCCAGAATCACCAAATTGTTACGTCTACTGTGGACTTCTAAGTCCTCCAAATGGTCCTCAAGTTTTTTGCAACATTGCCACAGCTGAACCATATTGGGATCTGTTCTCATTCTCCAGTCCTCAAGTGAGGACATCCAGGTTTTGGCATCACCCATGCAGCAGGTGAGTGAATCCACTGACCCCTTCAATTGCTGGATTGATTCAGTGATCATGAGCAAGGCAGACTTAAGGGGTTCCAGCTCTTCCATGAATTGTTCTTCTGTTAGGGAAGAAGAAGCAGCTTTGGAGGCAGCTTGTCCTTTAAATAGCTTGGAAGTCTTGTCGTGAGTCACTGACAGAGTGTGCCTGGGCTGCAGATTTTGCATGTCAGCATCCATTTCAAGGACCAAGAAAACCCCAAAAGTGTATCCTGATGATCTCCCACATTGTCTGGAAGAAAAGAAAACTGGTAAGCAATGACTGAACCTGAGAAAATAAACAAGTTAGTGGTTGGAGGGTAGGAGCGAGCAAAAGATCCAGCCATTCAGGCAGCCTTCACGTGACGTCCCTGACCATTAGGAGTTCTCTTGCACCCTGCAGCTTGCAGGGCTTTCTTAACCAACCATCCTCCAATTGAAGAAGCCAGCGACATCAAGGCAGGATGTTTCTTGCTGAGACCTAATTGCTTGCTTGCTGTGAGGCCACCATCCATTGTCATGCTGGCTTCTTTTGACACTCCAACTGCAACCCCTATCAGCTGACTCATCAGTCCTGAAGCAGCTGCCAAAGTTGCATTTTCCTTAGTTAGCCAGTGAAGCAGCTGGGTTCACCTCTCTCAAATCTTGGCCATGAAAGTTGTTTCAGCAGGAATTTTTCCACCTACAGATACTGCACTTACTTTCTCTTCCTTCCTTTGGTCTGTAGCAACAGTCAGTATTGTTTAAGGGGATGAGGATGAGGATTAGGTCCCTGTCTCCATCACATCAAACAACAATACTTACTCCATTTGTGGTATCAGTTTTAACAAAATCCAGCTTCATAGAACAAGGCAAGATACTAGAATCTGGAAAAGCATGTCCACCTCCTCCAGCCTCAGAGGCAGCCATCATGCCACTCAGGATGACAGCCACAAGTACACCCCCGTGAAGAGCAGGGGAATTTTTATTTACATCTTGCAAAGAAATCTCAAATCATACAGAAATGAACAAGTAGAAAAATCAGGGCACCAAACAAGATACAGATCATGTATCCTTAATAAGAAAATCATAAAAAATCAGGTTCATTTCACACAAAGGAAATTCTGTAAAAAGGAAAAGAATAAAACAAAAAATGTTCTAATAATTAAGAAATAGAAAATTATGCAGTTAAGGTTATTTTCTGTATACTCACAAATAACCCTTTATCACTAAGCATAAACCTTATTCTCAAAGGAACAATTCAGTGCTAAGTGAACCCATATTTATATTCAAAATAGACCCTAAGTTATTAAATGGAACTCCTTTCCCAGTTTGGAATGTTGAAGTTTTGTTTCAAAGTCCCAAACAAGAGAACGTTCCCCAGTATCCAGTCCATATTTTCCTGTCCAGTGTTCAAAATTCTGTATTTTGGATCTGCTGTAGTTTTTTAACAATTATAAAATACAATTCCAATGGTGTCAGATCTTATTGCAGTACATATCTACATCGTATTTGCCATATCCAATAGATGAAACAAGCCATAACTAATCTCAGACTACTAGCATGATGAATTTTCCACTCTGTTGGTAATATCCCATAATACAAGATTACCTGGTGTTAAAGAGTAAAAAACATCTGTTTTTCATTTTTCTTTTAACAAATCCCAAAATCTCAAAATATATGGACATGTCAAATACAGATGATCCATGGTTTCTATTTGGGTCACACAAGTATTTCTTGGGCAATATTGGTCTGATAGTTCTTTATGCTTGTGGTTTCCTTTGGTATTTATTTTGCTGTGGACCACCAGACATAACGTATCCCACATTTTCTTTGGAATTCTTGATCCAATAACCAATGGGCAAGGCATAGCCATAAGAAATCATGTGAGACCCTATCAAAGGGCTTGGATTGCTCTAAACTCACCAGATATCCAGTAATATCTTTCTGACTTCCTTTCTCCATTATTTCTCCTAATAAAATTAAAGCATCTGTAATGCAATGGCCTGCCACTGAGCAGAGTTCAATGGGGTGTACTAAATCATCCAATACCGTAGCCGGCCTATTCCTCAACAGTTTTGCAAATATTTTTAAAATCCAAATTTAAAAGCGTAAGGGGTCTCCAATTATGGATATCTGATTTTGCTCCTGATTTAAAAAAGAAAACCATCAGGCCCTGATATATGGATTCCATCAATCTATCTCCTGTGACAAAAGAATTATACAAGTCAACTATTTCCTTGGGCATAAGTTCCCACAAAGTTTTATATAATTCTCCAGGCAAACCATCTGATCCAGGAGAGATGTAATTTTTTTAATGATTTTATAACTGTCTTTACTTCTGATGTTGAAAAATGTTATATTAAGGGAAGTGACTGGTCCTTACTTAAACATGGTAATTTTGCTGGCTGCAAAATTGTATTCATGTGAACTGTTTCATCTATACGGGGGCCACATTGCTTGTGTATACAATTTTCTAATCTTTTCATAATCCCTACTTTATCCGCCACCAGTGTACCTTGAACAGACTGTAACTCCGTAAACTGGCATCTAAAAGGTCTTGATTTACAGTCCTCAAATAGATTGGTTTGTTATTTTCTACCCTGAGTTCCAAATAGAGCTGTATGAAATATACAATTCTGCCCACAGAATGCCTGTAGAATGACCATTCTGATTCAATAGAATTCTGTGGAATTTTGCAAAATTTTAAATTTCAGTTATTTCACTATAAGCTTAAAAGTTTGTGTTCAAATAACACCAACTTTGGAACATAAGCAGTACCCTATGGCTTACAAATGTATACCAAATATCAGGCTTGTAAATTAAAAGGGGGCAGAGTTATAGGTTATCAGACATTTAATCCCTACCCTTGCCAAACTTAAAGAACATTTAGTTCTCTCTCAACTATGACCCTTCCTCTTTGATTCCTCCTTCTTCATCCCCTTCCAATCTGGTTTTTGGAAAAACCACTCAACAACCACCTCCCTCCTCAGGCTTATTGATGCCATCCTTTCAGGGATGGACGATGGCCTGATCACCTCAGCCATCTTTGTCGACCAAGCCAAGGCTTTTGACACTGTTTCACATCCCCTGCTTCTTGATTCACTCTTCTCAGCTGGTCTTGCTCCATCAGCTACCAACTGGTTTAAATCCTACCTCATTGGCAGGACCCAGTCAGTGAGAATCCTTGATTCCATCTCCCCCTCCACTCCCCAACACTGGTGTCCTTCAGGGCTCAGTGCTTGGTCCCTTACTCTTCTCCATTTTACTTAATGATCTTCCCACAGCCTGTTCATCCTCTTCTGTTCACATGTATGCTGACGACACTGTTTTGTACAGTTCTGGCAAAAACCCTGCTGCTGTGCAAACCATCTTACAGCATGACTTCAACCAAGTTCAGCTCTGGTTTACTTCTCACCAGCTTTTTCTAAATGCCAAGAAGACAGTCTCAATGACCTTTGGCACCAGGCAGAGACTCTCTAGGCTTCCGGCCCTACCCTCCTTCCACACCCTTGATGGGACCATCTTGGAGGACACTTCCTCATTTTGATATCTGGGAGTTTGGCTGGAGCAGCACCTCAACTTCTCTATGCATTTTGCTGCTATCCTGAAGAAACTGCACCCCAAGCTTGGTGCTCTGTACAGAAATCATAGTTGCATCCCACTGACTGCGAGGCGAAAAATTGTCCAGAAGATGATACTCCCCCATCATTGACTACTGTGACGTAGTTTATGGTGCTGCTCCCAAATCTTCTCTGACCAAGTTGGACACTCTCTTTAACTCCTTCTGCTGCTTTGCTATCGACTCCCCTTCCCACTTCCACCACTGTGAACTCTATCACTCTCTAACCTTCCTTCCACCATCTCACAGACGCATCTCTCACTGTGCCAAACTAACCTCCAAATTCTGGTTTGGGGGGCTCCCCTCCTATCTCTCATCCTCTCTCTACACTCCACCTCCCCCCACCCACTCTCTCAGATCAAATGACACCCACATCTTGATGGTCCCTCACTGCTCCACCCTCATCGGTCAGACTGGTTTTGCCCATCATTTCCCTAAAATCTGGAATTGTCTCCCCCCTGAAATATGTCACTCCTCCTCCAACTACTCCCTTACCTCTGCCCTACACAGTTACCTTTCCCTCAGCTGTTCCTGCTTTAACCAACCTGAATACCTATCCCCAGTTTCTGCCTTCCTACCATGACCCCCCCGACAGGGTTCTCAACATCCTGAAGGGGGAATCAGGAAATGGCTACCCCTTCTCCTCATATTCAGTTCTTGCCTCTCCCCCATTCTTCTCCTCCTGCCATTCTGGGTCACCAGTGTGCACAGCCTAACCCCATCCTTTTTACTCCAACAGCACTTGCGTACTACCTCGAGCCTGCTCCTGGCACACTCATGCACTATAAATGGTTCTATCACATTATTACTGTTTTGTATGTTCATATGTTCTTTTGTATGATTTTGGACATGTAATTTACCCAATGTTCCACTACTGTTTATTGTACAATACCTTATGTTCCAACTGTTGCACAATCTTACGATGTTGTATTGTTTGTACTACCCACATACTATTGTAACTGATCATCCTTCACAACCCTATGTAACCCCTCCCCCAAGGTTGCACCGTGAGATGAGCAACTTGTTGCTCAGTGTGCCCTCCAGGTGAAACATTTCAATAAATAAATAAATAAATAAATAAATAATCCAAATTAAATTTTAAGTTACTTTGAGATAATATTTAAATTTCTTCTCCAAATTTCTCCATAATATCAGGATTTAGAGAAGCACATAGCATGCATATATGCACCATGTTTTAAGTCTCAAGCTTTAATGGGAGCTAAATCATAGGTAGTCAAATTTTTTGCCAAAATTTGGATTTCTGTAATTTTAGTATAACTTTGATAGTATTCGTTGACATATTACAAACATTGCCAGGTATACAGGTTAGCACTACATTTGTAAATGCACATAGTTTCAGATTTCTAGCTTTAAATGGGACTGTGTTATACTCTGCCAAACATGTTGCCAAAATTTAAATTTCGGTTAGTTCCCTCTAATTTTAAAACTACATTTCCAAATGTAACCAGAGTTGAAACATTTAGACTACTATACTACATGGTCATTTCTGAAAAAGTTCATATTTTCATCCTTAAATGGGATTAAATGGAAAGCAGTCACAATTTCACAACATTTAAAAATTTAATTTTGCAAGAATGTAAACTACAAATTTATAAACCCCTGAAACTTTAAAACTAGAGAATGCAATACCATTAAATTTGACAGGTTTGTAGACCTCACATGGGGACTGTGTATGCCAATTTTATTAATTGCTTGCTGTGAGAAGTTGCAAAATAACATTTCTACTTAAAGTCAAATCCCATGAGTCTTTGTGAAAATTGCAGCATTTCATGAAACATTCCATAAAAGTGGAATTTTCTAATTTCACTCAGCCTTATGTGGGGGGTTCTAATTAAAGGACAGGGTATAGGAGTCAGATAGTGCAGGAGGTCTCCAGGTTCAGAAGTTAGATGCACAGTTTCACCCAGAAATGGACAGTTAAACTGAGTAGCACAACAGTGGTAGACCCCTAGGTTGGAGCAAGAAAGCACAGAGTGTCAACAATTCCAACCTGAATGCAGGATATTTAAGGATTACATCCAGTAAATTTATGATCCAGGGAGCCTGGTGTAAATGCAAGTCTAGGACTTAGAGGTACTCAAAAACATGTAGTAGGGGAAGACAATGTCTTGGGCAGCAGGAAGAAAGAATTCTGATTATTCCAACAGGGCAGGTTGATAGGAAAGGGAGTAGATGACTCACGTTTTAAGGAAGTTTGTCACTGAAAAGAACAAAGAGGATATCAGTGGGATCAGTAGTTCTACTGAGTCAATCTGGCTAAGCCAAAAGAGAAGGGGGGGCAAGATAGTCACCCAGTGAGGAGCACCAGGACTGCAAAAGGTGTATCCCAGCTTATCAAATGAAGTAGTGATATGTGCATTGTTAATGTTAAATTCCACAAAATAAATGTTGGCTGCTTCATCTACAGAATATGATATCATAAATATGTGAGACAATTTTACTAATCAGTTTTTTTTCTTCTGCAAAATTAAAACTGCTTAACCAATTTATCCAGTTGTGTTAGACACCAGGATACACAGACTATGGATATGTATGTCAAATGTTAACTCTATGCATGCAAGAGCAAAGAAGTTACAAACATTCACATTTTTGATAAAGTTTTGAACCCCTGTAACTTAAAAATCTCTTACCTAATTCACTCCTTATTTAGAACATTCTATAAGCATTACAACAAGGCTATCCATACTAATTTACACATGTCTAGCTCCAAAGGTGCCTGAGTTATATGTAGATGAAATTTGTTCATGAAATTTACTGAAAAAAATAAAATGACAGATTTTGAGCACATATAATTTTGTGATGATGCATCATATTATCATGAAATCTGGCACATTGTTAGAACACCTATCATCAAGTAACCTCGCCAAATTTAAGATCCCTAACCCAATAGATGGTAAGGTATATGCAGATAAAAAATGTTCATGACATTTTGGACAAACAATAAAATGACAACATTCGAGCCCCTATAATTTTGAAACTATCTCACTGTTACATGATATTTGGCACATTTGTGGCTGTTATTCATGGACCAGCACTCCTGATTGGCCCCCTACCTCACAGACAGTAATACTTAGGGTGCAGGCACTTATCGTACAATCATAAGTGTCAGGATCTAAGTTCTACTGTACTTCTACTGAGAATCATAATGCATTTGCCATCATTCCAATTGTATCACTTGGGAGACACCTCTGTTTATACCATTGTATAATCATTAGTTAGACAATACTGCCATCTTCAGTTCTAGTGCAGAACAGCAATTACCTATGCAATTATGTGTGTAACCACAAGTGGCCTTCATGAATACAGGTCCTTTGTTTAGTTATCTTGCCTTTCTGCTAGCTCAGCAAGCTTTCCCAGGCCAGTAAGAAGTCAGATTATCTGCCATTATCCAATGATGAGACTTTCATATATCTTTTTAGGAGTTGCTATTGTTATTATCAGGGATATAAGACCCTTTGCATTGCACCTTTTTCTCTGAGAAGAAACTTGTTGCTGCCTATAGGTAAGAACGATTGGAGGTGTTCTCCTCAGTGTTTATCACTGTGATTTGGTTGTAAGCCTGCTTTATATATCATAAATAAATTGCTTTATGTGCTGGACACCACTTGTCTGTCGTTTCTTCATTTTTGTGCAGTTTCAACAAGAACCTGAGAAAGGTAATTTTATTACCCAGTTACATATGGTGACCATGTGCAAGTTGGAATGTACAAAGTGAGGATTCCATTCTAGTTCTTTGAACTGAATGTCAAGCGGTGTGGTGCCTTTCTGCCCACTTGGACCTACTTGAACTTACTGTGGTTGTTCCTTTACTGACTTGTTCCATCTTGGTTTCGGGCATGGCAGACCACTTACTGTGGTTGTTCCTTTACAGACTTGTTCCATCTTGGTTTCAGGTGTGGCAGACCACTTACTGTGGTTGTTCCTTTACAGACTTGTTCCATCTTGGTTTTGGGTGTGGCAGACCACTTACTGTGGTTGTTCCTTTACAGACTTGTTCCATCTTGGTTTTGGTGTGGCAGACCACTTACTGTGGTTGTTCCTTTACAGACTTGTTCCATCTTGGTTTCGGGTGTGGCAGACCACTTACTGTGGTTGTTCCTTTACAGACTTGTTCCATCTTGGTTTTGGGTGTGGCAGACCACTTACTGTGGTTGTTCCTTTACAGACTTGCTCCATCTTGGTTTCGGGTGTGGCAGACCACTTACTGTGGTTGTTCCTTAACTGACTTGTTCCATCTTGGTTTCGGGTGTGGCAGATCCACACCGAACCACTGATACACACCCTTTGTGAGTAGCAGCGTACTGCCTTGACACCATTATTTGCCCACGGGGGACTGGAAAGCAGTTGAGTGATGGTGCCAAGGATTTTATTCCAGTATTTTGACTGCTATCTTTGTTTGTCTACCCCTTTGTTTGTTATGCCTGAACTGTGCACAGAACTGAGACTTGATGTCTCTTACTGCCTCACCTCCCATGAAGAATGAACTGATTTTGTGCTGGACGTACGATCAGATGAAGGCCGCTTGCTTGTGATCTCTGAACAATACAAAAAAGCCAAGAAATACCACACCAAAGGTCTCTTGGTAGTGGCTTTACATACAGCCATCGAACATTTACTAGCATGATGTACATCCCTTGAGCTGCAAAATGATTCTCTAAAAAAAAGAGTTGGGCTTGCAGGCATCGGAGTTACTGAAAAGGGAACAGAAACTCGCAGAGGAGACACAGTCAGTTTGTGATCTTAATAACAGACTGCTGCATTGCACTGCTCAAGACTCTCAATGTGAACTGTGTATGTTAAGAAATGACAATGACAGGTTGAAATGTGAAAGAAACAGCTATCTTATTTGAACGATATTTTGAGTGACACAAATGAAAGTTTGGGAGAGGATAATGTTGAATTGAAGGAAGAGAATGTGAGACTGATGCATGAGCTAGACAAATAGCTTAGGGAAAATGTTGAATAGGATGTCGCGTACAGATTATTGCAGTGTGAGGTTGAGAAGGGTATTGAGCAGGACACTGCTAAGGTTTGTCACAAGAAATGTAGAGACAAGATGACGAGAATGTGCCATCAGCAAAATATTCTCGCTGGCCATGTAAAAGCCATGAATGGTTTTCAGTACACACCCATTGACATTACCTCATCAGGTGATGATGACTCTGATTACAAGGACTTAGGTCGCCTCATCACATCTAAGACCCTGCCCCACAGGGTGGTGGCCTTTACCAGCCATTCCCAAGATGGTGGCCATTACAGCCCACCCCCATGTCACGTTGGTATGTCTTCTATGCTGCCATGTCAACACAATCATGGCAGCCCCCATGATACGGGAGGCTGCCCACCTCCAAGTAGGAGCCCGCATCCACTGGCTCCCATTTCCCAGGAAGACAGTGCAGAAGTTCGAGGCATTGTACAGGACATCTTGACTAGACTATTCACCCCTGAGGGAAGCTCCTCCATGCAGGAGCAGATCAGATGCATGTTTGAAAATGCTGTAACCCCGGAGAATGCATTCAAGGCAGTCACTGATGCGGTGGCAGAAGCTGCCCTTCACGGTGCTTTGGGTTGTGGGAAACAAAATACCACTCTCTGCTCACCCATTTCCAATCCCCTACAGGTCGTTCATTCTGTTCAGCAAATTGCCCAAGACATCGGACAGATGGGCCCAACTGACAACCTTAGCTGTCACTTGGAGAAGGTGCACTCCCTCTGTGAGAAGCTTTCTCTCCAACCCAAGTACCAGGTCCAAGTCCTGGGACAAACCATCGAGCCTACCCTCTGGGCCAAATTCCCGTAGGCTGTCCGCAATTGCGAAACACTCAACTACAATGATATCACACAGGCACTCCTTGCTGCCAACTCTCCAGGTATTGTTGGAGCCTGTTTGGCCTACAAGGTCATGCAAAATGTGAAGGAAAGCCCAGCGGCTTACCATCAATGGTTGTGGCTTGTCTACAAGGCTGGCAAAGGCCCAGCAAGGGAGAATGCTAACAAGAAACAAATTGAGTACAAGGATTTGTACATCTGGAACATGACTCCAGCTCTCTGGGAGACAGTTGAACTTAATGTTTACCCACATACTGACATCTTTGAGGAGATCCTGACCAAGATGGAACGGGTCTACCTTCGTAACCTAGCTTTCGGCAAAAACACCAACAAGGCCGCTGCTATCCCAAATCTAATGGCCCAAGCCACCTTGGCCCATGTCACCGTGGTAGGCCCTGCCCCAACCCACTATGTAGTGGAAGGCAACAATGATAAACAGGAAGCCCCTTCTGACAACCAACAGTCACACAAGGGGGGGGGCGTAACTATAAGAATAACCGGAACAATAACAATTACAACAGGAATGGGAAATAAAACTCTATTGGCAAGTACTGTAACAGGCCTAGCTATTGGGATCTAAAGGATGAAAATGAGTCCCTCCACAAACAGCTGGATGAGGCCCGTGCTGCAAAGGAGGCCACATCCACACATTCCGTGGCAGCCCTGGCACCGGGCCAGTAATCGCACCAATCCTTTCTGGTTTTTGGCTACTGAACAACCGAGCAGCTGGGGAAAAAAACCCTTTCATGGTATCGGGCACTGGTCAGGCAGATGTGGTGATTCAGGAACCCCCAATTGAACAGTTCAAGATTGCGGCTCTGACGTCAGAGGCACAGTACTCATGTCCTTTAAACCACAATAGGGAGGCCCAACCAGCCATCCTAGGCATCTGGTCACAAAAATGAGAGGATGAAGAAGAAGCCAGAAGCAGTACTGACTGACAATTATGGGCTCCAGTCTGGATTGTGAGTGACCTGTTCATCGACACAAATGGACGGCCTTGTGTAAGGGCCACGGTCTGGGGACGCCAACTGGACATGCTTCTGGATACAGGAGCAGCTATTTCTGTTCTCCATGATGAGAACCCAGACATGTCTTCCTGGTCTACCAGCTAGAAAACCAGTGCACAGGGTGTAGATAGCACCCAACTGCAAACTTATTGATCTGTGTCTCTGCCTGTGTAGGTAGGCTATCTCAAAACAAATTTTGTTTTTGACCTCATGGTATTACGTCATCACCCCAGCATATTGGGAATTGATTTTCTTGCACAGAATGGCTGTGTGGTGGACCGAGCTAAGAGGTTATTGGTACAGATCAAAGAACAATGTCATGCTGTCACCATACCAGACTCCCATGCGGTGGCGGCCATCTCCCATAACAACAAATAGTATGATGCCATGGCTCTGTTTGAAAGTCATGACTTGTTTCCTGAACTACAACCATTGCTACAGGAACATATTGATGTGTTTGCTACCAACAAGCATGATTGCTGTAGGATGCACACCACCATTGAAATTCCAGTACCCAATCCTGGGAGGCAAAAGCAGTGCCCATTTCCTGCTGAAGCCTTACTCTCATTGAAGAAGAACATCCAATCACTGCTACAACAAGCAGTGATTAGGACTTGTGTTTCCACTGTGAATTCACCCATTTGGCCTATGAAAAAGTCAAATGGAGCTTGGGGACTTACAATAGACTATAGGAAGCTTAACCAAGTTACCCCCAGCTGTGCCTCAACTGTGGCATCAGCTCTTGATGTGCTCAAGCTGCTGACACCTGACAAAAAGTGGTTCTCAGCTCTTGACATCTCTAATGGGTTTTGGTCACCCCCATTAGCACAGGAAAGCCAATACAAATTTGCTTTTACCTTTGGGTGCCAGTACACCTGGACCTTTCTTCCCCAGGGCTTTCACAACAGCCCTTCCCTCTTCCATCTCCACATGATGGATACTCTGCAGGGGTTTTACACACCCCAGTGTCTCCTGCAGTATGTGGATGACTTGCTTTTGGCAACGTCCACCAGAGAAGAACACCTAACCCTTTTGGATGAACTGCTGACTCTCCTCAGGAGAGCAGGCCTCAAGTGCAACCCCTCTAAGGCACAGTTGTGTCAGAAGGAGGTCATGTTCCTTGGCCTATGCATCACAGACCAAGGCCAAAGCCCAGCTGTCAAGAAGATCCAGGGCTCACAAGATCTACCACTTCCTACAAGCGTGGCAACACTCAGATGTTTCCTAGGAATGGTAAATTACTCCAGGGATTTATTCCTGATTTTGTCTTGAAGGCTGCTCCACTGTATGAACTGCTGAAAAAGGATGTCCCATGGTATGTCCCCATCATTTTGCATACCTGTCACATGTCAACTAACATTTTGCTTTCAGACAAAGTAAAAGATGGATCAGTCTGTAACACCAGACTCACTCATTGATCTTTGCTTTTGCAGGATAGAGACATCAAGGTACTTCCTGCCAAAATGCCATCAATTCTGTCCCATGGCCTGCTGTACACAGGTAAGCCCCACAACTGTGTCCTCCAACCACCTGACCTACCTGACCCAGGACCCTTCCTGCCAGCCATGCCTGAGGTCCTGGAAGACAACAAAATGTTCCACATCTTCACAGAAGGATCTGCATTGTATGTGGATGGAGAACAGGTAACAGGGATTGGAGTGCTCATTAGGGATCATGAGGGTGATTTCCAGCACATTGCTAGAAAATGCACTGTTACCTCTTCACAGTATGCCGAACTGGCTGCTGTGGCCTGTGCCCTGGAGATCATGCTGCATGGTGACAAGGTTGCCATCATCTTTGTAGACTCCAATTGGGTATGCTCATCCCTAACTGAGTTCTTGCCATTCTGGCAAAAGAACAACTTTACCTCATCTGATGGTACTCCTGTTAAGTATAAGGAACTGTTTGTGTATATACACACCCTGACATGAATGTTCACTCACAAGTTGTACATTCATAAGGTAAAGGTTCACTGCAAATCTGACCCTTACCATGAATTCAATGAATGAGCTTGCCAAATCAGGCGCTCAAGGGGGGGGGGAGACATGGGAAATGACTCACCCACAGTGCACAGCAGCTATTGTGACATCTATAATTGCTGCCACCAAGAAACCAGCACCAGAACCCCCATTGGATCTTTCTGCTGCACAGAAAGCAGATTCAGAGATCAGAGATGCGTTTAAATTCCTAGATAAGGGAACTGAACAGCCCCTGCCTGTTGGCAGTCCCTACAAAAGACACTCGGACAATTTACATCTGTCCAGTGATCAGAAACTCATCTGGTATCACAAACAGGATACAGGTGACAAATTGTGGGTTGCACCACAATCTCTGTGAACTGGATTCATTTATATGGTTCATGACACTCTCACTGGTGGACACCAGGGGACAGAAAATACTCTCTGGAGGCTAAAGACATTTGTCTGGTGGCCTTGCATGGCCAAATATGTAGAATGCTATGTAGACAACTGCATAGTGTGTGCTCAGAACAATCTCATTTCAGTGAAGAAAAATGCCAAGTTACTGCCACAAAAGCAGTATGAACCATGGAATGTAATACAGATCGAGTTCATTAGCCCTCCTACTAACTCCAGTAAGAACAACAAGTATGCACTTGTTGCCACAGATTTGTTCTCAAAGTGGGTAGAGGCATTTCCCACTAAGAACAACACGGCAAAGACAACTGCCAAGATTCTGGTGGATCAATTGTTCTCCAGGTGGGACCTACCTTTAAAGGTAGACTCAGACCAATGAACCAGCTTTACAGCTGACCTGATGCAACAGACACTCCAACTTCTTGGCGTTGATCAGAAATTTCACATTCCTTACCATTCTCAATCATCAGATCAGGTAGAAAGAGCTAACAGATGCATAAAACAGATGTTATGCAAATTCATTGATGATATTCCCAAGGATTGGGATTCCCTCTTGCCACTACTACTGATGGCAATTAGGGGCACGCCTGCAGCTACCACTCAGTGTACATCTTATGAGGTCATGACTGGTAGAGCCATGAGATGACCTGAGCACCTGTTAATTGATCTCCACACCCCTATTGCAGATAGAGTATCTACAGACAAGTATGTGGAAAAGCTTCACGATGACATCATGAAGACACACCGATTCGCTACCAAGCAAATGGGCAAGGCTCAACAAGCTAAAGCTCATTTTGAAAAGCATGTCAAATAAGTTGATTGGCAAGTTGGAGACCAAGTAATGCTTCTCTAATACAGACAACCCACACACTCTTTTGCCAGTAAATGGGAAGGTCCCTATCCCATTGTCAACAAGCTCAGCCCTGTTGTGTATCAGGTCAGAGTACAGCAGCAGAAAAATACTTTTGACAAGTGCTTCCATGCTAACCAGCTTAAACTATATAAAGGTGAGCAAAAACTTACCTTTTCTAACCCCATAGGGCAGAATAGTACTTTCAGCTAACTAATCCTTTTCTGTCTCTTTCAGATATTGGCAAGATGGCTATCTTGCACCCTCTTCTCCTACTGGTGGGACTACTGCCTCTAACCACTATAGCACCTCCACTCAAACCCACACAGACTTACAAGGACCAGTTGGATCACTTGCTTGGTCAAATGGAACATTCAACTCCCATGGGTGTTCGGATTAACATTCCAAACAAAAACATTAAGGTTACTCAAGGCAAAGACGCCTTTCTGGATACTGTAGTTGTTGCCCCTGATAAATCTTCACTTTCCATTCAATGGCAAACTGATGCAATGGGCTACACAATCCCTGTAGCTCACCTGGCCAAAGGTACATTCCATAGCTGGCCTAACACTGACATATCTCAGAGTGGTTCCTTCTCTATTAGACAGGCTTCTCCATGACACACTTGTCAGTACAATCTTACTTCACTCCTTGATCCTGCCTTTTGTGAGAGACTTCCTTCACAGGAAGCTACTGACTTCTGTCTTCAAAACTATGCTGCATCTTCTTCTCTCTACCTCTCTGTAGTCCAACCCAGTCAGGAAGAAACTGCTTGCCTGTTCTCGTATGGAGGATGGCCCTCCTAGTGGTTTGACCACCACATTACTCCCAGGAGCTCTGATAAACAATGTGCAATTTATGCATGTCCCAGTTATTTTCAATTTATCACATTGGAATATGGCTGAATTTGGTTTATGTCAACAAACTAACACTTCTAAGTTTCACAGTATGATGCTTACTGATCTTGTAACTGCTTACCAAACATGCACAAAGGATCCTATTGGTGGACCTCACACCACCGACCATATTGGTGTTTTTAGACCAGCCTGTAAATATGCTAAACCCAGACAAAAATGCACCAAGTGGAACACAGCCTCAGACGTCACTGGTGCAGCCAATTCTGTCTCTGGTATAACCAGAGTAGCCGGCACTGTTACTGGCCTTTTCAGCTCAGGAATATCTATTTGGAATAGAGCAGATGTTACCTCCATTAAGGCACAGACTCTTAAGTTCCAGCAAACAGTTGGCAATGATGTTATGCCCCTATCTTGCAAGGTGTTAATTCTCTTAGTGAGGAAGAATGTTATACAGTGTATAATATATAGGAGATTGCTCAAGGGTTCAATGATACAAGACAGAAACTTAATGATCTTATTTTTCAGAATATCTGCAAGGTGGACAAGCAACATATTGGGTGTGAAATTTTATGTTCTGCTTATGGTTCTTATGTTATTTCTACTGTTAACGCTCTCTTGAGGGACTTTAAATCGGGCAAAATTCCAGATGTTATTCATGATCTCAGATTGGGTAAATTATAAAGCCCACATTGCGCAAACACAGGTTGCATTTCTACATGTTTAAAGGATACTCTTAACATTTCTATCTCTACAGTGCGTAATATTGATTACATTTCCAGGTTTCCTAACAAAGCACCCTGTTACCTGACCATTCTTGTTCAATTAAGGACAACATGTTTGTGACATTTACTGTCTCCCTACCACACCTTGATCTGGCTACATCTGTCTTTGACAAGCTGGCAAATATTCACGCCATTGGACATCATGAAAATGACATTTTCCGTGAATGAACTGAACTTCCTTCTATACTGGTTTACCACCCCGTTCTTCAAGCTTGGGCGGCTCCTCACACTAATTGTTGTGCCAAGAAAGGACTCAACTTCTTGTGCCACTGCGACATCTTTGACATTGTGAAACCAGTTTGCAACTACTCGCCAGAACATCTTGACTGGGCTTTGACACTGGGTGAAGACCTGCCAACCAACCTTATTGACGTTGATCCAGATGACCCTCCTGCTGCATCTTCAGCATTCGATGCCAAAACAGCACCATCCAGGAGCTATCCTGAAGCGATACATCGCTTCACCACTCGGCTGACAAATCAGACCTTCACCTGCCCTGTAAGCTTACATCACTGGCGCGTACCAACACTCAGAGTCACCTATACCTCTGAAGGACAATTCTGTATAGTCAGTAACTATCCGTCTTTTGCCTACGGCACTCATACTTGCAATATTGATAAACCTAAGTTTTGTTTTACTCCACAGCAGAAAACTGTAATAGGTTACACTGTGATCACACCTGTTCCTCTCCCTGGACCAGATGTTATTGATACTGATCCCCAACACTTGCTTGCCCTGTCTCAATATTTGCCTATTTTTAATGTGCACATTGATCCCTTAACTCTCTCCTTATGATCTCTTTTAGCTAGAAAGGATGCTCATTTGATTTATATTAGCAATAATATATCTAAACCAAATAATATACTTAATGATCTGATTTATGATGGTGATTTAAGTCTTGCCGTTGGCAACTATTGGGTAGAACTTAGCTTCAAGGTTTTTGTTATAATTCAAGCATTCTTGATTGTTTTCCTAATTTTCACTCTATGTTGCCTGCGACTTACCTTCAAACAACATCAAGAACAACTCTAATTCCTTTAGAAGGCTCATGCGACAGGCTTGTAAATGACTTTTTAGCTCCATCCCTACCAGCTTACTTGGGATTGTTGCCCCTTCTGAGGCAACTAAGGGGGAATGTTATCAATGGACCAGCACCCCTGATTGGTTCCCTACCTTGCAGACAGTAATACTTAGGGTGCAGGCACTTATCATACAAGCATAAGTGTCAGGATCTAAGTTCTACTGTACTTCTGCTGAGAATCATAATGCATTTCCTTTTTTAGGGAAGGTTATTGAGAAAGTAGTAGTGGTACAACTGGAGAACCACTTGACCATCCATAACATCTATGAACCTCTCCAGTCCAGTTTTTGGAAGAGGCATAGTACCGAGGCTGCAGTGGTTCGGGTGCTCAATGATCTCCTGATGGCGAGAGATCGGAGAAGCCGTACTATTCTGGTGCTTCTTGATCTTTCCTCAGTTTTCGACACTGTGGACCATGGGGTATTGCTTGGACATCTGAGGTCCATCTGTGGCCTGTCACATACGGTTCTCAGATGGTTTACATCTTTTCTCACTGGTAGAACTCAGAGAGTGGTGTCCGGGTGTTTTTCCTCAGGCTCATTCTCTCTGTCTTGTGGGGTATTTCAGGGCTCAGTGCTTTCCCCCATGTTGTTCACAGTGTATATGCTGCCCCTCAGAGACATTGTAAGATGGTATGGGCTGAGATTTCACTGCTATGCTGATGATACCCAGCTCTACCTGTCTTTTGCACCTGGCCAGGATAGCGCTCTCTCAGTATTTAACAACTGCCTTGTGGAAATCCAGGACTGGATGAATTTGAGTTGGCTAAAGCTGAACGTGGGAAAAATGGAGGTGATGGTGGTGGATCTGGGTCACCGGATAGAGGGGTTGAGGATTGGTCAGCCCTCTGGAATTTATCTAGGGGATACCCAGATCCTTACCTCTGATCAGGTGCAGGACCTGGGATGGTGCTTGATGATGGGCTGACCTTATGATCTCAGGTGATAGCTGTCATCAGGTCTCCCTTTTACCATCTTAGGAACATCACCAGGATCAAGCACCTTGTTCCATCTGGAGACCTGCCTACACTTGTCCACGCCTTTGTGACCTTGTGCCTTGATTACTTCAACTCCCTTTACTTAGGGTTTCCTGGGGTTGATATCTCCGCCTGCAGCTAGTGCAGAATGTGGCAGCGCATTTGCTGACCAGGGTTTCTTAAACATTTCATATTACCCCCATTCTGTGCAGTCTGCACTGGTTGCTGATTCAGTGGCAGATTACCTTTAAGGTTGGTGTACTGACCTACAAAGCCCTACACAGACTTGTCCCTAACTACTTGAAAGAGCTTCTGATTCCCTATCACCCCAAGTGACAGCTCTGTTTGGCTGGCAAGGGGTTGCTGGAGATTCTGAGGGTGTCTTTGAAGTCATCTGGGGTGTGTGCATTTATGTATGTTGCCCCTACCCTCTGGAATTCTCTACCCTATCAGCTACGGTAGTACACGACAGTGGGAGGCTTTAACCAAGTGTTTAAAACTTATTTATGGTGTCAGGCTTTTAATGGCACTTAGTAAATGAACCCTGTTGTATTTTTGTCATTTATATTGTACTCGCTGTTTTACTATTTTATAATTCTTTTGTAAAGCGCCTTGAAATCTGAAAGGCGCTTTTGAGAAATAAAATTATTATTATTATTTTTTTTTGCCATCAATCTAATTGTACCACTTGGAAGACTCCTCCGTTTATACCATTGTATAATCACTAGTTAGACAATACTGCCATCTTTAGTTGTAGTGTAGAACAGCAATTACCTATGCAATTATGTGTGTAACTACAAGTGGCCTTCACAAATACAGGTCCTTTGTTTAGTTATCTTGTCTTTCTGCTAGCTTGGCATGCTTTCCCAGGTTAGTAAGAAGTCAGATTATTTGCCATTATCCAATGATGAGACTTTTATATATCTTTTTAGTAGTTGCTATGGTTATTATCAGGGGTATAAGACACTTTGTACTGCACCTTTTTCTCTAAGAAAAAGAAGAAACTTGTTGCTGCCTATAGGTAAGAAAGATTGGAGGTGTTTTCCATGGTGTTTATCACTGTGATTTGGTTGTAAGCCTGCTTTATATACCAGAAAAAAATCACTTTATGTGTTGGACACCACTTGTCTGTCATGTCTTCACTTTTGTGCACTTCCAACAAGAACCTGAGAAAGGTAATTTTATTACCCAGTTACATGGCCATTGTTCCAAACAGTATATATTCCAAATGTCAGACCTCTAGCTTCAACGGTTATTGAGTTGTAACCAACTTACTGAAGTTTTAAAATTCCATGAAGTTTCACTGAAATTCCATGGAATTGTGCAGAATTTTATGAAATTTTGCCAGAATTCACTGAATTTGGAATTTTACCATTCCACACAGCTCCAGTTCCAAAATGTTGCTCTTGTTCCAGTGCTTTTTGTCTGTTGTTTTGATATGTGAACATTTCTTGCTTAGTCTTAGAAATTTTATCAGTCATGTCAATAGCTGTTAAATTCTGTTGTGAAACCAAATTATTTAGTTCATTCCTTTATACTTGTCATATGTTGAGGCTGCCCTTTTCTTGGCTGTCTGTTTAAAAAAAATTTATAAAACACAACTGTGCATCTTCCCACCAGGGAAATAGGGAATCGTATAAAAATATTACCAACTTTCTATCTGAAGAGCAGGGGAGTTTACCGGGTGTCATGATCAACATTCCACCATCAATAAAACAGGTCCATATAACCACCCCCAAGGACACACCTGAAAATAAGCTATCAAACTTTAATATGTCTTCCCTGGTGAAAAATTACAAATAAATAAAAAAATGCACTCTATAGCCCCAGATTTTCCTTGAAGCTTTCTCTCAATTGTTCAAAATCTGAATAAAAAGTAGCCACGAGCACCCAATGTAGTAAGCTAAGGGGAGATGGATTGCCTACACCCCCAACACACTGTACATTATCTGAGAAATAAATACTAGGGTGTCTGGCACCAGTATATAGCAAAAGTAGTAAAATATAGGTTGGTAGCCAAGGGCTAGTAATTTATTTGGCCTGGCCAGTATGCACCCTGGTGTTCTAGTCAAAATGTAGAGACCAGGATGGAGAGTGCTTTATCCCTATGCTATTAGTTATGTTACTTGTACACTTGTAAATATTTTTAATAGTAGCCAAACATTTTTATTTAATTATAGTAATTAGAGCAGTTGCTCATATTGTATTGCAAAGCAGCAGCTTCATGGCACCTACTGTAGCTTGGCTTAGCAGAAGGGAATGTGGCAAAATACTGGGATGGGCTAAAAAGGACATTACCATTAGTCACATCACAGTGCACCAGGCAGATAAGTAAATCAAAAAAGAAAGAAACCCACTCTGGTTCTCCAATGAAGTGGCACCCAAAGTAAGAGGAAAAAAGAAGAGACTTTAAAGAGTACAAGGACTCAAAAAAGGACAGTGATAGAATACGATACAAAAAAAATTTGAAAGAAGCAGGGAGGACAATAAGGACTACAAAAGCTCAAATGGAAGAGGAGATAGCACAGGGAATAAACAAGGGGAACAAAAACTTCTACAGATACATAAGGGAAAAAAGGAAGAACAGGGGAGGCATTGTTAGACTTGTAAAAAGTGATGGGCAGACAACAGAGAGGGATGTAGAGAAGGCAGTGGCACTAAATGAGTACTTTGGCTCAGTCTTCATGAAGGAAGAAAAGGGAAATGGACTTTCATTAGGCAACAAACCTAGCCTTACAGTTGAGGTGGACACAAGTCCTTTCATGGAGGAAAGGGGGTTCCATGTGATAATGGCGATCACGGAATAGTGATCGCGGTTTGGGCAAGTGTACATCTCCGAAAATGAATTTCGGCAATGTACACTCACGACGAACAGCAAGCGGGCACCCATAATTTAAGTTTCTTTATTTTGTGTGGGGCTAGGTTTCCATGCCCCCTACTAAAGGATTCCCTAACCATGGGGTGATGTTGATGGGGTGCAAAACTAAAAAAAAAAATCCTCGTGCAAAAAAATAAGTATGTCCAGAACTGAACCTGCCACCCTCCCAACCCCAGCCTGCCACCAACCCACCATGCCACATGGCCAGCTCGGCAGCCCACTGCTGCACTACACCACACAAACCCTCCCTCCCTTTCGCTCATCACATGGCATGGTCCCTCCCCACCCTCGCGCGTGTGTATACATAGCAACATCCTGTTGCTATATTCCCTACCCCATCCCATAAGCCCTGACAGGTAGCCCTGTGCACAGGCGCTGTGATTGAGTCACCCTTTTTGAAGGCGCTCAGTCATGGTCGCCTTGTACACAGGTTACCGGAAAGGGTTCTGGAAGAACTCAACAAGTCAAAGGTGGAAAAAGCTATGGGACCAGATGACATACACGCCAGAATTCTTAGGAAGCTTGGGAGACAACTATCAGAGTCCCCTGCAAAACTCTTTACCATGTCATTGGAGACTGGGGAGATCCCAGAGGTCTGGAACGGGCTACAGTGGTGCTACTGCACAAGAGTGGGAGCAAAGAAGAACCAGGGAACTACTGCCCAGTTAGTCTCACCTCAGTGGTAGGAAAACTGATGAAATCCCTACTAAAGGAAAGGATACTAGCATTTTTAGAAGCAGTGATCAATTAGACACAAAACAACATGGGTTCACAGCAGGAAGGTCCTGCCAAACAAACTGGATTAATTTTTTCCACTGGGTCACTAGGGTGGTAGATTGGGGAGGGGTAGTTGATGTAGTCTTCCTGGACTTCAGCAAGGTCTTTGACTCTGTGCCGCAAAAGAGGTTGGTCAGTAAACTAGGACACATTGGAGTGGGACATAAAATAACAAATTGGGTACACAATTGGCTGAGTGGCAGGACCCAGAAGATGCTAGTGAAGGTACCCTCTCATGATCAGGGCATGATCACCAGTGGAGTGCCACAAGAATCGGTGCTGGGACTGATCCTCTTCAGTGTATTTATCAATGACCTTGCAGAGGGCCTGGAGGGCAAGGTGTGCCTGTTCATGGATGACAGGAAGATCTGCAACAGAATGGATACACCTGATGGGGCACAGAGGATGGAGTCTGACCTCAAGAAACTTGAGGAATGGTTGAGAAACTGGCAGTTGAAATTCAGTGCAAATAAATGCAAGGTTATACACCTGGGAAAGTGTAATCCGGGGACAGTGTACTTAATGGAAGGAGAGCAACTAATGCCTACAAAACTGGAACGTGATTTAGGGGTCATCATTTCTGATGACATGAAGGTAGGCAAACAATGCAAAAGGGCTTCATAAAAGGTTAGTGGAATCCTGGGGTTCATAGGGAGGGATATAACTAGCAGAAGAAGGGAGATAATCATGCCACTGTATAGATCACGTGTGAGGTCTCACCTGGATTACTGCATCCAGTTTTGGAGACCGCACCTCAGGAAGGACAGAGATCGACTGGCGACATTGCAGAGAAGGACAATGAAGATGGTGCAGGGTATGTATCAAAAAATCATATGAGGCAAGGCTACAGGCTCTAAATATGTACTCCCTGGAATAGCTCAGGGATAGGGGAACATGATCAAGACATTCAAATACCTGAAAGGCACCAAACCTTTTTCAGGTGAACACCTGTACCAGGACTAGAGGATACGACATGCACCTCAAAGGAGGCAGGTTCAGGTTCAGGAGCAACGGGAGAAAGTACTTCTTTATAGAACGAGTGGTGGACGGATGGAACGGCCTACCCCAGGGGGTTGTGGGAGGAAAGACAGTGATGAAATTTAAACTAGCATGGGACAGGCATAGGGGTATCCTCAAAACTAAAGAAAACTAAGGGAGGAGGGTTAGAAGGAAAAGGGCAGACTAGATGGATCTTAGAAACATAGAAACATAGACTTTGATGGGAGATAAGGACCGCTAGGCCCATCTAGTCTGCCCATTTCCCTACATACAGGATAGGCTGCAGATCCTAGTTAACCAACAGCCTATTTCTTCCTACCCCCCACAAGAATTGCCTTATGTCTGTCCCATGCATTCTTGAATTCTCCCACAGTTTTAGACCCCACAACCTCCTCAGGAAGGCTGTTCCATGTATCCACTACCCTCTCTGTGAAATAATACTTCCTCATATTGCCCTGAACCACCCTCCTTCTATCTTTAAATTGTGTCCCTTGTTCTTGCAAGTCTGTTTTCTGAAAGATGCTACCCTCTTGGACTTTGTTGATTCCCTTGAGGTACTTGAAAGTTTCTATCATGTTCCCCCTCTCCCTTCTTTCCTCAAGGGTATACATATTAAGCTCCTTTAGTCTCTCCTCATATGGCTTCTCTTGCAGACCCTGCACCATTTTAGTTGCCCTCCTCTGGACTGCCTCTATCCTGTCTATGTCCTTGTGGAGGTGGGGTCTCCAGAACTGGACACAGTATTCCACATGGGGTCTCACCAACTGTCTGTACAGAGGGATAACAACTTCCTGTTTTCTGCTGATGATGCCTCTCCCTATACATCCCAGTATACCCCCTGCCCTCCCTACTGCCTTCTCACATTGCTTGCTAACCTTAAGGTCATCTGATATCCCCATCTGCTGACACATTCTATGTTTCTATGTTGCATAGCCCAGAGGGAGGAGCAAGTGAGCCAACCCGACTATAGAGAGAAAATGCCACCATGCTGTGCAGGAAGGGGAGGTCCTCAGATAAATGTTGACTCCGAGGATAAGTGCACAGCTACCATGGTTGCTAGAACAGGCCAAGGCCTGTTTGGTAGCCCAAATAGTGACTACTCTCAGAGGTTAAAAAAAAAAAGAAAAGACTAATTCAGTACATTAAGCACGCATATTTAGTTGGTGGCAGCAAGCACTGGGTTGCAAAATATAGTATCTGGGTACTAACATTGAAGTAATAACTAAGAGGGGTTACATGAGAGAGTGACAATGACTCAGTAGGAATGGGAGAGGGCTCACTGAAATGAGCACCATCTAGTGCAGCAGCAGGCTAACAGAAAACTACAATACACAGCAAACACTTGAGGAAAGCACCCGAAATAATATCTAAATAAATTAATAAATGTCACAGAAGGCTGGCCCACAGTCCTATGAACAAAACTACATGATCACTTTACCCTGGAATTGTTTAATTACAAAAATGTAGCTAATTGAAGGCAAAGTGTTTGAGAGAATGAGACGACTAATTTTAAACTGCAGAATAGTGCAACTTGTTTTACTAAAACCCAGAACTCAGCTATTTCTCAAAAGAACTTCACACTTAGGCTACTTTTTAATCTACAATTATTCTATCAGGCTAAAATAATCCCACTTGTCTCAGAGGCCAGGAAAGGGGGGGGTCACTGCCCTGTGAAGGTGGAATATTCATACTAAATTATCTACAGTCCAGAAGCCATGCTGACAGGCAGGGGAGGTTGAAGGCAGAGCCAAGAGAGATTGTGTGCTCTTAAACAGGAATAACTAACTAGAGCCCTTGGGACAGTACTTTGGAGGACTTCAGGACACTCACATTTACATCAGGCAACAGGAAAATGATTTCTTTAAAGGATAAATTAAGTATTTTAGCAGCATTTCTCCTTAGTAAAAGTGGCTGCAGGTAGACAACACACTGTCAGTTTTCATATTGGGGAAACTTCATTTAAAAGTGGTTTATGATTACTTGAGTATGTCAATTTTCCAGCAAGGGAAGTGTGAAAGTGATTGCTTGTAGTTTTAATACAGTTTTACAATGATTTATGCATGGTAGAAACATAGAAACATAGACTTTGACGGCAGATAAGGACTGCTTGGCCCACCTAGTCTGCCCATTTCCCAACCTATTGGATAAGCTGCAGATCCTAGTTAACCAACAGCCTGCTTCTTCCTACCCCTCACCAGAATTGCCTTATCTCTGTAGTAGAATTACCTTATGGTGTAATACAAATGAATCCATGTTAACAGAGCAGAGCAAGCTTAGACTTTCACAGCAGTTGGTTGAAAATTCCAATCCAAGGATTCCATTGTGGCCTATCCTGCTGCAGAATTCCAAGGTGGAATAGGTACATAGGTAGAATTTTCAGGTCCAGTTAACTACTAGAGCCAAAACAAGGGCCTGCCACTGGTAACAGTGGTCAAATTACCCACTTTTTATGCCCCTTGTAGGCATGAAGCAGTTTCTTAAAACTATCCATACCGTCAGCACTTACCACTTCACATGCAAGTGCATTCCAGGTACTTGCAGCACGCTGACTAAACCACCTTACTCTCTTTGTGGTATTATACCTCTTACCACGTAATTGACAGGGATGAGATCTAGTAACAATTGTCGTCTCGTCCTTCCGACAAAGAGCTGCTGTTTCCCAGATTACCTCATCTTTAAGTGCTTTATAGACATAACATACTATAGGTCCCCTTTTACCCAACAGTAAGACATGGAGTATAGATTTAAAGTTTTCAATCTATCATGGTAACCTGCACCCTTCTCACTTTTTTTGTGATCCTCCTCTGTACCTTCGCTATCCTATTTGAAATTCCAACTGTTTGTGACATACTAAATGGGGTCCCATATTCAAGTACTGGTCTCACCAACTTTTAATATTCTTAAGAATATTTCCCATTATTTTATTACATTTCTTGACTGACTCTAGACTATGACTGTCAAAACTAAGTGTGTTGGATATAACTACCCCAAGATCTATTTCTTCTTCTGTTTCCAGAATGGGTTTATCATTTAGTCTGTATTGCTCTAGTCTGTTATTCGCTTTGAAGTGCTTAACTCTGCATTTTTCTTCATTGTACTTCAGTTTGTGTATCCTTGCCCATTTCTCCAAATTCAACGATTGGTTTTGCAGGGCTCAGGCAGACTTATCATTATTAAACTATCATCTCTATTTTTGTGTCGCCCACGTACTTGCAAATCCAAGCACCTTCTGACACTTTCATCGAGGAGATCAGTATATTAAATAATAACAGCCCCAAGACTGACCCCTGGGGCACTCCACTTGTCACTTTTCCCCAATCAGACAGGAATCCCCTTATCTGCACCTGCTACCTTCTGGGTTATCGGGGGTTGATATTCACCGCCTGCAGCTTGTGCAGAATGCGGCAGCCAGGCTATTGACTGGTTCCTCTAGGTCCAGTCACATAATGCCTGTGCTTCATGGACTACACTGGCTGCCAGTACAGTGGCGGATCACCTTCAAGGTCGGTTTGCTGACCTATAAGGCCCTACATGATCAGGGACCTGGTTACCTGCAAGATCTCCTTCATCCCTACTGTCCCTCCCGCTTTCTCTGATCCACGGATGAAGGATTGCTAGAGATTCCCAGGGTTCATTTGAAGACATCTGGAGCCAGGTCTTTCAGTTTTACAGCCCCAACCCTGTGGAATTCTCTACCTCATCAGGTTTGAGATAGCCCGACCGTTCAAAGTTTTAAAACAGCATTAAAGACTTTCCTTTTTAATATGGCATATGCCAATTATTAGTATTGCAGCCATGGAATTTTATATGTTAATTTTAGTTTCATTAATTGTTTTGTTAATTTTGTACAGGTGCCTTGGTTTTGAAAGGCACTTTTTATAAATAAAGATGACACTGACATTGTTAACTAACCATGATGCTATCCAGTTACATAGATTTTGATGAATACCATATTCCTGTAAGACGTACAGCAGGGTCCCATGTGAAACAGAATTGAATGCCTTTGAGTAGTCAAGGTATACAACATCCACATGGAGACCTTGATCTAGGGCCTGGCTTACTGGTTTGAAAAAATGCATCAGGTTACTTACACAGGCCCTCCGTGTAGCAAAACCATGTGGTGAGAAACCTGTCAGTCCCAGCTGCCTTATATTATCCTCCAAATATTCCCTTACATAGCCTGCCATAAGTTTACCAATGGTTGATGTAATACTAATTGGCCTATAGGTTTCAACATGTGTTTTATCCCCCTAATTATGTTTGCTTGTGCATTTGCAAGAAACATTAAGTGGGTTGTGGAGGTGTGGCATTGTGGCGGCCAATGCCACACTGCATTTCTGGGCTTGGCTCTCTGTAACCAATGCAGTGGCAAGCTGCTAGTGACACTAATTCAGCAAGCCTGCCACCAACTTGAAATTAATTGGCCACCTCAATCAGTGAGCACCTCGTCATTGCAGCATCAGCCATCCATCTCTCCCCTGGGTCTCAATAGTGCAGAGGCCAAGCTGACGGTGCGATGGTGGGTGATCCCTGATTGTTGCAGTCTCCCAGTGTCCTAGTCTTGTTTAATCTCTCTTTCTAGCCCACTCCCTCTCTCCCCTGGACTGCAGTTTACTGGTACTGTTAGTGTCAGAGGATCATGTATCCTCTCCTCTCCGGCTGACACCATGCCGCTCAGCTGGTGACTGGACAGGTGGACCAAGCTCTCATCTCCCCTCTTATGTCCCTTCCCCCAGTTCCAAAGCTCTGTCCTGTGCCCTCGGACCTGTAGGCAGCCATTTTGTCTGAACTGGGACCCATCTCAGAGGGGAAACTCCCTATCAGCCCTGAGAGCGAGACAGAGAGAGACCGGGACCAGGCAGAGAAAGATCGTAATCTAGTGACGCCATTGCAGATTCACTGCTCCAACTCGATATTGACAGCGTGATACTCCAAGCACAGAGATACACAGCGGTGTCATTCATACTCAGACTTTCTGCTTCTAGAGTGAAGTTTTGCTTTGTGGTCCTGCTGGCTTTGAATTTTTTTATAGGGCTGTCATACACTGAGTTAACAGTGCTCGATAAAAACATCATTTCGAGCTCCTTCTGGGTGACTGTCAGTGCCAGTACATATAGGGTTCTTCATTGCCATCCACCGAACAATCCATCTGTGCTGGCTCAGATGGGAAGCGAGAGAGAAAACCTGGAGACTGGTGGATTATAGTCTCTCAGATTCCACCTATACAACAGCAAAAGATACGTAATACTGTAAAAGGTGAATAACAGCGTAGTATAAAAAAACACCTATTTAAAGGAGATAGGAAATTAATTTTGTATTTTTAATGCTCTTGTAGCCTCCTTTGATGTTTAATGGTCTTGACATTAAACTGTGCTGTAGAAAAGTTATGACTCATGTGTTTTTTAAGTTCTGTTAATGTGTTGACACTGCAGGTTTAAGAACTGTGATCCTTGTAACTTATTTCTGCCGTGTTTTCTACATGCCTTACCGATCGCTATGACATCAGTAACTCCCTCTCTCTACCTCAGGACATTGTTTTTTACATGTTAGCACCTTCGGTCGAAGAGTTCACTGAGGCTGATAATGAATTTAGCGAGGAGTCAGAAGAGGAACAGCTGTACATGTTTGAATAGAGAGAAAGGGTGATTCAGCCCTACATGTAAGAGCCTGCTCCCCAGTGCAGTCATAGTTCATGTTGCAGGGGTTTATGCGGCGTAACAGCTGTTCGACGCAAGTGTGTCGCAGGCCACTTTGCAGAATTGCGCATGTCACAACTGCTGGCATAAGTTGCTACATGCGCCATTCTGCTTGGTGCAACTGCTGATATGCCAGGCTTAACCCTTCTAGAATCTGGCCCCAGGTGTGTGTATACATGTAGCCCTTTTCCTCCAAAAACAAGTAATATATTTCATATTTTCACACATCAAGCCACTCAGGAAAAAACACACAATCAACACAATACACAGAACTTATTTTCATCATGAATTTATTAAATATCTTGCAAAAAAAAAAGATACAAGGAGATTAAAAAAAGTGTATGCAGCAGTCACCATTTGTTGGCTCTGCTGAGATGACAGCCTCCATGACAACTGACTTATTTCCACAGCTCAGCTCTTTATCTTTAGTAGCATCTAGGCTGTACTGCAGTGCCTTGGTCCTGTCCCCAAGGAACACACAGTACATGGGGCCTGGCTAAGGGGGAGGGGGGAGTAAACCAGTGAAACAGTGAAAAACTCACAACAGGATGTGGCCAAAAATTATAGCCCACTCCATCCAATCATGTAGCTGTAGCAGCTGAAATACAGATATAAAAGTCTGACTCCTAAATTAATACATTCTTGATAAAAAAATGGAATGATTATTACTGTAGGTAGGTGCTGTTTTCTATAGTACGAGGGTCTACTACAGATGAATTTGCTGAATGAATTGTTAAATATAAACTCCTTTATCTGAAGACATCTAAAGAAAGGGTAAGGGTGCCCTGTAGATTTAGATGTTAGATGTTACTTGAGTGTAATGTAATATGTTCTATGATAATATTACATTGAATTGGTTACATAGAAACATAGAAACACAGACTTTGACGGCAGATAAGGACCCCTAGGCCCATCTAGTCTGCCCATTTCCCTACCTACAGGATAGGCCGCAGATCCTAGTTAACCAACAGCCTATTTCTCCCTACCCCCCACAAGAATTGCCTTATGTCTGTCCCATGCATTCTTGAATTCTCCCACAGTTTTAGACCCCACAACCTCCTCAGGAAGGCTGTTCCATGCATCCACTACCCTCTCTGTGAAATAATACTTCCTCACATTGCCCCTGAACCGCCCTCCTTCTATCTTTAAATTGTGTCCCCTTGTTCTTGCAAGTCTCTTTTCTGAAAGATGCTGCCCTCTTGGACTTTGTTGATTCCACTGAGGTACTAAAGTTTCTATCATGTCCCCTCTCCTTCTTTCCTCAAGGGTATACATATTGCTCCTTTAGTCTCTCCTCATATGGCTTCTCTTGCAAACCCTGCACCATTTTAGTTGCCCTCCTCGACTGCCTCTATCCTGTCTATGTCCTTGTGGAGATGGGGTCTCCAGAACTGGACACAGTATTCCAGACTGAGTCTCACCAACTGTCTGTACAGAGGGATAACAACTTCCTGTTTTCTGCTGATGATGCCTCTCTCTATACATCCCAGTATACCCCCAGTCCTTCCTACTGCCTTCTCACATTGCTTGCTAACCTTAAGGTCATCTGATATGATTACCCCACGGTCCCTTTCCTGTTTTGTTGTTGTTACTACCTCCCCACCCATTGTGTATTCTTTCCCTTGGTTCTTGTTTCCCAGGTGCATTATTTTGCACTTCTTTGCATTGAATCCTAGCTGCCATTCTTTTGGAGGTTGTTTCAGTTTGCTTTAAATAGCCCCATGACAAATTAAATGAGAAACAGAGTTCCAGTCATTATGTGTCTGTGAATGTGTGGTTTTGTTTTTTGGTCCCATTTGTTCTGATTTGCACTGTCACAGAAGGACAGAGAAAGGCAGATCAACTGGCAAATATTCAGCTTTGCCCGCTGTAATCTTCATTGTGAAGCATGACTGAGCTGCATTTCAGTGGCTTATATGCTGCCCTGCCAGTCTTATGATTTTAAATGTTTTTAGCCTAAACTAGATGATTAAAAATATGGATCAGATACTCTAAACTGAAATATACTTTAAATGCCGTTTAAAAGTAAATTGAAGTTCAATTAGAAAATGCACAAAAAGTCTCCCTCAAAGGCTTACACTAAATGCCTGCTTCATTTTCAGTGTCTTGCTGTTGTTTTCTGTCCCAAACTCATACCTGCAGAAGATGGTGTTGCATAATTTGCTCTCTTTACAAACTGGTTCTGGAAATCTGAAGTGAAGTATTCTGTATCATATTGCTGAACTATAAACTTCCAGAGACAGCTTTGTAAAGGGACCAAAATAAATATGCAACACCATTTTTGCAGTAATTAGTCTGGGACAGAAAACCACAGCAAAACATTGAAAATGAAGCACACATTTAGTTTGACTGAGCCTTTATTCACATTTTCTAATTGAACTTCAACTGTTACATTTAAATGACATTTTAAAGTCGTTAGACTATTACACAGAGGGGAGCTTTGATGTTGCTTTCAAATTTACTCTAGAACATACCTCAAGGTTTGACAGTTGTGTGCGCTACAAAAAAATGCATACTGCTGACATAGGAATTAAAGTGTACCCTGACAGAAGTCAAAGTTTGCCTCTGCCAGGGTACACTTTAATTCCATTCCCCACTCAGCAGTATGTATTTCTTCCTTTATGTTGCTTGCACGCATGTGCAAGAAACATAGTGCCATCATCGGAGATTTCGGAGGTGTGTCACCTCCTCCTCCAATTCAGTCAGTGAGCTGGCAGGCATGGCCCCTGTAAGCCAATGCATTTTGGAGCTGTCTATGACACGCTCCAAAATGCAGTGGCACTCTGATTGAAAGGGGAGCTACGCTTCGGTGAGCACCGCTAAGCGTAGCTCCCCCACACGCAGCGCGGCGCACTTCTATGTCCTGTGTAGCCGGCGGGGTGCCCAATCCTCGCCGGCTGAGCTGCTGTCATCCCCCTCCCTCCCTCAGAGCTGGTGCCACGCTGGGAGCCCACCCCAGCGTGGCAATCACTTTGTCGACGGGTGCCCATCCCCATCGGCTGAATGGCCCTCAGTCCTTGTGCCACACTGGGAGCCCACCCCAGCGTGGCAAACATCCTAAGTAGTCTTTTTTTTTTTTAAACCTGTAAAACAAAACGGTCCCGCGCCGCCTCCCGACCCCCCACAACCCGCACTCCACCCACCGCGCACCCAGCCTCCCCACACCCCTCACCCTCATACTACCTCCAGACTCGTAAAGCGACGATCTTCGTGGACCGGAACACGTTTGCACTCTTCAAGCCGACCGCGAACTGAGGAAATGCCGTAGCTGTATAATGGGCTAGATAGGAGGGGTTCAACTTTTGCATATCTCAGGCATTTTTGGAATTTTGCAAATTTTCAACATGGGGTTTTTAGGACCCCTTCTCATGAATGATGTTACTGTCATGGCGTTATTCATGCCCGAAGGGTGATTTTGCGCCGTGACTGCGAAATCACCCTTTGGGCCTGAATACCATCATGACAGTAACATCATTCATGAGAAGGGGTCCCAAAAACCCCATGTTGAAAATTTGGTCCAAAAATTCCAAAAAATGACTGTTTTACGAGCGTGCGATGCGCAGTTCCTACGCAGGCTCGTAAGTTCGCGAAATTTCAATATTTTCACTCCAGATTTTCAACATTGCCATTTTACCACACTCCTCATGAGCAGTATAGCTGTCATTTTTCACATCCTGCTCAAAACATGTTTCCGCCATGTAGCACAATGGCGAGTCGGGTGTGTGAACTCAGTGTATGGGACACATTAAGAAAATCACAGTGTCACTGTTCATGAGCAGAGATCTTAAAATGGCAATGTTGAAAATTTGGTGAAAGAATTCCTAAAATGACTGTTTTACGGGTGTGCGTTGCACCGTTCCCACGCACGCTCGTAGGTTTATGAATTTTCAATATTTTCACTCCAGATTTTCAACATTGCCATTTTACCACACCTCCTTATGAGCAGTACAGCTGTCATTTTTCACATCTTGCCCAAAACATGTTTCCGCCCATGTAGCGCACAATGGTGCAGTCGGTGTGCAAACTCAATGTATGGGACACATTAACAAAATCACACTGACACTGTTCATGACCAGAGGTCTTAAAATGGCTATGTTGAACATTTCATGAAAAATTTCCTAACAATGACTGTTTTACGAGCCTGCGTTGCGCAGTTCCTACGCACGCTCGTAAGTTCACAAATTTTCAATATTTGCACTCCAATGACTTCCAAATACCTAAACAGCACATAGAAGCAAGCAACATTCGGCATTGACAAATGCTTGTTTTTTTTAGCACACACATGAGCATTAAGAAGTAAGCCATCCCTTGCAGTAGAAAATGTCTTCCTGTAGATTGCCCAGGCAAGCAAAGGAAAAACAAAATACACACACACATAAAAAAACACACCAAGCTTTTACTTCTTAAAAATTAGGAGAAAGAAACATAGAAACAAAGAATTTGATGGCAGCTAAGGACTGATGGCCCACCTAGTCTGCCCATTTCCCTACCTAATGGATAGGCTGCAGATCCTAGTTAACCAACAGTCTACTTCCTCCTACCCCCCACTAGAATTGCTTTATGTCTGTCCCATGCATTCTTGCATTCCCCCACTGTTTTTGACTCCACTACCTCCTTAGGAAGGCTGTTCTAGGGTCACGTGATGGCTGCCTGATCGAAGGTCGTACCTCCTCGGAGCTCCGCCGATCACCCGCTACCTACCATTGTTTTTCGGCTGACTAACGCTTGCAAAATAAAATATCCAGATGTCTGGGAACTCTATTTTTTATCGCGGTTGAGTTCCATGAATCGCGATGGAGAGTTTCATCCGAAAATCGCGCCCCAAGCACTCGCCCCTACAGACGCCTGAGAAGATGCAGGCCGCAAAGAGGGCTAAGCAGCAGGCTGCTAGCCTGACACAGCTCCCCATAATAGATGCACCGCTCACGGAGGCGAAGTTCCTGGAAGTCATGAAGCCCCTACAAGCCTCCATATCCACATTAACTGGAGATATCCAGGAAATTAAAACTTCTGTGGAAACGCTCTCTAGAAGGGTTGGGGACACAGAAACTAATCTTTCTTCTTTAGAGAGCAGGCAAGATACAGCAGATAAGGAGATTGTGATGGCTAAGAGACGAATAAAGAAACTGGAGGAGAAACTTGAGGATTTAGAGGGGCGCAGCAGAAGGAACAATTTGGTGATAATGGGTATCCCTGAAAAAGAAGAAGGGAATACCCCAATCACTTTCATACAAAAATTCTGCCACAAGGTCACTGATTCTCCTCCTGGAGGAAATATGTAATAGAGAGCACATCGGGCTCACTTTAGCAGGGCAGTCTCAAGACCTATGATAGCAGCTTTCTCAATTTTCGGACAAACAACATGTTCTGGACAAGGTCAGAGGAATAAAGGAGCTGCTATGGGAGGGCAATCGAGTAAGGATTGTACAAGATCTGCCTCATTCTGTAAGAATTAAAAGGCAAGAGCTACATCCGATAGTTTCTAAACTCATTGCTGCTTCGAAGCCATTTAAGGTGAAATACCCTGCGATATTGCTGGTGTTGCATGAAGGGAAATGGCTATCTTTTGAGACTCAGCAACAGGCCTATCAAGAGTTGCAGCGGATATTGCCGGACTTGTTTAAATGAACCCTTGCTTTTTCCGCTTAAGTTTGGTGAAATCCCACTAAGAGTCCTGTGATGAAAGTGTGAGTTGGGCCTGCGCTGGTCAATGTACTTTTGGCTATCGCAATGGACGGATTTTTATTCCCTTTCCCCTGCCCTTTTCCCTCTCCTCCCTTCTCCCTTTTTCCCTTTTTTTTTTTTTTTTTTAGAAGGTTGGCCTATAAAGTTGAACTGTGTAGATCCATCGCAAGCCAACTTACCGTAAGGAAAAACAGTATCGAAGAGAGTAGTTTAGGCCAAGGCGGAAGAATGAGGATGGGAAAAATGAAGAATGGAAGACGGACTCTGAGGCCCCTTCTCTCTCTCCCCGCCCTTTTTTTTTTTTTGTTGATAACCACCCTATGTGGAATTTGAAGTCTTTATACATTATAGCATAACCTGTTATGGGTTGCCTTAGGTGGGGCGGGTTTGGGGGGCTCCGGGTGGGAGGTGAGGGTCATTCAGTGTCGGGCTGCTTGGATAAATATCATGTGGCAGAACAGTAGGAGGAGTGCAGTTTTTGAACTGGGGGATTAGAAGTTGGGAGGGGTGGAGTGTGGCTGGTAAGGTTTGTTATGGGGAGTGGGGTTGGTATCAGCGAGCTGTTTGGGGGGGAAGGGGTTTGAGGAGTTCTCACATCCAAGGGTACGTTTGCAATTGGATTTCGCTTTATATTAAGTGTGCTTGCATTGTTACAATAGTGGTGTGTCCTCTCAATATCACAATTACTCGCCAGGTTGGTCCTCCTTGTGATTTTTTTATTAGCTCTATGACGATATCATATAATTTTGTTAGCTGGAATGTCAAGGGAGCCAAGGATAGGGTCAAGAGGCAGGTGGTGCTAAAACACCTACTTCACCTAGGGGCGCATGTTGCGTTTCTGCAGGAAACTCACTTAAAAAGAGTGGACCTTCACTACTTTAAAAGATCATGGGTAGCACAAGTTTTTGGAGCTGGGATTTCATCTAAGAGAGCAGGGGTAGCTATCCTATTGCTAGGGGTGTAGCTTTTAAACTGGTACGTGAATGTTGGGACCCAGAGGGCCGCTTTGTTTTTGTCTATGCTATGCTGGCGTCCCAACCGGTTGTACTGGGCTCGATTTATGGCCCTAATACTGACTCACCAGTTTTTTTCAAAGATCTTAGTAATATAGTAGACCTAGACGCACAGAGTGTCACCATTCTTGGAGAAGATTGGAACTTGATACTCCAAAATGATATAGACAGATCCTTTAATAAGCGCAGGGGCCTTACCCCATCTCAGAGAGCCCTGAAAGGCCTTATCAATAAATTAGCACTAGTCGACATCTGGCGCTTATTCTACCCTGATAGGAAACAATATTCTTTCTATTCTCCAGTGCATCACTCCTACTGAGAATAGACTACATCCTAATGAGTCTATCTGCAGTTCCCAACGTTTCTCAAGCAGAGATTTCAGCAGGTAATCTCAGATCATGCCCCGGTTAGTGTAAGGTATAGGCCCTGCCCAGATGCACAGATCTCCACAGTGAGATTAAATACCCAAATGTTGAAGGAAGAGCGCTCTCTAAGGGACATCAGGGACTATATAGCTTTTCATGGCAGATAATAGGGACTCCACGGCTCAAAAAGATTTGATCTGGCTGCCCTAAAATGTGCTCTCAGAGGGAACTAATAAAGATGGCTTCCAGGAGGAAGGAACAGAAGGACAAACTGAGATCTTTGTTGTCCTCTATCCAAAAGTTAGAATACAATCTATCTCAGACCTCAACTGACTCTGAATGGGTCAAACTGCACCAATTGCAGGCCCAATATTCTGATATAGTCTTCCAAAAAGCAGAGCTGGCTCTTTCTCGAGTTAAATTACAATACCTAGATATAGGAGAAAAGGCTAGCAAGCTCCTAGCTTGGCGGGTAAAACAAAGTGAATCGCTACAGTTCATAGTAGGGGTCCGAGAAGGTCATGGGGGACAGATTTGCACAGATCCGAGGGAAATTTCAAGAATTTTTGGGGATTATTTCAGGAATTATACACCCAGGAGCCCGGTACCAGTTCCTCTGCTTCAGAAATTGCGGCCTACCTAAAGGAAGCACACCTACCTAAGCTGTCTGAGGCTGAGTCAAACTTTTAGAAGCGCCACTTACAATGATAGAGATACACCAGGCTATCCTTCAGCTGCCTGTGGATAGATCTCCAGGTCCGATGGCTTTCAAGTAAGTTTACAAGTTTTCCTATCGGACGTCGCACCAATATTATTTGATACCTTCAGATTCTGGTTTGATTTTGGCATCTCGGACCGAGGTTCCTAGAAGCTACAATTTCCTAATTTTAAAGCCAGATAGGGATCCATCTAGTTTAGACAGTTACCAGCCGATATCACTCCTTAATACTGATATCAAAATTTTGGCAAAATATTGGCTAATAGATTGTCTAGGGTAATGGATCGACTTATCTGTAGAGAGCAAGTAGGGTTTATGAAAGGGAGACTATCTCACGATCATATGAGGAAACTTACTCATTTGATGGTGGTAGCTAAAGACTCAAAATTCCAATGGCACTTCTGTCACTCGGCGCGAAAAGGCATTCGATCGAGTCTCCTGGCCTTTTTATTTGCCTCCCTCTCGGCGTAGGTATTCCCCGAACTTTCTAAATTGATTAGAATCTTATATTCTTGCCCTCGGCGAGGTGAAATGTAATGGCTTTTGTCCCCATCCTTTAAACTGGAACGTGGTACCAGGCAGGGCTGTCCTTTATCTCCTTTATTATTTAATATATACCTGGAGCCATTGCTACGAAGACTTATGAGGAATCCTTTAATCGAGGTATACAAATAGGCTTACTCTAGATATGTATGCTCGGCGTACGCGGATGATGTGCTCTTGCATATTGAGAACCCGGGGACTTCGATACCTTCTATTTTAAATGAGATTGCCTGCTTCTCTAGAGTATCCTCATATAAACTAAACCGCACCAAATCCAAAGTCCTCCCTCTTAATCATTTAGCGAGAAAAGCAGACCTGCAGGATTTAGGGGTTGCATGGGAACCTAAATCCATTACATATTTGGGTATTCATATTAGTGTGAATCTGTCTTACATGTTCAGGGATAATGTAGATCACATAGTACGAGAGACCTCGGAAGATCTTAAAAAGTGGGAGTCATTGTCATTATCAATATGGGGCAGGCTGAATCTTATCAAGATGCTGATTCTCCCTAAGCTCCTCTATCCCTTAGACATGATGGGTACTTACCTGCCTAAGAATTGGTTCTCGAAGATACAGAAACCATTTAACCCATTTTTGTGGCAAAATAAGGCCGCTCGACGGTCATATTTTAAGCTTACGGCTCCCAAATCCAAATGGGGTCTAGCTGCCCCTTCTTTGTTCATGTACTACCTAGCCCAACATGTTAGTAAAATGGCCTTTTGGAATAGAGAACCAGCAATAACAGCCTACACCCCTCTCTCTGGATGGACATAGAATCAGCTCTGGTGAAGAGGGCGAAATGCTCTCTACACGCCTTACTGTATGCCCCAGTGTCATCTTTACCTAAATCCCTCAAAGACAACCCTCTGGGATGGTTCTTTAGAGCCTATCACCAGCTGCAGCGCTATTTTGGGGCTCGATGGTGGCTCAGTGGCGCTCAGCCCATTATAAATAACCCTCAGATCAGAATTAATGTAGCTCCTATCTCCAGAGCCTTCTGGCCGCGAATAAACGACTGCGTGGTAGATGATTTCTGGGATCAGAATGGCCTCTACCCGTTTGAAGCTTTGAAAGAAAAATGGGTTCTTGTAGATACTGACTTTTATAAGTGGCTGCAAGTCAGTAAGGCCCTCATTCAGGTTTTTTCTACAACTGGCCCAGTGGATGAGGGCCAGATAAATGTCCACAGTCTTTTTTCGACTGCTAAGCAGCAGCATGCTGTAGCCAGGGTTCGTAGACTCCTCCAAGAATGGGACCACAGACTTCCCTCTGGAATCTGCTTCTATTGGGCGAGGCCTTGAACATCAGTGCCTCTCTAAGAATATGGCAAGCTCTTTGGAACTCAATGTATAGATATATCAAGCAAGATAGGCTAAGACTGGTGCACTTTAAAATTATGCATCACATATACTTAACTCCTACCTATTTACATAGAAGGGGTGTGCTTGACTCTCCTCTTTGTGGGAAATGCAAAAAAAAAGATGGAACACTATATCATTTATTATGGGAATGTTCGGAGGTTCAAAAGCTCTGGAAATCAGTGGGTACCCTGTTGGGCCCTATCCTTGGCTCCTTAGATTAGATAACCCAGAGATCTGGCTGTTAGGCGCCTTCCCTGCTGCTACCACTAAAGTCTGGAGGCTGTGTCTCTCTGACCTCTGCGGTAGTGAAGTTACTAATTCTGAGACACTGGACCTCGGATAAGGTCCCATCGCTGGTCGAAGTGGCACAGAGAATGTGTGCGATATAAACTTGAAAAGCACATAGCAAGTATGAGAGGTAGATGGGAGCAGTTTGTGCCTGTATGGGGCCCGCTTGAACATCTGTTGTTGACTTGGAGGCTGTCTGATTAAAAGAAATTGTCTTTTTACTGCAAGCATTCACTTAAGTTATAATCTTTTGTACCCTTCCTCTGATACTTCATAATTTGGGATTTGGGTGGGGAGGAGGGAGGTAGTGGGTTTTGAGGGGTGTTACTATTGACTGTTGTTATTCTCTTGGAAAGCTATGTACCTGAAGTTCATATACATGTGTCAAGTTATTATGCTTTCTTTGTAATGCTTCTTGTGGTTATGTGAAAATAATAAAAAATGTTAATTACAAAAAAAAGGAAGGCTGTTCTATATATCCACAACCCTCTCCATGAAAAAAATCATTCCTCTCATTATCTCTAAGCCATCCCCCCATCTTCAAATGTTGCCCCCTTGTTCTTGTACGTCTCTTTTTCTGAAAGATGCTACCCTCTTGGACTCTATTGATTCCCTTGATGTACTTCAAAGTTTCTATCATGTCCTCCCTTTCTCTCCTCTCCTCGAGTGTATACATATTAAGCTTCTTTAATCTCTCTTCGGATGTCTTCTAGTGCAGACTCTGTACCATTTTAGTTGCCTTCCTCTGGACTGCCTCCATCCTGTCTATGTTCTTGCAGAGATGGGGTCTCAAGAACTGGACGCAGTACTCCAGATGGGGTCTCACTGTCTATACAGAGGGATAATAACTTCTTGTTTTGTACTGGTGATGCCTCTTCCTATGCATCCCAGTATCCCAACAGCCCTCCTTACTGCCTTTTCACATTGCTTGCCCACCTTAAGGTCATCTGATATGACTACCCCCAGCTCCCTTTCCATTTACGTTGTTGTTATTATCTCACCCCCCATTGTGTACTGTTCCTCTGGGCTTTTGTTTCCCAGGTGCATTACTTTGCATGTCTTTGCATTGAAACTAAGCTGCCATACATTTGACCATTCCTCCAACCTTGCCAAGTCCCTTTGCATCCTTTCCACCTCACTTCTGTATCAACCCTGCTGCAGATCTTTGTGTCATCTGCAGAGACATACTTTTCCTTTCAGTCCCTCTGCAATGTCACTTATAAAGACATTGAAGAAGACTGGTCCCAGTACTGAACCCTGCAGTGCCCCACTAGTAACCCCCTTTCTTCAGAGTGGACTCCGTTTACTATTCACTCTGTATCCTGTTGTCCATCCAATTTTTTACCCAGGCTACAACTTTGGGACCCACTCCAAGGCTAGTTAACTTGTAAAGGGTAAACTTCCTGTTTGTTAGACAGCTAGGTTGTTCCAGAATTAGGTTTCATAGAGACAGAGATAAAGGGGTTGGTTTGGGCAGCTGCAGAGGTAGGGAATAGCAGTGAACCTAACTGCATTTTGGAAAATGCAGTTCACTTTAGTATAGCACCCACACCTCTCAACCTCTTAAGCATTAAAATTCATAACACTGGTCTTTAAAATTCAGAGCAAATGGCCAGAATGGGTGGAATTTTCTTATTTTAAAGAATATTATGTCTACAAAGTGTGGGCCCTATATATGTTGTATTAAGGAATGTTACCATGCCAGCTTTAATTGTCACCCGGGTGACCATTGTATCAGGTTAAGCAGTGGATGGCTTATACTTTATATGGAGCTGTTGGAGGAAATCCTATGAAGAGAGGATGGACGAGCTGAACACATATTCCCTGAAAGAGAGGAGGGATGGGGAGATACTTGAAGGGAATAAACAAGAGTAATACACAAGAGATTTTTTAGATCAAAAGGGGGAGGAACATGAGAGAACACCAGCTGAGATTGGGGGGGGGAGATTCCGGAGGGAAATACTAAAATACTAACATACTAAAATGCCAGCAGAATAGGCCTAATGGTCTTTGAGTATGTGCGATTTTCAGCACCTGCACTGAGGGCAGATTTTGGTGTTCTCCCCTCCTCCTTGGGTTATACTGTCCCCAGTCACAGATGTGCCACCTGCGTTGGACCTGGTCAGATTTATCCTCTCCCTGCACCTGTCCCATCCCCTCTTAAACCCGTCCACAGTCTTCGATTCTACCAGCTCCCTGGGCAGTGCATTCCATGGCTCCATCATCCTTTCAGTGAAATAGCACCTCCTCCTTTCCCCTCTGAGCCTGCCCCATTCTGGCTCACACCCATTCCCTCTCATTGCTCCCTCCTCCTTCCTTTGGAGCACCCTGACTGGACTCCCCTTATTGATCCCTTTTATGTACTTATAGATCTCTGTCATGTTCCCCCCCCCGTCCCTCCTCTCCTCCACGGTGTACATGTCAAGCTCCCCGAGCCTTTCCTTATAGGTCTTCTTCCCCAGGCCCCAGATCATTTTGGTTGCCCTCCTTTGGACCCTCTCTAGGAGTGCAATGTCCCTCTTTAAATATGGTCTCCAAAACTGCACTCAATGCTCGAGGTATGGTCTAACCAAGCAGTTGTACAGGGGAAGGATCACCTCCACCTTTCTGGAGGTAGTCCCCCTGGCGATGCATCCCAGCATCCTATTTGCCCTTGCCGCTGCCTTCCTCCAGGTCTCTGAGTTGTTCATTTTGACATCTACCACTACCCCCAGGTCCCTCTCACCATCCATGACTTCAGTTTTGTCTCCTCCCAGGGTATACCCCTGATCTGGATTTCTAACTCCCAGGTACACAACCTTGCACTTCCCTACATTGAATTTTAGTTTCCATTTTCCTGACCATCTTTCCAGAGCCTCCAGATCCTCCTGCAAGGTCACCCTTCCCTCCTACCCATCCACCACTGCACCCAGCTTTGAGTTGTCTGCAGAGAGACTCATTTCACTCCTGATCCCCTTCCTTATGTCTGAGACATAGGCGTTGAAGAGGAGTGGCCCCAGCACTGACCCGTGGGACACCCAACTAGTAACCCACCTTGGGGATGAGGCTAACCCCCCAGCCACCACCCTCTGAGTACACTCACAGAGCCAATTTCCTATCCATCTTAACAACTGTCTCCCTTTTCCCATTTCCTTCACTTTAGCCAGCAGGCCATTGTGGGGTACTTAATCAAACACCTTGCTGAAGCCCAGAAAGAGGACGTCCACCAGCTTACCCCAGTCCAGGGTTCTCGTTACCCAGTCATAGAACTCCACAAGATTCATCTGACATGATCTTCCCAGGACAAAGCCATGCTGCCTATCGTCCAAATACCCAGTCTGCTCCAGTAGCCCCCCTAGCCTTTGCTTGACGATACCCTCCATCACCTTGCTGACCACCAATGTCAGGCTAATGGGCCTGTAATTTCCCACCTCCTCCCTTGCCCCCCCTTGTGGATTGGCATGACATGGGCCACCCTCCAGTCTTGGGGCACCCATCCAGTCCTCAGAGAGATGTTGAAGAGCTCCACCAGGGGGACTGCCAGGACATCTGCCAGTTCCCTCAGAACCCTGGGATGTATCTCGTCTGGTCCAGGTGCTTTCTCCATCCGAAGGGATCTGAGGGCTTCCCTTTCTCTCTCTACCAGGATATCAGCTTCCACCTCCTCCGCCTTTGCACCCTGTATTGCTGACACCCCACCTGTCTGTGGTGGCCACTCCCTTTCCCCAGACCTATCAGGGCCCCTGATCCCTACCGGTCCCATCCCTTCCTCCAGTTTGCCCCCACTCCCCTTGCAAGACATAGCCCCTCCATCCCCCCTGGTAAATACTGGAAATCTGGAGATATTTTTTCACACAAAGGGTGATAGACAATTGGAATGCTCTGTCTGAGGAAGTGGTATCCTGTAGAACAGTGGGCGGATTTAAGAGGGGCTGGGACAGAGTGGGGGGTCGTTGTGAAGAGGGAAGGGAAGGGAAGGGTGAGGCAGCTGCAAATTGAGGGCAAGCTGCACAATCAAGCAGACTTGATAGATCATGAAGCCTGTTTCTGCTGGCTTTTCGTATGTTCATATGAAATGGGTTGACACCAGGGCCCAGATATTCAAACTGCGCCATTCTGAGGCGCAAGCCCCTGCGCTGCTCAAAATAGTTGCGCGGGGGTGTGGCGAAGTGATATTCAAAGGTTAGCGGTATGAGCAACCCTTTGAATACCCCCAACTCCAACACTTGGCGAACGGCGGTGGAACCAGCGCCACCGCAGTTGCCAGAGTTGAGCATTAAACTTGCGGTGGCGCCAAGTACCATTGCGCCATGCTCAAATTTCCGATATTCAAAGGTGACATGCAAATGGGGCCTATATATCAAGGCGCAGGGGGCCATTTGCATCTATTTATGGCTCCATTTGCATACCATTTGCATAGATGCGCGATCCCGAGGACTTGCTCCTGGCCACCCTGCCAGGCAGCAGCCGTCGGGGACCGGCCTTTAATGCAACCGATCATGGGCATCACAGTTACATGAAACCCCCACACATCTCCCACAGCCCGATCGGCGGGCAGTACAAATACATGAACCCCCCACACATCTCCACAGCCCGATCGCGGGCAGTACGCGTACATGACCCCCACACACATCTCCCACAGCCCGATCGTGGCAGAACCTGTAGACCCCCAGTGCCCGATCGCGGGCAGAATGTAACCCTCCCCCAACCCGAATAACTCCTGGTGGTCAGTGGACCATAAAGCCCGATTGTGGGCAGAATGTCACAGCACAACCCCCCAAACATCTCCCTGGTGTCTAGTGTCCCCCCACCACCCACAGCCCCTCCACCCGCTCCCCGCGGCGGCGGGCGACAGCATCCACCGCCTGCCACCCGCGCCGCCCGACTGGCTGTCGGTAGGGCTGCGCAGTGGTGCAGAGCTACAGCCAATGGGCGTGCAGCCCATACCGTACATGACAGTCCAGATTTGTGAATTCTGTCATACGGTATGGGCTGCACGCCCATTGGCTGTAGCCTGCACCATCGGGCGTGCAGCCCCACCGACAGTCAGTCGGCGGGCGTGGCAGGCGGGTGGGATGCTGTCGCTCACCGGCCGCGGGGAGAGCGGGTGGAGGGGCTTCGTGGGTGGGTGGGGGACACTAGACACCAGGGAGATGTTTGGGGGTTGTGCTAGACATTCTGCCTGCGATCGGGCTTTACGGTCCACTGGACCACCAGGAGTTATTCGAGTTGGGGGAGGGTTACATCCTGCCCGCGATCGGGCACTGGGGTTCACAGGTTCTGCCCAGCATCGGCTGTGGGAGATGTGTGTGTGGGGGGTTCATGATGTGTACTGCCCGCGATCGGGCTGTGGGAGATGTGTGGGGGTTTCATGTAACTGTGATGCCCGCGATCGGGCTGGTGGGGGCAGGGACCGAGTTGGGGTCAGCCAGGGTGGCAGCTGTTGTGTTGCACCCTGCAATACAGCAGCTCACCTGTGGGTGGCCCTCACCCTGATCCTTTTTGGCTCAAGGTTGTGCAGGCGCAGGTTGGGGTTGGCGATGTACAACTCTGCACAACCCGACTGAATATCAGGTTGCGGCAGGTTATGCATGGTTCCTCCTCCTGTTGAGCATGCATTCATTTGCATTGCTCTTTTGCGCAACCTGTTGCCAGTGGAGCAACTGCCTCCTGCTGAATATCGCAGAATGGCGCAATGTAGGACTTGTGCATGCGCAACCCTGTTGCGCATGGAGCAACCCTTTTGAATATCTGGGCCAGAACTCTTAATATTCTGTATTAAATATTCCTATGCAGTATAACTGTAGTCTTAACAGTACGATCATCATCATAAGTATGCATTTATTGTATTTCCATATAACAAAAACTGGTTTAGGAAAAGTGCTGTTTGTACCCTAATAAGTGCCCTTCCAACCCTCAGGCCCCCCCCCCCCATTTTTACTATCTTTTGGCACCCCTGTGGAGGCTGGAAAAATCCTTTTCGATTCTGGGCTCAGGAATGTTTTATTTTGTAATTCCCACAAGCATGCTAGCAGACGTCCTGAGGTGCATGATTGCTCAGGGACTGCTCTGGTCCACAGTAGCTGCTGTTTAAACTCCCATTCCACTCTACGTGAAGTTCCACATTCGACCCATTTCCCTGACTGCCTGCTTGCACTGAGTCCTGTTGTCTGGTTGCCAGATCATCAAAAGGGCTGCTACAACTATGGGTAAGTTGAACAATTCAGTCCCACTCTGTTCTTTAAAGGTTCAGTCTGTTGCGCCATGTGCCTGATTGTGTCCAATCTCTTGTTTTTAATTTTCTTTATTTTTTTTTCCTCTAATTAAAATCTGCTTTGTGCGCCTTATGGCTAGAAAACCTTGTTTGATGAAGCTAAAGTGGGCCAGCAGTGCACAGAACCAAACTTGTTGGCATACTGCTTGCTTTCTGCTGCCAGATAATGAACGGTGAGCCTGTGCCCTCTAGCTCATCCAGCACAACTTAAATCCCAAATAAATGAGTTGACAACATTGACTTTTGTGGGACTGTCAGTACCACTGGTTATTTTGCTTGTTGGTTTTTGCAGTAGCTGTATTCATTTACTTGTGATTTTAAATCCCCAAAAAATGAATACAGCTTTGGCAATACCAAACCAGTAAAATAACCTTGCACATCTGTACAGCACCATTTTTGGGGAATCGCCAAGTTTCCAAGGGTTTCCTGAAGGAACCCAACAGAAGCAAAGTTGTTACAAATGGCTACAAATGTAACTGCTTATGCATGGTTATGTAACCCGTAACTTGTTCATCACTTTTTGTTAAAATGCTTGATCATTAACTGTATAGTGTAAGTTACACTATAGTTATTGATCAAGCATTCGTTATGTTTGCTTGCACATGCGCAAGAAACATGATGTGGCAGCTTAGGAGAGAAACGGGTTGTGGATGTGCGGCATTGTGGCAGCCAACACCCACACTGCATTTATGAACTTGGCACTGTTCACCCAATGCAGGCCCAGTGTCCTGATGACACTGGTTCTGATCAAGTTGAAAGGATTTGGCTGCTGCAATGAGGGGCCGTCTCGTCGTTGAAGTGTCAGCCATTCCGCTGCAATGAGGGAGCGACCCATCATTGCAGGGTGGTACCTTGCCTGGTGTAACATGTCCATAAATATGGCAGCAGAGGGAAAGTTGACTGATTGGGGTGCCCAATCACCTTGTTGGCATGCCTCCAGCCCAGTTAATTTGCCGTGGGGAGCCCACTCATCATTGTCATGATGCCCTCCCCATTTATTGTGTGCCGAGGAAGGTGTCCAATCCCCCTCGGTATCATGCCCCCCAAACAGTCATTCTTTGCCAACAGGGGGCCCAATTCCAATCAGCTTAAGTCCCCCCACTCCAGAAAGGCAGCTGTCACACTGGGAACCCACCCCACTGTGCCGAAATGAAGCCTGCAAAAAAAAAAAAAAACCTTCCTGCAATGTCTGTTTTTTTTTTCTGTCCCTGAAAGAAAGAAAACAGCCCCACTCTAGTCAGGTCCCCTCCTCCAACCCTCACCCACCCACTAGGCATCCTACCTCCCCACCCCATACTTACCTCCGGAGCTTGGCACGATGATGTTCGGTGGACCGGGAACATGTCTGCACTCTTCAAAGCCGACTGCGAACTGAAGAAATGCCAGTAAGCTGCATAATGGCATAAATAGTTTTTTTCAACTTTGGTATGTATCTCAGGCATTTGGAGAATTTTGGCACCAAATTTTCAACATGGAGTTATTGGCACCCCTCCTCATGAATGCAGTCACTGTCATGGCGTTATTCAGTCCTGAAAGGTGATTTCATGGTCACTGCGCAGAATCACCTTTCAAGACAGATTAATGAAATGACAGTATCACTGTTCACGAGGTGGGCTCTCAAAAAGCCTATGTTGCAAATTTGGTGAAAAATCCCAAACTAACTGTTTTACGAGCATGCATTGTGCAGTTTCCACGCACACTTGTAACTTCGCAAATTTGTAATATTTTCACTCCAGATTTTCAACAATTGCATTTTTGCACATCTCCTTATAAACAGTATAGCTGTCATTTTTTACATCCTGGCCAAAATGTGTTTTCGCACTTCTGGCATAGAATAGCATGGTCACTGTAGGAAATCAGTGCTTGGGGCACATTAAGAAAATCACAGTGACACTGTTCATGAGCAGAGGTCCTAAAATGCCTATGTTGAAAATTTGGTGATGAAAGTCCATAAATGATTGTGCTACAAGCATGCATTGAGCAGTTTTCACACACCCTTGTAACTTCGCAAATTTGTAATATTTTCACTCCAAATTTTCAATATTTACATTTTTCATACCTCCTTATGAACAGTACAACTGTAATTTTTCACATCCTGGCCAAAATGTGTTTTCACACTTCCGGCGCAGAATAGCGTGGTCACTGTGGGAAATCAGTGTTTGGGACAAATTAGAAAAATCACAGTGACTCTGTTCATGAGCAGATGTCCTAAAATGCCTATGTTGAAAATTTGGTGACAAACATCTATAAAAAGACTGTGTTACAAGCTTGCATTGTGCAGTTTCCATGCACACTTGTAACTTTGCAAATTTGTAGTATTTTCACTCTAGATGTTCAATATTTGCATTTTTTAACACCTGCTTATGAACAGTATAGCTGTCATTTTTTACATCCTGGCCAAAATGTGTTTTCGCACTTCCAGTGCAGAATAGTGTGGTCACTGTAAGAAATCAGTGTTCAGGACACATTAGGAAAATCACAGTGACACTGTTCATGAGCAGAGGTCCTAAAATGTCTTTGTTGAAAATTTGGTGATGAAAGTCCATAAAATGACTGTGTTAAGAGCGTACATTGCACAGTTTCCACGCATACTCGTAACTTCGCAAATTTGTAATATTTTCACTCCAAATTTTCAACATTGGCATTTTTCATACCTCCTTATGAACAGTACAGCTGTCATTTTTCACATCCTGGCCAAAATGCATTTTCGCACTTCCGGCACACAATAGCGCAATCATTGTAGGAAGTCAGTGTTTGGGACAGATTAAAACTTTTACAGTGACACTGTTCATGAGCAGAGGTGTTACAATGCCTAAGTTGAAAATTTAGTGACAAAAGTCCATAAAATGACTGTGTTATGAGCATGTGTTGCGCAATTTACACTCACCCTTGTAATTTCATGCATTTGTAAAATTTTCACTCCAGATTTTCAACATTGGCATTTTTTCACATCTCCTTATGAACAGTACAGCTGTCATTTTTTCATATCCTGCCTGAAATATGCATTTATACATCTGGCGCAGAATAGCGCAGTCATTGTGGAAAATTAATGTTCGGGATAGATTAAGAAAATCATAGTGACAGTGTTCATGGGCAGAGATTACAAATTGCCTATGTTGAAAATTTGGTGAAATAATTCCACTAAATGACTGTGTTACGTGCATGTCTTGTGCAGTTTCCACGTATACTCGGAAGTGTGAGCATTTTTTATATTTCCACTACAGATTGTCAACATTGCTATCTCTTCACACCTCCCTGTGGATGGTTCAGCTGTCTTTCTTCACATCCTGCCCAATCTGTATTTTCATACATCTGGTGCAGAATGGCATGGTCTCTGTGGGAACTCAAAGTTCGGAAGACGTTAACAAAATTGCATTGTCACTCTTCAGGGGAAGAGATTCCTAATGCTTTCATGAGGTGGGGTCACAAAAAGGCCATGTTGAAAATGCATAGTGCAAATACTAACAAATGCCCAGGGTGTTAGGGTTTCTAAACATAACATCCCCCGGTACAATACGGACAGGCATCAGGGGTGTGCCTTTGGATTGCAGACTGTAAAGGTCATGCCATCCCACCCCCACCTCCCAGCCAGTGACAGGCATTGAGGTGTGCTTTGGACTCTTCAGCCCCAGAGTTCTCCCCATTCTCCTATACTGCACCCATTTCAGCATATGTCCTTATGGAATGGGGTGACTGTAAAGCCGAACACTCCAAGGCACATCTCAACATGTGTTGGTGTCTACAGATAAGGTGAGGTGACATGGCATGAAAATCATGGGTGATGACCCAAACGCATACCCCAATGCCTGTCTGTCTCTGCAGGGTGGAAGTGGGGTTGGCTTGGAGTTCAATACTTCACTGTCATTCCTATTCTGCATCTGCCTAACTCCTGCATTTCCAATGCAAATACCAAAAAGCAAACATTCAGCATTGACTAATGCTTGTTGTGTATAGGTGCAATAAGATCTACTTTCCATTCCTCAAGGACCGCACCTTCTTCTATCAAGGATTTATTAAACAGAATCGCCAGTGGATCAGCCAACCACTCAGCAGTTTCAACCAGAAATAGTGGATAGTTACCGTCTGGATCTCCTGATCTATATCTATTTAATTTCTTCAAACTAGTGTACACCTGGTTAATAGTTATAATAGGCAGTTCAGAGGAAACATATTTCTTATTTACATTTTGGGAATTTTCCACATCCTGGGCTTGATACACACTAGTGAAATAACTGTTAAAGGTGTTTGCTATATGATCTTCTTGAACTACAGCGTCATCACCAACCAACAAATTAGCTATCGGGTTATCTGCCTTTATCAAGCTACCTAAGTAGCTATAACACTGTTTACAATTCCTAGTTTTATTAGTCACTAGCTGCAGTTCTGCTTTTGCTTTAGCCCTCCTTATAGCAGTTTTACACAGTTTTGATGCCCTCCTATATTTCTTCATCCCTTCCTGTGTTGTTTTTTTTCTTATTTCTTATATGTCTTATTTTCCTTTTTTACTAGTGCCTGTATATTCTTATTAAACCGTTTGGGTATCCTGCCTCTGTTATATTTAATTCTTTCTGGCACATACTCCTTTATGCAAAATTGTATGACCGAATTTAATGTAGACCAAGCTTCTTCAAGGGTCAAATCCTTCAGTTCCTTCCTCTAATCTTTGGCAACCAAGACTTCTTTTATATTAATGTAGTCCGCCTTCTCATAGATTCCCATTTTATTCTTTTCTTTACAGATTTTTCTCATCCCAGTAAGGTTACATTTGACCATATTATGGTCACTTGCTCCTAAGGGATGTATAACTTGAACATACTTTACCAACCCTTCTATGATTGTCAATACCAAGTCTAAAATACAATCTCCCCTGGTGCTCTTAGTTACGACTTATTCAAGCTAATAGTTTGTGCATCTACCCAAAACAAATTTTCCAGATGTCTTTTTCCACTAAGATTTTCCCAACAGATTGTAGGGAAATTTAAATCCCCAATCAATACAATATTGTCCTACATGTTCATGAGTTCAAGTGTATTCAAGAATTTTGTGTTCTCAATTTCAGTTAGGCTAGGAGATCTACAACAAACACCTATCTTAAATGATTCTTTATGGACATTTATTTTAATCCACAGCTGTTCCACCTCCTCAAGATTCGAACCTTTTAGCATTATAACTTGTGCTTTCAAGTTGGTGGCTATGTAGAGACCTACACTCCCTACTGTTTTACTTTGTCTTGCTTTGTGGAAGAAACCATATCCCACAACATTGTCTTACAAGTCATCCTGTCTTAGCCAGGTCGCAGTAATTCCACAGATATCTATATTATCATTTAGTAGTATATACATTAGTTCATCAGTTTTATTTTTAATACTTCTAGCATTTATCAAAATAATTTTAGGACATTTTTTGTATGCTGGTCTCAATCCTTTGCCTGATTTCGACATTGGATCTACCTTTAACCTTGTTCTAGAGCCTTTCACCCAAAGAAGGACACCACTCTCAGTATTGCGTTTGTTTGCTCAGTCGGCATAGCGTTTATTAGAACTTTGTCATTCAAATTTTCATCAACAATACTGAGTTCCTTTACATGCCATATTTAAAACATTTATTTTCATATTCTCTTTATTCAAACTATCACAATTTATATAATATTTTTATCGCATTTCATATCACATTTTATATAATATTTTCCTTCCTTCTACACCCTCCAGATGTAAACCTGAAGGGGTCTTTCTTTCCTGTCCATTTTCTCTTTCATCCCCTCCTGATGTAAACCTGAGGAGTTATCTCTTACTGTCTGGGCCAGGTCCAATTCCTGCCCCTCATTTCCATTCCTGCGTGTCCACGCTCTTTCCTCTTGTCCAGGCCAGGTCCAATTCCTGTCCCCCATTTTTAATCCTGGGTGTCCATACCCTTTTTCTCTTACATCCCACCTTAGTGTAACTCCAGAATTTTTCCCTCCCCCCTCCTCTCCAGCAAATATTTTCTTTAACATTCTTCCACTACCCCATCTCCAGCTTGCGTTGGAAGGCGGGCTTCCCTCCAAACTCCTTTCTCCTGCAAAATCCTTAACCCTGCATCCATGTCCCCCTTGATTATTGTGGTGATAATTTGTTTTTTTCCTTCTCTACCAGCTAGGTCACTCTGTTCTATACCACTCAACTATTATTTTACTTGTGTCATCCTGCTGCCATCACATTCACCAGCCAAACCTTGACAAACCTTTTTTTTTTTTTGATTCTCTTTCTTTCTGGCCCCTCTCTGTGGCCTTGTGTTCCTTGAGCATGCGCCTCATCCCCTTCTCACTGCCATCTTCACTATCCAATCTGACTCCAGATCCCTCCCCTCATGGACTCTCTGGTCATCAAACATCTGCTTAAATATGAGTAACCACCAACGTGCCCCAAAATCACTTGTCACCCATGTGTACCATAATACAGTTAGGTTCTGAATTGGTCTGACAGCTTCCATCCATCCAAGGCAATATCAGGGCCTTCAAATGCCCCCTTCCATGCTCTTCCACTGGATCCAAACCTCTTGTTGCTCAAAATCAATTGTTCACCGCCCCGCCTTCTGTTCAGCATGACTCTTGGCACACCATATTCAGAAATGTCTCCTGCTGCCCCAGTACTTCTCTCTTGCAAACAGTCTCTACAACACATAAACAAATCATGTGAACCATTCATTTTGATATGCATACTGCCCCCCCCACCTGCTCCAGTTTCAGTGGATAGAAGAAACAGTTCCTTAGTGATTTCCCCTTCTGCTGTTTTTTTTTTTTTTCACACGGCTGGGTGTTCCTCCACTTTATTTTCTCGAGCCATCCTAAAAACACCCATTGGGCTGTGCCCTCAAATGATGCTCCCATCTTATTGCATGTGATAATTAATTTTATTGGTTTTCCCTCATGGAGCCATGCCCCCTTTCTTGTACCCAAACTTATGATTCCCTGTTGCACCTTCCATGAACTGGGCAATGGGTCACTTATCTGTGCCACTGTAGTGGAACATGGAACCCTTGGTATGTTGGCAGACCCATGGCAGCACCTCTAAAAAAGTCCTCCCCAAACAACTGTTCTGAAATGGGCTTTCTCCTGACCCTCTCTTTTTCTGCTACTTCCTGATCACTCCCCTACTTGTAACCTCCACACCTTTTGCAATACTTATGCCACCCCTGTGACCAGGTGGACCCCATGATGGCATGGGCCATCCCTTTCTATACCAGCATCAGGACTTTGGCTGCCTGTCGATCCTTGATTGCCCCACTTACATCCATGTTGCTCTGATCTCTGACAGCTAGAAAACCCTCTCAAGTGCTCTCCTCCCTTACCCCGTATCCTCCCTGACCACTACCACCCACCCCATGGTGTGGCCCTGTTTTGCACTTGTCGTGGCTTGAGCAAGAGGCCATGTACTCACGTGCCCCAACCCTATAAACCTTGCTAGCAAAGGTGCCAATGATCCAAAATTCACTGTACCATCTGCAACATCACTCGTTTTTTGATTTATTTCATCCCTCAAAGCTCTTAATCCATTCACTTTCTGCCAATGGAGCCTCACACCTTTTTCTTCACTTATTCCTAAAAACCCCTAGATTCCTAACTGTGCCTTGGTCCTCTGTCCTTTTCCCTGCCAGTGTCACCCTGATACCCCTAATATCTGTCTGCAACATTCCTTCTCCAATCTTTTTCTCATCCGTGCCCCATTGCCTCTAATTCACTTTTTTTTTTGGTACTGTACTGCTGCCCAATACCACAATATTCTGCCCCCCCAATGGCCATAGAAGCCTCTCCCCTAGACCTGAGAACAAAACCTAGGACCCAAAGATACCATGGTGGAAGCTTCAGTACTTCTCAAACCCATGGGACACCAGAGCAAAGGTCAACTGGGTGATGGCAAACTTCTCCCAAGCTGAACCGTTCCCTTCCATTAGGTAGTCCTGCAATAACCCGGTTGCCCCAGACCCTGTTGTCCTATCCACACCCCTTTATCCCCCACCAAGGGTGATGCTGTATCACACCTTGCTGACTGTCTCCCTACCACTCAAATGTTATCTTGATGTGGGAGTGAAGCTCCTCGCACCCTCTCACTGGTGCTAAAGGTCAGAAGTGTACAGTATGCCACTTCCCATACTTAATTTTGTTTTTTAATTCAACCTGCACCCCCAGTGGCTCAGGCGGGAAGTACAGTGTTACATAATAGCATCCATTAGTGATGATTTGGTTCTTTAATTTAACATTTTTTATATAGATATATATTTTTTTTATACTATATGTGACCCTACTAGGCCCTCTATCATGGCCTACCCACCATCGTATCACACATCCTTGCACTGTTCTGTAGCAAGAACACTCCGTCCCTCACAGGTATAGGAAAAGATACATTCAGCTGGTTCATCCCTACCCTCTGAAGAGAGCTATGACACATGTTACGGCTTGATTTTTGACCAGCCAAATGCTTGTTATGTACTTCTTACTGCCCATTGCCTTGATGGGTGTAATGGCTGAGAACCCCCCTGGCACCTTCTGCTACACCCCAACATTACTCCTCCTCTACCATATCTCCACTGTGCAATATTTCCCCTGCATTATTGTACTGGTCGCGTTTGGTTTTTCCCATGCTTAATTTCTGTTTGTCCTTCTTTTTTTTTTTTTGTGTTATGATTCTGTTGTCATCTTTTACCACTGTGTCACATCCAGCACCCATTGTGTAGTCTGTATCATGCTTCACTGAGAATATATATATATATATATATATACATTTATTTTAACCTTTTTCCTGCTGTAACCAGGACCTCCTTGTGAATGAGCATCACTCAACGACCCTTTTTCTGGTACAACAAATAATTATCAGTGAAGTGAAAAATCAAGAGTGGGCAAATGTAATGCCTAGATATTAAGTAAGCAAGTAAGTAAGTAACAGTGTTATTGATCAGCAATAAGCTGTATACAATATGAAATTTTATACACATCACATAAAATACAGATCATAAAAAATCACAAACTGATATTATAGGTCTAGCCATACTCCCAACATATAACACCAGAGCAGAAAATATCATATTAAAACTATAAATAGGCTATCTATTGTTTTAGACAAGATAAATAGATTTCATACTGGTATAAACCATTTTTTACAAATGTGTAGTTAAAAGGAATTTTGACAGTAATTCCATGATTTTTTTTATCTTTAGTTTTAAAAAGATAATCCAACATATTTAAAGGAGGAAGACTGAGACCTCCAAGAAATTCACCCATTTCTTTCTTGATGATTCATAAAGAGGGCATAATAGTACAACATGTTTCAAATCATCTATTATTTCCAGGCCACATTTACAAAATGGGGAGGATAGGGCTTTTCCCTTATATCTATACTGCACATAATTTGCTGTATAACACTCTGTTCTAAATCTAGTGTAAATCCTCCTTAACCTAAAGTTTGTTATCTTGGAAAGATATAGTTCAAAACTACTTGAAAGTTTAATTGTTTTATAATAGTCATGATGTTTGAGCTTAGAGAGCTGTGTAAGCAGAGAATTCTCATCTAGTGCTTCCAACCTAATTTTGACATCCTGTTTGATTATTACTAAAGGTCTATAATATACTTCATAGAGTAGATGTCCCAAACAAGCTGGCATCATAACCTTGATAAACCGAATACTGGGATGAGTAAAACCCAAATTAGCCATTCATATACTTTCTTCAATGCACGTTCTGGGATATCTACTTTCTGGCAACAGAAAAAGTTTAAGTAAAAATATAATTTGTTGCTCCTGAATGAGTGAGTATAAAGTGTGCTGTCCTAATTCCAGTGCTAGAATACATTTTGGTGTCCCTTGCAGTTACATGAGGATATATCTATACAGATTGTTTAAAATAGTTTGTAACCTTCCAGTCTGTGCATATCCCCATATTTCACAAGCATATAACATGCTTGCTCTTATTTTAGCACTGAGTACGTTCACTACTCCCCTAACTGAAGTTTTCCCCATTTTGTTATTAAATATTTTTAAAGCATTCCCTGATGATCTCATTTTGTTTGGAATTATCTCCATATGTTGATGCCAGGAGAGATTATAGGAAAAACGGAATCCTAAATAATCGTAATACTTTGCCCTATCTATGTTTACCCCATCTATCTTAAATTTAGTAGTGTTTTTACTCTGGCTTCCAAACACCACTACTTTGGTTTTACCATAGTTGACTTTTAATTGATATTGAACACAGAGGGATTCAAACTTTATCAATTTCCTTTTAAGTCCTAATAGTGAAGTTGACAACAGAACCAAATCGTTAGTGTATGCAAGACAATCAATCCTAGTACAGTCTGCTTTAGGAGCATGGAAGTCAGGAATAGAAATCTGTTCCAAAATTGTATTAATATAAATATTAAACAGAGTGGGTGCCAGAATACATTCTTGTCTAACCCCTATATTTGTAGGGAATTTCTCAGTCAAATGTCCATACTGATTGTATTGAACTCTAGCCCATGTATTTTTGTGTAGTCTAATTTATTTATTTATTTTATTTATTTAGTTTTTGTTGACCAGGTAAGTGTGCTAGACAAATCCTGCCTATTATCAGGCACTACCTGGGGAAGGGGGATACAGATGAATGCCAACTGACCTTGAACCAGATTAAGCTGTTGGTGGCATTTTTCGTGAATGGAGGAAATTTGGCCATCATACCGGGGAATTTCCCCTGCTCTTTTCGAGAAGCACAATGGGATCTTTAACATCCACCTGAACTACCACCAGAATAGGCAGATGGGACCTCGGTTTAACATCTCATCCAAAAGATGGCACCTCAGGAGTGCAGCACCCCCCTCATGCTGCACTACAATGTCAGTATTGGGATATTATCCCAAGTGCCTGGTGTGGGGATAGAACCCACAACCTACTGATCTCCTGGCCTCAGAGGCAAGTGTGCTACCTGCTGAGCCACTGATGATGACATCCAGTAGGGAACTTTCCAGCCCTAATGCCTTAAGTGTTGTCCAGAGAATTTTCCTACTGATGTTATCAAAAGCTGAGGAAAAATCCACAAAACAGCAATAAAGATTGTTTTTTCCTAATTTTAGTGCATTTCCAAATCAGATGATACAGAACATAACAATGTTGTATTGTGGACCTATATTTCCTGAAGCCATTTTGTGCCTCATTCAGGATTGAATTTTCTTCAGCCGAATCTAATAGCCTTCCCAGAATTATCCTCATGAAGATTTTCTAGGAAACGTCTATAAGGCTGATCGGTCTATACATTTTCGGGTTATAACGATCCTTCTTTTTAAATATGGGGACTATATGACTACCTAACCAACTTGGGGGACATGGAAGTCCATGTAAGAGTCCATTAAATAATGAGAAGAGAAGTGGACACCACCAATTGGGAAATGATTTATATAGGTCTCCCAGGTTACCATCGGGTCCTGGAACCTTATTAGATTTCAGCAATTATATTGTCTGATAGATGTCTCTTTCTGTAATAAAGATAGGCCATGGATAGTACATTTCTCCCCTGGGCTCTTGGGCTAAAGACATCTCTAATTCAGACTGGGAGAAGTAAAGCTCTGAAAAATAGAGAGTCCAGGCCTCAGGTGTAATATAGGCTTCTAATCTATTAGAATATTTGTTATAGCCCTGAGATATTAATTTCCAGAAGCCTCTACCATCTCTATTTAATGCAGATTGTCTAAGCTTTTCCCAAAGTTCATGAGAATATTTTTCCTTTGCCCTTTCTAAAGCTAACTTATACTTTTCTCTTTCTATCTTAAGTATTTTGAAATCTGTGATAGTTTTATTTCTCTTATTTTTATGTATCCTCAGTATTTTACCAAAACATTTTTTTGCCTGTAGGCAATCTGCATTGAACCAAGATTTTTTATAAATCTGTTTACAAGAAGGTATTTTTTTCTTGCACCATGGTTTTAATATCATAGATATCCTTCCCCAACTTTCTAAAATATCATTTGATTCGTGAAAGTGTATAATGGAATCCTGTATATGACACACCTCTCCAGTGTTTAAGATAAACTCAAAGTTCATATGGTGTAAAGGTCCCCAAATAATTCTTTTCTCGTTGATAATCTCCAAATTGTTCTCCAGGAAACCAGTTTTTCTATTTGATCCTAGGGGACAGTTCAGAGTAAGAACAATAGGACAGTGGGAGGATTCCATTCTATCCTTAACCTCTAATTTCTGTACCATATTAGTTCCCTCCAAACTGGTCCAAATTAGGTCCAGAGTAGAAGAACCCATGGGACTCCTAAAAGTAAAATTCCCTGACATGTCACCCTGAGTTCTTCCATTTAAGAGACAATAATTCCTGGATGCAAAAACTTCCAGAAGGATCCTGCCACTAAGGTTGAATACCAGATCCTGTGTGGACCTTTTATAGTTGATATTATCATTAGCCGAAGCAAGCAAACGAATAAGATCAGTATAATCATCTTCTGAAAGACAGAAAGAGACTCTAGCATTAAAGTCTCCCACAATAATTCTGAGGCGAGAATTCAGAACAAGCCAGAAGGGGAAGGAAGGAAACATATTCAATTCAGTGCTTTAGAGTAACTGGTAATTGCTATTTTTCTTTTAAACTTAGATTGCGGGCTTTTAGTGACACTATACTTTCTTTGTTGTCTTTAGTTATAATTGTTTTTGGGCTGTTGAAAATTTAAAACATAGTGGTGGTGTAATTCTGTGCTGTCTTTAATTGCTGCAAATTTTCACCCCTCCTCCCTTCCCCAACTCTTAATTATATGCCCTGTTAAATCTGATTGACAGGAGCTAAACACAGGGTATAGTAAGGGTGTGAAGTAGGAGGGGCATAAGGGGAAGAAGCCCACCCTAGCACAACAAGTGTTTTGACCTCATTTATTTATTTATTGGTTTTTTCTTTTAAAAAAAATTATCTGAGGATCAGTGGCAGGATTTTTAGGACAGTAAATTAATAAAAAGGAACTAGGAGAGCTTCAGTAGTAGACAAGTAGTGGAATTGCAGTATAATGTGGGTGTGGTGCAATGCAGTGGCTGTGGGGCAGCCATATTCAGGCAGACCTTCTGGACACTGAGGTGCTGCCCTATCTGCATGCATCTCTCTGGACTGCGGGATGAGGTAGCCAGACTCAGAGCGGAAGTAAACTGGGTCAGGAGTACCATCACCCCTATCCAGGGACCACCCAGTCCAATGCAACTGCCTCAAAGGATGCCGAGAACGAGGAGCACTTGGATGATGGTGGGCTCAGGGAGGGTTAGAGCAGTCAGGCAGAGGCACATCCCCAGATCCTATTCCACTCAAGAACTCATATGCTGCACTGGCAAATGAGGACAACCAAATAGAGGTACCCAGAGAAGTGGAAGGAAAGGATGTGGAGGTTAGCCAAGGAGGTGACCTCAGCGGGGAAAGCAGTGGACCCCAGAGGAGGAGGAAGTGAATCCTGGTGGGGGACTCCATCATAAGAGGGATCCAGCTAGGAACACAGGAGGGGGGAGGACAGGGAGGTGAGGTGCCTACCAGGTGCCACGGCATGGAGGGATGGAAGGAAGATCCTGGGGATCACTGGGAAGGCAAGACGGGAGGGTGAGCTGGATGTCATTATCCACCTAGGTACTAATGACCTGGCAAATGGGGAGCCAAAGGAAGTTCAAGAAGAGTTTAGGAAACTGGGGAGGGGTCTCAAGCAAGTAGCTACTTCTGTCACTTTCTCAGAAGTACTACCTGTGAGAGGCAAGGGAGAGCATAGGAGTGCATGCACCAGGAACTATAACTCATGGTTGAAGAACTGGTGCTGTGAGGAAGGGTTTGGATTCATTGGTGACTGGGGACCCACTTGGAGGGATGGAGGTTTGTTCAAGCCTGACAGCCTGCATCCATCCTGGAGGGAATCCAAGCACTCAATGATAAGTTTAAATACTACATTGACAAGCATTTAAACTAGCAAAGGGGGTGGCAGGCCAGCAAGGAGGGTACCACTGCTCACCCCCACAGCTAGGCAGTGGAAGCAGTGAACCAGATGAGTGGCTATCTCTGCAAAGCAGTGTGAAAAGATGGAGATTAGTGCCCAAGAGGTGGACAAGCAGAAAAGGGGCAAAATTCAGCAGAAGGGCAGACAGGAAGGAGAACCAGGATAAATGACAACCAAGGAAGGGGCTGGAGTAGAACAGTGAAACAGTCTAGGAGGTCAAATCATGGAAAGCCATGTGTGCAAATGCCAGGAGCCTTAGCAACAAGATGGAAGATCTGGAGGCTGTCATGGTACAGTCAGACCTGGACATTGTGGCTATCACTGAAACCTGGTGTAATGATAACCATGACTGGGAGATGGCCATACCTGGCTACAACATATTCAGAAGAGACAGAGCAGGCAGGAAGGAGGAGGAGTGGCACTGTATGTGAAAAATGACATAAGGGCCACAGAGATCCAGGAGGAACAAAATGGGGGAGAGATGCTGTGGGTTAAGATGGAAAGGAAAATGGGGACAGCCATCCACACAGGTGTGGTCTATAGACCACCAGCCCAGGAGGAAGAAACAGATAGGGAGCTGATGCTAGCCATCTAAAGGATGGCAGACAAGGGTGAGGTAGTACTGGTTGGAGACTTCAATATTCCAGACGTGGACTGGAGGATCCCAGCAGCAGCATCAACTAGGAGCAGATTTATCCTGGAATCCCTTCAGGGTGCCTTCCTCAAGCAACTGGTCATGGAACCAACTCAGCAGAAGGCAATATTGGACCTTGTGCTCACAAACAGGGACAGTGTGATGGGGTAACAGTGGGGGAGCACCTGGGAAACAGTGACCACCAGTCATTGTGGTTTGAAATCACAGAAAGAGCAGAACCAAACCACACAAAACACGATCTTGGATTTTAGGGGGCAGACTATGGGAAAATGGGGAGATACTTGAAAGAGGCATTAAGGGGAATGGGACAGGAATCAGGGGTTGAGGAACAGTGGGCAGTATTTAAAATGGGGATTACAAGAACAACAGAATTATGCATTAATCAGGTTAGCAAGAGGAAAAGGAAGAGGAGACCATTATGGTTTTCCAAAGAGGTAGCAAAGAAAGTGAAAGCCAAAAAGATTGCATTCAGGCAATACAAAAAGACACAGGCAGAAGGGGATAGGGAGAAGTACCAGGAGAAGCAAAGGAGGCAGGGGAGGTCAGTAAGGGAAGCCAAAGCTCAGACAGAAGAACACATTGCAAAATCAGTGGGTAGAGGGACAAAACCTTTACAGGTACATAAGGAAAAAGAAAGACAAAGGGAGGGATAGTGAGACTGAAGGGGAGGATGGGGGCGCGTGGAGGATGACAACAGTAAAGCTGACATATTGAACAGGTATTTCTGCTCAGTCTTTACTGAGGAAGAGGAGGGTAATGGGTCTGAAGGGAGTACAAGGGGTGAGAATGGTGCAGAAATGGACACAAGTCCCTTTACACGAGAAAGGGTCCCGAAGGAACTGGAAGTAATAAGAGTTGATAAAGCAATGGGGCCAGATGGGGTGCACCCAGGGTCCTTAAAGAACTAAGAGAGGTGGTGGCTGAACCTCTGGCTATCCTGTTTAGCCGATCACTGGAAACAGGGGAGGTACCCAAAGACTGGGGGACAGCAGATGTAGTCCCCTTATACAAAAGTGGGAACAAAGAGGAAGCAGGGAACTACAGACCAGTCAGCCTCACCTCGGTAGTGGGGAAGATCATGGAAGCACTACTGAAGGAGAGATTGGTGGAACATCTGGTTCTCAATGGACTACAGGACCCAAGGCAGCATGGTTTCACCAGGGAGGTCATTTCAGACCAACCTCGTTGAATTTTTGACTGGGTGACTAGGGAGGTGGATCAGGGGAGGGCAGTGGACATGGCCTATCTGGACTTCAGCAAGGCCTCTGACACTGTGCACATAGAAGACTATTACACAAACTGGGAATATGGGTGGGCAGGACAGTAGTTTGTGGGTAGGTAACTGGCTGGGTGGCAGGACACAGAGGGTGGTGGTAAATGGCTGTCACCCCACAGAGGGAAGAGTGACCAGTGGGGTACAACAGGGGTCAGTGCTGGGACCGGTCCTATTCAACATCTTCATCAGTGACATTGCGCAGGACCTAGAAGGCAGAATTTCACTGTTCGCTGATGACACAAAGCTCTGTAACAGAGACACACCAGAGGGTGTAGACAGAATGAGAAGCGACCTGCAGAAACTTGAAGAATGGTCAGGGTTTGGCAGTTGAAATTCAATGCAAAGAAGTGCAAGATAATGCATATAGGGCACAAAACCCTGGCACAATATATCAGTTGGGGGTGAGGATATAGCATGCACCAAGCAGGAAAGGGATCTTGGGTTATCATCTCTGATGACCTCAAGGTAGGGAAACAGTGTGACAAGGCAGCAGGTAAAAGCAAATAGGATGCTGATGTATAGGCAGGGCATCACCAGTAGGAAAAGGGAGGTCATAATTCCGCTTTACAAGACACTAGTGAGGCCCCACCTGGAGTACAGTGTACAGTTCTGGAGACCATACCTACTTAAGGACATAGACAAGGTAGAGAAGGTTCAGAGGAGGGCAACAAAGATGGTGCATGGATTGCATCACAAGTCCTATGAAGACAGGTTGAAGGAACTGAACATGTACTCCCTGGAGGAGAGGAGGGAGAGAGGGGATATGAGAGAGACATACAAGTATCTCACAGGGAGGAACAAGGTGCAGGAAAACACTAATTTTAAGCGAAAAAGATGTTTCAGGACTAGAGGGCATGGGATGAAGTTGGAGGGAGGACAATTCAGAGGAAACATGAGAAAGAATTTCTTCACAGAACGGTGGTGGACAAGTGGAACACCTGCCAGAGGAAGTGGTGAGGCTGAAACAATCACGGGATTTAAGAATGCATGGGATAGACATAAAGGAATTCTGGAGGTCAGGGGTAAGGGGCAACAGACTTCTAGGAAAACAAACTGAACTTACAAGCTCAAATGGGCAGACTGGGTGGGCCATAGGCCCTTATCTGCCGACACTGTCTATGTATCTATGTATCAATGAGGCAATCTGTATAGCTGTCCGACAAATCATCTAACAACATTTTCAGATTCTGAATAAATGTATCTAGTGATTCAAAATATCTGAATCTAGGAACAATATATATATTGCAAAGAATAGCTTTCTCTAAGCCTTTATGAATTTGTATAGTCAGAATTCCCTCTAAGTGTGTTGCTATTCGGGTAATTTCTAGATCAAGCTGTGTTTTAATAAAAAAATGTAAGTCCCCCTTTAAGTCTACCAAATTTTTTGTCTCTGGAGGCTGATAAGGTCATGGCTGTGTAACCTGCCAATCCAGGAGTAAACTCTTCTGTGCACTGTGTTTCCTGAATCCCTATTATGTCATATGACTCTAAAAAACCCAAAACCTCAGGATCTGTGATTTTAAGATGTATACCCTCAATATTCCAAGACAGAATAGACAGGGCATCCACCATATTCCTTTTTCTCTTTATATTGTCTACTATCCCAGTATTTGGCTCAGCAGATGCTAACTGACCGTGGTCCCACCAGGATTGCTGATGTCAGGGAAAAACCACGGTCGCCAATGGCAATGCCTAGATATTTGAAAGAAAACCTCCTGTATTCCTCACCCAGAGAGCTACCCAAGTGACAGGTTTGTAATTCATTCCGGCCACCACCAAATGCTAGTACATACCAAAACAACATGGCCTATGTTCATCAAATATCTAATGCCAATAAAAGGGTATTATTTAAACAGCCTGCTCCTACCATAACCGTAACTTTCTTTATCATTGGTTGTTTGCTTGAATAGTTTTCCCGCAGAAAGGTTAACTCACACATGTCTTCCAGGGAAAGCTATCTGGAATGCTTCCACAGTAAGCCCTCTACCTGGAGTGAGTAGGTAGTTCCCGTTGACCTTTTAGGCAGCTACGTCAGTACTCATATTGTCTCGGCTTATGACTATAACGCCTGTGTTGTTAAGAAAACTTCAGCCAACTATCCTTTTTGTGATTTACAGGATATTTCCTATCAAGTTCTGATGGTGCAGGCCTAGCAGTTGTAACCATATTGGAGGTATTAACTTAGCCTCTTGGAAGTCATATGCCAATAGTAACAAGGCTGCTTGAGTCTAATGATTTTGCTGCCACATTCTCAAATTGTCCCCCTCCCACAGCAGAGTTACATGGCTGTTATCCAACCACAAGAAAGCGTTCATCCCAATAATGGCCGCCGACAATATCCCGCCTCCTGTGACTGCAGCATGTCGCCATGGAGGCAACGCAGTGGATTTATTTATTTATTTATTATTTTATTTTGTTTGTTTTTTTAAAACCTATTTCTCCCCTTTAATCAATAGTATGCTGATCTATTCCGTGGCTGTGCTAGGTAACCGTGACGCCCCCCTCCCAATGACAGATCCCTTTCTATTACGTTACTTTAATATTATTTACTATTCAGTTTGAATTGGTATGGCCTGTGAACACCTTACGTCCTTACCTGGTTAACAAAGAATAAAATAAATAAATAAATAGGGGGATACTGAATGTCATGGCTCTCCTTCCTTTCTTTTTCCTACTTTTATTTTCTTGTACTTCCCACTCTGGATCCAAAGAATTTCTAGTTCTTTTCTGATTCTCACCTTTTCTACTGCTCAAGTATTCCCTTGCTTGTACACCTTGATCTATTTTCTTTTGGTGGCATTTCAATTCTAACTCTAGGGCCTGGATATTCAGAAGGATTGTGCATGGCGCAACAGTGCTGTGCCATGTACAACCCACTGATGCACCCTGGCACACGATATTCAAACGGGGATTGTGCCTGGCACAAATCCCAATGCGCCGGAGCGTATCAGTAATGTATGCAGCACAGGTGGAGGGGGTGTGCCCATGCATACTCCCTGCATTCTGATATTCAGCCTGGGATGTGCTGAGTCCATGCATGCACAACCCCTACTTGTGCTGCACATGGGTGAGCCAAAAAAAAAGGAACAGTAGCTCACCACCCACAGGTGAGCTGCCGTATTGCACCATGGCAGCTGCCACCTGTGGGTGGCCACCTGAGCTCTGGCTGCACCTCCGTGGTGGCACCCCCCCCCATGCCCGATCATGGGCATCTGTTTAAATAAATAATGTCCTATATCCCTGGAGGTTCAGTGGAACACTGTCAGCCTGATCACGGGCATCTGTTTAAATAAATAACGTCCTATATCTCTGGTGGTCCAGTGGACTGCTCACAGCCCGATTGCGGGCTTCAATATGGAAAACAAGTGTCCAATATCCCTGGTGGACCAGCAGTACCCCCTACCCACCTACTGAGCCCCACCACCCCGGTTCCTCCCAGTCAGCGGCAGGCAGCAGCACCCCACCCGCCTGCTGCCCCACCGCCCACCGACTGACACCATAGGTAAGGCTGTATGCCCATTGGTCCACAGCATGAGCAAATCGGTGTGCAGCCCATACCCTACTACACATTCTAAATACAATTGTGACTGACCTTGGGATAATAGGTGGTCTCACAATATTATGTTATCTTTTGCAAGCTAAGCAACTTCCCATGTTAGTTAGGATAGTTATTCAGGCCACCTGTTTTTGGACAATTATATACATTTTATGTATCTTTTTTAGTAGTTACCATGACAATTATTGGGATATAAGACCCTTTGTAGCATGTAACTTATCTGAGAAGAGAGACTGCATTACCTAGGTAAGTAAAACTGGTAGTTCTCCCAGTGACTACACTGTTGGTAGTAAGCCTGTATTATTGATCTGTAATAAATTCCATTTATTATATGAGTACTACTTGTCTGTTGTCTCTCCCTATTTTGCTGTTCCACCAAGAATCTGAGAAGGTAATTTATTACTGAGTTACATTTGGTGACCATGTGCAGGTTGGAAGGTACAAAGGAAGATTCAGATTCATTTATTTTGAATGTTGAGTAGTGTAGTGCAACTTTCACCTATTTAGACTTACTCATGCTTACAGTGGTAGTGGTTGTGGCAGACCCTCACCATCTTGGTCTCAGGCATGGCAGACCCATACTGGACCCCCTTACACTCCCTCTGTGAGTCACAGCATACCATATTGGCATCACCATTCACCCACTGCGGACTGGAAAGCAGTATGCGATGGTGCTGAGATATCTTGATCAGTTTTCCAACTGCTTTTTTGTTTGTTTGTATACCCCTTTGTTATGTCTGATCTTTGCACAGAACTGAGACTCAATGTCTCAAACTACCTCACATCCCATGGCAGATGGACAGATTTCATGCTGGACACAAAATCTGCTGAAAAACCATTGCTGCTAATATCTGACCAATATCTAGAGTCCAAACAAACATCCAAGAAATACAACCTTAAAAATCTCTTAGTTGTGGCTCTACATACTGCTGTTGAGAGCAGGGCTGCAGCTAGCAATTTCAGGGCTCCGGGCAGGCAGTCAGATGAGGGGCCCTGTATCTCTGACAAAGTAAGCCGGGGGTCTGGGGGTCGCCAGGCCCCCAGAAGATCTGGGGTTTTTGGTGCTGTCAGGTGAGTTTTGGGGCTGTTAGTGAAGATAAAAACAAGATTTTGTGAAGCTTTTCCAATGTCATTTTCAATGAAGAAATGTACTTTTAGCCTGGAGTCTTATTCATATTTATAACAACAGAAGAATTTTTTTTTATAAATGTGGTCTGCTGCCAGCCATGATGTAAACCCTCATAATTCCCACGATGGCTGGCAGTGGTCCGAATGCAACAGACAACTTGTGAACCTTATTCAATTTTATAACAATATTAGGATTGTTTTATAATCACAACAATGCACTTCATGGCACATGTAGTATTGAGATTTATAAAATGGTCAAAGGATTTCAAGCAGTCTGATTGGTTGTTAGCCGTGCATTAGATGTGTCTAATACACAGCTAAAACTAGAACCACCATTTAGAATACACAGGCCCATTTTATAAGCACAATAAGCCACTCCGGGGATGTGCACTAGACAGTTCTAATGCACGGCTAGGAGACTGGACGCAATCGGCCTGTGGCCTCGTGCCTCACTACGTCCCCCTAGCCGTGCATTAGAACTGTCTAATGTACACCCCGTAGTGTCTTATTGCTTACTTATATACTTTTCATGCATTTCAAGTCACTTGGGTGCGTATCGTGTTATCCCATTGCTGTCTTGTGTAAATTCCAGAAGACATGCATTGTCATTATTTCATAACTGTTAACATTTCATGATTTTAGATATGTGTTGGCATCAATGTCTACTGTCATTCATCGTACCTTCTCATAACAGCAAAATGAACAGAATGACAGAAATGTAAAGGTGATTGATAACTGTTTTATTATCAATCTTTTAAAATGGGTTAAGTGATAGTATTTTGATGCATAATTCATTTTCTAGAAATAACTTTTTTTAGTCGTAAAAATGAATTCACAATACATCACAGTTTACTACAACATTAAAATATATTTTTTATACAAATGGAATTAATGCCTATCCTATTAAAACTTTCTAAGTAAATAAATACATAGAATACTGTAAAGTAATAATAACCATTCATTGCAAAAGTATTGCATTAAAAATGTTGCATATGTCAATGGCAAAACTACATACATTAGTTCAATCCTGCTTTACCCAAGGCTGAGGAATGTAATGTAAAGTAAAAAAAAAAGTAAAAAAAAAATAAACACATTTTCATTTATTTATCAAATGGAAGACATCAGTTGCTCAATGATATTGCTGCGCTTTCACATATGGAGGTTAAGGTATTAGGAAAGTAGTGCCACCTTTCAGTTTGTTGACAGGTGAGGACACGTATTTTGACCAATCAGGGTGAATGATTTATTTTACCTATTATAAAATGTTTATAAATGCAATTGTTCAGCTGTGGGCAATGCAGGATTTTTTGAGCAATGATGTCACGTAAGGAATAAGACACGACAAGGTGTGGTTTATGGCTTGATAAGAGCATGCCCCAGGTGTGTGATGAGGCATGAGGAGCTTGCGCCGATTGACTGTAGCACCTGGGAAGTGCTCTATCAAGCCATAAACCACAGCTTGTAGTGTCTTATTCCACTTATAAAATGGGTCCCGAAGTAGACTGAAAATTAAAACAAATAAAAAAAAAAATGTTAAAATCTACAAAATGAAGGAAAAATATTTTTTTTAGTTACAGGAATAAAGTAGTGCCTCTTTGTACTGTCCTGTATGCAATGTATGTGGCTTGGTTGGCAGTACTGTCCTGTGTGCACCCCCCCCCCACATAGAGCTTAGCTCTCTTTCATTCTGTACATGTTTTTCCCTCTCAGAACCTGACAGTCAGTTTTTTAAACTGACTATGGCAGTAATGTAGGGAGCGAGCATGTCCCTCTTCAGCTGCCATATTTGTGCTGCACTTTATGTTAGCGCTTATGCCCGGCGCTAATCTATGTAAATCAGCGTGTGATTTTTTTTTTGTTTGGCATAGGAAGCTTACTTCTGGTGACAGTCTGTGAAAGTTGCGGCATCTCTTAGAAACGTGGTGGGGAGGTATTTTATGTCTGGTGACGGTCCGTTAAATTGGGAGACTGCGGTGGCACTTAGACATGTGCAGATCGGAGAAACCAAGAAACATAGTGGGAACGGAGAGAAACTGCTGCAGTGTCCAACTCAATGGGAGAGTTGTGAATGATTGAGAGAACAATAAGGTGAGAGTGGCACAGCATTTTTTTTTTCTGAGATGTACACGGAGTATGAGGTTTCCAGGACAGCAGCATGATTTCAAGTAGGCCATCTCAGGCAAGAAGTTGCCACATTGCCGGCAGTAACGACTTCAGCTGGAATACAAAAAAAGCTTTGTGGCAGCATGGATCTTTGCCAGTGCTGTACCCTGGTTGGTTAAAGAGGTACTGGTTGGTGCAATATGTCCTGATAAGGACACTGCCAAATGTACATCTTAGGCAACCAGGAAGCAGGAATTTCTTAACCCATTTTATAAAGGATTTTAACATATCATTGAGCAATGCTTAATGTAAGAGAAGCTGAGCAATGTCAATGTGGCAATAAGGTTTTGGATGAAGTAATTTCTACGATGCTGCAGTAATACCCCTAAAAAGTAGGATTCACTATACTATTTTCATGGGATCCTTAATGTCCACTGTCAGGTGTCCTGTCTTAAGTAGTTATATCTACTTGCACAATAGTGCCATAGTGAGTGAGCCTCCACGCCTGTCTATTTAATAGCATGGCTAACCTGAGTTTAAAAAGTAGTCTGTGCTGTATCTGAGAGAATGAAGGCTTGTGACCAGCTAGAAAGTGTGTTAATCTGCAACATTCTGCGGTCACTGCTTGCACAGAGAGACTATTCAGGAAGTGTGAATATCTTGTTGTTTGATGTTATACTAAAGATAGATACGTTTGTCTAACCTGCTTTTATTGCTGATCGGACATGTTGATGGTGGTCAATATGTTGGGCCCTTAAGTTCCAGTATTCAGATCAATCGAACTACTGGTGAGGTGACCTGAAATGGATCATGTCCCCATGGGTTTTGAGGGAAAGAATTCTGGCCGAAACCATAGCAAAAAACAATGCGGAACAGTGGGGACTGTTTGTTCAGCTTGCACAGCTGAGATGGGAACCCGCACAGAAGCAGCTCAATTTAGGTCCAATTAGTGTTTATAAGACTCTTTGCTGCCCAATGAAGAAAACAAGTCCAAAAAGAACTGTCTGACTTACAGTCTGCTGTCCTCATCTCTGCCACTGTGCCACAGCACTGCTTGCAGAGTATTGCTCTGGTGAAGGCATGAAGTAGGCTGCAGACAACAAGATGTGGATAACTTTTACTTCAGCTGCTGCAGAGCTTTTATTACTGGCTAAAACCAGCATCAGGAGGTACAGCCCCCAGGTATAATGAACACATGGGAAATGAGTGCTTAGACTGGTCTGAACCACCTCCTCACTCTATAATATGCAACTTCTATACTGCAGTATGAGGCTACAGGAATTGCTAATTATGTTACATTGTGACCAGGGCATCATGTAGTATGATAAATATGTAAAAATGACAGAGAACTGTCATACATAATCTGCCCGATTGCTCTGAAAATGGAATAGAATTTAGATAAATTTTGTTAATAAGAAAACACATCTAGTAAGAATGACTATGCATAACTTGCATTTAGCCAGTGTTGTCCTGTATAATAATTCATTGTGTGGTCAGCAAGTTTTGAACAGAATTCAGACAGAGAGAAGGCCATGGTTTTAACATCCTAGATATGAACTGTGTATATGAACATTACATGTCTTTTTAATTTTTTGGTTTTTAGCAGAAGAGCAGCTGCCATCTTCATAAGAAGCTTAGAAACCTAATGAGGACGTGGAGATACAATGTAACACTACAAGATGGACATCATGTAGATGTATCCATGCACACCTCCTGAATAATAAAGAATGTGGGTGTGAAATTCTGTATGTAGAACAAGTATTGGATGCAAGGTGAACTGTGCCTCGCTATAATGTTTTCAAATGTTCTATTTATTGTGACCCTTGATAACCTCTGCCCTTGTGCTCTATCATGACAGAATGATAGACTTCAGAAGGGAATCTTCCTATGGTACTTTGTAAATGTGCACAATTCTCCCAAACATACTTCACCTGACCTGACAAGTGCTTTCACATGTACTGCCATCTTCTGTCTCTGCTGCCCAGCCATTCATTCCCTGAATGGGTGATTAAGTACCGCCTCCCCCTTTCAGTTGCTGTTGCTATTTATAAAAATACAGGCATAGCATAACTATAATCTAAAAAGAAAAAGACCTCACAACAGAACCAACAACGAATAGCTGTTAGCACACCATGGTCCATGTTCGCGCAAGGTAATGCATTTAAATTAGTTCCTGGTTTTGGCCGACACCAGAACAAATTGTGAACACATGAAATGGTACGGGAACTGATTACCTATGTGCATCTGCTTGAAATGTCTCTTTACCTACATTATATTAATATCTCTGAAGGACAGCTATTTAACTGTACTTGAATAAACACTGAAGCTGTCAGCTGTGTTTGTATTGCTTGTCTTTGTATTGACACATTCTGTGTAGTTCCTTTCATGAAACCAAGAATTTGGAGTTTAGATTGTCACTTCACGTTTTCACAAATGTCAGCATGAATTAACGGTTCTTAATCCATGATGCGACATAGTTAGAACTCCAAACTGTTGGTTAAATGAAATGCATAAAATGTTGTTCATACAACAGAAATAAGAAAAAAAACACAGCTGACAGCTTCAGCTTTTATTCATGCACAGTTACATAGGTATCCTTCAAAGGTACGAATATGTCATGGGAGTAGACATTTCAAGCAGTTGCACATAAGTAACCAGTTCATGTTCCCTTTAATTTGCCATAGGAACACCAAGCGCTGATTCAAGCTGTAAATGTGTGGTTATTGCATGAACACTGTTACTTTAAACAACAATGTAAGATTACATAGTCAGGAAGTCAACAGAATAATTAAGCTGCATATATGGGGCCAGATATTCAAACTGCACCAGGCTGTGGTGCAAACCTGGACAGCTCAAACTTGGCTGTGCAGGGGCGTGGACTGGGCGATATTCAATGGAGCTGCGCCATGGCCCAGCATCATTGAATATTGCACCCTGTCCACCCGCAGTTCGCATGAGCGCCAGTGGCTAGAGTGGAGCATGGGGATGCGCTAGTGCAAGTTCCTTTGCGCAAGGCGCACGCGCATCTACCATTGTTTTCAGAAGTTGACATGCAAATGGGGACATAATTTATGCAAGGTGCAAATGGGCACATGTGCATGTATTATGGCACCATTTGCATGCAGGTGCTCAGATCCCGACTGCTTGCACCTGGTGTCCTGCCAGGCAGCAACCGTCAGGGACAGAAGCACACTGCAGTGTGTCAATGTGCCCCACAGCCGATCGTGGGCATTAGAAAATGAAATAAAGTCCCCCATATCCCTGCTGGTCCAGTTGACTGCTATCTGCCCAGTCGTGGGCTTCAGTAAAAAATCCACAAAATCTATATCCCTGGTGGTCCAGTGGACCGCTTCCTACCCCATCGCAGGCTTAAGTTAAAGAATGAGATAACCCATATCCCTGGTGGCTCAGGGGACCCCCGTTCCCACCCGCCCACTGATCCCCAGCACCCTGCTCCCCCCTGGTCAGTGGTGGGTGGAAGCACCCCACCTGCATACAGTCCCACTGCCTGACACCATAGGTAGGGCTGTACATCCATTGGTCCACAGTGTGAGCCAATGGATGTTCAGCCCATACTGTACTATACATTCCAGATATGTGAATAGATCCAGGGATACAGAATAAATAAGTTTATTTACTTAGCCCACGATCAGGCGGGCAGCAGTGCACTGGACCACCAGGGATATAGGAAGTTTTCTTCATTTTACTAATGCCCACGATCGGGTGCCACCATGGAGAGGCAGCCGGAGCTCAGGTGGCCATCCAGGTGGCTGCCGTGTTGCGTCATGCAATGCGGCAGCTCACCTGTGGGTGGCTGTCCATTGCTCTTCACATCCTGGACTGAATATCGGGCTGTGCACAATATGCATTGGCACGCCCCCTACTACTTGCATACGTACTAGCCAGCGCTCCAGCACATCGGGATTTGTGCAGCGCACTTTCCCTCTTTGAATATTGTGCCGAGCGCATCAGTGAGTTGTGCATGGCGCAACACTGTTACGCCATGCGCAGCCCTTTGAATAACTGGGCCACGGTGTCAGTCACTTCATGAGTTCTTTAACCTGTGTGTTAACTTTAGAGAAGCAAATGTTTCCGTGCTTTTTGTCTGCAAAGTCTTGTATTATATTTCTAAAGTCAATTTTATGGAAAGTTCACACTTGGTTGACAGCATGGCCAAGTTGCTTAAACGGTCCTGAGACATAGTTGATCGTAATAATTTTTGATGATAGAAAGTTTACTGAAAGCTCTTTCTCCTTCTGCAACAGTCACAGGCATGGTGCAAAATATCCTAATTGCAACACAAATTTCTCTGAATATTGTTTCTAGTTTCATTCTGTAGATAGCATTCAGTAGGGCCAACGGTTTTAAATGTTTCTGAAAAGTGGCACTGTATATTTTTCTCAGGTGTCCAACTTCATCAGCAAAAGCACTTGTCAGGTCTTGAGAATATTTGTTGGTTAACTTCTCACAAGAAGTAATTATTTCTTGATCATTCATGCTTCTCAACTGCAAAATTGGAGCAAAGTAATTGCAGATTTGTATAAGAAACTCAAATCTGCTATTTAATTCGCTGATGATTTTGTCCATTGCAACATAGAAGACTGTGTTATGGAATCTATCATCTGCACTTTGACTGGTTTCTTCATCGGGAGTTTCATCATGAAATCTCTTGCGTTTTCTTTGCCGGCTTGTTTCAAAGTCAAACTCTGGTACTACATCCACCGACTGTGCCACTAGTCTCGCCTCTGAAATAATGGCATTCCATTCATTCCTGAAGAACTGCATTTCCTCTTTCAATTCAGCTATGTTAGCAACTTCTATGTCTAGTGAAATGGCTGTAGACTGAAAAAGCAAGTTTCTCTCTTCAAAACTTTGGAGAATTTTTATCCAAAATGTCGCAAGCACAATTGCATTGTATGACTTGAAGTATGTTAGCAGACCCTTTGCTTCTGCCAGTGCTTCATTAGACAGCTTTTTGGATTGTATGATATAATCTAGAGCTTCCATAATGCTGGGAAGGTGTTTTGCAATAGGGCAAATTGCCTTGATTTGAGCACTCCACCTGGTTTCAGACATGCTGTGTAGTGAGCAACCTGTTTTTTTCTTTCAAAATAGACCATCTCTCAGAGCTTCCACTGAACAAAATATACAGCCGATTTACGCATCCAAAAAATGTTGCAATCTCAGGGCATGATTCTGCTGCATGCATCCCCACAAGGTTCAGAGAATGACAGGCACATGGAGAATAAGTGGCAAGTGGGTTCTTTTGGCGAATACGAGCTTGCACCCCCTTGAATTTTCCAGACATGTTTGCTCCATTGTCAAAACCTTGTCCACGACAATCAGTGATGTCGACTTCATGTTTTTGCAATCTCATTAGCAGCATGTCTGCAATTTCCTCACCACTGTTTTTGGGAGAAGTCAAAGAACTCAAGAAACCTTTCATGAATTGTCCATTCTTCGGTATCTTGATCCTTATGTACATATCTAAGGACAACCACATTCTGTTCTGTATGAGAGATGTCTGGAGTAGCGTCACAAATAACAGAAAATAGATAGCTAACTCTCTCTGTTAGAATTCTGTTCAAAACCTGCTGACCACATAACTCAATGAACTCATTCTGACTTTCCCACGATAGGTAATGAGCCATCATTCTTTCACCCCTGTCTTGCTTTTGCCTCACCTTCTCTAAATGATCACGCAGAATGGGATCATAGTGCGAGATCAGTTCCAGCACACCTAAGAAGTTACCATTGTGTGCATCACCAATTTTGGCAGTTCCACCTTGAAATGGCAAATTTCTTGATGCTAGAAACAAGGTTGCATCCAAAAGTCTCTCTAATAATGCTTTATGCTTTTCTGCTTCCGACTGTATTTGTTTCTGCAGTTGGCTATCAATCCGTTTACCTTGTAATGAATGTTGGAGGTTTCTCCTTTGCCAGTAACAATGCTGGTGTGCACTACTCATTTCATGTTCTGGAAGCTTATCATATAATTTATGCCACTTGCCATTTGGGTTAAGACCTTCTTTTCTGCACAGTGCACTGATTGATTTTTTTATCAGGACACTGGAAAACAAAAAACATGGGACACAAAATAATGCTCCTTTACTTTTACTCCACATTAACCAGTCCTCAAGGTCCTCTCATGACCATTTGAGGATTTAGAGTACAAAAGATATTCAGGGAATGATCGACCATCAGGATCAGCTGGTATTGCATTTTTGAATTTCTTCACATCAAATTGCATTGTTAAACATTTGACAATATTTTGTCTCTCAATTTCAGATACATTTTCTGGCCACAGACCCGGGTCATTTGGGTCATAGCACAAGTCACTCTCATCATTCTGGAGCTGTTTTGAGACACACGTGTCTTCATGTTCCTGTGTCTGACCTTGAGATGCCGCAATGGATACAGCTGTATTTTCGACCTCCATATTGTTAGACATAGTCTGACATTCAGCTTCTTCATATGAGGGGATACCTTGTTGGGCTTCATTTTCATGCACAGTACGTAAAAGGTACCTCAGAATTGGTTTACTTTTTTTCAGGTCTGAGTCTGCTTTTTGTCTTTCCTTTTTTTCTTTCCGCTTCTGGTAACCAGATTTATGGTGATACATTTTTGAACAGATAGACGAGTTAAGACTCCCAATTAAAAAAAAATAGATCACAACAGGCTTCCAAGACCAGGCAGTCTTCCTCTCATGTGCTGTGGAGAACACGCTGGGCACAGCTTGAAAATGAGATCACGACAGGATTTCAGGCCTAGGCAGTCTTCCTCTCATGTGCTGTGGAGAACACGCTGGGCACAGCTTGAAAATGAGATCACGACAGGATTTCAGGCCTAGGCAGTCTTCCTCTCATGTGCTGTGGAGAACACGCCGGGCACAGCTTGAAAATGAGATCACGACAGGATTTCAGGCCTAGGCAGTCTTCCTCTCATCTGCTGTGGAGAACACGCTGGGCACAGCTTGAAAATGAGATCACGACAGGATTTCAGGCCTAGGCAGTCTTCCTCTCATGTGCTGTGGAGAACACGCTGGGCACAGCTTGAAAATGAGATCACGACAGGATTTCAAGTGTGTGCAGTCAACCTCCTGTATTTGTTTTTGACACCTGTAATATTGTAAAATCACGTTAATTACACAACTTCAATGGAAAGCTGTTACATCATTTATCATCATAATGTGTCTATTATATAACACACATTGTACGACTGCTTACCTTCTTCTTTACTGTCCGGGGGGGGGATTATTTATGCAACAGCAATGGAAGGAAGACTGATGCATAGATAACCCCCCCGCCCACCTGGATGGCAAAGAAAAAAGGTTTTACAATGGCGCCAGCGGCACGGATTGATTTTATAGCACAAAGCGCTGCTCTGTCGGACGGCCGGGCCCCCCTTATACAGTGTCAGTTAAGGGTATTACCCCAAGTAGCTGGTGTGGGGATACAACTGAATAACTTGATATTCTGGCTTCAGTCACAGATGCAGGCATGCTTCCTACAGCGCCACTAACACTACATTGATTTGGATGAGAGCACTGTGAAGTGAAGCTGAGACACTTGGACACCCAAAGGACTCAAAGAAAACACTCTTATTAGATTCAAATTGTCTTACCTGGTTAGCTGGAAAGTTCGGGATGGGCCACACCCCTCCTTACAAATGCTAAACACTTTTATGTAGCATATATCTCCAGTAAGACAGGCTTGTTTTCCGATTTCCACAACGTAATCAGAAATGCAAAGACATAAACCAGTGTACAAAATGTAAGTACTCTAATAAGCCAACATGCCAGTGTCAATCCAATGCACCCAGTAATACCCACTCTCTGAGGTCAGTCCTAACTTAACCATATGATATATACACAGCAATTGTACATATAATTAAATGCAGAATTACACATATCCCCATAATGCAAGGCATCGTGGGACGTATAGGCAAGCGACCATGAAAGAGTTTAGACTGGTTCCACCAGGATATGTGTCATTTTACTTTTCCTTGAAACCTGGATTTATTGCCAATGCCCTTTCTGGGTTACCCTTGCCTAGGGGCTTTTGAGCTAAGGTTCTTTGACTTTTAGATAAATGTACATATAACCTATTCAATTCCATTATTATTATTTTTTTATTTTAGCAGGGAAAGGCTCCATTGAGCAAGCTTATTTGCAAGGAGGTCCTGGGGATAACAGCTGAGTTACACAAAGTACAGTGAATAGTAATACAAATACAGAAAAAATAGCACAGTATCGAGAACACAAGCATCACATACAGAAAATGCAGCTAGTGCTTAAGAACAGAAATAGCAAAAAATGACTTAAAGCAGCAGTACTACGAAAAAAAAAATTGCGCTTTTTTGACAGTTTATTCCCTGTGCCCTGCTAATCATATACCTGGTACTCTTTCTCATCGGCATTGTACTATCGCCGAGTAATTTGCTCAGTTATTCTCTGCTTTTGTTTACATTTCTGCCACCCAGCATGCTGCACTGGAACCCCCCTCTACTGCCAACTGCACATTTGAATGACTTGCAGGGACATCAGGAATGGTCAGCAGAGGGTCCCTCTGCTGTTGTCAAAAGACGTGATGTGACCTGAAGAAAAAGCGCAGCTGAAATTAATCAGCCGCCATATTTGTTGTAGCACTACAACACTTCAAATAAATTGCAAATATCTAAAAAACTAAGGACGACTGGGAAAAAACATTTACAGGTATGGAAACTGGAACTTTGGCCGCATGCTTACAGCTGAAAAACAGAATTTTGATTGGTCACTTCCTGATTTCGTAGTACTGCTGCTTTAAGGATCTGGTTCAGTTTAGCAGTGCATCTATAGTTATAACAGTGATATTACTCCACATTCAGTTATTTGCCAGCAATGGTGCTATCCTTTTGTCACAAACACTTGTGTATCCTAATTGCACTATAAGCAGGCTGTGTATCCTGCCAGGACAAGGAAGGGACCACCATGAAAATTAGATCTTGTACTTCATTGTACCATCCTAAGCCTAACATCTGGTTGATGCTAATTATAAATAAAATGTGACACTAATTTAAAAGGGTTTTATTTTACAGGAAATAATGGTAGCCCCTAGTGTTGAAGTATTCTGTCGGGACTGATGGCAGTATAGCCTACAGGTTGGAGTAATGAGCTGTGAGTTAGCTTGGTGCATCCAGACCTGGGTTTGATTCCCACAATTTCCACTTGCGTAGTGTATGACTGAGCAAGTCACTTAATCTCTCTAGTGCTCCCAGGTCGCCCCTAAAAACATGCACCTGCACCTAGTGGGCCTTACCTGGTTACAAATAAAAAGATTTAGAACTTCAGGAGGTAATAGCATGATAGGCAGTACTAAAATAAGTACTTGAATGTACAAAAGTCAGCGGTCTGGTCTGACTAACAAAGACGGTATGATTTATAACTATAACAATCTCACCACAGGTATAGCTATCACAAACCAATTTTTCTCACAGCAGTGCCACATATATAGAGTAATGTATAAGCAAATATACACAACAGCTCTGTGTTTCCATTGAGGGATAGGATGACATCATAGATCTCAAGCTTTAGGTCTCTGATGTCATCTCACCCTGAGATGGAAAGTTTCCTGGTTGCACATGGGTATCCATACATTATTTTGTATCCTATATGCTTGTTTTAATTAATTTGCCATCGTTCTAGATTAGTTCTGGCATGAATTATGGTCAAGTAAATGGCAAAGGACAGGACAAGATTCAAAACATTTAATCTGTTTTAAGTAATAGATACGTGAGCTGATAGCACTTCTAGTACTTCATCTTTGAACAAAACAATACCTCTCAGCTGTCACACATTACGAGGTACATCACTCATTTTACCTCTCAGAAACCCTTTGTCCATTATAGGGAAGGTGATATTCCACATTCCCCACTGAGGCTTTAAAGCAGAAATTCATAATAATTATACTCAGTTATCAAAAAACATTATGAACATTACTGCACTGATAGCTATACTGTTCTGAGCTTGCAGTGCCATGTAACATGTTAGACGATATGTCACACATTTTGCTCATTTGTCACACATCTTGTCACACATTTTGGTGAAGAAAGGGTAAGAGGTATGACAGAACATTGTAGTGACTGCCTGGAGCTCATTACCCCCACCCATGCCCGACTGATCAGTGAAGTGCATAACTTACCACAACTGGAAAAGAAACCCGTGCCGATCAGCGGGGCTAGTAAAGTCCCCCACAGACAGACAGTCCAACGCTGGGTGACCTATACTTCAGGAATGTTTTGTCGGCAGTAGTATGAGTGAGTGACTTGTAATAAAACGGCGAGGAAGGCAAGGAGGGGGCGAAAGTTACAGTATACAGAATGGATGGAGGAGTTCTCTCTCTCTCCTGTTGCCATACCTCTCAACCTTCTGCCTCATAAATCAGGGACAAAGCTTAAAAAAATCAGGGACAAAGGACCAAAATCAGGGACACATCTTCAAAATTAGAGTTATCCACCCAGAAAGCTGGTAGAATAAGGGGCTTAGTGTAAACTGCATTTTCTAAGGAAGAACAAGTCTGTAACTTTAATGTTTGACATTATTTGTGCTTACAACCCACACTGTCTGATCATGGAAACACAATTTTGAGGAGGGACAAAGTAACATTTTGAGGTTAAATCAGAGACAGTTGAGAGGTATGCGGCTGTTGCTCCCTCTGTCTCTTCTATATAGTGAACCTTTTGAAATCATGAGAGATATCCCACCCATGGCCCCCACCTACCCTTCCATGCTGGTTGTGCTAGTCAGTACATACTTACAGCACAGTGGGTGGCAGCCCAGCAGGTGACAATTTTAATAAACCACTAAAACCAGCATTTAAATGAAGCACCCTATAAACTAACAGCACAGACTGCATCTGCTATTATTTGCTTCTCAGCTCTCTCATGCACAGTAAGCAGGTACGGACCTTGGGGGGGGGATCCCAAGAGAGGAAAGCTATTGCCAGGAGCAGTTTCAAATATCGGGGACAATTTCAATAAATATAAATGTGCAAAGTGCAATAACTAATAAGTACAGGTGGAACAAGAATCAGAAAGCTTACCAGAAATTACTCCAACTCCGAGACTGTGCAATTTGTGACTTGACACACCGAGATCGAATTCAACTGATGGCTGCTAGACTACAGATAGGCCCCCTTAGGAAAGGAATGACAAATGTGGATCAATCTTTTCCAGTTTTCCCAATCCCGAATTTAATTTCCCAGTTATGCGAGCGGGAATGCGACCATGCGATGAGCCAGCCGGATCTGTGGCAAGATAATAAAACTTTAAAATTAACTTTAAGGTCTCAGACTCTGTGCGACTGGCTGGTGTGAGTCTGACCGTGCGAGCGACTCCCGGACGACTCCTCTCTCTCTCTCTCTCTCTCGACTCGTGGTCTGACTGGCCACACTGACGCGTGCTATTCCTGCTCAGACAGCACATCACGTGATGACACACAGTACAGTACGAAATATCATCATGTAACGGGTTATACGGACGGTTTTAGCAGGGGTCTGACTGAGCGGCGCTGACAGCTGGCCTGTGACCAATCTTTACTGTCCGACTCTGGGGGGGGGATTTGATGCCGATTGATTTTTTTAGACGACCGGGCCCCCCTTACTGCCGGGCCCGGGAAAAAAGTCCCGGTTGTCCCCCCATAACGGCGGCCCTGGTTGAGAGTCTCACAGTGAGGTGTGCCTCCCTTGAACTGCAAAATGCATCTCTAAAAAAAGAGATAGGCTTGCAGGCATCGGAGTTACAGAAAAAGGAACAGGAACTAATGGAGGAGACACAGTCACTCCGTGATGCTGATTCCAGACTGATGCACTGTACTGCTCAAGACACTGAGCGAGAGATACGTTTATTAAGAGATGATTGTGAAAGGTTGAACTGTGATAGAACTGGGCAACAAGCTCCCTGAGCTGATGGCCGTAATGGAAGAGGGATGCCTGGCTATCGTAGCAGTCACAGAAAGATGGTACACAGAGAACCATGACTGGGATGTTAACATACCAGGGTACATAACCTGCAGTAGAGACAGGCAGGGGAGAAGAGGGGGAGGAGTAGCTCTCTATGTAAAGGAGGGGATAAAAGCAACTGAACAAAAGAGTAAACACAGAGGAGAGGAGGCACTGTGGGTCACCTTGGAGACTGGAAAGGGCACCACAATCCGCACAGGGGTTGTTTACAGACCCCCATGTCAGGGGGAAGGAATGGACAAGGATATGATAGAAGGCATTCTTAGAATGGCAGAGAAAGGGGAGATACTGTTGATGGGAGACCTGAATATGTCAGATGTTAACTGGGGCACATTTGCTGCAGCCACATGCAAGAGCAGGGCCATTCTTGATGCCCCTACAGGTGGTAGGCATTAGACAGCTAGTTTCAGAACCCACTCATGAGGGAGCAATCTTAGACCTCGTGATTCTCAAACGGGGCAGTGAGAGGATCTCAGATCTAGAAGTGGGTTGCCATCTGGGGACAAGTGACCATCAAACAGTGTGGTTCACGTTAACTCAGCTACAGAGTCAAGCCAACAAAGTGAAGGTACTGGACTTTAGGAGGGCTGACTTTGGCAAGATGGGAGAGTGCCTCAGAAAAGCACTAGCAAATAGGCTAGAAGGAGGTGGAGCAACAATGGGGAATTATCAAACTGCCATCACAGAGGCAACAAGCCTTTGTGTGAAGCAAATAAACAAATCAAAATGAAAGAAAAAGCCACTATGGTTCTCAAAAGAGGTGGCTGTGAAAGTCAGGAAGAAAAGATAGCATTTCGAAGTATAAGGAAACACAGAAGGAGCAGGACAGAGCTGTACAGTTAAGGCAGAAGGAAGCAGGAGGAAGTCAGAATAGCAGAGGCCCAAACTGAGGAAAGATAGCCAACTCAGTTGAAGAGGGATAAAACTTTTATAGGTACATCAGCGAGCGTGAGAAAGACAAAGGGAGGGATAGTGAGGCTGAATAGAATGAACGGTGGGTGGGCAGAGGGGACAGTGAAAAGCAGGAATACTGAACAAATATTTCTGCTCAGTATTCACAAAAGAGGAGGGAAAGTGCCTAATCCAATTAGAAGCACTCTTGATGGGGGTCGATCCCAGTCCTTTCACAGAAGAAAGGGTTCTGCAAGAACTCCTAAAACTGAAGGTGGACAAAGCAATGGGTCCTGATGGAATTCACCCAGAATTCTAAAAGAATTAAGGAGGAACTAGTGAAACCACTGGCTACTCTTTTTAATAAATCATGGGAGGATGGTGTGGTACCCGAGGACTGGAGGAAGGCGGATGTGATTCCCCTTCACAAAAGTGGGTCCAAGACAGAGGCAGGAAATTACAGACCTGTCAGTCTGACCTCAGTGGTAGGGAAAGTGATGGAGTCACTTCTGAAGGAAAGAATTATTTATTTATTTAGTTTTTGTTTACCGGGTAAGTACACTAGACAAGATTTATGCCTATTTTCAGGAACGACCCGAGAGAGTACAAAAGGGTACAACAGGTACATTGATACAGTAATTGGTTCAGATGAATACATTCAGGTACAAAAACAGGAGAAAAGACAAATTTTAAAGTTTTTACATTTACGTGGAAGGTACTCCCAGACACAGTGCTGGGGCAAGGTATAAGTTAGAGATAAATTCAATGACCAACAGGGGTGGTGAGGATTATGAGTATAGTAACATCATAGTGTTGGTCAAGCAAGGGAAGGGGGATTTGGACGAGGACATAGTGCAAGAGTGGTGATGCCAGAGCAGGAGAGAAGAAGCCGGCACCAGTGGACACCAGGAGGCTAAGGAGGCTTAGGACATTCACAGCGAGAAGCCACCTTAAGATGATCCCACAGGGAGGTCCTGAAACTCTTGTGAGAGGAGGCAGTACGGACTCTTTTCAGGAAAGGAGTTCCAGAGCCTGGGGCCATGGACAGCAAAACCCCGTCCCCCATGTTGGTGTGGGAAGTAGGTACATGAGTAGGCCGGAGGCCTTGGGATCTAAGCAGGTAGGGAGAGGTCAGCAGGGCAAAACTGGGCCAGTTCAGGAGGGGTGCAGGCTAAGTACTTTCCTCACGGGGCACCCAGTGCTAAAGTTAAGGTGATTGAGCGGGGATAGCCAGCCCAGCTTCCGTAGAGCTCGCAGTGATGGGTGAGGTGAGGGGCGGCCAGGGCAAAACTGACAGATGTTGTTGTCACGTTGTATCACTTGCTTAGGAGGGTCTTAGAGATGAGCAAATATGAGGGAGCCGTAGCTGAGGGAGGGAAGTAGTACTCCCCTGGCAAGAGCTAAGCGAGCCGCTGGAGTGAGGTTGTACCGAGCCCTGTAGGCCATCCCCAGTTTGTGGTTTACCCCACTGCAGGCATTGTGGATATGACTACCAAGGTCCAATTGGGGATCAAGCATCACTCCAAGATATTTGAGGGAGGTCACGGTAGGGAGAGGGGAGCCATCTTCGTAGTTGATATGTAGGGGAGTTGAAGAGGCTTGTATTTTGGCAGAGGAACCGAAGAGCATAGCCTGGGTTTTGTTTTGATTTAGGACCAATTTATGGTTGGAGAGCCATGCCTGGATGTTCCAGAGGTCTCAGATAAGGGACGGTTTATGTGGCTGTATCACAGGAGTGGGCCAGGAGAACCAGGTCATCCGCATACATGATGACACGGCAGCTGGAGACCACATCAGGGAGATTGTTGATGAACAGGGAAAAGAGTAGGGGACCCAGCACGGAGCCCTGAGGGACACCAGAGGTGACAGGCTGGGGGGCAGAGAGGACTTTACTGAATTTAGTTAATAAAGTCGAGTTAAAGAATAGTCGAGTATCTAGAGGCCAGTGGAGCACAGGACCCAAGGCAGCATGGGTTCACAGCGGGAAGGTCATGTCAGACGAATCTAATAGATTTCTTTGACTGGGTGACCAAAGTAGTAGACCAGGGAGGGGCTGTGGACATGGCCTACCTAGACTTTAGCAAGGCATTTGACACAGTCCCACACAAAGATTAATAGTCAAATTAACCAGCCTGGGAGTGGGACCCAGGGTGGTAGCCTGGAAAACACTGGCTGGACAACAGGACACAGAAGGTAATTGTAAATGGAGTCCACTCTGAAGAAAGGGAGGTTACTAGTGGGCACCGCAGGTTCAGTATTGGGTCCAGTCCTTTTAATGTCTCTCATCAGTGACATTGCAGAGGGACTGGAAGGAAAAGTATGCCTTTTGCAGATGACACAAAGATCTGCAACAGGGGTTGATACACAAGGAGGCATGGAAAGGATGAAAAGGACTTGGCAAGGTTGGAGGAATGGTCAGAAGTATGGCAGCTAGGATTCAATGCAAAGAAGTGCAAAATAATGCACCTGGGAAACAAGAACCCAGGGGAAGAACACAATGGGTGGGGAGGTAGTAACAACAACACAAAAGGAAAGGGACCTGGGGGTAATCATATCAGATGACCTTAAGGTTAGCAAGCAATGTGAGAAGGCAGTAGGGAGGGCTGGGGGTATACTGGGATGTATAGGGAGAGGCATCATCAGCAGAAAACAGGAAGTTGTTATCCCTCTGTACAGACAGTTGGTGAGACCCATCTGGAGTACTGTGTCCAGTTCTGGAGACCCCATCTCCAGGAAGGACATAGACAGGATAGAGGCAGTCCAGAGGAGGGCAACTAAAATGGTGCAGGGTCTGCAAAAGAAGCTGTATGAGGAGAGACTAAAGAAGCTTAATATGTATACCCTTGAGGAAAGAAGGGAGAGGAGGAACATGATAGAAACTTTTAAGTACCTCAGTGGAATCAACAAAGTCCAAGAGGGTAGCATTTTTCAGAAAAAGAGACTTGCAAGAACAAGGGGACACAATTTAAAGATAGAAGGAGGATGGTTCAGGGGCAATGTGAGGAAGTATTATTTCAAAGAGAGGGTAGTGAATGCATGGAACAGCCTTCCTGAGGAGGTTGTGGGGTCTAAAACTGTGGAAGAATTCAAGAATGCATGGGACAGACATAAGGCAATTCTTGTGGGGGGTAGGAAGAAATAGGCTGTTGGTTAACTAGGATCTGCGGCCTATCCTGTAGGTAGGAAAATGGGCAGACTAGATGGGCCTAGTGGTCCTTATCTGCCGTCAAAGTCTATGTTTCTATGTTTCTAAGAAACAACATATTTGAATGATATTCTGAGCGATACGAATGAACGTTCGAGAGGGGAGAATGCTGAGTTGAAAGAGGATTACAAGCGTGTGAGTTGTGAGTTGGATAAAGAGCCTAGGGAAAACATCAAATTGGGCACCGTGTATAAAGCGTTACAATGAGAGATTGAAAGAGGTATGAGCAGGGCACTGCAAAAGTCTGTCACAAGAAATGTAGACAAAAGATGGCGAGGTTGCGCCATAAACAGGAGGTTCTTGTCAGCCATGTTAAGGCCATGAATGATTTTCAGTATACGCCCATTGAGATTGCGTCATCCTGTGATGACCACTCTGACTTTGATGATGAGGCATGCCACGTCACATGCAAGTCCAACCCCCATGGTGGAGCAACTTCAGCTAGCCATCCACAAGATGGCGCCAACGTCGACACGCACACTGCATCACCACATCTACACAAACATTGCAGATGCCACATACAATGCCAAGATGACAGCCCCCCTGACACAGGCAGAAGGCCTGTATTCCGTGGTGCACCTCCACTCGCTCATCTCACCAGGGGATATGAGTCAGAGATCTGCAACACGATTAAGGATGTGATTAGTTGGATCACTGTCCCAGAAGACCAAAAGAGGGCCATCCAGGACCAAAATGACAAAATGCTAAAAAATTCTGTTAATCAGGAGCACATGTACAAAACAATCACTGACGCGAAAGCAGAAGCTGCGCTTCATGGAGCCTGGGAATGCAATGAACTAAATGCGACTACACATACCTCCAACTCCTTACAAGTTACTCACTCTATCCTGCAAATTGCACAGAGCATCGGGCAGATGGGCCCAACTGACAATCTCAGTTGCCAATTGGTGAAAGATTGCTCCCTTTACGAGAAACTCTCCCTTCAACCCAAGTACCAAGTTCAAGACTTGCGGCAGACGATCGAGCCTACCCTCTGGGCCAAACTCTGAGACAGTACATAACTCCAACACCCTCACTTTTGATGACATTTCAGTGACCCTATATCCGCCAGTTCTCTGAGTGTTGTAGGAGCTCGCTTGACCGACAAGGTTAAGTAGGCCACCAAAGAAAGCCCCGTGGCCTACCATCAATGGTTATGGCTTGCATACAACACTGGCAAAGGCCAAGCAAATGAAGATGCAGACAGAGAGCAAACTGAGTACAAGGATTTGTACATCTGGAACATGACTCCGGCCTTGCGGGAAAAGGTTGAGCTCAATGTTTACCCGAGTACCGATACATTTGCGGCTATCCTCACTAAGATGGAGCATGCCAATCAGGTCTACCTCCATACCCTTACTTCTGGCAAATCCAAAAAGGCGGCTGCAGTACAGGTGGCTGCAGTACAGCCTGCTCTTGATGCCCCTACCCATTATACGGTAGAGGGAAACAACCAAACAATGCTACTTTGCAATTAGGATTAATTTCTTTTTGACCGGGCCACCCAGGGTGATGTTACACATGATGTTAACACTCTTAGTGTGTGAACCCTTGGCCTGGCCCCTTTCTCCAATTTGAAGCTCTTTGAACGTGCAAAAAACAAACTCAAAACACTCCCCAAGTGTTTGTGTTACTAACTCGCTTTATTGGCTGAAGTAATGGCGTAGGGTGAGGTTGCCCAGGTCTTACATTTGGGATTTATTCGCTAAGAATATTTAAAGTCTGAATTGCGTAGTGTTCTATATAAAAAAACGAACACCAAACATAAAGGTAATTACCTCTTTAGGGGTGTCTTTTGTTTTTTTTCTTTTGAAACGTTCAAAATCTTAGACACAGTTAAAATGAATCTTTGTTTCTCTCTTTAGAGAACATTGCTCGTTATTGAGAATGGAAACTCCACCTTACAACTTTTAATGCCTGTGTTGAAAACAGGTTAGAGCTGATTTATATAAAGCATATGCTGATGATTACAATTATCTGTTTGTCTTTGGCATTAACATATCTTGTTTGTTTTGGTTTTTGAATTAGGTACCTTCTATGAGTGGGCAACCTCATTACCTCCACCTCCTGTTTTATTGTGATCCTACTTTTGTGAGTATAACCCTTATAAAGATTAGTCTTTTGCTTATTGGGAAAAAGTAGGAAATTCATGACAACAGGTCTGTTCCCCCTGTTTATTTTTTGGCTCCTTTTAAATTATTTGGCTTTCAAGGCATGATTTGAAAAATCAGTAATTTAAATTTTATTTTATTTTGCCTTTAGATGTTAAAAGTCCTTTTCAACTTAATGAAATGGTGTTTACTGTGTTAAAGCTCCTATGTCTGAAGATGGAACATTTTTAGTTCTGAAAGGTTACAAATGAATTATTATGGAGCAATACTTAAATGATTTCTTATAGAGTTAAATAGAAGATTATTTGTTATTTTGAAGGACATAGAATTGATTTAATTAAAGTTCTACATTGAAAGTATTTATCACAGAAATTGAGTGAGAGTTACCCTTTGTTTGACTTTCACTCTAGAATTTATGCCCCATGATACTAAAGATGCTATCATCTTTGCAGACTCTAATTGGGTCTGCTCCTCCCTTACTGAATTTCTACCATTCTGGGAGACAAATAACTTCACATCTTCTGATGGCACACTTTTTAAGTACAGAGAATCCATTTGTGTATATACACACCATGACACAACAGTTTACACACAAACTGTACATCCACAAGGTAAAGGCTCACTGCAAAATGGACCCTTACCATACATTCAATGATTGAATGGACTCACTTGCCAAAGCAGGCACTCAAGGGTGGGAGGGGGAGACATGGTCAATGACTCACCCAGTAACTGTGGCAGATATTTTCTTAGCCGCAAACACCAGGCAGAAGCCACAACCAGAACCTCCACTGGATCTTTCTGCTACACAGAAATCTGACCCAGAACTAAAAGATGTGTTCAAATTCTCGGACAAAGGAATTGAACAGGAACTACCTACTGGTAGTCCATGCAAGAGACAATCTGACAATATACACCTGACTAGTGATCAGAAGCTCATCTGGTATCGAAAGGAAGATACAGGTGACAAATTGTGGGTTGCACCACAATTTGTGTTAACCAAATTCATTCATATGGTTCATGACAGCCCCACTGGTGGACACCAAAGGGTAGATAATACCATCCAGAGACTTAAAACCATTGTCTGGTGGCCTGGTATGACCAAGGACATTGAGCACTATGTGGACAATTGGATAGTGTGTGCCCAGAACAACCCAATTTCAGTGAAAAGAAATGCCAAACTATTACCACAAAGGCAATCTGGACCATGGAATGCAATACAAATCAATTTCGTTGGCATCTTGACTAACTAAGGCAAGAACAACAAGTATGCACTTGTCACAGATTTGTTTTCTAAGTGGGTGGAGGCATTCCCCACTAAGAATAACATGGCAAAGACAACTGCCAAGATCCTGGTGGATCAATTGTTCTCCAGGTGGGGCCTGCCCCTTAAGGTAGAGTCAGACCAGGGAACCAGTTTTACAGCTGAGCAGATACTCCAAATGCTTGGAGTAGATCAAAAATGTCATATCCCGTACCATCCTCAATCCTCAGGCCAGGTAGAGAGAGCAAACAGAAGAATCAAACAGATGTTATGCAAATTCAGCAATGACAATCCCAAGGATTGGGATTCCCTCTTGCCACTACTGCTGATGGCAATCAGGAGCACTCCTGCAGTAACTACCCAGTGCACACCCCATGAGGTTATGACTGGTAGATCCATGAGATTACCTGAGCACCTGTTGACTGATCTCCACACCCCAATTGCAGATAGTGTCTGTGGACAAATATGTTGTAAAATATCATGATGACATCACAAAGACACACCTGTTCACTGCCAATCATACGGGCAAAGCTCAACAACAAGCTAGATCTCATTTTGACAATCATGTCAAAGAAGTCGACTGGCAAGTTGGAGACCAAGTTATGCTCCTCCAATACAGACAACCAACACACTCATTTGCCAGTGAATGGGAAGGCCCATATCCTCTTGTCAACAAACTCAGTCCTGCTGTCTATCAGATCAAAGTTCAACAGCAAAAACAGACCACCAACAAGTGGTTCCATGCTAATCAACTCAAGTTGTATAAAGGTGACTAATTACTTTTCCCAACCCTCTTAGGGTGGAATAGTACCCCTCACTTAACAGTCCTTTTCTGTTTCTTTCAGATACACTGACAAGATGGCTGTCTTGCACATCCTCATCCTGGTGGAACTGCCTTCTTTGACTTACTGTCAAGACAAACCCCCTTCAACTGAACACAGAAAATGTATAGCACATTTGCTTGATAAATTTGGCCTAAGAGGGTGAGAGCCTCTTGGTTCCCAAGCAATCTGGACCATGGGGGCAAGAGCTCCTCAGTAATTATATGTGTTATGATACCTGGACATTTTCTTGATTTTGAACTTCCTTGGAGTGCCTTCAAGATTGGGACTTAGATTTAGAATTTTTCTGTTCCTGTTTGCGAAATCTTTGGAGACTTCAGAACCATTATATTTAACTGTGTGGTTGTGTGAAAGTTGTTTTGGTGTAAGGTGTGTGAAAAGTGTGTGGTTGTGTAATATCGAATGTGTATTGTGGTGGGTGGGGAGGGTGTGAGTATTTGAGGAGTGTGAATTATTAGAGTGGTTTTGTTTTTTAAGAAATGTGTTGGGGATTGGGGCCCATAAGGTGCAGCTACTCAGGTGATAACCTTCGGGACCTTCGCCCCTTTGAGCTTCCAGAATCATCAGGTGAAACCTACTTTAGATGTAGGGTTTTAGGGATAGCTCGGGGGGGGCAGTGGAGTGTCTCCCGAGTGGATGCTGGAGTGTCTGGGATTTGGGTGGTAAGGTCAAGGAGATGCCTTGGGGTGAAATGGGGGCTTGAACGGGATTTACCGTGTCTGGTCCCCATACCCAAGGGCTCCACCCTAGAGTGTGGGCAGATAGCTGGTCCAGCTGCTCCCCCTCATCCTACTTGGACTGTGCTGTGCAATGCCAGATTGATAAGGAACAAGACGGCTATAATAGCGGACTTGATATCCTCTGTCAATCTGGTGTGCATCATGGAGACCTAGCTGGATGAAAATGCCACCCCAATTTTGGAGGCAGAGTTGCCAGCTGGGTACTCCATGATACACAGCCCAAGGAAGGATCATAGGGGTGGGGGGGTGGCCATTTGTTTTAAATCTAGCCTGAACCTCACAGTGCTGTCTATGGGTCCTATATGGTCCTTTGAGTGTGTGGCTGCCCGAGGTGGTGCTAGTGCAGGCTTCAGTGTCCTCCTGCTCTACTGCCTCCCAGACAGTGATGGGGATTTCCTGTGAGAAATCGAGGATCTCATCGTGGACCTGGTGTTGGAGTCCCCCAGGTGGTTGATCTTGGGGGACTTCAATACCTGGGTTGATGGAGGAGCTATCAAAATTTGGGACAGACCTTCTTGGGAGCATGGGGGCACTGGACCTGGCACAAAATGTAACAACAGTGATGCACTTGGATGGCCACACATTGGACCTCTTTTTTTCTTCTGATTTGGATATCATGGACCTTAGCATGGATCTGGTGGTTTGGTTGGATCATAGCACCATGGGGTTCATGTTTTGGGCTCCCCTCCTAGATGATCCTGCCCCTATGGAGATGGTCCAGTACCGGTCATTAAGGGGAGTATCCTCAGAGGACGTATTGGAGGTACTGGACCTATTGGGTGTTGGGGCAGCTTGTGCAATTGGGTTGGAGGAGGTGGTAGTGGCCTATAATGGGGCAGTTGGTGTGGCCTTTGACTCAATCGCACCCTTGCGTGTCTGACCCCTGTCTACTCATCTGAGATCTCCCTGGTATGATGAGGATTACTGAAGTTTAAAGACTAGGGGGTGGAGGTTAGAGAGGTGCTCAAGGAGATCTGGCCTGGTGGGGGACAAATTGTCCCTGAGGTCACATTATATGGACTATCAGGGGGCAATCTCCTGTAAAAAGGTGGAGTTTCTGTCTAGGGAGATTGCTACAGAAAGAAACAGACCAGTTCAGCTCTTCTGCACGGTGGACAGGCTTTTTCATCCAGCTTGTCTGCATGCTGGAGGGGCAGGTTCTAGCATGAGGTGCGAGGGGCTGGCTCTGTTTTTTGCTGACAAGGTGTCCTCCATCAGGGCTGAGGTCTCAGCAAATGTCTCTCAAAAGGGATGCAGGGTCTGGCCTGAGTCGAGTTGGAGCACTCCTCCTGTCTGGGATGAGTTTGAGTTGATTGGGGTCAGGGAGGTGGTGGAGATAATCTCTAAGCTGTGGCCAACACATTGTGATTTAGACCAGGCCCAATTCACCTTTTGGTTGAATGTATGGACATGATTGGTCCTGTGGTTGCTGAAGTCATCTGGAGTTCATTAAGGAGTGGGATCTTTCCTTTGGCCCTGAAAGAGGCCTTAGTTAGACCCCTTCTGAAAAAGCCATCTTTGGACCCGGACTGCCTCAGCAACTACAGACCTGTTTTGAACCTCCCATTTTTAGGGAAGGTTGTAGAAAAGGTGATGGCTGTACAGCTGGAGAGACATCTTGCTTCTTCGTCTGCCTATAAGCCTTTCCAATCTGGGTTCCATGCAGGGCATAGTATGGAGACAGTCCTGGTGAGGGTGCTTAATGACCTCCTGATGGTGAGGGATAGGAGGGACCGTACCATCTTGGTCCTCCTAGACCTCTCTGTGGCATTTGACACCATGGACCATGAGGTGTTACTTGACTGCCTGTGGTTCTGGTGTGGCATGTCCGGTAATGTCATCAACTGATTCAGGTCATACCCGACAGACAGAGTGCAGAGGGTGATCATGGGAATTTTCTCATCTAACCTGAAGTCTCTGTGCTGTGGTGTTCCACAGAAGTCAGTCTTGTCGCTTCTATTGTTCACAGTGTACATGCTGCCACTAGGGGACATGATCAGATGGTACAGGTTGGGTTTTCACTGCTATGCAGATGATACCCAGCTGTACCTATCCTGTGCACCCAATAGCCAGGTGTCAGACTCTATATTTAATGGCTGCCTTGAGGAAATCCAGATGTGGATGACTCACAATTGGCTTAGGCTTAACCCAGACAAGACTGAGGTACTGGTGGTGGAGCCAGGTTGTCAGGGTGGAGGGGATGGTAGTGTTACCCCCTGACCTTGTGCTCAGGAGTGTGCCTCTAGCCCCCTCTAGACAGGGGAAGAATTTGGGAATAATCCTGGATGGCAGCCCGACACTTGATGCACAGGTGTCGGCTGTAGAGAGAAGTGTATTTTATCATCACAGGAATATTGCCCGAATTCGAGCCCTGATCCCACCTGATGACCTGCCCACACTGGCGCATGCTTTAGTCACTTCCAGGTTGGACTACTGCAATGCCCTGTACTTAGGGTTATCTAGAGGCAACCTCCACAGATGCAGCTGGTGCAGAACACAGTGGCAAGATTACTGATGGGGGTGAAAAGATGTGAGCATATCAGCCCAGTGCTCCGCAAACTGCGCTGGATGCTGTTCCAGTGGAGAGTTGTCTTCAAGATAGGGCTATTGATTAATCCTTAATGGGTAAAACCACCAAGACCCCACCAGTTCTACTATTGAATGAAAAGGGGCCCCTAAATGAACCCATCGAAATTGCCAATGAGCTGAACAACGTGTTCACTGACCTTTCAAGTGTACTCCCTGGTGACTACTTCAAAGATATGCATGTTCAGCAATGCCCAACTGCCCCTCTAGATCCCCCAAGGAAAGATGTACCTCCCTTTTACTTTAGAAATGTCACCAAAGGCGAAACCATTAAGCATATTAAAAGGGTGCTTGGCAAGACCAGGATGGGGGTGGATCTACTTGACATGAAGCTGGTTGGTCTACTCCTTCATGAACTTGCTGGTCCTCTTACCATGGTGTTTAATGCCTCTCTAAAAATCAGGAGTATTTCCAAATGCATGGAAGTCATCTAACAAAATGCCCGTCTTTAAAGCGGGGGATAAAACCCAAACATCCAGCTTCAGACCCATATCCATCATTCCTCCCCTTTTGAAAGTACTCGAAAGAATGGTCTCAGAGCAGCTTACTGAATACTTTGATAACCATAACCTACTCTGCCCGCAACAGCACAGCTTCCGTAAAAATAACTCCACACTCACCACTCTAGTTGATTATTCATCCCAACTATATAACGCTTTAGATATTGGTCAGGCAGTTAGATCAGTCTTCATCGACCTTAAGAAGGCTTTTGACTCTGTTAATCACAACCTCCTCCTAAGTTGCCTTCTGTCTACAGGTCTATCCCCAGATATGGTACTATGGTTTGGCAGCTACCTCTCTAACGATCACAATGAGTCAAAATTGGTGATACCCTATCTGCAGCTAAGGAGGTGCACCTTGGGATTCCACAGGGGTCAATCCTCGGTCCTCTACTCTTTAGATTTTTCATCAACTCTACCCCAATGGCTTGCTCAGCAAGCACAGTTCTCTATGCTGATGATGCAGTGACCTCAGTCGCTGGCAAAGACCAACAATCCATCACAACTGAACTCCAAAGCCGCTTCCATAAACTTGAATCTTGGTTTACGGAAAACAAGTTACTATTAAATATCAAAAAAAGCAAAGAGTATGCTCTTCACCACCTCCCAAAGCAAAGAGAAATACTTGCCCCTGAGTATTCATAACCAAAAGGGTGAGATCCTAGACCAAGTATCTAACTTCAAATATCTCGGCATTACCTTTGATGACATGCTCACGTTCTCAAACCACATTGACTCTGATATCAAGACTGCAAATATAAAACTTGGTGTACTTTATCATCACAGATATTCAATGATACCAGATGCACTGAAACTAGCCACCAATAGCTCAATACTGTCTACCATTGACTATGGGTTGCCTATATACAGGGCGGGCACAAAAAGTGCTCTTAACAGGATCAACAGACTCCTCAATAAGGCCTGTCATATTACTTTGGAGGCTACTCTCGACACCCACACCTGCTCGCTGTACACTGAAACTGGGTGGCTCCCACTCCATCTTAGAGGGCAATACCAAACCTGCCTTCTTCTAAAAAAAGTACTACCTGGACTGACATCCCCCACACTGGGCGGACACTTTAAGTTGACCATTCAAGCGAAATCTTCCCGTAGTGCAGTTGCTGACAAGATGGTGAGTCCCTTCAAAAGGACAAAACTTGCCCAGAGCTCCATCCTGTATCAAGGACCGAAATGGTACAATTAACTACCTGCTGACCTCACTAACACTACCAAGATTAGTACCTTCAAAGCTGGGCTCATATCTCTCCTTGGCTCTAAAATGAATTGTACCTGCCTGCACTAATGTGATAGTACCTCACCCCCAGTTTTCCATTTACCTACCCTCCTCTACATCTTTTTGCTATATACCACTTTTTTCTTAACCCGCTCCCCTACCCCCAATTACCTGATGATGGCCTGACTTGGTTGAAAGCGCCACCTCTCTCCCACCTCAGACGTCGCCACCTCCAGCTAACCCCCCCAACCCCCTCTTATCTAATCAGTCTATCTGTTAACATGCACTAATTTGATGTGAACACAAGTTCAAATTTTACTATTACTGCCTGTGTATATGCTTCAATGTTTTTTTTTCTGTAAACCTTGTATTTTTGTAATGTTTATTCAACATTGACATGGAACCTTTGAAAATGAGTCCTTGACTCAAAGATATTAATCCCAAACTGAAATAAATAAATAACCTATAAGACCCTACACGAAAGGGGTCCAGTCTATCTGCAAAAGTGCCTTGTCCCTTAATGTCCAGCCCAAGCCCTCCATTCTTCCTGGGGTGGCCTTCTTGGAGTTCCCAGGGTTAGGCTGCAGCATTCAGGGGTCAGAGCATTTGTGGCGGCAGCGCCTAACCTGTGGAACTCCCTGCCTGGCTATCTAAGGGAGGCCTCCTCAGTAGAAGCCTTGAAGAAGGGCTTCAAAACATATTTATTACATCAAGCTTTTTATTGAACAATGTTTTAAGTGGATTGCACTTTATAATGGATAGATAAGTCTGTGCTCCCAGTTGTATTGTGTTAATGTTTTAATCTTGTTGTTACTGTATTTTTAAAATGTTTTGTATGAATTCCATGCATCCACCACCCTTTCTGGGTAATGTGAGGAAGTTCTTTTTCACAAAAAAGGTGGTGGATGCATGGAACGGCCTGCCTCAGGAAGTGGTGGATATGAATACAGTGCAGGGCTTCAAATAGGCATGGGATAGGCATAAGGGAGCAATAAAGATGAATATGAATAGATAGGCCATTGACAGAGCAAAGGCCAGTGGCACATTCATAAGGTAGAAAAAGAAATGGGCAGACTGGATAGGCCTTGCGGTCCTTATCTGCCGTCAACTTCTATGTTTCTATCTTTCTATGAATTGTATTTTTACATTGTGCAGCACCCAGAGTCTATGGAGATTGGTGCTATCTATCTATCTATCTATCTATCTATCTATCTATCTATCTATCTATCTATCTATCTAGGTAGAGATATCCCCGGCCCACAGGGAGTTCATATTGATGTCCCCAACAAAATGATTACTGTTAAGGAAGGCTCAGACGCCTATCTTAATGCCATGGTCATAGCTCCAGACAAATCCACATTGTGGCTACAATGGGAAACTGATTTTAATAGTTACACACTTCCTGTAGCTCGTTTATCCAAGGGTACTTTTCATGGATGACCCAACACAGGGATTGTACCAAACGGTACACTCTCTATTCGACAAACTTCTCCAAAACATACTAGTCTCTACAACTTGACTTCCTTAATAGATTCTTCAGGTAGTACAAGGAATCACAGAAGGAGCAGGACAGAGAACTGTATCAGTTAAAGCAAAAGGAAGCTGGGAAGGCAGTCAGAACAGCAAAGGCCCAAACCGAGGAAAAGATAGCCAACTCGGTTAAGAAGGAGGATAAAACCCTTTATAGGTACATCAGGGAGCAAAAGAAGACCAAGGGAGGGATAGTGAGGCTTAATAAAGGGAAGGGAGGGTAGGCAGAGGGTGACTGTGAAAAGGCAGAGATACTAAACAAATATTTTTGCTCAATATTTACAAAGGAAGAGGGGGAGGTACCTAAAACAAACAGTAGAAATACTCTGGATACAGAAGTTGATACCAGCCCATTTACAGAAGAAAGAGTTCTGAAAGAACTCTTAAAACTGAAGGTGGACAAAGCAATGGGGCCTGATGGGATTCATCCCAGAATTCTAAAAGAACTAAGGGTAGAACTAGTGACACCACTGACTACCCTCTTTAACAAATCATGGGAGGATGGGGTGGTACCCGAGGACTGGAGGAGGGCAGATGTGATTCCCTTCACAAAGTGGGAGCAAGGCAGAAGCAGGAAACTACAGACCTGTTAGTTTAACCTCAGTGGTAGGAAATGATGGAATCACTTCTGAAGGAAAAATTGTCAATTATCTAGAGGCCAGAGGGCACAGGACCCAAGGCAGCATGGATCACAGCAGGAAGGTCATGCCAGATGAATCTGATAGATTTCTTTGACTGGGTGACCAAAGTAGTAGATCAGGGAGGGGCTGTGGACATGGCCTACCTAGACTTTAGCAAGCATTTGACACAGTCCCACACAAAGATTAATATACAAGTTAGCCAGCCTGGGAGTGGGTCCGAGATGACAGCCTGGATAAAGAATTGGCTGGAGAATAGGACACAGAGAGTAATAGTAAATGGAGTCCACCCTGAAGAAAGGGGGGTTACTAGTGGGGTACCACAAGGTTCAGTATTAGGACCAGTCCTCTTCAATGTCTTTATAAGCAACATTGCAGAGGGACTGGAAGGAAAAGTATGTCTTTTGCAGATGACACAAAGATCTGCAACAGAGTTGATGCACAAGGTGGGGTGGAAAGGATGAGAAGGACTTGGCAGGTTAGAGGAATGGTCAAATGTATGGCAGCTTAGATTCAATGCTAAGAAGTGCAAGTAATGCACCTGGGAAACAAAACCCAGGGGAAGAGTACACAATGGGGTGAGATACTAACAACAACTAAAATGGAAAGGACCTGGGGGTAGTCATATCAGATCACCTAAAGGTGGGAAAGCAATGTGAGAGGGCAGCAAGGAGGGTGGGGGATACTGGGATGCATGGAGGCATCACCAGTAGAAAACAAGAAAGTTATTATCCTCTGTACAGACAGCTGGTTAGACCCATTTGGAGTATTGCGTGCAGTTCTGGAGACCCAATCTCTGTAAAGACATAGACAGGATGGAAGCTGTCCAGAGGAGGGCAACTAAAATGGTGCAGGGTCTGCACCAACCAGAAGACATATGAAGAGAGACTTAAGGAGCTTAATATGTATAGCCTTGAAGAAAGGAGGGAGAGGGGGGACATGATAGAAACTTTCAAGTAGCTCAAGGGAATTAACAAAGTCCAAGAGGGTAGCATCTTTCAAAACAAGAGGTGTGCAAGAACAAGGGGGCACAATTTGAAGATAGAGGGGAGTCGGCTCAGAGGTAATTTAAGGAAGTATTTTTTACAGAGAGGTTGTGGATGCATGGAGCGGCCTTCGGAGGTTGTGAGTCAAAAACAGTGGTGGAACTCAAGCATGCATGGGACAGTCATAAGGCAATTCTAGGAGGTGGGGGCAGAAAGAAGTAGGCTGCTGGTTAACTAGGATCTGCAGCTTATCCATTAGGTAGGGAAATGGGCAGACTGGGTGGGCCAAGCGGTCCTTATCTGCCATCAAATTCTATGTTTCTATGTTTATCCTACCTTTTGTGACCACCTCAACTCTGAGGAATCACATGCTTTCTGTCTTCATAACTATGTGGCTACTGAAGCTATGTATCTTTCTGTAGTCCCACCCACCGAAGAAGAACTGACTGCATGTCCTCCCCAGGAGCCTGGTCCTCCTAGTGGTTTGACTGCCACTTCCCTTCCAGGAGCTTTGATTAATAATGTACAATTTATGCATGTCCCAGTTATTTTCAATCTTACACATTGGAATATGGCTGAGTTTGGTCAATGTCATATGACCAACACTTTTAAATTTCTCAGTATGATGCTTCTAGACATTGTAGCTGCATACCAAACTTGCACAAATGATCCAGTCAGTGGACCTCATGCCACTGATCACTTAGGAGTCTTTAGACCCACACCTAATGCTAAAAGTAAATCATGTGCTAGACATGATACTGCAGATGTTACTGGTGCAGCAGGCACCGTGTCTGGTCTTTTTTGGTTCAGGCATGTCTATCTGGAATAGAGCAGATATAGTTCCTATTAGAGCACAAACACTTAATTTTCAACAAGCTATTAGAAATGATGTGTTACCACCACTGTTACATGGTGTAGATGGTTTAAGTAAAGAAGAACGTTTTACTGTTTATAATATACAGAAAATTGTGAAAGGGTTCAATGATACTAAAAACAAAATTAATGAATTGATCTTCCAAAATAATAAAGAGGCAGACAAGCACTATATTGCCCATGAACTATTATGCTCCTCCTATAGTTCTTACGTAATTGCCACTGTTAACAATCTCTTCAGGGACTTGGAAAAAGGTCGCATTCCAGATCTTATTCATGATAGGAGAATGTCTAAATGGTATTGTCCTCACTGCAAGTCTATTTCATGCATCACTGTGTGTATGTCAAATAATTTTAATATTTCTATGTCTAGTGCTAGAAATCTTGGATATGTTTCCTTTTAATCAAACCAGGCACCCTGTTACTTTATTAAGAAATGTTCAGTCCATGACAACATGTTTATTACTTTTACTTTGTCACTACCTGTCTATGATCTACAAACTTCTGTCTTTGACAAATTGGCTGCAATTAATTCCATCAGACATCTTGATGAGAACATTTACTGAGAACAAACTGGTTTACCCTCTTTAGTTGTATACCACTCTGTTCTACAAGCTTGGGACGTACCGCATACCAACTGCTGCACCAAGAAGGGATACTATTACCTGTGCCGCTTTGATGTATTTGACATTGCTAAACCTGTCTGTGGATATTCACCAGAACATCTTGACTGGATTTATACCATGGGTGATGATCTACCATCCAAACTGACTGATGATTCTGAACAATCTTCTCAAGCTGCATCTTCAGCGCCTGATGCTGAAACAGTGGGCAAGGTTATGGAGGCACTCCTTAAGGAAAGGATAGTGCAACACCTGGAATCCATAGGGGCACAGGATCCAAGACAGCATGGGTTTACAAAAGGAAGGAAGGTCCTGTCAAACTAATCTCATAGATTTCTTTGACTGGGTAACCAGAGTGGTGGACCAAGGGAGAGCAGTTGATGTCGCCTACCATGACTTCAGAAAAGCTTTCGACACTGTTCCACATAGAAGATTGATAAATAAGCTGGGTAGGCTCAGGGTGGGTCAGAAGTTGGTCAACTGGGTGGCAAACTGGTTGATGGGCAGAACACAGAGAGTGGTGGTAAATGGTATATAGTCAGAAGAGATGCAAGTCACAAGTGGGGTACCTCAGGGATCAGTCCTGGGGCCAGTCCTCTTCAATATCTTCATTAGTGACATTGCAGATGGACTAGAGGGTAAGGCTTGTCTGTTTGCAGATGACACAAAGATCTTCAACAGAGTAGATGATCCAGATGGGGTGGGCAGAATGGGAAGAGATCTGGATAAACTAGCAAAATAGTCAGAAGAGTGGCAACTGGGATTAAATGCAAAGAAGTGCAAGATCATGCATATAGGGAAGAGAAATCCTGAAGCCACCTACAGGCTGGGAGGGGAGTTGCTGGCAGTCACAAAGGAAGAAAGATACTTGGGCATCATCATCACCAATGACCTGAAATCATCCATGCAGACTTCCAAAACAGTAAGTAAGGCTAAAGGGATGTTAGGGTGTATTAGTAGGGGTATCACAAGTCGTAAGAGGGAGGTAATAATCCCTCTTTACAAGACACTGGTTAGGCCCCATCTGGAGTACTCCGTGCAGTACTAGAGGCCACATCTTCACAAGGACATTAACCAAATTGAGGCAGTCCAGAGAAGGGCAACCAAAATGGTGCAGGGACTGCATCAGAAGACATATGAGGACAGATTAACAGAGCTCAATATGTATACCCTTGAGCAAAGGAGGGAGAGAGGTGATATGATCGAGGCATTCAAACACCTTAAGGGCATTAACAAGGTGAAAGAGTCTAACATGTTTAAATATAAGAAAAATAGCAGGACAAGAGGACACAGCAAGAGATTAATGGGAGGCTGATTAAGGGGGAATGTGAGGAAATTTTTTTTCACAGAAAGGGTGGTGGATGCATGGAACGGCCTACCTCAGGAAGTGGTGGCTATGAATACAGTGCAGGGCTTCAAACAGGCATGGGATAGGCATAAGGGAGAAATACAGATGAGTATGAATAGATAGGCCACTGACAGAGCAAAGGCAGATGACACATTTATAAGGCAGAAAAAGAAATGGGCAGACTGGATGGGCCTTGCAGTCCTTATCTGCCATCATCTTCTATGTTTCTATGTTTCTATGAAGCAGTTGCATCCCGAAGCTACCTGGAAGTGGTACATCACTTCACTTCACTTCACGGCTCACCAACCAGTCTTTCACATGTCCTATACATCTACAGAAATGGAGAGTTCCAACTGTACGAGTTACCTACAATTCTGATGGGCAGTATTGTGTAGTGGCAAATCATCAGTCTTTTGCTTATGGTGCCAAATCTTGTGCTATTAATGGTCCTAACTTCTGTTCTACTGCACAGCAGAAAACAGTCATTGGTCACACTGTGATCACTCCCATTTCTCTCCCTGAAGCAGATGTTATTGATACTGATCCACAATACTTGCTTGCCTTGTCTCAGTATCTGCTCATATTTAACATGCACATTGACCCTTTGACACTATCTTTGCAATCTCTTTTAGCCAGAAAGGATTTGCATTTAATTTATATTCGCAATAATATTTCAAAGGCTGGTGATGCTCTTAATGATCTTATTCAAGATGGTGGTTTAAGCACTGCTCTATCCAATACTTGGTTAGAATTGACTTTTAAAGCTTTTGTTATTATCCAAGCATTTCTGATTGTCTTTCAGGTACTAACACTTTGCTGTTTACGACGTACTCTGCGACAACATCTCGAACAACTCAAATTCCTTTACAAGGCTCAAGTGTCGGGCTTGTAAACGATTTTTGTAGCTCCATCCCACTACTTTCCTGTGGTTGTTGCCTTTTCCTTTGAAGGCAAAAAGGAGAGGAATATTATCCATGGTCCAACACCCCTGATTGTACCCCCACAAGTGCAACTGACCTTGGGATAATAAGTGGTCCCATTGTATTGTGTTATCTTCTGCAAGCTAAGCAACTTCTCATGTTAGTTAGGATAGTTACCCGGGCCACCTATTTTTGGCCAATTATATACTTTTTATGTATCTTCTTTAGTAGTTGCCATGGCAATTATCGGGGTATAAGACCCTTTGTAGCATGTAACTTCTCTGAGAAGAGAGACTGCATTATCTAGGTAAGGAAAACTGGTAGTTCTCCCAGAGATTACACTGTTGGTAGTAAGCCTGTATTATAGATCTCTCTGTAATAAATTCCATTTATTACATGAGTACCACTTGTCTGTTGTCTCTTCCTAGTATGCCGTTCCACCAAGAATCTGAGAAGGTAATTTATTAACAAGTTACAACACACTGAAACTTCAGCCTCAGGCAAACAGATATAAAATTAAAGATTATGAATAGGAATCATAAAAAACAAGAAAGAACACCACGATGCACCTTCAGCCTGGACCCGCTGTCTCTCAGCTTTTGGCTGACACACAGGTCCAATCCAGACCCGAATAGTAACACCTGCACTCACTCCCCACTTCCTATTTAACCCTCACAACCTGGAAGTGCTCCGAGAGGTCGCGGTACTTTCACAACCCTCCAATCATCACTGATTGGTGCTGAAGAGTGGAACAGGCTAGTTGTCCACTCCGGGATCAGAATCTGCGTTGGAAAGAATGTTCATTCAGTACGAGAGGAGCTGTACAGCTCATTTTAGGGGAGATTGAGCAGGGAGGCACACCTAAAAAGACCAGTCCTGACAAGAGTGAGTCCAGCCTACAGAGGCCTACTACCAGATAGGACTTGGGGGAATTAGCTCTCACACAGTAAGCCTAGCCTATAGAGGATTGCCTGTATCCCAGTGCCAGGGTCGGTAGGGCAGAAAGTGAGTACAGGGAAAGCATAGTTATCGCCTGCTGCAGTCGGTACCTGTTCCAGTAGAGTTGTTTTCAGCCTGCATCCAGCAAGTACAGAACCAGCTCTCCTGCATCCAAGTCCTATTCAAGGGTTAGCAACAGCACAGATTTAACTCCAGTCTCGGAAGGGTGCAGCTTTTGTCATCAAAATCCAAAGCTCTTTCAAGGAAAGTGGCACAGTAATTTAAATGTATTGCAGAACTAGTGCAAGACAGACACTCATCTGCTATATTGGGAGCTTTGATTTCTATTTGCTAAAAAAGAGCTACCATCCAGCAATTTGAAAGATTTTGCTCAGAGGCTGAGGAGGGATTGTAATGGGATTGCACTAGAAGTAATTGTCAGTCAATGTGATTTAAATGCTGCAGTGAATTTACAGTGAATTGCTGCATCATATAAGTGATATAGAGTATAAGTGAATGTGAGCTGTTTAGATACCAGGGAAGGGTAGCTGGGTAAAAGGGGTGAAGGGGCTGAATGAGGTGAGTATAGACCTAGTAGCAGCTCCACTCCCTTAAGGCATCAGTAAAGTGAATGGGCAGCAACTGCAGTCTGGGGGGTGGCCTAGTGCTGGTGGTATTAGTACGTTTGAGAGCTGGGGGGTGGCCTAGTGCTGGTGGTATTAGTATATTTGAGAGCTGGCAGGTTTAGGTATAGCCTACAGTCTCCAGGGTTAGCTGGTGCAGACCTGTGAGACAGAAATCAATAGAGTACATGAACAGAGTATAAATTACAATCAGCTTAAGAGCTTATTGCAGACATTTTGCAGTTGTAATTTATTTGCATGCTGTGTCTGTTACACTGGCAGGAAATCCTGGTATATTTACCTTTATTTTATTTGAATACTGTGTCCAAGTCATATTTCAAAGTTGTCTGAGTCTCACAGTTCCTGTTGTCTCCCATGTCAGTCCAGAACTGTACAGGGCCTTCTCGCCCACATGGGTTTCCACAACTCTCTGGTTGGGAGGTAGCCAAGCTTATCATTCCAGTGTACCCGTTTTAGAGGTTGGAGGTGGAAAATGAAGTGAAGGAACTAAGGATAGTAAGAGGCTCACATTACATGCCCTTGTATACCTCTCTCTTATAATGGGAGGGCATTTCACATTGTCAGAGGCTGTAGCCCAAAGTTTTAACCTAAGTGTGAGTCTGGAGAAGAGGAAACCCAGTAGCTTACCTACTGGCCCAGTAAGGAGTAGGTGCTGGCCTGCCATTAAATGGTTAATGTGCCACTGGACTGTAGTTCTGATGGAAGATGGCGGCACCTTCCAGAGAAGCCCCTTAATTGAGGGTTAGACCCCAGGGCCCTTCCTGAGTGAAGGATATCCCATGCCTCAGCCAAAATGCTCAATGTGGAACTGTCGGGATTTTAAAGTAATTGCAAATGTTAATGCCCAGTGGGTATAGATGAGATTCGAGCCCAGCTGGAGGTTGAGGGCTTAAATATATTAATGTTAAAACTCATACCTGAATGGACCGCAGTAGGTCTTTGCAGAATTTTCAAAGTTCGATGGAATAAAATTCTGCAAAATGTTGCAAAATTCTAAGTCCATGGAATTCTGTTGGAAGCAGAATTCTGAAATTTCAAAAGCGGAATTTTTTTTTTGTGGTTTAGTAATCTGTGCTTTACATAAACTATAGATTGCTTTCCCACAATCCAGGGAAAAGTATTCCACAGTTTACATAAACCATGAAAGGTTATTTCACAGGTGACATAAAAATGTTTTTTTGAATTACATGAAATTAAAAAATAAATTCTATCAGCATTTCAGAAGCTTTTCTTTCTGCTGGCATGGCAGAATTCTGCATTTTGCACAGCTCTATATTGCAGTCTCAGCCAAATTACACCCACATTTTAGCAGCAGTATTATATTTAGGGTATACAGAATGCCTTCTTTCAATAACACCTTAAAAGGACTCTGCCCTGGGCTGGGGGACACTAAGGTCCTGCTTTCTATTTAGTGTATAAAACATGTTCCATCCTGCCTGCAGGTTAAATTGAAAGAGAATAAATTTGAGAGAAAAATGGATACATTGTTTTAAGACTCCAACCTACTGTTGCAGTCCTTCAGTCTGTTGTTCAGACTGTTTGTCCTAATGTTTGCCTTTTAGCCCTGTGCCAGTGACACTGGTTGTTTGCAGCCTGGGAGGTCAACCCTTGATCTGGAGGTCACGTAAGTGACACCTGGTAACAGGTTAATTGATGTATGCAACCCATCCTGTGAATGAATGCATTGTTTACCCCCTAGACTTCGGAAGGGGCTACAACTAGTAAAAGATTGGCCCTTTTTGTATTATGTTATCCTGCGGCTTTGATTTATACGCGCTCCTTTTGCAATGCAAGTTGGCAGTTGCTTTCCTTTTGGACAACAACTGGACACTGAAATGACTGCTTTCGTTTTTTTCTTCTCCAAATAACACTCATGTCTTTTTCTTTCTCAGTAACACCCGTAACAAATGGTGGCAAATGCAAGGCAACACATTCCAACAGGTTTAAAAACGAGAACATTTAGGCACAGACGGTTTCCCGTTGGTACAGAATGTGGTATTGTCAAGACACAATTTTTAGTGTACTTACTTTAGGGGACAAAATCCCTGCCAGTATAAATACCCTCTTTGAGCAGTTTAGTCTTTTGAAGTTGCCTTTGTTTCATGATTTTCTGTGTACTGCATTTTTTAACTTCAAAAGAAGATTCCGCCATTATAAAATGACATGGCACACTGACAACGACGTGATTTTTGGCAGCTAAATTGGAACACATTTTTGTTTACTTACATGCTTGGTATTCAAAGAGCAACTAATGCCCCAGGCAGGCTTTGAAAAAAAAAACATTCTATTTAGATACAAGCCAACCTGTATTTAATATCCTCTGTATTTATTTTTCCTTGTTCTTTTTTTGCTTAGGATATTTGTGTCATAGGCTTCAGCCACTCCGGCTGCTTGTCTACTGGAGATGATTGTCCAAGTCTCATTTGGGCATAAGGCCACCTTATATGCGAATTGTTTTTCTAGGGAAGGTTGTCTCTGATCTGGTTTGATTCTGACTCTGAACATTTCCTAAAAATGGTTCCGATTTACTCTGGATGGTCAAAACAAGTAATTTTTCCAGACCAGAACTGGATTAGGTGCAAATCAGGACTAATTTAAATTACAGAATCAGGTTGCCCTTACTCCCCAATAACAAAATGTTTACTTATGTATTTTCACGTTTAAAAATAGAAAGCCAGCTGTCCCATTTATTTATGTATTTTTTCCATCAGGGTTTTTCTGGTACTTACTACTGACTGGCCCCCATTGTATGTGGCTCACCCAGCCCCATAACTTTACTTCTCTGGAACTTGACTGACTGAATTCATGCCCCATGGATCCCCCTGTGGAGGGAGCGTCATGCTGCCACAAAGCACAATCTAGAATGGAACCCTGTCTGACCAGTAGTGTGGAGCCTGCAAGCGGGGGGGGGTGGGAGCAGGGGGTCACCAAGTCAGTTGGGTGTCTTCCTCCAGCCTTTTCTTTCAGGGCATGTAATGATGTGCCCACGTGCCTGCCTCTGTAAGCACGCATGACAGCATCGAGGCCATCCCTCCCACTACTCCCAGGGCCCTCAGCATGCACTGATGTACACATGTTCCTGCCTCAGTAAGCATGCATGATAGCATCGAGGCCATCCCTCCCACGACTCCCAGGGCCCTAGCATACACTGATGTACAAATGTTCCTGCCTCTGTAAGCATGCATGATAGCATCGAGGCCATCCCTTCCACGACTCGCAGGGCCCTAGCATGCATTGATGCACCCATGTGACTGCCTCTGCAAGGTACACATGATAGCTTCAAGGGTGGCACTCCCACTACTTCCAGGGACCTTATCATGGAATGATGTGCACACATGCCTGATGTGCAAACGTTCCTGCCTGTGTAAGCACCCATGATAGCATTGAGGGCAACCCTCCCAATTCTCCCAGGGCCTTATCATGCAGTATTATGCCAGCGTGCCTACCTCTGCATGCATGAATAATAACATAGATGGTGGGCCTCCCACTTCTCCCAGGGCCCTAGCATGCAACAATTCACACATTGGCCTGCATCTGCATGCATACACAATAGCATTGAAGGTTGCCTTCCCACTGCTTCTAGGGACCCTAGCATGCAATGATATGCACATGTTCCTGCCTCTGCAAGGCACACACAATAGCACTGAGGGCAGCCCTCCCACCGCTTCTAGTGCCCCAATCATGCAATGGTACACCCACATTCCTGCCTCTGCAAGGCACGCATGATAGCATCAAGGGTAAATCGTCCCACTGTTCCCAGGGCCCCAGCATCCAATGATGTACACATGTTCCTACCTCTGCAAGGCATGCATGATAGCATTGAGGACGGCCTTCTCCCTGCTGCCAGGGCCCCGAGCATGCAATGGTGTGCACATATTTCTGCATCTGTAAGCACACATGACAGCATCGAGGGAAATCCTCTCACTTCTCCCAGGGCCTTATCATGCAATATTATGCTCACATGCCTGCCTCTGCATGCATGAATGATAACATAGAGGGTGGCCCTCCCACTTCTCCAAGGGCCCCAGCATGCAGTGATTCACACATTGGCCTGCTTGTGCATGCATGCACAATAGCATTGAAGGCTGCCCTCCCACTGCTCCTAGGGACCCTAACATACAATGATATGCACATGTCTTTGCCTCTGAAAGGCACGCATGATAGCATTGAAGGTGCCCCTCCCACTGCTCCTAAGGTCTTAGCATGCAATGACGTGCACATGTTCCTGCCTCTGCAAGGCACACACAATAACAATGAGGGTGGCCTTCCCACTGCTTCTAGCACCCCAGTCATGCAAAGCAAGGCACACATGATAGCACTGAGTGCGGCCCTCCCACTGCTCCTAGGGACCTTAGCATTCAATGATGTGCCCATGCACCTGCCTCTGCAAGCATGCATGACTGCATTGAGAGTAGTCCTCCCAATTCTCCAAGGGCCCCCAGCATGCAATGACGTACACATGATATCCCTGACAGTGGCCCTCCCACTGTTCCCAGGACCCCTAGCATGCAAGGATGCACACAGGGCTGCCTCTGCAAGCATGCATTACAGCATCAAGGGCAGCCCTCCCATGCTCCTCAGGCCCCTTGCATACAGTGATGCACCCACATTCTCACTTCTGCAATCAGGAATGATAGCATTGAGGGCAGCCCTCCCACTGCTCCTAGGGACTTTAGCATTCAATGATGTGCCCATGCACCTGCCTCTGCAAGCATGCATGACTGCATTGAGGGCAGCTCTCCCACTGCTCCAAGGGCCCCTATCATGCAATGATGCACCCACATTCCTGTCTCTGCAAGCACAAATGATATCATTGAGGGCAGCCCTCCCACTGCTTATGGTGACACCACTTGCCGTACCACCTGGCCTCCACCTAGTGGCAGCCTAGGGGTGGGATGCTGCAGCTGTGCCCTGGATGCTCAGTCATCTCTCCCTGGTCAACTCCTGTATGGCCAGAGTCTGCTGTTGTACCCCAGTCAGCGGTGTGGTAGGTGATAGTACTACTGCCATACCACTGGGCTAGCACTCTTTTACTTACTTAAAAGATTTATTCAGGTTCATTTCCAGAAGTGTTCTGGGGGAGGGAGTCATGGACATGGGCTGCCCGGCATACAAAACACAAGCAATAACCAGTAAAGAGCCAGTCTTTTTTATTAAAATTGATGACTATTTGGGAGAGGATGGGTGGCTCACAGCAAAGCAGAGAGCCGCTTATCAATTCCCCTGCAAATCTACATCTCTGAGGTCACTGTTGTGATTATAAGTCTAATGTAAGCTTACAATCATTGTTTTCTCTTTTTTTAATCAGTTTTTAACTGTATTTTGTGGATGTGTGTTATAGTGTTGGAGCTCTGCAGATAATTCCAGAAGATTGCCGCTCGGCATAGCAGCCAACTGGAGAATGCATTCAGCTCATAAATATTCAGTTTGACAGACTGCTTAATAGGTCTATGTTTTCCACGGAGCTTACATCTAAAACAGGGCTGCCGTGGGTCCAAAGTGCCATTCTAGACACAAGCGACTCTCTGCATCCATCCTGGAGAACTGTGCTGCAGTCTTCAGAAGAAAGGCCTTTTTTGTGTGAATTGTGTTTTTATTTGCTTGTTTCAAAATTGGACATTTCATACAGAAAATAATTAATGCCCAGCATTGCACATCAAATATTAACCTAACTCTGCTGAAAGTAATGAATTTATGCAGCTAATTCATGATGCCTAAGTTAAATCGGTAGAGGGCAGATTCACATGGCTATAACACATCAGTTATGATTTCATATACAATTAAAAACAAACTGACCTCAGTAAGGGATGTAGGTCTCAGTTATGATAATAAAGACTATACAGTAACACAAATACAGTCGGAGGTGGTAGAATAAACTCTTAACAAGAAAAGCAATGGGCTCAGTTCTTAAGAGGCCCTTAGACTGACACAAATTGCTGCAAAAGGTGACTTGTGGTAATACTTGATGCGCCAGGGATCCTGCACCCGATTCTCCATTGGATAGGGTCCCTATCTGTGGCAAAGTTGGCCATGCAGCAAAGAGATGGTGCACCTGAGGGGTTTGCTGCAAGCTGTGAGGCAGCCATGCAGCACTCCAGGATGAGCAGCAACAGTGTAGGGCCATGCCAATCATCAGGAAGTGGGCGTTCTTCACTACGTTGTAACAGCACACCTATGAATATACATTATCATCATGGCAATGACATGTCAGTAGTTACAGATACTGTGGACATTGCTGAAGTGTACCTAGCATGCATTGTCTGAATCATCTGTAATTACTCTCAATGAGTCTTCCTGACGATTAGTAATAATATATGTATGCTGTTACAACATACAGTGTATATACATGGCAGTGGGTGTGGCATAGGTGCCATACCACCCCAAGGAGGTAACACAGGAGCACCAGTGGGTGGCATATGAACTGTTAGTCCAGCCCTGGCTGGTCTAAGGGGTGTTTGGTTCTGGCAGCACCTTACACCATAGAGAATACAAGAATAGGGAATGTTGCAGCATTGTCCTCGAGCACATCTCCTTGCACCATGTCGCACCACTTTTTGTGCTGCAAGGGAGGCGCAGGACCCCCCTGGTGCATGCAGCCTGTGGTTGCAGCAGGCTGCTTTCGAGGATTGCTCCCCATGCAATTCCTGGCACAAGCCATGCCTTGCGCCATTCTTTCTGACAAAAACTCCTTGCATCAGTCAGGAATCTTTGAGCATCGGACCCAATGTATACATCCCTGCAATGTCAGTATCAAGCATCTCAGGGAAGAACAATCAAACTATGTTGCCACCAATCTACAGAATAACCTAAAATTTCCCTCTTCACATTTTGGAGGGATATCACTCTGTTTTTGATCCCCACCCAATCTGTCATCCTGGACTTAAAGCAGCATTGCATGTCACAGTAAAAAGTTTCACTTCCATCTTTTTATTCCATTTTAGATTGATCCTTTCATCCTGTCTAGTGAGATTCCCTGAGGTCTCAATTTTGAATCTGCTTTTTCAATATTTTTAATATTTAAAATATTTAAAAGAAGGAATGATCCTTTTAACATTGCTACCTCCTAGTTCTCATCAATATTTTCAGATGTTTTCAAACCACCCTTCTCTCATAAGATGAGGAAGCAGTGTCTGTTACATGCTTGTTCATCTTAATCACAAGAAAAGTGATGCTAAAATGTTAAGCAATTGGCGTTCAAAAATAGCCACAGATTTCTGATGAAAACATGGGAATAATAAAATTACAAGGAGCACTGTTTTATCTAAAATACTGCTAAAGCAGACCCAAGACAAGGAAAACAAGGGCACCATACAAGACAGGATGAAAATGGCAGTCTAAAACAACATACAAAGAAGAGCAGTACAGAAATGCCAAATTCTGCTTCTGCAAGAATTCTTTCCGAAATTTTACCAAAGCAGAATTTTGAAATTCTGAAGAATTTGTTTTTAAATTATGCATTAGTAATCCACAGTTTACATAAACCTTTGAATAGTATTAAGCAGTTTATGTAAACCTTCATATAGTACAACACAGTTTACATAAACCTTGAAATAGCATTGAGCAGTCTTCATAAAACTTGGAATAGTATTACAGTTCACGTAAACCTCGAAATAGTAAGACACAGTTTATTGAAACCTTGAAATAGTATTAAGCAGTATATGTAAACCTTGGAATAGTATGATGCAGTTTACTTAAACCTTGGAATAGTATTAAGCATAGAAACATAGAATTTGATGGCAGATAAGGACCGCTTGGCCCACCTAGTCTGCCCATTTCCCTACCTAACGGATAAGCTGCTAATCGTAGTTAACTAACAGCCTACTTCCTCCTACCCCCACTAGAATTGCCTTATGTCTGTCCCATGCATTCTTGAATTCCCCCACTGTTTTTGACTCTACAACCTCCTCAGGAAGGCTGTTCCATGTATCCACAACCCTCTCTGTGAAGAAATACTTCCTCACATTACTTCTGAGCCATCCCCCCCGCTATCTTCAAATTGTGCTCTCTTGTTTTTGCACCTCTTTTTTTCTGAAAGATGCTACCCTCTTGGACTTTGTTGATTCCCTTGAGGTATTTGAAAGTTTCTATCATGTCCCCCCTCTCCCTCCTTTCCTCGAGGCTATACATCTTTAGTTCCTTTAGTCTTTCTTCATATGTCTTCTGATGCCGACCCTGCATCATTTTGGTTGCCCTCCTCTGGACAGCCTCCACCCTGTCTATGTCTTTGTGAGATGGGGTCTCCAGAACTGTACACACAGTACTCAGATGTGGTTTACCAACTGTCTCTACAGAGGGCCAACAACTTCCTGTTTTTTGCTGGTGATGCCTCTCCCTATGCATCCCAGTATCCCCCCAGCCCTCCTTACTGCCTTCTCACATTGCTTGCCCACCTTTAGGTCATCTGATATGACTACCCCATTGGTTCCTTTCCATTTTTGTTGTTGTCAGTATCTCACCCCCCCATTGTGTACTCTTCCCCTGTGTTTTTGTTTTCCAGGTGCATTACTTTGCACTTCTTTACATTGAATCTAATCTGAAGCAGTTTACGTCTACCTTGGAATAGTATTAAGCAGTTTACATGCACCTTGGAATAGTATTAAGTAGTTGCATCAACCTTGGAATAGTATTAAGCAGTTTACTCAAATCCTGGAATTATATAAAGCAGTTTACATAAACCATTAGACATATTTTCTCCAAATCACATAATAACTTTATGCTGATTATATAAATTGCAGAATATTGTTCCACAGTTTACATGGAAATACTTTTCCAAATTCAGTGAAATTAAAAAAGAAATTCTGAAAAGCATGTTGGAATTGCAGTTACCATTCTGCATGAATACCATGGGTGGAATTTCACATTCCACATAGCTCTAATAAAAATGTATAAGTTCAAAAGTTTTACAATCACATGAAGTGCTGCTTTAAATCTTGGGGCTCACCAGTCTTGGTTCTTCCTTCCGGATAACTTTAACTTATATTTCATGCCTCCACTTTTTCCTTTCTCTCTTCACTCTCTCCTTGACTCATCTTCCTCTGTTCCTTGTGCTCCTCTCCCCCCTCCCTCTTCCCGTCCCCAGCTGTCTTCACCCCTCCTTTCCTCTCCCTTCTTGTCATAGTCCTCCATTCTCTCCTTCTCCTATATTTCCATAGCAGCCACACTCTCTGCTTTGCTCTCTATAAACTTTTCAAAGCATCACAGCCTAGAGAGGTCAGACTTAGTCTCCTCTATCTTTCTGCCTCTATGAATGCTTTCTCCATCTTTTTGTTTCTAAACCTTATCTTCCAACTTGGTAAAGACCTCATGACTTGGAAGCATACAAAATGTTCTCTCTCTCTACAAAGGGGATGAACCTTTTTTCCTTCAGACTCTAGTTCCCAATCTTTCTCCTCCCTCTGGACTTTAGCAAGGCCTTGGACACCATGCCACAAAGGAAACTGATAAAGTAACATAGCAACCTAGGGATGGGATCAATAGTGGTGAACTGGGTAAGGAACTGGTTAATGAATAGGTGACTGAAGGTGTTGGATAATGACACCCACTCTAACATGGGGAAAATGACCAGTGGGGTGCCATAGGTCTCAGTACTGGGACCAGTCCTCTTCAATGTCTTCATAACTGACAATGCAGAAGAATTGGAAGGGAAGGTATGCCTTTTTGCAGATGACACCAAAACTAATAATAGGGTGGACACTCAGGAGGGGGTGGAGAGAATGTATACGGACCTTAGAAAACTCAAGGAATGGTCAAAAGTATGCCAGTTGTGGTTCAGTGCTAGAAACTGCAGAATCATGCATCTAGGGCATAGAAACGCAGGAGCAGAGTACAGGATGGGGGGAGGTACTGACAGTCATTAAGCAGGAAAGGCACCTTGGGGTTATTATATATGATGACCTCAAAGTGGCAGGCCACTGTGAAAAAACAGTGGGTAGGACCAATGGGATGTTGGGATGCATAGCGAGAGGTATAGTATCTCCAGCAGAAGGACGTAGGTGGTGTTGCCACTGTATCACTCACTGGTGAAACCCCCACCTGGAGTATTTGTCTAGTTGTTGAGGCTGCACCTCAGAAAGAACATTGACAGGTAAGGCAGTCCAGAGGAGGGAAACTAAAATTATTTAGGGTTTGTAGCAAAAGCCCTACAAGAAGAGATTGAGGGATCTCTATAAGTACTGTACACCTTGGAAGAGAGAAGCATGAGATGGGACTTGATAGAAACCTAAAAGTACCTCACAGGGGATAACAGAATGCACAAGGAGAGTCTCTTTCAAATGAGAAAGAGCACTAGGAACAGAGGGCATGTGATGAAGCTGAGGAGGAGCTTAAGAAGGATGTGAGGAAGTACTACTTCACTGGAAGAGTGGTGGACATCTGGAACAGACAACCAGCAGAAGTGGTGGAGGCAAAAACAGTAAGGGGCTTCAAGCATGTGTGGGATAGACATAAGGGAATATTAGTAAATAGGCAGCGAGGAAGGAGGGAGCCAGAGACCAGTTAGGGCCTGCGGGATACAGATTAGGTATGGACCATCTGGGCAGGCTGGGTGGGCCAAGCAGTCCTTTTCTGCTAAAAATGTTATGTTTCCTTGCCCTTGCAAACATGCAAGGAGTTTATTTATTTTTATTTTATACATCAGAAAGACCTTTGCGCTATGCACTCGTTTGCAAAGGTTCCGCTTCAAAAGTTGAAACAGATTATATACAGGCATTAAAATGAGCATTAGTTAATACATTTGTTACATTGTTGCCACGGTGCACAGTATGGCCATGCTGGAAAGGCTTGCAAACTCATTGTGTAAAGAACAAGGGGATACAGTTTCAAATGGCGCTCCATTTTAATTGTGTGTGTGGGGGGGGGCGAGGGCAATCTCCTTTCACATAGATGTCAGCCGTTTCTGCTGCTGACCCTGAAATCATAAGCCCGTGCCTTATAACATCAGAGCACAGCAATGAATTGTGATGCAGCAAGAAGATTATGACTCCTGGCCACTCCAGATATGGGCAGCATTAACAGAAGGGAAGAGAAAGAGAAATGGATACATTGCATAAAAATATTTTGAGTAAGAAGAAATGTCCTGAAATTCCAATGTGGGGGGGGGGGGATGTTACGTAATTGAGTTTTGGTTAATGCTGACAGATTTTTGCTGGAAACCAGACAATTGCTGTAAAGGTTTTTAAATTCCAAGAGGGGCTCAAAACGGGATATATAACCCTTCCCCCACTCCCATTTTAATATTGCCCCCTATGTTTTAACTTTGTTATGTTTCTCTCAGCTTCTCTATGCGTCACAATTATATTTTTCTCCTGAGAATATCTTGTAGCTTAAGAAATGTCAGCTGACCATTGTTTTAAAAAGTGCCTCTCAATGCTTTTTCATTTGTTACCATGAATAATAGAGTGCAGAGATCAGCATAAGGGGGTGGTCAATAGAAACCACATCAAGCCAGAATAAACCATATTACCAACAGAAGTAAACAGCTAATGCTTCTGAGAACAAAAAGAAATTACTGCACATGTACCTCAGGGTTGCATTATGGCTTTTAAAGGAATTAAAGAAAACTTGATACACTGTACCCCTTTCATAATAACAAAAAAGGCTGCACTGTCCAGTGAGATCACCTGCTAAAAAGATGCACAGAAGTAGGCAATAAGCTTTACAGTTTAGTGGGTCTATGTGGTTTTTGAAGACTCTACTGTCAACATAATCCTTGATTTCTAAGATCAGCAATTGCGTGAGTCTTTTAAGAGTATAAATGCATTTAATCTGAAGATAGAAGAATCATAACCCTTAGAATGAATCCATACACCCCCAACCCCCATGTTCCTCATGTTTAGTCTGCAATGTTCGTCCACTTTATTGTATTTCAAGATAAAATTCTTTGATGGCCAGCATCTCCACAATGTCAGAAGCTCTATTTACATGTTCTTGTGGGTGCCTACTGATGTGCAGCCTCCTTTAATCTTGCTGTTTCCATCGGAACATTGCCATCCTGACTGAAGAGGCGTACAACCTCTCCAGTTTTAATTTGAACTGCAAAAAAATTCTAAAAGCTTGTTGTTTTTATGAACTTGTTAGCAAGCCTAGAAATTAGCATGCATTTGCATATGCTTCACATGCCAATTGGTAATTTTAACGTTGAACCACTAAAGCTGTTTTTATTAGGTGGTTATTTTCTATTCTAAATGTTAGAATCAGCCAGGTACTGTATATATTCTTGTTTTAGAACTGGTTCTAACTTGTTTAGTACTTCTGCTCAGTATTTACTGAGGAGAACCCAGCGGATGGCTCAGAAACAGCAAAACGCATCATCCCTGGACAGGGGGTTGATACTAGCCCCTTCACAGAGACCAAATGTACTGGAAGCCCTAAATAAACTGTAAGTTGATAAGGCCATGGGGCCAGACAAAATGCACTCCAGGATCTTAAAAGAACTGAGATTAGAGTTGGTTGCCTCACTGGCTAAACTATTCACCAAATCCCTTAAGAGTAGGGAGGTACCCAAAGACTGGAAAAGGGCAATCATGGCCCATCTCCACAAATTGGGCAGCAGGGAGGACTCTGGAAATTAGAGGCCCATAAGCCTCACATCCATAGTGGTGACATTAATGGAGACACTACTCAAACAGAGGACCATGGCATTCCTGGAGGCTAGCAGCCATCAGGACCCCAAGCAGCATGGTTTCACAGTGGGTAGGTCATGCCAGACAAACCTGATTGAGTTTTTTGAATGTGTTATGAAGGTTGTAGATGAAGGCAGGGTGGTAGATTAGATGTGGTCTACTTAGACTTTAGCAAGGCCTTCAACTCGGTTCCACACAGAAGGCTGGTAAAGAAGCTAGACCACACAGGAGTTGGATCAGAAGTAGCTAGATGGGTTAAAAACTCATTACGGAACAGAACCCAGAAAGTGCAGGTAAACAGAGCACTGTCATCAGAAGGTAGGGTAACCAGTGGTGTGCCCCAGGGTTCAGCATTGGGGCACCTGCTCTTCAATATTTTTATATCTGACATAGCTAACGGACTACAGGGTAAGGTGTGTCTGTTTGCAGATGACACCAAAATTTGCAACAGGGTCAACACCCAACAGGGAGTGGACAAGATGGAAGCTGACCTCGAGAAACTGCAAGAATGGTCTGGAGCATGGCAGCTGAGATTCAATGCCAAAAAGTGCAAAGTTATGCACATAGGAAAAATAAATCCAAATAAGGCATATTACCTTGGAGGGGAAAGACTAGCTGCCTCCATCCAAGAGCGCAATTTGGGAATCATTATCTCTTAGACAGCTTGAAGGTTGGTAAATGGTGAGAGAAGGCAGCATTAAAGATCAGCTGTATGCTGGGATGCATTGGGAGGGGAATCACAAGCAGGAAGAAGGAAGTGATCCTGTCACTGTTAGGCCTCACCTGGAGTACAGTGTCCAGTTCTGGAGGCCCCACCTCAAAAGAACATTTACCGAGAGGAGTCAGTGCAGAGAAGGGCAACAAAAAATTATTCAGGGACTGCACGAGATGTCCTATGGGGATAGACTGAAAGAGCTGAACATGTATTCCCTGGAGCAGAGAAGAGAGAGGTGTAACATGATCGAAACATTCAAGTACATGAAAGGCATAAACCAGGTGCAGATAGATGATCTCTTCCAATTTAACAAGGGCATCAGAACCAGGGGACATGATCTAAGGCTGCAAGGAGGGCAGTTTTCCTCCAACACCAGGAAGTTTTTCTTCACAGACAGAGTGGTGGATGCCTGTAACAGCCTGCTGCAGAGGTGATGGGGGCAAGCACAGTGGTAGGTTTCAAGAATGCTTGAGACAGATACAAGGGAGCCCTCAAACCCAAGAGCAGTTAAAAGGCTAGGCTTAAAGACAATGGGCAAACTAGATGGATCTGGTGGTCTCCTTCTGCCATCAGCTTCTATGTTTCTATGGTTCTGTCTGCTGCTGGTGGCAAGTTTAGATTTTCAGGTGAACATTGCCAACATGCTAAAAGTTAGGACTGGAAAAATGTTGACTCCTTCCAGTTATAGTGTACTAAAAATGAAATGGTGTAGCTCAAAGATCAAGAAAATGTCAATATTATGCATGGCATGGGGCAGCAGAACAAGGGGACATGACTGTAAACTGTTCAGAGAATGAGGATGAGGAAGGGTCTGTCTGCATCCTTTGTTACTGAAGGAAACCAGCATCCTTATGAGTGTGGTGACAAAAAAATGCAGAACAGTGGTGAGAAAAGATTACCATATTTAGAGAGAGAAAAAATCTGGGAAGACATCCACGGTCTGGTAAGGGGTGGCGGGAGACCAGCAGGCCAGGACTGTGAAGCATTTAAAGCATCATTGGGATGACATCCAACACAGAGACACACACATTTTTTATTTATTTATTGTTAACTGGGTAAGGCGTTGGAGACACTTACAGATGTTGTCATGGTGACAGGAACATGGAAATGCCTCTCTGCTGTTGGTGAGTGTTCCCAAACGTCCTTCTTTCAGTCATAGTTTATGCCTTGTATCTTCATTTTCCCCTTTCTTTTCAGTTCACTTTCATGCGTCACATTTCTCTTCTTTTCATGTGTCACACCACCACCTTCCATCTATCATCCTCTTCATGCTCCTCAACTGCCCTTTCTCTGGGGGGAGGGGGAAATGGGGCCTTTTGAACGTTGGACTACTTGGATGGTACTCTGGCTCCCAGTCTATATTAACAATAGGATCATCATCACGGCTGCCTGCTGTCCTCATCGGACTTCATCTGCTGTTTTGCTTTGTCAAGAGGCAATGCTACACAAATCTAACTACCAGTATGTTCAACCCCCCCTACTATCCTCTGAAATGCCTCCTCCTTCTCCCCTACTATCTCCTCCTGAAAATACTCCTCCAACAACACCACCTCTACTACCACATCCAGTGCATCCTCCTGCTCCACAACCATCTCCAGCTGACACTTTTTTCCTACTGTCTCCTGCGACTAAGGTTCAGCTACAGACTCATCCTGGGATTCCACCATTAACATTACTGCTGCATCACTGATAGATTTTGTAACATGCTGAATCTCAGCACCACTACTTGGTTCACCCAAGACATCTCCCAATCTTCAGTAGCAACACTGGTGCTACTACTGGTGGTGTTCACGTATGAAGCACTGAGGGCTGTGCAGAAGATAAACCATATTACCCATTGGAACCTCTCCCCCTTCCCTTTCTCAACACTTTGAGGCTTTATTTCTTTGCCCATGCCCATAGCTGAAACAGCTTTTCTTCTCCCTTGTCTGGTTGCTTGATATGCACTAACAAAACTGCAGAAAATAGGGTATTTTTTGCAGCAGCAGCAGCAGCAAGCACATACTGGAAGCATTTTTTCACACTCACAAGACATTCTCACAATTATTTCTCACACTCACAAGGGCACTAGGTACAAGAGACCAGTCTAGTTCTATAAGAAGTTCAGGAAAGTTGTGAGGGACAATAAAAAAAAGCCTTCATTAGCTACAAGGAGAAACGGGCAAATCAGGAATAGAGCAAATACTTTTTTTTTTTTTTTTAGTTGTTTAAACAGGAGTAGCACACTAAGCTGGAAGCTTTTTTACAGGTGCATCCTGGGAGCACAGGGAAGTTAAGTGACTTGCTCAGGGTCACACAGTATGTAAGTGGAAGCTGTGGGATCAAACCCAGGTCTGGTCTGCTGGATGTCACCAGATTTGCAGCTCAAAGCCTTAAACCACTGCGCTATACTGCCTCATACTAAGTAAAGAGGAAGCAGACCAAGAAGGCAGTGAGGGACACAAAAGCGGAAACTGAATTGCCTGTTGCAAAAGGGGTCAAAGGAGGGAAGACATATTTCTTTTTTTAATAATTAATTCTTTATTAACATTTTATCAAGAATAACAAATATAAAAAGTGAACAACAATCAACACAACAAGCACCTGGCTGAAGTGAATCCACTCCTTGGATATACAATCTGAGAAAACATTAAGTCTACACAAAGCATAAGAACTAATAGAACTTCAGCTGTCACAAACTTAATGTCCAGGGAACACTGAAAACATTACATAGAAACATAGAATTTGACGGCAGATAAGGACCGCTTGGCCCACCCAGTCTGCCCATTTCCCTACCTACTGGATAAGCTGCAGATCCTAGTTAACCAGCAGCCTACTTCTTCCTACCCCCATCCCCCAGAATTGCCTTATGACTATCTCATCCATGCTTGAATTCCACCACTGATTTTGACTCCTCAACCTCCTCCCGAAGGCCGTTCCATGCATCCACAACCCTCTCTGTGAAAAAATACTTCCTTAAATTACCTCTGAGCTGCCCCCCCTCTATCTTCAAATTGTGCCCTCTTGTTCTTGCACACCTCTTTTTTTGAAAGATGCTACCGTCTTGGACTTTGTTGATTCCCTTGAGGTACTTGAAAGTTTCTATCATGTCCCCCCTCTCCCTCCTTTCCTCGAGGCTATACATATTAAGCTCCTTAACTCTCTTCATATGTCTTCTGGTGCAGACCCTGCACCATTTTAGTTGCCCTCCTCTGGACAGCTTCCACCCTGTCTATGTCTTTGCGGAGATTGGGTCTCCAGAACTGCACACAGTACTCAGATGGGTCTCACCAGCTGTCTGTACAGAGGGACAATAACTTTCTGTTTTCTACTGGTGATGCCTCTCCCTATGCATCCCAGTATCCCCCCAGCCCTCCTTGCTGCCCTCTCACATTGCTTGCCCACCTTTAGGTCATCTGATATGACTACCCCCAGGTCCCTTTCCATTTTTGTAGTTGTTAGTATCTCACCCCCCATTGTGTACTCTTCCCCTGGGTTTTTGTTTCCCAGGTGTATTACCTTGCACTTCTTAGCATTGAATCTAAGCTGCCATACATTTGACCATTCCTCTAACCTGCACAAGTCTCTTCTCATCCTTTTCCACCCCACCCTGTGCATCAACTCTGTTGCAGATCTTAGTGTCATCTGCAAAGAGACATACTTTTCCTTCCAGTCCTTCTGCAATGTCGCTTATAAAGACATTGAAGAGGACCGGTCCTAATACTGAACCCTGCGGTACCCCACTAGTAACCCTCCTTTCTTCTGAGTGGACTCCATTTACTATTACTCTCTGTGTCCTATTCTCCAGCCAATTCTTTACCCAGGCTGTCATCTTGGGACCCACTCCCAGGCTGGCTAACTTGTATATTAATCTTTTGTGTGGGACTGTGTCAAATGCCTTGCTAAAGTCTAGGTAGGCCATGTCCACAGCCCTCCCTGATCTACTACTTTGGTCACCCAGTCAAAGAAATCTATCAGATTCGGTCTGGCATGACCTTTCGCTGTAAATCCATGCTGCCTAGGTTCCTGTGCCCTCTGGCCTCTAGATACTCACAATTCTTTCCTTCAGAGTGATTCCATCATTTTCCCTATCACTGAGGTTAAACTAACAGGTCTGTGGTTTCCTGCTTCTGCCTTGCTCCACTTTTGTGAAGGGAATCACATCTGCCCTCCTCCAGTCCTAGGTACCACCCCATCCTCCCATGATTTGTTAAAAGGGTAGTCAGTGGTGTCACTAGTTCTACCCTTAGCTCTTTAGAATTCTGGGATGAATCCCATTAGGCCCTCATTGCTTTGTCCACCTTCAGTTTTAAGAGTTCTTTCAGAACCCTTCTTCTGTAAATTAGCTGGTATCCACTTCTGTATCCAGAGTGTTACTACTGTTTGTTTTATGTACCTCCTCTTTCATTTGTAAATACTGAGCAAAATATTTGTTTAGTATCTCTGCCTTTTCACAGTCTCCCTCTGCCCACCCTCCCTCCCCTTTATTAAGCCTCACTATCCTCCCTTGGTCTTCCTTGTTTCTGATGTACCTATAAAAGGTTTTATCCTCTTAACTGAGTTGGCTATCTTTTTCCTCGGTTTGGGCCTTTGCTGTTCTGGACTGCCTTCCCAGCCTCCTTTTGCTTTAACTGATACAGTTCTCTATCCTGCTCCTTCTACGATTCCTTGTACTTCCTGAATGCTTTTTTTCTCTTGAACCTTCACTGCCACTTCCTTTGAGAACCATAGTGGTTTCTTACATCGTCTTGTTTTGTTTATTTGCTTCACACAAAGGCTCGTTACCTCTGTGATGGCAGTTTTTATTATTCCCCATTGTTCTTCCACCCCTCCTTCCTGCCCATTTGCTAGTGCATTCCTTAGGCCTCACCCATTTTGGCAAAGTCAGCCCTCCTAAAGTCCAGTACTTTTGCCTTTGTATGGCTTGACTCTATTGCTGTGTTTATTGTGAACCATACTGTTCGATGGTCGCTAGTTCCCAGATGGCTACCCACTTCTACATCTGTGATCTCTCTCTATCTCCATTTGAGAGAATCAAGTCTAATATTGCTCCCCTCGAGTGGGCTCCAGTACTAGTTGTTTAAGGCATGCCCCTGTAGGCATCTAGAATAACTGCACTTCAAAGTGGCAGCTGCAACTGCGCTCCAGTTAACATCTGGCATATTCAGATCACCCATCAGCAATATCTCCCCTTTTTCTGCCATTCTAAGTATACTTTCTATCATTTCCTTGTCCATTTCCTCCCCCTGAGAAGGGGGTCTGTATACAACCCCTGTGCGGATTGTGGTGCCATTGCCTGTCTCCAAATTTACCCACAGTGCTTCTTCTCCTCCCTGTTTACCCTTTTGTTCTGTTGCTTTTATTCCTTCCCTTATGTAAAGAACTACTTCTCCTCCTCCTCTTTTACCCTCCCTGTCACTCCTGTAGATAGTGTATCCTGGTATGTTTATGTCCCAGTCATGGTTTTGTGTGTACCATGTTTCTGTGACTGCCATGATATCCAGATGTTCCTCCTCCATCAAGGCCACTAATTCAGGAAGTTTGTTACCTAGATTACGGCATTGGTACTCATTGCTCTCCATTTTTTGATGGCTTTACCTTCTGTTGCGGCATCCCCCACTGACCTTTCTACCTCGGTCTTTTTCTCATTTAGTACCCTGTTTTGTAGGGAGAGGCTGGGATTTTCCTGTTGCTTGTCAGTACCTCCCACTTTGACTAGTTTAAAAGCTTGCCAATGAAGCATTTAAACCGATTGCTCAAAAGACTTGTTACCTTCCTGGACAGGTGCAGACCATCCTGCCAGTATAGGCTGGTGTCCTTCCAGGTGGAACCCCAGTCCCCAATGAAGCCAAACCCTTGTGCTCCACACCATTTTTCAACCATTCATTAAACTGCATGGTGCCAATTACCCTCGCCTCCCCATGCCTTTGACAGGAGCACCTCTAAGAAGGATACTGTGTGTGCTACTTGTCTTAGGCCCTCTCCCAACTCTGCAATGTCCTCTTGCACTGCTCTAATCTCATGATGAGCCAAGTCATTTGTCCCTAGGTGGACAATTACGTCCAGCTCAGAATCTCTTGCAGCTGTTCTCGTGATCCTGAGGATGCGCTTCCTGTCCCTCCAAGCCATGGCACCAGGCAGGCACCTTACTTCAGTTTTCCCAGCTCCCCCCAGTTCTATACCTCTAATAATTGAGTCCCCCACTAGGAGCTGCTTCCTTTCCCTGTGGTGTCCTCTGCCTCCTTCCTGTGGGCCTCCTTTGTGACAGTTGTCATCAGTCTTCTCTGCAGGTGCATCTATAGGGGAGCTATGCTCCCCCAGAATGGTATATAGATTGTGTAGTGGAACAATTGACTGGGTGTGCCTCTGTTCCACCATCCTCACCCTCTCTGAGCCCACTGTGGTCCAACTGCTGTGCTTACTTCACAACTTTTGAGGTAGTGGTGGTGGCGCTAGTGCTCCCTGGATGGGGGAGGTTCCCTTCCTACTGTCCAGTGTGGCCTGGGGGAAGGTTTCCTTACTACTGTCCAGTGCAGCCTGAAGATGGGCAACTTCCTCCCTCGGGGCAGATAGTTGTCTGCAAATAGGGCAGCATCTCAGCCTCCAGAAAGACTCCCGGAAGACTGCTGCCCCACAGCCATTACATTGCACTACTCCCCACATGTTTATCTACCTTTTTTTTTGTTTGTTTGTTTGTTCGTATTTGTGTGTGTGTGCGCGTGTTACTATATGAAAGAAACACCAATCCACACTAATATATCCCAGAGTACTTTAAGTTACTGTAATATATATTAAAACATACTGTAATAAATTGAGATATACTAAAGTATACTGCCACCATTGTAAAGGTAGTAATTCCTAGAACAATAAACTAAACTAAACTAAACTAAACCATTGAGGGATGGAATTAACATATAAACAAAACCGCAACCTGAATCACAAGAAACGTAAAAGGAAGTCAAGGGGGTGTGCTGCACCTAAGTATAACCACACTCACCTATCCAAACCTTGAACAGAACCCGCCAAGGGCTCTAGCCTTGAATGCCGTAGCTCATGTGCAGGGAGGAATAAGTAACCGACTCTGACTGAGAGACGTACCACAACGAGACAAAAACTCTTCCAAATTCGCGTCAACCGCCCATATTTCCCAACAGCAATATATGATAACGTCTCATGTCAAGGCGAAGCATTCCCTCCACCCACTCATCATGTGTGGGGATCGTTACAGAATGCCATCTACATAGGAGGAGGCACTTGGCCTCCATAATTTCAGCTATGAACCACGATCTTTGTGGTATTATAACAAATGAAAGATTCCGAGTATTATCCAGTAGCAAGAGTGAGACATCTGAAGGAATCTTAAACCCCAATACTTACCTCATGGTAGATAATACTGCCCGTCCACCAAGCTGTAATACAAGGACATTCCCATAGTAAGTGAACTATGGTACCTCTCGCAGCATCACAACACCAGCATGGAGAGTGTTGCACCAAACCCATGGTACACAAAGTAGAAGGGATCTGATACCACAAAAGTAAAGTTTTCAGCTGCAGGAAAACACATTTCTTCAGTTACTAACCTTAAAGTTAGACTCAAAGTATAGAATATGACAGATAATTGGAATAATATTCCTTTCTCCCTATGAAGATGAATTTTATATGTAATCCCCCTATAAATAGGGTTCCCGAAAAGTCTTCTTTGAGCTTGCCTAACTGCTCACTGCCAGGCTGGTGTCCTGCGTTTTATCAGTCTAAATGTTATTTGCCAGAGAGTGCCTGTGTAGCCTATGTGCACTGTCTCTTTAAGAACTGCCTGTATCGCAGTTATAGTTAATCTGGAAGGGGGGCTGAGTGCTGTATGCTCGAGTCCTGCCCAGGCTGCTAGATAATCGCTCTGTTTCTGCCATCACTATTTGCGCAGAGGGAGCTCTGTTAGAAGATGCATTTGTTTACTGACTACAGGTATTTATTAGAGTGGTAAAGATACTGTAGTTTGCCTAACCTGCCTTTTTTGCAGCATGGACAGTTTTCGTTTATCATCACCATCTTGGTCCTGGACTGCTGAAATGGGCCAATCAGTACCTTTGAGGACTCTAAAATGGAGCCTGTCCCCATGGGGTCTTGTGGGAGCAAAATTCTGTAGGAATTGCAGTTTTGGGACTTTGGCACCCAAATGGACCTGGGGGGAGAGCCCTTGTTGTGACTGACAGACAGAGCAGCCAACCGAACCTTTTGGATCCTGGGGAAAGTCCCAGGCTGCCTGCAGCTACAGTCAGATCTGAGTAGGGAAGTGAAGGGGTAACAGCTCGATATATTCGAGCAGCAATCCTGCATGGGTTTGCATGGGAGAATGGTGAAAGGGCTGAGTTTTGGCCTGCCTGCCTGCCCGTCTTCTGTCCCTGAGAGGGAAATTAAAGTTTATTCAGATTGAATCTGAATTGTGAGAGTGAGATAAGCCACAGAACTGTGACCAGGCTTCAACCTGAAGAAGACCGATGATTTGCTGAATGCGATCGGCCTGTCAGGATTTCCCGCCACCTTTGAACTCCTGGTTTGTGCAGAGACCCTTTAATTGCGACCAGATAGCAATCTTCCTGGTACAGTAGAATTTCTTACATGTAAATGTGCTATGTGCTGATAGTTTGTCATGATTCGGTTCCCCACTGTGTCTGAACTGTGCTCTGCTTGTTGGAGGCTACATCCAGCTCCACGGACTGAATCCTTATTCATTTCCATTCAGCCTGGGCCTTGCCGTACTGGTCAGCCAGAATACCTGCTACACAGAGAAAGTCATTGACGAGAGACCGGCCTGGGGACCAGCCCCCTGCTCAATGCCTTGAACAGGAACGACACCTCGGTGATTCATGTGGGCCCTGCTTCTCCTGGCACACCAGCTCAACAGCCTGCAGTCTCAATTTCATCCTGCCTGTGTCCTGCATTGGGTATTGTGAGTAAACATCAGGGTAGCTCCCTGCAACAACAGCTAAATCTAAATTGTTGTCATCCGATTGTGTTGTTTTTTCTTTCACGAAATGAGCCCTCAGGCTCCGGATTACAAATAGTCTGTGTTGCTTTCTTCCATCACAGGGCCCCAACCAGCTGCGACACCGGCCTACCCCAGGTAACGTTCCTGGATAGCCCACCTTTTTCCCACCTGGGTACCCAGAGTGTGTGACTGTGTAGGGACTCTGAAGTGCATGCATAACTGTCTGATTGATTTAGCCTTTAAGCCAATCAACCTGATTACGCCCCTCCCTTGTTCAAGTCCCCTGAATAAATCAAATCTAACTCTTCTTGCATTTAACCTGACTGTGGTTCCAGTTTGTGCCAAGAGTACTGTATTGTTGCTATTTGCTGTGCATAACCTTGTTTTACAGGGGGTCCCCAGGGTCAAGCTAGAGGAACCAGCCCTGCTGGTAAGTGCAGACAGTGTGGGTAATTGCATGGTGAATAAGGGTCATTGTGAAAGTGACAACTGCATATTGTTCAGGCCACTAGAAGGGAGAGAGGGGGGTTGCAGTGTCCCAGACGGCTGTGACCAGGTTAGCTTGATCACTAACAACCCTGAGCTCTGGGTGGAGGCACCTGTTTCAGTACCCAGGCCCCTTAACCTGCAACTAGCCACACAGGCAGGGGTAGTAGCCCTTGGGATAGCGCCACCTAGGGGTTACATTTTGGAAGCACTGCTGGGATTAGCATCCTCTAGTGGCCAGAGGTGGGAATTACCCCATTATGTTTAGAACTGGTGACAAAATGAAGGAGCTTGCCATGCCTAAGCTCAACATTGCCCCCCATAAGTTGTTAGTACACCGGATGATGGGGTGGAGTGAGGCTGAGGGGGTAGACCCCCTACAGGCCCTCCTGTTAATGGATGTCCCATTAGGGACCACTAATGCTGTTATTGAGTAGCTGTGGAGCACGTTATGTGTCCGGGGAAGGTTGAAGTGAAGGGGAGGGATTCAGACCTGTTTGACCAGATTGATTTGGTGTCAAAATGATTTACATAGAAAGCTATTTCCTAGAATGAGGTTTAACATCCATATGAATTGTTATGTTCAAAAAATACCATGGGAAAAAATAAGAAAACAAAAATTGTGTGAATGTAATAAACAGATTTTAACAACGGATCATTTGTTAATGGATTGTGGCCTTGCAAAAGGTTCTAGGGATAAATGGCTTAATCCAATATTTCAGAATTGGTGTGGTAAAAGGAGCGAGGATGTAATGGTAAAGTTGTTAGATGGAAATGTAATGAGGTACTCATATCCTGCAATACGTTTTTATTAGAATGTGTGCAATATATTGAAATCTAGGTTACAGAAATGCAATTTTGTGTAAAGTTGAAATATTTATTGGAATGTCATGTTTTGTATTTTAACTGAGTTTTTCAATGTATACCTTTTGGGATATACACTGGTTGATTTTTAACAATAAAAATTCATTCATTCTCTCACCCTGCAAACATTCACACCCACGGCGCCCCCTCGGCGGCATGCACAAAATTGGTACCCCACCCTGTGCATTGGATCCCCGGCTGAGCATGGAGCTCCACACGTGGGTGGGTCAGGGTCTCTGTGGGGGGGGGGCATGCCAGCACTCTGCACCATTCATGAAAGTGCAGAGTGCTGTACGTGGGCACTGGCAGCTATGCATCTGGAGGGCAACTGTAACAGATACATGCCCCTTCTAGATGCTGCCACTGGACCTACTGGTGCAGGTGGGGGGTCATCAAACCCACACAAGTTGATGCCACTGGTGTTGAGGGACAGTGGTCAGACCAAGGGCGGGTGGCCAGTAAATGCCCCCCCCCGACAGCATGACCAGTGCTTTGCATTCCCCCTGTAATATGGCGCCATACCAGTGCAAGTTATCCACTGTAGATCTGGGTAGGGCAGCTGATTGACTGCCGACCCATGGTCCGCAACCCTGCCCCCATGAACCTTCACGCCGGGGGGGGGGGAGATGCGGAAGGGAGCCAGGCGGGGACCTCTGCTTCATGAATGCGGTCCCCACGCAGATCTCCTGGGAGTGCGGAGTTGCACGCGTCTTTACACTCCAGCTCCGCACCTCTTAGTGAATAGGGCCCAATATTCTTTGACAACATGTAATGGGCCCTGAGGGTTTCTTCCAAATAACAATGAAAAGGGGAATTAACCAGTGGAAGCTTGCGGCACCTTACAGAACCCAAACAGCAGAAAAGTCCAATACGTATCTCAGTCCTTTCCTTCATCATGGACAAACTTTATCAGCATTCATTTCAGGGTTTGGTTAAACCTTTTCACTAACCCATCTGTTTGGGTATGGTAGGGGGACATCCAGATTGCTACTACACCCAATAGGTGGTACAGTTCTTTTAACTATGTAGCATTAAAATTGCTTCACTGATCAATCAGGATCACTTTTGGGATGGCTAGTCAGCTGAATAGTTTTACCAACTCTGCAATATTTGGGGTAGTGATTGTATGTAAAACTATTTGCTCTGGATATTTGGTGGCACAGTAACACACAACCAGTATGAAGCAGTTCCCTTGTGAGCCCTTCTCTAATGGGCCTACTATGTCCCTAACTATTATTTCAAAGGGCATATTCACCAAAGGTAAAGGCATTAGGGGCACCATATCCTTCCTCCCTATCTGTGCAACTTTTTGACATTCTGCACAGGCTCAACAATATTCAGCTACCTGCTCATGGATATTGGGCCAAAGGAACCTTTGCAATAAACGAGTCAAGGTACATTTCCTCCCAGCATGATCTACTAACAGTAAACTATGGGCCAAGTATAACAATTGAGGATGAAACCTTTCAAGAACAACTAACTGCTCTACTACTTCTCCTGTGTTTGGATTAACACAGACCCAGTATAAAGTATTATTTTTCTCGTTCTACTCGATTCTCCCTTGACACATGCTTTTCTCCACCTGTTGGAAAAAGAGGGTTATTGTTTTATCATTCTTTTGTTCAACCCCAATATCACATCCTGGAAATATTTTGTCCAAGTGAACCTCAGACAGTGCATTGTGTTCTTTGTTCCATTTCTTCTTTAGTCTTTTCTTTTCCAGAACGTTGATCCTTTCCTGGAGTCCCTATTACATCTCCTTCAAAAGGAAAGGTGTCATTAAGGGTCTTTTCTTGCTTAACCTGGGCCCTGGTAGTCACTGCAGTCGTGCCATCCCTCTTCATCAAAGTGCCAAAGTCTGGGAAATCATGCCCAATAACCACAGGTACAGGGAGTCCAAGAATCTCTATTTGGCACATTGTCCAGGAGATCCAATTAGATCCTTGTCTGATTACTGCCAGTCTATCAGCCCCATCACATGCTTGTCATGAATGTTAACGTTAGTTAAACAATGTCCCCAGTTGGCTAAGGCCAGATGTGTGGGCTTCTATTTCTTTTCTGGCAATGAGATATATACCCCTACCCCCACCCCTTGACAACTGTGGCTGATACCGTCCAGGTGGAAAATTATTCCTCCTTTCCTAGTTTCCCTCATGTTTCTCTGAGTTTTTTTTTTACAGGGGCCTGATTAGGTATAAAAGGGGTTTGTCTTACCATACGAGATGTGGCAGAGTTCAAAAAAACAGTACCCCTGTACACTGTTGTGATAGACTGTCAGGCAGCCAGGAAATCATCTGCCAACATGATGGTCATCTCCGCAGTTTTCAGTCGATGTTCCCTCACCCACATCTGGACATCTTGAGGTAGTATTTGTAAGAACTGCTTGATAACCAAGGTTTCCAAAATCTGAGCAACCATCTTCCTCTCAGGTTGAAGCCACTAGGTGCCCAACTCCTTTAGCCGCGGGTATAAACCTCTCTTGAAGTATCCACATTTTGATAACGAAGTGAACGAAACCTTTGTCTGTAGGTTTCAGTGCTAATATCAAATCATCTTATTTCTTTCTTTACTAATTCATAGTCATCTGTGTCTCTACTGTCTATATGACAGTAGGCAAACTGGGCACGACCAGTTAAATATGGAGATGATCGTACTACCCACTGGGCCTGAGGCCACTCACAAGCTCTTGCAGTTCTTTCAAAGGTAGTCAGGTAGGCCTCAATATCATCTGTGCCAGTCATGTTGATATGTTTTAGGTCTTTTGGGGGCATACTAGTCCCACCAGTAGGATGACTGGTCCCAATAACCTGGAGCACTCACTTTGTATCAGCCCACCTCTGATCCTGTCTTCTTCGCTCCATCTCCCTTTCTTGGCTTTCTCTCTCTCTCTCTCTCTTTCTTTCTCTCTCTCTCTCTCTGTTTCTCCATCTCCATCTGCTTCACAGCCAACAACCTTAACTGTTCACTTATATTCTCTGGGGGTTCACTGACCAGTTCATCTGTCTCATCCATACTAACATCAAATATGGGATCAGGATCTGTCTTAATTCTGGCTCCAAGCTCCAAACCAGGCAGTGGTTTTCCCCCAATTTCTTCAGCCATGGCCCTTTGTAACACCCCCTCAGGTAATTAATGCTCCTTTTAGGCTGTCTTCCTGGTCTTGAGACATGTACCTTAGGGCTGGTATCTGCTGGCTGATGTTCCCCTGACCCCTGAACATCGGTCAGTATCACACTTCTAAACTCATGTGTCCCAGGGTGTGGCTGTAAAAGATACACACTGATTCAGTTCATATAAGGTACAGCATGCTTGCTGCATGATTTTATTTCAACAAGGTTCCAACAAGCATTTGTCAATGCCGAATGTTGCTTGCTTGTATGTGCTGTTTAGGTATCTGGAAGTCATTGGAGTGCAAATATTGAAGATTTGCGAACTTACGAGCGTGCGTAGGAACTGTGCAACGCACACTCGTAAAACAGTCATTTTTAGGAATTTTTTCACCAAATTTTCAACATAGCCATTTTAAGACCTCTGCTCATGAACAGTGTCACTGTGATTTTCTTAATGTGTCACATACATTGATTTCGTACACCAACTGAGCCATTGTGCGCTACATAGGCGGAAACACGTTTTGGGCAGGATGTGAAAAATGTCAGCTGTACTGTTCATAAGGAGGTATGAAAAAAATGTCAGTGTTGAAAATCTAGAGTGAAAATATTACAAATTTGCGAAGTTACAAGGGTGCGTGGAAACTGAGCAATGCACACTTGTAACACAGTCATTTTATGGACTTTCATCACCAAGTTTTCAGCATAGGCATTTTAGGATCTCTGCTCATGAACAGTGTCACTGTCATTTTCTTAATCTATCCCAAAAACTGATTTCCCACAGCGACCACGCTATTCTGCGCCGGAAGTGTGAAAACACATTTTGGCCAGGATGTGTAAAATGACTGCTGTACTGTTCATGAGGAGGTGTGGAAAAATGCAATGTTGAAATTCTGGAGTGAAAATATTACAAATTCACAAAGTTACAAGCGTGCGTGGAAACTATGCAACGCACATTCATAAAACAGTAATTTTTTGGATTTTTTTCCCCAAATTTGCAACATAGGCTTTTTGAGAGCCCACCTCATGAACAGTGGCACTGTCGTTTCATTACTTAGTCCTGAAAGATGAGTCTGCACAGTGACCACAAAATCACCTTTTGGGACTGAATAATGCCATGACAGTGACTGAATTAATGAGGAGGGATCCCAATAACCCCAGGTTGAAAATTTTGTGTCAAAATTCCCAAAAATGGCTGAGATATGCACCAAAGTTGAAAAAACCCTATTTATACCATTATACAGCTTACCGGCATTTCTTTAGTTCGCGGTCAGCTTTGAAGAGTGCAGATGTGTTCCCGGTCCACCGAAGATTGTCGCACTGGGCTCCGGAGGTAAGTAAGGGGTGAGGGGGGTGTGGGAAGGTGGGGTGCACAGAAGGTGGGTGCGGGTTGGGGGAGAGGCCACTGAACTCAACGAGGGACCGTTTTCTTTTTTGTAGGTTTTTAAAAAAGGAAAAAAAAAACGAAAAACATTGCAGGATGTTTTTGTTTTACTGGGACATTTGGCATGCTGGGGTGGGCTCCCAGTGTGACACCTGAATGGTTTGGGGGGGCTGTAGCTGACAGGGGATTGGGCACCCCGTTAGCACACAACAAATTGGGGGCGGGGGAACATTATGCCAACGGGGAGTGGGCTCCCTCGTTGGCAAATTGAACTGGTAAGAGGGGGAGGACTGATGCTGATGGGGACTGGGCCCTCCCTTGGCAAAGAAAGACTGTTGGGGGGCGCATGATGCCCAGGGGGATTGGGCACCCCTCGGCACACAACAAATGGGGAAGGGGGTTGCAGTATGCCGACGGGGAGTGGGCTCCCCTGTTGGCAAATGTACTGGGTCAGGGGCATGCGGATAGCAAGGTACCTCCCTGAAATGATGGGTCACTCCCTCATTGCAGCAAAATGGTTGATGCTGCAATGATGAGGTAGCCCCTGATTGCAGTGGTGAAAATGTTTCAACTTGGTGGCACTTCTGCAGAACCAGTGTCATCAGGACACTGGGCCTGCATTGGTCCACCAGAGCCAAGCCCCCAAATGCAGTGCCATGGTTGGCTGCCACAATGCCACACCTCCACAACCCACTTCTCTCCTAAGCTGCCACATAAAGTTTCTTGTGCATGTGTGCAAGCAAACATAAAAATGACACCAGGAATGAAAATGATGCAAACTGAGTGAAAAATGGTTCAAACAGTACACAAAATGGTGCAAGCTGAGTCACAAAATGATGCAAGCTGAGTCAAAAAATGGTGCAAGTTGAGTAAAAAATGATGCAAAGGATAAGAATGATGCAAGCTAAGTAAAAAAAAAATGGCAGGTGAAATGGCCAAGACTAAGCCCCTAAAATGTTCTAAACTAGTCCTGCAGGAGAATACTTGCCCTTAATAGAAGCTTAGTCGGGTCTGACCACCTACAGTGGGTCTCTTTATGCTCTAGTGTCCCTTAGACCAGCTCTGGCTGGTCTAACAGCTGCATTCATGTTAGGCACAAGGGCAGGATTAGTATTCTTTGAAACTCCCAAATAAGGGGCTGGAGCATCATTCTGGTGATGCAGGCATCCTTTCTGACATGGCGCAGGCATTTATTTTGTGCAAGCATGGGGCAAGCCACTCAGGCGCATGCGGACCTGTTTTTGATGCAAGCACCATTTGAAAATCAGAATTGGTGCAAGGTTTGGTGCATCCTGCTCCTTGTGTCAGTTATTTTTGATGCAAGCACCCTGCGTCATTCTCTGGCCTTTGAAAATCTGGTCTGCATGTCCTTCTCTTTCCCAGGATCAGGGCGGACTAAAAAACCAAGGCTGCTTGCAACTGTTTTCAAGGCTCCAGGCAGCCTGAAAAACCAAGACTGTTTGCAACTGGCTCCAGGCGGACGGAAAACCCAAGGCTGTGTATATCAGATATCACTATGAATTTAAAATGAAATAAATACCATTCTCCATAAAAGGAGAAGGAAAAACATCCATTTTCTTATTCAGCAGCCTGAAAAATTGCTTTTTATATCGTCCTCCAGCCTTTTCCCTATCAAGGGAAACTTTTTATTTATACAAAATCTTGCTTTCTCACAAACCAAACTTCTACGTAGGATATACATTTTCAATGTACTTAGGCAAGCATATATATTTTATACTATACGTACTGCATAACAACAGTGCAGCCCCCCCAAAAAATGGCTCATATTTTATATGTGTGAATATTTAACAAAGCGTATTCATTTTCATATTGGCAAATGAAACTGCTAGCTAGCTATTACATTGTTTGGTGACTTTCAGCTATGCAGAATACATTTAAGCGTGATTTGAAAATATAGAGTAAATAAGAAAAAAAAGGGGGTGTTCTGTAGGTGGCCATCTAGACAGAGCAGGGACAGGGTAGTGCAGTATAGAACAGTTAGAATGTTGTTACAACTGGCTTTAGAAAAATAAATTGGAATAAAGTCCCCCTAATTCCATGGTTGGATGACCAGCCCTACCACAAGGATTACAAGCTGAATTTTTTTTAACACAAAGCAAATTTTGTTATCCAGCTATTGTAGCCTGAGAGATTTAGTAAAAAGTGATGACATTATAAGCTTTGAAGAATTGAGCACAAATGTATCAAAAAGAGAGGACATAAATCTTTTTTTTAATTTCTGAGACTAAAATTATTTCCTAAATTTGGTAAAACTGAAAATGATAAACAGGAATATGTGGGTATTCTACTCCAACTGGAAAATAGCTATTGGCAATGGCTATTAAAATTAGATTTTTGGGGGCACTAATGAGCAGCTAAGGTTCAGCAATGTCTTTTCACCAGCTCTGTCTCCACGGGACTTTTATGCATGAAAAGTGGTTCTAAAAGAAGACATAAAATAAATCACTCGACAGTATCATGTGGAGGAAGTTATAATGGATGAATAGCTCATCTCAAATGTGGGGAAGCCCTCACGTAATGCAATGAAATCAGCAAAAAAGCCACGGCTTCCAGTATGGCAGAGGGCCCAAATGTCATCACGCTCTCTGCACCAAAAATGAAAGTGGTAGGAAGAACCATAACAGCAGAGGTTCTAGCGGCCATATCTCTGAAACTGGACATTATCACTACCAAAATATCGGAGCAACTCACCAGTCAGGCATCAAAAATATCTAAAACTGAAGTCGCATTTCCAACTTGAAGAACCGGACAGAGCGGCTTCCTGAAATGGTGCAAGACCTGAGGAGAGAGCTGGGGGAGCTTCGAAAACAAATGGACTTCCAGGAGAATTATCAATGAAGGAATAACCTCTGCATCCGTGGCCTTCCAGAGGGCAAGGAGGGGAACTCACAAGAAGAATTCTGTGGCACGGTGCTACCACGGCTACTAGAGTTGCAGCCAAAGGGTGGAAAATATAAAATTGAAAGGGCACACAGGGTCTTGGCACCAAAACCACCAGTGGGGGAACTGCCACATCAAATAATTTTCCGCCTCCACGATTTCAGGGACCAGCAAGTCATTTAGTTTGCTTTCAAAAAGCAGAAGGTAGTGAACTACCAAGGGGACTATCATTTTTGTACCAGGACTTTTCTCAGCTGCTGCAGTGCAGAAGGAGGAGGATGTTTAACCTGGTATTGGACAACCTAAGAGCCAACAAGGTTTCTTTCAGTTTTTGTATCCAACCACCATGAAGGTGCGTAGGGAGGGTATGACCTTCACGTTCCATGAAGTGGAGGGTACAGCAGTTTCTAAGAGAACTGGAGGGGAGCCAGTGATGTGGACCATCACTGGGGACTTCAGCGAGTTTAGATAAGTGAAAATACTAGGCTATAGCGAACTGTAAAAAAAGGGATTTTAACTTGTGAGACCAGAGGTGCTGCACACGAGGGCCTACCTCATGCTGGAGTGAGGTGGACACTGCATATGGGGTGTTGGGGTTTTATGATATACCAAACCTGAAACAAGAGGCTAAGACATTACCACACATCTGATTGGACTTACTAAGTTGAGGGGGGATCTTTTTTGGTACTTGAAGGCCCAGGAATTTATAGAAAAGTGGGAGTAAAACAGCTTTATGGAGGATCTCCCTTCTTGATGGCTTTGGGGCTGAGTTAAACCCTAGATGGTTTCCAGACTCTGGATACGTGTTTGGATCTAAATGTGTGTCTAGGATCACTTTCAAAATGAAATACTGGAGCGGCCTTTCATGGGTGGGGGGGGGGTTGTCATATAGTCACCATGTGAAGCTGAAGCCACACAGCAAGAGACTCTGGAGGGGTTTCATTGAGGCAGAAGGCATGAGCGCTTAACCAAAACCTCTGGCAACATACGGGACTTTCATGGCAGGCTGGGTGGCATGCCCTAGGCCTCTATATGGACACTTGCTAGATTTGTTATGTGGCTATAGAAGTTAAGCATGGGGCGAATGTATGGCTTGGGGGCTGATGATGAGGACGAGGGGAGATTGTGCATGAAGGGGAGGTTAAAGGGGCTGCACATCCAGGGAACACCTCCAACGGTGGTTCAGGGGTCATAAAAGGCTAGGGGAAGCTTCTTATGAAAGCTGGGGGATGAGGGGTAAAAATGAAATTGATATGAGAATGTTGCCAGTAGGAAACTGGGTAAAAGGGGGGTTAAAGTGAAGGGGCCTGGAGGGAAGACAGAGCACCAATGTTGCTGCAGGAGGCAGCAGAAAGATGAAGGAGTCATGCAGAGAGGGGCAAATGCATAGGTCAGGGACAACTGATCCTGTCTGCGGAGGTCGTGAGGGCTAGCAGTGGAGTCACCCTCCCCCACCCCTGAAATCAAGCTGATCCTGTCTGCGGAGGTCGTGAGGGCTAGCAGTGGAGTCACCCTCCCCAACCCCCGAAATCAAGGTACGGAACTGAATTAGGTAGACGTAGGCGCTCCGTCTCCTCCTTGCTATTGGAACAGGCTGACACCACAACTGGCGCCATTTTCAAACATTCAAACCCTAGCTCTCTGTCTGTTTTGCTGGCATACAAGTGAAGATAGTTTTTTTTTTATTTAACAAACCCTTACATGTATTCTAGGCAATCTTAAAGGAATTGTAACCTTAAAGGCAAACTTAAACATAGAAACATAGACTTTGACGGCAGATGAGGACCACTTGGCCCACCCAGTCTGCCCATTTCCCCTACCTACTGGATAAGCTGCAGATTCTAGCTAATCCACAGCCTACTTCCTGCAACCCCCCACTATAATTGAATTATGTCTGTCCCATGCATGTTTGTATTCCGCCACTGTTTTAGACCCAACGACCTCCCCAGGAAGGTGGTTCCATGCATCCACCACTCTCTCCATGGAAAAACAATTCCTCACATTACCCCTGAGATGTCCCCCCTCTATCTTTAAATTGTGCCCCCTTGTTCTTATACATCTCTTTTTCTAAAAGATGCTACCCTCCTGGACTTTGTTGATTCCCTTGAGGTACTTGAAAGTTTCTATCATGTCCCCCCCCGTCCCTCCTTTCATCAAGGGTATACATATTAAGCTCTGTCAGTCTCTCTTCATATGGTTTCTGATGTAGAGCCTGCACCATTTTAGTTGCCCTCCTCTAGACTGCTTCCATCCTGTCTATGTCCTTGAGTAGATGATGTCTCCAAAACTGCACACAGTACTCCAGATGGGGTCTCACCAACTGTCTGTATAGAGGGATAACCACTTCCCTTTTTATGTTTGCTTGCATGCATGTACAAGAAAAATAGTGCCATCATCTGAGTTTTCCAGAGGTGTGTCAGCCTCTTCCAATTCAGTCAGTGTGTTTGAGGGTGTGGTGGCAGTTCACCAATCACTGCTCCGGCTGTCTATGACAGCTGAAAATGCAGTGGCATACAGTTGAAAGGGAGAGCTCTGCTTCAGTGAGCAGAGCTCCCCCCCTCAACACTCACGCACGCATATTGTGTGCTGGCCTGTCCCCATGCTCCCATCCACGCTCATACAGTATAGCCGACGGGGGTGCCCAATCCCCTGTCGGCTCCAAGCCCCCCCAAAACAGTGTTACAGCTGCCACACTGGGAGCCCATCCCAGCATGGCACTAGCCTGTATGGCCAAGGTAGGTGTCCAATCCCCCCGTCAGCTCCAGCCCCCCAAACATCCTTTCCAGCTGCCATGCTGGGAGCCCACTCCAACATGGCAAACGTCCTGTGTCATCTTAATCATTTAAAAAAAAAAGAACTGTAAATAAAAAAAATGGTCCCTCGCAGTCTCCCTGCCCCCACTCACACCCACCCACTGCGCACCCTGCCTCCCCACACCCCCCTCAACCCATACTTACCTCTGGAGTTGGGTGTGATGATCTTCGGTGGACCGGGAACACGCCTGCACTCTTCAAAGCCGACCGCAAACTGAGGAAATGCCGGTAAGCTGAATAATGTAATAGATAGGGTTTTTTCAACTTTGCTGCATATCGCGAGCATTTTTTTGAATTTTGGCACCAAATTTTCAACATGGGGTTTTTGGGACCCCTTCTCATGATTGCTGTCACTGTCATGGCATTATTCAGGCCCGAAGGGTGATTTCTCAGTCACTGCACAAAATCACCTTTCGGGACCGATTAATGAAACAACACTGCCAGTGTTCATAAGGTGGGCTCTTAAGAAGCCTATTTTGAAAATTTGGTGGAAAAATTCCAAAAAGCTACTGTTTTACGAGTGTGCATTGCGCTGTTCCTACGCATGCTCGTAAGTTCGTGAATTTTCAATATTTTCACTCCAGATTTTCAACATTGCCATTTTACCACACCTTCTTATGAGCAGTATAGCTGTCATTTTTCACATCTCACCCAAAACGTGTTTCCGGAGATGTAGCGCACAATGGCACAGTTTGTGAGCGAAATCAATGTACAGGACAAATTAAGAAAATCACAGTGACATTGTTCATGAGCAGAGGTCTTAAAATGGCTATGTTGAAAATTTGGTGAAAAAATTCCTAAAAATGACTGTTTTACAAGCAGCGTTGCGCAGTTCCTACGCACACTCGTAAGTTTGCGAATTTTCAATATTTTTACTCCAGATTTTCAACATTGCCATTTTACCACACCTTGTCATTTTTCACATCTCACCCAAAAGTGTTTCCGCCCATGTAGTGCACAATGGCACAGTCGGTGTGCGAAATCAATGTACGGAACAAATTAAGAAAATCACAGTGACACTGTTCATGAGCAGAGGTCTTAAAATGGCTGTGTTGAAAATTTGGTGAAAAAATTCCTAAAACATGACTGTTTTACGAGCATGCGTTGCGCGGTTCCTCATACACTCATAAGTTCGTGAATTTTCAATATTTTCCTCCAGATTTTCAACATTACCATTTTACCACACCTCCTTATGAGCAGTACAGCTGTCATTTTCACATCTCACCCAAAATGTGTTTCCTCCCATGTAGCGCACAATGGCGCAGTCGGTGTCTGATGAAATTAATGTCCGGGACACATTAAGAAAATCACTGTGACACTGGTCATGAGCAGAGGTGTTAAAATGGATATGTTGAAAATTTGATGAAAAAATCATAAAAATGACTGTTTTAAGCGCCCGTTGCACAGTTCCTCATGCCTGGCAAGTTCTAATTTGTAATATTTGCACACAGATTTTCAACAGTGCCATTTTACCGCACTTCCTTATGAGCAGTACAGCTACCATTTTTCACATCTCGCCCAAAATTTGTTTCCGCACATGTAGCGCACAATGGTACAGTCGGTGTGCGAAAACAATGTTTGGGACAGAGTAAGAAAATCACAGTGACACTGGTCATGAGCAGAGGTCTTAAAATGGCTATGTTGAAAATTTGGTGACAAAACTCCATAAAATGACTGTGTTATGAGTGAGTATTACGCAGTTTCCATGCACCCTCGTAAGTTCATGAATTTGTAATATTTTCAGTCCAGATTTTCATCAGTGGCATTTTCCCACATCTCCTTTTGAACAGTATGGCTGTCATTTTCCACAACATGGCCGAAATGTATTTTCACACTTTCAGCGGAGAAATGCGTGGTCACTGTGGGAAATCATTGTTTGGGACAGATAAAGAAAATCACACTGACACTGTTCATGACCGGAGGTCCCAAAATGCCTGTGTTAACATCTGCTGTAAAAAATTCCCCAAACTAGTTACATTACGGGTGTGCGTTGCACAGTTTCTACGCACGCTCATGACTTCACCAGTTTTTTTAAGATTTTCACACCAGATTTTCAACATTGCCATTTTTTACACCTCCCCATGAACAGTACCACTGTAATTTTTCACTTCCTGTTCGGAATGTGTTTTTGCAACTGTGGTGCCAAATGCCATAGTCACCATGCAAAAGCAGTTTTCGGCTAACAAACTGATATTGCCACTGTTCATGAGGTGGGGGTCTCAAAAAGAACGTTGAAAATTTGGAGTGAAAATACCAACGAATGCCGAAGGCGTTAGGGATTCCAACCATAACACCCAACCCTGTAGAGAATGACAGGCATCAGGGGTGTGACTTGGGATTCTTGCCTGTAATGCTCATACCATTCCACCCCCACCCACACCCTGCAGCCAGTGAGAGGCATCAAGGGCCCAAATGTTCCCCCATTCTCCTATACCGCACCCATCTCACCGTATTTCCTGATGGAATGGGGTGTGCATAAGAGCCAAAGACCCCAAGGAACACTGTGACACTTGTCAGTGTCTGCAGGGTAGGGTGTGGTGAAATGGCATGGTTGTTATGCCTGACGACCCAAAGGCACACCCCAATGCCTGTCACTCTCTGCAGAGTGGTGGTGGGGTTCGCTTCAGTTCAATACTTTGCTGCCATTCCTATTATGAAGCTCTGTAACTTCTACACAACCAATGCTAATGCCAGCAAGCAAACATTCGGCATTGACAAATGCTTGTTCTACTTGTGATGCCCCTTCCTATGCATCCCAGTATCCCCCTGGCTCTCCTTACTGACTTCTCAGATTGCTTACCCATCTTTAGGTCATCTGATATGACTACCCCCAGGTCCCTTTCCATTTTTGTTGTTGTTAGTACCTCCTCTGCTATTGTTTACGCTTCTCCTGGGTTTTTGTTTCCTAGGTGCATTACTTTGCACTTCTTTGCATTGAATCTATGTTGCCATGTGTCTGACCATTCCTCCAACCTTGCCAAGTCCCTTCTCATCTTTTCTACCCTCTCTTGTGTATCAACTCTGTTACAGATCTTTGTGTCATCTGCAAAGAGGCATACCTTTCCCTCCAGACCCTCTGCAATGTCACCTATAAAGATGTTAAAGAGGACTAGACCCAGTACTGAGCCCTGAGGTACTCCACTAGTAACCCCCCTTTCTTTGGAATGTGTTCCATTCACTGTTACCTTCTGTGTCCTGTTGTGCAGACAGTTTGCTACTCAGGCTACTACCCTGGGGCCCATTCTGCTACTCTAAAGGATTTGTAAACTTAAAGGATTTGTTTTTGAAAGCCACCAATAATTAAAGTACTTTAAGGATAGGCACTGTGCATGCAAGAATATAAACCAGGGCTCTATCGGTAACCTCAAGGGATCTTTTATTTATTTTTCCAAGTCTGCTCTGCTCATTTAGAAATAATTAAGGGAGTTACTGACTGTGCTGTGCTAAACTAATTAGCTCTGTTGCTACAAACTGCACAGCTCCACCCAGCCAGTGATTTCAAGCACAGTGTGTCTTCTCCTGCCAGCCTGCATTCATTTCAAATTCACTCTTTAAAGGGGACACTAGTTCTCCAGCTGCACCCCACCCATGCCATCTATAAATTCTTACCTGCTTGTTTTATTCTCCAACAGCTGATCCTGTCCACAGAAGTCGTGAGGGCTAGCAGTGGATTCTCCCTCTGCCATCCCCAAAATCAAGGTACGGAAGCAAATTAGTCAGACATAGGAGCTCCTTCTCCTCCTCGCTACTCGAACTGGCTGAGAGTTACCCCGCTGATGCTCTGTACCAGCTTCCCCCCACTCCCACCACCCTTGGTGAAATCCTCCTTATATAGGAACACAGGTATTGGTTTTGAACCAATCAGTCCACTTCTCCACTAGCAGCCTATACTCACTCACCACTGGAGGCAGATCGGCAGCTTTCCGTTTCCCACTTCTGGCTCTTCCAATGGTCTCCCCCCTCCTCTGCCTAGCTACTATGTATCAGTACATCATCCCCATATTCATTCTGCTCTTCCCAATACTGACACCTCCACCCTCTACTTTTCCTGAACATCTACTGTCCTTGGGAAAAGATGTCCTACTGCCCGACTGGCTTCCCCACCATGCAATTTATCACACAGCACCAGGAGCTATCTATTGTGTCACCCACCCCCTCACATAGCATTCTGCCACTACCAGGAGGGGGAGCTCTACCTCCTACACCTCCAGAACCCCCCACTCACCACCCATGATCCTGCTATTCTCTGCCTTGCCGCAGCTTCTGACCCTGGCTTCCCCCCACTTACTTAACCTCTCCATTCCCACATTCTCTAACTTTAAAGGGTTCCAAGCACCCAAATCTCACTGCCACAAAAAGCTGACCTGGAATCCCATCCTCAGGTCTCTTCTCCTCCTCCTCCTCCTCCTCCTTATGTCTGGCAATGTACACCCTAACCCTGGACCTCTCGCAACCTCCATGCCCACACACTCTGCAGGGGGTTTGCGTATTGCCACCCTTAACGTCTGCAGCTTATTAAAAAAATGGGACTCATACCTGGGATTGGTTTGGCAACATCAGCCCGATATCATTGCCCAGGGTGAAATCTGGCTCTCCTTCTGCATCCCTGATTCTTCTGTGACCCTCTCCAGATATAACGTTTTCCGGTCGGATCATCAGGGAAAGAGGGGAGGAGGCTGTGCCATTTACACTAAGGACACTTTGACTGTTCAACTGCTCCCCCCCCATCTCATACCCAGACCCCAGGCCCTCTCACTCAAACTTACCTGTGGATGATCCCTTCCCCCCCCGTTCAGCACCGCTATCTTCATTCCTCCCAGGGACCAGAAGGCGGCCTTCCACTCTATCATGTCCTACCTTGACACCTTAATGCCTCAAATGGAAAAAATTATAGTTCTTGGGGACTTCGATATCAATTTGCAATCTAAGCTCGCTGCCCCATTCATTGACAAAGCCACAGCCCATGACCTAACATAGTCACCTCACCCACCCATCTGCACCAGTGCACAGGGCCCTCTTCCCTCATGGACCTAGTGTTCACAAACTGTCCCAGCAAAATTATTAGTACTACACAAAGCTTAGGACCAGTCCTCTTCAATGTCTTTATAAGTGACATTGCAGAGGTACTGGAAGGAAAAGTATGTCTCTTTGCAGATGACACAAAGCTCTGCAACAGAGTTGATGCACAAGGTGGGGTGGAAAGGATGAGAAGGGACTTGGCAAGGTTAGAGGAATGGTCAAATGTATGGCAGCTTAGATTCAATGCTAAGAAGTGCAAGGTAATGCACCTGGGAAACAAAAACCCAGGGAAGAGTACACAATGGGGGTGAGATACTAACAACAACAAAAATGGAAAGGGACCTGGGGTAGTCATATCAGATGACCTAAAGGTGGGCAAGCAATGTGAGAGGGCAGCAAGGAGGGCTGGGGGGATTCTGGGATGCATAGGTAGAGGCATCAGCAGTAGAAAACAGGAAGTTATTATACCTCTGTACAGACAGCTGGTCAGACCCCATCTGGAGTACTGCGTGCAGTTCTGGAGACCCAATCTCCGCAAAGACATAGACAGGATGGAAGCTGTCCAGAGGAGGGCAACTAAAATGGTGCAGGGTCTGCACGAGAAGACATATGAAGAGAGACTTAAGGAGCTTAATATGTATAGCCTCAAGGAAAGGGGGGGACATGATAGAAACTTTCAAGTACCTCAAGGGAATCAACAAAGTCCAAGAGGGTAGCATCTTTCAAAAAGAGGTGTGCAAGAACAAGGGTGCACAATTTGAAGATAGAAGGGGGCGGCTCAGAGGTAATTTAAGGAAGTATTTTTTCACAGAGAGGGTTGTGGATGTATGGAATGGCCTTCCAGAGGAGGTTGTGGAGTCAAAAACTGGTGGAATTCAAGCATGCATGGGACAGTCATAAGGCAATTCTAGGGGTTGGGGGTAGGAAGAAGTAGGCTGCTGGTTAACTAGGATCTGCAGCTTATCCATCAGGTAGGGAAATGGGCAGACTGGGTGGGCCAAGCGGTCCTTATCTGCCATCAAATTCTATGTTTCTATGTTTCTACTATACTCCCAGATGCAATTAGTGACCACTCCCCTGTCCTCTGCGCCTGGACCAGTAAGGCCCCAAAGTCCCCTCCGAAAATTATCCTACAAAGTAAACTTGGCCCTGGCAAACTTACACTCCTAAAAGCTCACCTCAGCACGCTGGACTGATCATTTATAACAAGCACCCTTGATCCAGACAGAGCCATAGATCTCTTCATACATTCCTTTAACTCTATCTGTGACATGTTCACCCTTCTTACCAAGAGAATGGTCAAAGGAAACCCAGCGCCCTGGATCTCTGACCACCTACTGGCCCTCATATGATCCCGAGATTCCCTATGCACCTCACCAATGAGATTGGCCTGCCTATGGACAGACAAAAGTACAGGGAGGCCTAGAACCAATGCACATGGTCCCTACACAAAGCTAAGGCTGAGTATTACAAATCTGCCCTAACCTCTACCTGGGTTCCAGGGCATAAATTCTGGAACAATATTAAGGACATCTGTGGCAAAACCCCCAACCCTGCCCCCACGCAAATCTTGGTTGAAGGGGGCTTGACCTCTGACCCCACTCAGATAGCCACCGCATTAAACCACATCTTCTCCGACCTCAGTCACATCCTCCCTTGCCACTTCTCTGATCCACCACCTGTCTCCAACACCATCTCCCCCCCAGCACACCTTCTATTTCACCTACGTTGCATCTCCCCCAGGTCTGCTGAGCCTTACCTCAAAAAGACCATAAGCCACTCATAATACAGTAGTTACTCCTTAGACCTGAGACTTCTCCAGCTCACTCTTCATGAGGTGCTAACCCCTCTCACCCACATTATAAACCGGTCTTTATGTCTTGAGAAATTCCCCTCTTGCTGGAAATCTGCCTCTATTACCCCAATATTTAAGAGCGGGGACCCTACCTTCACCATCAACTATCGCCCCATCTCAATTCTCCCTCCCCTAACTAAGGCACTTGAGCATATCGTTGCTGATCAGCTCACTGACCACCTCAACAGACACAATATACTTTGCAGCCAGCAGCATGGCTTCCACAAAGGGCATAGTACGACTACTGCCCTCCTCGAATTCACCTCTCACCTACATAATGCCCTTGACAGTGGTCATCTCTCTGGTGCGGTCTTCATTGACTTCACTGTGGCGTTTGACACCGTCAACCACTCCCTCCTTCTAACTACACTATCCAAACTTGGTCTCTCTCAAGATGCCCTTGGCTGGTTCACTGACTATCTGGCTGATCACTTCCAACTAGTCAAAACTGGCACTACCTTTTCCAGTAGGCTGCCTGTCCACTCTGGTGTCCCACAGGGGTCCATTCTCTGACCTTTATTATTCAGTCTCTTCCTTAACTCCTTCCCCCTGTCCTGCCTGGGCAATATCCTACTCTACATGGACAACACTGTCCTGTACTCCTCCAATCCTGACCCTGCTCAGCTTCACCTCTCCCTCCAATCCTCCTTCAGCGAGGCTGAAAAATGGTTCACCACACAGCGCCTCATTCAAAACTATAAAAAAACTAAAGTCATGTACTTCTCACACCCACTAAACTCTAGGAAGGACCACTGCCTGCCAGTCCTAACTGCCAACCAGACCCCACTTGAACAAGTGGACTCCTTTAAGTACCTGGGCATCACACTTGACCCGGCCCTTACCTTCCACTAACACATTCACCAACTATCCATAGCTCTCAACATCTGACTTGGCATCCTCTACCAGGTTAAACATTGTCTTACTCCTGATGCCCTTCATCTAGCGGTCTCTTCCTCGGTCCTCTCCCTTCTAGACTATGGCCTGCTAATCTATAGCACTACCAGCTCCTCAGCCTTGTCTAGACTCTGGCTCTCCCTCAACAAAGCCTGTCGCCTCATCCTGGGCTGTGATTGTCTAACCCACACATGCTCCCTTTACAATGACACGAACTGGCTCAATCTTGATAACAGAATCAGGTTTCATACCTGCCTCATGGCCAAAAAGATTAACCTTGATCTTGCCCCCCGGTCTCTCACCTCTAATACAATGGGTCCCATCATGCCTGTGCACTCGTAGTGCTAGCAGACCACTCCTCTTGGTCCCCCGCTGCCCCACCTGCCAGTTCCAAAGGTCCTTTAGCTACCAAGCCCCTTCCTGGGTAAATAACCTGCCCAATGATCTCACCAACATGAATAGAATCAATCTTACAAAGCCTACCTTAGGAACCATCTACAGTCCTCTAATCCCTGTGATTGCCACTGACCCTTGACCTGCCTCTCGATCCGTTGACTAAGGCCTCTGGCTGGTTACCCCCCCCAACCAAAAAACCTCTGAACTAGCCTCTTTGGAGCTTTTGTATGTATACTGTTCTCTAAGTCTTATACATGAATCTGCAATTTATCTAAATGTTAGTCAATTTACCGTATATTCTTGTACCATGCATGATTGCTTGTGTTCCATTTCTGCACTGCTCTGTACCATGCTTTACCTGTATTGACATGGAACCTTTGAAAAGGAGTCTTTGACTCAAAGGTACTTTCCGAATACTCAATAAAATAAATAAAAATAAATAAATAATTAAATAAATAAAAATAACCTGTGTCTGACAGGAAAGGGCAAGACTGTTAAGAGTCAATGATCAGTAAAGTCAGTTTAAAGCTTTAAATGGTTCTCTGACCTTTTCCTTACAGGCTATGGCCCCAGAAACAAAAAGCTTGGGTGGATAGCCTTGATGGGTGCTCAAGGAGGAGGTGTTCGGAGTTGGCTCCCTCAGGACCATGGCTTGGGGGGTAAGTAGGGGCTCCATGAGGGGCCTGGAGAGTTACCAGGGTGATGTGGCAGATACATTTATAAGGTGCAAAAGGTGTAGAAGTGGCAAAAGGGTGCTTGGGGACAAGCCATTGGCAGCAAATGGGGGTAATGGGGAACAAACCACTTATAGCCTTAAGATGGGGGGTGCAGTGGGGGCAGGGAGAGGGCAGTAGACAGAACCCGTACTTGAACCTGCTTAAAATGAAGGGGACAATGAGGGAAGGGGGAAGGGTGGATTGTATTTTATCCTCCATGCCCAAGACCGGGGCATGGGATATAGGAGGATAATGCTGAGTGAGGAAGAAAGGATATTGGGATGTGGATTAAGAATGTGCTAGGATAACAGAGTTCAAAGTTTTGTTAATGTTTATTTTTGATGTTTGGGTTGAAATCCTGCCTGTTGTGGGGGAGTTACAAATGTATATGAATATAAAAGTGATTCTGTACTGATATAGAACTGTTGTGATGTGCGAGGGTGGTCGAAGGGTATGGACTGGGTGGAGAGCCAGGGAAAATTACAGACATGGGAAAGGATAGTGACACTGTGATTATATCCTGGAACAGCCATGGATTTAATAGCCCCATAAAACAAAAAAAGTGCTTTAGGCCTTAAAGAACTGCCAGGCTCAGGTAGCATTGCTACACGAGACCCATCTTAGTACGGAGGAGCACAAGAAGCTGGTGGGAGGCTGGCTTGGACCATGCCATGCTGCGGCATACAATTCCCACAAGTGGGGGATGGCAATGCTTTTCCATAAAAACTACTCAATAGTGGTGGTGGATCCAGATGGTGGCCGGTATATTTTCGCTCAAGTAAAGGTGGGACAGGAGTTGATGACATATGCCAGCATATATGCCCCCTCAGTGTTTGACACTGAATTCTATAAAAAGCTACTGGATGTGATGATCTGTGAGCAGTTTCCCAACTCATGTCTAGGAGGAGACCTGAACTGTGTAATGGAACCCAGCTTGCACCACTCAGAGGGAATGGGTAGACATGAGAGGGCAATCAGCCACTGGAAACAAGGGGTGGTGGATCTGTACTTGATTGATGTATGTAGGGTGGCCAAACCTGGAGCTAGGGAATATACATTCTACTCCAGTCCACATGGGACATGGTCCAGGCTGGACTACATTTATGTCATTGAAGAGGGCTATGGGGGGGTGAGGGATGTTATACATGGGCCCATCCCCATATTGAATCATGCTATGGTGGTGATGAGGAAATTCCTCAGGGAGGAGGCATGTCCATGTCCAGGCTGGCATTTCCCCACATATCTTTTGACATCAGAGAAATTTAGGGATTTTTTGAAACAGCAGTGGGGTCAACACAAGGAGGCAAATGAGGCCACTGCTCCAACAAAAGCGATGTACTGGAAGGCAGGGAAGGCATATATGCAGGGATTCATCACAGGCTACGTGAATAGGTACAAAAAGTAGAGAAAGCTTAGAAGGCAGACATTAGAACACCAATTGAAAGATACCGAAAGGAGAATGATTGCTCAACCTTCAGACCACCTAAGGGGGGAAATGCTGGCACTTAGAGGGGCTCTTAATTTTTTGCTAAAAAAGACAGGCTAGTACATACTTATTTTATGCCAGACAATGGGTGTACAAATGGGGGAATAAATCTGTGTCTATACTGGCACACCTGGCATGGGGCAGAACAGGAATAGTGGCAGTAACTGGAGTGAGAGATGGGAGAGGGAAGTTGCATACACAGATTGAGAAGAAACGCGGGACTTTTGCAGCTTTTTATGAAAAGCTGTATAAAACAGAATATGGGAGCACAGAATCCCAGACGGCACAGTTTTTAGAAAGAATGAGACTTCGAGAGCTCTCAGAAGAGCAAAGGGAGAAATTAGGAGAAAAGGTTACAATGAGGGAGATAGGATGGGCCTTAGTATCAATGATGAATGGGAAAGCAGGAGGTCCAGATGGATTTGTTATGGAATACTACAAGGAACTGAGAGAAGAACTGGTAGGAGCCATGGTTGACATGTTGGAGGAGGCAGGGGAGGAGGAGGATGGACTGCCAGTAACTTGCCTGCAGACAATGATTTGCGTGCTCCCCAAATCTAGTAAGGACCTGGAGGAATGTGAGTCATGCCACCACATATCACTCCTGAACTGCAATGTCAACATTTTTGCGAAGGTACTGGCCCATAGATTAGAGGGGATCCTACCCCAACTGATTCACGTTGACCAAACAGGGTTCATGCAGGGCAGCCAGTCTTATCAAAATATGAGAAGACTCCTCAATGTTATCCAATGGGGTAACTGGCATAGAGGGCAAGTGGTGATGCTGTCCATGGATGCCAAAAAAGCATTTGACTGCATAGAATGGCACTATCTCTTTGAGGTGTTAAAGAAATTTGGATTAGGGGACAGCTACATAGACATGGTCAAAATGCTTTATAAGAAACCAAAAGCCCAGGTGCTGGTCAATCGGGGGCATTCTGATATGTTTGAATTGCATACGGGAACTCAGCAGGGGTGCCCTTTGTGCCTCCTACTCTTCTCCTTGGCCGTTGAACCGCTGGTCATTTGCATCCAGGCTGATGCTAGGATACAGGAGATGTAGAGTGAATCAGGAATACATCACAAACTGACTCTTTACGCTGATGATCTGCTGCTGTTCACCACGCTTCAGGACACTACCATCCCAGCCCTATTGGAGGAAGTGTAGGAGTTTATAGAATTCTCAGGGTATATGTTCAGCTCATCCAAGTCATAAATGTTTAGGATAGCGGGCCCAGGGGTAGAAAGGATAGCAATACATGGGGATTTAAGGTTGTTAAGAACAACTTCACTGATCTGGGGATTAAGGTAGGTAGAGACTTTGCGGGATTGTATGGGATTAATTATGGACACCTGTTACAAACACTTAAAGCAGATATGGAAAGGTGGAGAGTACATCCTGTCTCTTGACTGGGCCTCATTAACTTCCTTAAAATGAATGTATTACCCAGAATTTTATATTTAATGCAGATGCTTCCAATGGGATTGACCAACAGGGATTATAAAGATATGGAGAAGGAATTCAAGAGGTTCGTCTAGCAGAATAGGAGACCCAGAATGAGTCTATTAAGGTTAAAAGGCAAGACAGAAAGGGGGGGCCTTAATTTCCCAGATCTGAAAGGGTACGCATTAGCTATGCAGAATACATATATCCAGGATTGGATACATCTGGGGGTAGAAGCAGGATGGGTAGATTTAGAGGGTGAAGGTGCACAAGTCCACTTGACAGAGTTCCTTGATCTGGGAGGTAAAAGGGCATACCACAGGCTGCAGAATAGAACCCCCCTATTGGAATGGACACTGGAGGCATGGGAACAGGCCAGGAAGAAAAGGAGAGTGGAGACAGAGGTCACAGGGCTGGTGCCAGTGGTGGGGAATCCAATGATTTTGCCAGGACTGGAAGGAGGAGGGTTCGAGTTATGGGAACAGGGAGGGGTGCGCTGCCTCTGAGATGTATTGAGGGGAGGAAGGTTATGAATCTTTGAAGAGTTGAGGGACAGGTATAGTATCTCAATACTTTTCCTCATTTCTCAGGTGGTAAGGCAGGATAGAGATCTATTTCCGGATAGATCCTTAAAGGTTAAGGGATGGTGGGAAGGGGATTTGGGAATCCAGATCATGGAAGAGAATTGGGCCCTGGTCCTCCAGTCCCATATGGGATCGCTGATGTGCAATAAATTTATGGAGTCCCAGTTCAAATTCCTACACAGGTTGCACTGCCCTCCGGTGGTGGTCAACAAGTTACACCTAGTGGTCTCACCAATGTGTGGTAGATGTAATATAGTGAGGGGCACATACATACATTACTTCTGGAAGGGTGGGGAGTTGAAGCCATTCTGGTCGGAGATAGCTCAAGTAGTATCAGGAGCCATTCAATTATTGGTGGCAGACACTGTGGTCTCCCTCATGTTTGGGATGGAGGTCTCAGGGGAAGAGGAATGGGAAGTATACCCCAAAACCGTAAGGGTTCTACTGACGATGGCAAGACAATGTATACAAAACACATGGGTATCCCACGTCAGACCATCAGACCATGGAAAAACCTGGTGATCAATAACTTGGCATTGGAAAGGCTGGCATATCAAAGATTTGGTAGAGAGGAGTTATTTATGATTAAATGAGGGACATACATAAACTATTTGCCTATAGTGGAGGCAATGGATCTGAGGCAAGGAATAACCTGAATACCCTGGGGCTATACTCTTCCTTAGAACAAGAGACAAGAAGACTAACACCCTGGATCTGCACAGAAGGGCTGGAGTGATATGTGTGAGCTGAGGAGAGGACCTGAGGTGGAGACAAAATCTCTGAGGAGGCCCACAGGTAAGTGATTTATAAAACAATGCAGAGAAGGAGAAATACCTGCAGGAATATCTAGGGAAGTGTGTAAAGAGTTAGCTAGGGTTCTGAGAAAAAGAGATACCCCAGGGGAGGAATGTTGCTTCCATCTCCACCGGTCAGTGTCATGGGGGAAGAAGATCAAAGGGAAATCCTCTGGAAGATGTCTCAAACACTCAACAGTATGATAACAAGGTATAGTTGAATACCAGATGCTAGATAGATATCAAGATAATGAAACTATGTTTGTAAATCGTTTGTGGGGATCTTAGCATACAAATGGTCTCTGTACAAACAGGAACAGAACAGACAATGCTTGACTTGTACTCAAACTGTAACAGTATGAAATGTGAGGGCGGTCTCTTTGGAAGCTGGAAAAGGAACTGTCTATTGTCTGTAATTCTGAATTGAAGTATGTTATTTACCTGAATAAAATATATTGAAACAAAAAAAAAATTAAATTTTCTTTTTACTCTAAGACCATAATTTCTAAGATAGATAATTGATACATTAAAACAGTATAGCTCAGTTGGGCAAAATAAATGGGGGGCACATGTTGTATGGCTGAATAGGTACAGTATGAACATTTAAGGCACAAATAAGGATTACTCAAATGCCTGCAACAAGATCATTTAATTTAAGATTATTGCCCAGTCTTATTTGACTCTACATATTAAATAAAATGAAAATAATGCCAAATTCAGAATGTTGCACATGTGTGAGCAAGATGCCAACTTGTTTCATCTAACTTGGAAATGTCTATGTTAAGAACTGGTGGATTGCTGCTAGGAATTGTTTATCAGAAGCTTTGGAAAAGGAAATATCTTTAGACTATAATTTTTGTCTTTTAAAATATTTCAAAACATATGACTTTAGAATAGCATAGGCATGGATATCATGGCTAGTTACGATGACCATAAAAAGGCACATTTTACAAAGTGGGAATGCTCTGTGTATTCCACAACTTACCAAACAAAAGTGGCTTACTAGCTTTAAGAATGCACCTATTTGTGAAAGAATAATGCATCAGATATATAGTGTAATGATGATTCACTGGACTTTAGTTAAAGAGAGAGATATCAATCTCTCTCCAGCAATGAAGATTTAAAAGGAACAATCTATATAAAGTAGGGTTTATGGGTCCTCTTCTAACCCCCCCCCCCCAACACACACGCCCACACACATGCTTAGTCCCTGTCCTTATCTTTGAAAAAGAGAGTAGTTTTCTTGATTATTTATTCTCCACATCTCAAATCTGTAGCTCTAAAGGAAAATGTAATCAACTAATGATGTAATGATAAGTGGGGGAAAATGCTGAGGGTGAATTATATCTATTCAGGATTATATAACATTTGTTTTAGATTAATTTTTAATTTATTTTCTCTTTTTTATTTTAAAAGTTATATTGTTTTGTATATTGGTTTTCATTTTATATGGTGTATTAATTGTAAATTATGTCTGCACCAGACTCTCCGATTTCCTATCCTCCACCGATTTCCTGTCCCTGTTCCAGTCTGGCACCCAGAAGCATCACTCCACAGTCTCCTCCCTGTTGTATGTAACAGAAGCATTTCACAGCTGCCATTTTCATCAATCTGGCCAAGGCTTTTGACTTGGTGTCCCATCCTCACCTACTGGATAAGCTGAGTTCTTCTAGCCTCTCAGCTCCTGCTGTTGATTGGTTCCATTCTTACTGTTACTAATACTAAATATTAAAAATAACATTTATGAAACTCGGGCACACATCATCTGCAACTGAAGGGAGAATGTTGTAAAACACAAAAAAGAAGCTCCTGGTTTACAACAAGAGTTGCTAAAGTCTGGAATAAATTGCTCTTAACGGCGGTAACTAGTGATACAATGGATATTTTTAAGACAAGGCTCGATAGCTATCTATGTGAAAATTCAGTAAACGGCCATGTGTAAAAAATTTTGGCGAGCTATATGGACCCCAGTCTTTTTCGCTCTGATACCCTATGAATCCTATGAAAAATTACCTCTCAGGCCATCTGCAGTCAGTTCGGATTGATAGTGCCCTGTCACCTCCACCTCCCATCGAGTCAGGGGTCTCACAGGGCTACATCCTGGGGCCCATCCTATACTCCATCTTCTTTAATGACCTCCCCTTGGCTTGTGCCAATCACATATACACACATATGCAGATGACACTGTCTTCTACACCTCCGGTCCCTCTACAACAGCCGTGGAAGGTCTGCCCCAGCACAATTTCCCCAATGCCCTCTGCTGGTTCTGATCTAACCAACTTTGGGTCAGCACAAATAAAACTGTGTCACTGACCTTTGCCACCAAGAAAGTAGGGAAGAGCCGCATGCCCCTTGGCAGCACAGAAAATTGGAGTTCATGCTGTAAGCAGATTTTTAGATACATTGCTCTAGTAATATTATAAAATCATAGTCTGGTTTTGCAAGCAATAGGAGATCAACACTTAAATGTCATTTTTTTAAAATGTTATAGAGCATGTGAACTGGATGAAACAAAGGATGTTTCAAAACAATTACCACAGTCAGTACAAAAATGCTGCAAGTTTAAAAATATGAAAAGTTCATACCTAAGCAAATGTAACCTTTTAACATTGGCAGTATATTTATTTTAAGATTTTTCCAGTTGAAATATTACAGGGCCATTTGAGCAGTGAAAAAGGGAGTTAATGGAGATTCAAATCTGATAAGTATTAAGAAAAATTAAATCCTTATGCTGCCAGGGTACCAATGTTTTTTCCTGGTTACTGGGAGTAATGGTTAAAGTAGTGCCATGTCACTGAGTGCACTGGGTGCTGGTGGTGGATTGAATACATTCAATAAAGGACAAAATTGAATTAAAATGTATATATTTCAGGAAAATGATGCAGCTTTAGAGAAATTAATAATTATATGAAGGGGTGGAAACTAGAGCTAGGTACTCATACCCAGTTCTACTATATTAACTATTAAGATGCATTCATGATTTGTGTTTTCTTAACTGCATGTTATTTATAATTTTTTAGAGCATTAGAAATGTTAAAAAGAAGCTCCCCCTGAAGAAACCATTTATGTGTTTGGTGAAATGTTTGTGCATTTCTTGGAAAAATAAAATAGATTGAATACATCTAAGAAGGAGTGCTGGAAAGTCTTTTTGTTCGAGAATCCCCCCTCCCCATTTCAGATGGTTGCATTGCACCTTGGAGCAGTTCCACCATATGTGTTGAATTCTTCTACAGCAGTGATATCTTTTCCTGTAGTCATCTAACCTCCAACCACCAGCCAGAAATTGTCCAAACTCCCAGCTCTGTCCATGTTCTCCACCTTGGATGGCACCCCCTCCAGAAGTGGTTCAGTCCTTCAAGTATCTTGGTATGTGGCTTGACAGAAAGCTTCACCTGTCTGCCCACATCAGCGCCAAGCTCTACCCTAAACTTGGCACCATTTACTGCAATAAAGATTGTCTGCTTTCACAAGTTTGCTGTGAGCTTGTCACCAAAATGGTGCTCCTGGTCTTTGTCTATGCAGACACGGTCTGTGGTACCACTCCCTTAGCCTCAGTGGCCGCACTGGACACTCTCTGCAACCTGTTCTGCCAGTTTGTTTACAGGGCCCCCCAGAGTCATCACTGCTCACTTTAGTCCTCTTTAGCCACTGTCTCTCTCTCTCTCTCTCCCCTCACATTGCTAGATCCACTGAGCCTCATTTACATCCAAATAGTGGTTTGGGTCCCTTCCCTCTTATCTTTCACCACTTTTTTCCCTCATCCTCTCTGTCTCCTGCTCCTTTCTCTCTAGGAACCCTCATACCTTTGCCATTCCTCATCCCCACTTCTTGATGGGGTGATCAGCTTTTTCCTATCATCTCCCATCACTTTGGAACTAACTCCCCTCTTCTCTCTGCTTCACTGCCTTCCCTGGCTCCCTCTAGTATCAGCTGAAACTCCTCCCCCTGTCCTGTTTTTTATCTACTTGACTCTTCCCCTTGCATTTTCCTCCTACCCTGGTGCAAGGGTGGCTGAAACACCTTATTTTGCTGCTTCTATTTCAATTGCTCATTTTGCATTTACTCCTGTAATTAATTAATGTTCTTTGAATGTTCTTTATTGCAACCACAAACTGTGTCTGTGCAGTGTATTTTGTATCCCCTACTCCCTTCCCACGGGTCACACCTAAAATCGAACCTCGGCTCAGTGTGCCTTTCCCAGTCACCAATTTTCAAATAAATAAATAAATATATATATAAAAATAAAGAACAATTATTTAAAAAAATCTAAATCTTGTAAATATCTTTTTTTGCAGGCATCTCCCTTTGTTGAAGTGACATAAATGCAACTGGAATCACGTGAACGAAATCTACTCTTCTCTAATCTTGCTAATCGAAGAACCAATGAGCTGACAAAATAAACCATATTATCAGATATCTTTTACTTCAATAGACTAGTGCTAACTCTATTTGTGTAATATAGTGTGTATTTTTTAACAATTTTTGTTTTAGCAAACAGTGGACCTTATTCACCAACAGACACAGTATGCACCAGCAGGGGAATCTACTGGGCTATGTAAGTGCAAGCTGCACAGCCTGTCTCCAGGAGACACAGGGAGCTGGCACGCACCCCCTGGTGGGCCTGGACAATCTTAGTGTGGCTGTGTAGCTCTATACTGTGGGAGGGGCTGGTTAGGGGGCCAGATGTGGGTCAGACTGGGGGCTTCAATCAGAAGCCCAAACTAGCCCCACAGTGGCTTCCCCACTTCACAGGAGCAGGGGCTCATGGGACATGGCAGCCCACCTATGAGCTGCCATGCCCCCAATGCCAGCCAAAAAAACTTTCAGTTTTCTAAGTTGCCCCCCCTACAGCTTGCCACCACCCCCAGCCCACCAAGGCACTGAGAGGAGGCTGGGGGCTGTGACTGTTGGGCTCCAATGTGCCTTGTGATGGCTGGTCAGGGGGGTGAACAGCTGTTATAGCAGCCCTCTGACTGGCATAATGATAAGGGCCCCCCCCAACAACACCAGCCCAGCACAGTGCAAATGGCATTGTACATGCCATGCTCCACCAACTCTCACCAGACATACCTACTCCTCCCCCTTGTCTGGATCAGCCATGCAGTTGCTGGGAATCCCCTGTGCATGGTCTCGGGCAGGCATGTGGACCAGTTGCACACCAATAGTGCATCCGCGGGTGTCCATTGGGCACCCAATATGTGTGTATCCTGGCCTTACATACTGTGTAAAAGCTGAGTAGGACTGGGATACCTTTAAAGGTTAGAAACACAGAAACACAGGCAATGACAGAAGAAAAAGACCAGATGCCCATCTAGTCTGCCAGGAGTTCCCTATCTGCGTAGGGCCCAGTATTTGTATTTCAATATTAAATTGCCATTTTGCACCACTGTATTGCTTTTCAGAAGAAGGACTGCGTTCAGGTCATGCCTGAAAATAGGCAGCTTTGCTGTCTAGCGCACCTACCCGATCAACACAAACAAAATAAATAAATATGTCTTATGATTATTTATACATTCCCCATAATAAATTGTTGGGAAGTGAATTCTTTAATGTTAAGAAGGCAACACCAGTATTGTGATCAGTACCCTTTACAAAGTGTCTGAAACTTGTTGGGTGTTACTTTGAGGGAGCTCTACACATTGTGCTGCCACTATACGTAGCCTTTGCCACTTAAACTGAGCCCTTTTATTTATTTTTATTTATTTCAAAGTTTTACCAGGAAAGGAATACTGAGCAGACGATCGATTCCAGATGCGTCCTGGGGATTCCAGATGCGTCCTTTTGGGAATACTCTGTCTGTTGCCTATTCACTTCTGAACCCAGTGAGCGAGTGCCTTGTTTTTTTGTTTTCCCTGCATGCAGGTTGCAGTATGAACCACTTTCTTAGAATGGCCCTTACAGTTTTTTCTTTGGAAAAAAAAATCTCTCTACTCTTTTTAAGAAGGGCCATGGGATTTTTAACTTTCACTAGCACAAGCACATGGCACTTTGATTCAAAGAGCTAGTGTACTTCTTAAAATGAATGTTAGAGTCAACCATTACCTTTCACATATGAGGTACCTTTTCTTTTCCTTTTGGTTGATTAGAACATTGTTTACCTGATGCTAATAGGTGTGATGTGTGGGAGAGCAGGCTGCCTGGCAGCTGACATATCTAACTCTTCCCGCCCCCCCCCCACTACATCATCAGCATTTTGACATCGCTGACTGTGAAATCACTGCTGCTTAGGAACAGCCACTCAGTAACTGCTAGATTAGTCACCTGTGAAGTCAATGTTAGTGAGATCACAGGCAGGATTCACTAACCACGGGGAAGGTCCCACAGCTGTGGGAAAACCTTGGTGCAAGGGGGTTGCCACTTGCGAATCCGCAAGTTACCCGCAGCTGTGGGTATTCACAAAGGTGGAGCCGGATTACAACCAGCTCATGGATTACAGCAGTGGTCAGGTGCTGTTGCCAGGGACAGCACCGCAGCTGTGGGAGGCTGTTATGGACTGTGGGATCTGCCGTAGTACCCTCCATAATGGCTGTGGCTGTGAATCGGGCACTCCGCGGCTGCAGCAATTTCGGAGCGCTACTGGGGTTGCGGTGTGGGACTTAGTCCCAAACGGCTTTGTGAATCCTGCCCCACATTTCTGGCGATGTTGTGTGTGTGTGTGTGTGTGTGTGTGTGTGTGTGTGTGTGTGTGTGTTTTGGGGGGGGTAGAGCTAGATATGTCTGCTTCCAGGCTAAGAGCTCTTTAAAACATCCAGCACAATATCACCACATAGAAAACTTTCTAATAAGCAAAAGGAAAAAGAAACGTAATTCAGAAATAAAAAAATTACAACTGACTGCTTCTTATTTGTATTATTTTCCTGTCTGTTTTGGTTCCACTAGCTTTGTAAGCTATTATCCAAAAATGATGCTCTATAAATGCAGAGTTTGTCCTTCAAGCACCATGCTGTGGCTTCAGTACGGTTACTTATAACAAAGGGAAGAGTGTCCCCTACAGCGCAATGAACACCACTTCCTGCAGCACCCAGTGCTGCTCATTGGTGGTCTCCCATCTGACCATGGACCAGTTCCAACCCTGCGGAGCTTCTGAGGTCTGATGGGATCCCTCTCCATTGTTGTAAGGCTGTAGGTATGTTCATTCACAATGAGCGCATGCCTCAACAACGCAAAGTCTCTACATTCTTAATCTCGCTCACACGCAAACTGCATGATTGTGGGGAGTATGAAAGCAAGCTATGTAGGGAGCCAGAAATGTTTAAAATGCTGAATAGCACAGAGGGATGAGGGGATGCCTTAAAATGGACAGTATTTTTCTCATTTTCTGGAAATTTTCCATGAAATGGTTATACAAGGCAGACAGAAGCAGCTTGTTTACTTACTAGTGCAATGTTACTCTGCTGAAAGAACAAACTGCGTCAAAGATTTATAACACTTGTTCAAGGGTCAGGACAGTATATCCAAAAATATATGGACGCAGTGCCAGACCTTTGAATGTGCAGTATGTGAAAGAAAATCCAAAATAAATGTGATGTGTGCCATAATTAGAAAAACATATATTTCTACACACTAAATCAAAACTGGTACACAGAGGAGTCTACAATTAAGATAATAGATCAACAGAGTTGTCCGGCCACATCAGCATTGTTAATAAGTTCAAGTTCAAGTTTATTGCAGGAAAACAAACTCCATTGAGCAAGCTCATTCACAAGGAGGTCCTGGTATACATGTACAACAAAGCTAACAGGAAACATACAGTAAATTCGTACAACAGAAATTCAAGTGCTGGCAAGATACATAAGAGACAAGTGTACAAGCGTTGTTCAGTGCATTATAATATATCATATCGACTGGGTCATCATACTCAGACAACAGAGTGCAGCTTCAATCCATATAAGGGTTGCGTGAAACACTTTTATAAAAGAGCTTCATGCACGTCCAGCTTTGACTGGCAAACTCACACTCACTATGTGCTGAGAAGGTAAAAAAACAAACTTTACTTTTTGTTTAACAGCATCAGAGAAACTGGTTGAGCTATAATAACCTTAGTGGTGATCTCAGAGATACTGTTATGGATGTAAGAGTATTGCCAGTTGCATTCTTAGGATGTCAGAACTGCTCTCCTTCGATTTGCAGTTCTCATGTCCTGGGAACGCATGAGGCAACACTTTTATAGCCATAAGAATGCCTCCCAGATCACCAATAAACTTATAAACTATATTCACAAGTGACTTGATTAGAATGGTCCCAGTGAAGGGCCACCCAGAAGCTGCATGCTGTGTTGCCTTATTGCCAACCGGGGTTCAGGAGCAGCAGCTGGTAGGGCACTTCAGAGAGGCTGAGGTGGCTCTGCCATGCAGCAGGGTTCCCAGCAAGGGAGAGATGGCACTGGGCTCAGGTAATGCAGTGACCCCCGTGGTGGTACATGAAGCTTGCTCCTACCACCGGGCATCATCTGGGTTCAGCATAACTTTTCATGGGCTTTCACAGTTGTGGGGGTAAGGCCATCAGGAAATGGAGGGTAATGAGTACCAATGCCCGTAGTCTGGGCAACAAGCTCCTTGAGCTGGTGGCCTTAATGGAAGAGGGATGCCTGGATATCATAGCAGTCACAGAAACATGGTACACAGAGAACCATGACTGGGATGTTAACATACCAGGGTACATAACCTACAGGAGAGACAGGCAGGGAGAAGAGGGGAGGAGTAGCTCTCATGTAAAGGAAGGATAAAAGCAACTGAACAAAAGAGTAAACAGGGAGGAGAGGAGGCACTGTGGGTCACCTTGGAGACTGGAAAGGGCACCACAATCCGCACAGGGTTGTGACAGACCCCCATGTCAGGGGAGGAATGGACAAGGATATGATGGAAGGCATTCTTAGAATGGCAGAGAAAGGGAGCTACTGTTGATGGGAGACCTGAATATGCCAGATGTTAACTGGAGCACATTTGCTGCAGCCACATCCAAGAGCAGGGCCATTCTTGATGCCCTACAGGTGGCAGGCATTAGACAGCTAGTTTCGAACCCACTGTGAGGGAGCAATCTTAGACCTCGTGACTCTCAAACGGGGGCAGTGAGAGGATCTCAGATCTAGAAGTAGGTTGCCATCTGGGGACAAGTGACCATCAAACAGTGTGGTTCACGTTAAACTCAGCTACAGAGTCAAGCCATACAAAAGTGAGGGTACTGGACTTTAGGAGGGCTGACTTTGGCAAGATGGGAGAGTGCCTCAGAAAAGCACTAGCAAACAGGCTAGAAGGAGGTGTGGAGCAACAATGGGGAATTATCAAAACTGCCATCACAGATGCAACAAGCCTTTGTGTGAAGCAAATAAACAAATCAAAATGAAAGAAAAAGCCACTATGGTTCTCAAGAGAGGTGGCTGTGAAAGTCAGGAAGAAAAAGATAGCATTTCGGAAGTATAAGGAAACACAGAAGGAGCAGGACAGAGAGCTGTACCAGTTAAGGCAGAAAGAAGCAGGGAGGGAAGTCAGAACAGCAAAGGCCCAAACTGAGGAAAAGATAGCCAACTCAGTTAAGAAGGGGGATAAAACCTTTTATAGGTACATCAGCGAGCGTAGAAAGACAAAGGGAGGGATAGTGAGGCTGAATAGAATGAACGGTGGGTGGGCAGAGGGGGACAGTGAAAAAGCAGGAATACTGAACGAATATTTCTGCTCAGTATTCACAAAAGAGGAGGGGGAAGTGCCTAATCCAATTAACAGAAGCACTCTTGATAGGGGTCGATCCCAGTCCTTTCACAGAAGAAAGGGTTCTGCAAGAACTCCTAAAACTGAAGGTGGACAAAGCAATGGGTCTGATGGAATTCACCCCAGAATTCTAAAAGAATTAAGGAAGGAACTAGTGAAACCACTGGCTACTCTTTTAATAAATCATGGGAGGATGGTGTGGTACCCGAGGACTGGAGGAAGGCGGATGTGATTCCCTTCACAAAAGTGGGACCAAAACAGAGGCAGGAAACTACAGACCTGTCAGTCTGACCTCTGTGGTAGGGAAAGTGATGGAGTCACTCTGAAGGAAAGAATAGTTGAGTACCTAGAGGTCAGTGGAGCACAGGATCCAAGGCAGCATGGGTTCACAGCGGAAGGTCATGTCAGACAAATCTAATAGATTTCTTTGACTGGGTGACCAAAGTAGTAGACCAGGGAGGGGCTGTGGACATGGCCTACCTAGACTTTAGCAAGGCATTTGACACAGTCCCACACAAAGATTGATAGTCAAATTAACCAGCCTGGGAGTGGGTCCCAGGGTGGTAGCCTGGGTAAAACATTGGCTGGACAACAGGACACAGAAGGTAATTGTAAATGGAGTCCACTCTGAAGAAAGGGCGGTTACTAGTGGGTACCGCAGGGTTCAGATTGGGTCCAGTCCTTTAATGTCTTCTATCAGTGACATTGCAGAGGACTGAAGGAAAAGTATGCCTTTTGCAGATGACACAAAGATCTGCAACAGGGTTGATACACAAGGAGGCGTGGAAAGGATGAAAAGGGACTTAGCAAGGTTGGAGGAATGGTCAGACGTATGGCAGCTAGGATTCAATGCAAAAAGTAAATAATGCACCTGGGAAACAAGAACCCAGGGGAAGAATACACAATGGGTGGGAGGTAGTAACAACAACAAAACAGGAAAGGGACCTGGGGGTAATCATATCAGATGACCTTAAGGTTATCAAGCAATGTGAGAAGGCAGTAGGGAGGGCCGGGGGTATACTGGGATGTATAGGGAGAGGCATCAGCAGCAGAAAACAGGAAGTTGTTATCCTTCTGTACAGACAGTTGGTGAGACCCCATCTGAATACTGTGTCCAGTTCTGGAGACCCCATCTCGCAAGGACATAGACAGGATAGAGGCAGTCCAGAGGAGGGCAACTAAAATGGTGCAGGGTCTGCAAGAGAAGCCAGATGAGGAGAGACTAAAGGAGCTTAATATGTATACCCTTGAGGAAAGAAGGAGAGGGGGACATGATAGAAACTTTCAAGTACCTCAAGGAATCAACAAAGTCCAAGAGGGTAGCATCTTTCAGAAAAGAGACTTGCAAGAACAAGGGGACACAATTTAAAGATAGAAGGAGGGCGGTTCAGGGGCAATGTGAAGAAGTATTATTTCACGAGAGGGTAGTGGATGCATGGAACAGCCTTCCTGAGGAAGTTGGGGTCTAAAACTGTGGGAGAATTCAAGAATGCATGGGACAGACATAAGGCAATTCTTGTGGGGGGCAGGAAGATAAAGGCTGTTGGTTAACTAGGATCTGCGGCCTATCCTGTGGGTAGGGAAATGGGCAGACTAGGTGGGCCTAGCGGTTCTTATCTGCCGCCAAAGTCTATGTTTCTATCTTTCAGTTTGAGCAATCCCTGTAATGTTTACTGTCCCTTTAAATGTTAATTTGGCATCAAATCACTCACAAAGTGTTTTGTACTTCAGTGGCTTTGCCTACACATTAGTTATTTTTGTTGTTTTCCTCATTACTTAGTTTTAATTACTTGTTTCAGTTTAGTCAGTGAAGTGGAGCTTTGTCTGGCTTGTGTGTGTGTGGGGGGTGGGGTAGCAGCAGTTAATAAAGCTGTGCAGCCAAATCTGATTTGTTTGGGTGGGGGGGGTTAGTTAAGCAGCTTATTTCTGTAATATTTTGTTGTCTTTCTACTTTCTTGGTACATTTTTCATTTTATATAAGCACATTAATTTCTGTGGTGTATGCATGTTGTTGTTTGCAGTAAAGACTTGGTCTAAGTGCGTCTTAAAAATATACTGAGTGAGGGTTCTGTTGCTTCTCCTGACACATTTCCCCCAGTCAAAGAAATACCTGGTCTAGGTGCATCTTAAAAATATACTGAGTGAGAGTTCTGTTGCTTCTCCTGACACATGTCCACTGGTGAAAAAAATATGTGGTATAAATGCGTCTTGAAAATATACTTAGTGAGGGTTCTGTTGCTTCTGCTGGCACATTTCCCCTTGTAAAATAAATAACTGGTCTAAGTGCCACTTAATACATTAAGTTTGCACAGTACCATGTTTATCCTGAAAATTCTGGTGTTGTTTTACAAGAAGCAAGATATATAGCACTGAACAATGACAGGGAAGAAAAGAATAAGTAAAGGGAGAAGTGCGGACTCAACAAAGATGATATACAAATCTGTTGTGCTAAAAAGTGGCGCAGGCACCAAAAGACTGTCAATGGGAAAAGAGAGAGAGAGTCTCCTAAGGAATCCGTGGCTGGTACTAGTAGTAGCATGGGAGTATTTGGCAGTAATTGTGGTATCACTGTAGCTAATTGTTTCTCTGCCAGATCTGTTGCAGCAATGTTGGTGGATGTTCCAACTGACAAGACAAGCAGCAGTGCTAGTAATCATGAAACAGTGGGTAATAAGGAGATGTTTCCTGGTGAGCATGTTGGAACTGTTGGTGGTGGTGCTGCTGCTGATGGCAGTGATCCAACTCATTGCATTGTGCCAGTGATTGAGATTGGGAAGTTACCAAAACCTCATGAGACCGATGATGAGGTGAGGTTGATAGAGCTTGTAGTTGTTGAGGAGGGCAGACCTATGGAGGAGAAGGTTACCATGGACTCATCTGATGATGATTACAATGTGTTGGACATGGATCCTTTATGGGAGCCTGAAAAGAAAAAGCCCAAGGGTGCTTCAGATACAGATGATGCCCATAGTGTGTCAACTGATTATTCCACCCATAAGGCCCCTCCCATCACTATTCCTCCTCATGCTCTACAGTCATCCCAAAATATATCATTGGCCACCCCTTCTCCTGTGCTGTCCCTCTCCTGGCACCATTTTAAAACAAGGCCATCAATATCCCTAGTGTGGGATTCTATGTACTGGACCCAGCTGACAAAGTAGTTGCAGTTTGTCAGCTGTGCCGAACATGAGTCAGTAGGGTTAAAAACGACATCACTTAAGCACTGGAGGTCAACATACACAACTTAAGGAAAGGCACCCTTTACGCTGGCAACAACACCAGAAGGAAGCAATTGCAGGGTGTCAGGGTCCATCATCACCATCCTCATCAGGCAAGGCAAGCAGAAGTGACAGAAACATAGAAACATAGAAACTGCCAGCAGAAAAGGACCTCTAGGCCCATCCAGTCTGCCCGTAGGCCCTATACAGTGTATGCGACCATTGACCCTATGTGATCAATGGATTTTCATCACTCCCTCCCCTCTCAAGCTTCCCTTGTGCCTGTCCCAGGCATGCTTAAACCCCTCCACTGTGTTTGCCCCCACTACCTCTTGTGGCAGACTGTTCCAAGCTTCGACTACCCTTTCTGTGTAGTGAAAACATCCTCACATTACCTCTTAATCTACCACCTTCCAATTTCATATTGTGCCACCTTGTTCTAGTACTTTTTCTACACTGGAAAAGGTCCTCCACCTGCACCTTGTTTATGCCCTTGAGGTACTTGAAAGTTGACAGGGCAGTTAATGGGGGCAAGGGAGGGGAGGTTGTGGAGGACCTCTATATAGTGGATGACACAGATGATTCAGTATTTCTGCAAAGTAGTGGGCACAGCACCAGTACCACCCTGAGTCCTAAAACAGTACTTACACCAGTACTGAAAAAAAAAAGACACTGGTGTTGCCAGTCACGCAGCAGCACATCGGTTTAAGAGTCTGTTACGGCGTGGGAATTACAGACACTTAGGCAGGAGGTACTATGCATAAAATAAACGCACGTATGCGTTTATGATTTTTTATTCAAAATCAAATAAAATTAATATTTACAGAAAGGAAAAAAAAAACAAGGTGTTAGCACACCAAAATAAACAAAACTCTGAAGATGACTCTTCCCTAGTCACTTCTCTTAATTTTGCCACTTTTTAAACCAATTCACTGGTATGAAAACAGACACACCTTCCTCCTGCAAGACCAGCAGCTCACTGGCCTACCTCTCTCTCAACATCCCTCTAGTGGTGAGTTTTTATAGCCTTATGGCTGATGACATCATGGCCAGGTGACCAACATCAAGGAAACAATTAGGCTTAATTGGGACTCATTTGGAAGCAAGCCCCTCCCTTATTTGATGTCACTGAAGCCTGCATCTTTAAAACCAGCCATTTTGTGGGCAGCCAGCCCTATAGCAAGAACTGCAGGGAAACCCACAGGTAGTTACCACTCTTTCTTTTCTTTTCTTGTAGTGACCTTAGAACCATTTTAGCACTCATTTTGTTTAGAATTGCTGCCATTTTTCTTAACCCTTGCAAGGGCTCTTACTAGGCTCCTTTAGCAGCCCTGCCACTATGCAGCACTTTCCTTTACTGCTCTAATGGCTGAAATGTGCAGCCATCAACAAAACATTTAATTTGGGCCTTTCCTAAACCCATTTCCAACCTTTGGCTATTTCCTTTATTTATCAGCCCAGTTACAACATCTCTGGGCTGTTTTCTTTGTACATGAATGTTTTATTCTTTATCTATACACTTATGTTTTGCTCTGGGCACTACTGTTAAACTGGGAACACTCCAGAAAACTCACAAGTGTTTTCACTATTTAAAAGTAAAGTACTACTCATGTTTGAACATATCTTCCACTAGGGAGAGTGCTTTACACTGCACTCAGCCCTATCTGGTGCACCGTAAGGGGGGTTTGAGAAAAGGGATAGTAAAGTAAGCAATGAGATATGTCAGGTTGGCCACCCTGACATGAAAAGAAAAGGACAGAAGAAAAGATGAAGAGGACAGGACAGTGTGAGAGAAAAAAGGGGGGGATCACCTTTTTATATTAGCAGGGGAGTAAACCTTACAGGGAACAGGGACCCAGTCCCCACGTGTCAAAGAACACTCCAATAATTCCAGCCTGACTACTAGAGCTGTTCGGTGCATCGACTACAAGAAAGGTCCAGCCTATGCTGCAGCCCATGTTTGATCGTCACTCCAGATTCCCTCCTAACCATGTGACTGCATGCGAGCTAAATTCAGCATGTGCAGAAATGTTGGCTCTTGATCTGTTGTCATTCTTATTTATAGAGAATGCTGGCTTTCAGTGGTTCATGTCACATGCCTGCCCAAAATGGAAGATCCACTTAAGAATGTACTTTTCAAAATCTGCCATCTCTGAGCTGTACCATAGTGTATCAGACATGGTAAACCATGCATTAAAGCATTCTTCAGCACTGTACGTACATCTCAGCATGGACTTGTGGACCAGTGGCCAAACAGCTGGTAACTTATACTTGTGCATTGTAGCACACTGGATACAGATACCTGGGCACAGACAGACTCTGGCTGTGGTAGAAATTGCTGGAAGCCAAACTGTGGGGGCAGTAATATGCCATGTGTACACCAAAAGGCAACACTGACCATGAAAAGTATACCTGGGTCACACATAGTGGAGAAAATTCTTGAAGTGGTCCTCTCTGAGCTAGAAGAGTGGCTCAACCCCCATTCACTAAAGGCAGGACTCATTGCTATGATAATGGCTCAAATGTCATGAAAGCATCAGTGATGGGGGATTTATCAGGGTGCTATGCCTGGCACACTGACTGAATCTTGTTGTCCAGCATTTTCCCAGCAATTAGGATATCAAAGATGTACTGATTGTGGCCCATCACATCTTTGTCTACTTTTCTTGCTCAGGGAAGGCATGGGACAATCTACTTCAACTGCAGATTAAGAATCACCTGCCTCTCGACCGTAGAAAGCTGTATGTTGTCACCAGACGGAACTCAACCCTGTACATACTCGAACGGTTACACAAACAGTATAAAGCAGTATCAGAGTATCTGCTACTACATATAAGCTGCAACAGTGATGGGGGGACACATCCATGTGTCTCACAATAGAGAAGTGGTGCCAAGTGGATGGGATCATCGTGATTCTTCGGCCATTTGAGCATGCAACACAGGCAGTGAGTAGTGACACTGCCTGTATCAGTCAGTCCATCCCACTTCTACATGTGCTGAGACATACACTCTTAATGCACAGTGACACCCTGAGGCAGGTACCTGCATTCAGGAATGAGCACGGGCCACCAGGGGTCAGTATGGGGGAGAGTGGTGCAGGATCAAATTGTCATCGGGCAGCTCTCCTCTCCAGGGAGGGATCTGTGCTTCCCTTGGCTCTCATCTGCCTCACAGTGGAGGCCAGTGAGCAGTGCAACTGAGGGAGCCAGGACGTTAGGCCAATTGGGTGGAAGAAAGGGGCCATCACCAGAACAAGAGGGCTCATGCGCACCTCCATGCACATGCCTCTCTCTGTCTGGGGCTCAGGTAACTGAGGAAGAAAAATTGGTAAAATCGGGGGCTGTGGCATGCTGAAGCCTCCAGACCAGCTCCGGGGATCTGCTGGGACATGCAAAGTGTTCAAGATCTCGAATGACCCCAGAGTCTGGTAGGCTTGGCGGATGATGCAGATGCATCCCACCAAAGAAGGGATAAAAACGTATAACTAAACAATTATGGAACACATACTGCACGTTAGCCTCCAATGCACACATTCAAAGCATTCTGCAGTCTGAGGCATTGCCACTGTGGTTGACCCACAATATAAATGAGGACTTGCATCCATAATTCAAGGTGGGCATCAGCAAGTGCAAAGTTGACCATACTTCTTACAGAAATTGTAAGCAGGGCAATTATGCTAAGACGGACACAAGGGGCCAATGTACCCAAAGCTGCTGGCCAGACACCAAGTGTTGCTGCTATCACAACCTCAGCACATGCTAAACTGGCAACTTGAATAAACAACTGCCAAATCCCATCTGGGATATGTTGGGTCAGGTTGGTGTGGCAGACATGGAGGACAATGAGGAGGATGAGTATAATGAGGAAGCACATCTCAGAATGCATGGTAGATGCATATTTAGCAGATACAAGGCACCTAGCCATTGGTGACAAGCCGTTACTATACTGTAGCAACAAGATTAATGAGTGGCCAGCACTGTCCTCTGTTGCTGTGAAATATCTGAGCTGCTCACCATCGAGTGCCAGTGTGGAGCGCGTCTTCAGTTCTGCAGGTGCCATTGTGCACAACAGGTGCACCAATCTGTCACCACAAAATGTTAAAGCACTAACTTTTCCTAAAATCAATGAGATGCACATCCCTCACAACAGGATAATTTCCCTTGTAACAGCACACCATGACAATGACGACAATGTAAAGGGAAGGTGCTGTCAGCACAGTCGGCTTTCGAAAAGTTACTAGCAACATCGATGCGGATGAAACTGTTATGGAGCAGCAATTCCCATCTGGAGACAATTCGAGTATTGAGAACTGTGAGGGCTGCTTCCTCAATGACATACAAAAGTAACCAAAAATCTTGTAATGTTTTCCTCTTTGTCCATACTCCTGTAATCACATCCCCTAGTACGTTATGCTGTATTATACAATTCCAAAAAATTATTTTATTTTCATTAATGTTACTGTTCTTCATCCACAACCACAAGTATTGTGCTGCTTGTTACACCACACGTGCCAAACTGAGTACAACCACAACATCACTTGCAATGATGAATGACTGCTCCAGCAAGCCAGACACACAGCAGCAGTGACGTCCATACCACCACCTCCTTCTTCTCTCACCATTGACTGTGGTCTGCGTGGACCATCTATTACACAGCCACAAACAGCATGGACAACCACGTCCTCAGTATCCTCAATGATGCTATATATAAAATGCCAATGTAACACCATTAGAGGCACAGGCTGCCTGCTCCAAAATGTCACAAGAATTGTCTCCTTAACCACCTGCTCTATAATTTTTGGGTCAAGACTACTTCTGCTGTGTTAGACTCCTCACAATGCGTCAAACAGCATGGTCCTTGTGACAGAGAGTTCCTGCCACTCTTGAGGACTGACCTTTTCTTAAATCTGTTGCAACAGTTCTTCTATTTCTAAGCCTAATCTATCCTTTACTATTTCTAGTCCATAAAGTTGGACACCTATGGGCACCCCCCCTCCCCTTTCTTGACTATGCTATGGTGTCCTCTTTAATTTTCCTTTTCCCTCTCAGGTCCTCATACAGGGAGGCTATTGTGGTGACATCCAAGTGCATGTAAAACAGGTTGTGTTCATTGTTGTTGGATTTAGTATGTAATAGCACTATGTCATAAAATACCTTGATGTATATACCTTATGTTTATGAAACCTGTAAATGTTGAAAATACCATGGCACTAGGTGTTTTTGATAATGGTGACTATTACAATAATTAAGTTAGTTATGCTTTTTAAAATGCATGTAAATTGCTGTAAACTGAACACATCTAAATGTCATGGTGATTTGCATATATCCCATGATGCTTTGCATTATGGAAGTAGGTATGATGTTGTATTTCTTTGAATCTTGATTTGTTGCCAGTGCCCTTTGGGGTAACCTTTCTTTCAGTGATTCTGCATTGAGGTTCTTTGTCTATAGCTTGTTTTTTTTTTTCTTTTATTTTTGGGCCCTCACTACCCAAGCAAGCAGGGCCCGCATAGGGTGAAGGTTGCATCTCAACTGTTAGATTAGAGCAGAGATCAGTGTCAGTAGGTGGTGGCTAAGTGCAGAGAAAGGACATACATAGTCAGTTTGCTGCAAATTGATGTATTGAAGAAATACGCCATTGCAGAAGGTTATTTCTTGTAGTTTGAATAAACATCACACAGAGATTGTGCGTTGTACCTGAAGTTTGGTGTCTGGTCCATCTATTATCCCATAACCCCTCCACAGACTTGGTGTGAGAAGTGGGATAACTTGCTGGAAGCATCTGGACTGGATGAAGAGGGACATTTTCTGGTGGCTATCGCCCAGATATCCCAGGTGGGCCAATGCCCCAGGAGTTGCCATAGAAGAAAGTATGTGGAGTTCTAACCAGAACCATGGCTGACAGATGGAGAGAAGCAACTGCCTGGACTGGACCTGAGAGCTCAGAGGAAGGCCAAGCTTGAAGACAATGAAGAGATACAGGTTGAGGCAGACTGGAGGTGTGAGAGACAACACCCAGGAGGTGGAGACCCTCATAAGGATGATCCGCTGGATGAGTGGGCAATGGCTGGAGGCAGACCGACTATGCAGAGAGGCAGAACACTAGTGCCAAATGCTCGAGAGGTTCCTGCCGGAGAGTTTGGATAAAGAGTCAGAGGAGGATTTTTCATGGGCTCAGTTTGAGGAGGACCTCCTGACTGAGCAGGATATTCCTTTGTTGCCTGTGTTTCCAGGATGTTACCTGTTGGAGGTTGGAGTTGCAAGTAAGTAACTTGAATGTGAGACCCCAGGTAAGACTGTGCCTAGTGATATTGTGCTAGTGTTGAAGACTCCAAGCAAGTAAGAAGAAGCCTATGAGGCTGAAGGGACTTTTTCTTGTATTGTTGCAGCTAAATCTATTAACCGTACTGACTGGGGTATACTGCAGGCTAAAGATGCTAATATTGCTAAAATGTTACAATATGTTAAGATCAAAGAGGTGGTGCATGTGTTTTATTTTTTTGATAAAAAACCTACAAAGGAGGAGGTGGGTGGAAAATAGACTGGAACCTGTGTTGGGGTAAAACCAAAAGAGTGTCTCTCCTCAGGTGTCTGTATCTGTAGCAAATGAAATGAATCAAGAGATATAGTGGTTTTATGTAGAGGGGCTGAACCTAGGACTGGGCCCCTGCTTAAAACTGACATGTCTGGTGGGGTTGGAGCAGATAATTACTCAGCCCAGAGAAATTGTTTCTGCGGTATTGGACTTTATAGCCATCTTGATTTTTTGGTTAAGAAATATGACATACATTCCCTAAAAGGAGATAGTTCAGGGAAGGTACTGTTAGTCTCTATTGAGAAATGTGTTAATGCCTCAGGGTAAAGAATGATGATATCCACTATGTTTATGATAGAATGTTTATTGTTAATAGGGACCCTGAGACAGAGCTTCTGAAGATGGATGGATGAAAGCTCCATCCCTTCCTGGGACAGGAAGATGGTAAGCAGTCTGCAATAACTGCTTCCTTCTTAATGTGGGGGATATGTGACAGGGAACTCCTGCCACTCTTGAGGACCGACCTTTTCTTAAATCTGTTGCAACAGTTCTTCTATTTCTAAGCCTAATCTATCCTTTACTATTTCTAGTCCATTAAATTGGCCACTTGTGGGCACCCCCCTTCCCCTTTCTTGACTATGTTATGGTGTCCTCTTTAATTGTCCTTTTCCTTCTCAGGTCCTCGTACAGGGAGGTTATTGTGGTGACCTGCAAATGTACGTAAAACAGGTTGCGTTTATTGTTGTTGGATTTAGTATGTAATAGCACTATGTCATAAAATACCTTGATGTATATATTTTATGTTTATGAAACCTGTAAATGTTGAAAATACCATGGCACTAGGTGTTTTTGATAATGGAAAAAAGTACTAGGTGTGTATTACAGAAATTAAGTTTGTTGTGCTGTTTAAAATGCATGTAAATTGCTGTAAACTGAACACGTCTAAATGGTATGGTGATTTGCATATACCCCTTGATGCTTTGCATTATGGAATTCGGTATGATGAAGTATTTCTTTGAAACTTGATTTATTGCCAATGCCCTTTGGGGTAACCTTTCTTTCAGTGATTCTGAATTGAGGTTCTTTGTCTATAGCTTGCTTTGTTTTTTTTTTTTGTTTTGGGCCCCCACTACCAAAGCAAATGGGACCCACATGGGGTGGAAGTTGCATCTCAACTGTTAGATTAGATCAGAGATCAATGTCAGTAGGTGGTAGCTAAGTGTAGAGAAAGGACATACATAGTCAGTTTGCTGCAAACTGATGTACTGAAGAAAAAATACACCATTGCAGTAGGTTATTTCTTGTATGTTGAATAAACATCACAGAGTGTGTGCTGAACTTGAAGTTTGGAGTCTGGTCCATCTGTTATCCCACAACCCCTCCACATACTTCCAGTGCCACCCCTATGGTCCTACATCCTGCTGCTACACATTGCGTAAAGGCCAGAACACCTCATGCAAAGAAACATGTCAAGGCCTATTTTGGTGAGCTGTGAAGGTAATAGAATTTAACTGTTGTTCAGAGACCCATTCCTTATCCTCCCTGCAGGTGGCCATGGTGGCATAAGCAGTCATGTCATCCACTGAGACATTGAAATATTTTTCTTACTGCCCTTGCGTCTCCATGCAGGTTTCAGCTGTTCTTCACATGCCAGGTCACAGACAGCATAGCACAGACAGCAGCAGCAATATAAGGGTGAGTGAACTATTTTTTTTCTTTTACGTTCTCAGCTTGTTTTGCAGGTATGCACTGTTCTTTGTTTCACAGAGGACCACTCAGTACTTTCATTCAAAATAATCTTGTCTCATGTTTTCACAGGGCTCTTCCTCTGTCATATGATGGTGTCTAATCCGCAGTCAGGCCACAAACTTCTTCTCTGTCAGGAGAAGAGACGCATTCTGTCGGGTACCCAAAATCATAGCAACAGGAGCAGAAAACATTTAGTTTGAAATCCGGCACAGTTTCAATTGAAGACCCCCAAAACCCACAAAAAAAAAAGAATAATGAACTTACTATGCTATGGAGTGTGGCAATACCAATGGAAAGCATTGTGGCAGGTCATCATCGCCAAAGCAGCCCATCATCTGAAGCATGGAGTTGCCAGAAATACTGCAAGGAAGGCATCAGACACAGTGACTTACAATTAATGTTTTATCATTAGTACAGAACTACTGAAACACAATCCAGCAACAAACACACACATACACACACAAAAAATATACTTACCTTCTACCAGGCCCGGCCAGCTGTGACCATGACAAGACCATAAAAAAAATGAAATACCAATAAATGCATACCTTCACATTGCAATCAGCAATCGTAATGTAAAGTATCATTCGAAACAAACACCTCCATGACTTCTAGAAGTCAATCTCCAAGATGAGGTCCTAAAAGGAAAAAGACACAAGTGAGATATAAACAAAATGATCGAACATTCCCTTGTCAGTACAATAGAACTGGACTACACTAGCAAAAAATACTTAGAACTGTTAGTGTGTGTCTGACAGTACCTCTCCAATGTACACCATCTGTCTGTCACTTAGGTAACATCAGCAGCACAGCATGTTCTCACGCCATCGGATAACAAAATCATCAACAGCTGCAGCGGTAGAACTAAGAGCACCATGTAAAAGCAGAACGTCAACTTGTATTTCTTTTCACTTTGCAGTAGCGTATGTGATTATAAGACTTTCTCAACAGGAGATACTCAATTTTACTTCACAGCTAGTTTTAGGGGACTTTTGTATAGCAGCAGGAAAGCATTTCTTTAATGGGGCCACTACTTGGCATTTGTGGCTAGCAGGAGGATACGTCTTAAGCAATAAGAAAAGACTTATGTTTCAATACTCAGAAAAGATGTTCATGTTTGATTCTTGTCGAATTCTCTTCCCACTTGCACACCAGTACATCAGCAGCAGCAGCACTGAGCAGCAGGAAAGCATTTCTGTAATGGGGCCACTACTTGACATTTGTGGACAGCAGGAAAGTAGAAAAAGGAGTACACAGCAGGATGAAATGAAAAACACTGGGATTCAGAAGTTCAGGTACTCGCACTGATGATGAAGCACCAACCGATGCAGAGATCGTTGCTTCAGCTCACAAATCCACCATGGAGGCATAGTATTAAGTGATTTTTTTTTATGTAATGCTCTAAAAAAACTGCCAGAACCTACCTTGCAGCCATGATCTCCATGTAGTATGGCGGTTCTTCCTCCACGCATGGGTGTAGCCAGACATACTCCAAGTACTCCATGGTGTGCAATTTTATTTAAGGGGGGTAGCAAATAGGCTCTGAACTGCTTTCTTTTTCCATGAAAACTAACAAAAGTTGTATCTATTGTGTCAAATGAGGCAACAAACATGGTCCTCGTGTACATTTGTATATTGTCTGGCTACACCCGGGGGGGGGGGTAGCAGTAAGTCCACTTGGTGTGCAGATCTAAAATCCCTGGCTACACCCCTGTCCACGAGATGGCATTACTAGCCAAGTTGTAACATGCCATGCCTTGGCCCCTTCAAGACTGTTGTCCATACGTACAGAGATGTTATATCATTATCATAAATCTCACGTCCAGCGCTAATTTTACAGAATGAGGCTAAATGACATGTGTTGTATATCAGTTAGTCACATTCGCATTCTGTAATGTTAACATAGCGCTCGGCATGTGAGATACTGGCTCCATACATATGGCCAACAGTCTTGAAGGTGAAAAGGCATGGCATATCCAGGCGTATTTAGCAGTAGTAGCACCATTTTGTGGAGGAAGGACCGGAACACTACAACATGATAACAGCTGCAGCAGAGGTTCAGGCAGTTTTTACGAGCAGTACAGTAAAAAAAAATGTTTTACCTACTACTATACCTACAGGGAGGATATGTGAGCTGAAACACTGAACTCTGCAGTGGCTAGGGCATCATCAGTGCTACTGGTTATCCTTTAAAGGGACACTGTCAATCACCTTATGTCTCAAAGTGTCCCTAGTTTAAAAAACACATTATATGATTGTTCACATTCTGTGAAGATTACTGATGTAGCTGGTAGTTTGATTCTGACTCTTGTTTTCTTTAAAAAAGTGAAAAACATACTGTCTTCCGTACTGGTGTTGCCACACCAACACAGGTTTGTTTACATTCCTTGATCAGCTCCAGCTGCATCTTTCCTGGACTTGGGAACACCCACAACACAGTGTAGCCCCTCATGATGCAGTGGGAGTTTAGCAGGTGACTGCTTCATGGGTGACTGCACTGTTTGGGGATGTTTCTAATGCTCAGGAAGTATGCGGTAGGAACAGTTCCAGGTCAGGATTGTAAACAAAACAAGGTTGTTTATAAATATACATTAGCATGCATTTGAGTTCTACTAAACAAGGAGACAGACAAAACAAACAGCAACATCAATGACATTCAGAGAAGGTAAGCAATCAGAAAATGTAGGTTTTTAACTAGAAATACAGTAATATGATGAAAAACAGATTGACAGCGTCCCTCTAACAGATAATGTTAGAAAGCGTCAAGGAAGGATAGCACAGACATTTTTGTGTCATCTTCATACACTTTCATTAATTTCTTTTATGAGGAAAAGGGCAAAGGTATTAAAAATGACAAGATGAAGGGAAAGATTATAAAATGGTACAGAAGAGATTACAAAGCTAGAACACTGCCTCGTATTTATTAAATGGCACCTCCACGACCATTACCACGACAGGTCTCCTCCAAAATCTCTAGCTCACAGTCCTGATTATCACACACCTGTGTGACAGATTGCTGGAACTCCATGACCAGGCAGTACAGGTCTAAAATGTTGCACTGCACTGACTCCAGCTCATTGGGTGCAGCTGGCGGTGCTGCTGCTGCTACTACTGGTGGTGCCTGTGCTGCTACTGCTGGTATTTCAGCTGTGGGGGGGGGGGACTGCAGATTCCATTCATCCTTGTCTGGGTGATGCTGATGGGTGGCAATGCCGAAACTGCCATAACTGACACCCTCATGCACAGACAGGCCACCACACTCAGTAACATGACTTGCGATTGCTATACATGCCTCCTGCCATTCTGCATGGTGGTTCACACAGAACTGTGTCCACTGGCCCCCATTGCCAACACGACTGCCCCTTCCCCCTCATGGACCACCTTGTAGCATATAGTACACTTAGCCATGCAATTGTCACTTGGGTTGCATTCAAAATATGGCCACATAGGGGAGGTCTTCGCTGGTGGGTTGTATTGATAGCACCCATCTGACAGCCCTGCCTCTTGTCCTTGGGGAGGAGATGGTGCCCACTGTGGGTAAGGAACCATGGGTGGGCTCCAGGCTGTTGCTGCTCCTGCTGTGGCTGCTCCACCTACTGTGGCTGCTCCACCTGCTGTGGCTGCTCCACCTACTGTGGCTGCTCCACCTGCTGCAGCTGATCCTGCTCCTGCTGTGGCTGCTGCTCCTGCTGTGGCTGCTCCACCTACTGTGGCTGCTCCACCTGCTGTGGCTGCTCCTGCTGTGGCTGCTTCATCTGCTGTGGCTGCTCCTGCTGTGGCTGCTCCACCTGCTGTGGCTGCTCCACCTGCTGCAGCTGATTCTGCTCATGCTGCTACTGATACCCCTCCACCTCCATGTTTTTGTGGGTGGACCTGCATCCCAAAAACAGCCCTATTTAATATGATTGCACGTGACTTGCAGTATGTCTGCGGTCCATGATGTCCAGCCAGACAATCCATAGCAAGCTCTAACAAGGAAACAAAATACAAAGAAAGAGAGAGACAGAGAGAGATAAAGGTACACAAGTTTTATGCACAAAACAGAGGTAGTTAAGTTAGAACTTCAATAATGTCAAAATAAAAAGATAGCTTGGTATTAATTAAACTATTAATATATTATTTAAATAAATTGCTTTCTGTGTGTCCTCCAGCCACTTCCAACCTCACTCAGCTCAGCAAGTGTAATCAAGCCCTTCCTGTGGAGAAATGTGGTCATGTGACCTGCAGAAAGGTCCCCATGTGACAAACTGTTTACCTCCTGTCAACGTCGCCTGTGTACCAGCTAAAGTGTCAGTGGCTCAGCAGGTAGCACACTCGTCTCTAAAGCCAGGAGATCAAAAAGCTGTGGGTTCTAGTCCCACATCAGGCCCTTGGGTTAAATCCTAATACTGACACTGCAGCATGAGGGGGGTGCTGCACTTCTGAGGTGCCGTCTTTCAGATGACACGTTCAACCGAGGTCCCATCTGCCAGTTCAGGTGGATGTTAAAGATCTCATGGCACTTCTCAAAAACAGTAGGGTTTTTTTATTGAAAAAATATAATACAAATTAAATTAAAAAATAAGCAATGAGAACAAATCATATACATTAACCAAGGATTACAAATAATTCTGACCCTGATCCATGAAATCAAAGGGAAGAAAACATAAAGACAAAACACAAATACTGACACCTAAAGGCAGTTCACAGATAGAGATAAATATTTAGACATACACAAATCTGATCTCATCACTATTGCACTAGTACCTAGTCGCAGACCCAACCCAGATGATACCAGGTCATTCCCTTACACCATACCTGAAAGGGAAAATAAACAAAAAACTCATAAATGTAATATGTGCATTAACCCCCTCCACATATTTTGTACTGTGGTGTAACAATGATATTTTAAATAATTTTGGAAGACCTCTATACGTGCGGTGTCGCACATTTATCCTACAGATAGATAAGGCATCCTTTGCTGTTGGAATACATATTTGCTCCTGGCCTGACATAAATACAATGTCATAACAGCAAATACTACTTCTAGAGCACTCTTGTCAAATGTAAGTAATCTTCCAGTAAATTCCCCCCAAATAAACTGGCTATAGATCAGGTTTTTAATCCAAGGCAATTACCCTCTGTGTGCTACAAACATCCATAAATTTACTGTATAGGTACATTCAAAAATAAAATGAGTCATTGATTCAAGTGGAGTTAAACACTTTAAGTAAGGGCAAGATCTGTCCTCAGTAGGCTTGTGCTTCCAATTTCCCCAAACATTTATCCTGTTATAGGTGTAAAGCCACACACTATCCCACATTCTTAGAGGGATTATCTGATTGTTTAACTGGTGGATAGCTATCTGAATCTTTTCTTCAGAGCAATTGTTTAACTCTAGTATTGCTGGCCCAGTTTGCCCCAAGACTAAATTATACAGTTGAAGTCTCTTTTATGATAAGATCTGGGCTTTGGTTATCTTCTAGAAGCTCATTTTCCTTGAAGTGGGTTTGAAATATATGGGTATGTGTAAAGAAGGGACTAATTTGGGGGGCTCCACAACCCATCTCTCAAGTTAGGGGCCTAGAACACTCCAGATCCATTCCTTACAAATAGATGGGTTCTCTTGGTGCCCAATTTTGAGGGTGCCCATCCAAAACAATGTGTGGGAAAATACTATGGGCTGGATATTCAAACTGCGCCATTCTGTGGCGCAAGCCCTTGCGCTGCTCAAAAAAGTTGCGCAGGGGTGTGACCGGGGCAATATTCAATGGAGTTGTGCTATTGAGCAACTCCTTTGAATATCGCCCCCTGGCCACAGCCACTGTGCATGGCGCAGTGGAACTTGTGCCACCACAAGTGGTCAGAGTGGAGCATTCAGATGCGGTGGTGCAAGTTCCATTGCACCATACGCAGCACCTGCAATATCCAAAAGGTGACATGCAAATAGGGCCATAATTTATGCAAGGTGCAGGGGGTGCCATTTGCATCTAATTACAGCCCCATCTGCATGCCATTAGCATGCAGGTGCGCCAATCCCCCACGACTTGCGCCTGGCACCCTGCCAGGCAGCAGCCATCGGGGACCGACACCCCTGCAGCCCGATCGCGGGCATGAAGTGAATCCCCCCCACTGGCCTGATTGCGGGCATAACATGAATGACCCCCCCACTGGTCCGATCACAGGCATAACATTACTGAACCCCCAACTGGCTCGATCATGGCATAATGAACTGAACCCCCACTGGCCGATCGTGGCAGAACGGAGTTCAACCCCCAAAGACCAATATCCTAGTGGTCCAGTGGACCATGAAGCCTGATCACGGGCATAAGGTTAACCCCCAAAGTCCAATTTCCTGGTGATCTAGTGGCCCCCCACCCACGGAGCCCCACCACCCCACTTCCCCATCAGCCGCAGGCGGCAGCACCCACCTGCCTGCTGCCCGCCGCCACCAACTGACAGTTGATAGGGCTGCATGACCATTGGTTCAGAGCAAGAGCCAATGGGCATGCAGCCCATACTGTACAAGGCAGTCCAGATATGTGAATGACACCGTAGGTAGGGCTGTACACCCATTGGACCACAGTGTGAACCAATGGGTGTGCAGCCCATACCGTACTACACATTATAGATATGTAATAGGATCAAAAGGAAAACTTAGGCCCAAAATCTTGGCAATACAAGCCATTATTGTTTTCCAGAAACACCCCATCTGCGGGCAGGTGACAAACATATGCAGAAGACATCCAGAGTACTTTTTGTACCTCTAGCATTTTTCTGAAAGTTGTGAGTTAAATGTATTCAATTTTCTTGGCGTTAGATAAGTTCTGTGATAAATGTTATACTGAATTTGTTTCAGTTTGCTATTTTTTGATACCTGAAGCAGATTTTTTGTAATTCTCTGCCAGTTTTGATTTGTAAGATTTGGGCCTATGTCCTTTTTCCATTTAACAAGAAGTTGCTCTAGGCATGGCATATTTCTATTTTGGCAAATTTTATATTGACTATCAATTAGTTTCTTATCATATATTAAATCAAATAGTTGTTCAACGGGGGAGCTCTCGGGTTGATCTAGGGTTCCTCTTTTATTTCTCATTATAAACCTAAACTGTAAATATATTAAGAATAAACCTTCGTCAAGCTTATATTTCTCTTTAAAGACAGAATAATCCATAAAGATACCTTGATGGAAAAAATGATCACTCCAATAAACCCCCCTTTTCTCCAGATCACATATCAATTTATTCTTTTTAAATTCTGGAAGAGCACTCAACAAGGTAAAGGGTGAGAAGATTTCTTTCCATCCTATGATCCTATGGGCCTTTCTCCAAATTTTCAATGATAATTTAGTGGTCTGCAACAGTAACATCGAGTTTGCCTTATTTTCTGAACTTAATAGTAAATTCTTATACATCTGCTTCTTAACTTATTTTCTTCTAAGTCTATCCAACTAGGTTTCTCTGTATAAGAATAAAAGGGTTTTATTTAAGCTAATCAAGCTGCAAAAAAATACCGTTTGAAATTTGGTAGAGCAAGACCTCCATTGTCAATGGAGGAATATAATTTCTTCAGACTAATCCTGGGGGCCCCACCCTTCCAAACAAAATTTCTTATTTCTGACTCTAATTTTTTAAACATTTTGTCCGGAATCCATAGTGGTAGAAACTGGAAAAAGAAGAGTAACCTTGGTAAATAAATTCATCTTTACTACATTCACTCTTCCAATAACCGTTAAGGGTAATAAAACCCATCTTTTTAAATCCATTGAAATTTTTTGTATTAATGGATTATAATTAGCATTATAAATCTTCTCCTTATTTTGTGTGATCCAAATCCCCAAATATTTAATTTTTTTTTTTTACCTCTAGATTTGTCCATAACTTAAATTCTACTAACAGAAAAACTGAATGGAAGGACCTCTGTTTTAGCTATATTAATTTTATAGCCAGAAATCTTTGAATTTTTTTTCTACAGACCACATTACATAAGGGTATGAATGCAATATATCCTCTAAATACAGTAATACATCATCTGCATACAGTGAAATTATCTGCCTTCGGCCTTCCACACATAGGCCAACAATTTCACTGTCCTGTCTAATGGCTTGCGCCAATGGTTTGATATAAATATCAAAAAGCAACGGGGAAAGTGGGCACCCCTGACATGTACCCCTACCCAGTTGAACTGGATGTGAAATTTGGTCATTAGTCTTTATACAGGCCATAGGGTTTTTATATATTTGCTTAATGACATTGATGAAACCAGTCACAAATCCAAATTTTTGCAAAGTGAAACAGAGATAATCCCATCCCACCCTGTCAAAAGCCTTTTTGGCATCTAACACTAGTAAGGCAGCATTTTGTGATTTTGATATTTCCATTATATTCATTGTGCATCTTATATTATCCATCAATTTCCTTTCTGGAATAAAAACAGTTTGATCTATATGTATAATTTTGTTGATGATCTTAGAAAGTCGTTTTGCTAAGATTCTAGTAAGAATCTTATAGTCAGAATTTAAAAATGAGATAGGTCTATAAGAATCGCACTTCCAAGTAGGTTTATTCTGTTTTAACAAAAGGGTGATATTTGCTTGAAAAAAGGATGGGGGGAGATCACCTCCGCTCATTATAGCATTGAATAAAGGGAGCAATATCTAAACCAAAGAATCTCTAAATGACTTATAAAATACGTTCCCAAAGCCATCGGGTCCTGCAGCTTTATTATTAGCTAATTCAGAAACAGTCTCCGTTATCTCATATATAGTAATCGGTTCTTCCAAATCCTTCTGATCTTGTTCTGTTAATCTTTTAAGTTCTAAACCCCTAAGAAATTCTTAATTCTCATCCCTATCCACCTTATTTTCTTGTGTGTATAATTTAACAAAATGTTTAACAAAGATATCATTAATTTGTGATGGGTCTGAAACTTCCTGACCATTTTCATTTTCTATTACATCTATGATTTTTTGTGTTCTTTCATCTTGCAACTGAAAAGCTAGGAGCCTATCCAGCCTTTCTCCCTCAAAATAGTACTTTGCCCTGGCCCTAGCCAAGGCACCCTCTGCTTTATTTTCTACTAAATTATTGATTCTGTCTCTTAAAGAGAGGACCCTATACAGGGCCTGCCCTGTTAATATATGGTAAGATTCTGCCTCTGCCAGTTCCGTTTCCAAGGTCTCCACTAAACACTGTTCAGATTTTGTTTTAAAGGAAATGTATGTAATACATGAACCCCTTAAAAAGCTTTTAATGCATCCCATATTACATAAATTGTTATTTCCACATCATTGTTACCTTTTAGGAAGTTCCCAATATCCCCCTTAATCGTTGTTATAAATGCTTCATCTTCAAGCAAAAACAATTTGAACCTCCATTGCCTCTTAACCTTACTAATATTAGATTGTTTAATATGCAGATAAACCGAAGCATGATACGAAATATTTATTGAATCATATCCAGTGTTTTCGATATTCCTTCTCAGTTGTCTAGAAATCAAAAAATAGTCAGTCCAATAAAAGGAATGATGCCTTAAAGAATGAAAAGAATAAAATTCCTTATCTGGGAAACAGGCTCTCAGGGGATCTATTAAATCCAGTCCCTCTATATATCTTTTAAGTAATGGAATTAACTTATGTTTACTCTCTTTAGTTCCTGGACTTCTATCTATCAAACTTAGTGTTATGTTGAAATCACCAGCTATAATATACGGCTTTGGAAACTTCGCAATTTCACCAAACATTTGATTAAAGAAATCTGTACTCCTTTCATTTGGAGCATATATTGAAGCCAAAGTAGAATATAGATAATTTTTTCTTATACCTATTATTATATACCTCCCTTCAGTATCACAATGCTGAGCTGTAATAGAAAAACCTGCCCTTTTTAATATAAAAATGGCTGTTCCTCTTGATTTACCATTATAACTTGAGAAAGCCCCATCAGCTCTATAAAGATTCTTAAAATACACAAAATCTCTTTTCTCAAAGTGTGTTTCTGACAACATGAGGAAATCTATTTTTTTCCTTCTGGATTGATTTATTATTGCTTGAATTTTGATCCGCTCCCTTGCTCTCTTCACATTCCATGTCATAATTTTAATTGAATCCATCATGACCTTTTCTATTTTTGATATTGAGCATGCAATCAAAAAGGCACCCCATTCTTGAGATCCACAGGCACAGAACACTAAACAAGTGCAAACAAAAATATATAGTTTTAAATATCTTAAACTGGTTACCCCCCTCACCAATTCCCAGAATTAGCGAATTGAAAGTATACATTTTTCCTTGTTTTTCTTTTTCATATGGTCTATTATTTATTTGGTTACCAAAAAAATCAAAATATTTCTCCCAGTCTACCCCTCCGCTTATCCCACCCCCCCTTACTCAAATTCTCCCAATGCAAACCATAGGACAGAAAAAAAACTATGGATACTTGGAATCAAAAAAATATGTGATATTCATAAAGAGACTCAAATCCCTCCTCAGAAAGTTTTTTTCCTTTTTTTCCTTCTTGATTTCTTCCCATGATAAACTGCACCCCCCATAAGATGGACGAAAAACATCTGGAGACACAGTAAGTTCACCAGAAGAGCTACTGGTGAGCTGGTATGAGACAACACGCTTCAAGAGTGCCCTTCAAAGGGAAACCTCTAAAATAAAAAAAGGGAAGCTAGATCCTACAAAACAAAAAGGGATGTTAGGGGAACGCAGGGTCATAATAGACATGTCTATTCAATCATATCTCCCTCATGTATTACAGAAATATTTTTTTCCTCTCTTGCCCTTCTTCATAGCTATCTGCTATATTCCATTAACAGATGGACTCCCATTTATTACTTTACTAAGCCTTTTACATCAAAAATTAACCATGATCCCCGCCATTTTCATTTTTTAACCATTCTTTAATAGTCCATTCCGCATCTAGAAGTGATATAAAAATCTGAATTATGCCTTGAAACCAAACTTTTAATTTAGCTGGGGGGATCATCACAAAGCACACATTCAATTTAACCAACATGCTTTTAGCATTCACAAATGTCTTTTGTTTATTTATGACTTTGTATGGCTAATCTAGAAAGACTTGATAGTCTTATACTAACATACTAATTGCCAGCAGATTAGGCCTTATGGTCTATCAAGTCTGCTGGAACCTCAGATCCCTAGTTGGGTGCTAAGGCCCTCCCCCCCCTTGTGTTCCAGAAACCCCTATCATCCATCCCCACCCCCCTGGGCCAGGCCATCATCTGGTACATCCGCTTTCTGTATCTGTCCCACCCTCTCTTGAAGCCCTCCACTGTGGATCTCTGAATCAGCTCACCAGGCAGGGCATTCCAAGGGTCCACCACCCTCTCAGTGAAAAACCTCCTCCTCTTTTCCGCCCTCACCCTTCCACCTTCCAACTTCAAACCATGCCCTCTGGTGATACCTCCCTGCTTTAGTCTAAAGATCCCCTCCATGTTTACCCTATTTATTCCCTTGAAGTACTTGAAGACCTCAGTCATGACCCCCGTCTCTCCTCTCCTCCAATGAAAATGGGCAGAGCTCCTCAAGTCTGTCCTCATACGTCAAATCCCCTAGTCCTCGTATCATCTTAGTTGCCCTCCTCTGTACCCTCTCCAGGAGCTGTATGTCCCTCTTCAAGTGTGGTCTCCAGTACTGTACACAGTACTCTAGGTGTGGTCTAACCAGTCTATTGTATAGCTGCAGAATCACTTCCCTGATCCTAGAGGTGATCCCCCTTACAATGCATACGATGATCCCAACATCCTGTTTGCCTTGCTAGCCACTCTCCTGCACTGCTCAGAGTTATTCATACATGCATCCACCATGACCCCTGGGTCTTTTTTCCCTGTTGAGGTCTCCAGCACCACCCCTCCCAGGGTGTACCTATGTTTAGGGTTTCCCTGCCCAAGATGTAACACCTTGCACTTGGTGATATTGAAATTTAATTTCCATGTGTGAGCCCAGCTTTCCAGGGTGTCCAGGTCCCCTTGCAGGCCAACCTCCCCTCTTCCCCCTCAACTACTGCTTCTGTCTTGGGAGTCAGCGAAGAGACTCATTTCACCCTATACCTCCTGATGTCCAATATGTATGCATTAAACAGGATCAGACCCAGGACTGAGCCCTGCGGTACCCCACTACTGACTTCTCTAGGGTTTGAGAGCTCCCCACGACCACTACTCTCTGGGTGCATCCAGCTAGTCAGTTTATAGTGCCTGCTATTTTAAGGCCATTTTACAATCTAGCTTTTTCAAAATCTCCTCTGTATCTTGGAAATGACGTGGTTTGATAAAAATGAATCAAGGCTGTGATCCTATGTATCTTGGATTTTTTCATTGCCCTGTGGGCCCTATCCAGCTCTACTTTCTTATCTGGATATGATCTCCCAAGGGTCTCCGTCAGGCCTTTTTCCAGAAATTATAGCTGATTTTCACCTTCCATATCTTCAGGAATTCCCCCAAGTTTTTAATTGCCCCTTCTACTCAGCATCTCCAGCTCCTCAATTTTAAAGCATAGTTTTTCTAGCTCCTCCGAATGTAAATTAATTTTCTTCTGGATTGGGTTAAAAGAATCCTCGAGTGTGCTCACTCTTTCTTCTAACTCTGTTGTTCTTATATTCATTGCATTAAACTTCTGAGAGAGATCAGTAACTGAGCTAGTCAGCTCTGCAATTGAGAGCTTAATCCCTTTAAAGCCTTCTCTGATTTCCTTTATCAGAGATTTAGTCTCTTCTCTTTGAGAACATAAAGCTTTTGGCTGAGTATCACACTGTGTATCCTGTGGTGCAATTGCCAATTCGAATTCCTCCTCCTCCTCAGTGAGCAATTCAGGCTCTTCTTGTATTTCTTGTAGCACCTTTGCTTGCTGGGATAATGAACCATGATATTCTATAGGCCCTTCTAATCCTGGAAAGTCGGCTGACAAAGAGCCACCTGGCAATTCCTTTCTTGCCGGCATTCCTTCTTGCAGTTCGGTTACACCTAAACCCAAAACTTCAGATCTCTCTCTCTCTCTCCTAGATGCTTATTTAAATTTGAGGTCGGAGATTTTAAAAAATTGAACAGATATTCCGACGATCTTTTCAGACCGCTTGCAACACTTATTATTTCAAAACTATTAATAGGCATTCCTTGCTTCTTCTGAGGTTCTTTTTCAGTGAGATTCAGATTTTCTTTTCGCATAGATGAACGCCGTGCTTTGTGAAACATTGCCCCTCCCCGAGGATCCTAAATATGAAAGAGGCAGATACGATTTCAGGATGCCACTTCTCCTGTCTACAAGTGGAATCTCAGCTTGAAGACACAAAACAAATGAAAGAAAAATTCACAGGTTCTTTCCGCTCCTGTTGTTTGTGTCCTGCAGCAGTTCTGCAACAATCTTCTGTGCCACAAACAAGTAGCAAACTGGAGTAACTATTTCACACAAGGAACTTCAAACAGCTAATATAAATACATAAGGGGTACTCATCCTTATCTCCCCTAGCAATTCATGGATCCTTTAGCTGAAATATTCTCTATTTGTGTTTCATTTTCCCCTCGAGGCAACATGCGTGTCTGCTCAGCTGAACAGCATGTCCGCCATCTTGGACCAACGTTACAATGCAGCACAAGCGAGCGAGAGTCACGTGATGCCGGCTCGGCTGTAACAGCTTGCGCTCTCACCTCCAGCTTCCCCGCGGCTTCAATTTCGTTATTTCGATTCTTCTTCGGGGCAGTAGCCATTTAGATTTGTAACTCTGCAGAGGATCTAAAACCAGCGATCGATCCGGTTGACGGTTTGGAAGTGCTTAAAGCACAATATGAGGAAAAATGCCACGCGTCATACGCCACCGGTCTCGCCGGCTAAGGCCCAACCTAAAAAGCCCAGAGTTGCCAAGGAAGGCGAAGGCTCTGAAGAAACTGTGCTACTGGACCAGAACGAGCCCTTAACCCTTGCTCAATTTTTAGCGGAGTTCAAGCCTTTTCGAATTGAGCTGGGCTCGATTGCTAATGAACTAAAAGCCGTTACTTCGGTGTTAGAGGATTTAACCAGGCGCATTGGGGATTCTGAAGCCAAGATTTCCTCCCTGGAAAGGAAAGTCCTGAGACAAGAACCTGAGCTTACTAATCTCCGTCAGAAGATCTCTAAGATGGAAGCTAAACTAGAAGACTTAGAGGGTCGGAGTCGGAGAAACAACGTTGTAGTGATAGGATTACAAGAAAAAGAAGAAGGCTCCGACTCGACCCTCTTCGCACAGAATTTCTTTACAGAGCTACTAGCCTCATTTTCGGGAGAAAAATTCATAATTGAGAGGACTCATCGGGTTCATGATCAATGCCAGCTTTGGGTACCTCCACAGGCTTTCATCGTCCGCTCTGAATTATCAGGAAAACAATTTATAATGCTTAAAACTAAGGAGAAAAGGAGCTGTTCTGGAAGGATCTCCATTAGAATTACCCAAGACTTGCCGTTACTGTAAGGCAGAAGCGTGCGGAGTATCATCCATTGATTACCAAGTTGATCCCGGCCGGTTTTAAGTTTAAGGTTTTATATCCCGCCAAGCTTCATGTTTACATTAATGGTCAATGGGTTAAATTTGATGATGCCGCTACAGCGCGAAGTGGTCTGACAACTGCCCTCCCGGACCTATTCAAGTGATCACAAGGAACTTCCAGAAGATATAAGTTTAGAAATCATTTGTTTTTTCGAGGTAAATTCAACATAAGTAGCTGCCCGAAGGGCCGGGGAAATCACTTTCTTTGGGCTATTTTCCTGTACATACTGCCCAACCTCAAGATGTTTAAGGTGGGACTCTGGATCTAACAGACCGGAAAAAGGGGAAGAGAATAGAGAAAGAAAGAAGAGGGAAGGGAAAGGAAAGCGAAATTCCCTCTCTCTTCAATCCAGGTGGCAGGATCCATATCCAGGTCTAACAGCTCGTGCAATCACGACTCTGGTTGTAAAGGATATGAGATGCCTTTGACTTTTGAACACTATCAGCCTCCCTGTTTAGGGTCAGTGGAGCTCCTACTTCCTACATGACTGTGTCGAAATATGGGACGGGGTACGTCCCTTTCCCATCTCTTAATTGGGACATGTACTTCTAATACCTGTCTTCATACCATCTTCTTGTGCGGGCTGCAGACATGCTTGACGGATTCAAGCAATTACTCTATTGGTACTATACCTGGCTCAGAGGAAAGCCACATTGAACTCTAGGGTTATGTTCGTTGTATTTTCTTGAAGTGTTTTTTTTTTTTTTTGGAACCTGCAGTAAAGGTAACTGAAGGGTCTGGTTGTAGCTCTATACAGAATATGGATTTATAAATTCGGGAGATGTTAGAGGACCTGGGGGGGAACTGGAAATAGAATGATTATCTAAAAACTGCATTTTCTTGTGGAATATAAAGGGGCTGACTTTAGGGATAGAAGGTTTCCTGTAAATACTGTATTAACGAAAACAGTTGATTAAACGGGTTTAATTGTATGGATACATTATGGGAAGAGCTGGGGATAGACTAGCTGACAGAGTTCTGGCTGTCATGGGCCATAGTGTGTTGAGAAAGGGGAGGGACATTGGGGATGGGTTACGGGAAGTTTATGGAAGTTCGCCTGTTTACTATTTTACTTACTGTTGTATTATATGGGGCGATGGGAGATATGATGATCTGGGATATGCAAAGGGTGGGTTTAAAGGAAGGGACTTCGTGGGAGGATGTGGTTGGGAGGATTTGGATTATTTAAGTTGGGGAGGGTATTTAAGGCCTGCAATTATAATGGTTGTGTAGGGTTTGTTATACAAATGCAAACTGGTATAAGATTCAGCTGAAATGGAGACGAGTGTTGCAATAAAGTTTCTTACATTGAACATTAAAGGGGCAAGAGATAAAGTTAAGCAATTTAAAATACTGAAGTATATTGATACAATGGAAGCCAAAATAATATTTTTACAAGAAACTCATCTGTTACAAGAGGAGAGCAATGCTATGAGGAGACTTCAGATAGGCATGATTTTCTCATCGCAGGGCACCACACAGAGCAGAGGGGTTATGTTATTATTCCATAGATCTTTGCATTTTGTACCCATTAAGGTTATCCAGGATAATGAGGGAAGATATATCCTAGTACAAGGCAAGTTACTGGGCAAGGTTATAGTATTTGGAGCAATTTATGGTCCCAATTCAGACTCTCAAGACTTTTTCGTTGAACTACTCAAGGCTTTACAACCTTCATTCACTTTCCCATGATAATAGCTGGGATTTCAACACAGTACTTGACCCTGCATTAGACAGAACTTCCAAGTCACAAATACTTCACTCCATCTTCTCGAGCCCTGGGAGAGTTGGTTGATCAATTGGGCTTAGCAGATGTTTGGAGGGTTCTTCATCCTCAAGAAAAGAGTTATACATTTGTTTCTCCGACTCATGGGTCGTCTCCTGCTAGATTATATTTTAGTATCCCGCACCTTACCAGGAATTCTTAGTTCAACAATAACTGCTGCTCTATCACGGATCATTCAGCCGTTGATCTTACTGTTTTCTCCTTCCTTAGTTCGTAAAAGTAATAGATGGAAGATAAATAATCAGATATTGAGGAACTCCAAAACAATCCAATACTTGTCGTCTCAAATTACAGAATTTTTTCTTTTTAATCCAGAAGATCAGTCTAGGCCGGATATTCGTTGGGGAGCGTTTAAGGCATATATGAGAGGCTTACTAATTAGCCTGGCTGTGCAAAAAAAAAGAAAATAGAGTTACTATGGAGGGATTATTAAATCAGATTAGGTTTCTAGAGTATAAATTGCTCAGTACCCCCACTGAAGAAGTGAAGGTAAGTTTAGCAAAGACCAAAGATGCATACCTTAAACTACTAGGGGAGCAGGCTGAACTAGCCATTATTAAAACTAAGGCAAAGTTAGTAGATCAAGGTGAAAAATGAGTTAAAATTCTGGCTAAAGCGTATCTCTCAATTTGAAGTTTCTGTTGATAGAAGTATTTTTTGAAGAAGGAACTATTAAAACTACCCCGAGGATATAGTTCACATCTTTCCTAATTACTTCACCATTTTGTATGCGGGTATGCATACATCCCGACCGAAAGATATCTCTTCGTTTCTAGATAAATTACCCCTCCCTACTCTTAGTGAATCAGAGCAATCGGAGTTGGTTGTGGAGATTACACAAGAAGAGATTGAAATGGCTATTAAAGGTCTTACTGCGGATAAAACTCCTGGACCAGATGGGTTTTCACCCAATTTTTACAAAACCTTTGTGTCTCAGCTATCTCCGATTCTTCTTAAACTATTCCAATATATTTTATCCGGCAAAGAAATCGAATACTCCTTTACCGAGGCACTTATAGTGCCCATCCCCAAACCTAATAAGCCACCTGAAAAAGCCAATGTTACAGACCAATCTCTCTGTTGAATTACCATATTAAGATCCTGGCCAAAATACTGGCCGATCGTATCTGCCAGGTGATTCCAAGGTTGATTGGCCCAGAACAAGTGGGTTTTATGAAAGGTAGATCCTCCTCGGATCATTTTAGAACCTTGGCGCATGTTATTTCGGCTTCTGAGGGGTCCGATCTGCCAATGGCATTGGTTTCCTTAGACGTCGAAAAGGCTTTCGATAGAGTCCACTGGACCTATCTTTTTGAGGCTATGTGCAAATTTGGTTTTCTGAGGAAATTTGTGGACTGGATTAGGCATTGTACACAGACCCTCAGCTAGGGTTATGTGTAATGGAGCTATCTCGGCTTCCTTTAAATTACTGGCGGTACGAGACAGGGTTGTCCCCTTTCACCCTATTATTCAATCTGTATATGGAGCCCTTATAAGGAGTATAGTGATGTCTTCTGAGATTTGAGGTATCAATGTGAGGGACTATACAATTAAGGTTACGGCTTACGCTGATGATCTACTAATTTATGTGTCTAACCCTGACCGTCCATCCTCAATTATTGGAACTTATTCAAAACTTCAGTAGGCTATCTAATTATAAACTCAATCAAGACAAAACTGTTGTTTACCCTTTAAATAACAGAGTATTCAAGCCTGCTATTACTACACTTGGTTTAGGTTGGGATGCTAAATCTTTTAGATATCTGGGTCTCTGCGTAACCAATACCAAGGTTAGATTGCGCCAACTCAATTTAGAAACTCTACTCCACACCATTAAGCTTGACCTCAAGAGATGGACACAATTATCCTTGTCTTTATGGGGGAGAATAAATATTGTTAAAATGAATATATTTCCCAGACTTTTTTACCCCTTATCTATGCTAAATATTTGATTCCCTTCGTGGTTTAAGAGGCTTCATGGCTAACTCGTGATTTTATTTGGGGTTACAAAAGGCCAGGATGTCATATTTTAAATTAGCAGCTCCCAAGATTCTCGGTGGTTTAAGAATGCCTCATTTTGCGCTTTATTTTTGTAGGCACATTTAAATAAATATGGGAGATGGATGTATTATGACAACGCTGTTATGAATACGGATATACCCCATTGTGGGTTCCTTTGGAGCTTAATCATTAAAGTGTAGATATTAACCCTAAGGCTTTACCTTATGTTCCTGCCCGTTTGCTTCCTTCCTTGTTGAAAGAATCCCCTATTGGACTTTCTCTTAGAATACATAACCAATTATGTAATTTTCTGAAGTACGAATATATATGGGACTGGGGGCAGCCTATCTGGGGGAACCCACAATGGAGGATAGGATATCGGTCTATTAAGCGGAATTGGATGCCTTTCTTAGTCTCTTGCTCCCTGAAGGATTTTATAAACATGGATGGGAGGGTGATTTCGACAGAACAGATCTTGGTGAAGTTCGATCTGTCTCAGAGAGATATTTTTAAAATATACCAATTACATCATGCTTTGATTCAGAGAGTTGGTAACAAACCGGTTTACTCCCCTTCCATCTCCTTTTGGGATGATCTCCATGCCTACGTTGGTGCCCCACATGCTATTTCCAAGATTTATTTAATATTGTTTAATTGGGCTTTTAAGGATAACCTTGCACCTACTTCATACTGGGCCAAAATATTTCCTGATATTTCATGGGATTGGACGCTTATCTGGCGAAACTGCCATAAATGGATCCAACAAGATCATCTCAGATTAGTACAATTTAAAATACTACATAATATTTATTATACACCTCAGAAGTTACAGGACTTAAAGTTAGCACAGGATTCTCTGTGTTATAGATGTGGCAGGGAAGGGGGTGACCTTCTCCATATTTTTTGGTTATGCCCTAACTTAACCCCTCTATGGAACAAAATCAAAAATAAAACGGATCCTTTACTGGGTTTAGAAGAATTGTTTACTCCAGAAGTATGTTTACTAGGTGATATGTCGGGTTGTAGGGTTAAACAGAGGAAATTTCATATATCCATGATTGCCTGTGTAGTTAAAAAACTGGTGTTGAGATATTGGAAGGATCCTCGCCTTATTTCATATTCTGAATGGTTGACGGAGCTCCTTTCTTCTCTTAGAACTGAGAGGATGATTGCCATACTGCATAATGAGCTGCCCCGCTATGAGAAAATCTGGTCTCCTCTAGTAACCACTTATTTATAAGGAATTCATAGTTACAGATACCTTTTCTTTTTTTTTTTTTTTCTTTCTCTTATGTATTTACCAATTGCAGTGCCTTATAAGGGAGTGGGAGGATGGGTGGGAGGGACGGAGGGATTATGGGAAATATTTGGTCTGCTTTTCTGTTACAAAGTATTCTGACTGTCGACTATATGATTCTATTTTGTCTTACTGTTTATCTTGATATTGTTCCCGCATTTGTTTGCTTGAAATGCTTAATAAAATGTTAATTGCAAAAAACAATGCAGCACAAGCACAATGTTATGACATCAGGTAGGGAAGCAGCAATAGAAGCTGATGAACCCTCAGAGAACAGCTCTCCTGTTTTCATGCATATGACCTCAGTAATAAATAATGGGACTAAGAAACCTAAATAGAAATATAAGCTGATTTGTGTCCAAATATTATGTTTTTCAACGTTCTTCTCAAGGCATCAGTGGCTCTTTAAATTATCTTGTATCTTTCTCCCAGGGACAGAGTATGCCTGGGAGTACTGGATTAGAGAGTTTAGGGATTTCTTTAATCTGTTTAGTAATATAGTAATCAAGATTTTCCAGTCCAAATTTAAGAGGCAAATGGGCCTCCAATTCTGCAGAGAGCTTTTATCTCCTTTTTTGAATAAAAATCTTAATATCCCCATAGAAAATTGTGGGTTAATTTTACACTCAGTAGTTATATCATTAAATAATAAAAACAAGAAAGGACTTGTCAGCGCAGCGATTGGATTTCCACTTGCAACGTTGACGAACCAGGTTTGAGAATGGACCCAGGTCGTCGGAGGGCCAGCCAGGGGAGAAGGATCAAGCATCATGCAGACTGCTCTCCTTCTCCAAAGGGAGGGTGCAGTGTGTGACCAGTGCTTGAGGGACCCCTGGTGGAGGCCAGGGGCACCACAGTGACAGGCACCAACAAGGATCTGAGGGGCTGGACAGACGCTTGTGTCATTGCATGTTCCCACCCCTGCTTGCAGCATATCAAAATGAAGATAACCAACTTAAATCTCTAAAATATACATCAATGTTTTAAGTACACCAATCAACACAATGAATCCATAAATGTCCTGCTTTCTTACGTGAAAAATGTACCATGTCCAAGTTCATAGTTCTGGTTATTGCTTGTCTTACATTATGCAATAGTTCAAAATGTGAGCTCATCCTTTGCTGTAGTATCCACATAAATCTAGATTGCCAAACAAAGTATTTAATAATCACCAAAATAATAGATAGTGCGTCCGCATGAGACTTACTAAAGGAACTATTAGTAGGGTCGTAAAGTAGTTACTGGTAATCGAGGGACCAAAACATAGGTTCCTGCCACATTTCAGCTAGTAGTCTCCAAAAGGGTTTTATATATGAGCAGGTCAAAAATAAATGCTGTTGAGTTTCCATAGTCTGACCACAAACATCTCTTGGACAATATCTCTCACTAAGCTGTTTATGTTTATTATTCCCCTTAACCCTTAATCTATCATAATTACACAACCAATTGCAATCCCATGCATAAGGGGGATTCTAATATTAGTTAATTGTTGGAGAACCTTGCTCTTCTGATTTCCCGGGCAACTTGGGAAGTCAATTTCAGACTAACACTCAGACTGCAATATTAATTTGTAAACAGACTTACTCTCTATTGCTACTAAATGCATAAGGATAAGGTCCCATTTCATAGCCATCTTGATACTATCAAGTCCCTACTGTGGGACTATATATCTATTTAAAAGTCAAGGCTTCCTTTCTTCCCATATAGGGAGACAAGGTCGAAGCCAAGATTCCACTAGACATTCACATGCCACTATACCTTGTTTCAAAGTGAGACTAAAATGATAAGATAGAAATATACTCAAATAAAATGCTGCTGAATGGATCATGTCCACCCCCCCCTTGGCTTATAGGATGGTATGTAAATTCTCTTTTAACTAGATTCAAACGTGAACCCCAGAAGGCTTGAAAAAAAATGATATAGAGACTTGTTATTACTCATTGTGCGGGTGGGTATTCATAACTTAGATACAAGAATACTGGAATTAATAATGTTTTGATTAACATTACTCTCTTTTCTTGGAAATTTGCTGGCCTTTCCAGTTACTCACCATCCTGTTGTCCCTAATCATTTCTTTCTCCCAATTAAGTGTGGAAATATCACCTGGTCCAAAATCTATTCCCAGTACTGAGATGGGTTGATTTGTTATTTGTATCTCAAATAGATTTCCCGTAGGAGACACTGGTGTGGACCCCATAGTCACTCCTTTATTTTTGTCAGTATTTATCCTTGAGCCTGATATTTCTGAATATTTACTTAATAAAGCAGACAAAGCTGTGTCAGAAACATTTGGTGCTACAGTTATTACCATGTCATCTGCATATGTCAAAACTTTAACTGAAGGGGAATTTGGAATAGCTGCAATCTCTTCTATTCTAACATCAGTAACTAGCATCCGAATCAGGATGTCAATTCTAAAAACATATAGCAGGGGGCTAAGGGGGCACCCTTGTCTTACCCCCCTCTGTATCTTGAATTTCTTACCCAACCACCCATTGACATTTGACAAAATAATTGTGCCATTTTACCTCTGCCTAATCCATGTAACAAATTTCTCTGGTACTCCAAAGGCCTGTAACACCACAAACAGAAACTTGTCTGACAATCGGTCAAAGGCTTTTTCTTGATCTAAAGCTAACACAAACCTGCGGAGGTGATCACTCTCCTCTCTGAAAAACAGCTCCCTTGCTATTATGAGGTTATTCTGCTGTTTTCTACCAGAAACGGTGCATGTCTGTGATGGGCTTATTACATACTGTGCTGCTTTGGTTAGCCTAGCCAGCAAAATTTTACTCAAAATGTTAAAATCTGTATTCAGCAGACTAAGCAGTTGCCAATTACCAATTATATTTCTGGGGCCTTTCTTGTGCAGTAAAATCAGAATGGCTTCCTGCAATGATGGGGCAGAGGCTGAGGTCTCTAAAACCTAATTATACAGAACTACTAGTACTGTGGCTAAATCTTCACTAAATGTTTTATAAAACCCTGCTCCTAATCCATCTTTCCCCAGAGCAGAGTGTATATAACTAACTGGGACATTGCTAATTTAACTTCTTCCAGAGATACCTCTTGAGAGAATTACACAGCATCATTAGCAGTCACCTGAAATAATCTTAGTGCACCTAGTAGCCCTTGGGGGTCCACCTCCCAAGGAGGATTACCAAACAGTCCCTCAGCATAGTTCTCCACAACTTTTAAAATGTCTTGAGGGGAATGTTCTGTTTGTCCTGAGGGAGAAATAAGTTCAGTGATTATCCTATTATCTACCTATTTTTTCATTCCTTATAAGGGCCTAAGGAGTCCTTATGTACCTGGGTTCCAGATTAAGTTCTTGGTTTAAAGACTTTGCCCTATTATATTGTATACTAACCATTTGTTTTTTTTTTTCATATTACTAGTCATTACACTATAATCATGGGTTGACATCTCTGCTTGAGAAATGAGATGTTGCAAATGATGTCTTATTGTAACTGTAAATACTGTATGTAGTCTTTATTAGCCACATACTGTGCTCTATGTTGAAATAACTCCTGCCATCCCCTTTTAGTGTCCTCCCACCATTGTAAATTATTATCATATAGCTCTACTACCGAAAGTCAAGCCACCCAATCTCGAGCCCACATTTTCTTCATATAAGGGATCTTCTAATAAAGTTTCATTAAGTCACCACTTATTTTTCCTACACCGGGGGACATTATCCCATGAGGTTTTTGCTTTAACAGCTACATGGTCAGAAAATTCACTTGGATGCATAGAAACATTCTTAATTTCTAATGCTGAGGATATAAAAATAAAATCAATGTGAGTCTTCTGGTTTCCTCTAAAATAAGTAAACTCTCTAGCATGATGTAGTTTCCTATATGCATCCATTAATCCAGTGGTGTTAAGTATCTGTTGTAACGTGGTTGTATCACAAAAGAGTTTAGAGGTCTGAAGCCCTCTATCTAATGTAGATGGTCCACAGTTGAAATCTCCTTACCAAATCAAAAGTCTAGATGTATGCAAATTAGGCTGGACCTCCTTAAATAATGCTACCCACTGGGCCTTTGTCTGTGGAGTGTATATTGCAATTAAACAGACTATTTCAGAGACATTAGATATGTCTAATAGAAATGCTCTGCCAGGATGAATGTCTATTAGCCTTGAAAGTTTAAGATGACTAGGCAAAAGTATACCCACTCCATCACACATGTCTGTACCTGTGGACCAAAATGAGGGACCGGAGGTCCAAGCCTTAGATGCTTGTTGTAACTCAGTTAGTTTTCAATCTAGTATCTTGAATACAGATAATATCACTTTTAAAATTATGGAGCGAGAGCAGTGCCCCGATCGCTTTCTGTCACTCTTAATACTATTGATGTTTAAAGTGGCTATTTTTAGTGAGTGCATTTACATTTTAGGAAACAAAGTAAACCCTCTTAAGTGCCTGTAAGATACAATTATGAGGGCCTAGAAGATCTGCGCTACCTAGTTCATTTAGTTATAGAATCCCTCCCACCTCCCTCTGTGTCAGTAGTGGAAGCAACTGATTATGTATCAGTTCCCTCCTCATCAGAACCCCCATCTGTTCCCTCTAAAACTAGAAGGACCTATTTGTTCCAAGTTTTTAAGGGGCCAAATGCTGAATCTTGTTTAGGTACTGCTTTCCCCTGTCTAGTTCTTTTATTTTGGGGTATCACTTTAAAGGGAAGGTCCTTGTCTCCTGTGGAGGGTGGGTGGCATTTCAATCTCCACAGATTCAGATTCTACATTTTGTACAGGAGTAGGGGTTTCTCCTACTTCAGCTCTAGGGTCAGGATTTGCAGAAAGATTAACCTCACGACTCTGGGCTGGAGGGTCTGGCATTATTGAAGATGTTGGATGCTCTACGTGTCAGTTGTCTTGTTCTGCAGTACATTTAGCCTGTTGGTGTTGTGCCATGTTTATCAGGCCTTCATGTGAAGGACAGTTCACCCTATTATGGGAAGCCCATGGACAATGCCTGTAGGCATATCCTGGCCATTCACAAATGTTACATTTGAATAAATTAAGACAAGCCGAGGTGACATGGCCAAATTCCAAACAATGGCTGCAATGAGAGGAATCACAGGCTGAACTGAGGTGTGCCCTGGACCCACACTTAAAATAAGACTTCAGCCAACCAATATAGAACATAGCACCTCGATCTTTCCTGAAGTAAAAGGAACTTGGCAAATGTAGTGGGCCTAAATTAATAGAAAAAAGCTCTACCCTAATTTTCCAGCTCTCATCCCAGATTTGCTTATTGCTAAGTTAGGCAGTGGCTTCCCAAGTATCCCACATCTTTGTCTTAAACAAAATAGTATGTCCTCTATATTTATGCCTTCATTTTTAAACAAAACTGTGATATTTTTGACAAGTGGTTTGGTTAAGGGGATGTCTTGAAACAGAATCCAAACAGGTTTATTTTTTAAAAGTCTGATACTGGCCCAAAAACAATCAAGACTTGAAATATTTTTAAAACTAGTAACATAATTCCCATTTCCCAAGCCAATCAGGGAAAATATGTCAGAAGAAAAAAATGTCATAGATGTTTTCAATAAAGTCCTGGCCACATAAATCTTATCTGGAGGTTTTCCAACCCACCCTTATACAGCAATCTGACCATGTTGCATTTAGGGTCTGGTTCGCCCTTGTTAGCAAACAGGTCAGAGAGCTTGAACATAGGATCTAATGATGGACCATCACGTTGCTTATTCAATAATTCCTCACTAGGCCCCAAACAAATAGGGTCCCTGCCCTCTGGAGAAATATTAGGTTGGACAGGTTCTAATGTAGTTTCTGTATTACTAACAACTGTAGGCCTAAGAGAATCTACATTTATAACAGTAAAATCATTTTGAACAATGAAGTCATTACACCGGGGTGCATAGGAGCTCTGTTTCATTCCAGTGTTGGTGGCCACTGCTGAAGGAAGGTTTTCAATCATTTTGTGGTATATGGGGTCATCTGAGTTTAGGATCCAACGACCTGACTGCTCCTGGGTCCAGCTGGCATCTTCTAATGCATGCATAGGAGACCAAGATTCAAAGTTTATTTCATTGTCACACGCTGAAGTTGAAATGGTCTCAGATACCCTAGAACCCCAGTCCTGTACTCTACGTCTGTCCAAAAAAGAGTATGTGACTTCAGGAGCACTGGATGGTTCAGGCCATATTTTAGTGACGTGGACCTGTTTTCCGACTCCAAGTTGTTGTTTAGCAGGCCTGGTAGAAGCTGTTTCAGAAGCAGGGGACAAATTATCTGGACCAGGTGGCTGCTGGCACACAGGATGATTTCTGTTTTCACTGCAAGCCACAACGGGAGCATCCCCCAGTTCTTGTTCTGACCTCCCCTCTGCCAGCAAAAATTCCTTTGTTCCAGTGACAGGCTGAACATCAATAATGGCATGACTCAGCACTTTTTTGTCAGCTGAGTCTTTACGTCCAACAGCTGCTTCCTTTGATAAGAGAAGCAGTTCTTTGTCAAGCTCTTGTGTCTTTGCTAGAATTTTCTCTTTTTTTAGCTGCAATAGTCGTCGCTTCTCAGAGCGTTGCTCCAGCAGAGTAGCAAAGTCCATTTCTCCATGGTTCTGAGAAAGGTATTAACAGATTTCCCTCTTACTCATCTCGCTCGTCACTGGGGCATCTTGACTTATTTCCACCTCTTCTGAAGAAAAGTTTTCCATAGCTAAATCTGCATCTATGGCTACCAGAGAAGAAAGGACAGGAGTGAAAGCATTCTCCCCGTCTTCCTGACGTCCATCTCCTCTGCTTGCTCCCCCATTGTGGCCATCCCTGTGAAAGATGGACAAGGGGTCCCCCTACTGGCAGAGTAGGGGAATTTCCCCAGCACCCTGGCCAAATTTCCCCCCATTCACTAAAAAAAAAATAATACCACCAACAGCTTAATCTCATTCAAAGTCAGTTCCCATTCATCTGTATCCCCAACCCCCTCCTCCAGGTTGTGCCTTAAAATAGGCAGAATATGTCTAGTGTACTTGCCCAGTCAAAAAAAAACTTTAAAAAAAAAATGAAGTTGACAGGCGAAGTTACAAGGCGAATTACCATAGGCGAAGTTGGGGCATCTATGTGAAACTTCTCAAAACTGAAACAGATGCGAATGTTGCGACTTTGCATGAACTTCACAAGCGGATTTAAACTTTGCGGCATCTCTAGTCGGAACAAATAACTGCAAATGGAGGATCAGCAGGCTACAACTGGTAGAATACCGAGAGCTTGGAGAGCTGACACTGAAGAGCAAGAGAGAAATTGCAGGACTCTGAGGTAAATATCACTACTACTAATAATGTTAAACATCGTACAGTTTAAGTATACGTGGGATTCATTATACACACTATTAACCTTAAATGCTGCGCAGTAGAGGCTGTTTGTATCATAGTGGGACCTGGATATGAAGGTATGGCCTCCTTTCTTATATGTTGCCAGCTATCCATGTGTAGGATTATTTTATCTTGTAACACGTATATAATTCCCTGATAGTTTTTTTCTGTATCTGAATACAGGATACCTATGGCTTCAAAAACTTTTTATTTATAGATCTGTTTCCGGAGTGGGGGAGGAGGGTAGCTTGTTGGGTGGTATAGTATAGTTGTAGAAATAGTTTCTTTTCCTTTTCATCTAATTCCTGGATGTGATGTTTTTATTTTTATTGTCTGTTGTTTCCTTTTTCTTGTGAAAAACGTAAAGTATATTCAATTAAAAAAATATATTAAACAGGCTTTCAGCCATTTAGAGAAACTTCTTTTTAAAGAAATCAATATTACTTACAATATCTCAACCCTAGAAGAATATGTCACAAGGAAACAAGCACCCAGAGGATTAAGGATCAGTGTTTCACCATCAAGTGGAATAGACACATTTCAACTTAAAGATGACTGGGTAAATGCTGCCCATGCATGTTCTAAGATATTTATGAAACTGTTAATCAAAGATGATACTTGTAAATATAGTGAGTTACTTACGGAACTGAAGCAAGCCAAAGAAGCAGTTGCCAAATTTAAAGATAATCCACAGTACAAGGAATATAATTCACAATTACAGAATAAACTTTCCAAGTACGATACAGAAATTGTAGACAAAAAAACCCTCAAAATTACAAAGAGATTATAATGATTACAAGAAGGGACATATTCCAAGTTGGCCCAGGAAAAATCAACTAGTAGAGGTTGCTCGAGGGTATGGTTTGAGAAAAACATTAACAAGGAAGTAAAAAACAGTTCAGCAAGTCCCCAGAGATATAAGGTAAATAATTCTGCATCAAGCACCAGCATGAGTCAGGGGCCTTTTTATAGAAGAAAAACCCAGACAAATACAGGAAAAGGAAGAGAAAAACAAGAAGAGTGAGAAGGGGAGGACTTGATGAAAACAGGAACAGGGAGAGCGCTAAGGGAGAGAAGAAATGATCTGGGGCCAGATTCACAAAACCTTGCCCGGGCGCAAACCCAGTTGGCCCGGGGCAAACTAGGTTTTGCCCAGAGTTGGTATACACAAAGCCCAGTTTGCACCCGCAAACTGGACTTTGTGCATGGGCAAAGTAGTGAGGGAGGCCACAATGCAAATGAGGGGGAGGGAACCTGCATATCCTCACAATCCCATTCACCATGGTTTTGCTCCATGCAGGAGCCTTTTCAAAGGTCCTAGCATGGAAGAAATTACCACTGACAAAAAACTGGCAATAATCCACACAAACTTAATGGCTGGCAGAGGTACTGTGGCCCCCCCACCCCCTTCCTGGTCCCCAATCTCCTCACCCAAGATATGTAAATAAAGTTTCCATAGTGTAGTGTCCCACCCCAGTTCCCGATCGCCCACACAATAATGAAAAACAACATTTCTATAGTGCAGTGTACCACCCCAGTTCCCGATCGCCCACTTGCTATTAAAAAAGATTTCCATACTGCGGTGGCCCTCCCCCACCCTGATCACCCACCCAATGAATAGAATACATATTTTCCATAGTGTAGTGGTCCCTGCCCAATCCCCAATGCCCGAATAAAAAACATTTTCCATAGTGTAGTGGTCCCTGCCCAATCCCCAATGCCCGAATAAAAAACATTTTCCATAGTGTAGTGGTCCCTGCCCAATCCCCAATGCCAATAAAAAACATTTTCCATAGTCTAGTGGTCCCTGCCCAATCCCCAATGCCCGAATAAAAAACATTTTCCATAGTCTAGTGGTCCCTGCCCAATCCCCAATGCCCGAATAAAAAACATTTTCCATAGTCTAGTGGCCCCTGCCCAATCCCCAATGCCCGAATAAAAAACATTTTCCATAGTCTAGTGGTCCCTGCCCAATCCCCAATGCCCGAATAAAAACATTTTCCATAGTCTAGTGGCCCTGCCCAATCCCCAATGCCCGAATAAAAACATTTTCCATAGTCTAGTGGCCCCTGCCCAATCCCCAATGCCGAATAAAAACATTTTCCATAGTCTAGTGGCCCCTGCCCAATCCCCAATGCCCGAATAAAAAACATTTTCCATAGTCTAGTGGTCCCTGCCCAATCCCCAATGCCCGAATAAAAAACATTTTCCATAGTCTAGTGGTCCCTGCCCAATCCCCAATGCCCGAATAAAAAACATTTTCCATAGTCTAGTGGCCCCTGCCCAATCCCCAATGCCCGAATAAAAACATTTTCCATAGTCTAGTGGCCCCTGCCCAATCCCCAATGCCGAATAAAAACATTTTCCATAGTCTAGTGGTCCCTGCCCAATCCCCAATGCCGAATAAAAACATTTTCCATAGTCTAGTGGTCCCTGCCCAATCCCCAATGCCCGAATAAAAAACATTTTCCATAGTCTAGTGGTCCCTGCCCAATCCCCAATGCCCGAATAAAAAACATTTTCCATAGTCTAGTGGTCCCTGCCCAATCCCCAATGCCCGAATAAAAACATTTCCATAGTCTAGTGGTCCCTGCCCAATCCCCAATGCCCGAATAAAAACATTTTCCATAGTCTAGTGGTCCCTGCCCAATCCCCAATGCCGAATAAAAACATTTTCCATAGTCTAGTGGTCCCTGCCCAATCCCCAATGCCCGAATAAAAACATTTCCATAGTCTAGTGGTCCCTGCCCAATCCCCAATGCCCGAATAAAAAACATTTTCCATAGTCTAGTGGCCCCTGCCCAATCCCCAATGCCCGAATAAAAAACATTTTCCATAGTCTAGTGGTCCCTGCCCAATCCCCAATGCCCGAATAAAAACATTTTCCATAGTCTAGTGGTCCCTGCCCAATCCCCAATGCCGAATAAAAACATTTTCCATAGTCTAGTGGTCCCTGCCCAATCCCCAATGCCCGAATAAAAAACATTTTCCATAGTCTAGTGGTCCCTGCCCAATCCCCAATGCCCGAATAAAAAACATTTTCCATAGTCTAGTGGCCCCTGCCCAATCCCCAATGCCCGAATAAAAAACATTTTCCATAGTCTAGTGGCCCTGCCCAATCCCCAATGCCCAATAAAAACATTTTCCATAGTCTAGTGGCCCCTGCCCAATCCCCAATGCCCGAATAAAAAAACATTTTCCATAGTCTAGTGGCCCCTGCCCAATCCCCAATGCCGAATAAAAACATTTTCCATAGTCTAGTGGTCCCTGCCCAATCCCCAATGCCCGAATAAAAACATTTTCCATAGTCTAGTGGTCCCTGCCCAATCCCCAATGCCCAATAAAAATATTTCCATAGTCTAGTGGTCCCTGCCCAATCCCCAATGCCCGAATAAAAACATTTTCCATAGTCTAGTGGTCCCTGCCCAATCCCCAATGCCCGAATAAAAACATTTTCCATAGTGTAGTGGCTCCCTGCCCAATCCCAATGCCCGAATAAAAACATTTTCCATAGTGTAGTGGCCCCTGCCCAATCCCCAATGCCCGAATAAAAACATTTCCATAGTGTAGTGGTCCTGCCCAATCCCCAATGCCGAATAAAAACATTTTCCATAGTGTAGTGGTCCCTGCCCAATCCCCAATGCCCGAATAAAAACATTTTCCATAGTCTAGTGGCCCTGCCCAATCCCCCAATGCCGAATAAAAACATTTTCCATAGTGTAGTGGTCCCTGCCCAATCCCCAATGCCCGAATAAAAACATTTTCCATAGTGTAGTGGCCCCTGCCCAATCCCCAATGCCCGAATAAAAAACATTTTCCATAGTGTAGTGGCCCCTGCCCAATCCCCAATGCCCGAACAAAAAACATTTTCCATAGTGTAGTGGCCCCTGCCCAATCCCCAATGCCGAATAAAAACATTTTCCATAGTCTAGTGGTCCCTGCCCAATCCCCAATGCCCGAATAAAAACATTTTCCATAGTCTAGTGGTCCTGCCCAATCCCCAATGCCCTAATAAAAACATTTTCCATAGTCTAGTGGTCCCTGCCCAATCCCCAATGCCAATAAAAAACATTTTCCATAGTCTAGTGGTCCCTGCCCAATCCCCAATGCCCGAATAAAAAACATTTTCCATAGTCTAGTGGTCCCTGCCCAATCCCCAATGCCCGAATAAAAAACATTTTCCATAGTCTAGTGGTCCCTGCCCAATCCCCAATGCCCGAATAAAAAACATTTTCCATAGTCTAGTGGTCCCTGCCCAATCCCCAATGCCCGAATAAAACATTTTCCATAGTCTATGGTCCCTGCCCAATCCCCAATGCCCAATAAAAACATTTTCCATAGTCTAGTGGTCCCTGCCCAATCCCCAATGCCCGAATAAAAACATTTTCCATAGTCTAGTGGCCCCTGCCCAATCCCCAATGCCCAATAAAACATTTTCCATAGTCTAGTGGCCCTGCCCAATCCCCAATGCCCGAATAAAAACATTTTCCATAGTCTAGTGGGCCCCTGCCCAATCCCCAATGCCCGAATAAAAACATTTTCCATAGTCTAGTGGTCCCTGCCCAATCCCCAATGCCCGAATAAAAAACATTTTCCATAGTCTAGTGGCCCCTGCCCAATCCCCAATGCCCGAATAAAAAACATTTTCCATAGTCTAGTGGCCCCTGCCCAATCCCCAATGCCCGAATAAAAAATATTTTCCATAGTCTAGTGGTCCCTGCCCAATCCCCAATGCCCAAATAAAAACATTTTCCATAGTCTAGTGGTCCCTGCCCAATCCCCAATGCCGAATAAAAACATTTTCCATAGTCTAGTGGCCCCTGCCCAATCCCCAATGCCCGAATAAAAACATTTTCCATAGTCTAGTGGTCCCTGCCCAATCCCCAATGCCCGAATAAAACATTTTCCATAGTCTAGTGGTCCCTGCCCAATCCCCAATGCCGAATAAAAACATTTTCCATAGTCTAGTGGTCCCTGCCCAATCCCCAATGCCCGAATAAAAACATTTTCCATAGTCTAGTGGTCCCTGCCCAATCCCCAATGCCCGAATAAAAACATTTTCCATAGTCTAGTGGTCCCTGCCCAATCCCCAATGCCCAATAAAAACATTTTCCATAGTCTAGTGGTCCCTGCCCAATCCCCAATGCCCGAATAAAAACATTTTCCATAGTCTAGTGGCCCCTGCCCAATCCCCAATGCCCAATAAAAACATTTTCCATAGTCTAGTGGTCCCTGCCCAATCCCCAATGCCCGAATAAAAACATTTTCCATAGTCTAGTGGCCCCTGCCCAATCCCCAATGCCCAATAAAAACATTTTCCATAGTCTAGTGGCCCTGCCCAATCCCCAATGCCCGAATAAAAAACATTTTCCATAGTCTAGTGGCCCTGCCCAATCCCCAATGCCCGAATAAAAAACATTTTCCATAGTCTAGTGGTCCCTGCCCAATCCCCAATGCCCGAATAAAAAACATTTTCCATAGTCTAGTGGTCCCTGCCCAATCCCCAATGCCCGAATAAAAAACATTTTCCATAGTCTAGTGGCCCTGCCCAATCCCCAATGCCCGAATAAAAACATTTTCCATAGTCTAGTGGCCCCTGCCCAATCCCCAATGCCCGAATAAAAACATTTTCCATAGTCTAGTGGCCCTGCCCAATCCCCAATGCCCGAATAAAAACATTTTCCATAGTCTAGTGGTCCCTGCCCAATCCCCAATGCCCGAATAAAAAACATTTTCCATAGTCTAGTGGTCCCTGCCCAATCCCCAATGCCCGAATAAAAAACATTTTCCATAGTCTAGTGGTCCCTGCCCAATCCCCAATGCCCGAATAAAAAACATTTTCCATAGTCTAGTGGCCCCTGCCCAATCCCCAATGCCGAATAAAAACATTTTCCATAGTGTAGTGGTCCTGCCCAATCCCCAATGCCGAATAAAAACATTTTCCATAGTCTAGTGGTCCTGCCCAATCCCCAATGCCCTAATAAAACATTTTCCATAGTCTAGTGGTCCCTGCCCAATCCCCAATGCCCGAATAAAAAACATTTTCCATAGTCTAGTGGCCCCTGCCCAATCCCCAATGCCCGAATAAAAAACATTTTCCATAGTGTAGTGGTCCCTGCCCAATCCCCAATGCCCGAATAAAAAACATTTTCCATAGTGTAGTGGTCCCTGCCCAATCCCCAATGCCCGAATAAAAAACATTTTCCATAGTGTAGTGGTCCCTGCCCAATCCCCAATGCCCGAATAAAAAACATTTTCCATAGTGTAGTGGTCCCTGCCCAATCCCCAATGCCCGAATAAAAAACATTTTCCATAGTGTAGTGGCCCCTGCCCAATCCCCAATGCCCGAATAAAAAACATTTTCCATAGTGTAGTGGCCCTGCCCAATCCCCAATGCCCGAATAAAAACATTTTCCATAGTGTAGTGGCCCTGCCCAATCCCCAATGCCCGAATAAAAACATTTTCCATAGTGTAGTGGCCCTGCCCAATCCCCAATGCCGAATAAAAACATTTTCCATAGTGTAGTGGTCCCTGCCCAATCCCCAATGCCCGAATAAAAAACATTTTCCATAGTCTAGTGGTCCCTGCCCAATCCCCAATGCCCGAATAAAAAACATTTTCCATAGTCTAGTGGCCCCTGCCCAATCCCCAATGCCCGAATAAAAAACATTTTCCATAGTCTAGTGGTCCCTGCCCAATCCCCAATGCCCGAATAAAAAACATTTTCCATAGTCTAGTGGTCCCTGCCCAATCCCTAATGCCCGAATAAAAAACATTTTCCATAGTCTAGTGGTCCCTGCCCAATCCCCAATGCCCGAATAAAAAACATTTTCCATAGTCTAGTGGTCCCTGCCCAATCCCCAATGCCCGAATAAAAAACATTTTCCATAGTCTAGTGGTCCCTGCCCAATCCCCAATGTCCAATAAAAACATTTTCCATAGTCTAGTGGTCCCTGCCCAATCCCCAATGCCCGAATAAAAAACATTTTCCATAGTCTAGTGGTCCCTGCCCAATCCCCAATGCCCGAATAAAAAACATTTTCCATAGTCTAGTGGTCCCTGCCCAATCCCCAATGCCCGAATAAAAAACATTTTCCATAGTCTAGTGGTCCCTGCCCAATCCCCAATGCCCGAATAAAAAACATTTTCCATAGTCTAGTGGTCCCTGCCCAATCCCCAATGCCCGAATAAAAAACATTTTCCATAGTCTAGTGGTCCCTGCCCAATCCCCAATGCCCGAATAAAAAACATTTTCCATAGTCTAGTGGTCCCTGCCCAATCCCCAATGCCCGAATAAAAAACATTTTCCATAGTCTAGTGGCCCCTGCCCAATCCCCAATGCCCGAATAAAAAACATTTTCCATAGTCTAGTGGCCCCTGCCCAATCCCCAATGCCCGAATAAAAAACATTTTCCATAGTCTAGTGGCCCCTGCCCAATCCCCAATGCCCGAATAAAAAACATTTTCCATAGTCTAGTGGTCCCTGCCCAATCCCCAATGCCCGAATAAAAAACATTTTCCATAGTCTAGTGGTCCCTGCCCAATCCCCAATGCCCGAATAAAAAACATTTTCCATAGTCTAGTGGCCCTGCCCAATCCCCAATGCCCGAATAAAAAACATTTTCCATAGTCTAGTGGCCCCTGCCCAATCCCCAATGCCCGAATAAAAAACATTTTCCATAGTCTAGTGGCCCCTGCCCAATCCCCAATGCCCGAATAAAAAACATTTTCCATAGTCTAGTGGTCCCTGCCCAATCCCCAATGCCCGAATAAAAAACATTTTCCATAGTCTAGTGGCCCCTGCCCAATCCCCAATGCCCGAATAAAAAAATTTTCCATAGTGTAGTGGTCCCTGCCCAATCCCCAATGCCCGAATAAAAAACATTTTCCATAGTGTAGTGGCCCCTGCCCAATCCCCAATGCCCGAATAAAAACATTTTCCATAGTGTAGTGGTCCCTGCCCAATCCCCAATGCCCGAATAAAAAACATTTTCCATAGTGTAGTGGTCCCTGCCCAATCCCCAATGCCCGAATAAAAAACATTTTCCATAGTGTAGTGGTCCCTGCCCAATCCCCAATGCCCGAATAAAAAACATTTTCCATAGTGTAGTGGCCCCTGCCCAATCCCCAATGCCCGAATAAAAACATTTTCCATAGTGTAGTGGCCCTGCCCAATCCCCAATGCTCAATAAAAACATTTTCCATAGTGTAGTGGTCCTCGCCCAATCCCCAATGCCCAATAAAAAACATTTTCCATAGTGTAGTGGTCCCTGCCCAATCCCCAATGCCCGAATAAAAAACATTTTCCATAGTGTAGTGGCCCCTGCCCAATCCCCAATGCCCGAATAAAAACATTTTCCATAGTCTAGTGGTCCCTGCCCAATCCCCAATGCCCGAATAAAAAACATTTTCCATAGTGTAGTGGTCCCTGCCCAATCCCCAATCAGCAATCTCTCATGAAAAAAAATTTCCGTAGTGTAGAAGTCCCACCCCATTCCCAGATACCCAAACCTGTGAAACAGTCAAAAGCCCTGGCAGTCTAGTGGACCCCAACCTGGTAATGGAGAGTCTGACCACCCACTCCCCCCCCAGCCCGACCCACAGTCGGCGACCAGTACAGCCCACCACTCACCCCCATGGCTGGCTGCTGACTGAGCTCTCAATAACCGCACAGTACTGTATAGAGTATGGCCTAGGGTTGTCAGAACCCACTGAAGTTCTGGGTTCTGGTTCTAGTCTAGAACTTTGGAAAAAGTTCTAGGGTTCTAATCTTTTTTAGAACCTATTAGAACTCGAACCCTGTTTCTTTTACTTGGGTTGCAAATAGTGAAGATAATATTGAAATACATGTCATGAAATTGTGAACAAAAAGAAGTGAGATCTGTTCATTATAAAGGGAAAGAGAGATGATTATGTGTGACTTTGAAATGGCTACAGCTAGGTTTGTATGTGCTTTCTTCTGTTTGCTAAAGCCAGCCACTTAAAGGTGCTAATAGGGCCACCCATACGTTAAACGTTTTCCTACTGAAGCTGGATGAGATTTCCTGAGTGCAAAAAAAGAAAAAACAAAAAATCAATAGCTGTATTTATTTATTCACTTGAAGATGATATACTCACCAACTTTCTTCAATGGAGTGGGGTGGTATGGTTGGGGAAGGGGGCTGGAAATCTCCCACAGGGTTGCACCAAGCACTGGGGCCGGGGGTATAGGGAAAGGAGTGCAGGAGAATACTAAGGGGTCACATAGGGACCCTGGCAGAGGGGGCCCAAAAGGACACTACCAAGGAAGCAGGCAGGTAACTGGGGACCCTCATAAAGGGGGGATGGAGGGACAACATTCTCAGGGAAGTAGGCGGATAGCCAGTGCTGGACAGAAGGAAGCAAGGCAGGGAGGTGGATCAGACCTTATACTTAGTAACCGCTTCAATTCTCTTCTACTGCTCAAGGATGAGGGGGGTGATGTAGCCATGACAGAGGTGGTTAGAGACGGAAAGGGAGTGGGAGGCAGGAGGCAGGGGCCAGATAGCAGGAAGAACAGGGGGGGACCTGGAATGCAGGAGAATGGGGGGAGCAGTGAATCAGAGCAGGAGGGGCAGGGGGAAGAGGGAGGAAAGCGCAAGGAGAAGGACCAGTTGGGAGGAAAGGTAAAGGAGAAGGACCAGAAGTACAAGGAGGATTCAGTAAAGGGAGCTGAGGGTTTAGGCCAGGGGAGCACGACGAGCAAGGAGGAACTAAATGGAGACAGGAAGGAAGGGAGGATGAGCCAGGCTAGTTTAGCAGATGGGGGAGAAGGACCAGTTGCGAGCAGTGAGGGGGGAATTAGCAAGGTACAGAAGGATACTCAGGAGGAGGAGAGCAGTGATTGGAGGGAGGGAGTGGCCATGGTAAATAAGGAGCGGCATGTGGCACACAGATAGGGGAGAACAGGGAGCCAGCTGGGTGAAGGGCCGGTAGAAAGGATGAGGACATGGAAGGGGGGAATGGAGGAAAAGGAGTGGTCAGAGTGCTCCTGCTGGGGGATTCTATGATCAGGGGTATCAAATGGGATAGGGAGGGAAGCCTGGCCAGTTAGAACAAGATGCTTCCCTGGACTAACAGTGCACAGGCTAAGCACGAGGTATATCAGCTGGCAAAGGACTGTGGGGTTCCCAGACATACTGGTCCACCTGGGCACAAATGACATTGAGGGAAATAGCGAGCTAGAGATACAGGCAAGATTCAGGGAGCTCGCCAGGGTCTGTCATGACATAGGATGCAGTTTCCTTCTCAGAAATCCTGCCAGTGCCAAGGGCTAGTGGGGAACACAAAAGAAAAATTAGGGAGATAAACCAGTGGCTCAGGGAGTGGTGTGAGGCCAGAGGGTATGGGTTGATGGGGATTGGGGAGACCTGGGAGGATAAGGAGCTGTATGCTAGAGATAGACTACATCTCAATTTGAGGAGGGAATCCTTAAGTTGAAAATAGAGGAGTTCATTGGTGAAAAGTGGGGTTTAAACTTGTGAAGGGGGTGGGATGGGAGAAAAGGCAGTCAAGGGATGCCAATAAAGGAGGGACTCTGTCTCCACCCCTGGGGAGCTGGAGGATTGCAGGAAAGACCAACTGGCAAAGTGCAGACCAGGAGAAAACAGAATCCCAAGGAACACGAGCAGGGAAATGGAACTATAGGGAAAGGGTGGAAGGTAGTCTCTGCTAAATGCCAGGAGCTTGGGCAATAAAATGCCTGAGCTCCAGGCGATGTTAACTGAGGAGCAGTGGATGTGGCAGCGGTCACTGAGACTTGGGCCACTGCAAGACATGACTGGGACCTGAACCTGGAGGGTTACACTATGTTCAGGAAGGACAGGGGAGGGAAGGGAGGAGGGTAGCAATGATAGTCAAAACTGCATTGGCATAGTGGGAGTAGAGGAGGCGGAGGGAACCGTGGAGGCGATTTGGTCACCTTGATAACAGGGGGGCAAGAGTAAAAATAGGAGTGGTGTATAGACCCCTGCCTGGCGGAGGAGCTGGAGGACAGTCTGGTGGCAGATGTTAGGAGACACTGCAGACTGGGCAGAGGAAAGGTGGTGTGGGACTTAAACATGCCAGGAACAGACTGGGAGACTATGACATCCTCTGTGACCAGGGAACAGAGGTTGTTGGATGTCTTTCAAGACGCGTTCCTAACTCAGCAGGTGAGGAACCGACCAGGGAGGCACGGGTACTGGATGTGGTCCTGGCAGACAGTGACCAGATTGGTGGCCTGGAGGTAAGGGACCCATTGGCGGGGAGTGACCATGCCACGGTCTGGTTCTGCCTGGACCTAGGAGGGGTAGAAGGCTGCACAAAGACGGAAGTAACCGACTTCAGGGGGTGGATTTTAAGGAAATGGGAAGGATCCTTAAGGAGCATTTGGATGGGATTGGGTCAGACATGGACGCTGATAGTAGGTGGGAAATCATCAGGAGAGGGGTGCAGGATGCTACCAGCACCTGTGCAAGAGTAAGATGAAAATGCAGTAGGGCCCAAAAACTCTGTTGGTGGACCAGGGAGGTCCAGGAGGTGGTGCGGGGAAAGAAAGCAGCCTATATGAAATTCAAGTGCTCAAGCAGTGAAAGGGATCGAGGGGAGTATGAGCTGAGGGCTAGAAGGGCCACTAGAGTGGTGAGGGTGACTAAGGCAAGGAAGGAGCAGAACCTGGCCAGGGAAATTAGGAGAGGGAAAAAGGGGTTCTTTAGATACATTGGGGAAAGACGAAGGGTGAAGGGGCAGATTAGCAGGATTAAATCGGGGAAGAGACGGGCACAAGACCCAGAGGAGCAGGCTGAGGTACTAAATGAGTACTTCACCTCAGTTTTCACCAGGAAAATGGGATGCTGCATCATACATGGGAGGAGACAGAGATAATGAGGAGGGGGCCCTTACCAATCGGGCAGGTCTGGGAGAGGGGCATCACTGGCAGGTGGGGGAGGGCTAAGCAAGGAGAAGAGGTACTGAAGTGAAATCACAGCAGAGAGAGGAGGGAAGTTCCTCAGCTCCCCTTAAGACGGAGAAAGCACCTGGGCCGGATAAATTACATCCTAGAGTGCTGAAGGAACTTGCAGCTGTCCTGGTGAAACCCTGGCAGAACTTTTCACCATCTCTCTGAGGACAGGGTGGGTGCCCCAAGACTGGAAGGTGGCGCATGTAGTGCCTATCCACAAGGGGGGATCAAGGGAGGTGGCAGGGAACTACAGGCCTGTCAGCCTGACATCAGTGGTGGGCAAGGTGATGGAGGGCATTGTCAAGGAGAGGCTAGGGGGGGACCTGGATAAGTCAGGGTGCCTGGACGATAGACAGCATGGATTCATCCCGGGGAAATCGTGTCAGACAAACCTGGTGGAGTTCTATGACTGGGTGACAAGTGCCTTGGACCTGGGTAAACCAGTGGATGTCCTCTTCTAGACTTCAGCAAGGCATTTGACTCTGTTCCTCACGTGGGCCTGTTGGATAAACTGGGAGAAATGGGGGTGGGAAACCAGATGATCCGGATGGATAGGCAATTGGCTCCAGGACCGGACCCAGAGGGGCGAGTTGGTGGGATAGTCTCTTCCCCAAGGAGGGTCATTAGTGGGGTCCCACAGGGATCAGTCCTTGGGCCCCTTCTGTTCAACGCCTACGTATCTGACATAAGGACAGGAATCAGGAGTGAGATGAGTCTCTTTGCAGATGACTCGAAACTGGGGGCGGTGGTGGATGGGGAGGAGGGGAGGGTGGCCCTGCAGGGGGACCTGGAGGCTCTGGAAAGATGGTCTAGAAAGTGGAAGCTGAGGTTTAATGCAGGGAAATGCAAGGTACTCCACCTGGGGGCCAGAAACCCAGGCCAAGTGTACACCCTGGGGGGGAATACTACAAGTCTCAATGGCTGAGAGGGACCTGGGGTGGTGGTGGATGTCAAGATGAACAACTCTGAGACTTGTAGGAGGGCAGCAGCCAGGCCAACAGGATGCTGGGATGATCGCTGAGGGGATCACCTCCAGAAGGAGGGAAGTGATACTCCTCTGTGTAACTGCTTGGTGAGGCTCGCACCTGGAGTACTGTCTCGTATAGTTTTGGAGGCTTGACTTAAAGAGAGATATTAACCTCCTGAGAGGGTCCAGAGGAGGGCAACCAAATGATTTGGGGCTTGGGGGACAGGACCCATGAGGAGAGAGGTCAAGAGCTAAATATGTACACTTTGGAAGAGAGAAGGGACCAGGGGGACATGATAGAGGTCTTCAGGTACATGAAGAGGGTAAATAGGGAGGAACAGTGAGGGTGCTTGAGGAAGGAGGAGGGGCCACTAGAGGGCATGGGTGGAAGCTGGGGGGGGAAGATTCAGGGGAGAAAGGAGGAGGTGCTACTCACTGAGAGGGTGATAGAGCCATGGAATGCACTACCTAGGGGCTGGTGGAGGCAGAGACAGTGGAGGGTTCAAGAGGGGTGGGACAGGTACAGGGAAGGGTTCAGGAAGCAAAATCCAATGCAGCAAGAATATCCGGAACTGGGAAGGGAGAAGCCAGAGAAGGCGAGGGGGACAGCAAGGTCAGCACCCAGGGTGGGGGCTGACCAAACGAGCAGACACGAAAGACCATTAGGCCTATTCTGCTGGCATTTTAGTATGTTAGTATGTTAGAGTATGAATGAAAACATTTATTTACATTACCCAACCTCAGCTACTTGCTGTTGTCACTTTTAAATAAGTAACTCAAAAGTTTCTATGTGTCAAACTTTCTATACTTAAAGGAAAACTCTGGATTACAGGGGCTCCCGCCTAAACCTATCCAGACTTTTAGGTTTAGTGGAAAAGACTTTTCTTACCATGGCAAAGTTGTTTAAATTTTTAAGTCTGCTGCCAGAAGGATGGCAGATGTAGAAGGCTCCTTTTACTATAAAGGTGTGGCGCTGCACAGTGCGCACCATTGAGGCCACTGATGCAGCGCTGCACCTGTACAGTAAATGGAGTGGTCTAAGTGCCTGCCATACTTCTGGGCAGCAGACTTTTAAAAATTAAACAACTTTGCTGTGGCAGAAAAAAGCCGCTTTTCCCACTAAACCTAAACTGGAAGGTAAGGTTTGCAGTAGCGGGAGCTTCTGCAAACCAGAGTTTTCCTTTAGCAACTTAATAAAGTCAAGGAACTGCAGTCTACTGATATTTCTCATCCCTGATTCCTGTCACCCAAAATATTTCTGGGATTTATTTATCTCCCCTGTCACCCACAGTATTTCTGGGATTTGTTCCATACAATGAATGTTGGGTGGCACATGGTCACACACTTGATACAGTGCAGTCAAAGGGAGCACAGCATGAATGATGGCCAATATGCCACATAGGTGTCACACATATTTTTAAATGAATATGGAATTTTTGTCTCTTCCCCGACTCCTGTCACCCAAAATATTTCTGTGATATATTTAAAGGGGAAATTGCATGTGCCAAAGCCCCGCATCTCACTCTGAGGTAGCCCTCAATTTGCAGTCACATAGTAAGTATAATTTTTACCTTAGTGGCTTCTTACGGTTTTGTACGTTATCTGGTTGATCCTGCTGTCTCTTCTGCCAGTGTGTTGACTGTCACTGTTGATCTTTACTCGGTCACAGTATAATACCCGGACCTGTACATCTCAAACCAGAGCTATTACTAGGTCCAGTCACAGAGCTATAGTATACCCTCTCCTGTGGCTACTCCCTGGCTCACACGTCAAACTTGGGACAGCCACAGGAGGTTATGGGATGTGCCTCTATTGACGCTCAGTTCAATATGCCGGCAGGAGGAACTTTGGTTTTTTGTTACATATGGCAGGATCAACCAGATAAAGTACAAAACTATAAGCCGCTAAGGTAAAAATGATATTCATTATCCAAAACTGCTAATCAGGGGCGGAGATGTGTGGCTTTGGCACATGGCTGTTTCCCTTTCAAGATCTCACACAATCAGTGCCAGTAAGCACACGGTTACACACGAGGTACAGTGCAACTAAAAGGAGTGCAGCAGGAATGATGGCCAATATATTACACAGGAGTCACAGATATTTTTAAATTAATAAAAAAATATGTCTGTCCTACCCGAGTCCCATCTTCACCCAAAATATTTCTAGTAGAGGAAGGAAACAACAACCTCCCGCAGTCCCCCTCCTCAGTTTATGCCAGTGCTGCTTGTCCCACCAGTCACTTCCCAAATCCCAATCCCTGTTTTATTTTTCTTTGAATTTAAAACAAATATATTCTGTGATTCTAGCCCATGGAGTGGAGGAAAATTTTAAAATTGTGCTAGGCCATTTTTTACTTCATATTCCAGGACCTGGATCCACTTCTATGTATTCTTCTTTCTTTCTCACTACTATTGTGATTTAATTGCTAAGAGTAGGCAGTGACCAACACATCTAAATTGTCAGCAGATACAAAGAAAGACTCTGCCTTAAAAGCTATGTTTAATTTATTTTCTGATTTTAGTCAAAATTTTCTTAGATATGTATTTTTTAAACTAAGAATACCTCAACTACAGTAAATATATTTTGTCCTTGTGGGGGTGGGGTGGGCTTCTGTAATAGTAAAGGAAGGCATAACTTAAAAAGTTTCACAGGTTTGGGGATTGGGGAACGGGGTGGGGATGGGACAACTACACTATGGAAAAATGTTTTTTTCATGGGGGATCGGTGATCGGGAAGGGGGAGGGTCACTACACTCTGGAAACACATAGTTTTATTATTAGGTGGGTGACTGTGGACTGGGGTGGTACTGTACACTATGGACATTTTTTTTATTATTGGGTGGGCAATCGGGGTGGGTGGAGGGCAACTAAACTATGGAAAAATATATATCCATTGATCAGGCGGGTGATTGTGGACTGGGGAGAGGGTAGGGACTACTAAACTACTAGAGAGTAGGAATGCGGCTATGTGGGGCATGGGCTGGGGAGGGCCATGCTAAGCCACCCGCGGGCCATGTAAATGAGACCATAATGGGCATGCTAATAGCCACTAGCCTCCTGCAAGCTCAATGGGCTCATTTGCATGGCTACCTTGGTGATAGGGGCTTAGTGCCTGTACACCACTGTTGCCCGCCATTCTCCTGGCTGGCTGTGGGGGCAGCACTACTGGGGTCCTGATGCTTTGTCGGAGTTGGCGCTGTCCCTGCTGGCCACTATTCACTGTCAGATGGCACACTGTGCTAGCAGACTGTGAACAGTAGGTTTGCCCATCAGTGCAACAACAAAGTGCAGCGTTAACTTTAACGTGGCACTTTGCATTTTTTGGTGAATCCTGACCCTGAACTATGAATTTTTAATTTGTCTGATTTAACATTAGATGAATCTCAAACACCTATACTAAATAAGGGTCTGAGCTTCATCCCTACGCCACCAGTAAATGATTTTCAGATAGTTGTTGATTTAATACAAGTTCTTTAGGAAACTAAGTTAAAACTTTTTTTCTTGAAAGAAACATCAAATATCCCTTTATCATTGGACATGGGGTTTACTACTGAAGAAAATGCACCCTTCGTGGAAAACTTAGACTACATTTTGGGTGCGATTTTGAATCTACCACCACCTATTTTAGAATTGGCTGATGTTTCAACAAACCCAAATGAAGGACCCATTTCTGGGCACATGAATTTATTTACATTTATGGGTCTTGATGTTGTCACAGAGAATGAGCCCTGTGATTCTGATGTAAATAATGAAACAGAGGCTTTTACTACTGACTTTACTGCGCTTGAGTCTCTGTGACTTGAAAATGAAGAGGACATTGCCATTGACCTCTGATGATACATTCAGTCAGGGCATATTAGCTGCGAATAAGTATATTTCTAAATTAAGAAAAGATAAATTCAAAGTGAAATCTACATTTTGCTCTAAGGTATATAATAATGTTATTGTTGTATATGAGAGATCAGAGTGCCAGCAAGTCAAAAAATGTTCTGAATGACAATATTGCTCCTAAGAAATCAAATTTAACTAAAAAAGAATGATTGGCATTGGAAGCATTAGCTTCCAATGCCACTGTAGTCATAAAATCAGCTGATAAAGGGGGCAATATTGTTATTCTTATCAAAGACCACTATAGATAGATTGCATTTGCACTTTTACATGACATTAGATGTTACAGGCAACTTAATAGGATCCTACTTTAGAGTAGAGGAAGGAGCTGCGCTTATTATCTACTGCTGTGACTGGAGGTGGCATTTCTGAATATGAATACAAATACATTTCGACTGAGTATTCAACAGTCCTTGGATTTTACATTTTACCTAAAATCCATAAGAACAAAGAAACCCCCTCTGGGTAGACCCTCAGGTTCCATGACACACAATTTAGGAAAATTTGTTGACTTTTTCCTTCAGTTTAGTATGGGGAAACTCTCATCTTACATTAAAGATACATTAGACCAGTTAAGGAAATTTAAGAACCTGTCCTGGAAGGATGAGTACACCTGGGTGGGCATCGATGTGAAGGCCTTGTCTACTTTGATACAACATCATGATGGCCATTTAGCAATTAAAGCTTACTTGGAGAAACTTTCTTTAAGTGAAAAAGCACCAGCAAAATTTATCTTGCAAGCCCTTGAGTACATTTTGATGCAATTATTTTGAATTCGAGAGTACATATTATTCACAGACATGTGATACGGCTAATTGGTGCCTCTGTGGCACCCAGTTATGCCAGTCTCTTCTTAGGAAATTGGGAGGACAACATGGCGCTAAATGAGACCACCAACTCATATCATGAGCAGATTAAATATTGACTTTGTGTTATCGACAATATTATTTGCATATGTCAAAGTGACACACAAAACATCCCACATTTCATTGACTGGCTCAATACTAACAATGACAATTTGAGATTTGAGTGTAATGCTAACAAAACATCTTTTGATTTCCTAGATATTACATTGTCCGTTAATGAAAATGATGGTAATATCATTGATACTAAATGTTTTAGAAAGTCAACAGCAACTAATTTAGTGTTATGTGCGAACAGTGTCCACATCTCCCCAGTTTAAGGAATTCCATTCATTATAGCCAACTGTTGAAATTTAGGCACAGCTGCAGCACCGATGCTGCTTTTCATCAGCAATCAGATGAACTGATTGCTAGATTTTTAGATAGGGTCTAGATTTGGGTTTACTGACCAGCTCCAAGATTATAGTTCAGCAGCTTCCACGAGAGACACTCTTTGTCTGAAAGGCCTCCAGCTATCACTGAAAATACTCCTGTTACTTTTGTAACTGAATATAACCATTTGGCTGGTAGAACTGGTAATATTATATATCAAAATTGGCCCATCTTATAAAGTGATAGAGAAGTAGGTTTAGCAATGGAGCCCAAACTACAAGTTACTTTCAGTTGAGCAATACATTTAAAAGACCAACTAGTGCATAGTAGACTTAAAAGAACAAGTGGCAGTGATTCCCCAAATAAGAATTAGTTACCAAGCAGGTCAAAAGGCTTCCACAAGGGTGCACGTTATGACATATGTAGGTATGCTGTGAGCAGTAACCATTTCCAACACCCCAATGCAGATGCCATTAAATTTGATGTTAGAGAATTGTTTACATGTGACATCCCCTATGTGATCTATGTATTATGGTGTAGTTGCAATCTTATACACATAGGTAGAGATGTTGCAAAATTTTATTTCACCAGTGACATTGCCGTGAAATCGGCAATTTCTCTGTGTGAAATATTTCGCAAAATTTCGCCCGCAATTTTGCCCACATCTGATATGCCAGTATTCTGTGCCCCTTTGAGTCCCTAGTGTCTACTGGTTCCCCCCCCCCCGGCTGATCAACGGCTGAATTCAAATCAAGAACCCGCCCCAGTCACTCTGAGCCCTGGTCCCCAATCTTTGTAATAAAAAATCCCAACAATTCTTTCCCATGTCCCTGGTGTCTAGTGCCCCTCTCCCCGGCTGATCACTGGCTGAATTCAAATCAAGATAGAACCCTCCCTCCTCCCCCAGTCACCCTGAACCCCAGCCCTGTATCTTTGTAAAAAATCCCTCCCCGCCTTAGCGCCTAGGTGAACCCCCACCCCCACTCTATCTTAAGTCAGAGAGAGCCCACCCTGCCCCTGCACCTCATCAGGCCACCAACACAGCCCTCCACTCACCTCCATGGCCAACAGCCCATCTGAAAGCTCAGTGAAAAAGTACGTGCTTGTACAAGCACACGCTCACTCATCAGCAGATTCAGACAGCCAGCGATCTCACTACTGCTATGCGCACATGCTCATTCTCTGACTTAAGACAGGGTGGGAGGTTCACTAAACACCAGGGACAGGGAAGGGGATTTTTTTTATTTTATTTTTTACAAATATATGAGGCTGGGGCTCAGGGTGAGTGGAGGATGAGGGAGGGAGGGTTCTATCTTGATTTGAATTTTGCTGGTGATCGGCCGGGGGGGCCACTAGACACCAGGAACATGGGAGGGGATTGTTGTTTTTATTACAAAGATTGGGGACCAGAGCTCAGGGTGACTGGAGGGGGTTCTTGATTTGAATTCCGCCAATCGGGCCGTGAGGGGGGACCACCAGACACCAGGACATGGGAGAGAGGATTGTTTTCTTTCAGATTGGGGGGTGGAGAAATTAAGAAATTTCTCCCAAGCGTGGTGAAATTTCACCCATGAGTGGCAAATTTTGCCAGTTCGTGGGCAACATTTCACCCACCCAACGGGAAAAATTTCACATTTCACCGGGCAAAATATTTAGTGAAATGTACAAATTCCACAAAATATTTTGCCCGGCAAACTTTTCCGATTTTGCACAACATTATACATAGGCTGGACAATACATCAATTAAAGCAGTGTATTCTGGAACATGAAAAAAACATCATTAACAATAGACTTGATACATCAGTCTGTTTGCATTTTTCAACACACCATGGGTCACAACCTGATGTTTAGTCTTTCTTTTTTGGTAACCGGTTAAGGCCCACTAGGCACAAGTGCCTGTTTTCAGGGGCAACCTGGGAGCACTGGGCAGTTAAGTGACTTGCTGCGAGTCACACAGTATGCAAGTAGAGGTTGTGAGAATCGAAACGCAGGTCTGGTCTGCTAGATGTATTAAGCTCGTTCACACCTTGTTCCTCTAACCTTTAGGCTATACTGCCAGCCCATGTTCTTAGGTTCATTGGTCTGGAATGGGTCCCCCAGCCCAAAATGAGAGATGACAGAACAATGTTGTTATTACCATAAAAAAGTATGTGGATTTACAAACTAAATAATGTAAAATCTAATGGTCAATGGGGCCTGATGGGGCCTGATGGGATTCATCCCAGAATTCTAAAAGAACTAAGGGTAGAACTAGTGACACCACTAACTACCCTCTTTAACAAATCATGGGAGGATGGGGTAGTACCCGAGGACTAGAGGAGGGCAGATGTGATTCCTCTTCACAAAAGTGGGAGCAAGGCAGAAGCAGGAAACTACAGACCTGTTAGTTTAACCTCAGTGATAGGGAAAATGATGGAATCACTTCTGAAGGAAAGAATTGTTGAGTATCTAGAGGCCAGAGGGGCACAGGACCCAAGGCAGCATGGATTCACGATGGGAAGGTCATGCCAGACAAATCTGATAGATTTCTTTGACTGGGTGACCAAAGTAGTAGATTAGGAAGGGGCTGTGGACATGGCCTACCTAGACTTTAGCAAGGTATTTGACACAGTCCCACACAAAAGATTAACATACAAGTTAGCCAGCCTGGGAGTGGGTCCCAAGATGACTGCCTGAGTAAAGAATTGGCTGGAGAATAGGACACAGAGAGTAATAGTAAATGGAGTCCACTTGAAGAAATGGGGTAACTAGTGGGTACGCAGGTTCAGTATTAGATCTGTCCTCTCAATGTCTTTATAAGCTTACATTGCAGAGGGACTGGAAGGAAAAGTATGTCTCTTTGCAGATGACACAAAGATCTGCAACAGAGTTGATGCACAAGGTGGGGTGGAAAGGATGAGAAGGACTTGGCAAGGTTAGAGGAATGGTCAAATGTATGGCAGCTTAGATTCAATGCTAAAAGTGCAAGGTAATGCACCTGGGAAACAAAAACCCAAGGGAAGAGTACACAATGGGGGGTGAGATACTAACAACTACAAAAATGGAAAGGGACCTGGGGGTAGTCATATCAGATGACCTAAAGGTGGGAAAGCAATGTGAGAGGGCAGCAAGGAGGGCTGGGGGGATACTTGGATGCATAGGGAGAGGCATCACCAGCAGAAATCAGGAAGTTATTATCCCTCTGTACAGACAGTTGGTGAGAACCCCAATTGGAGTACTGCGTGCAGTTCTGGAGACCCAATCTCCGCAAAGACATAGACAGGATGGAAGCTGTCCAGAGGAGGGCAACTAAAATGGTGCAGGGTCTGCACCAGAAGACATATGAAGACAGACTTAAGGAGCTAAATCTATATAGCCTTGAGGAAAGGAGGGAGAGGGAGGACATGATAGAAACTTTCAAGTACCTCAAGGGAATCAACAAAGTCCAAGAGGGTAGCATCTTTCAAAAAAAGAGGTGTGCAAGAACAAGGGGGCACAATTTGAAGATAGAAGGGGGGCAGCTCGGAGGTAACTTAAGGAAGTATTTTTTCACAGAGAGGGTTGTGGATGCATGGAACGGCCTTCCGGAGGAGGCTGTGGAGTCAAAAACAGTGGTGGAATTCAAGCATGCATGGGACAGTCATAAGGCAATTCTAGGGGGTGGGGGTAGGAAGAAGTAGGCTGCTGGTTAACTAGGATCTGCAGCTTATCCATTGGGTAGGGAAATGGGCAGACTGGGTGGGCCAAGCGGTCCTTATCTGCCATCAAAATCTATGTTCTGTGTTAATGACCATTGGGACTTCAAACCTTTTTTGAAGAACAAAAAATTCAGTAATTTGTTCAGACATCCACTCTGAAATGTGAAATTGTATATGTTTTATTTGTGATGTTTCCTTTACAATACTGATTTATTTTTTTCTCTTTTTTTCTCTTTTTTTTTCCTGCAGGTGTGCCTAACAACACCAATCTGGGATGTATCATTTAGGACTCTCACCCCCTTCCAACTTAGTGCAACACTTATTTACAAGGGGGTCCTTGATTGCATTATGCCATGATGTCAATCAATGACTGAGGTCCATAGATATAGTTCTCTCTTTTCTCTCCATACTTGTTTAGACTATTAATGTGAATAAATTATCTGCACAGGTGCATTTTAGCAACAGTGATTATTTTACAAGTGCATTTGATTAACATGTTGCAACCTTGTTTTGTATGTAGAGATAGCATACTTTTTCATTTTTACTTTCTTTTATATTTCACTAATCAGTTGTTGTCAGGCTGCTTGTAACAACACAATTAATTAAACACGTTTTCTGTATTAGTAATTTAGAGTAAGTAATGTAATTGCCAGGCTTAAAAGTTGTCCTACCAGTCCCACCTCCTTTGAAGATTCATTTGATTTGAGGTATTAGGGTTCTGAGCTGAATCAGCAAGGTTTGCTGTGTGATTTATGTGTGCATTTAATAAAAGCATTTTCTTTGGGATACTGAGGTATTTCACTGTGTGCCACCACAATTTTTGACTTTACACCTACTCCTCCCTGCAAGACACAAGCCTTACCTTTGGGATACATCTCTAGGCCCCAGCTGGCCCCAGCGAAACATTGTTGCCCATGTCATGAACCCAGTTTCCCAGCGGGCCATGTATCATATTACCACCATGCCACTGGGCAGTCCCATCTGTGCCCATTGTTTTCTTTTCATGTGTTTTAGTGATTTTTTGGCAATTAAACATACAGTACATGACATGATATTAGAATACAAAACAAGCATTTGTCAATGCCAAAAGTTTGCTTGCTGGCATTGGTAGTGCAGGAGTTAGAGAGATGCATAATAGGAATGGCAGTGAAGTATGGAACTGATGCCAACCACACCCCACCCTGCAGAAACTGACAGGCATTGGGGTATGCCTTTGGGTCGTCGCCCATAATGCTTATGCCATTCCACCTCACCCCACTCTGCAGACACCGAAAGGTGTTGTTGTGTGTTTTGGGGTCTTCGGCCCTTACGCTTAACCCATTTATTTATTTATTTTGTTTTTGATAACTGAGTGAGGTGTACTGGACATAGAAATGCCTATTTTCAGACACGACCTAGGAGGTTACAGCAAGGTGAATACAAGATGAGACAGCAGATAGCAGTATACAGTACAGCAGTTAGCTAAACATTGAAAACAGTTTCAAATGATCAATAGACATATTAATGTCTATTTAAAGATACAACCCAAGGAAATACAACAACACAGTGAATACATGACAAAATAGGAGATATACAGTACAACATTTGGCTAGAAATATAAAGTAGTGCAAATAATCAATGATCAGCACTAGTGTAGTTAACGACAATGTTAATAAGGCAACCCAGTGATACAGAGATATATTTATAATATCAGGTAAGGTAAATAAGGGCCAGTGTTGGACCATGATAGAGAGCAAGGTGACTAGTGGGAAAACGGGGCAGAGAGCAGTAGGAGCATGGAGGAGGACTGAGACCTGTATCAGGTAGAAAGGTAAGATGAGAACATGAAAGACAGGGAGTAGGAAGTAGTGGTTAGGAGAAATGGGAGGAGGGGAAGTAAACCTCCAGCGGTAGGTGCTAGAAGGGGCCTAAGGTAGATAGACGCAGGTACACTTGACAAGTGTGACAAGGTAATCCAGGTATTGATTTTTAAAATGGTCATAACTAGAAGCTTGTCGAACAACCAGAGGAACGGAGTTCCAATAATGAGGGGGCAGCAAGGGAGAAAGCATGAGCACCCTTGGTTGTTTTACAGCTCGGTATGTGCAGGAGAGTGTGATCAGCTGACCTTAGATCATGAGAGGAGGTTTGCCAGGACAGCATAGAGGGTAAGGATACTGGGGTTCCAGTTCTGATGATACTGTCAGTCAGAGAGCCAAGAGAGAGGAGTCGATGAATGGATTGGGAGGGCCATTTTAGGTCAGCATAGAGCTGACAGTGGTGTTTACAATGATAGGAGGCAGAGGTGTAACGATAAATGTTATTGTAACCCCCTAGGTGGCACTACCCCAAGGGCTACTACCCCTGCCCGATTGGCTAGTTGCAGGTTAAGGGGCATGGGTACAGAAACGGGTGCCTCCACCCAGAGGTCAGGGTTGGTAGTGGTCAAGCTAACCTGGGTACAGCCCTCCAGGACACTGTAACCTCCCTCCCTCTTTCCCTTCTAGTGGCCAGAACAATATACGATAATCACTTCTGCAATGACCCTTATTCACCATGCAATTACCCACACTGTTTGCACTTACCACCAGGGCCGGTTCCTCTGACTCGAACCTGGAGACTCCCTGTGAAACAAGGTTAGGCACAGCAAACAACAACAGTACAGTGCTTTTGGTACAAACTGGAACCACAGTCAGATGGAATGCAAGAAGAGTTATATCTGATTTATTCAGGGTGACTGAACAAGGGAGGGGCATGATCAGGCTGATTGGCTTACTGGCTAAATCAATCAGACAGTTATGCATGCAGTTCAGAGTCCCTACACATTCATACGTTCTGGGTACCCAGGTGAGGAAGAGGTGGGCTAGCCAGGAACGTTGCTTGGGGTAGGTCGGCGTCACAGTTAGTTGGGGCCCTGTGATGGAAGAAAGCAACATGCACAACTCACACTATTTGTAATCCGAAGCCGGAGGGCTTGGTTCGTGAAAGAAAAGACAACAAGGCAATCAGATGACAACACTTTAGATTTAGCTGTTGTTGCAGGGAGCTACTCTGATGTCTACTCATGATACCCAATGCAAGACACAGGTAGGACAAAATCGAGACTGCGGTTGTTGAGCTGGAGTGCTAGGAGAAGCAGGGCCCACACAAATCACCGCATCATTCCTGTTCAAGGTGTTGAGTAGGATGCTGATCCCCAGGCAGGTCTCTCATCGACGGCTTTCACTGTGTAGCGGGTAATCTGGCTGGGCCAGTATGGCAAGGCCCAGGCTGAATGGAGATGAATGCGGATTCAGTCCAGGGGGCTGGATGCAGCCTCCAGCAAGCAGAGCACAGTTCAGCACACAGTGGGGAACCAAATAGCGACCCACTAGCAGCACACAGCACATTTATAGTAAGGGAATACCACTGTACCAGGCAGATGGCAGTCCGGTTGCAATTACAGAGTCTCTGCACCAAACCAGGATTCCAGCAATCACTGAGGTCCTGACAGGCCAATCGCATTCAGCAAATCTTTGGTCTCTTTCAGGGTTTAAGCCTGGTCACAATTCTGTGGCTTTAAGCTCTCTCTCTCTCTCTCTCTCTCTCCATTCGGATTCAGTTCAAAAATATCCACAAGTTCCCTCTCAGGAACAGCAGGCAAATAAAACAGGCCAAAACTCAGCCCTTCCACAGTTCTCCTGCATGAAACTACGCATGACTGCTGCTCGACTATTTTGAGCTGTTCACTCTTTCACTTCCCAACTCAGACTGACTGTAGCTGCAAGCAGCTTGGGATTTTCCCCAGGATCCAAAAGGTTCGGTTGACTGATCTGTCTGTCAGTCACTGCAAGGGCTCCCTCTCCAGGTCCATTCGGGCGCCAAAGTTCCAAAACTACAATTCCTACAGAATTTTCCTCCCACAATACCCCTGGGGACAGGCTCCATTTTAGAGTCCACAAAGGTACTGATTGGCCCATTCTGGCAGTCCAGGACCAAGATGGTGGTGATAAACAGAATTGTCCATGCTGCAAAGAAGGCAGGTTAGACAAACTGCAATATCATTATTATTCTAGTAGATAATCAGCAAATAAGTACAGCTTCTCACAGAGCTCCCTCTGCACAAGTAGTGATGGCAGAATGGAGCGATTATCTGGCAGCCCAGGAGGGACTCGAGCATAGAAATACTCAGCCTCCACCCAGATCTATTATAACTGTGATATAGGCAGCTCTTAAAGAGACAATACACAGAGACCATGCAGGCACTCTCTGGCAATAACGTTTAAACCGTTAAAACATGGGACACCAGCCTGGCAGTGAGCATTTAGGCAAGCCCAAGGAAGACTTTTCGGGAACCCCCATTTGTGGGGGGGGTTACATTATTGTAAGTAGTGTCCCATCTATGTAGAGAGGTATTAGAAGCCCCTAAGAAAGTAACCACCCCATAAGTGAGGGCCGGGAGTAGGATGCCTCGTGCCACAGCTAACCTGGCAGAGGGGGTAAGTGCATAGCTAGTCCTATAAGCGATCCCAGTTTGGGTGTTAACAGATTTACAGACACAAGAGATGTGCTGAACGAAGTTTAAGGATCCATCAAGCAACATGCCCAGGTATTTAAATGACTAACTGTGTCTAACAGAGAGTCATTCTCCTGGAGGATTTGTAGCTTGTTAGAGTTGTGCCTGAGTTTGACATCAGAACCAGAAAGCATAGCTTGAGTTTAAGTTGTATTTAAGACAAGCTTGTTCTTTGAGAGCCAGGACTGAATGGATATAAAGCAGGAAGAGAGGGTTTGACTGATATCAGCTATATTCCTATCGCTGTAGTATAGAACCAGGTCATCCGCTTATAGTATGGATGAGCACGTGTGGGTATGCGGAGAAATATTATTGATAAAGATGGTGAATAGGGTTTCTTAAGGAAATAAACTGAGATGGGTGCAGTATAGGAGGATGTGGTGAACTTTAGGGCCAAAGACCACAAGGCACACCTTGATGCTTGTCAGTGGCTGCAGCGTGGGGATAGAATGCCGGGAGCATTATGGCCGATGAACCCAAGTCACAACCCCGACACCTGTCAGTCTGTACAGGGTGGGCATTACAGTTGGAAACCTTAATGCCCCAGGCATTTGTTGGTATTTTCACTCCAAATTTTCAACATGAACTTTTTGGGTCCCCACCTCTTGAACAGTGGCACTATAATTTTGTTATTCAATCCTGAAAGGTGATTTCGCACAGCAACTATGCCATTGGGCACCACAGGAGTGAAAACACATTTTGGGCAGGATGTGAAAAATGACAGCTGTACTGTTCATGAGGAGGTGTGAAAAAATGGCAATGTTGCAAATCTGGAGTGAAAATATGAAAAATTTGCAAAGTTACGAGTGTGCATAAAAAACTGCTCAACGCACATCCGTAACGTGGTAATTATTTGGAATTTGTTCACTAGATTTTTAACATGGGCTTTTTGGGACCTCTCCTCATGAAGAGTGGCATTGGGATTTTGTTAATCCATCCCGAAAGTTGATTTTTCACAGCAACTGTGCCATTCTGCACCATAGGTGCGAAAACACATTTTGGGCAGGATGTGAAAAATGACAGCTGTACTGTTCATAAGGAGGTGTGAAAAAATGGCAGTGTTGAAAATCTGGAATGCAAATATAAACAAGCATTTGTCAATGCCAAGTGTTGCTTGCTGGCATTAGCAGTGGAAGTGCAGGAGTTAGACAGATGCAGTATAGGAATGGCAGTGAAGTACTGAACTTATGCCAACTCCACCCCCACCCTGCAGAGATGGACCGGCACTGGCATGTGCCTTTGGGTCATTGCCCATAACAGTCATAGCATTTCACCTCACCTGACCCTGCAGACACTTACAAGTGTCGAGATGTGCTTTGGAGTGTTCAAGCTTTACACTCACCTAATTCCATAAGGAAATACGCTGAAATGGGTGCAGTATAGGAGAGTGGGGTGAACTCTGGGGCCTAAGGGTCCAAGGCACACATCAATACCTGCCACTGGCTGCAGGGTGGAGTGGAATGGCATGAGCATTACTGTTGATAATCCCAAATCACATCCCTGATGCCTGTCAATCCCTACAGGGTAGGGCGTTATGGTCAAAAACCAAACACCCTGAGCGTTTCTTGGTATTTTTACTCCAAGTTTTCAACATGGGCTTTTTGTGACATGAACAGTGACACTATCAGTTTGTTAGTCAAAAGGTGATTTTGCACAGTGACTGCACCACTTGGCAAAGTGCAAAAACACATTTCAAACAGTACGTGAAAAATGACACCTGTACTGTTTATGTAATGTTGAAAATCTGGAGTGAACATATAAAAAAAACTGGTGAAGTCATGAGTGTGCGTAGAAACTGTGCAATGCACACCTGTAATGTAATTAGTTTGGGGATATTTTACAGCAGATTTTTTCAACATAGGCATTTTGGGACTTCTGCTCATGAACAGTGTCACTGTGATTTTTTTTAATCTTTCCCAAACACTGATTTCCCACAGCGACCGCATTATTCTGCACCGGAAGTGTGAAACACATTTTAGCCAGGGTGTGAAAAATGACAGCTGTACTGTTCATAAGGAGGTGTGGAAAAATGCCAACATTGAAAATCTGGACTGAAAATATTACGAATTCTTGAACTTACGAGGGTGCGTGGAAATTGCACAATGCACGCTCGTAACACAGTCATTTTATGGACATTTGTCAACAAATTTTCAATATAGCCAGTTTAAGACCTCTGCTCATGAACAGTGTCACTGTGATTTTCTTAATCTGTCCCAAACATTGATTTCGCGACACTGACCGCACCACTGTGAGCTACATGTGCAAAAAAACATTTCAGGCAAGATGTGAAAATGGCAGCTGTGCTGCTCATAAGGAGGTGTGGTAAAATGGCAATGTTGAAAATCTGGAGTGAAAATATAAAAAATACTCGAAGTTATGAGTGTGATTAGGAACTGTGCGACGCATGCTTGTAAAACAGTCATTTTTGGGAATTTTTTCACCAAATTTTTAACTTAGGGTTTTTGGGTACCTACTTCATGAACAGTGTCACTACGACTTTGTTAATCTGTCCCAGACATTGATTTTGCACACCGACCGCACCATTGTGCGGTGTAGGTGCGAAAACACATTTCTGAGTAGATGTGAAAAATGACATCTGTACTGTTCATAAGGATGTGTGATAAAATGGCAATATTGAAAATCTGGAGAGAAAATATTAAAAATGCTCAAAATTATGAGGGTGCGTAGGAACTGTGCAACGTACGCTTGTAAAACAGCAAGTTTGGGATATCTGTTCACCAAATTTTCAACATAGGGTTTTTGGGGGACTACCTTATGAACTATGACACTGTCATTTCATTAATTGGTCCCAAAAGGTGGTTCCATGCAGCGACCATGAAATCGCCTTTCAGGATCGCATAACAAAATGACAGTGACTGAGTTCATGAGGTGGGGTCCCAAGAACCCTAGGTTGAAAATTTGGTGAAAAATTCCCCAAAATGGCACAAGATATGCACCAAAGTTGAAAAAAAAATGTATGCTATTATACAGCTTACCAGCATTTCTTCTGTTCGTGGTTGGCTTTGAAGAGTGCAGACGTGTTCCGGTCCACAGAAGATCATCACGCCGGGCTCCGGAGGTAAGCATGGGGTGAGGCGGGGGTGGGAGGTAAAAGTACGCAGAGGGTGGGAGTAGGTTGGGGTGGGGGGGCAAGAGAATCGAGGGACTTTTTTTTCTTCTAGTTTTTTTTTTTGAAGACAACAGGGGACTTTTGCCATACTGGGGTGGGCTCCCAGCGTGGCACCAGGAAGTTTATTTGGAGGGGGGCAGTGGAGCCAATGGAGGATTGTGCACCCACGTGGACCAAGGAGATTTTTGCTATGTAGGGGTGGGCTCCCAGCATGGCATATGAAAGTTTGTTGGGGAGGGCAGTGAAGCCGACAGGGGATTGGGCACCCCCGTTAGCCAAAGAGACTTTTGCCATGCTGTGCTGGGCTTCCAGCGTAGCAGATGGAAGTTTGTTTTGGGGTGGCAGTGGAGCCAACAGGGGATTGGGCACTCCCCGTCAGTCATACAGTGTGCTGGGGGGGACTCATGAGCTGAGGAGGGATTGGGCACCCCCCCTCGGTAAACAGCAGATGGGGGAAGGTGCATCATGCTGACAGGGATTGGGCTACCCCTTCAGCAAATGAACTGGGGAGGGGGTCATGCTGACAGGGGGATTGGGCACCTCATTGGCTTTTTTAATTTTTTTTATTTATTGAAATGTTTCACCAGGAAGGCATACTGAACAGTGGGCAGCAGCTTTCCGTCAGCTCCCTGGGGACTGTGAGAGGCCAATGGAGAAGTCGTCACCATGGGAACACCACACAGTCAGCTGTTTTGATAGCTGGTAATGCCCCAAAAACAGCTGACTGCATGATGACGTGGCCGAATTTCTTTACGCATTGTGGCATGCTCCTTAACTGCTGACGCAATGTGTTTCTTGCACATGTGTGCAAGCAACACAAAAATTGTTGAAGTTATGAGCGTGCATAAAAAATGCGCAATGCATGCCCATAACGTGGTAATTTTTGGACATTTTTTCACCAAATTTTCAACATTGGCTTTTTGGGACCCCACCTCATGAACAGTGGTACTGTTGTTTTGTTAATTGGTCCCAAAAGGTCATTCATTTGTACTTCCATGATGTGGAGCCTCTGCAAAGGAGTCTTTGACTCAAAGATTTGTAATTCCAGTATCTCAATAAATAAAATTAAATAAATTCTGTGCAGTGGCCACAAAATCACCTTTTGGGACTGAGAAACAAAACAACAGTGACATGTTCAAGAGGTGGGGTCCCAAGAATACCCTGTTGAAAATTTGGGGTCAAAATCCTAAAAATGGCTGAGATATCAACCTAAGTTGAAATCCCCCATTGACTTCCATTATACAGCGCTTATCCGATTCCTCAGTTTGTAGTTTGGCTTTGAAGAGTGCAGATGCATCCCAGTCCACAGAAGATCAGTGCTCCTGACCTACTTGAGGGTGGGTATGGGTGGGTGCTGCGAGGAGGTGGAAAGAGAAAGAGGTGGGTGGGGGAGGGGACTTATGGAGACGACACTGGATGGTTTTCTTTTTTATAGTTTAACAAATAAAAAAAAAGACTCTGGGGACCATTTTCTTTATTTATAGGTTAAAAAAATTAAAAAAAACTTTTGGGCACACTAGGGTGGGCTCTCAGTGTACCACATGAGTTTGGGGCGGCGTGATGCTGACGAGGATTGTTCACCCCATCAGCAAGTTTGGGGGAAGTGAAAACATGATGCTGACGGGGATTTGGCACCCCCATTGGCAACGAAATTGAGCTTAGGGGTTGGGGGGCATCCGACACTGGGAGTGGGCATCCCAGTGTCAGGAAAATAAAAAAAAATGTCTGGGCACACTGGGGTGGGCTCCAGTGTGCCACAATGTGGCTGTGGTGGGGGGTGGATACATGCCGACATGGGGATTGGGCACCCCGATGTCAGCTTTGTGGGAGTGTGTGGCCAGCGGCAGGAGCCACCATTGTGGAAAGGCATGCCATGGCTGTTTTATTTTTTGAAATGTTTCACCAGGAACGGCACACCGAACAACTGCTCATAAGTCCGACCATGCGCATTATTGTGTGCTGTAATGCGCATGGCTGGAGTCTTCTCATCTGCCTCTGCAATGAGGAAACTGCACCTGATTGCAGTGGCAGATTTGTTTCGACCCTTTGGCTCTCTTCGAAGTTTGCTGTCATCGCCAGCATGCTCACTGATTGGTGGCTGAGGGACACACCCACTAAATCATCCCCTGCATTGGCCACAACACTGACACACCTCTGAAATCTGCTACTACCACAAGATGTTTCTTGTACATGCATGCAAGCAAACATAATGATACAGTCCGCCCCCTCCCCATCTCCTTTCCTTTCCCCCCAAGTTACGTTGCAGACCATTACCTAGTTAACACATAGCATATTCTATCTGTTGTAATAATGATCATCTTCTTGCAGCCCTACTGGCACCCCTAGTGCAGTATTTCCCTTGTCTACTGGCCCATGATTAGGACATGTTTCCTATTTCTTATTGTACATGATTTGTGCCTGTGCCTCACAGAAGCTAGTTTTGCTCCCTGCATAGTGCTGACAGAATTTTAGGATGCCTTTTAGTGTATGTGGATGTTTCCTGGTCCATCTAGTGGCCCTTTGTGGCCATCTGTTTTGTGTGCACCCCGATTCCATGTGTTATGGATTCTGCAAGTCTTTGCACCTTTTAGGTCCTAAAGGATCTCATTCCTAGCTCTCTTAGGTGGAGAATGAAAAGAATGTTTACAGCGATTTTCCAGTTTCCTGAAAAACATTGCCGTTTAATATTGACAGAACTCAAGTCCCATAATATTGCCCCAAAAAAATGAATTTTAGGACATTCGATTCTTTGTTAGTCAGGACATCTGCATGAAAACAAGATGCTTTGCTCTTTAGATTTCATCATTTTGTCTCCCCTGAAATCATAATCACTTCCATAGCAACTGATTGTGATGTCATAGGCAGAGCAGATGGTCCTGAGTGACTTCAATGCCTGGGTCGACGATGAACTCTCGCAGTTTGGTCAAGACTTCATCCAGCTTATGTCATCATTGGGGTTCACACAGGTAGTTGCCTCTGCTACTCATAATCAGGGTCACTCACTTGACCTGGTCTTCCTCCAGGGGATCGAGTCCTCCAACTTGGTGGTGGAGTCAGTCATATGGTCCGATCACTACACTGTGAATAAATCTCCAGCCCCTCCCTTATAGGCCTGCCCCTGTGTAGATGGTTAGATACCGCCCATTGAGGGGTGCAACCCCAGAGGGTCTCTTGGGAGTAATAGATCTATCGGGAGTTCCAAGGGCAGGCGAGGATCCAGAGAATCTAGTTTTGGTCTATAATAAGGCTATCACTGAGGCTCTGGATGCTATCGCCTCAATCTGTGTTCACTCCTTCCCTCTCTGCCCTCGGTCCCCTTGGTTTGATGGGAACTTGAGGGAGCTGAGACAGGTGGGACGAAGGTTAGAGCATCACTGGCGGAAAACAGCCCTTGATGTCGACCACCTTAGATTGATAGATCATTATCAAAGCTATCAATCAGCAATCTCATGTAAGAAGGCAGAGTTCCTGTCCGGTGAGATAGCTGCTGCTCAAGACTGATCTGTTCAGTTCCTTCGAACCATGGACAGGCTGTGCAACCTAGCCTGTCTACAGGTTCGAGGAGCATTTTCACAAGATAAGTGTGATGAGTTCGCTCATTTTTTTGCAGATAAAGTTGCCGATATCAGGGCTGAAATCTTTCCAACATCCTCTATGGGGGATAAAAGCGGTTGGTGTATGGTCACTTTCCCTCGGTCTTCTTGGATATCTTTCGACCGACTGGACATAGGGGACATTGTGCGGATTGTCCAGAAATTGAGGCCAACTTGCTGTAGTTTGAATCCAGGCCCTACACGCCTAGTATTAGGGTGTTTTGAGATCATTGGCCTGGTCCTTGCAGAGATCGTTTGGTGCTCTTTAGATTTGGGAGAATTCCCTAGCTCCCTGAAGGAGGTGGTAGTGACACCGCTTCTTAAGAAAGCTTCTTTGGACCCAAGCACCTGTGCAAACTATCGAGCTATCTCTAACTTTCCCTTTGTTGGGAGGGTGAGTGAGAAAGTAGTTGCGCTGCAACTGGAGAATCATCTTACCATCCACGACGTATTTGATCCTCTCCAGTCAGATTTCCAGAAGAGTCATAGTACCGAGACTGCTCTGGTCCGGGTGCTCAATGATCTCCTGATGGCAAGAGACCAGGAATGCCTAGGGCTACCACCTATCCAGTTTTTGACCGGATAATCTGTTTTTTGGGCAGACTAGATGGGCCAAGTGGTCCTTATCTGCCATCAAATTCTGTTTCAAATTCTATGTTTAAGGTCCTTATCTGGTTTTGATAAAATGCAGTCTGGTTTTCGGGCCATTTTGGGTGCTCATATACTCTTAAAACTGATATATCAAATAATTCACTATTTTGGCTGCATTGCATGCCCAGGTTACAAAGAAGTCCTGATATCACAGTCATTCAGACCTGCTTTTGTTTGTAAAACCAGTCTGTCTGGGAGGTGTAAAGTATGGCCATTAAGATCAATAGCAGTAAATTAACCCAATCTTTTCCACTCTGAATTTTAAGTATGTTTTTTTACTGCTATGCCAGGAAACAGCTTTTACACCTTTATGTGCTGTCATGTGTTTCTTTTTGTTTGCCCTATATTCTGGTATATTTTAGACCCATTTTTGTTAAATTAATAAATTAACTTTTATTGCCTTTATTACTACATTTGCTCACATTTTTTGCATTGCCTGAACAGTCCATGATTTTAGCTACACTTTTACAGATCATTCAGATAAACAGTATGAAATGGTGTGTCTGAAACTGTGGAATGTCTTAGACATATGAAAAGAAACAGCAGTAGCTGCTGAGGTAAAGGAGAACACAGTGCATTATAAAGCGTACCACAAGCATCAATAACTAAGTTATCAAAAATTGGTCAAAGCATCAGAATACATGACTGACATGGATAGGAAAATGGGACAGTGTTTAACAGAGGGCTAAGCAAAAAGTTGTGGATGAACTTGGCACATCCAACAGACCTGAGTTTGATTCCAACAGCCTCCACTTACATACTGTGTGACCCTGAGCAAGTCACTTAACCTTTCTGTGCTCCTGGGTCACTCTTGTAAATGGGCTATGTGGCCTATGGGAGTTAACCTGGTTGCCAAAGAATAAAAATGAATAACTGAATAAATAAATGAAATAAATAACAGTATAAAAATGATTTTCTATCACTAATAATGTCTATTCCAACATTACAAATGGCTTTGAAGAAGGAGCAACATACTTGCCAGTCATAAAAGGGGGTGGAGCCAGAGGTGGAGTTTGGTGTGTGGTTTAGCATCCAGATTTTACTTCATCTAAAAGTGGTAACCCTAGAAGCGCTGCTCCTTCTTGGTGCTTCTGGATTTCTCTTCAGCATTTGACACTGTGGACCATGGGGTTCTGCTCGAGCATCTGAGGGTCATCTGTGGACTGGCTGGTCCAGTTCTTAGATGGTTTCATTCTTTCCTAGCCGGCAGGTCTCAGAGGGTGTTTTTTTTTTTCCCCCTCTGAACCATTCTCTCAGCTGTGTGGGGTACCTCAGGGCTCGGTGCTATCCCCCATGTTGTTCGTAGTGTATCTGCTGCCCCTCAGAGACATAGTAAGATGATATGGGCTGAGCTTATACTGCTATGCAGATGATACACAGCTCTGTCTGTCTTTTGCACCTGACCAGCATAGTGCGGTCTCAATGTTTAACAGCTGTCTGGTGGAAATCCATGACTGGATGAAGTCCAGTTGGCTGAAATTGAATTCTGGGAAGACTGAGGTATTAGTTGTGGATCCAGGGCACCGGATAGAGAGGTCGGTGATGGGGTTACCTTCTGGGCTTTGGCTCAATGGAGTACAACTGCCCACCTCTGAATGGGTGCATAATCTGGGGGTGGTATTTGACAATGGACTGACACCGCGGGCGCAGATGTCGGCAGTTCTCAAATCTTCCTTTTACCATGTTAGGAATATCACCAGAATTAGGCCCCTTGTTCCATCCAATAATTTGCCCACATTGATCCATGCTTTTGTGACCTCGCTCCTTGACTACTGTAACTCCTTATACCTAGGTCTTCCAGGGGTTGATGTCCGCTGCTTGCAGCTGGTGCAGAACACTGCGGCATGATTACTTATTGGGACTTCACGCACCAGTCATATTACTCCCATGCTGCGCAATCTGCACTGGCTGCCTATACAGTGGCGGACCACTTTCATGGTCAGTCTTCTGACCTACAAAGCCCTACATGGACTGGGACCTGATTATCTGCAAGAGTTCCTGGTTCCTTATAGCCCTGGCCGACCTCTCCGCTCTACTGATGAGGGGTTGTTAGAGGTTCCCAGGGTGTGGTTAAAGACATCTGGTGCCAGGGCTTTTATGTTCATGACACCATCCCTGTGGAACTCTCTACCTTATCAGATTAGAGAGTGCAGGACCATGGAGAGCTTCAAGACCAGTTTAAAGGCTTATTTATTCAAACAGGCTTTTAAGATTTGAAGTTAAGGACTTTGAGGATTTTAATCGAAGTTGTTTTATGTGATCTTAATGAACTGTCTGTTGATTTTGTGTATGTAAAGCACTTTGATGTCTGAATTGAGCTATATAAATAAAAATATTATTATTATGACAGAAATAGGTATTGCAAACAGATGAAGTCTAAGGAGAAAAGTTTCTGTTTTAATGAAAACATCTTGAGTTAAAAAAAAACAGAAGGTACTCAGTTTCAGCTTTTGGGGAATTTGTCTGACTATGTTTTGCAAATGCAAACTGTAAATCTGTTGCTGAGAACTGTAAGATCTCTTCAGAAATGAAAGCTGTCGCCTTGCGTTTTGGAGGGTTGGCCTTTTCAGACAGATACAAAACATATGGAGCAGGAAACTGAACAACATAAACTTGGCTTACTATCTATAGAATTAGTTTCAGTGTGGTCAAACTGATTAGAATTTGAAAATTCAGACAGGTATTGGGGCCCAAAACTGAAATTTCTTTACAAGTTCACGTTGTGTTGTGGGGTAAAATTTGGAAAACAAATCAGAAGCTTCCCTGTTTTGATTGACCCGCATTCACTTTGCTGAGCTTTCTGAGGTTTGCTTCACATTCACAGTTGTATTTGCAGTGGAGACAGGCAGAACTGAATCTACAAAGAAAAACAATCTTGTAAAATCTGGCTTGTTCTATACCATAGAACAAACTAGAGCCCTAGAACCAAACAGAACCTCTTCCTAAGTGAGTGGGAGAAGCCTTGGGCTCTAGTGACCACAGCATGGTACGGTTCAGGGTCAGGGCAGGGAGGGAGACAAGTAAGACTAATATGACAGTCATGGACTTCAGACACACAGACTTTAATAAGTTGAGAAAGATAGGGTAAAAATGGAAGGCACAGAGAAGATGGGGCAGTGGAGAAACTCTGGGAAGCTATCAGAGGAGGCATTCAGGAAGCAGCAGAAATGTGCATAAAAAGGTCAGGAAGTGCAAGAGGGGGAGGAGACAGTTCTAGTTCACTAAGAAGGTGGGGGCAGTCAGGGAAAGGATGAGGGCTTTCAGAAAATTTAAGATGACACTTAAAGAGGAGGATGTGGAGGAGTATAGGGAGGAGTCTGGCAGGGAGGGAGATCAGAAGGTGCTTGCTGAATGCAGTGTGCCCATCTCTAAGGCGTGATTGCCTGCAGGAGCTGGCTGAAAGCAGTGTGCCCACCTCTAAGGAGTGTTCCCCTGCAGGGGCTTGCTGCATGCAGTGTGTCTACCTCTGAAGAGTGGTCCCCTGCAGGGACTTACTGAATGGTGCAGGGACTGCATCAGAAGACATATGAGGACAGATTAACAGAGCTCAATATGTATACCCTTGAGCAAAGGAGGGAGAGAGGTGATATGATCGAGGCATTCAAACACCTTAAGGGCATTAACAAGGTGAAAGAGTCTAACATGTTTAAATATAAGAAAAATAGCAGGACAAGAGGACACAGCATGAGATTAGAGGGGGACCGATTAAGGGGGAATGTGAGGAAATTCTTTTTCACAGAAAGGGTGGTGGATGCATGGAATGGCCTACCTCAGGAAGTGGTGGCTATGAATACAGTGCAGAGCTTCAAATAGGCATGGGATAGGCATAAGGGAGCAATACAAATGAGTATGAATAGATTGGCCATTGACAGAGCAAAGGCCGATGGCACATTTATAAGGTAGAAAAAGAAATGGGCAGACTGGATGGGCCTTGCGGTCCTTATCTGCCGTCAACTTCAACTTCTATGAATGCAGTGTGCCTATCTTTGAGGAGTGTTCCCCTGCAGGGGTTGGCCAAATGAAGTGTGCCCACCTCTGAGGAATGTTCCCCTTCAGGGGCTGGCTGTATGCAGAGTGCCCACCTTTGAAGAGTGTCCTCTGCAGGTTCTTGCTGAATATAGTGTACTATATTAGTTATTAGGGGTGTTCCCCTGCAGGGGCTTGCTGAATGCAATGTGCCCACCTCTGATAAGAGTTCCCCTGTAGTGGCTCCGGTAGGGGCTTGCTGAATGCAGTGTGACCACCTCTTAGCAGTAATCCCCTGCAGGAGCTTGCTGAATGTAGTGCGCTGACTTATGGAGAGTGCTCCACTGCAGAGGCTTGCTGAATGCAACATGCCCACCTCTAAGGAGTGTTCTCCTGCAGGGGCTTGCTGAACACAACATGCCCACTATGAGAAGTGCTCCCTGCAGGGAATTACTGAATACAGTATAACTGCCACTGAGGAGTGTTCCCCTGCAGGAGCTTGCTGAATGCAGTATGTCCACCTCTGAGAAGTTCTACTGCAGGGACTTGCTGAATGCAATGTGCCCACCTCTGATAAGAGTTCCCCTGTAGTGACTTGCTTCATGCATTGTGCCCACCTCTGAGGAGAGTTCCCCTGCAGGGGCTTGCTGAATGCTATGTGCCCACCTCTGAGTATATCTCCCCTGCAGGGACCTGCTGAATGCAGTGTGCCCACCTCTGAGGAGTGTTCCCCTGCAGGGGCTGGTTGAATGAAGTGTACCCACCTCTGAGGAGTGTTCCACTGCAGAGGCTTGCTGAATGCAGTGTGACCACCCATGAGGAGTGTAGTAGTAGTAGCAATTTATTGTTCTTCCAATACATTAGTAATAGACATTACAAATTTTAAATAACATAAAAACAAAATAGGGCTTACAGAAAACATCACAGATTAAATACATATACATTAAGTTAACATACAATGATCATCCGTCCTACCAATATTCAGATATTTATGAGATTAATATGTGCAAAACTAGCAGGTCCTAAAATGTAATGTTAAAAGGCTAGAAAGTATTTTCTTTTAAGCTTCATCACATTAGCATAAAATTTTGCAGCTGTCTCTGCATCACCTCTTGTCATGGGGTGAAGAAGGATAAATAGAGGGTCGTAATCCAATTCTGCGTATTTCAACATAAAATCTTTTAATATTTGATCATGTAGGGTCTTAAATAAAGGACATTGAATAGTGTTATTATATAAAGTTTCAAGAAAACCTCTATTACATCGACAGTAGCCTTGTTGTGCAATTTCAGGATTTAAATTGTTGAAATAAATATATTTCGAACAGATAGGGGCAGTTTTGGGGAGGCAGTATAGTGCAGTGGTTTAAGGCTCTGAGCTGCAAATCTGGTGACATCCAGTAGACCAGACCTGGGTTTGAATCCCACAGCTTCCACTTACATATTGTGTGATCCTGAGCAAGTCACTTAACTTCCCTGTGCTCCCAGGTCGCTCCTGTAAAAAAGATTTCAGCTTAGTGTGCTACTCCTGGTTAAACAACTAATTAAAGACAGTACTAAATCTGGCTCAAGTAATAGTTTTTCTGACATTGCGGGGTTAGTGGGAGAGTTAAATAATCCTTGAGAACAGAATCAATCTTATTAGTACTAAGCCAGATGGTTTGCTTCTGGGCCATAACCTAGTCCATTTGGTTTGTCTGGACAGCTGCGAAAAGTTTTTTTAAATAATATCTTTAAAGGTGGGTGACATTAAAATCACCTTCTGAGAATCTGATCATAAGTGATTTAGAGAAGCATTAGAAGTTGTTGATCTGAGAGCTTTTAACCAGGGAGATGCGGAGTTTAAGCAGACCAGCTAATTTTCTCCTGCAAGCAAGCTATAGGGAGTAAATTATCCTGGTTATTTAGGATTTTAAGCCAGTAACATGCCAGGTGTAATTCGATTATCACAGTTAGAGGTACCCTACCAAGTTCAGCTCTAACAACTGGGTTAGAAGTAAAGAAAGAAACTTGTAACAAAGCTTTGTAATAAAAAGATAAGGGAGATTCTAAAGAAGGAGCCTTTGAAGATCCCCAGACTTCTGCACCATACAATAAAATGGGGTTAATCTTAGCTTCTCCAGCTATAAGAGCAGGTGCAACTGTATGTCCGCCATATTTGCAGTTGAAACGTAACATGCTTTAGCTGCTAGTTTGGCCTTGGAGACCTGGGGCCCAATTCCAGAAGGGCATACGCCAGCATAAGGCGAGATACGCCAAACCCCATGGTGTATCTTGTTTCTTACTCTAGTCAATACGCCAGCCCCTATTCCAAGATGTGGGTTGCAATTTGGTGGTTGGGGGCTGTGACAAATGCAGCTTATGCCAACACTTATGCCACAGCCTGCAATGCCTGATGCAACTGCGGGTTACAACAGCAACCTAGCCCAATTCCAGTAGAGCAGCTGTCATAACCTGCAAGTGCAATTCCAAAAGCCATAGTTGCGTTGCTAAGTTAGAATAGCACCGAGCTTCTCTGGGTGGCAACCGATGGTGCCATCTGTCAGCTGCCCACCTCCTGGAGCCACAGCTATGGCACAGATGTGTCCCCCATGTCCTCTATTGTATACCCCCATCCCCACCCCTCCCAAATAACAGGGACTCCCGGGGTCCATTCTCCAGCACGCCTCCAACACCTGTGACACCTATCCTGTCCCCCTCCATGCCCCTTGGTGTGGCTGGTGGTGTTCTGGGGTGGGTGGCGCTTCAGGGGGCTGCCTGCAATTCGTTGCATGTTGCAACTTGCAGCAGATATATGCCATGCATGGGCTACTGCCACATACATGGCGTATATTGCAGGTTGCAATTGCTGGGACCCTGCCACTTTTGGAATGCAGTGTAAAGTCCCTGGCGTAGAGGTGACCTGTGTAACTTGCAACTGCGTGCAAGTTATACTGGCCGACTTGGAATCGGGCCCCTGAACTTTCCAGTGGGCTATTCATTGACCATTTGAGGTACATTTTACACCTAAGTAAATGTAAGAGAAGATGACTTCTATGAAATCTCTATCTAAATAGAACTGAGGTAGTACAGTACAGTATTGAAGTTATTTGACCCAAAAACCATAATCTTAATTTTTTTAAGGTTGGTTTTCGACTCTAGATGGTCACATTTAGATTTTAGTTGGTTTGTCTTATTTTGTAATCCCACTACAGAAAGTGAAAGAAGAATCAGATCATCAGCATATGCTAGTATATGTATATCATGTGACCTAATCTTAGGAGAATCCATATTTATAGGAGTATCAAAGTGTAAGATTGAATCTATGTAGATGCTAAACAGCAAAGGAGCTAGTAAACATCCTTGTTTTACTCCAGTGGGTGTTCTGAAGTACTCTGACTTATTGCCCATATAGTCATATCTCACAGCAGTCATTGTGTTTGAAAAGAGAAGATAAATTGGGGAAAGTAAGTTTAAAGGTATTCCTCTACTGATTAGAATAGACCATAACTTTTTATCTGACCATGGAATCAAAAGATGCAGCAAAATCAACAAATGGGACATATATTTTCATTTTTCTATGCAATCTATATTTTTCTAACAAGTGCGCCAATATAAAGATATTATCAATCGTTGAATAACCATGACAAAAACCTGCCTGAAATTTGATAAGGGCGATTCTGTTTCTATCCAGTTCTGCAATTTACTCAATAGAATCCTTGAGAATATTTTGCCACTAATATCAACTAGACTAATAGGTCTATAATTCATAGGAAGTTGATATGGGCCCCTTTTTATGTTGATTGCATGCATGCGCAAGAAACATATTGCGGCAGCTTGCTGCAGAAACAGGTTGTGGAGGTGTGGCACTGTTGTGGGAAATGCCCCCACTGCCTTTTGAGGCTTGGCATGCTTCCTCAATAGGGTGTACGCTGCTGCTGACACTTGTTCAGCCAGCGTGCCACAACTTTGAAACGTTTCAGCCGCTGCAATCAGGGGCCACCTCGTCATTGCAGCGTCAGCCATTCTGCTGCAATAAGGGAGTGACCCGTCATTGCTGGGTGGAACGTTGGTACTGTAATATTGTTTCTGAACATGGCGGTGGCTTGCCACCGTGTTCACATACAATATGACTGAGCCCCCAGTGCTGAGGGGGTGCCCAATCCCCCTCAGCAGCATATGCCCCCCCACAACAGTGTTTGTTTGCCGACGGGGGCCCCAATCCCCATCAGCTTCAGTCTCCACATGAGTTCAGGTTGCCAACGGGACTAGCCCACTCCCCATTGGCATAATGGTCCCCCCCTGCCAAAACGTTCGGTTTATGCCGAGGGGGTGCCCAATCCCCCGCAGCTCTTGTTCCTCCCCCAGCCCTAAATGTGTGCCAACGGGGGTGCCCAATCCCCCGTCAGCTACAGCCCCCCCAAACATTCAGGTGGCATGCTGGGAGCCCACCCCACTGTGCCCAATGGCCCTGTAAAGAAAAAACCACTCGCAATGTTTTTTTTTAAACCTGTAAAAAGAAACGGTCCATCGCGGTCTCCTGCCCTCCCATAACGCGCACCCAACCACTGCGCACCCTGCCTCCCACAACCCCCTCACCCCATACTTACCACCGGAGTCCAGCGCGACGATCTTCGGTGGACCGGAACATGTCTGCACTCTTCAAAGCCGGCTGCAAACTGAGGAAATGCCGGTAAGCTGTATAATGGCATAAATAGGGCTTTTTCAACCTTTTTGCATATCTCAGGCATTGTTTGGAATTTTGGCACCAGATTTTTAACATAGGGTTATTGGGCCCCCTCCTCATGAATTCAGCCACTGTCATGGCGTTAATCAGTCCCGAAAGGTGATTTCACGGTCACTGCGCGGAATCACCTTTTGGGACCGATTAACTAAAATGACAGTGCCAGTGTTCATGAGGTGGGCTCTCAAAAAGTCTATGTTGCAAATTTGTGGAAAAATCCAAAAATGACTGTTTTATAAGGTGTGTTATGCGAATTGCTACGCACGTGCGTAACTTCGCCAATTTGCAATATATTCACTCCAGATTTTCAAAATTGCCATTTTTATGCACCTCCTTATGAATAGTACAGTTGTCATTTTTCACATCCTGGCTGAAATGTGTTTTCGCAGTTCCAGCGCAGAATAGCACGGTCGCTGTGGGAAATCAGTGTTCAGGACACATTAAGAAAATTACTGTGACACTGTTCATGAGAAAAAGTCCTAAAATGCTTATGTTGAAAATGTTGTGACAAAAGTCCAAAAAATGAGTATGTTACGAGCATGCATTGTGCAGGTTATATGCACGCTCGTAACTTCGCAAATTTGCAATATTTTCACTCCAGATTTTCAATGTTGTCATTTTTCCGCATCTCCTTATGAACAGTACAGCTGTCATTTTTCACATCCTGGCCAAAATGTGTTTTTGCACTTCCAGCGCAGAATAGCGCAGTCACTTTCGGAAATCAGTGTTTGGGACAGATTAGGATCGAGTGAGTGAGAGAGGGGGCATGACCGAGCTCAACTGAGCTCTGTCTGGACTGCTGCAGATTTCTCTGTGTGCAGAAAAAGGCACCAATGCAGGCAGAAGCCCAGTACAAAAGGGAAGCCTGCAGCGCCGGGAGAAGCGGAATGAGCTAGTGAGAGAGGGGGAGTGAGCGAGCTCAACGGAGCTCTGTCGGGACTGCTGCAGATTTCTTTGTGGGCAGAAAAAGGCGCCAACAGAGACAGGTGCCCAGTACAAAAGGGCAGCCCGCAGTGCCGGGAGAAACGGAATGAGCGAGTGAGAGAGGGGGAGTGCACGAGCTCAATGGAGCACTGCCGGGACTTTAGAGTTGCCCACCATCCCGCTCAGGGTCCTCTGTGGTCCTATGTTACAGCAGGGTCTCTGGAGTGGAGACAAAGCAATGATTGGATACTTTCAGGATTGCTGTAATAATACAGATTAATTTGTTCTCTTTATTTCTCTAACTGAGCTAAGTACTGAGCTATACTGTTATAATTGTTATAATAATACATATTTGTTTGTTCTGTTTATTTCTCTAACTGAGCTGAGTAATACTTGGAGTGCAATAGGATTTCTAACTGGGCTAAGTGAAACTATATGAGAGCCGAGAACAAAAAGTATAGCAGCTGAGGGGTGAAAAACGGACAAGGATGCGTTAGGATTGCTACAGTAATACAGTATCTAATGGATGAGATTTGAGACTGAATTACCCCAGTTGGCAAGGGGTCAGTAGGGAGACTACTGTGGGGGGGACAGGAATTTGAGTAAATAGAGGCCTGGGAGTAAGATCCCGTAACATAAGTTGGGGACCAAAATGGGGCAGGTGCCACATGTCAATAGGGCCGGCATCTTTGGAAGGGTGGAAGGGTGGACAGGGTGTGGGTCTGCCATGATCCTGGACTGGGCTTGGAGGATGGTGGGGTGTATGGTCTGTAGATGACTGGCTAGTTTGAGGGAGGAACTGTGGAGGTTAGGAAGGAGTCTAAGTGGCAGGGCAGATGAGTATGGTAGGCATCCTGAGGGGGGAATAGGGGATGGCAAAGGGGGACGGAGGAAGAATAACTAGGGACTGAAACTGACCCCAGTATCAGAGGCACTAGCAGAAAAGAGAGAAGGAAGGGGTGCCCGAGGCGAGGGTGGGGGGCCTCCTGATGGGGATGAAGAGACCATGAGGAGTACCAGGAGAGAGCAGATTGCTGCAGGTAGGGAGGGACCAGGGGTAGCACAGAGGGAAATGACTAGAAGGGGGGAACTGATAGGGGGGAGAGATATAGGACAGGTATCGACTAGGAATAGAGTCAAAACTCTGCTATCGGACAGAGAGGAGGAGCAGGAACATACTGAAGGGGGGAGGACAAGTGGGGCATGAGAGGGATGGCAACAGGTAGGGGAAGAGATAGCAAGGACAAAAGTGTAGAAGGGGCTAGTAAGGAAGGAGGGGGTGGTGACTGAAGGATAGAAGGCTACGAGAAGGGGGAAGGATGGGAGGGGTATCACTATCGGGGTAAGAAGAGAATGGGGGCTCTAAAGTGACAACAGCGGGAGATAGGGAGGGGTTGGAAATCATCAGGAGAGGAGGCAGTGGGAAGCCCAGTAGGAAGTAGCCAGGCTGGAGGTTCATAGGGGATGGAGGAATAAGGCAGAGAAAAGGGTGAGGCGGAAGTAGGGGTACATATACAGAAGTCACAGAGGGTGCAGTTGGTGGGGGTAAGGGACAGGGAAGAATGAATACTGAAGTGGTGGAAGGGGCATTAGAAGGGAAAGGGGGTAAGGGGCAGGGGGGTACTCATCCTGGGGGATTCTATACTGAAATGGGTGCGATGGGGTGGAAAGGGGGAAGGCACAGCCATAGTTGGGTTGAAACTGTCCCCAGGCTGACTGCAGGAGGGGCAGGGCAGGCACTGCTGAAGCGTGCAGCAAGGGGAAGGAAGAAACCTCATTTACTGTTGCAGGGAACACTGTGGAAGTAGTGGGGGGAGGTTTGAGTACTTGGCCAGGCAGTGTGAGGGGGTGGAGAAATCGGTGGCATTCTTGGAGGTACTGCCGGCACCATGTGCAAGCATGGGGAGGAAGGGTAGGCTTGAGGAGTTCGAGTGGCTAAGGGATTGGTGCCACACAAAACATTATGGGTTAGTGACTAACTGGGGTAGGGTCTGGGGGGAATGGTGACTTGTACACGGGGGACAAGGTACACTGGAGCAAGAAGGGAAGGGGAGTATTAAAGGCAGCATTGCTGCTGGGCCACTGGCACTGAGGGTTGAGGCGCTGGACACCACTCCTTGCGCCATGCTGGCGACTTGGGTTCAGACGCAAGCCCGGGCCGCCAGGGGTTGGCAAGGGAGGGATAGGATTGAGCATCCAGAGGACTGATCTCCTATCCTGGAGCAGGATCCAGGGATCCACCGCTCTGTAGCAGCCCCTGGTGATGACCACAGATGCTACTACAGCAGTGTAGTAAAGGGTGGTGGAGTGTGGCGCACATGGCACGCTTGCGCCAAGCCGCATTGCACGCCCACACTCCACAAAGGGAGAAAGTGGAAATGGGCCACAGTCAGGCAGCATGAGCTCCGACCCCTGCCCACCCAAATGGCACCTCCTCAACCGGATCCTGCTCCGTGGGTTGATCTGGGAAGCTCCTCACCACCCCAGCATGGGGGTAATGCGTGTGAGCAGGTCAGACTGATGTCGGGTGCAGGGCTAGGGGGGTCGGTCGGGATGATCAAGCCGACCGTAGTCCTGTGAGAAATTATGTAAAAATAAAAATAAAAAAGCCAGGATTAGAGGGCTATATCTCTACTAAGGTGGATTTAAACAAATGGGGGGGTCAAAAGACTGAGGTTGGTAGAAAGGTCTGGACAGGGGAGCCTGATGAGCTCAACGCCGAAGATATAGGTAAAGGCGGAGGTGTAGTAACCCTGGAAGGGGGAAGGCAGAGTGGTCTGAGTGTAATACAGAAGGCACCACCACCCAGTAAGAATAAGAAGGAGAAAGGGTGTGGACTACTGAGAGGAGGGACACAGGCCAAGGACAAGAAGAGTGAGGAGAAGGAGGGGTGCGGGTGGAAGGTGGTCTGACTAAATGGATAGAGAACTGGTTACAGGGGAGAGTGCAGAGGGTGGTGGTGGTGGTAGTGGGGTAGCTCTTGGTGCCCAGAGCAGTGACAAGCGGGGTGCCGCAGGGCTCAATGCTTGGCCCAATGCTATTTGGGCTCTTTATCTCCGATATAGCACATGGAATGGGGAGCAGGGTTAGTCTGTTCACACATTATACCAAATCAAAAGCAAATACTTATAGTAGCAGAGCCCCTCCACACACACACACACACACACACTCCCCGAAAAGCTGCTTAAAAGCCTGCAATTCATTCAAATCAATTCCATTTTCTTATTTACTTGGGGTTCAATGCCAACAAGTGTAAAGTCATGTACCTAGGGCACAGGAACCCCGATGCTGGGTACAGGATGGGGGGAGGTACTGATACTCACTAGACATGAAAGGGTCCTTGAGGTTATTATATCAGAGGACCTTAAGATGGCAGTACAGTGTCACAAGGCTATGGGCAGGGTAAATTGGATTCTGGGGTGCATAAGGAGTGGCATCTCCAGTAGGAGGAGGAGAGATGTTGTGCTGCCATTGTATCACTCCCTAGTATACCCCCAACCGGAGTACTGTGTCCAGTTTTAGAGTCCACACTTCAGAAAGGACATAAGGTGGAGGTTTGACAGAGGATGGCAATTAAAATGGTTCAGAATTTTCACAGGACTCCCTACAAGGAAAGGCTGAAGAATCTCAACATCTGCACTCTGGAAGAGAGGAGGGTGAGAGGTGACATTATCAAGACCTACAAAGTACCTCACAGGGGTAAACAGGGTACAGTTGGGGAGTTTTCTTCAAATGAGGATGAGCACCCAAACCAAGGGACATACAATGAAGCTGGGGGAGCATTCAGGATAGATGTGAAGAAATAGTTATTTACTGAAAGGGTGGTAGACGCCTTAAGCAGACTGCCAGGAGAAGTGGTGGAACCTAAAATGGTAGGGGGCATGAAGCATGCATGGGATAAACATAGGGGTATATTAGAAAAGGGGAAGGAGGGGGTCAACGGAGAACAATAGGGCTATGGAAGTGGAGTAGGTTCAAGTTCATTGCAGGAAAAATCCATTAAGCAAGCTCATTCACAAGGAGGTCCTGATGGACACAGACAGAATAAGACATGCAGTAACATATACAGGCAGGAGTTACAAGTAGGTAGAGAACACTTGGGCAGACTGGATGGGCTGAGCGGTCCTTTTCTGCTGACAAATTCTATGTTTCTGTGGCATCATGTGTTAATTCAGGTGGAGTGTTTACTTAAAGTTGGGCCTACCATACACGCAGATGTAAGGTACAGTAAAGTACCGAATTAGATGCAGCCCACTTACAGTACAATAAACACAACCCCAGTGCTTCGAGAAGCCTTTACTCTTCATAAGGCTGCTTAAAGAGCTGGGGTTCTATTTGCAGTGTCCACACCAGTATGCTGATCTTAAAATCGACGCTGCATCTGCATGAGTACTTCATTCGTGCTCACTCCATTTCTTCCCCACTTTGAAACCTGCTTGTCCTGAGTTACTTTTCAGCTGGTAGTGCCTCGCCTGTGTTGGAAGATGACCAATAAGAGGCACTGAAAGACGTTAGACTTCACAGACTCTGAAGGCAGCTGCTCACAGACAGACATAAGGCAGTTCTACTGGGGGGTAGGAGGAAGTAAGCTGTTGATTAACTAGAATCTGCTGCTTATCCATCAGGTAGGGAAATGGGCAGACTAGGTGGGCCAAGCGGTTCTTATGTGCCGTCAAATTCTATGTTTCTATGTTTCTCACCCGCCATCCTGGCAAGAAGAAGGCTGCAACTGTGGCCACTGATGACTGTTGGGGTGTGGGGATGGGGGGGGGCCAAAGGGGACAGACATAAGGAGATACAATCATAATACAAATTGTGAGACCTTCACCAGCTTTCCAAAATGCTTACCAGTAAAAGAACACTCTATGAAGTTGTTCAAATGGCAACACAATCTGGTGAGCCCTCTGTATGCCATCTGACACCAGGCATCAACCAGCATAAAATTTCCCACAGAAGGCAGTGTGGTCATGTGGTTACTGAAATTCTGGAGATTACAGATTTAGAAGAACAAAAGAATATCACACAGAAGCTGGCACAGCTGTTTCCTGCTTCTCAGTAGTTATATTTAAACCCTTGAGGTACTTCAATGTTTCTATCCTAACCCCTCTTTCCCTCCTCTCTTCCACTCAGTACATATTGAGGTCCCTTAATTTCTCCTCATAGGTCTTGTGTTGCAAACTCTGTAACATCTCATTCGCCCTTCTCTGGACCATCTCCAGCCTGTTAATATCCTAACGAAGGTGTGACCTCCAGAACTGCACACAGCACTTCATGTGAAGCCTGACCATGGTTTTATATAATGGCATCACTACCTCCCTCCTTATGCTGGTGATACCCCTTCCTATGCACCCCAGCATGTCACTGGCCCTCCCAGCTGCCTTACCACTTTGACAGTTTCAGGTCATCTGAAATAACAGCCCCCCAGGTCCCTTTCCTTCTTTGTGACTGTCAGCAACTCCCCCCCCCCCACATAATCCTGTAGCTTTCCCCAGGGTTTCTGTGCCTCAGGTGCATAATTTTGCACTTTTGTGAATTAAACTTCAGTTGCCAGTCCTCAGACCACTTCCCCAGGCCCCTCCTCATTTTCTCCACCTCCTCTGGGGTATCCACTGTCTTACAGATCTTGGTGTCATCTGCAAACAGGCAGACCTTTCCCTTCAGCCCTTCTGCAATGTCACTAATGAAGACACTGAACAGGACTGGCCCCAGGACCAATCCCTGTGGCACCCCGCTGGTCACCCCCTCTCCCCAGACTGTACCCCATATACCACCACTCTCTGCCTCCTGTCTGTTACCCAGTTTCTAACCCAGTTTACCATCCTTTCCCCCATGCCCAGCCTACTCAGCTAGTTTATCACCCTTCTATGTTGGACGATGCCAAAGCCTTTGCTTACATCAAGGTAAGCGTTGTCCACTGCCCCACCCTGATTTACTTTATTTGTCACCCAGTCAAAGAGATCAACCAGATTTGTCTAACATGACCTCCCCACTGTGAATCCATGTTGCCTATGGTCCTGGGCTCCGATGGTTTCTACGTGCCCCACTATCCTTTCTTTAACCAATGTCTCCATGATCTTCCCTACTACTGAAGTGAGACTGAACAGCCTATAGCCTTTGCAACTGCTGTACTGCTGTGGCCCTTGCCCTTCCCCCTCTTCTGTGAATACTGAATAGAAAGACACAGTGGATGTCTTGGTGGGGGGGGCACATGACAGTTCTTAGGCATGGTACTTTCACTTCCAAATACCAAAACAGCACATATAAGCAATCAACATTCAGCATTGACAAATGCTTGTTATGGATTGGTACAATTATATTTTTGGTCAAGGAGGGAGGTAAAAATCTTTATTTTAAGCATATATTAATAAGGTTTGTGAAACAAATGACCCAATAGTTTAAATGGGCCTTGTAAATTTCACCTGGGATGGTGTCTGGTCCGAGAGCTTTATTATTAGAAAGCTGAATAATGGCTTGCTCAACATCAGATAATGGCATTTCCAGAGGACAAAGCTCATCTGTTGAAACCCAGGTTTCTTTAGGGATATATGTAGGAAGAGATGGGGAATAGACCTTTGTCCCCTTGGCCACCAAGGTCCAGAAAGATTTCGTGTCCCCAGACATTATAACCTGAAACATGTTATCCCACTGTTTAAAGCTAAAGTTTAATTTTTTATTTGGCAAACATTTTTTATGTGATTTTCATGTTTTGTTTAAATGAGCAAAGCCAGCTTTGGAAGGATTCTGCTTAACTATTCTGATCAGTTTCCCTAATTTCTGTTTTTTTTTTTTTGCCTTGAACATCGAACCACCCATTATTCTTTATCTTGTTACACATTGAACAATATATTTTTTTACTTATCTGTTGGTAACACATGTCTAAACGATTGCTTATATGTCCTGCCTTATGATTTCCCCAGTTAACGAGAAAAGAGTTGAGAAAGAAGAGGAATACATTAGCAGTGTGACCATATCCATTGTTTTAGAGTTGAAAAACAATTTTGTTTTGCCACCTAGGGCAAGTGAAGCTAAGGTTTTAGGAGTGTTGTCCTTATTCACTGGAGAATCAGAAGGGTCAAAAAACAGTAATATTGCAGCATGATTGCTTTCTGGTGTCATAAGAATCTTCAATTTTTTAAAGTGATCATAACTGTCTGTATGTTGTACCACTGCCTGTAACTCAGAACTCTTTGTGTAATTCTGTCTGTAACAAATTAATTTGTTGTACTTATTTCCTCTGGATAACTTCTATGTACACCTTTGTACCCGGGTCACACCTGGAAACGAGTCTTGACTCAGTGTGCCTTTCCCAGTCACAAAAGTTTAAATAAAATAAATAAAAACTATGTGATGAGCAAAGGACAAAGTCAATAACACTTTGCCCTTATGAGGAAAAAAGGTACATGCTTCCTTTTAGTCTCCTTCTGTCTTCTCATTTAATATCAACAAATTAGTATTTTTGATGAAATTCTGAAAACACTTTCCTGCTTCATTCTGAACTTTATCCAGTGAATGTCTGGGGGCCAGGTTCCCCAAATAAAATTGCTCCTGTAACTTGGAGAGACTATCGTACTGTTCCATTCTAGCGTTAAAATCTCTTGCTAGGATAATAGTGTCTACTTGAAATAGCAGAGATATAGCCTCAATTTCCTTGGTTAGTCTTGACCAGATTTCATATGTTGGATTAGAGTGAAAATGGGGTGGGATATAGACATTTACAATTAGTACTATACTGGAATTCCAACCTATAACTGTAAGGAGGAATTCCTGAGTGGGTGCCAAGTTTGTAAGAACATGTTTATCATCCCTGATTTTTACTAGTGTGGCAAGACCACCCCCCCCCATACACCTACCATGGGATTTTGCCTTAAATGGTCGGTGTATAGTAAGATTCAAATCAGTTAACATATGGCTGTGCTGGGGCCCACATCTCCTGGATGACCAAAATCTTATAACGAGAAACAAAACTTAGCCATTGAGGGTCTGCCAATTTGTTCCTGAACCCTGCATTATTCCAGATTAAAACACTGGAGTCTTCTACCTGGTTAGATATTAGAGTAACATCAAAGGCTGTATTAATCTGCTTGTTTTGTCACTGGGAATTTCCAGCTTCTCTTGAAGAATTATTTGGGTATTCACAGTCTTTAAACGAAACCAAATGGATATTGACCATATCAAGAGTATCACTTCAACCTAATAAAAGGGAATACAAATCTGCTGATTGAATTTGACAGCCTATTTGTGATCCCTCAGTCCCTGAATACACCCTCTCTGCTATGTCCAGGTCAGATGAGGAAATATTTATTTTAATGATGGAGGCTAAGATCACCTGAATGTACGAGCCTAGATTTCCCAGTGTTTCTCCCTCATAAGGATCAATCCCAAAGATGGACAGAATATTTGTTTGACATGACCCATCAAACTTCCAATTTAGTAGTGCTAAAGTAGAAGAGAAAGTGTCATAAGAGAGTACTTTGTTAGGTCTGACATCACCAAACGTGTGTTTCCAAACTGTGGGCCAAGTCACTGGGGAAGATATATTAAGGCCAAGAGAATTTAAAGCTTGTTGTCTGGCTCATATTAATTTGACAATTTCCATGGTTGAGATTAGCATATACACAGGATGGTACGGGTTAGACCTATCTCTATGGACAAAAATAAGCAAATTTTCCACCCTGGGGAGTTTCAGTTCAGCTTTAAAGAAATTAGTTATTAGACCAGTTAAGGACTCTTTGGTCTCATAAGGTTTAGTATACAAATTGTCAATTTTAAAAACTACCTCTTTACCAGTAGTAACTAGTTGAGAAAAAAGTAGGGTGTTAACATTATTCTGTACATCACCCCCAAATGTGTTTGGAGATTCAGGTAAGGTAGGCAAAGCAGACTGTTTAGGGACATAAATATTTATATTTATGTTTCCATTATTGTGAGTTGACTCTACTGGGGGTACTGGCTGATCCTGGGTCACCCTATCAGTAATATGTTGGATTTTTACATCATTACTAAGTGCCTGCCTTCCCTTTGGAATTACCTCAATATCAGTATTCAAAGGGGATGGAACCTCCAGAGCTCTGCAAGGGCTTACTGAATGCAGTGTACCCACCGCTAAGGAGTACTGAACTGCAGAGGGTTGCTGAATGTAGTGTTCCCATCTCTGAGTAGTTCTCCCTGGCAGGGGCTTGCTGAATGCAGTGTGACCACTTCTTAGGAGTAATCCCCTGCAGGGACTTGCTGAATGTAGTCATACCTCTCAACTGTACCAGATTTTTAGGGATGTCCCTGATTTTGCCTCAAATTTTTACTCTGTCCCTCCTAAAAATTGTGTTTCTGTGACCAAACAGTAGGGGTTATAAGCACAAAATAATGCCAAACATTTAAGCTACAGACTTGTTCTTCCTTAGAAAATACATTTTACACCAAGCCCCTTATTCTACCAGCTTCCTGAGTGTATACCACCAATTCTGAAGATGTGTCCCTGATTTTGGTTCTTTGTCCCTGATTTTTGTAAGTCTTGTCCCTGATTTATGAGGCAGGAGGTTGAGAGGTATGAATGTAGTGTGATGACCTATGAAGAGTGCTCCACTGCAGAGACTTGCTAAATGCAACATTCCCACCTCTATGGAGTGCTCTCCTGCAGGGGCTTCCTGAATGCAACATGCCCACCTAAGAAAAGTGCTCCCTGCAAGGAATTCCTGAATACAGTATACCTGCCACTGAGGAGTGGTCCCCTGCAGGGACTTGCTGAATGCAGTATGCCCACCTCTGACAAGTTCTACTACAGGGGCTTGCTGAATGCAATGTGCCCATCTCTGAGAAGTGTTCCCCTGTAGTGGCTTGTTGCATGCATTGTGCCCACCTCTGAGGAGAGTTCCCCTGCAGGGGCTTTCTGAATGATATGTGCCCACCTCTGAGTAGTGCTCCCCTGCAGGGACCTGCTGAATGCAGTGTCCCCCCCTCTGAGGAGTGTTCCCCTGCAGAGGCTTGCTGAATGCAGTGTGCCCACCCATAAGGAGTGTTCCCCTGTAGGGGCTTGGTAAATACAGTGTGCCCACATCTGAGGAGTGTTCTGCTGCAGGGGCTTGCTGAACATAGTGTGCCCACTTCCGAGGAGCACTCCCTTGCAGGGGTTTGCTGAATGCAGTGTGCCCACCTCTGAGGAGGTGACTAGTGTCAAAGTAAGAAATTTAGGGAAACATCTCAGTATCTATTTGGAAAATGACTATAGTAAATTGGGACCCCACACTCGGAAGTCCACTGCCCACTACTGGATCCTGGTTTGGCTGGGAGGAGGGAGGATGGCCCTCCTTGGACACCTGGAGGAGAAAGCATGTGGGAGATTGAAAGGGGAGAAGCTAGTGGCTGATGTGGCTAAATGGTTGTCAATTACAGCCTGGTGGTAGTTTAGGTCTGCAAGCAAAGACACAATCAGAGCAATGCTCCTAAAGTGAAGTTCTGGAGTCCTGTAAAGGCTTAAACTGTAAGTTCAGAAATTATCTGTTGACAAAAGCAGACACAAGTTTTATTTATTTATTTTTATCTATAAATTTGTTAACTGGCTAAGGACACTGGGCAAAAGCCCTTCTTCAAGTCTGATCTGGACAGAAAACATATAACAATAAAAGACAAAATACCTACAAGTTAAATGGCTGCTGCATGTCCCGGTGCTTCTCTGACATGTCAGAGGGTAGACATCAGCCTGAAGGGGAGAAAATGCTCCATAGAAACCAGAGATCCCATGTCACTTCTCAAAACGAGTAGGCTGAAATAGATTAGTTGCCGTATTGGTCCTTATCAGAATAGATCCAGAAGCAAATGGTTTAATATAGAAGTTACAAAAAGAAAATAATGTCTAAGCTTTCGGACCAACCAAGTCCTTCCTCAGAGACTTATGACAGTTGTTCAGAGACTCTTTGGTAACTGACACAACCCTCCACTCACCTCTTCATCAAGCCCACATCTAACCCTGCAAACAACGGTGAGATTGCATACAGTCAGTAATACCATTCGTTCATTCATTCATTCATTCATTCATTCCATCAGTCACATGAAAAATCATCATGCTATTGATTGAGAGAATAATACTGCCTGACCAACGCTATGGCATGTATAGCCAATAAGGCAGATGTTTGCAAGGTTAGACGGTGTCTGGCCAAAGACATGCATGGAGGGATGTGCTAGTTGTCACTGGGAAGTGAGAGATTAGCAGGGGGTGCAACTTGATTTTTAGATGCTAACAACAACCAGAGAATCTTATATGGGGTTAAATGTGGATTATGGGGCTGAGACTCTCATCTTCCTGATTCATCTCATTCCAGCTAAACCAAGGGCATGATGTCCATCCCTGCTTATCAACCAGGGTCTCCCAGGTGGTCACATGCAATGCTGCTGTAATGCCCTTAGGAAAGTTAATGTATTTATTTAAGCCATAAGGCATGACAGGGTGTGCGTTGTGATGGGATAATGGCTCACCTTGGGTGGGTTTGTGCTTCCACCACTTGAGAAGTGCCAATATCCCAGCACAATGCTCACCTTGGAGTGTCTTGCTGTGATTATGAAATGTGCTCATTAGCAAACTAAAACAGAATTTAAAACAAAGTCTTATTTGTAGTAAAATGTGTTAATAATAAAAAACAAACAAATATAATACTTAAATGAAGAAGTAGTCATTTTAACTGTTGAAGTATTTTGAGCTTGGGCAGTAGGTGGGACCCATGCTGCATATTTCCTGTCTGTATTGAGTAAGGGCAGCGTATGAGCATGTAAGGGCAGTGTGTAAGGGCAGTGTATGAGTGTGTAAGGGCAGTGTATGAGTGTCTAAGTGCGTAAGGGCAGTGTATGAGTGTGTAAGTGTGTAAGGGCAGTGTATGAGTGTGTAAGGGTGTAAGGGCAGTGTCTGAGTGTGTAAGTACATAAGGGCAGTGCATGAGTGTATAAGTGTGTGAGGGCAGTGTATGAGTGTGTAAGGGCAGTGTATGAGTGTCTAAGTGTGTCAGGGCAGTGTATGAGTGTGTAAGTGTGTAAGGGCAGTGTCTGAGTGTGTAAGTACGTAAGGGCAGTGCATGAGTGTGTAAGTGTGTGAGGGCAGTATATAAGTGCGTAAGGGTGTAAGAGCATTGTATGAGTGTGTAAGTGTGTAAGGGCAGTGTAAGAGTGTGTAAGTGTGTAAGGGCAGTGTCTGAGTGTGTAAGTGTGTAAGGGCAGTGTAAGAGTGTGTAAGGGCATGGCACAGGCGGCTTCAGCATAGCAGTGTGGAACAAGCAGTCGACTGAAGTCTCGTTTGTGTGGGATTTTGGCCACGATGATGCTAGAGCTAAGATTACATTGGGTTCAGTGGCTACAGCTCGGCAGATAATGTGTGGTATGGACTTGGAGGCAATGTGCCTCTTGGTTGAGAGACATTTCAACTGGAAGCAGACTGTGCAGGTGGCAACCCTTGGGACCAGAGAGTTACACTAACTGAAAGTAAAAAAATTTGTAAGAAGCCTAATGGGGGTCTGATTTTCTATGTTTGTTTATGTAAACAATAGCCATAGTTAGTGTCTTGAATAGATGCGGGTGGGTGGGGATGGGGAATGTAAGCTTGGTATCTGGTGTGCAGTGTTTGGCAATTGGTCTGGAAGCGAAGCATGTGAGGACCCAATGGCAGCAGCGGGGGAGTGTGAGGAGCCAGTCAGCGGCATCTTGGAAAGTGGCAGGTTAATTGTGCTGTGAGAGCTGCAGTCTGTGGCATGGGGTTTTTACAACAGAGGACTGAGGCCATTTCATGGCTCAGTCAGGAGAATTTATGGTACCCAAGCTTGAGCTGGCAGTTGGTGACATAAGTGATTTTTTTTTATATGATCTAAGGCTGTTTAAACACCCATCTAAGAGAGATTAGGGCTTTTGTTCTTTTTTAAGCAAAGAGATCACAGCCAATAAATGGGAGATTGTGAGAGCGAGAGAGATGATTTATATTTACGTCTGTACAGTTACTGATGTGATGCCAGGGCAGCCAGGCTGCAGTTGTGACAGCGTATTGATTTTTAGGGTAAACAGGCAAGACAGCTGACTGGATCTTCTTCCAGTGCTGTCATGGTGCAGGGATATCATCAGGGGGCTTTGAGGTTCTCAGCCAATCAGTTTTCTAGATTTTTTAATGCCCATTTCATACTTAGAAATATTTAAGGAGCAAATCTCAAAGTAATTTCTAGAGTCTTTGGTCCCAAGGACTGAATGAGAATTAAATGGTTAACCTCAGTGCCACATCAAGGTAACTCAGCTAAGTCCTTACTCTTCCTGTCTCAGATTCTTCTGCACAAATAAAATAACTCATATACTGTACTTTGTCCTAAATATGACTTTCTCAAAAAGGGCCATCCAGTATTTAAAGAGAAAGTTATAACTTCTTTTACTGCTGTCAGGTCTCAGGCTAGGGTGGGGTGTAACCCATTTCTGCCCCAGTACACTAGCCCCCCCCCACCCAGCATTCCCCTAGCTGCCCAGTGTTGGAGACCTGTAACGTCCCCTCACAGAGGGGCTCCCCTCAGTGAGAGACCGAGATCATCCTGAAACCCCAGCTGGGACTTTCACTGGTATCATTCAGCAGGAGTGTAAGCTGCAGTCTCAGGCATCATTCTGCTAGCTGCCCAGAGGGGATTTCTGCTGATTATTCCCTCCAGAGGCATGACTGTGCAGTGATGGTAAGCACATGGCTATGCATGCTGCCACGCAGTGCACGCCAACGTCCACCAACACTTTCTATCCCTCATTGTGAAGTCCCTACCTGCTGTACTTCCACCCTCTGCTGGGAGTCACCCTATTGCTGGAAGTGGTAGCCCCCCCCCCCCCCAGAATGAGGCGAGCAGTCCAGTGGGTTCTCATCCTACCTCCCCCATTTAGCCCTCTGACACTCCAGGTCCGTTGCCGAACTCAGGTCATCAGCTTAGCAAGCAGTAGTGCTCCCGCTGCACTGGTAGGCCAGTCATAAAGTTATGCCCTCTGATACAAATGTGTCAAGGCCAGAAGTGGCAAAAGACTCAGTAGTTCCAAACAGCCATGAAACACATACTAGCTATGATTTTAAATTCAATAGCTGAAAAAGTTGTGTTGAAAGCATGAACATAATTTCCTGTATGACTCCAAGGACCTTGATGTCTATGAGTTTATATAATTTTGAACAGTGTCCAAGACAGCTGTTCTCAAGAGCTCTATGGAGTTGAAGTGTTGGATATTCCAGGAAGCAAGCTGCAGTAAGGGTGATCTAAGATTCTAAGGTTTTCAGGAAGGCCGTCCCATGAGGAAGGTACACTAAAAGTAATGGCAACATGTAAGTCCAAAAAAATTCTAGGGGCTTTCTGCCTCCACCACCTCCTGGTCCCTTACCTCTCTAATTGAATGATGGGCTCTTTGGTCCAACACTGTTATTGGTTCCCCCTACTCTAGTGATAGCCGCAGGACACATTTCCTTTTCCTCTGCTGCCTTAGTTTTATCTAACATATTAGTTAAAAAGATTCATGGTGCCCCCTTACTAGCAGGGTTTCAGAAACTATTCTTTTTAATTAGTCTTTTGAGAGTCAGTCCAGTGAAGGGTTCTCTAAATGGTTAATACCTAATGCTGATGTAACCCCCTCCTTCCTGACCCATCTAGGGGCATACATTTTTACTCACAGTTCTTCCAGGCAGGAAGAAGGGAGCATTCCAAAGCACTAGCATATGAGATCTGGCACATCACTGAAACAGGAAAGCTGATACCTCCTCCTCCTCAGCAATGGATCTCCTTCCCGAGCTGACCATCAGACCAAGACCACCCTCTTCTCCTATGGAGGTCTCAAAGAAGCCCTTGCAGCCACCAAGGCTGGATTCTGCTCCTGAAATATAACTCATGACAAATTATTCCAACTGCAAATGTGTGGGGGAAAAATGATTTCATTTCATTAAACTCCCCCCTACTGCCAGATAAGGCACAAACCACTGTTTCTCCCCAACTGGTTTTTATCATCACTTGCATGGCAAATGATTCCAGCGATGTAGGGGGTCACCATTCTTTTATTAAAAAATAAATATTCATCTCTATGGGGCTACAAACCTTTTACACTTCAGCTGGACCTAATAGAAGCAGAACAGCAGATTCAACAGATACTAGAAGGATTCTCGTTTCCTACCCGACCTTTCTTAGGTGATTTACCCAAGACCCTAGAACATAGATTCCTACAATCTCCTGGCATATAAGGATCCAGAAAGCCAAACCTTCCTTTTACTTCTGTCTAACCAGGTCCCTTTTAGTCTGGCTTTGGTTGTCCCCCTTTTCACTGGTATGGGAAGGTGAGCTGCCCTCCCACCTGGACCCCTGGGCATTGGCCCATGCAAGAGCATCCAGGATTTTTTCCTGATGGCCCAGGCCCTGACCCACATTCCAATGGCTGGCACTGATGAAACAAAACTGAGGCCTCTTCTGCCCTGATCACTTGTCTCCACCTCAGATCTCCATGGCTCCCAGTTCACTCTAGGGTTGTTCTGCTGTTACCTTTTTCCTATGGGGATTCTCTGCCAGGCCCACATCCCTACTAATGGTTCCTGGGCTTGAATTAATCTCCAGCATGGGGACCACCCTATAAGGTCTACCAATCCTTTGGTCTGCAACCCACCTGGACTTTATGGACCGGCACCCCAGGACCTGTCCCTCCAAACAAGCCCCATGTATGGGTAAAAGGCTCCCCAGCTCCCTAGACCCCCAGGCCACCCTGCCACACTGGGAATGAAGGGAACCTCTGCCACTGGTTCCCTATCAGCGAGGGCCCTGCCACAGCCCTCCCAGCCCTGGTGACCTGGGAAAAACACAAATGGGCTTCCTAAGGGCTCCTACATCTCTTGGCTAGGCTTACTAAGGCTTCTTAATGCCCTAGCCACCCCCCCCTCCATGACACAGGACCTGGCTACCTGTATCCACGCTGAGCTCCATACCCCCACTCCTCATCTGCCATGGTACATAAAACTGCCCTGACTGCACTCTACTTTGGGTGGTTTCCCCACTGGCCCTCCTGGACTGCTGAACTCCCTCACTTGCCAACCTCTTCTGGTCCTGACTCTACTCTTCCAGCCTCCCCCCCTCCAGCCCCAGGCTTACTGCCCAGACTGGAAAGGCCCCATTACTTCCTATCAGTCCCTTTTTATACCCTTAATCTACTCTCTGCTGCCACCTTGAGGTGTCCAGAGCATTGTCCCCCAGAGCACTAAACCCATCTCCTACCTCTGGGGGTGGGGGTTAGGCGGGGAAGAGAGATGCCTAAAAGTGGGAATATAAGCCCCACTTTTGCAGTGGAAACACTCTTCCCCCACCCAGGAAATCATTCCCTCCTGGGAATGATGCAAGGGTCCAGTGATGGTCCACTCCCATCAGGCTGAGTATGCGTACTCTCCAACCTCCTTGTACCGAACACACCAAAGCTGACCACCGGGCACCACCCAACCTGCCTACTTAGCCCAAACATATACCCTAAAATCTAATGAATGTAAGAGTAACTGGAATTTTACTGACAGACCTCACTGAAAATGAGCCTTGGCTTAGATGAGATATCCTATTCATTTGTACATCTTAGGAATAAAACTTTACAACTACTACTCCTTTACTACGACTACTAATTCTTAAACCCTACCTGCACCAGGAGATGAACCTAAAGTGCTAGTCACAACCATCATTATTTCTTTCATAAACAGCAAATAACAATCACCGTACATAATGATTATGCATTTCAAAAAGATTTTTCTTGAGCTTGGTGCTAACATTATTAATGAGGAAGAAACTGTTTAGATATTCCCACAAATACCTCCCAACAAAATTTTAAAATAAGTTTCTCTGTGTACAAAAACCAGACCACTCGTTCACACATGCACACGCACATATTCTTACATCAATCTTTCTGAAACTTACTCTATCATGATCACAAACAGTAACTATAAAATAGTTTCAGTGTAAGAGCTTGATTAGTAAACTGAATCAAAGTCACCATCATCAGCTCCGTAGAGCAATTGTCCTGGCGCAGTCCACAAGTATAATCCAGGAGGCCTAGGTTGTAGGCTCCCCCCCACCTGGAGGGAAATAATAGGCTGGGTCCGGCTTAGTGGTCACGTCTCCAAAACAATCTTGGTCCAAAATGTAATACTTGGTCCAAGTCCCAGTTAAGTCCTTAACCATAGTGAAATATTTGGAAATGGTTAGTCCAGACCAAGTCCCTGTGTGGCACATCAACCGTGCCTGCTGGAACAACTGCTGAGATGGGGCACTTCACCCTCCTGGACAGTTCTTCAGCCTCTCCAACTACTCTTTGAAAATCTAGTCCTCCCACATCTCCTCAATAATGTCCCAAATACTTTCTTGCACATAAGGGTAGTTCAGGTTTGGATATTCTACCCTCAGCCTCCTGCGAACCCACTTTTCAGCCTGACTCCTCTAGGGCAGGTCCCTCATGCTTGTTCTCCTGCTTTGTCCCATTGGTAGCCATATCACCTGTTGGTATTTTAGGTTTAATGGGTCATTTAGGTTTAACCTGTCCATCTGGATCCGAAGGGTCCTGGTCCAGACCGGGAGCTGCGGGGTGGTATCACCAACGGCGATAACTGGGCAGTGGTAGGGCCTAGGAATTGCCCTAACCACCATGTGGTCCTGGAACTGAACTGGCTGCTGAAATATTTTTCCTTATTCAGCTCCCTTAGGTCTTGTGGTTCGGAAACCCTTCCTCCGGCTGAACCGGGAGCAGGCTTAGACTCAGGACCACTTTCTATAGATCTGGTTTTGCTTATGGCACCCGAGACAGGTTCAGATTTACTTGATAAAGCCTGTGGGCTACCACCGGATAAGAGCCGTGTCGAGGGTCCCCCAGGCCCTGGAGGTTCCCCAACTGGTTATCTGAGCCCCTGCCCCTCCCTCTGCCAGTGGGATAGCTGGCAGCTGGTGGCAGAGAGCTGGGCAGATGGCTGTGCTCCCAGTCACCTTTGTCCATTTCTGGTGCTCCTGCACCCTCTTCTTCAACAGCCTCCGCTATCACATCCAGGGGTTCACTTTGGGTTTCCTCCACCTGGACACGTGTGCTCTCTCCCAGGGACAGTCTTTCAAACCCCTCTGAATCCCCACTGGCTGGTGACCGCGGGATGAATCAGCTGATGGAACTGGGAGTATGCATCCCCCTACATGGCACTGGCAGACTACTTAAGCAATAGGGACATATACGCAACCTGGTTACTGACTCCCCCACAAATCCACACCTCACACAACATTCATGTCCCTTGCATTTTCCCCCCAGCTTTCCAGAGCCAGGAGAGAAGTGAGGCTACAATTGTAGTCAAGGGTTCCTCCTGAAGGGTTGCTTCAGGCCTCTCTGCATCTCCCTCTGCTACCACTTGCTGCCAATCCATGAGGATGCCTGTGCTTGCTTTCCTTCCCTGCCAGTCCCACAATCACTTGGAGCTCACAGCTCATTTGCTGCAAACTATGCAGTCCAGTCTACTTGCCTGTCCTGAATAATGCACTCCAGCAGTGATCTCTCTGCTCTGCTCTCAGTATCGTTATTCTCCTTTTCTCCCCCTGCTACTGCTGGTCTCACTCCCTCAGCTCCTCTCGCTCTGATTCCCCAAGATGGTGCTTCCTTGTGCAGCTGCTATAGCTCCCTCTCGCCCATCCTCCAATCAGGTCCATTTCTGGGGGTCACATTGACCAGCAAGTCATGCATGCACACCACACCAGCAGGCCAGGTGTAATACCTGTTCCAAGCCTACCCCACAGCAATTCAGAAGTGTGCAACTGGGCCCAACTAGGCCAAGAAACCTGGCACATTGCGGACCGCAAGGCTCAGGGTCCGACAGCGATTTTGGGGCTCTGGGAACATCCCGGACGAGTAGCCCCCATTCTGTAACCCCTTCCTTCCTGCCCCATTTAGGGGCATACTTTTCTTACTCTCAGTTCTTCCAAGCAGGAAGAAGGGAGCACTCCAAAGTGCTAACATATGAGACATTGCACATCACTGGACCAGGGAAAACTGATGGTCGCCTACCTGCTGCTGTCTTCAAGCTGTGCAGTTTACCTCCTCATTCTCAGCAACCAATCTCCTTCCTGAGCTGACCACCAGTCTGAGACCTCCCTCTTCTCCTGTGGAGGTCTCAAAGAAGCCCTTGCAGCCACCGAGGCTGGATTCTGCCCCTGGAATATAACTCATGACAAATTGCAAATGTGTGGGGGGGAAAAAGGATTTAATGTCATTAAACTCCTCCTTACAGTCAAATAAGGCACAAACCACTGTTTCTCCCAAACTGGCTTTTATTTTCACCTGCATGGCAAATGATTCCAGTGATGCAGGGGTCACCATTCATTCATGAAATAAATATTCTGCTCCATGGGGCTACAAACATTTTACACTTCAGCAGGACCTAATAGAAGCAGAAAAGTAGATTTAGCAGACACCAGAAGGATTCTCATTTCCTACCCTACTTCTCTGAGGTAATCTACCCAAGACCCTGGAACCCAGATTACTACAATCTCCTGGCTTATAAGGACCTGGTAAGCCAAATCTTCCTTTTACTTCTCTCTAACTGGTTCCTTTCTACTCTGGCTCTGGTCATCCCCCTTTTCACTGGTGTGGGAAAGTGAGCTGCCTTCCCCACCTGAACATCTGGGTGTTGACCCATGCCACAATGGCATCCAGGACTTCTTCCTGATGACCCAGGCCCTGACCCACATTCCAATGGCTGGCACTGATGAAACAAAACTGAGGCCTCTTCTGCATTGATCACTTGTTTCCACCTCAGACCTCCATGGCCAACAATTCACTCTGGGGTTGTTCTTCTGTTACCTTCTTCTTACAGGAGTCCCTGCCAGGCCCACATCCCTTCAAACAATTCTTGAGCTTGAATTAAGCTCCAGCACGGGGACCACCCCCCACGGTCTATCAATCCCATGGTCTGCAACCTGCCAGGACTTTATGGACCGGTGCCCCAGGACCTGTCCCTCCAAACAAGCCCCATGTATGGGTGAAAGGCTCCCTGGTTCCCACGACCCCCAGGCCACCCTGCGCACCGGGAATGAGGGGAACTTCTGCCACCGGTTCTCCTCCTGAGAGGGCCCTGCCAAAGCCCTCCCAGCTCTGGTGACCTGGGAAACACACAAATGGCATTTCTAAGGGCTCCTACATCTCTCGGCTAGGCTTACTAAAGCCTTCTAATGCCCTTGCCCCCCCCCCACGACACAGGACCTGGCTACCTGTATCCCCACCAAGCTCCATACCCCACTCCTCGTCAAACACAGCACATAAAATCACCCTGACTGCACTCTACTTTGGGGGGTTTCCCCACTGGCCCTCCCGGACCGCCAAGCTCCCTCACTTGCCAACCTCTTCTGGTCCTGACTCTACTCTTCCAGCCTCCTCCTTCCAGCCCCAGGCCTACTGCCCAGACTGGAAAGGCCCCATTACTCCCTATCAGCCCCTTTTTATACCCTTAATCTACTCTCTGCTGCCACCTTGAGGTGTCCAGGGCATTGTCCCCCAGAGCACTAAACCCATTTCCTAGCTCTGGGGGTGGGGGGGGGGTAGGAGGGGAAGAGAGATGCCTAAAAGTGGGAAAATAAGCCCCACTTTTGTAGGGAGATTACACTGATCTTATAATACAGTACTAGGGGGTGCTGCACTGCTGTGGGGCCATCCTTCATGTGAGATATTAAACCAAGGTCACTTTTGCCCATCTCAGCTGGCTGTCAAACTGGGAGTTAAGGATTGCATGACATTTATTGTAAGAGATGAGGATTTCCCTGTGTCCTGGCCAACATTCCATTTTCAATAAAACAGGTCCGGGTAACCCAGGGGTTTTTAACCTTTTTATGTGCACAGAACCTCAGAGTGAACATCAGTAGTAGCAGGAACCCCCAACCCTGCAACAGTGACCCCCTGGTATTCTCACTATAAGAATGCAGGTGAAACTAGGAGTGAAATGCAGCTCAAGTTAAAACAAATAACTGGTTTCAACTGGACTCTTTTCTTTAAAAGCCCCGCTTTGTTGCTTGCATTATGGCCTAGCATTCTCCTGTGTTCCCCAGGTCAAACAGCCCCTGACTGCTCCCAAGGCTTCCCCTCCATGGGTAGGGGCTCCAGGAGAGTGTCCCCCCCCCCGCAACAGTCACCAGGTGGACAGAATCAAGTGTTGGGCACTAGGATACAGGGGAGCCATGGATGTCGGCTGTCACATAGACGGCAGTGAAATTTTTATCCCATTTTGTCCCCAATCCTCCCTCTTCCTCTGCTGTGAATGAAGACTCTTGATGGCCTCAGATGTACACATCGATGGCTGTGGAGAAGCAAGCTCCCCTGGCACTACCACAGGAGTCGATGCAGTAGACGATAACCCTCTTCACTCTATAACAGAATGGCTATGAAGCACAGTGCAACTCCTGAAGACATCAAAGTGTGGTCTTTCACAAATGGCTTCCCAAATCAACAGAGAGGGCTCAGACTGTTGCTAATACTCACAGTGCCATAATACTATAAGCAGGCAGTGCTGAAATAAAGGAGAGGGTCCTGGTGGCAGTGAGACAGGCAAGTAATGCGATGCAGTGAGAGCAATTTCAATTTTCAGGTGCCAGAGACACCGATCGCGATGACAGCCGCAGAATGTCACTCCTGTTTGAATGGTATGGCTCCAATTACAGACTTTGAACTAGATTAGAACATTCCTTTATGTTTAGTAACATTACTAAAACACTTTGTGGGTGACTGGTTTTCATTCACCCTCAACTCCAGCTTTGTCCCAGGAGGCATTTAAAATTTTTCCTGCTCACTCCATGGACCCCCTACGCCTTGCTTGGGGACCCCCAGGGGGCCACGGACCCCCGGTCCAAAACCCCTGGTGTAACTCATTCCTCCAAGGCGCAGTTAGATATGAGCTGTCACTGCTTAGTGTGCATTTCCAGGTCAGACAAATTACAAATAATAAACAATTAAAGCAGCAGTACTACGAAATCAGGAAGTGAACTATCAAAATTCAGTTTTTCGGCTGTAAGAATGCGGCCAAAGTTTCAGTTTCCATACCTGTAAATGTTTTTTTCCAGTCATCTTTAGTTTTTTAGATATTTGCAATTTATTTGAATTGTTGTAGCGCTACAACAAATATGGCGGCTGACTAATTTTTAGCTGCGCTTTTTCTACCAGTCACATCACGTCTTTTGACAACAGCAGAGGGACCCTCTGCTGACCATTCCCGATGTCCCTGCAAGTCATTCACATGTGCAGTTGGCAGCAGAGGGGGTTCCAGTGCAACATGCTTAGTGGCAGAAATGTAAACAAAAGCCGAGAATAACTGAGCAAATTACTCGGCGATAGTACAATGCCGGTGAGAAAGATTACCAGGTATATGATTAGCAGGGCACAGGGAATAAACTGTCAAAAAAGCGCAATTTTTTTTCATAGTACTGTTGCTTTAAATACATGTATTACAACTGACTGACGAGTTACTATTATTTGTTATAGAGCAAGGTTCTTTGCACCGGCAACATTATTGATCTGTTCATGTCTTGTGCAGCCCAGGGGGTTTGTATGGCCCAATAGCAAAATCCTTGCTGACTCGTTACAGATCTGTTTTATAATGTTTCTGTTTAAAACTTGTTTTGTAAGTACAACATCCTCAGGTACTTGAGACATCTGTATAATCTGCATGATCAGATACTTTGTTGGGTGTTACCGTTTAGTTGTGCCCTCATTGTACCCCGTATGGTGTGCTGCCTTGAGCAATAGAACAAATTATTTTATATATAATCTAATATCTATCTATCTATCTATCTATCTATCTATCTATCTATCTATCTATCTATCTATCTATCTATCTCTATGTACCTGTCTATCTATCTATCTAGCTGTCTGTCTGTCTGTCTACCTATCTATCTAATATATATCTGTCTGTCTACCTCTCTGTCTATCTGTCTGTCTGCCTGTCTACCTATCTGTCTGTCTACCTGTCTGTCTGTCTAGCTATCTCTCTATCTATCTCTGTCTGTCTGTCTACCTGTCTATTAATCTATCAATTTAACTGCCTACCTGTCTGTCTGTCTGTCTATCTACCAATCTATGTCTGTCTGTCTATCTGTCTGTCTATCAATTTATCTGCTTGCCTGTCTGCCTGTCTGTCTGTCTGTGTAGAAACACAGAAACATAGAAACATAGGCTTTGACGGCAGATAAGGACCGCTTGGCCCACCTAGTCTGCCCATTTCCCTACCTATTGGATCAGCTGCAGATCCTAGTTAACAAACAGCCTACTTCTTCCAATCCCCCCTTCCAGAATTGCCTTATGTCTGCCGCATGCATTCTTGAATTCCCCCACAGTTTTGACCCCGACAAGGCTGTTCCATGTGTTCTAACCCTCTCCGTGAAAAAATACTTCCTCACGTTGCCCCGAGCCATCCCCCCTCTATCTTGAAATTGTGCCCCCTTGTTCTTGCACATCTCTTTTTCTGAAAGATGCTTCCCTCTTGGACTTTGTTGATTCCCTTGAGGTACTTGAAAGTTTCTATCATGCCCCCCCTCCTCCTTCCTTTCCTCGAGGGTATACATTTTAAGCTCCTTCAGTATGTCTTCGTATGGCTTCTGGTGCAGACCCTGCACAATTGTAGTTGCCCTCCTCTGGACTGCCTCCATTCTGTCTATGTCCTTGCGGAAATGGGGTCTCCAGACTACACACAGTACTCCAGATGGGGCCTCACCAACTGTCTGTACAGAGGGATAACAACTTCCTATTTTCTACAGGTGATGCCTCTCCCTATGCATCCCAGTATCCCCCCCAGATCTCCTTACTGCCTTCTCACATTGCTTGCCCACCTTTAGGTCATCTGATATTACTACTCCCAGGTCTCTTTCCATTTTTGTTGTTGTTAGTACCCCCCCACTGTGTACTATGTCCCTGGATTTTTGTTTCCCAGGTGCATTACTTTGCACTTCTTTGCACTGACTCTAAGCTGCCAAACTCTTGACAATTCCTCCAGCCTTGCCAAGTCCCTTCTCATCCTTTCCACTCCATCTTATGTATCAACCCTGTTGCAGATCTTTGTGTCAGCTACAAATAGGCATACTTTTCCTTCCAGTCCCTCTGCAATGTCACCTATGAAGACATTAAAGAGTACCGGTCCCAGTACTGAACCCTACGGTACCCCACTAGTAACCCCCCTTTCTTCAGAGTGGACTCCGTTTACTATTACTCTCTGCATCCTGTTGTCCAGACAATGTTTTACCCAGGTTAACACCCTGGGACCTACTTCCAGGCTAACTTGTTTACCAATCGTTTGTGTGGGACTGTGTCAAATGCCTCGCTAACGTCTAGGTAGGCCACATCCACAGCCCCTCCCTGGTCTACTACTTTGATCACCCATTCAAAGAACTCTATTAGATTCATCTGACATGACCTTCCTGCTGTGAATCCATGTTGCCTTGCATCCTGTGCCCCTATGGCATCTAGGTACTCAACAATTCTATCTTTCAGAAGTGATTCCATCATCTTCCCTGCCACTGAGGTCAAACTAACAGGTCTGTAGTTTCCTGCCTCTTCCTTGCTCCCACTTTTGTGAAGGGGAATCACATCCACCCTCCTCCAGTCCTCAGGTACCACACCATCCTCCCATGATTTGTTAAAAATGGTAGTCATTGTGGTGTCATTAGTTCTCCCTTTAGTTCTTTTAGAATTCTGTTGTGAATCCTGTTAGGCCCTATCGCTTTGTTCACCTTCAGTTTTAGGAGTTCTTTCAGAACCCTTTCTTCTGTGAATGGACTGGTATCAACCCTTCTATCCAGAGTGCTTCTATTGTTTGGTTTAGGTACCTCCCCCTCATCTTCTTTTGTGAATACTGAGCAGACGTATCCATTCAGCACCCCTGCTTTTTCGCTGCTACCCTCTGCCCACTTCCATCCCCTTTATTAAGGCTCACAATCCCTCCTTTGTTCTTCCTTCACTCCCTTATGTACCTATAAAAGGTTTTATCCCCCTTCTTAACTGAGTTGGCTATCTTTTCCTCAGTTTGGGCCTTTGCTATTCTAACTGCTTTCCCCGCTTCCTTCTACATTAACTGGTATGGTTCTCTGACCTGCTCCTTCTATGTTTCCTTATACTTCCTGAATGCTATCTTTTTCTCCCTAACCTTCCTCGCCACCTCTTTTGAGAACCATAGTGTTTTTTTCCTTCATTTAGTTTTGTTTGCTTCACACAAAGGCTTGCTACCTCTGTGATGGCAGTTTTTATTTTTCCCCATTGTTCCTCCACCCCTCCTTCTTGTCTGTTTGCTAGTGCTTTTCTGAGGTACTCTCCCATTTTGCCAAAGTCAGCTCTCTTAAAGTCCAATACCCTCACTTTTGTATGTCTTGATTCTATGGCTGTGTTTATCGTGAACCACACTCTTTGGTGGTCACTTGTTGCCAGATGGCTACCCACTTCTAAGTCTGAGATCCTCTCTCCAACCCCATTTGAGAATACCAAGTCCAAGATTGCTCCCTCCTGAGTGGGTTCCAATACTAGCTGTCTTAGGCATGCCCCCTGTAGGGCATCGAGAATGACCCTGCTCTTGAATGAGGCTGCAGCAAAGGTGCTCCAGTTAACTATCTATCGATCTATCGATCTATCTATCTATCTATCTATCTATCTATCTATCTATCTATCTATCTATCTATCTGTCTGTCTATCAATTTATATAATATCTATCATCAACAGTATCTATCTATCTATCTATCATCAACAGTATCTATCTATCTATCTATCTATCTATCTATCTATCTATCTGTCATTGACAGTATCTATCAATCAATCTATCTATCTATCTATCTATTTATCTGTCTATCTATCTATCTAGCTATCTATCTGGCTATCTATCTATCTATATATCGATCTAGCTACGCATCATCCCTCTATCATCTCCCTCTACTGCTCTCTTTCTTTCTTTCTCTTTCTCTCTCTCTCTCTCTCTCTTTCTCTGTCTCTCTCTGCATTCCCCATTCAGCGTTCCAATTGCTAGCACATCAGTTGGGAACAATTGAAATTAAAACTGCCGTATTTTGGCACATTCACTGACAACAAATGTGACATCAGCGCATCCTTGTCTCAGTGAAGATTTCCTATAAATAAAGATTTTAATAAATAAAAATATATACAGTCAAGTTACTTCTGCAGCTTATTAACTAAAACATGAACCTGCTTGTATGCTAAGAGTTCCTCAGTCTCTGGTTCTAGTTGTGCAGCACTGTCTCAGAACTTCTCTCTACACCTAACATTTTTAATGTTTTATGTTTTTCAGGGGGGTCTTATCTAAAAGTCAGGGTACCACTGGTGCACCACTAGGATGAATACAAAAGGACGCAGACTTTGAAATTATGTTTTACAACTCAATTGTTGTCATACCCGTTGTTATAGTAACTATCAAAGAAAACAAACAGAAAAGTTGTAGTGTTATGATAATCTAAGCAAAAGGGAAGACTAATGTTTTTGTTGTTGCAGAAAGGTCAGTTTGAGGGGCAATGCTGTTCTATACTTAGCAAGAATATTTCATTTTAAGTATTTTCATTAAAACAACACATCAGACAAACCCAACGTTTTGTTATAAATTGCAAACAGTACTTTATTTGATCAAACAATTTCCCAGTGCCGACTCTAATGTTTAGTAAAGCCCCTCAGCACTGTTACTAACAACATGTTTTTGTTTGTGAGGAAACACATACTTTCTCAGGATCAGAAGTGATTTTATTTATAAGACTGTGGTTTGTGAAATGATGGACCAGCTAAGGTACTGCTATTCAAATAGGAATACCTGCAAGGTACTGTACATGAACTGTCTCGTGTCCTTCAACATCTGGAAGTGCAATTATTATATAACAACTCCCACTCTGGTATGTCATCTTGCTCATCTAAAGTGGATAAACTGAGAAACCATGTATGAAAAATAAAAAATAAAAAAATCAAAGATGGCTAGAGGTGTTGAACAACTAAGAAGCTGAAAGGCTAACACTCTTCTGCTTTACTATGTATCTTTCTGGTATGCACTCTTGCTTATGGGATGTTCTGATTTAGTGTTCTGTGAGTTTAAAAAACTAAAAAAATCTGCACTCGGAGGTCATTTTTTAATTAATTTTTTAGGCAATTGATTGTGGCTTATTAAAGTGTTGTTATGCAGAGAAGCTGGGAGACTGAGTTGATGAGAGGAGTCAAGGCCTGAACTGATGGCTGGAGTTGGAATGGTTCACGAGCCTTCCTATAGATAGTTGGGGGGGGTAGGAAGAAATAGGCTGTTGGTTAACTAGGATCTGCGGCCTGTACTGTAGGTAGGGAAATGGGCAGACTAGATGGGCCAAGTGGTCCTTATCTGCCGTCAAAGTCTATGTTTCTATGTTTCTATGTTGGGGTAATGCAGCTGGAAGCTGAAAGCCAGAATTCAAGAGAGGGAGTGAAGAGATGAGACAGGAGAGCCAAAGGAATGAAGACCTGAAGACAGCAGATTGCAGAGTGGTAAAGAATATAACAAAGACAGAAGAGGGTGTGAAGGGAAGGAGCAGGGCCGGGAAGACGTGGAACTGTTGTTTCTACTACTGGCAGCTGACGTTAGGGAACTGAGCCAGTAAACGCTGATTGTAACCTTTTGGTTTTTCCCAGGAAAGTTATTGATTTTCCAGAGAACTTTCTGTTAGGATATATGTGTAACTAAGTGTGCTTTGGCCTCAAGGGATGTCCATGCAAATGTTTGAGCATTAAGTATGGATAAATTAAAGAGAGCTAGGTTTACATAGCATAACCTTTTAATATCTGCCCCTTTTCCTTGTTAATTTTTATTGTGGATGTACAGTATCTATTATGGTAAGAAACATGACCTTCTGTCTGGGAGCCCAGTTAAAGGCTGAGATTTGAATTTTGCAGGCTGATGAGTCAGGTGTCATAGAATGCCCGCATATAGTGTCCTATACAGTCATAATCTGATACTCTGTGAGCCACTCAGGGTGTTACCATTCACCAAGCAGCGCTAACTCTGTTGTTATTCATTTAACAGCCAAATCTGGGATCAGAGAGAAAGTTGTCAGCTTTTAGTAATTGCTGAGAACTTTATTAAAATGTCTAAAGTGTGTAACTGCCTGGAATCAGGACTGGGGATTTGCCCTAAAGCAAGTAATTACCTTTTGTAAATTTAAAGTGCTAGAATTAATATAGGGGATTTTACTCACTTCATAGAGTTTCTTTTTGGAAGTCTTGGCAACTAGTTTTTGATATTTATACATTTAAATTGTGCTCCATACATATTTATTAACTGGGGCACATGTTTTTTGTATTTGTGTGTTTTCTCTGTTTTATTATATTAAAGTTGGGTCCTACATTTTTGATACATTTTACATAAGCGTAAGGTGCCATCAGTAGTGCTTTTTCTTTTTACTGTTGCTTTAAATAAAATAAAATCTTTGGTGACTATTAAATGTTTAATGTTTTTTTTTTATTCCAGACATTTGCTGTGGGGCTTCTGTTGGGCCATAAGAGGTTTTGTAGACCTCTACTAGAGATTTAAACCAGGAGATTGTGGGACAGTATGAAGTGTGCCTTTAATAAGAGGACTGGTCTGTGGTTGCTTAAAATACATTGCTCTACGTTGTTCTACAGCTAAGGAAAAAAGACAGCCATCTTGGTCTGTTTGGAAAAATGAACATTTTCAGTGCTAACAAAGCTTTGTCCATCTGTGGTAAGAACTGTTTATTCACTTTAAGTTAATAAAAGAATGATTCTACTCTAGCCTTGAGGGAAGAGCTTGGTTTTGCACATATAGTATACAGTATAAAGACTGAATTTCTCTGGTGAAACGTAGCACTTAATATACTAGAGGTGGACAAGTCAGAGCAGGCTCGAGACTGGTTTGAGCTAAGTGCCTGGCTTGGCTCGACTCAACCTCTGTAAGCAATTGAGAAGCAAAATTAAGCTGAGTCAGTTATAATCAATGTAAAAAATATTCCCGGCCTTAGTAGTTAGTGTTGTGTCTGAAACATTCAACACCTATGTGAAGAACAGCCTGCAGTAGCCATGGCTCTGCTCGTGTTTTGACTCGTAGAGTGAAGCCAGACCCCTGGCTCGACTCTAGGTGAAAAATTCCTGGCTTGCCTACCCCTATAATATACTTTTAAGTTTATTAACAATTAATCATGGTCTGTCAATGTGTTTAGGTGCAATTGCTGTTATTGATTGTAATATCTATATAAAAATGTTTTCTCTTTGCTTTTCTTGTGAAGGGGCTAATGGATCTTTTATCCATGGGTTATTGTAGGATTTACCCATGGGTAAAGTCATTAAGTAGTCAATCAGATTTCTGGACAAACGGAGACCATTGTGTAATCATAGAGAATTCAGGCTCAGGTATTGATATGTGCAAACTGTACAAAGCTGAGTTAGCCTGTGTTGCAACATTGCCAGACTGGATAATAAACTGACAGATTCTCTCTGGAGATTATTTATCACTAAACTTGATGTGGTATACTTATGGGAAACTTGACACTCTGAGGATTATGATATTTCATATCATGGTTTTGAGTTTTTCCATAGCCCAGGATGGAAGCTAGAGAAGTTAGGAAGAAGAACAGGTTGGATCATTACTATTGTAAAGATGGATAAAATAATGAAATGTCAAAACAATAGATCATGATGCCAATTGTGTTACATTTAAATTGAGATTAATAAACTGTTATATTTCACCCCAGAACTCCGAGTACTAAGATGTAGCTATTTGGGAAACATTGAGAAACTCATGTGTACTTTTCCAGGATCAGTTTCACAAAGCAAATATATTAAAGGGGAAGTTCCCTCAATCTTTTCATCTGTATGCCTGTGTAGTTTACTTTCATCCTAATATACATTTAAATCAAGTTGTTTCATTCGGTTCTGTCCTGGTGTGAAAACATGCTTAACTCCATTGCAAAGGTCATAACCACACCGAAAAAAGGAAACATGGGAGCTGACAACACATATTTGTACATCAGTGGGACTCCATGCTCATTAAAGCAAAGTGCTCCTAGCACATAATCAAATGAATCAGTTGAATAACAAAATGCCATAAGCACCAGCATATTTCCAACTCAGACACACTTTAAACAACAAAAACACTAGGGAATGTACCTTGAAAAGTTTAATGCCCACACAAGACAAGAATACAGGGACTTCAGAAGACATACAACAGAAATGACTGATAGTAGCACTTCTGCAGGCTTGTGCATGTACACATCATCAACTCCCATGATGCCTTGCATGAGTGGGGTCGTGATCTTTGCAATGGAGTCAAAAAGATTTTTACACCAGGGCAGGATAGAGTGAAGCAACTTCATATAAATGTAAATTAGAATAAAATTAGGGGGTGTAACGTTATGACCTGTTCAGTTGCTAACTGGATAGAAAGAGAAGCAGTAAAATTAATTAGAAACTCATTAGGTAAAATAAGCAATCAAAGGGGTGGCCTTCTAATAGAGATCCTGGAGGAGTTTATCTTATATCTTCTGCATAGTAGGCTTGCAGGGGATCGTTTAGGTCAGTTTACATATTTTTCTCACTGTGGTGCATCAGTGATTGATTGTTCTTTCTGGGATGGTCACGTAGATCAGTGGAATTATTTGTTCATCATGAATGGCAGGGGTGTGATCATACAGTACGTCAGCTATCCTCATCAAATAGAATGTACAGAATCTGTGGAAAAAAAACCTCAGAAGGTGGAATCTCAGTTAAAGTTCAATAACATTATTAATCCGATGACATAGCCATGGAAGCAAAAATCGTATCATAGAAACACAGAGACATAGACTTTGATGGCAGATAAGGACCACTTGGCCCACCCAGCCTGCCCATTTCCCTACCTATTGGATTTACTGCAAATCCTAATTAACCAACAGTCTACTTCCTCCTACCCCCCACCTCCCACTATAATTGCCTTATGTTAGTCCCTTGCATTCTTGAATTCCCGCTCTGTTTTTGACCCCACAACCTTCTCAGGAAGGCTGTTCCATACATCTACTACCCTCTCCATGAAAAAATTCTTCCTCACATTACCCCTGAGCCATCTCCCCTCTATCTTCAAATTGTGCCCCCTTGTTACTGCACATCTCTTTTTCTGAAAGATGCTACTGTCTTGGACTTTGTTGATTCCATTGAGGTGCATGAACGTTTCAATCATGTCCCCCCTCTCCCTCCTTTCCTCGAGGGTAAACATATTAAGCTCCTTTATTCTCTCCTCATATGGCTTCTGTTACAGATCCTGCACTATTTTAGTTACCCTCTTCTGGACTGTCTCCATCCTGTCTATGTCCTTGTAGAGATGGGGTCTCCAGAACTGGATACAGTACTCCAGATGGGGTCTCACCAACTGTCTGTCCAGAGGGATAACAACTTCTTGTTTTCTACTGGTGATGCCTCTCCCTGTACATCCCAATATCCTCCCAGCCATTCCTACGGCCTTCTCACATTGCTTGTTAACCTTTCAGTCATCTGATATGATTATTCCCAGGTCCTTTTCCATTTTTGTTGTTGTTACTACCTCCCCCTGCCCCCCCATTGTGTACTCTTCCCCTGGGTTTTTGTTTCTCAGTCAAAGAAATCTATTACAATCATCTGACATGATCTTCCCGCTGTGAATCCGTGCTGCCTTGGGTCTTGTGCCCTGCTGGCCTCTAGGTACTCAACATTCTTTCTTTCAGAAGTGATTCCATCATTTTCCCTACCACTGAGGTCAAACTAACATCTAATTTACTCTTCTTGTTGAACAATTTTTTAGATGCAATTACAGTATCAGAATAATTCACAACCCTTGACTTAGTATTTTCAACAATTAGGCAGTTATTATATGCCACTGTTAGAAATGTCCAATAAGCAAGGATGGGTGGTTCAATAAAGCATGTAAGACAGAGAAAAGTAAACTTCAGGCCAATGCGAGAAAAACTAAGGAAAATGTCAATAAAGAAAACTGCAGATACTATCTAGGGGCCCAAGCTTTTATGTACGCAGCCCCTGTCCTCTGGAATTCTCTACCCCATCCGCTCCAGCAGTGTGTGTCCGTGGAGGAATTTAAAAAGGCCTTAAAGACTCATTTATGGTTAAAGGCTTATCCCTGACGATGATATTTTATTGTATTTTATGAATTCAGCAGTTATTAGATCTGTGTTTATTTTACTGTTTTATGTGCAGCTGTTGTAAAGGCGCCTTGGTTTTAAGAAAGGTGCAGTACAAATAAAGAATTATTATTATTATATCAATTTAGGAAACAGTATAAAAGTTGTTAGCAGCTAGAAAAAGTGAATATTATGATGACCAGTGGAAGAAACTGCCGGTTGTCATAGAACTGAATGATTCCAGAGGTTTTGACCAATACTACTTGTGGTCAAGGGGTCAAGACATTTTAACAGTGAAATAAGTAAAAACATACCAGCTGAAAGATAAATTTGCCACCTTAAAAATATTTCTTATGAAGAAAATGTGGACGGGATACCCTTAGAAATAACTCATACTTTGAGAGACAGAGGGGAGTTTGATACTATTACAGTTTTGGAAGTAAAGACACAATAAAATCATTATAACAAATAGAGGTATTCCTGCAGAAGTGTATTTCTGTCTAAATGATACTTGGGCCCCAGTCCTTCCAAGTGCTTCAATAAGTGTAGCCATGAAAAATCTACTCCAAAGTTCATGGAAGGGTACAGAAATTAAATGTATATATAAAACTGGTGGCTGGTCTGACCCAGGAATATGTAGACCTTCCTATAAGCCTATTGGATATATTTATAGAAGCTTTTTCAAAGATATAAGTGGTCTGACTACAGGCTTAAATTAAACATATAGGTGGGCCTTAACAATTTCAACCAGAGTTTATGCCAGGTAGCAGTAGTACTGGTAATTGTTTAATGTTACATCATCTTCTTGAGAAATATGTTTTTATTAAGATCACAAAAACTGTATACAGCATTCATAGATTATAGTTCTGCTTTTGCTTGGATATCATGAAGTATGATGTGCAAAATCATGTACGAGTGGAGAATTCAGTGGAAGGGCTTAGCCCAAGGTTCAATGTGGGGGAATAACTCCTCCCACATACGTAATAAAAACCAACCTTTCCCAGGACCCCTTGCTTTAGTGTTTGGAAAATTTACCTGCATGGAGCTTCTGCATGGTGTGTGTGCTGGCTTGCCTTTCCACTCTTTTGTTTCCTTTGCCACTTCCCTTGTTGTTTTTCCCTGCTTGCATCCACCTCCTGCCTGCTTGTGCACTGGCCTCTGCTGGATTTTGTTTGTGTGTTTCTCCTGCTTGGTTAGTTTTTGTTTCGCCTCCAGCTGCTGAGTGTTTCCTCCTGTGCTTGTTTTTTTTTCTGTTTGTCTTTTGGTTTTGTCTTTTCTTTTGGGGGTTTTGGTTGTACTTGTGTATGCTGTGTTACTCAATGCCTGCTGTCGTTACAGTTCCTTTTAGCACTATCAAGTTCCTAATTGTCTACACCTGGCTGGCTCTTCTCTGCTTCCCACTATGTGGTCTGTCATTGGTTTTCAACAACTTGCTTTGGGTCTCTCAGCTGCCTGCGTCCTGGATTTCAATTTTCCAACCCACACTGCTGCTACACTTTCCTCATTTGCTTCATTCGAATCTACTCATTTGTACCCTACCTGGGACAAAACTTGCTCGGCAGTGTGCAAGCCCTATTTTAACTCAGCTGCCTTGCATTCCACTATGGTTTCTTTATTGCTTACTTAACTCAGCCTTGCATTTATTTACTACGCATTTCATTACGTAAGCCCTCAGTTTTCCTGCAGCCCTTTTCGGGATTTCAATCCATTAACATACATTTATTTACACTCATTGGGAATCAAACCAGAGTCTACTGCAATTCTGTATTACTTTATCCATGGGATTTAAATCTGTTTAACTGCACTTTCATCAAGCAATTATTATGGCTGTTTTTCAGTGCATTACTGCCTCTGCCTACCATTCCTATGCTTGTTCAATGTTCAGCTTAGCTACTACTGGAAGCTATAACTAACTATTGCTGAAAGCTGTTAAACTGCTATTTCACAATGCTTCATTTAACTCTGGAGGTCGGCTCAGCTACAGCTGTTGCTGTAAGCTAGTTTTACATCTGCTTGTGGGTCATGGCTCTTTACTGTGCCTTCTTTGTTTCTTCTACAGCAGAGGACAAGGGGATTCTTGTGGAATGTTGTGGCCCCATGTGAAACATCTATCTCACGTTTGAACTACTGCTTTCACTGCTAAAGTCATCTAATTATTTATGTCACCTTTTATTAGCATTTGTTGATGGCCTGGTTGGCTTGTGTTTCTTCCTCTTTCCTTGCATAGCTTGTCCTTTAGCCTTGCCAGGCATGTGCCTCACACTGCATGAGGGACCAGGTTAGCCTGAGCTGTTTGTTCAATGCCTATTGCTTAGCATGCCTCTTCATATTATCTGTCTACCATGCTGCACACTGCCTGTTGTGCCCTGCGTTACCATGTCCTGCCTGCTCTATTGCTAAAAGCCTCCCCCGTTTCCTTTTCCTGCTTCTTCACCTGTCCTCTCTTCTGCTTTCTCTTTTCCCTTTTGTCTCCTTGCTTTCACCCAACACACTCCAGCAGTTCTACAGTTCCTGTTCCTAACTCTGCCTTTGGGGCATTGAGTGAAATTAGGCTTCTGTCTGCTAGGAATGGGAGTCCTGTTTATTCCTTACTTATTCATTAAGTCTCCATCCTCCAGCTACTGTCTCATCTGTGGCAGAGGATTAGCCTTGGATGGGGGCCTTTGCTGCCTCTGTGTTTATCTCATAACCTCTGCCTGGCATAGCCTCACATTGGATACAGGATAATTGTGCCTGTTCAGCTGTGTTATCTCTGTGTTTATCTCATAACCTCTGCCTGGCATAGTCTCGCACTGGATACAGGGTAATAGTGCCTGTTCGGCCGTGTTGCCTCTGTGTTTATTTGATAACCTCTGCCTGGCATAGCCTTGTGTTAGATATGGCATAATCATGCCTGTTATGCTGTGCTGCCTGTGTGTTTATCTCATAACCTCTGCCTGGCATAGCCTCGCACTGGATACAGGATAATCATGCCTGTTATGCCGTGTTGCCTCTGTGTTTATCTCATGACCTCTGCCTGATATTGCCTTGCATTAGATTAGGGATCACCGTGCCTGTTATGCTGTGCTGCCTCTGTGTTTATCTCATAACGTCTACCTGGCATATCCTTGCATTGGATACAGGATAATTGTGCCTGTTCCTGCTGTGTTGCCTCTATGTTTATCTCATGACCTCTGCCTGGCATTGCCTCACACTGGATAAGGGATAATCATGCCTGTTATGCCTTGCTGCCGCTGTGTTTATCTCATAACCGCTGTCCGACATAGCCTCCCCTTGGAGAAGGGATAATCGTGCCTGTTATGCCTTGTGTTCTGTTTCATTTTAGTCTCTATCCCTTCGCATCTCTGACTGCCAGTGCCTTTGGTTCTCGCACTGTGGGTCGGGAGTGCCATGCTTTTCTTGCTGCTTTGCATTGCCTGTGTCTTGCTGTTCCTTGTCCCAGCTCATGCTGCTGCCTGCCATTGCTGCCACTGCTTCCTGACTCTGCTGCTGCTGAATACTGTCTGCATTAATCAGGTCTTTCACTGCTGTGGCCTGCTACTGTTGCTATAGTATATCCTCTGCTTTGACTGGGTCTCCCACTGCTGCGGCCTGCCACTGTTGCTATTGTATATCCTCTGCTTTGACTGGGTCTCCCACTGCTGCGGCCTGCCACTGTTGCTATTGTATATCCTCTGCTTTGACTGGGTCTTTCACTGCTGTGGCCTACCCCTGCTTCTACCCTGGATTGTCTGCATTGATCAGGTCTCACCCTGCTGCTGCCTGCCACTGCTGCTCATCACCCTGGCTTGAGCCTCTGTGGAACCTTGTTATCCATCTCTATCTCCAGTAGTTCCATCTTATTTCTGGGACCTGCTTTATTCTGGCTTCCTCCTCCTCCTTGGATGTTCCTTTGCCATACTGTGAAGTTTCTGCTTCTACCACTCCTGCCACTGCTTCTATGCCACCACTTGGTAAGGAGCGCATATCCATGACTGGGCTTTCTATTTCAGATTTGACTATTCTTTACCTGACTGCAGTGCTTTGCCACCATGGCATTATTTACTCTGCTTCTGCTTTCCTGCAGGACCACTACGATCTCTTTATCTCCAGTTTCTAGCCTGTGCTGGCTTAGTGCCTGTCCCTGTGGTTTCTCCACCTTCCTGTCCCCTCTCGGAGAGCCATGTCCAGTTGGATTCCCTTATACCATTGTTACCACTTGGGCTCATTCTGATGCTTTGGTCATCCTGTCCAGCTATTTGGCAGCTAGCCTGTCTACAGTGCTTTCACTTCTCAGGGATGGATTTTCCTTTACCTAGCCCTGTTATGGGCTTGTACTTGAGAAGGTAGCATTTCCATAAGTACACCATCTAGGTCAGTGGAAAAGACTGTGGAGTTAGTGGATTTCTCCAGTCAGCAGTCCTGCTGGCTAGTGGCTGCAAAACACAATTTCAGCCCCTGGACCTGGAGGACTGTGGCCTATACTAATGTTTTCCTTGTGTCAGCATTGAAACAACCTTTATTTCTGTAGCAGAAACCCAGTTTGGCACAATGTTTGTTAATTAAGGTCTCAGTGTGAGTAGTGAAAGCCAGTTTGCTATATAGCCATAGACCTTCATATTTATAGCTATCCACTAGCCCAATAAGTCCCAAAAGGTTCCATGTCATAATGGCAATCGCTGTCCAGGAGGACAGCATTGAGAGTGAGTGGAGAAAGGTCTCAGATGGAGGGGGGAGTTTTAGGAGGGAAGGGGAGGGGAGGGTTTCAGCTGAGGCAGAATATAGTCATAGTCACCAAGGTAAAAGGGTGGTGGGGAGAACAAGGGTTGGAGAGGGAGGAGTATTAGTGCTAGGGGGATTCAATACTGAAAGGGATAAGATGGGGCAGCAAGGGGGAATGACATAGTCGCATCTGTGTGGAGTCCATACCTGGCTTAACTGCAGATAGGGTGGGGCAGTCAATTTTTAAGTGTGCTAGGAGGGTAGGAGGAAACTGCATCTCATGGTGCACGTAGGTACGAATGACCTGGCAGGGAAGATGGTGGAAGTAGTGAGGGAGAGGTCTGAGGATCCGGGAAGGCTGTGTGAGAAATTGGGGGAATCAGTAGCCTTCTCAGAGGTGCCCCGAGTACGCTCCACTAGCACAGCGAAGAAGGAAAGAATTGGGGAGTTCAGCACCTGGCTGAGGGAATGGTGCCATTCCAGAGGATACAGGCTGGTTGGGGGCTTGGACAGACTCTGGGACAGCAATGAACTTTATGCTGGGGATTTGAGCAGAGGGAGGAAGGAGGTATTAAAACAGAGGGTAGGGGAATACATAGATATGAAGGTGGATTTAAACTAGGTGGGGGGGTGGCGAGTGGACAGATGGTAGGCATGGATCCCAGAGAGGGGAGCCAAATGAGTTTACCCCCAGGCTAGCAGGGAGATAATTGGAGCAATGGCATGGGGGGATTAAAAGGGGGTATCCTAGAGAGGGGGGAGAGGTCAGGGTCAGGTTGGAGGGTGGTCTTACTGAATGCAAGGAACCTTGGTAATAAATCAGCAGAATTACAGGCTCTATTGGTCTTAGGGAGGGTGGACATTGCGGCAATCACAGAAATGTGGGCCACCCAGTACTCGGAGTGGGATTTGTCGGTCCAAGATTATAGGATTTTCAGGAAGGAGAGGGCTAAGGGGAAAAGGAGGGGTGTGGCAATATATGTACAGGAGGGCATAATGTGCATAAGGGAGGAGGGGGAGGAAAGCAGAACAGAGGCCCTTTGGATACAGTTCCAAAACTTAAAAAGTAGGACACTGAGGATGGGAGTGGTGTGCAGGCCACCAGCACAAGGGGATGACCTGGATAGGGAGTTAGCGGAGCAAATCAGATGGATCTGTAGGAAAGGGAACACTGTGGTGGTGGGGGACTTCAACCTACCAGGGGTCGAGTGGAGCACCCAAACCACCACAAGTGCGAAGGAGTATGTCATATTAGAGGCATTCCAGGACAGCTTCCTGGTGCAGTTAGTCCAGGAGCCAACTAGATTATATAGGACTCTAGATTTCATCCTGTCAAATGGGGAGCCTGTAAGGGATCTGGAGGTGGACTACCTTCTGGCTGAGAGTGACCATTACACGGTATGGTTTACATGCAATATGGTTCAGGAATCAGGAGGTATAAGTACCAGGGTGAATGAATGTAAGGGGGTGAACTTTAAAAGGATAGGGGATATTGTGGGCAGGCATCTGGCTGTTATTGAACCATGCATGGATGCTAGCCAGAAATGGGATATCATTAAGAAAGGGCTGGTGGAGGCTACTGGGACATGTACAAGAACAAGGAGTAAGAAGTGGTGGGCAAAAAAAATCCATCTGGCTGATGCATGGAGGGGGTGAGGACCAAGAAAAAGGCATTTTGGAGACTCAAGAAATCGGGAGGGGAGGACAACAGGGAGATGTATATAAACAAGTCCAGGGAGGTTACCATGTTGATCAGAGCAGCCAAGGCTTCCAGGGAGCTGAGATGGGTGCAGGGCATTAAAATCAAAGAGAAGTACTTCTTTAGATACATCAGTAAAAGGCGGAAAAACAAAGATCAGATAGTGAGGATAAAGAAGGATGGGAACACTAGTGAGGCCCCACCTGGAGTACAGTGTACTGTTCTGGAGACCATACCTACGTAAGGACATAGACAGGGTAGAGAAGGTTCAGAGGAGGGCAACAAAGATGGTGCACGGATTGCATCACAAGTCCTATGAAGACAGGTTGAAGGCGCTGAACATGTACTCCCTGGAGGAGAGGAGGGAGAGAGGGGATATGATAGAGACATACAAGTATCTTACAGGGAGGAACAGGGTGCAGGAAAACACTATTTTTAAGCAAAAAAGATGTTCCAGCACTAGAGAGCATGGGATGAAGTTGGAGGGAGGACGATTCAGAGGAAACGTGAGGAAGAATTTCTTCACAGAGCGGGTGGTGGACAAGTGGAACACCCTGCCAGAGGAAGTGGTGGGGGCTGAAACAATCACGGGATTTAAGAATGCATGGGATAGACATAAAGGAATTCTGGAGGTCAGGGGTAAGGGGCAACAGACTTCCTGGAAAACATAAACTGAACTTTCAAACTTAAATGGGCAGACTGGGTGGGCCATAGGCCCTTATCTGCCGACACTGTCTATGTATCTATGTATGTATATAACTGGGTGGAGAAGGGGAAGGACCAGACAGAGACACTAAATGATTACTTCTGCTCTGTGTTCACAAAGGAGAAAGGGGGACAGGCACCACCTAGGAGAGGAGGGATGGGCGGGGAGAGGTGACTGATATGGGGATCACAGAGGACAGGGTGCTGAAAGGATTAAGGGCACTGGGGGAGGATAAGGCGCTGGGTCCAGATGGCATTCACCCTAGGGTAAGGAGCTAGCTGAGCTCCTGGCAGGACCATTGGCTGACCTGTTCAATACCTCCTTGGACACAGGATGTGTACCACTGGATTGGAGGATGGCCCATGTGGTACCCATTCATGAAAGTGGACCCAAGGATGAACCAGGCAACTACCAACCAGTGATCCTCACATCAGTTGTGGGAAAACTGATGGAGATGATCCTAAAAGAGAGGCAGGTGACCTTTTTGGAGAACAATGGTCTCCAGGACAGTCAGCAACATGGGTTTGTCTCAGGAAGATCCTGCCAGACAAACCTGATTGAGTACTATGACTAGGTGACAAGGGAACTGGACAAAGACCATGCAGTGGATGTCCTGTATTTGGACTTCAGAAAGGCCTTTGATTCTGTGCCACATGGGAGACTGGGGGGGAAGCTGTAATATATAGGGGTGGGAACAAAGATGGTGAACTGGATCACCAATAATCTGAAGGGTAGGCAGCAAAGGGTGGTGGTGGGGGGGACTCTCATTAGTGAGGAATGTGATGAGTGGGGTACCACAGGGATCAATGTTGGTACTGGGGTTGTTCAGGACTGTCATTGCTGATATCCTCCAAGGGGTCCGGAGTAAGATTAGTCTCTTCACGGACAGCACAAAGATGGAAGTGGTGGTAGATGACATCAAAAGGGTGGAGGGGGCTGCAGGAAGACCTGACCAAACTACAGGAGTGGTCGGAGGCATGGCAGTTGGGGCTTAACGCCAAAAAGTGCAAGGTACTACACTTCAGGGCTAAGAACCAAGGGAGGAGCTATCAGCTAGGGGGGTACAGCTGGAATGCACCGAGGAGGAGAAGGATCTAGGGGTGCTCATAATGAGGAGTATGAATAACTCAGCTCAGTGCAGGAAGGTGGCAGCAAAAGCCATCAGAATGCTGGGGTGCATAGCAAGGAGATTCTCCTCTAGAAATAGGGAGGTGGTCCTGCCCCTGTACAGGGCGCTGGTCAGGCCACACCTAGAATACTGCATGCAGTTCTGGTGCCCATTCCTGAAGAAGGACATTAAATTGCTGGAGGGTGTAGAGCGTAGGGTGAAAAAGATGATCCAGGAATTAGAGGGATACTCCTATGAGGAGAAGCTGGGCGAGCTGAACATGTATTTTCTGGAGGAGAGGCAGGATGGGGGGACATGATCGAAACTTTTAAATACCTAAAGGGGATAAACAAGACTAGTACTGAAGGGATTTTCCAGATCAGAAGGGAGAGGGTTACGAGGGGGCACCAGCTGAGGTCGGAGGGGGGAAGGTTTAGGAGGGAAGTCAGGAGACAGTATTTCACGGAGAGGGTGGTGGAAAAGTGGAATACTCTGCATAAGGAGGTAGTAGCCTGTAGTATGGTGGACGGCTTTATGAGAGGATGGGATAGAGCGAAAAGGGGGGGGTAAGTGTGAAGGGGGAGGGGTGGGAGTGGCAGCTGCAAGGTGAGGGGCTAGCTGCACAATTGAGCAGACTCGATAGACCTTGAGGCCTGTATCTGCTGGTGTTTTTGCATGTTTGTAAACAGCGATTGCCATTACAGCAAGTGTACATAGCTGAAAAAAGCAAAACAGCTATGTACTCTCCCAGCGAGGACAACAACACCAACGAAAATGGACAACTATCTTCTAAGCAGGGGACTGAGCCCCTGCACCCCCTCTCATGGGGAGGCTTTGCCTCCCGTGCCACCTCCCCTTACTTTGGATTCTCAGCTCCAGGGGGGTGTATGTCATGGAGGGGGAGAAACTTGAGAAAAAAAAAAGTTAAACTTCTGCACATAAAATGAAAAACACTGTAACCCTCCCCAGCCCCAAACCCTGCAGCTTCCTCACTGCAGCCAGCCACCCTCACCACCACACCACATGGCCAGCTCAACAACACCATGCTACACTCCCTCCCACATACCTTCTCCATTATTCCTCCTCTTCTGTTCACCCTCCTACATCCTTGCTGTTCTTCCCTTTCCTCTGCGCTATAACAGCACCTCGTTAACCTTTCAGGGTAGCTCACATAATGGGGGCTCAAACTGAGTTGCTCATATCTGAGTCACCCATACGACAGTATACCATCCCCTAACAATGTGCACATGGTGAATGGGAAAATACAAGGTGGGAGGGACCCATTTGTGGAGACAAGCATTATCTTAGTTTTAGTAGCATTGAACGGCCACTTAGAATGGAAACAGTTGAGCTGCAACCTGTTGAATGCGGCTTGGAGATCAGATGTTCCTGCCTCATTGGTGGCTCTCAGGATGTACACAGCAGTGTCATCAGCATAAAAATGGAGACTGGCGTTACCAATATTTGAACCCAGATCTTTTATATAACTCATTAAAAAGAAGAGGACCATGGACCATCTTCTGCAGGACTCCCTTGCTTAGGAGAGCATATAAGCAGGCGAGACCTTCTGCTTTCACCCGTTGCTGCCGTCCAGATAAATTGTTGGAGAACCAAGGCAAGGAACTTGAGCTTTCTGCTATATTGTGAAGCTACTGCAACAGAATATTGTGGTCGATAGTCTCAAAAGCTTTGCTGAGATTGAGGAAGATGGTGCTCATTAGGAGTTTCATAGTTCTGATTGTACCTTTCTAAATGTCTGGCACTATTGGTGCTGCCCACACTCGCTGTGTTTGTCCTGATGTACTCCAGTCTTCCGAATGACATTTCCCATCCATCACCTCCTCTCCTTCTCTCGGTGTTGGCACCTGATTTGGCCTCTCCTCCTTTTCATACTACTGTTGCTCACCTCCTCTTGGGGTTTCAGCATGGATTTTATACCAATCTAATTGTCATACCTTCCGAAGCATTCACCTTCCTCAGTTTGCAACCTGCATTTCAAGAACTGGACATTGTTAAGCAGCTAATTCAGAAGGAACTCCAAAAGAACCTCATCACTGGTCCATTTCTTTGGCCCCATTTCCTACCTTTTGTTATGACTGCAACAAAATTGGATTTGGCTATGTGGTCTTTATTCCTGGCTCACTGGAATGGATGTTCTATGTTCTATAAAGACCCTTCACCAGACTTCTACCCTAGGATTTAAACAGATGCCTCACCAACATACGGATCACATACATGAAGGAGTTTTCATACCCCTATTTCCATCAAGGACAAATGGTGACTGGTCACTCAGTTGAACATAGAAACATAGAAACGTAGAAATTGTCGGCAGATGAGGACTGCTAGGCCCATCCTGTCTGCCCATAGGCCCTATACATTGCATGTGGCCACTGACCCTATGTGGTCAATGGTTTTTTATCACTCCCTCCCCTCTCAAACTTCCCTTATGCCTGTCCCAGGCATGTTTAAACCCCTCCACTGAGCTTGCCCCCACTACCTCCTGTGGCAGACTATTCCAAGGGTCAAGTACCCTTTCTGTGTAGAAAAACTTCCTCACATTACCTCTTAATGGTTCCATGTCATCATAGCAAGAATTATAGGGCAAGTGAATTTTGAGCGAATATATTTGAGCTCCGTCAATTAATGCAACTGCAACTCCCGGCGAGCGCACAGTACAGTGAATGTAATATGGGCTATAGGTACTTGTCAGCTACAAAGTCTCCATTCAGACATGTACATGGAGATTGTAAGCAATGCCACATAAGTATTACATTCTGGTACATGTTGATTACTCATGGACCACCTGAGGCATCCTCACTGTTAGATCTCAATACCTTCTCCAACTACTCCCATCCATGGAGCCTGAGATGACTTGCTCCACCCGAATATTGGACATCCTCCTCTCCTCCTCCCGTATGCAGTGCTTCCATATCATGCAGGGGAGCTACCCCCCCTCACACCCACCACGGGGTGCTGTGCCCCTCAAACCACCCCTGTCTTTTAAATTCTAACTCCATGCTGCTCCTTGATAGTGGAGATAAGCTACAGAACAAGCAGTCACTGTAATTACTTCTTCTTTGACATGTCATTCGCTCTTTATTGAATGTGTTTTTTCTGTGCAGTCGTTCAATGTGAATGTGCTCAATTACATTCGCTCAAATATAGTCACCATAATTAAATTACTAAAATGAATTGATGCCCCTCTTAATCTTCCTCCTTCCAATTTCATATTGTGCTCCCCTGTTTTAGTACTTTTCTACATTGGAAAAGGTCCTCTACCTGCACCTTGTTTATGCCCTTGAGGTACTTGAAAGTTTCAATCATGTCCCCCCACTCTCTTCTCTCCTCCTGGGAGTACATACTGAGGTCCCTTAGTCTCTTCTCATGTTTTGTGGTGCAAGCCCTGCACCATCTTTGTTGCCCTTCTCTGGATAGTCTCCACATTATCTATGTACTTGCACAGGAGTGGCTTCCAGAACTGAACACAGGAATCCAAGTGAGGCCTAACCAGCGTTTTATACAATGGCATCACCACCTTCCACCTCCTGCTAGTGATCCCCCTGCCTATGCATCCCAGCATGCCACTGGCCCTGCCTGCAGCCTTTGTGCACTGTTTTGATACCTTAAGGCCATCAGAGATGATAACCCCTAGGTCCCTTTCCTATTTGGTGACAGTCAGCTCCTCCCCCCAACCTGTAGTTCTCCCCAGAGTTCCCTCTGCCCAGGTGCATCATTTTGGACTTCTTTGCATTGAACCTCAGTTGCCACATCTCTGACCATATTTCAAGCTTCTCCAGGTCCCTCTTCATTTTCTGCACCCCTTCTGGAGTATCTACACTGTTGCAGATCTTGGTGTCATCTGCAAATAGGCAGACCTTTCCTTCCAGCCCCTGTGCAATGTCACTAATGAAGACATTGAACAGGACTGGTCCTAGTACTGATCCCTGTGGTACCCCATTGTTCACCCCCTCTCCCCAGATTGTACCCCATTTACCACCACCCTATGTCTCCTGTCTGTTAACCAGTTCATAACCCAGTTCACCACCTAGTTTCCCATGCCCAGACTACACATCTTGTTGATCAGCCTTCTATATGGGACGGTATTGAAGGCTTTGCTGAAATCTAGGTAGGCAACGTCTACCGCCCCTCCCTGATTTACTTCCCTAGTCACCCAATCAAAAAAATCTATTAGATTTGATTGACATGACCTTCCTGCTGTGAATCCATGTTGCCTCAGATCCTGAACACTGCTGGATTCCAGATGTGCCACTATCCTTTCTTTCAGCAGTGTCTCCATGATCTTTCTCACTACTGAGGTGAGGCTGACTGGCCTGTAGTTCCCCGCCTCCTCCCTACTGCCACTTCTGTGCAGTGGGACTACATGTGCCCTCCTCAAGTCCTCTGGAACCACACCTGTGATGAGTGACTCTGTGAACAGGGCTGCCAGAGGCACTGCTAGTTCCCTTCACAGCTCCCTTAATATCCTTGGGTGGACACCATTTGGCCCCATGGCCTTATCCACCTTCAGCTTTGTGAGTTCTTCCAGAACTCTCTCCACTGTAAATGGACTGGTGTCCACTCCCCCCCCCCCATTGCCTCTGCAACCCAACCCTCCCCCTCCTTAGTGAATACTGAGCAGAAGTATTTGTTCAGTATTTCTGCCTTGTCCAGATCTCCCTCCTTACATTCTCCCTTCTCCCCTTTGAGCCTCACAACCCTTCCCCCCATGTTTTTTCTTCTTTCATTGATGTACCTATAAAATGCCTTATCCCCTTTGTTTACAGACCGTGCTAAACCCTCTTCTGTCTGTGCCTTTGCCCCCCCCAACAGCCTTCCCTGCTTTCCTTAGACATTCAAGATACACCTCCCTGTCCTCCCTTTGGTTGTCCTTATATTTCCTGAAACTCAGCCTTTTAGCCCTGACTTTGTCCCCACCTCTTTAGAGAACCATAGTGGTTTCTTTCTTCTTTTCCCTTTGGCCACTATCATAACGCATTGGTTTGTTATCTACACTAGGGCTCCTTTCACTTTCTCCCGATGTTCCTCCATCCGCTCTATTTATTTATTTTATTCACTTATTTCGTTTTTGTTGACCGGGTAAGTGCACTAAACAAATCCTGTCTATTTTCAGGCAGAGGGGGATACAGATGAATGCTTTCTGACCTTGAACCAGATTAAGCTGTTGGTGGTATTTTTAGTGAATGAGGGAAATTTGGCCAGGACACCGGGGAAATTCCCCTACTCTTTTCGATAAGTGCCATGGGATCTTTAACATCCACCTGAACTACCACCAATTCAGGCAGATGGAACCTCAGTTTAATGTCTCATCCGAAGGACGGCACCTCAGAAGCACAGCACCCCTCTCATGCTGCACTACAGTGTCAGTACTGGGATATTAACCCAAGTGCCAGATGTGGGAACTGAACCCACAGCCCTCTGATCTCCCGGCCTCAGAGGCGAGTGTGCTACCTACTGATCCACTGACACCGACCCCTCCATTCCCCAGGACTGCTTGTGTACATCTACCCATTTCAGCAAAATCTGCCCTCCTGAAATCTAATACTCTTGCCCTTGTGTAGCTTAGTTGAGTCCATGTCTCCATGCTGAATCACACCATGTGGTGGTCACTGGACCCCAGCTGCCCTTCTACCTGTATTTCCTCGACTCTGTTACCATTGGTCCATTCCAGGTCCAGAATCGACTTGTCCCCACAGAGATTCTAGGATGACTGTGCTTCTGACTGAATCAGCCATGTGGGTGGTCAAGTCCATGTCCGGCATATTGAAATCCCCCAGCAGTAGGATTTTGCCTTTAGCTGCCATGTTGTGTATGTTCTCCACTAGTTCCCTGTCTACTTCCTCCCTCCCTCTGTGTCGGAGGTCTGTAGATCACCCCTGTGCATATTGCTGTTCCTTTCCCTGGCTCCAGGGTGACCCACATTACCTCGGCCTCCCCCAGTCTTCCCTGAACTTCTGTAGCCTTTATACCATCTCATATGTACTGGGCCACTCCCCCACCCTTTTTACCCTCCCTGTCCCTCTTGAGCAGTGTATAGCCTGGTACACTGACTTCCAAGGCATAATTAGCAGAGTACCATGTCTCTGTTATTGCTGCTATGTCAAGGTCTGCATCTGTCAACAAAGCCTCCAGGTCTGGAACCTTATTTCCTAAGCTATGGGCATTTGTTAGCATAATCTTTCATGTTTTACAATCTGCCCTCCCTCTGCTCTTGTTCTCCCTATCCAGCATCTTCCCCCCATCCTGTTTTCCTTTCCTATGTGCTCTCGCCCCATCCCCTGTATCACTTGTTATACATTCTTTGCCTGCCTGCCCCATCCTCCCTGCTTTAGCTGTTCCTGTAGTCAGCTTGTGTTCCTGATGTTCCTAAGCCTCCTGACCCTCCTGGCTCTCCCTCCTTGGCCAGTTTAAATGCTCACAGCGGAAGCATTTCAACTTCTCACTAAGGACCAAGGTCCCCTTCTCGGACAGATGCAGCCCGTCTTCCTTATATAAACTCGCACCTGCCCAGGTATGGCCCCAGTCCCCTATGTAGCCATAACCCTCCGTTCCACACCAATCCTTCAACCAGGAGTTGAAGGTACGGATGTGGAGTGCCCTTGATTCCCCTGTGCCTTGGACAGGTAGCACCTCCGAGAATGAGACGGAGCATGCCATCTGTTTCAGGTCCCTTCCCCAGCTTCCTGAAACCCTCCTGGACTCTGGCTAACTCAACCCTTTTCCTGGCCAGGTCATTGGTGCCCTGGGGAACAATGACATCCAGCTGCTCCCTCTTAGCTATTGCCCTAGTGATACTATGGATCCGCATCCCATCCCTCGACTCAGTGCTTCCTGTGAGACACTTGGCATCCCTCTCTCTCCTGCTAGGTGTCCCTAACATCACTCCCTGGACAACAGAGTCTCCCACTAGGAGAAGCTTCCCCCTCCTCAGGGGTCCTCTGCCTCCCTTCCCTGGGGCTCCATCCTGGAGGACCCTCCCATCCTCCCTGGTCCCAGCTTCGGGTTCCTAAGTGGGGCTTTCCCATTCCTCCAAAACAAGTGTAGGAGTTACTAAGTGGGACAGGTTGGGAGATGTGCTTTCAACCCCCTTCTCTCACCTTCCCTGAGCCCACAGTAGTCCAATCACTCCTCTTAACAGGCATCCTTTGAGGTACAGGTTGTGGACCTGGTGGTCTCTGGGTTGGGTGGATACTGCCTTCAGCTAGGCCAACTCTGTTCGGAGACAGGCAACCTCCTCCCTCAGCCCAGAGAGGTGCCTGGAGATAGGGCAGCATCTTTAAAATTCTACATAATATCTATTATTCCCCCTCAGAAACTTGCCAAATTGGGTCTTTTGTCTTCTCCGCTCTGTACAAATTGTAGGTTGCAGACTGGTGACCTTCTTCATATTTTCTGGATTGCCCTAGAGTGGTATCACTTTGGACCATTATTAGGCAAAGAGCAGACCCGCTACTAGGGATTTCTGACTTGTTTACGCCTGAAATATATATTTTTTTTTTTTAAACAATTATTTTACCAGGTGAGACACACTAAGCTGAAAGCTTGTTTGCAGGTGCAACCTGGGAGCACAGGAAGTTAAGTGACTTGCTCAGGGTCACACAGTATGCACCTAGGGGGCTGTGGGATTCAAACCCAGGTCTCCAGATTTGCAGCTCAGAGCCTTAACCCACTGCGCCATACTGCCTCCTAATATGTGTATTGGGGGATCTTTCATCCATTAATGTAGCATGTAGAAAGTATTACATGGCGCTGATCTCCTCATCTGTTCAAAAAAATAGTCCTTAAGCATTGGAAAGATTCAGAGAATTTAAATTATGTGGAATGGCTACAGGAGCTCCTGGCCAACTTCAGAACGGAGAGGACTATTGCAAGTCCTGAAACAAAACGGATAAATTCAATAAGATTTGGGGTCCCCTTCAAACTTTATATGCATTGCAGAGCTGAAGACTGCATCTTTTAATAGGTTACTCTGCACCCTTGTTAGTATATTGCTGTGCTGGGTTTGTTGGGGTGGGTGAGGTGGGGGCAGGGAGGGAGAGGGGCATGGGGGAGAATGAGCCATTGTAAACTCTGTCTAATGGTTGCATTTAATTGGTACTGCTTCTTGTGGTTCATTTTCTGTATTGTAAACTTTAATAAAAGTTGAATGGAAAAAAAAAAAAGACAGGGCAGCATTGCAGCCTCCAGAATGTCTCCCTGAAGGCAGCTGCTCCACAAACACTGCACTGCACCACTCCCATCATGTCTGTTTCCCTCCTCAATCTACTGTCTGCTTAAGACAGCTATTTATCTCCACAGAATGTGTTTTTTTTTTTTTTTTTTGTTATGCTTTCTCTCTTCGCTACTTCCTGTATGGGTGCAGAACATTGCAAGGCCCTATGAGACCCTTCCTATATATGTAGGCCGAGCCCTGGGTGGGTTGGTTGTGGGGTGGCAGGGTGGGACTACACAACAGGCTGACTCCAAAAAACAATCAGCCAAGGAGTCCTATGGCAGTGGCTCCTCACTTCACTCATTGTGGTCCAGACACAGCCAATTAAAAACACACAGTCACAAACTTACCAGCTAGAATCCCTCAATCCTGCCTGAACTAAATGGAGAAGCACCTAGAAATGTCAGTTAAGAAAATACCTCACATTCAAACTACACTAATCCCTGTAATATGATGCCTGCACTTGAGGTTCTAACACGGCCAGTTCCAAACACACAGTCACAAACTTATCAGTTAGAACCCCTCAATCCTGCCCAAACTTCATGGAGTAGCACACTGAAATGGGAGTTAAGAAAATACCTCAAATTCAATTACAAACACATAGTCACAAACTTACCAGCTAGAATCCTTCAGTCCTGCCCAAACTCATTGATAAACTTATGCATTTTCAGTCTGGATCAAATCGTTCTCATCCTTTATTATCCTCAATCCACAACTCTCCAATGACTATAAAATGGTTTGTAGACCATATCAGATTTAGCTTCATTGGCTGTGATTTGATCCTTATTCATATTCTGAGCACTCTTTCAGTCTTAGAGCAGCAGCATCAGATTCAAGAAATAACATCCCCGGCCATGTTATAAAGCAGCTCAGAAGATGGAAATCATCAGCTTATGAAACGTACATTTCAAATCCAAATTCTGAAATTAGAGTAGCATTTTTGATCATCTCCTTTTAGTATGCCCAGAGAATGGGCAGTTCAGTAACCATGGGTCCTCTGAGGTCTTCCCCCAAGGTTTTTTTTCCTCTCCTGTGCGTTACTGATCATGCTCTCAGTGCGTTTGAGGAGGTTATCTAACACAACATTTTTGGGCTCTCTATTCCTACAGCTATCCAGTTTAATGTTCCTATACCTACTTAGCTTAAAGTAATATTACCAAGGATGGGAATAGAGTTAAGTCACAACAGAGTATACACAAGTATAAACATATTTTATTCCACAAACATAGAATGGGAGAGCTTAACCCAAGGTTCAATGTAGGGGGGGATAACTCCTCCCATATACATAATAAAAAACAGCCTCTTCCAGGACCCCTTGCTCTAGTGTTTGGAAAAGTAACCCACCTACCACTCCTTCCTCCTCCTTCTCCAACACTCTCCCCATCCTTGGTGCTGGGCTCTCTATTCCTACAGCTATCCAGTTTAAAGTTCCTGCACCTACCTAGCTTAAAGTAATAATACCAAGGACGGGAATCAAGCCAAAACAAAGCATGCACAAGTATAAACATATTTTATTCCACAGACATTGAACCAGTACTAATAGATCCAATCAGAGATCTGTACAGCGATACTGTGGCCAGGATGCATTTCGGAGCTAGAGGAAGCTCTCTGGAAACTTTCCTACAAATAGGAAGGTTAGACAGGGATGCATTCTTGCTCCTGCCCTGTTTTGCATTTACATAAACAAGCTTCATGTAAACCCAGATGACCTTCACTCTGATTCTCCAAAGACTAACAAACAAACATGTCCTGTATTACTTATGCCAATGGTGTGGTCTTATTGTCTCTGGAATAAGCATTTTAAGAATGTAGAACCAAAATTAAAAAACAAATCTTGGTTTAAAGAGCTTCAACTCCTCATATGGAGGCTGTTACACACTTTCAGCTCTTACGGCATTCAAAGTCAAGTTTAATGGCCAGGCCCTTTATGAGGCTGTAGTATGGACAAATAAAAAAGCGGGTAACTGGAGAAAGTTTTGGCTCAATTTTTATGTACAGTACTGGGAGTACCTAAGTTAGTTCTATCTATATTCTTGAGAGCTGAGCTAGGTTGCACAGATCTCTGGGGGCTAGCAACTGAAAGGAAAATCAACTACTGGATAACCAGGGGCAGGATTCATAAAACTTTGCCCGGGTGCAACCCCAGTTTGCCCAGGGCAATCCAGGTTTTGTGAATAGCTGGTATTCACAAAGCCCAGTTTGCTCCCCCAAATTGGGTTTGCACTCAGGCAAAGCAGTGAGGGGGGCCACAATGCAAATGAAGGGAAGGGGACCTGCACATCCCCAAAATCTCATTCACAGAGAATTTACTCCACGCAAGGGCCTCTGCAAAGTTTCAGGAGATCGGGGACCGGGGAGGGACTCTACACTCTGGAATATACTTTTTTCTTATCATCGGGTCTGTGATTGGGGTGGGCAACACTGGACTATGGGGGAATACGACCGTATGGGGCTTGGACTGGTGGGAGGCCATGCACCAACACACTAATGGCATACAAATGAGCCCATAATTGGCAAGCTAATGGCCACTAGGGTCTTGCATGCCCAATGGGCTCATTTGTATGGCTCCATTGGTGAATAGCACTTTAGCAACTGAGTGCTATTGGCTGCGGGGCCATTCTCCTGTCTGGCTGTGGGGGCAGCGCTATTGGGTATTCCACTTCTTTTCCTAGGTTAGCGCTGCCCCACCAGCCCCTATTCACAGTCAGATAGCCCACTGGGCTATCTGACTGTGAAAAGCTCCATTGTCCACCAGCACAGCTGGGAAATGCAGCACAATCTTTTGCACCCACTTTGCACTCCCTTTGTGAATCCTGGACAATGTCTGATATGAATGAGGATAGATAGCCAAAACAACGTCTAAAAGAACAAGTGCGGTGGGATTCCTGGGGATGTCAAAAATTGCTATGGTCAAAACACTCATTACTGTCACTTCATGAATATTGAGCTAGATTTTTGAAATGTTTGGGGACTAAGTCCCATGCTGTAGTCAGCGCTGTGGGACGAAATCGCTTCACTCAGCTGCAAGAGATGTTACGCCTGGTCCCACCCGACATAACGTTTCAGTACAGAAACACTGAAAAAATGGCCACAAGCTGCTGTAAATCAGGGAGCCAGTTGTAAACTGGCTGCAACTTTGAAGAAACAGCATGTGTCCAGAAAACTGCAGCACAGCAACTGAAGCCCCACTTGTGGCAGTTTTTCCCCACAGCTGTGCCAATTTCAGATGGGCTGAAAATCCAGCCCATAGTCTCTCATATCTTTGGAATTACAGTAACAGTAATATTGCAATACGTTTCACGTATAAAAAGCTTGCTAGCAACACTAGTCAGGGTGTGCAGGCCTGTGGGGATCTTGAATAAATAAATGCTTCACATTATGCACCCCAGTTAATAGATAAGAACAGCAAACATGAATGTAGCCACTATCTTCATGTAATGATGGAAGTTAAGAAAATAATCATTTTCATGAATTTTAGATTAAAACGTTCCCTAGCATGGCGCTTTGGTCATGTTATAATAAACTTAAAACAAAATGATAAGGGGCCAGATTCACAAAAGGCGATGCAGGGCTTGTGTCTCGTCCTGCATCAAACCCATTAGGTGGCACATCCTTGCCAACAACTTTGCCACACACTGCACTCTATTCAAAAAGATTGGGCACATTTATGACAGTTTATCTGATTTTCGGCAGCTTGTGCCAAATATTTGGCGCAAGCCCTGTAAAAAAGGTACCTGAGATTGCTGCATGCTAGGCCAGAAAAAGCTGGTCTAATTTGTGGTGATTGACACACAGGATCAAGAAGCCTGATCTCCAGTCAGATGACTGTCACAAACCCAATGTTATGAGCCCTGTGCACCATATGTGTGGCCCATCCGAAGCTTGCGTCATTCATTGAGAATCCAGCCCAAGCAATTTTTATGCCAGAGAGGTAAAACAGGATACTTTGTTCTGTGTTGTGATTGAATATATTTGATATGAAAAATTTTCACTAGGTCAGTTTCTCCAGGATCCAATTGTTGACGGAAAGGAATTAGTGAACTTACTTATGACAGCTACAGGGTATTATACAATAGAAGTGAGCAGATAAGTCATTAGATAAAAACATGTTATCTCACTGCGGTGTGATAACTCCAGATATCACACTGTGGTGACATTATCAAATAAAAAAAAACAACACAAAACACAGTCCTATCATATAAAAGGCATACGTGATGGCTAGATGTGTGATACAAAATATATCTGAACTCGCAGCAAGTGGGCTCAGGGAACCATCGCTCATGGCTCTGCTATGCTCCCCCACTCCTGATATTCCCCAAGCTCACTTGCCACTCAGTCAGATATATTCTGTATCACACAACTAGCCATCACATATCCCCTTAATACTGTATAGTAATGGTTGTGAATTATCTTACCTCATCACAGAAATAAGGAAGACAAAAATGCCCTTCCTCTTTAAATTATATCAACATTATTCCGAAACTAGTTCTTGCTGCTCTGTATAGCTAATTTACTGTAGTGATGTACCTCAATATGTTTGCACATTGCACTGCTGCTAAATCTGTTTGTACAGTGAATATTGCCTTTTCTAAATTATTCATTTATTTCACATGTACCTGTATGGTATTGTCTTTGTAATGATCTTTTTGACCAAACAATAAATTTTAAACTGAAAAAAAATTAAAATAAAAAAAGGTGTTTTATTTTAAGCAGGGCTGTGTGAACCCCTATAAGTTCTACATTGCGAACTTTCCGAATAGAACCCAAAAAAATTTCTAGACACTTCTATCTGGTTTTACCAGACTCTACCAGGTAAAACCAGGTTCTTATGGGTATAACCAAGATTCTACAGTGTATAAGCAAGTTCTACCTGGTTGTACTTGATTAAAAAATCCACACCAGTATCTTGCACGTTTGGGAAAGCACACGTAGTTCTAAGATAAGAATATTTTGCAAAGTTTTGGTGCATAGAGCTGTATGATAGTGTGATATATTATCCCTGACATATAGCGCTTTCTAAATCTGGTTGCAGCCTGACAAGTTAACCTCCAAGTTACTCCCTGTTAAAATAACTTAAATTCTTCCCCCATTGTTAGACCCAGGCACAGATGGCTCCCCCATGGCTGTAACCATGAGCCATAGAGAAATGCATGGTCGGCTAGCATCTCCTAACAGTTTGGGGGGGGTGGGGTTTGTTATTCTGTGTAAAAATCAATATAACCCTAATTCTCCTGTCCATCTAGTACGCTCTCCCACTCTGCTCCCAATATCCTCCAAAATGATGTCAATATTACCCAATTTGCCCCACCATCCCTAGCATCCCCATCCCTCACCTCTCTTTCTCTCTAACCATAGAATGTCCTGACTTTTAATCATATATGGCAGTGACGGCCAGCAAGTACTACTTCCATATGTGAGAGAGAGAAGAAGATGTTTCTGACAGACTGGTCAGATGGAAGTGCAACTAAGAAAAGTGGGAGAGTGTCCAGTGACTGGAAGAAGGAAGGGAGCTAAGTGATTTAAGAAACATAGAAACATAGAATTTGACGGCAGATAAGGACCGCTTGGCCCACCTAGTCTGCCCATTTTCCTACCTAACAGATAAGCTGCAGATCCGACTTAATCAACAGCTTACTTCCTCTTACCCACCCCTAGGACTGCCTTATGCCTGTCCCATGCATTCTTGAAGTCCCCCAGTGTTCTTGACTCCACGACCTCCTCAGGGAGGCTGTTCCATACATCCACAACCCTCTCAGTGAAAAAATACTTCCTCACATTACCCCTGAGCCGTCCCCTCTATCTTCAAATTGTGCCCCCTTGTTCTTGCACATCTCTTTTTCTGGAAGATGCTACCCTCTTGGACTTTGTTAATTCCCTTGAGGTACTTGAAAGTTTCTATCATGTCCCCTCTCCCTTCTTTCCTCAAGAGTATACATATTAAGCTCCTTTAGTCTTTCTTCGTATGTCTTCTGGTGCAGACCCTGCACCATTTTGGTTGCCCTCCTCTGGACAGCCTCCACTCTGTCTATGTCTTTGCGGAGATGGGGTCTCCAGAACTGCACACAGTACTCCAGATGGGGTCTCACCAACTGTCTGTACAGAGGATAACAACTTCCTGTTTTCTACTATTGATGCCTCTTCCTATGCATCCCAGTATCCCCCCAGCCTTCCTTACTGCCTTCTCACATTGCTTGCCCACCTTTAGGTCATCTGATATAATTACCCCCAGGTCCCTTTCTATTTTTACTGTTGTCAGTATCTCACCCCCCATTGTGTACGCTTCCCCTGGGTTTTTGTTTCCCATGTGCATTATCTTGCACTTCTTTGCATTAAATCTGAGCTGCCATACATTTGACCATTCCTCCAACCTTGCCAAGTCCTTCTCATCCTTTCCACTCCATCCTGTGTATCCAACCCTGTTGCAGATCTTTGTGTCATCTGCAAAGAGACATACTTTTCCTTCCAGTTCCTCTGCAATGTCACTTATAAAGACATTAAAAAGGACCAGTCCCAGTACTGAACCCTGCGGTACCCACTAGTAACCCTCCTTTCTTCACTGTGTACTCCATTTACTACTACCCTTTGTGTCCTGTTGTCTAGCCAATTTTCTATCCAGGCTACCACCTTGGGACCCATTCCAAGGCTGGCCATCTTGTGTATTACTCTTTTGTGAGGGACTGTATCAAATGCCTTGCTAAAATCTAGGTAGGCCATGTCCACAGTCCTTCCCTGATCTACTACTTTTGTCACCCAGTCAAAGAAATCTATTAGATTCGTCTGACACTACCTTCCCATCGTGAATCCATGTTGCCTCAGGTCCTGTGCCCCATGGCCTCTAGGTACTCAACAATTCTTCCTTCAGAAGTGATGCCATCATTTTCCCTACCACTGAGGTCAAACTAACTGGTCTGTAGTTTCCTGCCTCTGTCCTGCTCCCACTTTTGTGAAGAGGAATTACATCTGCCCTCCTCCATTCCTTGGGTACCACCCCATCCTCCCATGATTTGTTAAAGAGAGTAGTCAGCGATGTCACTAGTTCTACCCTTAGTTCTTTTAGAATTCTTGGGTGAATCCCATCGAGCCCATTGCTTTGTCCACCTTCAATTTTATTAGTTCTTTCAGAACCCTTTCTTCTGTAAATGGACTGGTATTGACCCCATCTTCAGAGTATTTCTCTTGTTTGGTTTAGGTAACTCTCCTCCTCTTCCTTTGTGAATACTGAGTAGAAATATTCGTTCAGTAACCCTGCTTTTCACTGTCACCTCTACCCAGATTCCTCCCCTTTATTAAGCTTCAGTATCCCTCCTTTGGTCTTTCTTGCTCCCTAATGTACCTATAAAGGTCTTATCCCCTTCTTAACAGAATTGGCTATCCTTTCTTGGTTTGGGCCTTTGCTATTCTGACTACCTTCCCACCCTCTTTCTGCTTTAACTGATAAAGTTCTCTGTCCTGCTCCTTCTGTGTTTCCTATATTTCCTGAATGCTGCCCTTTTCTCCTTAACCTTCCTCCACCTCTTTTGTGAACCATAGCGGTTTTCCTTCATTGTGTTTTATTGTTTTTTTTACGCAGAGGCTTGTTGCCTCTGTGATAGCTATTTTGATCACTCCCCACTGTTCCTCCACCCTCCTTCTTGCCTGTTTGCTAGTGTTTTCTGAGGCCCTCTCTCATTTTCCCAAAGTCAGCCCTCCTAAAGTCTAGTACTCTTGCTTTTGTAGGCTTGATTGTATGGCTGTGTTTATCGTGAACACACACTGTTTGGTGGTCACTTGTTCCCCAGATAGCTACCCACTTCTAAATCTGAGATTCTTTCTCCATCCCCATTTGAAAGTACCAGGTCTAAGATTGCTCCTCGAGTCGGTTCCAATACTAGCTGTCTGAGACATGCCCCTGTAGGGCATCAAGAATGACCCTGCTCTTGGATGTGCCTGCAACAAAGGTGCTCAGTTAACATCTGCATATTCAGGTCCCCATCAACAATATCTCCCTTTTCTGCCATTCTAAGAAAGCCTTCTATCATTTCCTTGTCCATTCCCTCCCCTGAGATGGGGGTCTGTATACAACCCCCATGCGGATTGTGTGCCATTCCTGTCTCCAGGGTGACCCAAAGTGCCTCATCTGCTCCCTGTTTACTCTTAGTTCTGTTGCTTTGATCCCTTCCTTTACATAGAGAGCTACTCCTCCTCCTCCTCTTTTACCCTCCCTATCCCTCCTGTAGATTGTGTATCCTGGTATGTTGACATCCAGTCATGGTTCTCCGTGTACCATGTTTCTGTGACTGCTACAATATCAGGCAACCCTCTTCCATCAAGGCCACTAGTTCAGGGAGCTTGTTACACAGACTACAGGCATTGGTACTCATCATCCTCCACTTTTGATAGCCTTACCCTTTAGCCCCATTACTGTCCTTACTGCCTTTGCCTTTTTTACATTTAAATCTGTTCTGCTCCTAATAACTTCTGTGCCTTGGTGTTTACCTCACTAATCACCATGTTTTGGGAGGAGGCTTGGATTTCCAGCTCCTTTTCAGTGCCTCCCCTTGGCTAGTTTAAATGCTTGCCAATGAAGCATTTAAACCTCTCACCTAGGATCCTGGTTCCCCGGACAGATGCAGACCATCGCACCAGTATAGGTCTGCATTCCTCCAGAGTGGCTCCCAGTCCCCAATGAAGCCAAAACCCTGAGCTCCACACCAGTTTTCAACCACTCATTGAATTCCCTGGTGAGAAGTGCCTAACATCTCCCTTGCCATAGACAGGCAGCACCTCCGAGAAGGTTACGTGTCGCTTCTTGTCTAAGGCCCCTTCCCAACTCTAAAACTCCTCTTGCACTGCTCTGAGTCCATTCCTAGCCAGGTCATTTTGTCCCAGGTGGACAATGACATCCAGCTCCCTCCTCGTGCAACTCCTCCACGATCCTGAGGATTCGCTTCCTGTCCCTCAAGCCGTGGTGCCAGGAAGGCACCTCGACCCTCTCCCCATCCTCCCCAATTCTACCCCTAATGATTGAGTCCCCACCAGGAGTTGTTTCCTTCCCTGTGGGGTCCCATGCCACCCTCCTTTGGGTCTCCTTTGTGAAGGTTCCCAGCATCCTCCTTGGTCTCCACTGCAGGTGCCTCCATAGAGGAACCACTATCCACCAGAAGAGTGAATGGTGTGAAGAGGTACAGCTAGAGGATGCAACTCTGTTCCACCACCCTCTCCCTCCTTGAGCCCACCCTGGTCCAGCCACTCCTCTTTCTTGGCAACCTCTGAGGTAGTGGCATTGGCCCTGGTGGTCCCTGGGTGGGGGAGGAGGTTTCATGAATCCTAGCCAGGTCAGCCTGGGGACGGGCAACCTCCTCTCTCAGACCAGAGAGGTGCCTGCAAATAGGGCAGCATCGCAGCCTCCAGAATGTCTCCCGGAACACTGCCGCCCCACAGCCATTGCACTGCACCACTCCTATCATGTCTTATTTTGTGTCCCCTCTACTGTTTCTCTGGATGCTTACTCACTCCTCTCCTTACAACTCTCACCCTTCTTGTTCTGGGACAGCAACTTCCAATCTTCTTCAGTAGTCTCCTTCTTCCTTGCTCAATATCAAACTACCAGCAGCTAGGGAGAGTGAGCTACTTTTTCTACTTCAGGGTTGACAAAACCAATGTTTCTCTATGATCCTTTTCTTCCTACTGCCACAAGAAGTTCCTGTTGACAGTTAATCCAGTGGCTATAAAAGTAGAACTGGCTTTGGGTGGGTGGGATGGAGGCAATTGGTAAGAAAAAAGGCTAGCAACAGGAAGTTGTAATTTGACTCACCTGCTTTTCTAGTGTCTAAACCACACCCCCAGGTAAGCTCTCTTTCTTCCTACTGGCTTAGCAAAGTCACCTGATACAGTACCTTTCCCTGCACAGAACACACACTGCCTTTCTTTCTTTTCTTTTCTTACTTTTTTTTACTACTTTTAATCTGTTACTTTTGCCATAGCATTCACTGAATGGTGAAGAAGGGTGATCAACCATCAACCATCACTCTGCTCCTAATTTCCAGTAATAACTCAAAGTGGTGCACACTGTGCGGGATTCAATCCCATGAGGTAAAAATCCTTAAACTACAGGCTGCCAGACTGATATGCATGTTGCTTCTCATTATCGGGTAACATCCATCCTAATCCAGGCCCCAGATCGATGGGCTCAACTCTACTTGAGAACCAGTGCCACATCACTTTTGCATCAATCAACATCTGCAGCCTACTGACAAAGTCTGATGCCCTGCAAGTATGGGTTGCACAACATAGGCCAGATGTATTACCATTGGTGGAGACTCAGCTGTCTCCAAGAATCTCTGACAGTGACATCCAACTAGATGGTTACACATCCTTTAGGTTAGATAGGATGGGAAAGCGAGGGGGGATTGTCTCATTTACATAAAGACCCACCTGCCGGGACAGGCCTTGCAACCCATAAAGTCAGGCAACAACATCCAAATGCTCCCAGTAAAACTTATACTAGGGACCCAAGGGAAGGGAATAACCATCATTTCTGTGTACATCCCACCCAAGGATCAGGGAGCAGGATTTAAGGTTCTCCTTGAGTGCTTCTCTGACATCCACCATAACTCTGAGGTGCTAGTTCTAGGAGACTTCAATATTAACTGGTTGTCCCCCTGACTCAACACCCTATGGAGATGCCTTATCGGCTATAAAGTTCGACCAGTTAATAGACTCCCCCACATGCACTAACTACCATACAGGGTCCAGTACCTTACTGGACTGGCTGCTGACAAACTACCCTGAGTGGATCACCAGCTCAGTCATTCTACCTGATGCCATAAGTGACCTCTCCCCCTTCATCTGTACCTGGACTAACAAGTCACCCAGACCCCCTCCGAAAGTGGTCACATGGCGCATCTTAAAAAAAGGTCAACTTGGTCCCCTAAAAGAACATCTAAGGCTTACTAATTACATACGACGAAGCCAGCAGAAGGTGGCCATTTGGTCTATCAAGTCTGCTCGTATTGCAGGGTCCACAGCTTCAGCTAATGTCTCTGCCGTCCCTCCCTATTCCCTCCATCCTCCCTACCCATGATACTTACCTTCCCCCATGCCTATCCCAGCTTCTCTTAAAGCTGCCCACTGTCTTCAATGAGATGACCTCTTCCAGCAGCACATTCCAAGTGTCCACCACCTTCTCTGTGAAGAAGTGCTTCCTGACCTCCTTCCTAAACCTGCCACCCTCCAGCTTAAGACTGTGAGCCCTCATGTTATGTGTTATGGTTGCCACTCAGCTTAAATAGACTCTCCTTATCAACCTTATTTATCCCTTGCAAGTACTTGAAGGTCCCAATCATGTCCCCTCTCTCCTGTCTTCCAGGGAGTACATGTTCAGTGCCCTCAACCGCTCCTCGTATGCCTTGCCCTGCTGACCGGCTAACATCTTTGTAGCCCTCCTCTGTACCTTCTCCAGCAGGTTAATGTTCTTTTTGAGGTGTGGGCACCAGTACTGAACTCCATACTCGGGATGCGGCCTTACCAGTGACCTGTTCAAGGGCAGTATAGCCTCCTCTCTCCTACTACTGATCCCCCTAGCTATGCATCCCTGCATCTTGTCTGCCTTTGCTGCTGCTTTCTTGTATTGCGTGGAGTGCTTCAGGTCACTAGTGATCATCCCTCCCAAGTCCTTCTCCTCCTCTGATGCAGATACTCGGACTCCACCCAGGTAGTACTCTGTCCTGGTATTCTTGGCTCCAATATGCATATCTTTGCATTTCTTGGCACTGAAGCCAAGCTGCCAGATCCTGGACCACCTCCCCAGTTTTTCCAGATCTTCCTGTAGGTCCTGTATCCCTTCAGCTGTGTCCGCTCTCCCACAGAGCTTGGTGTCATCTGCAAATAGGCACATTTTGCCCTTAATGCCATCCCCAATGTCATTGATGATGACATTGAACAACACTGGCCCCAGTACTGCACCCTGTGGAACCCCACTGGTGACCTCTCTGGTGCCAGATAACTCTCCCCCCATAACCACCCTCTGGGTTCTGTCCCTCAGCCAGTTTTCCACCCATCTGGCCATCTTTTCCCCAACTCCAAGATCCACCAACTTCCTGATCAACCTTTTGTGGGACACATAGTCAAAGGTCTTGCTGAAATCAAGATAGAGAATGTCTACCACTTGGCCCCGTCTGCTGTCTTAGTGACACAGTCAAAGAAGTCAATCAGATTTGTTTGACACGCTCTCCCCCCATGAACCCATGCTACCTCTCATCCTAGAGACCATGTTCCTCTAGATATTCCATCAACCTTTCCTTTAGTATGGTCTCCATGATCTTGCCCACAATGGAGGTAAGACTGACCGGTCTGTAATTCCCTGGATCAACCTTGGGACCACTTTTGTGGAGGGGCACTACATGTGCTGTTCTCCAGTCCTGCGGTGCCTTGCCTGACGCTATTGAACTATTATAGGTCTGCCAGTTGGTTAATTTGGTTAATTAGTTAATTGGTCTGACATCTTTACAGTGGATGATGTCAATACAGCTTTGGACCACTTCATTAAGTCTTTTAACGTGGCCTGTGACATCTATGCCCCTGTCACCACTAGGAAGATAAAAGCTTCCCATAAATCCTGGATAACACCCTCCCTCCTTACTAAAATGAAGGCTCGGGACAACCTATGGAATAAGGTGAGAAATTCTGGCTCCTTTATAGATCTACAAAAGTACAAGATGGTGTGTAACAACTGCACCAGGGCCATTCGCCTTGGTAAGTCCCAGTACTTCCGGGCTGAACTCGACAACACCTGGGGTGGTAGCCGAAACTTCTGGGCTAACATTAAGTCCCTAACAGGAGCTACCAACAAAATGACCCCAACCTTGCTGAATATCAAAGGAAATATAACACAGGATCCTAAGACCATTGCTGGTACCTTCAATAAAGGCATTCACTGACCTCAGTTCGGTGCTCCCCCCAGAATACCTTCGCCCCACTAGCAGCAAACAAATTAGTGCATCACCTTTCTCACCTCCATACCCCCTACATTCTACCTAAAGAAAATCTCACAATCCAAAGCAAAAAAATATCTTCAGAAAATGATCAACAAATCCAGGCATAGCAGTGACAGCCTCGATCTAAACATAGTCACCCTTACCTTAGATGTCATTTTAGCCCCACCACGAGAATTATTAACCTCTCCTTAACATCCTGACAATTCCCAAAATGCTGGAAAGCAGCAGCTGTAAACCCAGTTTTTAAAAATTGGGATAAAACACTCCACACAAACTACTGGCCTATCTCGATCCTACCCCCATCTCTAAAGCATTAGAACGCATAATCTATTATCAATTAATTACCCACCTAGGCAAATACCAACTGCAGTGCATGGAACAGCACGAATTTAGAAAACAGCACAGCACTACAACGGCACTCATTGAATTTACCAGGTTCATACATGACTCCATGGACCGGGGGCACTTAGTGGGGGCCACCTTTATAGACCTCACTAAGGCCTTCTAATGCAGCTATGTGAGTCTGCCGTATCCTTGACTGCATTGGGCTGGTATTGAAGTTACCTGTCAGGACGTGTACAACAAGTCGGAATTGGGAGCACACTCTCAGACAATGTGTCTGCACAGGAGTCCCCCAAGGGTCCATCTTAGGTCCTTTACTATTCAGTCGCTTTTTAAGTACCTTTTCCCAAGTATGCCAAGGTAGTATCCTCCTATATGTGGATGACACGGTCATCTATACCAGTCACCCAGACCTCAACATTCTCCAGCAGCGGCTGCAGCTCAACTTTAATAAGGTGGAAAACTGGTTCAGTAATGCACTACTCTTGCTAAATTATAAAAAAACTAAAACAATGCTGTTTGCATCTTCTCACAGCAAGTACAAATCATCCAACCTAGACATCCAGAACAAACAAAATGAAACCCTTGAAATGGTCCACAAGTCCAAATATCTGGGAATCACCCTAGATAGCTCTTTATCATACTCCTTACAGATAGACCTGAACTCCAGGAGCACAAACAGGGTGATCGGGCAACTATGCAAACATAGGCGCTGCCTGACGGAGGAGGCACTCAGACTAGCCATAAATAGCTGTATCTTCTCCATCATAGATTAGGGCTTGCCATCTACAGTGCAGCCATGAACACGACACTAAAAAGAGTAGTCCTGACTCTGAATAAAGCATGTAGCCTCCTCCTCAGAACTCCATGCCTCACCCACACATGCCATTTGTACTTTCTTACAGGCTGGCTGGATCACGAACTCCGAACTCATTATCAAACCTGACTCTTAGCAAAAAGAGGCATCCATGGGCCAGATCCCTGTTGGGGTTCAATCCATGCTCCACCTTGCTGTTCCACCTAGACTGACCAGAGGCACACAGCAGAACCACTTTCAGGTGCCTTTCAGACACACAGCACTAGGCCAGTGATCCTTTGGATACCGTGCCCCGCTTCTGATCAATTCCCTTCCTAATAACCCGCTTGCTGAGATGAAATTAGGATAATTCAAGGCCAACCTACATTCCCACCTCATTGGCCAAAAGAAGTGTGCCTGCTGTCTCTAACAATCGCTAATGACCAGTGTCTGCCCATATCATGCAGACACCCTCCCACTAAGGGGTTCCACTACCCTTACAGCACTTACTCACACTTGACACCCATCCCACCCCTCAACTCCCATCACCCCATACCTCATCCCCTTTCTCGACGCCCTCATCTACTTACCCCCACCCTTCCCACTTCTCCTAACCCCCTTTACCCAGCTCACCCTCCCCCCTCTATGTTACATCCAACCCTCTCCCATCTCTACCGACCCACTCCCTATTCTCATCCATCCCTCTCCCCTCTCCTCTCTCGACACATCCCACCCTAATGACACTGGGTACCAATTCCCTGCTTCTTGGATCTATTCCTAATCATAATTTCTTACTGCTCCCCCATCTTGTGTAAGTCTGTCATACTTTTCTTTTTCTTAAAAAACTTGTAATTTTATTAAGTTTTCAAAATTTAACACAGGACATTCAAATTCACATGGAGACTCAGATTCTATCTTTTTCATCCTTACAAACATTTTTCCATATCTTAAGTTAACTGTTGTCCAAAAAACAATTTAACAACAATAAATAAAAGCTAAAACCAAAAAAAAAACAAATAAACAATGTGCGCATTAGTTAATCAGAGAAAACAACAGAAAATAAAATACTACGGCCCAGATATTCAAACTGCGCCAGTCTGAGGCGCAAACCCTCTCGCTACTCAAAATAGTTGCGCAGAAATTGTGGTCGAAGTGATATTCAAGGAGTTGCGCTGAGCAACTCTTTAGATCTTATTTCCAACACTTGTGCATAGCGCCAGTGGAACTTGCGCTACCGCAAGTTTAAAGAGTTGAGCATTAAACTTGCGGTGGCGCCAAGTACCATTGCGCCATCTCTTGCCAAATTCCGATATTCAAAGGTGACATGCAAATGGGGCCATAATTTATACAAAGGCGCGGGGGCCATTGCATCTGTTATAGCCCCATATGCATGCCATTTGCATGTAGGTGCGCCCGATCCCCGAGGACTTGCTCCTGGCCACCCTGCCAGGCAGCAGCCGTCGAGGACTGACGCCAAATGCAGCCCGATCGCGGGCATCACAGTTACATGACACCCCCCACACACACACATCTCCCACAGCCCGATCGCGGGCAGAACACGATACATGTCGCCCCCCACCACATCACCCCACAGCCCGATCGCGGGCAGAACCTGTATGAACCCCCAGTGCCCAATCAGCGGGCAGAACCTGTATGAACCCCCAGTGCCCGATCGCTGGCAGAATGTCAACCCTCCCCTAACCCGAATAACTCCCTGGTGGTCAGTGGACCTGGACCACCGGGGAGTTATTCGGGTTGGGGAGGGTTACATTCTGCCTTGATCGGGCACTGGGGGGGTTCATGCAAGGTTCTGCCCGCGATCGGGCTGTGGGTAGAGTGTGTGGGAGGGGGGACATGTGCGTGTTCTGCCACGATGGAGCTGGTGGGGGGGCACAGGGACCGAGTTGGGGGCCAGCCAGGGTGGCAGCTGCTGTGTTGCGCCCTGCAATGCAGCAGCTCACCTGTGGGTGGCCCTCAACTTAAGCCTTTTTTTTTGGCTCAAGCTTGTGCGGGCGCAGGTTGGGGGTTGCGCATGCAGAACTCTGCGCAACCCGACTGAATATCGGGTTGCGCAGGTTATGCATGGATCCTCCCCCTCCTGTTGAGCATGCATTCATTTGCATTGCTCTCTTGCGCAACCTGTTGCCAGTGGCGTAACTGCCTCCTGCTGAATATCGCAGAATGGCGCATTTTGGACTTGCGCATGGCGCAACCCTGTTGCGCATGGCGCAACCCTTTTGAATATCTGGGCCTACGTGTGCATAATATCCTTTCCTGGTTTTCCTAATTTATCTTTGCCCTTTCTACAAAATGTATTTCTCAGTTCTAAAGTTCATTCTGAAATTACCTGGGGATCTAAGATCTATGTACTCCAGGAGTTCTTAGGTTTATCTACAATTTTGTAAAGGGGTAGGCTGTTTACCTCCTATTTACTATGTTAGAGTTCCTTATACCTGTCCCATTTGGTCCATCTGTTTGTGTATTGATCTTTTTTACATAAAACCCCGTAGGTTATTCTTTCCATTATTTGTATATGATCCACTATTGCTACCCAGTCCATTATTTTTGGTATTGTCTCCTGTAGCCATTTTTTTGTGATAGTTTTTAAAACTGCTATTACCAATATGGCCCATAGATACTGGCCCTCTTTTCCTTTTATCTCTTCCGATGGTAGCCCCGTTACCACATGTTGCATTATCCCAAACAATGCCTTTAAGTGGTGGATTATTTGCTCCCAGTATTGCCTTATCTTTGGGCATGCCCAGAGTATTTGGGTATAGTTTGCTTCCTCCTCCCCACATGCTCACCAACAGTCAGCTCCCATCCTCTGTCCCATCCTTTTCTGCTTATCCGGGGAGATAAAGAATCTAACTCTTATCTTCCAGGCAAACTCTTGTCAAATAGGAGAAAATGTAGTTTGCCAAGTTAATTTCCACATATTTTGCCATTGTCTGTCTCCTAATCTTAAATTCAGTTCCTTATACCATTTTTTCTCTATTCCTTGTATGTTATATACCAAGTCTGCTATGTAATTAGCATACAACATTGTTATGGCTCCTTTTCCATTCTTTGATTCCCATACTAATTCAAATACCTTTGGGAAAGGATAGGGATCTTCAACATGTGCCATACCTTTTAATTTAGTATTTATGAAATCCCTCAATTGATAATAGTGTAGGATCTCTGTGGGGGGAATATTGTAGTGAGTAGCTACTTGCGTAAATGCTAGAACAGTGTTATTCCGAAGTATTTGCCATGGAGCCCTAAGACCCTTCTCAGCTTGCTTTCCAAACCAACCATCCTGGAGCGCTGGTAAAAAATGAGGGTCTGCATGCCATTCGGTGTATCTTCACAGACTCCTGGCTGTGTATCCCTTCTTTATTCCTATCTCCCAACCTGTAAGTGTGGCACTTATACTAGTGTACGTTTCCAATGTAGGGTCAACCCTACCTCTTAGAGTGAATATTTTGTACAGTAATGTATAGTTTTCCCATTTTGTGTCTTGATCTGTTGCCATGCAGCCCTATATGTAGGGTGAGTCCAAAGCAAAACTATTTTCATCTGGGCTGCTGCCCAGTAGCCCAGAAGATCTGTGCATACCCATCCCCCCCCTTGGGATTTGAAGAGTCCTTAATGCTATTCTGGGTCTTTGGTAGGCCCAAATAAAATCAGTAAGCATTTTTTGCCATTTTTTAAATTCCCTTATAGGTATCTGACAAGGCACCCCCTGCAACAGGTATAGGAACCTTGGCAGTATATTTAATTTTATTGCTTGTAGTCTGGAGTATAGGGGCAGAGATAGTGTAGACCATCTTTTTAAATATATTCTAATTTGTCGTTCCAGTGGTACAAAGTTATTTTTAAACAAGTCTGCAGTGTTGTGGCTTAACCGAACAGCCAGGTATTTTATGTCTTTTAGGTTCCACTTCATAGGATATTTTTGTTTAGTTTCTTGGAGAATATTGGCTTTGAAAACCAATCCTTCTGTTTTGGTCCAGTTTAATTTATATCCCGACAAGTCCGTAAACAGTGGTATTTGAGAAAAAAAACTCTTTCAGGGATTCTTCAGGCTTTGTGGGAAACAACAGTATGTCATCTGCATAGAGTGCCAGCGTATGAGTTGTGCCATTTAGTTCCACCACTCCCACCCCAATATTAAGCCTAATGTTTTGTGCTAAGGATTCAATATACATTGCGAATAACGGGGGAAAGGGGACATCCTTGCATGATCCCTCTATATAACTTCACAGGATCAGAGATGTAGCCATTAGCTCGGATGTATGCGTAAGAAGCATGATATATTTTTTAAATGAACCCAATAAAGACCTCTGGTAGTCCGAAGCTGGCCAGTACTCCCCTCAAAAATGTCCAGGACACTTCGTCAAAAGTCTTCTCGGCATCTAAACTTAGTAAACAGGCTGGTTGATTTATTACGGCCAGGTGGTCTATGAGGTCTACTGTTCTTCTAATATTATCCATTAGCTGTCGGCCTGGTATAAATCCAGTTTGATCTATTTATTTATTTAGTTTTTGTTGACCAGGTAAATGCACTAGACAAATCCTGCCTATTTTCAGGCACGACCTGGGGGAAGGGGATACAGATGAATGCCAACTGACCTTGAACCAGATTAAGCTGTTGGTGGTATTTCTAGTGAATGAGGGAAATTTGGCCAGGACACCAGGGAAATTCCCCTACTCTTTTCAGTAGGGGGCCCTGACATTGCGTGGAGTGTCAGTCCATGGCTGAAGCTGGAAGGGAGAGGTCGATGGAGGCGGCGTCTGCAGAGTTGGTTTGCACGGATGTACTATTAGAGGTGACTGGAAATGCTGAAGCGGCGGCTGGGGAGAACCCGAGGGATGGCCAGCATATCACCCGCGAGAACATTTTAATTTCTGAACCAGGAGCTGTGCTTAGCCTAGCACAGAAAAAGCAGTGTCGAGAAGAAGAGTTGAATAAAATAAATCAGCAACTGGATACTGCGCTTTCACAGCGTAATGAGGATCGCAAAAGGAAATGATCAGCAGCTTCCCCGATGTCGGATACCTCTCTGGGTCCTACGAAGGTCTTGGCTTCTGCAGAGAGTGCAATCCTACTTCCTGGTCAGGAAGAAAGTCCCCCACAATGCGACTGGAGTGAGGGAGATGATGTGGTATGGTTGCTGGAGAAAGCGCTTTCTTCAGCAGGATGGACGTCCCCTTCCCATGGAGTTTGACAGCCAGACTCTGCTTATTCACCAGTTATAGCAGCAGATCCAGAAGCTTCTTCAGTTGGTATGGTCTCCGGAGGGTCATTAGCTCCTTCAGGTACTGTTCTTTCTGGGGATTCGAATGTGCAGCAAGGGGATGGGATAGAGCCTGGGCCTCCACAAACTGAACAGAGGGAAGTCCCTCCTGAAGATACGGCTTCTTCTGCTGCAAACCCCCCCCCCACCTATGCAAGTCATTTTCATAAAACTACTGACTTGGCGAAACGTAGGAATGCTGTTCATTTACATTATGTGGGACATAGGGATTCAGCCCCGGATCGGTTTCATGTGGGCAAAATTTTATTTAAACAGTCTCTGGGTTTTTCCCCTTTGGAAGTGTATGCCCTGATTCATGCACCTGGAGAATGTACTTTTGATGTTAGTTTTCTGACTCTGGCCTTGCTTGAAAAGTTTTGGAGCAGATTTTCTAATTTGAAAACAAACCCACTTTGGGTAGATTTTATTGTGATACCCTTGACTAAGCAACCTTTTAGGGTTATTACTATTCTTTTCCGTAATGAAGGGGTGAATATCACTGATGTGGTATGATGGTTGGAAAAGTACTATCCAGGGGAATCCATCCCCTATAATGGATGATGAAGGGTTCTGGACCGGGGGTTGGAAGTTTAAAATTAAATTACACCAGTCTGATCAGGATGTCATTCATTTACCAAACTGTTTTTTTATAGGTTGTGACAAAGGGTTTTTATTCTACCCTGGGCAACCTAGGATGTGTTTCAAATGTGGGTCTACCAGGCACATTAGTACAGCTTGTGAGGTGCTGAAATGTACCTATTGTGGGGAGCTAGGTCATGTCAGTGCACGTTGTTTTCAGGAACCTAAGTGCAATCTTTGTGATGAGACAGGTCATGTGCTTACTGATTGTCCTTGGACGGCTAGAAACATGGAGAATGCAGACTTTGGTGTTCAAGATTATTATATTAAAGAAGCCACTACCCCTACAGTTTTTTCAGGGCCTAAACCCCATTTGGGCAGACATACAGAGCAGGTACCCAAGAGTAGACCACCCCCCCAGGCTCAACTCCATTGAATATCATTCCTGTGGTTATTCCAGCACAGTCTGTTACACAAGTGGGGATGGGAACTCCTCCCTTCCCATCGGATCTTTCCTCCAGTTCCCAAGAATTTTTGGTAGTGCGACACAAAAGAGGGAAAGATCTTAGGCCCAAGGTCTCTAAGAAGGTGATAGAACCCTTGGAAGACACAAATATTTATGAGGTTCTGCAGGATGGCCTTTCTGATCAGGAAGCAGAAAATCCTGCAGTTGAGGGAAGTCAACCTCAGGGTGGGGATATGCTGGATTGAGGCAGGTTGATTGTAGGTACTCCAGGGCCTAAAGTTAGTGGTAGGGTTACCCGAGCCTCAAGTAAAGCAAAGTGAGGATAGTTTTTTTTTTTTTCCTCACCTATGGCTTCTTCTCAATATCATTTACGAATAGCATCTTTGAATGTGAATAGCATCCAGTCTGAATTTAAGAGATTGGCAACATATAGGCTTTTTCTGAAATCAGACCTGGATTGTTTGTTTTTTCAGGATGTTCATTTACATTCCCCAAGTCTTATAGAGGCAGCCTCAGTAGGTTGGATATGGGGTGCCAGTTACTGGTCTCAGGGGTCTGAGCAGTGTTCTGGGGTAGGGATTTGTTTTTTCTCTAAGGTTAAAATACTTCGTCACTTAGAAATTGTGGAGGGTCAGGCTTTATTGTTGGATAGTATGTGGAAGGGTTTACCTATGTGTCTACTAAATATCTATGCTCCTCAATTAAAATATGACAGGGTAAGATTTTTTTGTACCATACAACCCTTTTTATTTACCAGCATGCCGGTGAATTTTGGGGGAGATTTTAATTGCTCACTCCCCCAACTTGGAGGTGATTTGTTGGGAAAAAACAATATTGTGATGTTTCTTGTCTACTAAAGGTTATTTCTGATGTAGGGTTGATTGAAGTGTTTGGTTCCGGTTGTACCAAGGCTCCACATACTTATGCTTGTGGTCCTCGTACATCCAGAATTGATTATTTTTTCATTTCGGCCTGTCTTTGTATTCAAGATGCTGTAGTTATTGATGTGGCAACATCAGACCATCGAATGTTAGTCCTGTCTGTAGGTAACTTACCTGAACAAAGACGTGGCCCAGGGTTCTGGAAGCTAAATATTTCTTTACTAGATTTGTCTATTGTTCAGGAGGGTTTCAAAAATGTTATGATAGCAAAGAAATCTGTGTTTTTCCTCTATGAGGATAAGAATCAGTGGTGGGAAGATTCCAAACAGGATTTTCGTTCTTATTTTCAGTCTGTAGGAAGGCTTAATGGATCCTTTAAATGGAACAGTTTATGGAATTTAAGGTCTCAACTGAGAGTTTTAGTTGCTCAACAGTATGAGGGGGGAGTAGGTGATCTTGTAGCCATTAAGGCCCTAAAAAATAAAATAACTGTCCTACAAAAAGACATGATGAAGGGGGTAGTTAAACAACAACGCTGTCAGGTATTTGGGAAAAAACATGACACTATTCCTTTTGATACCATAGCCCAGGTCCGGAAGCAGAAAATTATGGAAGCCCTACAGTTGATAAATGGTACTGTGGTGATGGAAAACTCTGCCATATTGACAGAAATTAGTTGGTATTTTACTGAAGTTTTTACAAGTGAAAACCTGCCATATGATAAAATACATCATTGGTTGCAGGAATGCACTCTCCCTAGTATTTCAGAGGAGTTTGGATGTAGTTTAATCGAGCCTATTTCAGTTCTAGAACTGAGACAGGTTATTTGGTCCCTTTCTAAAGGGACATCTCCAGGCTCTGATGGACTACCACATGCCATCTATAAAGTAATTTGGGACTTGTTAGGGGAAGAATTGGTGGCGGTTTTGAATAACGCCCTAACTTCAGGGTGCTTACCAGCTAGTATGTATGAAGGGGTGTTAGTCCTTTTATTTAAGGATGGGAATAAAGAAGAATTAAGGAATTGGCATCCCATAACTCTCCTAAATACAGATAGTAAAATTCTGATGAAGGTGATGGGGAATATATTGGTGAGTGCACTAGATATAATAATTCACCCTACACAGTTTAGTGGGGTACCCTCACATAAGATACAGGATGCCCTAATCCTTATTAGGGAGATTTTGTATAAAGGTAATACTCAAGAACTGTTGGGGCATTTGGTAAGTTTGGACCAATCTAAGGCCTTTGATAGGGTCAAATACATCTATATGTGGGCAGTTCTTTCCAGTTATACGTTTCCTGTGCAGTTTAATTTTTGGTTAAAAACTTGTTATAAAATTACCTAATTACCTATTACGAATGGGTGGTTGGAGGGAAAGATCCCAGTTGGCAGAGGGGTGCGGCAGGGCTGTCCTCTGAGTCCTCTTTTATACTTGTTGTCTTTGGATCTTTTGTTATATAGAATACATAAACTTGATGATATTATGGGTCTTTCTGTCAGTAGTGTGGACCCACAGATAAAAACAATTGCTTATCCGGACGACCTTTGTTTAATATTAGTGGATAAAACCTCAGCATTATTAGTCCAGGAGGAACTGAGACTTTTTTCAGAAGTGACTAGCTCCATTGTTACTCACAAGAAATGTAGTATTTTATCACTGGGGTGTGAGGGTGCAGTGTGGTCTTTGATATGGCAATTCCTGGTGGTAACTACTTATATTAAAATTTTGGGTATATTTTTTGGAGATCCTAATCCACAGTTTTATAATTGGGACATAAAACTTCATGCTGCGCAGGCTTTGGTAACAAAATGGAACACCTGGCATATGTCCAAACGTAAAAAGATTTATATGATTAAATTGCATTTGTTACCAATGTTTTTATTTTTGTCTGCAGTATTTCCTATTCCAAAAGCCCTGGAGATGTCAGTATATAGTGGGTTTTTTTCAGTGTTTATGGGGGAGCCGATTAAATCCTATTAAGAGAGGTATTACCTATGTACCTATAACCCAGGGGGGCCTGGGAATGGTTAACCCAGTACTTTTCTTTTATGTTACTTTTCTTTTTCATAATGTTGTCCCACTTGTTCATAATAAATTAGGGTTGTGGAGTCCATGGGTACTGGATGAGTTTGGACCCGTGCTTAGGCGCTGGGCTTTTTTAGATTATCTATCTAAACAGGTCAAAATTTCCTTTTTGGCAAATTATTGGAAGGATGTGGTGGGTAAAATTAAAGTATGGGAACTGCCTTATCGTTATCTAACTACTGGTTCTAGGAAGACTGTGTATGAATGGTTGTTAATAACCTGGTTTTATGAGGACCCATGGTTTGTGGTACTTCCCTCTGCGGGTAAAGAGAACCTGGCACGTTTCCTTCATTGCCCTCAAATCCCAGCTTACATGTGGGATTTTGTTTGCCTCTATACATGTCAAAAATCAGAGGAAAAAGGGAATATGAAGCATAAGGGTGTACTAGACCGAACCTGTCCTAGAATCTCTACTTGTTCTAGGGTAATTGAAACTATGCAGCATTTATTCGTAGACTGTCCTTATGCTGTAGAATTTTGGACTTATTTCCACAAGCATTGGGCCTTGGGTCCTTTCTGGGTTGTAGACCCAGATATTTGGGTTAGAAGTATTCTCCCAGGAGCATAGGTTAAATTTGACTCCAGGACGATACTGTTATTTGTTGGGTATGTCAAATTTCAATTATGGCAGGCTCACTGTGTATTGACTTTAAGACAGCAGATACTGTCCAGTGCCCAAATTTTCTTACAGTTCGTAGAGAGATTTTTAGATGGCGGGATTTTGAACAAAATACAGCCTTACCTGACCTTTATAAGTTATGGTGGAGACATATGTCTTGGTTGGACACATGCTGATTTCTTGCACCTTTTTAAGTTAAAAAATGTTTTTTCTTTGTTAGCTTCAGTGGGGTGGGGGGAGGTATGGCATGTACTATGATTTAGTTTGCTTGGAATTTTGTCTATGAGGGTAGGACACTGGGGCTGGTCCTCATATGGTTTCTGATGTTATACTTAACTATTTTCCCTACTCTTATAGTGGGGAGGGGGGGAATGTTTTCATCTGATTTTCGTTAGTATGCTCTGTTACTGTATGTCTGTAATTTTTCATTAATTTTGGGTTTCTATGATTTGTTCATGATTCTGTGTGATTTAACACTGTCTATATTTGATTTTTTGTTAAGATAAATAAATTTCCCTACTCCTTTAGTGGGGAAGGGTGGGGGAATTTTGCACTTCTATAGATTATTTCTGTTTTTAAGTATGCTGTAATACTTATTTCTGTTTCGACTTATTTTGAGTTTGTATGATGCAATACAATTTTGATTTCTGCTTTGATGTTTTCAATAAAAATGTTCCCTACTCTTTTAGTGGGGGGTGGGGTGGGATCTTTTAGAATTAGGATAGTTCTGAGTGTTACAGCTTTATGGCAGTATGTTAATAATTTGTATTATTGAATTACCTATTTGATTTTTCTTATGATATGTACATTCTTTTGTGTGAATTAACACTAACGTGGATTTATTTTTGAAGTTTCCAAAAAAAAAAAAAAAAAATCCCATACTCTTTTGGTAGGGAGGGGGTTAGTTTTTCCTTTCAGTTGGGGGTTTCTGGTATGTTGTACTGCTCGTGTAAGTTTTTTCTTTCCATTTCTTATGCTTTTGCATGATGTAATACAATTTTGTTTGATTGTCCTTTTGAGCTTTGAATAAAAAAATTCCCCTACTCTTTTCTATAAGTGCCATCGGATCTTTAACATTCATCTGAACTACCACCAATCGAGGCAGACAGGAGCTCGGTTTAACGTCTCATCCGAAAGACGGCACCTCAGAAGTGCAGCACCCCTCTCACACTGCACTACAGTGTCAGTACTGGGATATTAACCCAAGTGCCAGATGTGGGAACTGAACCCACAGCCCTCTGATCTCCTGGCCTCAGAGGTGAGTGTGCTACCTACTGAGCCACTGACATTGACAAAGTGTCATCTAGGTGTATTATAGATGGTAACATCACTTCTAATCTTCTTGCCAATATTGCCTTCACTATTTTATAGTTTGTGTTTAGTACAGAAATTGGCCTGTACGATGTACACTGTGCAGGGTCCTTGGCGGGCTTCAGAATGACCGATATTATCAACTGTGCCCACGGAGGGGCAGCTGAACCCTTCTCAGACCAGGTGTTGTTGTAGGCTTTTATCATAATCGGGGACACCTCATCCTTAAATGTCTTGTAGAATTTGTTCGATAGCCCGTTTACTCCTGGGCTTTTACCTGTTTTTAATCTTTTAATCACTGACAGTACTTCCTCTGTTTTAAATGGTGCAGCCAACATCTCCCTATCCCTTTCTGTCAGTCTGGGCATGCCCAGCGGGGTCAAGAAATTTTAGATCTCTTCGTCCATGGGGGAAGTCCCCAGACTATATAGGTCCATATAATACTCCCTGAATGCTTCTGCTATTTTATCTATCTGCATGTGCCATTGGGTAGTTTTAGGGTGTAAGATCTTAGGGATACAGGCCCTGTTCCTTTGCTGCCTCATTCGGATGGTTAGGAGCCTCTGTGCTCTTGGACCCCTTTCATAGTATCTCTGTCTAGTGTATAAGAGCTTTTGCTCAATTTGGTAATCTAATAACTCCCTTAAACTTGATGAAAAAACCAAAGCAGTACTGTTTGGATCAAGACGACTGGGCTCTGACAGAGGCCAGCTCCTCCAGATCAGTACCAGCCAAGGAAAAAGAGTCGAGGTCATGCCTAGTTTCAAATACCTTGGGGTCCACCTAGACCAGGAAATGACCTACCAAGTCCATGTTGACTCAATAACCAAGTCCACCCATCAAAAGCTTGGCCTCCTGCACTGACTGGGGAACTCCTTATCTCCTTCTGCACGTTGTGCTATTGCTTGCTGCAATCTCCTTCCATCCATCCTATATGGAGCTCCTCTCCTGCAGTTCCTCCGTGAGACGAAATTTAATAAGCTCTCTGTGTTCTATAACCGTGTGGCCCGTTTTGCCACTAACTCCTCCCCTAGGAAACATCACTGTGACGCCCTAATAAAGCTAAATTGGCCCTCTCTCTGGCATAAGTTATCCTATCCTGTTGCCTGCCTAGTTTTCAAATTTACTTACCTAGGTCCCCCTCCCCATCTCAGAGGACTTCTTTCCCCCAGAAATCTACCCAGAACCCTGCGCTCATCTGCAAGTCACCCTCTTGTCACCCCTAGAATACGCTCAATCCATGGCAAACGTTTCTTCAAATTTGTTGCCCCTCACCTATGGAACTCCCTACCACCTGGTCTGACAACTTCAACCACTCTCACTCAGTTTAAAAATGGACTCAAACTATATCTACTAAATCTTAGTCTCTGTGGCTGTAACCGCTAGCTCCCTAGACCAGTCCCCTGGCCCTTTCACTGGTTAATCTTTTCTCTGACTGTACTTGAAATGCTAATGTGGTCTCTGATTTCTGGCTGAACTTATGTACTTACTGTATATAATGTGTAGATTTTAACATATTGATTTTAATATGGATCTGTATGCGAACCCTCCTGCTACCCTTGTACAAATGACTTAACTATACTGTGATGTAACAAATGTAACTAACTTAATTGTTGTAATTATTATTCTCGGTGTCTTTTCTGTAACTAATCCCGGGTCGCCCCTGAAAAAGGGACCTTTGGTCTCAGTGGGCTTACCCGGTAAACAAAATCTAAATAAATAGATAATAATACCAGTAATTCCTTTTTAGGCTAGTTAACAATTTTCCTCTCTCTTTATTTATTTGTCGCTGTTGTTGATCTTCTAATTCCTTAATTCCCTGCTCTAAAGTCACCTTTGCAGCTTCTCTCCATTTTTTCTTTCTGGATGCTATTTCAATAAATTTCCCTCTTATAACTGCCTTAACTGTGCCCCATAAAACTGTGTCTGCTGTCTCTGGGTTCGTGTTAAATTGCATCGTTTGTTTTCTGGTGTCTTTAATGTCCTCCACTGTTTCTTTCTCCTGTAGCAGGGCGACATTAAGTCTCCAAAAGGTGGATCTCTTAATTGGCCCTATTGCAAGTTTTAAAAAGATCGGTGCATGGTCTGACAGGACCATATCTTCCACCCTTACTGAGCTGCATTCACTTTGTGTTTCCTTTAATGTCAGGAAGTAATCTAGCCTAGAGTACATTTTATGTGATTGAGAGTAGAACGTTTATTGTTTCGTTTTCCCATACAGGTGTCTCCAGACACGAATATATCCAGTCTCTGCCATCAGCGCCCTCATTTGCTTAGCCCTTTTGTTTTCTGTCTTCCTTACCATGGAAGTCGCATCCAGTTGTGGGTTCAGATGGAGGTTGAGGTCGCCCCTACTATCAGGAGACAATCTGCCCATTCCGTAACCTTCAGCCGAAATTCCCTATAAAAGGAGAAATCCAAACCGGGGGGGGGGCATATACTGATACCAATGTAACCATATGTCCATTATACCTGCCTTTCAATAAAACATATCTCCTTTCTTTATCAGTTTATCCTTCATTTCAAATGCCGTTTTAGTTGGTACAAGTATTGCTGTTCCCTGGCGTCTCCCTTTTTTGTGAGTGGAGTGTATCACTGTGTCATACCCACATTTTTTAAGATTTTCATGTTCCTCCTGGTTCAGATGGGTCTCCTGCAGCAGAATAAATGCTGCTCCAGATTTCCGTATATAGGATAGAATTTGACTCCTTTTGATAGGATGGGTGAGCCTGTGCACATTATAAGATAAGATCTGTACCTCGGACTTATCCATTCTCAAATATTTTCTTCTGTTCTGTTTGCATGTGGTTCTTTTTCCACTGACCTTTATCTATTTCTCTTGCACACAAATACCTTTTCTCTGACTGATGCATATTCAAAGTGTAACAATTTGTAAACTTCAACATGTAATGTAACTTCTTGAACAAAACTGTGGTACTAAAAAACCCTTAGTACCTCTTTTCTTGTAATAAAGCAAGACATTTTTAAACTATTGATGGTGTGGTACTTCCACTATTGGGGAACTCTATAATTTGGGTTCCCTAGTACCTACTCCTGCTAAGAGGTGTAGGTACGAGGAGTGCCTTATGCCACCCCAGTCAGGGCAACTCTCCTCCAAAGCCTAGGTCTCTCTTTGGCTCCCAGTGTCTGCACAAAGCAGGTAAATTCTTGGACGTCACAGCCTGCTTACTAAGGTCCGTTGGACTGTTTGTTCAAAACTAAGACCAAATAAGGGTATTAAAAACCAGCAGCCCATCTGACCTCCCAGACCCCCCCATCATCACTTTTGCAATTCCATTTACATGTAGCTTTCTATACATTCCCTCTACCTGTTATTTCACCTTAATCCGTTGCAGCAATAAGAATATTGTATAAATGCTATGGCATCATACTGTGTGGGAATATATTTAGACTGGGATTTATTTTCCCCCTTATCCCCTTTGTCCCAATTCGGTTCACAGTATTGTTAAGATCAATTTCCATGTAATTTCCACAATTTCCTACTGCGGGTTAGTTATTTTACCTGCTACTGACAGCGCTTATTCCAAATTTAACATGTTATTCCCTCTATAGGTACGATCTCACTCTAATTATGTTATGGGCACATGGGCTAATCTGTGTAGCATCTCATCAGTTGTTCATATCATCCATGATTTTTGGTAAGCTAGAAACTTAAAGCTGTCCAGAAACAGACCAAACCTGCAATCAGGGTCTCAAACCGCGTTCCAGTTACTTGAAAGTCTCAGGTAATCTTGTTCATGCTTCTCCATGGTTTTCTGCATATGCTGCAGGAGTTGTTGCACTGCTACCAATGCCGATGCAGGGTTAGAATGGGTGGAACTTCCTCTGTTCTTCTTAGACAAAGCGATCTGCCAATCATCTGCCTCTCCCAATGTGCTCTGGGAATTGTAGTGCTTCCTACTTTGATCCTCCTGAATTAAACTTTGGGACACCAACTCTCTCCTGGCTTCCTCAGCATTTTGATAGATTTTGATACCTTCAGCCCAGAACGCCTTGAGCTTCGCTGGGTATGGCATGTGGAAGTGGATATTTTTAGCCTTTAGAATTTGGTTCACTTCAACATACCACAGCCACTGTCTTCAAACCTCCGGTTGGAAGACATGGTCAAAGTATAGTCTTTTAGCCAGGTAAGTAACCTCTTTCATCTTCCAGGCCCTTGCTAAGACATCTTCTGTTGTTTTAAAACTGTTAAATTTAATTACTACTGATCTGGGTCTGGCTGTTGAGTCAGTAGGTTTTGGCAGTAGTGCTCTGTGGGCCCTCTCCATGCAAAACTGATATCCTGGAGGTAGCTGCAGAGCATCTTGTAATAAATCTGAGATAAAGTCTACCATGCGACCTGTTTCTGAGCCCTCCGGTAGTCCATAGAGCTACAAGTTATCTCGTCTTGATCTTCCTTCTAGGTCTATACATTTCTCCTGCAGATATACAGTCTGATGCACTACAGTCTGTAACACTAGGCCCAGTTGTTGGTTAATATCCTCTGTGGTGGAAAGTCTTCCCTCAGCCATTTTGATTCTCTTTCCAGACCCAATAGCATTTGGTTCAGTTGCTTGAACTCTTGCTTATTTTCTGCCTGCATTTCTTTAATTTCTGTGAATAGTTTCTCAAATCAGGACTGAGACAGCTGTTTGGCCTCATCATCTGTATCTGCCATGCTTGCTGGGGACTGGCTGCTGCTCGGAGTTTTTTGGATCGGGAGGCATCCCACTCCATCCCCATCTTCCATGTTCTTTTTGGGTTTGTTTCTGTTTGTTTGGTCTGTTTTTCTATTGCTGCTGGCCATTTTGAGTAGGTACTGTAGCTACAGTTGTATGATTTTCAATTAATAGATAGGCTGGGTCGTCTGGGTGCTATCAGAGCTAGCAGCCGGGCAGATCCGTGATGTCACTGGAAGTCCTGTCATACCTTTCTAATGTTCTAGTAGATGATGTATATCACCTGTGGTTTATTGTGAATTTTTTGTAAGTTGATGAATAACTGTTAGGTTGTTATCTGTCCTGTACTTTCCTTTGTAAATGAGCTCCCAGCTCAAAAGTTGTAAATCTAAGATTGAAATAAATAAAGTTTGATAAAAGCCAAATGAGGAAAAAGTATCCATGTGATATTGCTAATGAGAAGGCTGTGTGAGGGATATGTGTAAGGGTATGTGAAGGAGGAGGTATTGGCATACTTAGGCATGTGGTTGAAGAAGGATAGGAGTCAGCAGAGTGTGCTTGTTGGAAAGAGAAAAAGGAGGATCTTGGAATATATTCATCTTCACTCAAAAAAATGAAAAAAAGGTCTACTATCAGCATTTTTTTCTTTATGATGCCAGTAGAGCTGTGTGGAATATAATATTCCACAAACAGTAAACCTATCTCAACCCTTATTAAGTAATAAACTCAATATATATAGCTCTATCATACAATATGTATTTTATTGGTAAATAGCAAAATCTCTGTATGTACAAAAAATCTTGGCAATAAGACAAAGCTCTAAGTGGCTCCACTGTATATTTTATACATTTCTTGTGACATTTCAGAACATAAAGTTCCTTCATCAGACAATGGAGCTTTTTATTCTGTAAACAGATCAAAAAAGGAAAAAGAGCTAATGAGATAGACATTCTTGTGTATATAAATTATGATTTCTTTGATACTCTCATGAAAACAGGTGGAACTAACCTGCTAATAATCTGTAAACTTAGTGGGTAAGTCTGTTAATGTATGGCGTTAACTTGAAATGGGGGGGACAGCAGAAAACTCATCGCAAGTCATTCGTATTACCAATTGCCCCAAAATGTATTAATCTTTAAAAAAAGAGAAAAGTAAATATATAATTCTCTAAAGATTTAAATGTTTTTCAAGTATTTTACCAATATTTATATATAACAATGATTCTTACTTAGTGCGTTATGTTTATTATTAGTGCGATGTCTAGAACTCCCTTTATGACTAGAGGTAATATCCTCGATTTATTCAGGTAATACATAGCACCTAATGAATGTTTTATAAATAAATTTGGACATTGATATATTTTTTCTTTCCCAATACATTTTGTTTCTTCCTACAGAGAGATAATAAAGTTCAGTTTTAATTGCGGAGGATCTAGATATAACACGAATAATATTTTGACTGCGCTCCTGGTAGATGCATGTTCTTGGTGTGGAACGGCTTCCAGGGGTATGGAGATTTTAAAGTCATGATACCAGTAATGTAAATAGTTTGTAAATTATGAAAATTGATAAGCTGCTTATTTTTTCTTTTATTCAGAAGCATTCTACAGTCACCTCTTTACAATTATGTGGCTGCAGAATGTCAGATGGAAATTTAGCACAAAACTAGGGGCAAAGTTGACAACAGTGCCCCTTTAAGTCAGCTCCCTGCAGTCTCAGTCAGATTCATTCTTTCTTTGCCCCACCATCCTCCCCTCCCCTCCCCTCCTCCTCCTCCAGCAGCACATCTCTCTCGTTCCCTGTGGGACAGAGAGTGCAAATGGCCAACATAACTATTTATGTCACTCAACAACATGATCATTCAAATTCCATCAGACTGTCAGTGCAGTTGCACAAGCACAACTCCTCACTAACTGGTATATACACATTGAACTATACATGTTGAAATTTTCTCAGTTAACAGTTCATGATGATATTCCACGTGCTTAAAGTCATGTGGTTGGAAGAATGTTTCAACTGTGTTCTTAAAGCGAGGATACAAAAGTGTGGCCAAAATCTAATGTTCACCTTTGCACATATTCATAATGTGCTGGTCACTCAGGAAGGGGTTTAACATTTTTCCCACAAGTGAAGTGATGCAGTACTGATGTCATCATTGTCAACAAAGTTTGACTCTGGATGTTCTAGTCTCAGCTTGATGAGTGGAATTAAGGGTAGTACAGTATCTGGCTTATACCAGCATTATTAGTGCTTACCGCCTGGGTAGCCTCCGCAATAGGTTTAAGGTCACAACAAACGTTCTCCATCCGATGCCACTGATTGGGGCTGATATTCACGTCTCCTTTCCTAGTGCCATATCGTACTTCATCTTGGTGGATGGCTTTCTGTTCCAGCATTCTTTTTTATTTATTTATTAACCTCTTGGATTCAAGACCTTTGAGCAGACACTCTTTACATAGGTTCCACTTCAGAATGATAACATAGTCAGGTTAACATTTACAATAGCTACATTGCAAGTGTCACTAGGCCTAAATACATTTATGTGTAAACCAGAAGGGAGACAAAGATTCAGGAGATTACTGTAGATAAAATAAAATGAAAATGACACTAAGAATGATCAGAGGTACATCCTACATACAGCAGAGGCATTGTACAATGTATGCCTGAGTCTAATTGTTACTAAGTTACTAAATACAGAGTGAAACAGACAGACAGAAGGCCATAAGGGAAGAGAGGGAGGAAAAGAAGCAAGGGAGGAGGAGTGGAGTGGTAGGGGGTTGGGGGATAAGGGGAGTAGAGGGGGAGAGGATAGATGGGGGCAGGAGGGCCCCAGAGGTAAGTGCAAAATAAGTGCAAGTGAGGGTAGTAATTAGAGTAGGTGAGGGTCAGGGGGGATACCCATAAGGAGCAGGTGCGGAATAATTTGGTAGTGCCTAGTGGTAGCAGTCACAGGTAGCCTAGGCAACTCAATGCTGCTGAAGTAAGCACTTAAAGGACCCAACTTTGTTGTGTTGGAAATGTCTGATTGCAGTGCATTTATCCAGAGCGGGGCTCTATAGGCGAAAGCATGCTGTCCAAGCGAGGTACAGCATCTAGGAGTTCTAAAAATGTGACTGATGAAACTTCTGGTAGTGCAAGGGTTTAATGATGGCACCAGAAGGGATTGAACATCAGGAGGCATCATACCTACATTGACTTTTTTGGCGAGCAGGCATGTTTGGTATGTGAGTCTATTGTTGAATTGGAGCCAGTTGGCCTGGATATATAGGTCACATGTGTGGGTCCAGCGATCTGCACCAGTTAAATGGCAGAGAGGCTTTATTTAGAGCTATTTTGATATGCTGGACGGCTGTGTCTGAGGCAGATTCATAGATGATAATGCCATAGTCAGTGAGTGGGATAACAGAACTATGTAGGCTAGGTTCAGTGCTTCAGGGGTCAGGTTGCGTCTATGTCTGTAAAGCATGCCTATTCACCTGTTTATTGTTTTCACAGTTGAATCTATGTGCTGGGTGTAGGACAGCGTGGAGTCAATAGTTATACCCAAATATTTAAAATGTTGTACTTGTTCCAGGGGTGATCCCACATCGTTGTTGATGATAAGGGGGAAGGACATATATTTGCTGTGGTGCTGGAGAACAGCACAGTCTTCATTTTTTTGTAGCTCAGTATTAGCTTTTGGTCAGCGAAACATTTTTTGGCAGATGCAAAGCCTTGCTGTAGCTGATCCTGAAGGAGTTTTGGATGTGGGTTACTTAAGCAATAAGCCACAAGGGGGTGTGGGTTATCGGGGGATTTACCACGGCTGGAGTGGTTTGCCCACGAGATGCAGCCAAGTGGGTAAATCCATGCCAGCCGTGGTAAATCCCCCGATAACCCACCCCCCCAAGTGGCTTATTGCGATTATACAATGCTTACTTATGGAGGGCATTTATTGTTGATACTGAGGTGCGATTCAAAGGGACAGAGAAGTGAGCTGATGAAAAGGTGAGGCGGGTGCACTGTCTGACTTTTCAATGAGATACCGTTATTTACAAAAAGAAGAAGGGGGGTTGGGTAGGTGTACTGAATTTGACTGTTGTGATCGATCTGATTGAAACTGCAGTGGTTGTTTGAATCTCCCGCTTTGGCATTGCGCTTTAGCGGGAAACAAGAAGGCGGTTGGAGTTCCGCGATTTCACTGTCAGATTGCTTTTTTCCCAAGATGCGGCTGGCTGGCACCTTTTGCGGTGATTATTGGAGGATTTACAACAGTGGTAAGATGCCAGTCAGTCATTTTGATTGGTTGTTGTCTAAGGTCCATGGTATAATAGTATGTATTACGGCATCATCTGCCCAAACTGGGTAATAAACTAGAATATGGGAAATATATTCCCAAATAGGTCAATAAAGCACTAGTGTGTATATCAGTAAATACTGAAAACAAAGGGAAATTTTATTCCTAATAGTTTAATCAAGCACTTAGTGGGTGTGTGTAGTGTCCGACTGTGTCTGTGAACACAGAAGAATAACTCTAGGCAGGGCAATAATCTAGAATGAGATAATTTTTTTTATTTCCAAACAGGCCACTAAAATGCTATCTCTGTGCTGAGTAGAAGCTGAGCAGATTGCAGAGAGATGCCTAAGAAAAAACAAGCATTTGTCAATGCTGAAAGTTCACCATGTTAGTAAACGAACAGTGCGGGAACGTGCTCCATAGAGTTTAATGGGGGCAATTTTTAAAAGCTTGTTTTTATACTTTCCAGTGATGATTTTATCAAAGAAAGGCAGTTGCTTAAGTAACAAGGTTCTTGTTAGTCAAGCGACTGCCTTTCTTTGACAAAATTGTCACTTGGAAGTATAAAAACAACCTTTCAAAAATTGCCCCCATTAAACTCTATGGAGAGTGCCCTGCACTGTTCCTTTACTAACATGGTAAACTTTTTCTTACCAGAGTCACTGCTACACTCTTCTACATGCTCGGTGCCCAGGGAGTTGTACTTTGTGCTCTTGGAACTCCCCCTCTGTGAAGGGACCAGACTGCAGAGATGTCAGGAAACTAACCAGGAACAGGCCCCTCTCACTGCCCCCATTAAACTCTATGGAGCATGTCCTCACGCTGTTAGTTTTCACACATGCGCAGAAGCTGTGACGCTACTGCAAATGTGCAGAATCATCTACATTCTAGATATACTTGTTTCACGACCGAACAGCGATCAGCTGTTCAGTGGCTCTTTCTTTTGATGTTTTCACACATGCCACTAGTACCAAGAGGTTCACAGTGAGCAGGTGCAACAAACTTAATGATATAGCCAGGCAGGCTGTTAAATTGTAACTATTTCTTCTCTTCATAGTTTTTGTTTCACTTTCAGCTAGTCAAGGGATTCATCTTTCTGACCTGTTAGACCCCCGGCACACATGCACACTCTGCTGTTTGCTCGTTATTTCCTTTTTTAATTTTTTTTCATTTGCCCAGCTGATGCAAGTTTTTTTCTTTTTTTTTCTTTCTTCTGGTGCCACAACTATAGGAACTATGAGACCACTCAGACCACCTACTCACAACACACCCTCTTCCTGCCCATTTGTTTGCCCCCCCAGCCAAATTCCAGCCCCAGATCTTGTATGTCCTGCTCTCTCCCCAATAATTATCTTGATTCATAGTCTTTGATTGAATTCACATAAATTTTATTTTATTTTATTTTTTTTTGTGGTGGGCCCGGCCAAACTCAGTGAAGGAAAGGGATGGAGATGCAGACAAACCAGCTGTTCCTAATACCCACAACGTGTACAGTGACACACACTGTCCTCATGCTGGCTGCAGGAGTCAGTAGCCACATGGTTCGCTGCCACTCCAACAAACAGTAAGTCATCTCTGATCGACATCGCCATTCAGCAGCCAATCACTTGCTGGTTTACAGAGTCCCTTCTGGCAGGTGATGATGGGATACTGGAGGTGGTGTCTGTCTGTCTGTAGGGAGGGTGAGTAACTCATGAATTGTAAGCAACCACATGTCCTCCTCGGGGACCGGAGTATGTGCATCTAGATGGAGGGAGAGACAGGTAATAATTTTTTCAAAGCAATGCGAATCATGGGGACTACAGTTTGCATATTTAACTTTTTTGGTTGTGCATGGAGAATTAGTGGTGAACACCAGGGTTCAACCTTTGAGACAGAATGGTCAAACAGAACTTGTAGCCCTAGTTATAGGTAACTAATACAAATAAGCACCTCCCCCTCCTACCACTCATTGGTATTTAACACATTCAGTAGATGGCCTCTCCCCAAATATGCAAACACTTACAACAGAAAGCCTCTGATAGAGTCATGGCCCAGATTTTCAAAGAGCTCTTGGACCAATTCAAGGTGTCTCAAACAACAACCGTGCATTAAATCCAGGTGCCCCAAATCTTGTGCAGCATATTTTGCAAGAAAAGCATTCTCTGTGGCAAAGTCCCTCAACATTACATAAGAGATCCACTGTGTCACCAATCTGATGCATGAGGAGAGAATGACGCAATCTGCATCAAACATGCATGGGGTGAGAATGACTCAATCTGAGCCAAAAAAGATGATGCAGGGGGTCAGAATCACTCAAGGTGAATCAAAGAGATGATGCAGTGGGTGACAATGACTCAAGGTGCGTCAAAAAGAGGATTGATGCATGGAGCATGAATGACTCAAGCTGCGTCAAAAAGACGATGCATAGGGTAAGAATAACTCAATCTGAGTCAAAAATATGGCCGATGAATTGGCCAAAACAATGGCATGTTAAAACCCCAAAATGCTCTAAACTAGTCCCACAGCGGAATACGGTCTCTATAACTAAACCTCTACAGGATTTACCTTCAATTTAATATATGCCAGTGTCAGTTAGACCAGCTCTGGCTGCTCTAACAGGTGTATGCTATCTTCGACAGAGTGTCAACAGCTTCGACCTTTGAAAATCCCCAAAAGGGGATGATGCTTGATTTTTTTAATGCAAGCTCCATTGCCACATGGTGCACCCAGTTTTTTGATGCAAGCCTGACACAGGCCACTTTGGTGCAAGCAGGTCTGCTTTAGATGCAAGCAGCATTAGAAAATCGGAATTAGCACAAGTGTTGATGTAGCTTGTTCCTTGCATCATTCTTTTCTGGTGCTAGCACCTGGTGTCATCCTCTGACCTTTGAAAATCAAGCCCAGGATCTCAGTTTCATCTATAGCAGAGAAAACAGACATTTCCCTGGTAAGTAGGTAAGGATAGAAGGGGGGTTGTGCATGGTCAGCAGAAGAGCACATAAAATAAAACTGCTTGTAGCGCTCTGTTTTTTGATTTGTGCATATGTTCAAGGGGGTAATATGAAGGGAATGGACATTTAATATATTTATTATTTTAATTCAGTCTGGCATGCACCGGTGAACCTGGTCACTGGCCAATCCTCTGCAACTGTACATAGCCCAGGGTTGACAGTGGGACAAGCAAACAAAAAATCATAGCATATTAAAGCTCTGACATGCACCATAGCCTACTGAATCTCACACAGCTGCAGCCCTGCTCTGATGTCAGCTGCTGGGGATTCTAGAATTTCTGGTTATAGGAAATGTCAGCTTGGAAGTCAACAACATCAGCCTGATGCAATCTATTATACTGCAAAAAGTAAAAAAATATTTATTTTTTTAGTTTTTATTAACCAGGTAAGCACACTAGACAAAACAGATGCCTATTTTCAGGTGCGACCCGGGAGACTACAGGGAAAAAAGAGACATGTTCAGACAGCTAAACACATAGCATCAGATAAATAAAGCATACAATTTAGGGAAGCAAGGATTGTACATAAGTTCAGGAGACGATATACAGACATTTCAAAGGATATTGACAGGGCAAAGAATTTGCATGCAAAGTACATATTGGGACCTGCCCCACACTTGAGTGCGGGATTTAGTGTTGACTGTTCCTCTTTGAACAGTGGTAAGTGTTTGGGAGTAGTGAAATGGATTTCCTTACTCTTTTTGAGAAGTGCCTTGCGTGTGATCTTTTATGCTTATCAGAACAATGATGGGATCAGGTCAGCGGCTTAATGTCTCGTACGAAAGAAGTAACAGTCATTTGGTGCCATGAGCTGCCACAAGTTCTGATGATTAGGATTTGGAGATATCATCTGCTGCTTGACTGATACATACTGAGCATTACGGTTCATCAGGCTCATTTGCTGAGTGATAAGTACATTCTAACAACATACGTATTTCCTCAATAAAAGTAAATTCCCACTGTACTTCCTTAAGAAAAGTAAATTTGTTTCTTTTACTTATAGGCCTCTTCAGTAAGATTCAGAAATCTTGGAGTTTGGAAGTGTCTTAATAAGTGTAGTAGTCTACGGTATAATTCCATAACTTCATATGAAATCTTTTGTGTGTGTGAAAGAGCCAGAAACGGTTTCAGTTCTTAGATTGTTTAGATAGTTCAGTTACCAACTTTCTGGGATCTGTTCAAGGACAAGTATAATATCCAGTTTCTGACAAACTGTAGATAAAATTATTCTTTCAACTCTGGCACAGTTTTTTTAACTAAATACTTTGGACTTCAAGCTACTCACTCAGTCTACTGACTGTCATTCAGAGTACCTAAAGGCTATTATCTTGCTTGTGGTTTTCATTCTCTCTCTATTGTGGAGACTGGGTTTTCAGTTACAGTTCCTCCAGTGCCGTTTGCACATCTAGGTTTCCTGCTGCCCTAGTTTCTGATGGGTGATTTTGCTTTGAATACTAATGTTTCATTTGGATACACAAGCAGGTGAGTCTGTGATGAATTTAGAAAGCTTAGACTCATAGGCAGCCAAGAAGCATAGAGGCACAGAAGTTGTCTGCAGGAAAGGATCCTGTGGCCAATCCAGTGTTCAGTTCCCTACCTATTGTTGTTTGTGAGGGGCCCCTAGTGACCCTGCATTCCTCTTTCCCACCTTGCACTCCTCTTTCCCACCTCTCCTTTTGCTGATGTCCCTACCAGTATCATGTGTCTGTCCCAGCTATGTCTGAATCCCCCCACTGACCTTGCATTGATGACATTCCTTGGTAGTCTGTCTAACACATGCACTAACCTTTCTGTGAAGAGTTGCAGAAATACTTACTGGCACCCCACGTAGCTCTCCTCCCTGACAGCTTCATTACATTCTCCCTGTTGCTTTAGTTCCCACACAGAGTGAATGGTTTTCTACTATCTGCTTCATTCTGTGACAGTATGTGTATATCTCAGGCTTGTCTCCCTCTCCCTTCTTGCCCCCAGTGTGTTCATGGTGAGATGCTCCAAATTGTCCATCTAAGTCCTTCCCTCCTGTCACTGAATTATGTTGGTTACCCCTCTCTGCACCCTTTCCAACTTGTTCTTCCTCAAGGCTCCAGAGTTGCACATAGTACTCCAGGTGAGGATGCTCCAGGAGTCTGTACAGGGCAGAATCACCTCTCTTTTACTGCTGTTGATCTTCCTTTCCATGCATCCTGGCATTCTGTTTGTCCTAGCCATTGCTCTAATATACTTTGCGGATGTTTTCAAATTGTTCAATATTATCACCCCCAGGTCTCTCTCCTCAGCTGTCTCTTTCACTAACCCACATCCTGTATTCTGCTTTCAGTTTTTTGTGCCCTATCTGCATTGCCCTCCACTTTTTTGTATTGAACTTCAAATGCCGCTTCTCTGTTCTCCTTAATACTGTAGTATCCCCCCCTTCACTAGCCACTGTTCCACAGACCTTGGTATTATCTGCGAAGAAGCAGATCTTCCCCTGTGGTCCCTACCCCAATGTGCTATTTAACAACTCACTGGAAACAGGAGTGGTTCTGGAGGAGAGCAGATGTAGCTCCACTACACAAAAGTGGTAGCAGGGAAGAAGCTGACAATTATAGACCTGTCAAGCCTCATATCAGCAGTGGGAAAGTTAATGGAATCACCACTGAAAGGAAAGACTGTGGAATATCTTGAATCCAACAGGTTACAAGATCCAAGACAGCATGGATTCATGGGGGGGGGGTTGGGGTTATGTCAAACAAATCTAATAGGTTTCTTTGATTGGGTGATGCAGGAATATGATCAGGATAAAGCAGAGGATGTGCCTACCAAGATTTCAGTAAGGCTTTTGATAGTGTTATACATATGAGACTACTTAGAAAGCTGGGTAGCTTAGAAGTGGGTCCAAAGGTAGTAAACTGGGTACGAAATTGATTAGGAGATAGGCGACAGAGGGTGGTAGTAAATGGAGTTCACGCCGAGGCAGGGAGGAAGACCAGCAGCATGAATCAGTGATCAGTGCTCGGACCAATCCTCTTTAATGTCTTTATAAGAGACATTGCAGAGCTGCTGGAAGAAAAGGTCTGCCTCATTGCAGATGACACCAAAATCTGCAACAGGGTGTCCACTCCAAGGGGGATGGAAAGGATGAGCACAGACCTGAGAAGTCTTGAAACTGGTCAATGGTATGGCAGCAGGGTTTCAATGTGAAAAAGTGCAAAATACTGCACTTAGTACACAGAAACCTGGGGGTAACTGTACAAAGTGAACTGAGTGGTATTGATGATCACCAAGCAGGAAAGAGATCTGGTGGTAATCCTATCAGATGACCTAAAGTTGGCCAGGCAATGCAATAAGACAGTTGGGAGGTCTGGTGGGATACTGAGGTGCATAGAGAGGGGTATCACCAGCAGAAAGAGGGAGGTGGTGTTTCCTTTATACAGTTCACTGGTAAGACCCCACCTTGAGTACTGTGTCCGGTTCCAGAGACCTCATGTTTGGAAAGACATAGACAGAGTGGAGCGTGTCCAGGGGAGGGCAACTAAAATGGTGCAGGGTCTACACCAAAAGCCCTATGATGAGAGACCAAAGGACTTTAATACTGTGGCCCAGATATTCAAAAGGGTTGTGCCATGCGCAACAGAGATGTGCCAGCGCAAGTCTGAAAATGCACCATTCTGCGATATTCAGTGGGAGGCGGCTGTGCCACCCAAGTTGCAATGCGCAAGAGCGCAATGGTAATGAATGCATGCACAACCGGAGGGGGAGGAACCATGAATAAATGGCGCAGTGCGATATTCAACGACATGCGCCATGCGCAATAGGGGCGGTAGCGAAAGTTGCGCCATAGAGGAAATGAGTCAAAATAAAAAGGAGCAAGAGAGAGGTGCAAGAATGCTGCAGCAAGGCCTGAGCTGGCAGCCAAACCAGGGAGAGCAACAGAGAGAGGGACAGTGGTGGAGCAGGACAGAGCACACTTGTGCCACACAGGACAGGTCTGGAGAGCCAGACAAACAGGGCAGGGACAACAGGGCAGTGCTGCAGAGTGGGCAGGGCAGTGGCAGGAGGTAGGACAGCAGAAGGCCGGAGGTGTACCCGGTGCAGGGGGAGCAGCATTGAGGACAGTGGGGGGACTGGGACAACATCTGCCAGGGGGATGAACAACAGCCAGGGACATGGCCAGTGCCACCATAAAGATGGAGGCAGTAATGAGGGGTGTGAGAAGGCAGGCAGCAGGGGGGCACAGCCATGGAAGGGCCTGTCGGCACACCCCCAACAGGCGGTACTGAGCCCGCATCACCTTCAAGCAGTATAGTGATACAGAGATCGTGGGCCTGTACCACCTGAAGTGGGTGATCCTGAGGTGGCTCTGTGAGCTGTGCAGTGATGAGATGCAGGCACCCACACGACGGAGCCATGCTCTGTCAGTGGAGACCAAGGTGACAGCTGTCATGTGCCTGCTCGCCACGGGCACCTTCCAAAGACCAACAGGGGACATGACAGGTATAATCCAGTCGGCCGTGTCATGCCTACTCACACAGTTCCTCAGTGCACTGCTGCCACATGCTGCAGAATACATCCATTTCCCCAGCACACAGGCGGAGTGCACAGCACACATACAACAGTTCCACAGGGTAGCACATATGCCTGGCATGCTCGGAGCCATTGGCTGCACCCATGTGACCATCCGCACACCACCTGGCCCAGAAGGCATTGCCTACCGCAACTGCAAGGAATACTCCAGCATCAACTGCCAGGTGGTGTGCGATGCTAGGGGTGCATAACCAATGTCTGTGCCATGCACCCTGGGGGAGCACATGATGCCTTCATCTGGCACCAGTCAGCACTGTGCCACAGGTTCGAGAGTGGGGATATCCTCACTGGCCACCTAGTGGGCGAGTATGCACAACATGCAGGATGACCCATCCCAGTAACTTAGTGGGCTGCTGGCCATGGAGGAAAGAGGAGGGATGCACTGGTGGCCCGCTTGGAGAGTCGAGATGGGGGGAGCGGGGTGGTGGTGGTCTTCAGTAACCGTCGGGGTGGGGAGTGGGGGTAATCCACTAGACACCAGGGATTGGGGGAATAAATGAAGATTACTTTTCTTTTTTTTTTTTGAGGGATCGGGAATAGGGATGGGGGTCCACTAGACACCAGGAATAATTTAGAGTAGAGGAGGGAGGGGCTGTTCTGGTCACCTGCAGGGGTGGTGGGATGGGGGAATGGTGTTGTGGACCCTGGAGAATGACACTGCGGACTCCTGGTCCAAATGCCATTCCCCATCCCATCCATCCTGCCACCCTCATGAAGCAACTGGAACAGCCCTTCCTCCCTCTACTGCTGAAAACTTGCAAAGATGACCGGAAGCTGCAATGAATGCGTGCATGCTTGTACAAGCAAGCATGTGCTCATTCATATTGACAGTAGCTCAGTGGCGCCCGGCCATGGAGAGAGAGGAGGCTGCACCGGTGGCCTCACTTGAGGGTCTAGATGGGGGAGCGGGGTGGTGGTGGTTTCACTAACCATCGGGGTGGTGGTCAACTAGACACCAGGGATTGGGAGAATAAATGAAGATTACTTTTCCTTTTTTTAGAGGGATTGGGGAATAGGGATAGGGAGGGGGGTCCACTAGACACCAGGTAATAATTTCAATTAAGGCAATCAATCCGAACCAATAGATGGAGGACTATTGTATTAAGGGCTGGGATCATAGGGAGTGAAGGGCGCTAGACACCAGGGAGCGTGAGTCAGGAAGGATTTTTTGATGAGACCCATGATCAGCGAGTGGAGGACCTGGGGGTGGGACCACTGGCCACCAGGGATTTCTTTACTTTGGGACCCCAATCGGTGAGAGGGGGAGGGGCACCACACTAGACATGGGGGAGTTAATTACTTTATCTAAACTGCGGATGAAATAAATTCCACAGTTTAGTTGTATTAGTCTGCAGAAATGGGTGAAAGTCCACGGAAAAAGTTTGTGGAAGTTCTACAAAAGCAGAATTCGCAACTTTTGCCCACACCGGAATAAAAAGACAAGGCTGCTAAAAGTCACATTTTGTAAAGATCATTTTGTGCTCTGGATAAATAAATCCTTACATGCTCCTAAATGCTTCAATGTGCTGCTGCTGTAATTCAGTCTGAAATTCTAAAGTAATGCCAAAACAAATATAACCCAGATACTCTTTTTGTACCCTTATGAATAGTCATGAACCTGTTGATTTTGTGCCCAGGGTTTTATATTGGGCATCTGTTCCTTAAAGAGCAACCGAGGCTTTTGGGAAAACTTTGGAAAACCTAATATATAGACACAATTCAGAATGTATTTCCCATATCTTCTATAGATTTCTCATCTCCATTATTTAATTCATTTTCTGGCTTTTCCTAATCTGTAATTTTTCTGCACTGCTGCAGTTCTGTAGCCAGGAAACAAAGCGCCCTGGCTGTAGAAGGTGCAGCAACAGGGTTCTATGTGAAAACGGCGATCACAGAAGGGTGGTCAACATTTGGGTGAGTGTACATCTCTGAAAACAAATTATAGTGATGTACACTCACAGCGACTGCGAAACTGGTTTTCTATGTTTTGCAGAGGGCTGTGGCCATCGTGCCCCAGAACCGAACCCGGCACCCTCCCATCCTCAGCCTGCCACCTACCCACCACACCACATGGCCAGCTCAGCAGCTGACTGCTGCACTACACTTCACATACCCTCCCTTCCCTTCCACCCTTCGCATGGCATGGTTCCTCCCCCGCGTGTGTGTGTGTGTGTGTGTGTGTGTGTGTGTGTGTGTGTGTGTGTGTATATACATATATATATATATATCAACATCCTGTCACTGTATTCGCCTACCCCTACCTCCAGTCACTACCCTGCCAGGTAGCCCAGAACACAGGCACTGCAATTGAGTTGCCCTTTTTTGTAAGCACTCAATCGCGGTCACTATGTTCACCGGATACCCAGCAACAGTATCTTAAGGCACTGTGCGATGGCTCATTTCCACTCAGAATGGGCAGTGCAAGACAAACATTTACTAAGATGCCAGCAGAGTAGGCCCTGTGGTCTATCGAGTCTGCTCGAGGACCAATACCCATTCGGGGCACCTTTGCTGCCCTCCCTGCTTCCCCCATGAAACCACCAAACCCCACTCCCATCCAGAGTTCTCCTCCGGTTCTGGCATTATACAGGTTTCACCTTCCCGCAATATTGGTCCAAGCCTCGCTTGAACCCCTGCACAGTATCTACAGTACAGACACTAATTCCGCAGGCAGTGCATTCCAGGGTTCCACCACCCTCTCAGTGAAGTAGCATCTCCTTGTCTCCCCCTGAATCTCCCTCCAACCAGCCTCAGTGAGTGCCCCCTGGTGGCCCCCGCCTCCCTCAGATGGAACACCCTGTCTAGGCTTACCCTATTCACCCCCTTAAGGTATTTGAAAACCTCGATCATATGTCCTCTGTCCCTCCTCTCCTCCAGGGAGTACAAATTGAGCTCCTCAAGTCTCTCCCCATAGGACCTCTTCCCCAGACCTTGTATCATCCTGATCACCCTCCTCTGGACCCTCTCCAGGAGTGCAACATCCTTTTTTAAGTATGGACACCAAAACTGCATGCAGTATTCAAGGTGCGGTCTAATCAGGCAGTTACACAGCGGGAGGATGACCTCCCGGCTTCTTGAGGTTATCCCCCTGGCGATGCACCCCAGCATTTTATTTGCTTTGGCTGCAGCCCTTCTACACTGCTGAGAGTTGTTCATTTTGGCATCCACAACCACGCCAAGGTCCTTCTTCCCCACTCAAAGCCTGCAGTGCCTCCCCTCCTGAGGTGTACACATGAGCTGGGTTCCTAAGCCCCAGGTGGAGAACCCTGCATTCCTCAGTATTAAATCTCAGTTTCCAGGTGTGTGACCACCCCTCCAGAGTCTCCAGGTACCCCTGTAGGGCTACTCTACCCTCCTCCCTATCCACCACCGCCCCCAGCTTTGAGTCATCAGCAAAGATGCTCATCTCGCTCCTGATACTGTTTCGGATGTCTGAGATGTAAGCGTTAAACAGGAGTGGACCCTGCATCGATCATTGTGGAAACTCACTAATGACCCTCCTGGGAGATGAAACCTTCCCCCCGACCACCACCTTCTGAAAATGCCCAGCTAGTCAGTTCTCTATCCACCTGACCATCTGTTCCCCCAACCCGATTTCCATCAGCTTCTCCAGCAGCCCTGGATGGGACACCAAATCAAACGCCTTGCTGAAGTCTAGAAAGAGGACATCCACCAGCCTGCCCTGGTCCAGCGCTTTCATCACCCAATCATAGAACTCCGCAAGGTTGGTCTGACATGCTCTGCCCTAAATGAAGCCGTGCCGGTGATCATCCAGGTGACCCCATGCCTCTAAAAACACCCCAACCTTTCCTCCCTGACCTCCATCAATTTGCCTACCACCGACATCAGGCTGACAGGCCTGTGGTTCTCTGGCTCCTCACGCGAGCATCCTTTGTGGATAGACATGATGTGGGCCATCCTCCTATCCTGAGGCACCCTCCCCGCCTCAAGGGAGGAAGTCAAAAGGTCCGCCAGAGGTGCAGCCAGGATGTCCAACAGTTCCTTTAGCACCCTGGGATTAAGACCATCTGGACCCAGAGCTTTCTCCGATTTTAGGGACCTGAGGGCTTCCCTCACCCTACCAATAGGGATTTCAACATCTGTGGCCTCCTCCATCTGCAGGTCCAACCTGCCCCACCCCATACGGTGCTGCCCCACCATCCTCCCTAGTATAGACCAAAGCAAAGTAATCGTTAAATACCTCTGCCTGCTCCCTTGTCTCCTCAGCCCACCCACTCCCCGACCTCAGTCTACTAATCTAAATTTTCCTCCTTTCCCCAATATACCTAAAGAACCCCTTATCCCCTCTCCTAATCCCCTGTGCCAACCTCTGCTTCATGTTCGCCTTGGCTGATCTCACCACCCTGGTGACCTTTCTGGCTATCACATCATATGTCCATAACCCGACGCGAATGCCTGTATCGGGTATAAGCAGCCTTTTTCTCCCTTACCACATCCTGGACCTCCCCTGTCCACCAGCTTGGCTTTCTGGCTCTACCAAACTTGTGTTGCACCTTTGTGCAGGCCTTGGTGACTTTCAGGAGCCTCCTCACTTGCTCTCAGTGTCCATGTCCGGTCTGATCCCCTTCAAGTGACCCCTAAGGATTTGCTTCATATCCTTGAAGTCCGCACCCCCAAAGTCAACTACAGCCATTTTTGTGTGATCTACTCCCCTCACTGAAGAAATCCCTACTAAAATGAGATATTTATTCCTTAGAGTTCATCTACCTCTGTAGCTTATTCCCTACTTGAAATTATCATTTTTTGTTGTGACATCCCAGTCTGCTGCCATTGTGTTGCTATGGGAATAACTATGATGTCACAAGCATAGTGTTATGGCATAAGGGGCCAGAGACTGAAAAATCAGCAAAGAGCAGTACAAGGGTTTGCACTGCACTTGCTCATTGCCTATGACCTCAAGGATGTTATATTCGGTTGGATAGCACACTGGCACTATCTGACTGAATATAGGTGTGTTTGGGCACAGTGCTAAGTTGAGTAGCCCTGCCCCAACATGGATCCTTCAAGTGCAAGGAACAGCACCCCAGACCTGATAGTGCTGGGAGCCCCTAGCACAGTGTTCAGCCGGCACCATGCAAGTCACTAAGGGGGCCCACGTATGCCCATTATGGGCTCATTTGCATGGGATGCAGTGGCAGGTTTTCACCCCTCCTGTGGCCTGATCTACCCACTCTGATTCCCATCCCTATGGAAAAAAATATGTCCCAGGTGTCTAGTGATCCCCCCATTCTCTGATCCTCAGCCCTGTAATAAAATAAGTATTCCCTGGTGGTCAGTGGTACCCCCGTCCTCCAATTCCTGGCCTGTTATAAATTAAGTATTCTCTGGTGCCTAGTGGTCCCCACACCCTCCAATTCCCAGCCTCGGTAACTTGAAATATTCCCTGGTGTCTAGTGATCCCTCCCATCTCTCATCCCTGGTCCCAGTAAAATGAAAAGAGTCCCTGGTGCCTAGTGGTCCTTGCTATCCTGAGATCCCCAGCCCCAGTAAAATGCACACCTTCCCTGGTGACCAGTGGCACCCCCACTCCCCATTTGCCCACTGCAGTGATGCACAAGAAGACTCTGGCATTTAATGGCCCCCCACACTGTTCGCACCAGGTACACTAGCTGCCACCATCCCTTACCTTATTCCCCAGCACCGTGAGAGCCCATACAGTGACCAGCATATCTGCCACCTGCAGCTAGTGCAGAATGCGGCAGCCAGACTATTGACTGGTACCTCTAGGACCAATCATATAACGCCTGTGCTCCATGGACTGCACTGTCTGCCAGTACAGTGGTGGATCATCTTCAAGGTCGGTTTGCTGACCTATAAGGCCCTCCACGATCAGGGACCTAGTTACCTGCAAGATCTCCTTCACCCCTACCCCCACTCTCTCCGATCCACCGACGAGGGATTGCAAGAGATTCTCAGGGTTCATTTAAAGACATCTGGGGCTAGGTCATTTAGTTTTATGGCCTCAACCCTGTGGAATTCTCTACCTCATCTGGTGCGAGAGTGCATGACTGTCCAGAGTTTTAAAGCTGCTCTTAAAACCTTCTTATTTAGTCTAGCCTATCCTGATTTTTAATGCCGCCGTTGTATTTTTTGGTTTTTAATTTCCCTTGTCTGTTATTTATTGATGTATTGTGCTATACAAGTGCCTTGGTTTTAGAAAGGTGCTTTTTATAAATAAAGATTGCTATGCTTTGATCCTCTCACCACCTCAGCTGGCCACTGAATGCAATGACTAATTTAATGAGGTAGTCAGCGTGCTCTGCATAATATAGTGTGCTATCCAATGATGCTACAAGATATTTAAATTTATGAGACAATCCCATGGAATGGATGTGGTGAACCCAGCTTCCTATTAGTACTGAAGATCATAACTTTTGTTTTCTTTTCATTCATTAATGAGACATTTTCCATAAGCCATCTCTGCAGTACAGTGAAGCTGGCCTGCAAGCCAGCAATAACTGCCTGAAAGGACCCTTCCCTTGTGAAGAACACTGTGTCATCTGCGTATAGGAGAACCTTAGTGTTAGTGCGTACAGTTGGTAGGTTATTTACATAAAGACTACATAACTGGTGCCCCAGAATTGTCCCCCAGGGGACCCCATGCTGATATTCATAGGGGATGAGAGGGCATCTTTGAACTTTTGTCTTAGTTCTTTGTGTTCGAAATCGCTCATAAAGCAGGTTATTATTTCTTTTGAGAATCCAGTATGGACAGTTTCACTAACAGGAATCCATGCCCCACAAAACTGAATGCCTTCATGAGGTCAATTAATACGACCACAGTGTCATCACTCCCATCAGTTGCTCTGATGTTTCCCAAAGCCATGCTGTACATCTGTTAGGTTGCTGTATTTTGTTAGGTAAGTGGTGATTTGGTCAAAGACACTTCTCTCAAGGATTTTGGAGAGGGGAGATAAAACTGAAATGAATCTGCAGTGATCAATGCTGATAGGCTGTCCCAGTGTGCACAGTGATGACAGAAGCCAGCTTCCTGATCTTAGGCATGGTCTGGGTCCATAGGGAATGATTCATTGTTGCTCTAATGGGATCCACCTTGGCTGAGATGGCAGACTGAATTAGTCTTCGATCCAAGCCATCAGTGCCTGAATTTGTTTTGATGTTTAGTTATTGCATGTATTTCAGGGTTTCACGCCGTGTGAGGTTTTTAAAGTAGAACTGCCAGTGTTGCAGGCAGCTGTCAGCTCGGACCTTGAACCAGTCAACGATTCATAGAGTAAGTAAGTAACAAATGAGGGATTGCCCTGGGCTGCTGAAGTAGGCAATAAAGGTCTAAGCTGACTCTTCGGGGTCAGTAATAACTGAGTCCTTCGGTTCGAGAGCAGCAGGGGATGGCTTATTACATCTACGCATTGATCTGTGCTCTTCAGGGGATCGGAACCAAAATACTTTTGTTTCTCTTTGTAAAAGTCAGCTTTAGTTTACCAAATAAGGTATTTACATTTCTTCCACGGTTCTCTGTACTTTTGAAGTAGGACCTGGTCTTCACAGTTCCTGTATAAGTTCCAGGCTACGTCTGTTTCCCTCTTTACTTTTAACAGATTACTTTTCATCCACTCCTGTGTATCTGCCTTAATATGGGTTTTCTTAAGGGGACCACATTGGTAACATATCTTAATAAATTCATAGATAATGAAGTTTAGTGCAGTGTCAATATCAGGATATAATTTATGTAGGACCAGTCATGACTACTATAGCTACCATATACTGTACTGATGCATATGCACATACTAGAAATATGAGCGCACGTTCCCTACAATATGCACTACAGGAATGTAGGTTTACTGAGACTAGTTAAGCCCATGTGGTCCATCTAGTTCTCTTCCTGCAATTCCAACAGAAATAACCTGAATTGCCTTTTCTCTTCAGGTAGCTATAAATCCTAACCTTGAAACACTAAGTACAGCCTGTAAGTATCGCCTCCTTGTGTGATCTGTTCCCCAGCCCTGTCAATCTTTGGCTGAAAAAAAAGGCTTGTGTTCTGTATACCCTCCAGACTGTCTCGCCCTTAGCCTGAACTCATGCCCACTGGTTCAGCCATACATAATTCAGCTGGTTCTGCTATACTTAATTCAGCTGAATAGTCTGTTCTGATCCGTTTTGACACCCTGCCATGACATTAAAGGGACACTGTCAACCCCCTTAGGCCTCAAAGTGTCTCTAGTTTAAATAACACATTTTTTGATTGTTCACATTCTGTAGAGACTGTTGATGCAGCTGGTAGTTTGATTAGGATCCATTATTTTCTTACAAAAAGTGAAAAAGTGACTACCCACCATATTGGTGTTACCACACCAAAATGTTTGTTTACATTTCTTGACCAGCTCCCACTGCATCTTTCCTGGACTGAGGAACAATCCGAACACAATCTAGCCACTCATTATGCAGTGGAAGTAGAGGACACTATTGTGTCATGAATGGCTGCAGTTTGAAGGTGTTTCTAACGTTCCGGAAGTGTGCAGTAAGAGTAGATCACTGATTTGAAGCAAAACAAAGCTGGGCATAGCTATACATTACCATAATTTTGGTTCTAATAAACAAGCAGTCAGATAAAACAATCAGCAACATTAATGAGTTTTAAAGTAAGTAAGCAATCATAAAATATGGGTTTTTACCTAAAAATAGCATGATACAAAAAAAAGGTTGACAGTGTCCTTTAAGATGTATCCCTTCATTCTCCTTTTCTCTGGAAAAACAAATCCAGGTGCTTCAGCCTTTTTATGTTTGCTTGCACGCATGTGCAAGAAACATAGTGCCACCATACGAGTTTTTATAGTTGTGCCTCCCCCACTTCCAGTGCCCTGCTTCCTTTTGCAGACGCGGCTGCACCACGCCAATGAATGTCCGAGCTGTCTATGACAGCCATTCAGATGCAGTGGCATACAGTTTTGTGGAAAACACCGCCACAATCAGTGGTGATAGATTTCAGAATTGCTACTGTCATGGCAGTATGCAAATTGCTCTATACCTCAGCATTACATCTGAACTGTCATAGACAGTTCATCTTCACCCCCAACGAACACCTAGGTAGTATGCTGGGAGCCCACCCCAGCATGCTCATGCCTCCCTCCACCCCGCGCACTGTATTACCGGCAGGGGGTGCCCAATCCCCCATAGGCTCTACTGCCCCCCCAAACAGACTTCTAGGTGCCATGCTGCGAGCCCACCCCAGCGTGGCAAAAGTCCAATTGGCTGATGAGGGTGCCTAATCCCCTCTTGGCTCCACTGTACCCACCAAAAAAAAAACAGACTTCTAGGTGCCATGCTGGGAGCTCACACCAGCGTGGCAAAAGTCAGTATGGTCAATGGGGGTGTCTATTCCCCCATCGACTCCACTGCCCCATGAAAAAAATAGCCTTCCAGCTGCCATGCTGGGAGCCCACCCCAGTATGGCAAAAGTCCTGCATCATCTTCCTGAACAAGAAAAACAAAACCTGCTAAAAAACACCAGCCCCTTGTTTATGTCTTGCCCCCCTTCCCCAACCCGCACCCACCCGCTGCACACCCACCTCCCCACACCCCCCTGATGCCATACTTACCTCCGGAGCCCAGCACGATGATCTTCAGCGGACTGGGAACAAGTCTGCACTCTTCAAAGCCAACCGTGAACTGAAGAAATGCCGGTAAGCTGTATAATGGCATAAATGGGTTTTTTTCAACTTTGGTGCATATCTCTGCCATTTTTGGGAATTTTTCCCAAAATTTTCAACATGGGGTTCTTGGGGCCCCTCCTCATAAACTCAGTCACTGTCATTTTGTTATTCAGTCCTGAAAGGTGATTTTGCAGTCACTGCGAGGAACCACCTTAAGGGACCAAGTAACAAAACAACAGTGTCACAGTTCATGAGGTAGGCCCCTCAAAACCCTATGTTGAAAATTTGGTGAAAAAATTCCCCAGAATGACTGTTTTATGAGCGTGTGTTGCGCAGTTCCTACACACGCTCGTAACTTTGTGAATTTTCATATTTTCACTCCAGATTTTCAACATTGCCATTTTACCACATCTCCTTATGAGCAGTACAGCTGTCATTTTTCACATCTTGCCCAAAATGTGTTTTCGCTCATGTAGCGCACAATGCCGCAGTTGGTGTGCGAAATCAATGTTCTGGACAATGAAGAAAATCACAGTTACACTGTTCATGAGCAGAGATCTTAAAATGGCTATGTTGAAAATTTGGTGACAAAAGTCCATAAAATGACTATGTTATGAGCGTGCATTGTGCAGTTTCCATGCACCCTTGTAAGTTCATGAATTTGTAATATTTTCAGTACAGATTTTCAACACTGGCATTTTTCCACACCTCCTTATGAACAGTACAGCTGTCATTTTTCACACTCTGGCTGAAATGTGTTTTCACACTTCCGGCGCAGAAATGCATGGTCGCTGTGGGAAATCAGTGTTTGGGACGGATTAGGAAAATCACAGTGACACTGTTCATGGGCGGAGGTCCCAAAATGCCTGTGTTGACAATCTACTGGAAAAAATCCCCAAACTAATTACATTGCGGGTCTGCGTTGTGCAGTTTCTATGCACGCTCATGGCAACCAGTTTTTTTTATATTTTCACTCCTGATTTTCAACATTGCCATTTTTTACACCTCCCCATGAACAGTACAGCTGTCATTTTTCACATCCTGTTCGAAATGTGTTTTTATCACCTGTAGCACCAAATGGCGTAGTCACTGTGCAAAATCAGCTTTCGGTTAACAAAGTGATATTGCCACTGTTCATGAGGAGGGGGGTCACAAAAAACCCATGTTTAAAATTTGAAGTGAAAATACCAATGAACACCTGGGGCATTCGGGTTTTCGACCATAACGCCCTACCCTGTAGAGACTGACAGGCATCAGGGGTGTGATTTAGGATTGTCATCTGTAATGCTCATGCCATTCCACCCCCACCCACACCCTGCAGCCAATGACAGGCAATGAGGTGTACCTCAGACTCTTCTGCCCCAAAGTTCACCCCATTCTCCTATACTGCACCCATCTCACCATATTTCCTTATGGAATGGGGTGAGCATAAGGCCCAAAGACCCCAAGGCACACCGTGACACTTGTTGGTGTTTGCAGGGTAGGGTGAGGTGAAATGGCATGGCCGTTATGCCTGACAACCTAAAGGCACACCCCAATGCCTGTCACTCTCTGCAGGGTGGTGGTGGGGTTGGCTTCAGTTCAATACTTCACTGCCATTCCTATTATGCATCTCTCTAACTCCTACACTACCACTGCCAATGCCAGCAAGCAAACATTCGGCATTGACAAATGCTTGTTTCTTAAGACATGTCTTACAGTCGCCAAATCATCATTGTAGCACTATGCTGTACTATTTTCAGCTCCTTTATGTCCTTTCTGCAACATGGTGCCCAAACTGCAAAGAATTACTCTACGTGGGGGTCTCCCAAGTGGCCTGTATAGTGGCATTATCCCCTCCTCTTCACTACTATTTATCCGTCTGATGTTGGCATTCAGTTAGCCTTACTTTCTGCTGCTGTGCACTGTTTGAACATTTTCAAAGACTGTAATAACCCTCAAGCCAAACCTGAATGAAAATATCACATTATTCAATGAATACTCCAATGGACTGTGCATATCCATATTCTGTAAAACTGAATATGCACTGAAGAGAAATACACCAGACATTCACATGTAATACAGTCACAAATTAAAATGTCACAGAAGTGTAATATTGTCAAAGTGCTGAGAATGGGGGAGGTATGCGCTGATATGAATTACTGAGTACGACCACTTTTAAGTTCCACTACCAGTTGTATAGCTGCGAGAGACAGGAAAGTTCTAAGGTTTTATGCAAGAGTACCAGCATGTTTGGTCCAAGTTCTGGTAGTTTCCTATCTTCATTCCAGCCCTGCATTGACCTTGGTTATTTCTATATCTTCATACAACATGGCTCTCAGAGGTGCTTCACATGTATTTCTGCCCTCAAGCTACAGGCAGGAGAGTCAGCTAGGACATGCAGAACAGTACTAGCACATATAGATTCATGTCTGCTCTCGTGCCTCCTAGATTAGCTGTGGTCAGGAATTTAGTTGTTTTCGGTGAGTGACTCACAGAAAACTATGTGCTTGGCTCCGCTGCTGTATTTTGACTGTATATTATTGTAGTCTGCATGTTACAGATGCCACACCTTGACTGGAAGGCATGACTTCTGGTTAGTTCGCCCTTGTTATTTCACATGGTAATGTGCCTCCCAATGCACAGAGGTACGTCATTTACGTCTCACTGATTTGAAAGAGCAATGTTTCTCTCACTGAGATGACTATGAGAAAGAATGTCCATTGACACGTTATTTTTTTTAAAAACTAGATTCATTGGAAAATGTGGACCTTTTATTGGGATATTGAATACAAATGTTACAGTACACAAATGTTTGTGGCTACCTGGTCCTTCGTCAGGTGACTAAATCGAGTGGAGTACCAGTCCTAATGACTCAAGCTGTCTCTCTTGCTGGATCTGCTATGCACAGTCAGTAAGGCAGAGCAAAACACTGGGGGATCATTACATATTCAAAAATAGATTCCCCGGAGGTAATTTATGCTCAGCTCACATTAGAAACTGCTCATCTTTCCTGTCTTCAAAGCCTTATCAACTACATCTACCTGTATCCTCCTCTGTATAAATGTTTCCTTTAGTTGACTCACACTTTTCATGTTGGAACTTGGGGGGTCTTTGCAAACTCTTTTAGATCTTTTGAACACCAGCTGAGTAATCTAATTAAAGGGGAACAGGCAGGACTAAAAGCCCCACAATTATTCCAGTTTGCACTTTGTGTGCAAAAAAATGTTTTGCTTACTGTATACCGTAACATAGCAGAGTGTAACAGACTGAGACCCAGATATTCAAAGCCTTGCATGGTGCACAACCCATTTGCGTAGGTTTAGCGCAGGATTAGAACAGGTCTGCTATATTCAAAAGGCCAAATAGCGTACGCAAACTGCAGTAGCGCCAGGCAAAATAATAATACTGTATATGCAAGGGGCAAACTGAACATGAATACAGGTACACTGCTATATTCAGTGACTAGCGCCGTGCAAAGTGGTTTTGCATGACTTAGCACTACCCTTTGCGTGGTACAAATTACCGCCCAGGAAAAGCTGGTCTTAACCCTGGGCAATCCAGCTTTGCGCGATATTGTGGCATTGTGCGGCATTAGCGCGGCCTTTCGCGACCCTAACATATTACTATGACACAGAGAAAAAGCCAGACATGGAGGAAACATGCTGCTCACTGATGGCACCACAATGATGCCAACAGCTGCCACCAGTCCCAGCCATGCCAGGCAGTATGTGGTGACCCGGCCCCCGGGTGCCACCATGGTAGTGTGGCCATAGAGCACACACCTGCAGACCATATGAATGTGGTGACCAACAGATGCCAGCACACATATGCAGCACTGTGGGCATGGTGGGTGTTGAGGGGAGGGTGTATGGGTGGCCAGGCCCACCACAGGCTGGGTACGGCCATCAGGCTGGGACACAGCACGCAGTGCACATGGGCCAGTATTGGAAATACCCCAACACCAGTGTGCCTGTCTGATTGGAAATGCCCCCCCAGTCACATACCGCTCAGCTGTACAAACACTACAGCACACACAGCCGGCCATGTATATGTCATTATGAGCATCCCATGCCAGAGGTGCAGCATCTGTGGGTCACACAACTGTGTGACAGTAATGTCCTCTGTCAGTAAACACCTGCAAGGTGGGCCTGTCACTGTGTACAGTGCAGTGGTCATCACTACCCTACACACCATAGGCATTGCTGTGTCCCTCACACTACTGGCCCCCTTGCTACTGTGGTGTCTGCTGTGCACTGTAGCATGTCCTACAGTGTGACAGTTGCATGCATCACCACCACCTCCTGTGCCTATGCTGTGTTGTCCCCTGGGGTACACAATGCTACGCTGTACTGCATACATGTAGCCTGCAGCTGCCATCATGCACTGTCAGACTGACCTACAGGTGGAGCTGCGGCCAGACCTGGCCAGCCCCTGTACTGCCAGACTGACCTACAGGTGGAGCTGTGGGACCCTGCAATAATGCTGGGCAAACTGCATGCAAATCAGGGCATAATGAGATGCTAATCTGGATGTTTGCCCAGAGAGTACCTAAGTAGGCTCATTTGCATGTCACTTTTGAATATGGCAAAATTTAGCCCCAGGCAAACATGGTTGCACCAGGCCAACGGCTTAGCTCTGCGCTAGTGCCGCGCAAACATGTTAGCGTGGCGCTAACGGTTCGGGGACTATTATACAGTTTTGAGCACTGTGCTTTCACATGCACTGCTTCCTGCAGCTGTACTAGGTCCACGCATTTGCTGACACACACACATTGGCCACATAGTTCATCTCTACCTACCTTCACGTCACTGTGCACTGTGTTGCTGTTGTGGTTTGCACTTCCTGGTTGCTATATTCAGTGCTGCCTTATTCCAGGGGTACATTTGCCCTGCACTCCCAGCACAGTTTGCCTGGCCTCATTCCTATGCTATATTCAAAATCTGTTTGCCCCGGGCTACTCCTTTTGAATATAGCTTGCTTTGTGCTCTGGGCTATGTTTGCCCACCGGGCAGCGCTAATTTAGCCCTGGGGCAAAGTTTTGAATATCTGGCCCTGAGTCTGCTGACTCACAAGCTGATATTTGCTGCAACCAGAAATCCCAGAATCTCCTGCAGCTGATGTCATAGCTGGGCTGCAGCACTGAGAGATTCAATAGCCTGCTATGCATGTTAGTACTTTTATAAACTCAGATTAGATGTTTGCCAGTCCCACTGTTCTCCTGGGACTAAATACAGTCCTACATGACTGTGCAGAGCCCCAGGAGGATGGAGAGACCAGCAAACAAAAGATATGAGCTTATAAAAACTCTGAAATGTACTACCAGCTTTTGAATCTCCCGCTGCTACAGCCCAGCTATGACATCAGCTGCAGGGGATTCTGGGATTTCTGGTTACAGCAAATGTCAGCTTAGGAGTCAACAGAATCAGCCTGATACAATCTACTGTATTGCAATGAACAGCAAGTAAAAATTATATACTTTTTGCACGCAAAATACAAATTGGAACCAGCTCTACAGTTGGGTGGGGGCAAGGGGGGTTCTTGGTGCCGACCGTTTCCCTTAAAAACAGAAAGATTTGACATGACTGAGAAAAAAAACAGGGGGGCAGCAATCAAAGGGGTTGAAGGTTAGGAAACCCTGGGCTAGGAGGACCAACTAAAAGGTTGGGAATGTTTACATAAAAAAAGAAGATTCCAAAGGCATGTGGTCTTCAATTATTTAAAAGGGACAATATAACAGCCCAAATGCTGCTCTTTGGGATGCACAAGTATGAAAGGTGAACTGGACATTGAAATGAAAAAGATTCAAAGGAAACATTGGGTCAAACTACCGTATTTCATAGAATAGGCAATGGACACTTGAAATAAGGTTACAATGCAGATGGCATCAGTGATGGTCTTCAAACTCACACACAGGATGCACACAAATGGAGATGAAGAGAGGATCACAGATGTAGAAGTGGGTAGCCATCTGGGAACTAGCGACCATCGAACAGTATGGTTCACAATAAACACAGCAATAGAGTCAAGCCATACAAAGGCAAAGGTACTGGACTTTAGGAGGGCTGACTTTGCCAAAATGGGTAAGTGCCTAAGGAATGCACTAGCACATGGGCAGGAAGGAGGTGGAAGAACAGTGGGGAATAATAAACTGCCATCACAGCGGCAACAAGCCTTTGTAGAACAAATAAACAAAACTAAACGATGTAAGAAACCACTATGGTTCTCAAAGGAAGTGGCAGTGAAGGTTCAAGAGAAAAAAAGCTTTCAGGAAGTACAAGGAATTGCAGAAGGAGCAGGACAGAGAACTGTATCAGTTAAAGCAAAAGGAAGCTGGGAAGGTAGTCAGAACAGCAAAGGCCCAAACTGAGGAAAAGATAGCCAACTCAGTTAAGAGGATAAAACCTTTTATAGGTACATCAGGGAGCGAAGGAAGACCAAGGGAGGATAGTGAGGCTTAATAAAGGGGGTGGGCAGAGGGAGACTGTGAAAAGGCAGAGATACTAAACAAATATTTTGCTCAGTATTTACAAAGGAAGAGGGGTGTACCTAGAACAAACAGTAGAAACACACTGGATACGAAGTTGATACCAGCCCATTTACAGAAGAAAGGGTTCTGAAATAACTCTTAAAAACTGAAGGTGGACAAAGCAATGGGGCCTGATGGGATTCATCCCAGAATTCTAAAAGAACTAAGGTAGAATTAGTGACATCACTGACTACCCTGTTTAACAAATCATGGGAGGATGGGGTGGTACCGAGGACTGGAGAAGGGCAGATGTGATTCCCCTTCACAAAAGTGGGAGCAAGGCAGAAGCAGGAAACTACAGACCTGTTAGTTTAACCTCAGTGGTAGGGAAAATGATAGAATCACTTCTGAAGGAAAGAATTGTCAAGTATCTAGAGGCCAGAGGGGCACAGGACCCAAGGCAGCAAGGATTCACAGCAGGAAGGTCATGCCAGACAAATCTGATAGATTTCTTTGACTGGGTGACCAAAGTAGTAGATCAGGGAGGGGCTGTGGACATGGCCTACCTAGACTTTAGCAAGGCATTTGACACAGTCCCACACAAAAGATTAATATACAAGTTAGCTAGCCTGGGAGTGGGTCCCAAGATGACAGTCTGGGTAAAAGAATTGGCTGGAAAATAGGACACAGAGAGTAATAGTAAATGGAGTCCACTCTGATGAAAGGGGGGTTACTAGTGGGGTACCGCAGGGTTCAGTATTAGGACCAGTCCTCTTCAATGTCTTTATAAGCGACATTGCAGAGGGACTGGAAGGAAAAGTATGTCTCTTTGCAGATGACACAAAGATCTGCAACAGAGTTGATGCACAAGGTGGGGTGGAAAGGATGAGAAGGGACTTGGCAAGGTTAGAAGAATGGTCAAATGTATGGCAGCTTAGATTCAATGCTAAGAAGTGCAAGGTAATGCACCTGAGAAACAAAAACCCAGGGGAAGAGTACACAATGGGGGTGAGATACTAACAACAACAAAAATGGAAAGGAACCTGGGGGTAGTCATATCAGATGACCTAAAGGTGGGCAAGCAATGTGAGAGGGCAGCAATGAGGGCTGGGGATATTGGGATGCATAGGGAGAGGCATCACCAGTAGAAAACAGGAAGTTATTATCCCTCTGTACAGACAGCTGGTCAGACCCCATCTGGAGTACTAGTGCAGTTCTGGAGACCCAGTCTTCAAAAGACATAGACAGGATGGAAGCTGTCCAGAGGAGGGCAACTAAAATGGTGCAGGGGTCTGCACCAGAAGACATATGAGAGAGAGACTAAAGAAGCTTAATATGTATAGCCTCGAGAGAGAGAGAAGAGGAGGAGGGGGACATGATAGAAACTTTCAAGTACCTCAAGGGAATCAACAAAGTCCAAGAGGGTAGCATCTTTCAAAAAGAGGTGTGCAAGAACAAGGGGCACAATTTGAAGATAGAGGGGGCAGCTCAGAGGTAATTTAAGGAAGTATTTTTCACAGAGAGGGTTGTGGATGCATGGAACGGCCTCCGGAGGAGGTCGTGGAGTCAAAACAGTGGTGGAATTCAACATGCATGGGACAGTCATAAGGCAATTCTAGGGGATGGGGTAGGAAAAGTAGGCTGCTGGTTAACTAGGATCTGCAGCTTATCCAGTAGAGCAGGAAATGGGCAGACTGGGTGGGCCAAGCGGTCCTTATCTGCGATCAAATTCTATGTTTCTATGTTAATGTACTTTGAGAAAAAAAGGCATGATAGTGTGTTCCTGGAGCCAGTGGGAGGGAGGAACTGGATGGTGTAATGGTTTTCTTCTCCCTCTAAAGCTGGATATATATATATATATATATATATATATATATATATATATATATATATATATGTGTGTGTATTGAATTTCTAATCTTTATACTCAAGTACTGAAGTTTGATTAACATGAAGCCAGTTCATATCTTCTCATCCCTAGTAATTTACCACTACAGTTCATTAAGAGCATGTTATGCTAGCGGTGAGGAGTACCCTTTTTATTTTTCCCCAATTACAGGGCAAGAATGACTAGTGTTGGGTGAAATTTGAAATCTCTATATTGCTTGCAAAACTGTGCAAGGTTTATCATTTTGCAGTCACACAAATTACACAAAATTGCACCAAAATTTGATGTAATTTTGTCAGCTCTTTTTATTTGATAGTATAATTTCTTCACGTTGTGCATTTTTATAAATGTGAGTTTGTAAAATGTGCAATTTCAGAAAATAGCACCATTTTTTTCCAAATTGCACAGTTTTAAATATGTGATTTTTTTTAAATGGCAACATTTGTACTAAAATTGTCCATCTTAAATGCACTATAGTAGTCTGTGAAAATTGTACAAAATTGGTACAATTTCATGAAAAGTGTGTGAAACAGGTTTTTCATAATTTTGCCCAGTAGTAATAATGACTTATCCTACCGGGCAATTTACCACACATGTGTGACACATTTGTGGAACTGGGTGAGTAACTGGTGTTCTTTAAATGGCCCATGGCACTGATTGATATCTAATCCCCTTGTGTATACCATTGCCATCTACCAGGTCACTATGTCATATGCTTTACAGTGCACGACATAACCGCATAACAGGAACAACACGGTAGGGAAGTGCGAGAGGGTGCAAAACCGCAAAAACATGTATGTGCGGTAATGCACCCTCTCACACTTCCTGGTACAGGATAAGCATCCTGTTGGAATGAGGGACTGCTGAGCAGCTCCTGTGGCTTGATGGGATGAGCCACAGACAACAAGGGAGGCAATACATCTATAGACTGGGTTTCGATTACCAATTCTAGACACATGGAATTTTTATATTTTTTGCACTTTGGGCAAATTTAAGTGTAACCCGAGTTAGTAATTTTAGTTGGGGGGAGGTTAAACAAATACTTATGCCGCTGGCAATATATTGCACTGTATTGGCACCATGGTATATTGCTGTGGCATACTGTCATGCAACATTATGACTCCGTGCCCAAGTACTAGTATGGTGCAGGTGCAGGTGGATTCCTCTTTAAAGATTAATCCCTCCTGCTACTGTCAGTATCACTCAGTTTTTAGTAAAAACATCCCAGTACCTTCTTTCTAGCTGCTTCCTTCTTCATTACAAGTACGCTCTGCAAACGTCCTAAATACCTGGAAGAGCAGACATCTGTGAACTACTGTGCTCCCCAGCCCATCTGTGTTGCTGGCACAGCAGTTTATTACCCTACTCTACATCTAGTAAAACTTCCTAATTTCTTTAATTTTTGTCGTTCACTAGTTATTTTTGTTTTTGTGTTTTGTTTTATTTTTGTTTTGTTTTTTTGTTACTTCTGTTTGACTTTTTAACAAAGAAATCTGCAAGATAACCTCTAGGCTTGGACACGTTTTTCAAACAAATTTCAGTCTTAGTCTTACTGGTTTTTTTCACTTTTCCCCCTGGCTGAAGATATATTAGTACTGTATAACTAAGCTCAGCATACCGCTCGTCACCTAAATGAGGGACACTGACATTCAAAATGAGTGACAGTGTGGGACACCAGCCCTGAAAACGAGGGATGCTTCATTGAAATGTTATTTTAACACTGACTAATTGGGGTTGTACCTGTAAATAAGTATTTATTAAAGGAATAATGCCTGACAGGGTGGGTGTTATTCTGGGATAACATCCCACCTCGGGTGATTGGGCCCGAGGCTACCGGCCAAGAGCGTCCAACAACCGAGAAGGGATGTTATCCCAGCATAACACTCACCCTGGAGGGCATTATTCCTATTATACAATGGTCTGTTATTTTATACAGAATAAAAAAAATAAATTTAAAGAATGTTTTTGTTAGTATGGAAAAATATTTTTCTTTCTTAGAGAAGATGCAGTTAATGATAGAGCAACAAATCATCCTAATAATCAGTACGGATGTTATGCCAGGATAGAGGAACAAGGTGTGAACAAGCTTGATACATCCAGCAGACCAGACCCGAGTTTGATTCTCACAACCTCCACTTGCATACTGAGCGACTCTGAGCAAGTCACTTAACTGCCCAGTATTCCCAGCTCACCCCTGAAAACAGGCAATTTTACCTAGTGGACCTTACCCGGTTACCGAAGACTAAAATAAAATAAAATAAAAAATAACATCCCTGCTGTAATGGCCAGCTAACCAATTAGAAGCCAGGATTCTTTCTTGCCTTTGTATAATATCTAGTGTACTCATCCAATTAACAAATATCAAATAAATAAATAATTGTGATGATGCAAGCTCATAACACTGCGGAAACCAGGGGCCAGATATTCAAAACTAAGCCCAGGGGCAAAATTATCACTGCATGGTGTGCTAAATTAGTCCAGAATCATTTACACACTATGTTCAAAGGCATAGCCCTGGGGCTAAAGCAGCTGAATATAGAGTGCAAATGAAGGCATGAAAACAGGGCTGAGAGTGTAGTGCAAAAATAGCCCGGCAAATAAGACAGCTCTAAATATAGCATCCAGGAAGTGCAAACCACAATAGCAGCCCAGTGCACATAGATGTGGAGGAAGGTGAAGGTGAACTATGTGGCCAATGTGTGTGCTAGCAAAGATGTGGATTCACTAAAGCTACAAACAGCAGTGCAGGCCAAATACTGCAGAACTGTACTATGGTGCAGACCAGTTTGCGTGACCCAAACATATTTGCACAGCACTAACATGTTTGCCCTGTGTTAAGATGTTTACCTGGGGCAAAAATATGCTGGGTGGGATATTCAAAAGGGTTGCGCCATGCACAATAGGGATGCGCCTGCGCAAGTCCAAAAGTGCTCCATTCTGCGATATTCAGCAGGAGGCAGTTGCTCCCCCGAAAACATGCTGAGCAACAGCGCAATGCAAACGACGGCATGCGCAACCGAAGGGGTGGATCCAGCTATAAAGAAGCGCCGTCGATATCCAAAGACTGCGCCAATGCGCAACAGCGGACCAGCCAGAAGTTGCGTCTCTGCGAAATGAGCCAAAATAAAAGGGCTCAAGGAAGCGGCGCAAGAACACCACAGGGATGCCAAGTGGGAAGAGAAAGAGAGAAAGACAGAGACAGGCCAGGGCAGGCAAGGGAAGCAGTGTGGGCCGCAGTTCTTCAGAGGCCGCGGGGTACCCAGTGCAGTGGAAGTAGCAGTCAGGACAGCGGGGGTAACAGAGCAACATCAACCAGGGGGCACAAGCCAGGAGATGGACAGTGGCAGCTTCCACATGGAAGCTGTAATGAGGGGTGAGAATGCAAGGTGCAGGGGAGTGTGGCTGTGGAGGGGCCCGTCGATGCGCCCCAACAGGCAGTACCGTGCCGCATCAGTCTGAGTTGTACACAGATGATGAGAGATGGTGGGCGGTACACGCCTGAACAGGGCAATACTGAGGCGGCTCTGTGAGCTGTGCAGTGATGTGATGCAGGCACCCTCACGGACGGAGCCATGCTCTGTCAGTGGAGACCAAGGTGACAGCCTGCATGTGCCTGCTCACCATGGGCACCTTCCAGAGGCCAACAGGGGACACCACAGGCATCACACAGTCGGTCACGTCATGCATCCTCACCCAATTCCTCAGCGCACTGCTGCCACATGCTCACGGAGCACATTCATTTTCCCCAGCACATGGCAGAGTGTACAGCAAACATTTAGCAGAGGCGTTCCACACAGGGTATACGTATGCCTGGCGTGCTAGGGGCCATAGACTGCACCCATGTGGCCATTCGCACGCCACCTGGCCCCGATGAGGCCACCTATATGAATCGGAAGGGCTTCCCCAGTGTCAACTGTCAGGTGGTGTGTGATGCCACTGGGCATATAATCAGTGTCTATGCCAGACACCCTGGCGGAGCACATAATGCCTTTATATGGCATCAGTCTGCACTGTGCCATCGATTCGAGAGTGGGGACATCCCCACAGGCCATCTAGTGGGTGAGTATGCATGTAGGGAATGCAAACTCGGGGCAAGGGTGGGAATTCCACAGGTGCCATGGTAGTGGCACACAGGGATATGGGCAATATGGACCTGAACATGAGACTGAGTCTCCACTATCTCCGCACAGATGACAGCGGATACCCTCTGTCCCTGGCTGCTCCACACCATACGGCACCCCACGTGCCCCATCGCAGCAATGCTATAATGAGGCACATGCTGCCACACACAACATCATTGAGCGGGTGTTTGGGATGCTCAAGGCACGCTTCCAATGCCTAGACACCTCCGGCGGTGCCCTACAGTACAGCCCCTCAAAGGCTTGTGGGATATTCCTGGCCTGTTGCATCCTGCACAACATGGCCAATGACTGTGGGATAGCTGTACAGGTTGAAGAGGGGGACAGCGATGGGGGTGCCAGTGGCACCGGCGTTGATGGTGATGTGCAGCCCCTTGAGCGCGGGACCCCGACTGCGATCGGCAGGCCCAGCTGCACTAGGACACCATCACGCAGGAGCATTATGCACAACACAGGTAAGTCAAGGGCCATGTGCAAATAACACTGTCCTGGCGCAACCCACAGGCACACAGAGTAACACACCAGGGTGCATGACGCAGAGAGTGGAAGGACCAGGCACATAAACACACCATCAGGGAGGGCGAACAGTCATGGACACACACACACACACACACACACCAGGCACCAGCGTACATGGGCAGGTGCACAGCAGAACAGGAACAGACATGGCAAACACACGAATCACAGACCACCCCACCACCTGTACTGTCAACACGTGTGTCAGATGCTGGGCACGCACCACCATGGTTTACAGTACAATGCAGGCATCATCATGCACCGCACCTGTGGACAGCAGTTGGGATGGTGTGCAGGTGGTCCGTTCGGTCAGCGTGATGGGCAGGGCACCCACCAGTGCACTGCCCACCATGACGCACAGTGCACACAGGGCAGCAGCAGACAGGGCCGCACTGGGAGACAGGTCAGTCATGTTGCACCATTCCGCGGCACCGCGGATGCGTGGGCGGCCCCGCCATGACCCAACAGCACTGGCAGGCTGAGCAGGGGCCACATGGGGTGGCACCGATGGACCACCAGGGGTCCCACTGTGCGATCGCGACCTTGTCCGCACTGGGGTCTGTAGGATGCCAAACATACCTGCACCAGGGGTGCTTGGCATACCCACAGCAGAACCCGGCTTTGACAGGCCTGGTGTTGCATGACACCGGGAATGGGGAGTGGAGAGCGTACTGTGTGGGGTGCGCGGTACAGGAGCACCTGCGTGTGTGCCCAATGCAGCCACGACAGTGACCAATGCCTGGGTCTGCCTGTCAATGGCGGCGGTCACATCCATCTGCATACAGACCATCTCTGCACGGTCCAGAGCACACTCCCTGCTGTGCCGCTCCACAGCCACACACAGTGCCTCCACAGATGTTGCAACCCGCCTTTGCTGCTGTACTGATTCCCGCAGCAGGCAAGTGTGCTCGTCCAATGGGTACTCTGCCACAATGGCATCCTGTCTCCCAGGGTGTGGAAGGTCCTGATGCACAACACCCCTTGAGGGTGGGCGCTGTTCGCCAGGACCAGGAATGGGCGTATCAAAGGGCGGTGGGCATGTGCCACAGCTGGACACTGCACCCCCAGACCTGGTGGGTGACTGCTGCTGCTGCCCCTCCAACTGCTGTGCCTCAGGGACCACTCGTTCCACCGCTGTGGCCGCAACAGTGCCAGACACCTGCACAGCCACCGGTGCTGCCCCACCAGTGCTGACAGGCACAGCCTGGGACTGTGCCGACATGCTGGCACACAAGTCGGAACCAGCAAGGCCCAGGGCACATGCTGGTCTGCTGTATGTCCATCATGGGACACACACATGTCACTGCCCATTGCAGTCCTTGACATCAATGGTGCAGGTCCGAGCTACAGCCACAGTCACAGTGTGCTGGCATGCTTGCATGCCAGCTGCTGAGACACAGGCTGTGCACCCCACACCGACTCACCGACACCAGAGTTGGCAGCCCAGTGTGCATGCTGGTGCAGTGCATGCTGGCTGGTGACAGAGGTGGATGGACCCTCCTCCATGTCCAGCAGGTCATCATCACTGCCTGGACCCACCACCACACCGTCCCTGAAGGCGAACAGGATCTGTAACAGAAAGAGAGAGTGGTGCATGTGAACAACCTTCCCCCAACACCACCACCATGTCATACGTTGCAGTGATGGGCTTCCAGCTGTCTGGAATCCGCCTCCTGATGCGCCCTCAGCCAGCACTGCGCATCAGATGCAACCAGTCAGTCCTCAGCTGGGGTCAGCTCCACCACCGCTGGCTGGCCCCCCCAGATGCCAGCACGTGCCGCCCTGAGGGCTGCCACCTTCTCCTTCCACCTCCCACGTCTGTCCCAATCTTCTTTTGCATTCCTGCACAGAGCGCTGGTGGCTTCTGTGCAGGTTCACTGCCCGGGCTACCCCCTCCCATGCAGCCACCGCAGACTGAGGGTGCCCGCCATCACTCAGTAGTGCCTCCTCCTCCAGGTAGGCCTGGAAGGGCCTCAGTCTCTGCCCGTGGTGAAGTTGGGCCTCCTCCTCCTTCACCCACCATCCTCACCCCTCACCTTGGCTCTGCTCGGTCATGGCGTTCTGTATGGGTGGAAGTGGACACCTGTCACTGTGCAGTCTACAGCATTATCCCATGCCATTGTCCAGAACATCCCAGCATGCATCTCACCTCTCACCTGCAGTAACCGAATCTGGCCAGCGCAGCCCCACTGTCGCACTTTTATAGTGCAATGCATGCAAATGAGAGTGGAGCAACTGTAATGAGATGCAAATCATGCCACTGCGCCACTGAATGGCTAATCAGATGATTTGCATGTGTCGACTGAATATCGCGCCATTGCGTTTTTATGTCTGGTTGAGCAGCTGAGCCAATAAGCGCCAGATCTGTGACTGTCACGGTACCTGCATTGCGCATGCGGGTGGCTTTCTGCGCGGGCATCTGCCGCACTGTTCAATGCTGTGCACAATCGGCAATTCAGGCCACGGCGCAATGTGCCAATGGTGCTACAGCACTGGTCACCACGTAGGCGCGGTGGCAGTACTGCGCCAATAGTCCACTGTGGCACTGGCGCAGCAGGTGTCCGTCGCGCGGAACATGTGGATGTCCAATAGCGCTGTGCGTAGCTTTAGTGCCACTGACCCCATGACACAAGTGCCACCTTTGCCCCGGCTATACGTCTGGCATGTGTACAGCTCTATTGCGCTGTTGGTGACAGCGCTCACGTGAACCGATGGCACACGAACAGCGCGATTGGAACCTATGGTGGTCTATTGCGCAACATTCCCGCTGGGTTGAAAGCGCTGCAGGGCGCCATATTGCCTGCTGTACCAGCGACTATGGCACACAGGAGAGCTCCCCAGTGGAGTCCAGTGAGGTGGCCAACCTGGTGGCCATGGTTGAACCCCTTTGGGGACTATTTGGTGAGGAGCCCTCACTGTGGCCCGCACCCATGTGTGGCTGCAGGTGGCCACTGACCTGGCAAGAGTTACAGGTGGGGCCGGTCTGTGGAGCAGTGCCGGCACAGGTACAGTGACCTCCGCAGGAGGGAGCCGGACCTGCTGCAATGCCTGAGGTCACGTGCCAGGAGGGGCGTTGTGCCTAGGCCAGGTGGGTGTACCATCTATGCACATGTATTCTCTGTAGGGGTGTGACTGTGTTTTGGTGGCGGTGCATGGGGGATGGCTGTGCCATGGTTGGGTGTGTCAGTGTGTGCAGCTGTGAGATGCATGGGTCTGGCTGTGTGGGCAGGCACACTCACTGGGACAGGGGGCAGTCTGCTTTGGGGTCACACTGATGTTTTTCTCTACATTTGTCACCCACAGGCCTGGCGGAGAGGGTGCAGGCCCAAGCTGAGGAGGGGCCGTGGCAGGGCCCGGAGGCAGCCGGAGGATCTGAGGGTGTGCCACCACAGCAGCAGCAGCAGCAGCAGCCACAGCAAGCTCAATGGTGTTGAGTGTCATAACATCATGGATGTAATTGCATGCTGGAGGGTGGGCATGACCACGGCCATGGACAACACAACCATCGCGACACAGGAGAGTCATCACTGTCCTGTGTCTGCCATCGTGTGTGTGTGTCACTGGTGGTCCATGCATGCACTGGGCACATGGCTGTGAACTGGCATCCCACACCACATTGCCACGTCCTTGACAGCTTGTTTGTGCTGTGATGGACATGGGCAGTGTGTGTGTGCAGTGGCACACATAGCTGGTGCTGCCTGGTTGGGCGTGTCATGTGCATGGTCACTGTGGGTGGGTGCATACTATCACAGGTGCAGGGCACTAGGCTTTATGCCTTGCAGGATGGGTGGTGTTCAGGGTTTTGGACAGTCACAGCCATTGACTGTGTTCCCTTTTCCTAGGTCTCAGCATCCTAAGAAGGATGGCGCGTGCCCTTCAGCGGATTACACGTGTCTCCATTGCAGTGCATGGGATCCTGAATGACATGTACCGCCATGGGATCCGGAGATGGCGGAGGGGACAGCAATGGCGGCAGGCAGTGGCAGACCAGCCTGCCAGGCCATGATTGTGCTTCCCCTTCCCACTTCAACAATCCCTCCCACCCTGCCTTCCCTCTCCCAGTTGTTCACCCCTACCTCTTACCCACCCCTACCTTGTACCCCTACCCCCCCTTGTCTTGTACATGACTGTATATAGTTGTTCTTGTTCTTGTTGTTGTATTTTATTGTTTATACATATATATATATTTTGTTATGAATACTGTGGTGGTCTCTGATTTGCAGCTGGCTATGGTTGCTCAATTGCAGTGGTGTGCATGCCATCTGGGGTGGTATGGGCCTGGGTATGTGTGTGTGTGTGTGTGTGTGTGTGTGTGTGTGTGCATGGGGAGGTGTCTCCGGTGTGGGAGTGACTTTCAGTCGGTCTTGCCATCTGCTGCCGCCCACTGCTGGGTGCCCAGAGTGGGTCTGACTTGTATGGTTCTGTGCTACACGAGGTTGCAATGTGCCGGGGGGATGCATGCTGTTTACTGCAGTGACAGTCAGTGCACATGGGTGGCGTCTTGGGGTCACAGTGCAGGGTGTGCTGTGCAGAAGGGGGGGCTGATGTGCACTGTGGTTGTCGACCCCCTGTGTGTGGCAGTCTCAGCCTGACAGTGGTTGTGCTTAGGTGTCATGGCCCTGCTGTGCTTTGTTGGCTTGTCCCCATGGGCCAGTGGATAATCCATCCCTCCCCCAGTGATGCTGTGCTTGGGGTGTGCGGGTGTCTTGTTGGTTCTGCAGTATGTTCCTGTGCCCATGTGTGGCAGGGCTGGTGGTGGGCCCCAGCCTGCCTCCTGGTGTGCAGTTCCACTGCTCTGCTGGGGGGCTCTGCTTGCGCTATGGCACCTCTGGACTGCTCAGCTGGGCTAGCCTTGTTGACTATGGCGCATCATATCTGCTCAGCTTCCCCTCCTGGTTGCGCTATGGCGCGGTTTATGCGATATTCAGACATTGCTGCTTAAGCATTGGCGCGCTCCATGTTTGAATATTCGGCGATTGCGGCAGTCATAACAGTGACTTGCATGTGCTTCCTGCTGTTGCGCACTTTTAGTGCGCAGTTTGAATATCCGGCCTGCTATATTCAACAGTGATATGCAAATGAGCCTATTTAGGCAGTCCGTGGGCAAACATCCATATTAACATCTCATTATGGCCTGATTTGCATGTCAATTGCCCAGCGCTACTGTAGGGTCCCACAGCTCCACCTGTAGGTCAGTCTGGAAGTACAGGGGCAGGCAGGGTCTTCTCACTGCTCCACCTGTATGTCAGTCTGGAAGTACAGGGGCAGGCTGGGTCTTCTCACAGCTCCACCTGTATGTCAGTCTGGAAGTACAGGGGCAGGCTGGGTCTTCTCACAGCTCCACCTGTATGTCAGTCTGGAAGTACAGGGGCAGGCTGGATTTGCTCACAGCTCAACCTGTATGTTAGCCTAGAAGTGCAGGAGCAGGCTGGATCTGCTCACAGCCCCACTTCTATGTCAGTTTGGAAGTACAGGGGCAGGCTGGGTCTTCTCACAGCTCCACCTGTATGTCAGTCTGGAAGTACAGGGGCAGGCTGGGTCTGCTCACGGCCCCACCTGTATGTCAGCCTGGAAGAGCATGGTGGTAGCTACAGGCTATGTTTGTACACAGCTGCAGAGACCATTGTGCCCCAGGAAACTACACAGCACAGGCACAGGAGGTGGTGCTGCATGCAATAGTTGAACTGTAGTCCTTGCTACAGTGCATAGCAGGTGCTACAGTAACAAGGTGGCTGGTAGTGTGACGGACACAGCAATGCCTATGGTGTGTCGGGCATAAATGATTGCTACACTCCACACAGTGACATGCACAGCTGGCAGATGTGTTCTGACAGTGGACCCCACAGTTGTACTGTCCTGTGACCCACATATGCTGCGCCAGTGGCATGGGATTCCTACACTAACATGCACATGGCTGGCTGGGCTTGATGGGGAGCCTGAACAGGTGTGCAGTATATGCCCTGGGGGGGCAGACACACACCATTGTACAGGCGGGGCTTTCCCATCACTGGAACAAGTGCACTGTGTGGACAACCCCAGCAGTGTGGCAGCACCTACTATGTGGTGCAGCCTGGCCACCTGTACACCCTCCCCTTAGTACCCTCCGTTCCCCCAGTGCTGCATGTGTGTGCTGGATTGTGGTGGTGTACCCCTATGGGAGGACTGGACGTGTGTGCAGCATGTCTCTTCCATGGTATATGGAGGGGCCAGGGGGGCGGTCTGTCCTCTCTGCCTCCTTATTGGCCGGAGTCATCAGGTGCGTCATGATGCTGTTGTTACTTACGGCCCTGTTGCCATATTGCTGCTCTGCCCATGTCCCCATTGTTGTTTTTCCCAGAGTTAAGACTACCTTTTTCTGGGAGGTAATTTCTGCCATGCAAAGTGTCATGCAAAGTCATGCAAATACACTTTGCGCTACACTAACGCACTGAATATAGCATAGCACCTGTACTCATTTACATGCCTCTTCTCTCTGCATGGTGCATACATTATAATTTTGCCTGGTCCTAATGCAGTTTGCCCATGCTATTTGTTTTTTTGAATATAGGGGACCTGCACAAACCTGGCACAAACCCAGCGCAAACTGTTTGCGCCCGAGCAGTTTTGAATATCTGGTCCCAGTTCCTGTATTTGTTTAAACTTTAATTTTGACTTAGCATCTTAGATTGTTAAGAATTTCTGCTTACCAGTCTGAGTATACAGTACTTTCTCTATGTGGGCAGCAACTTTTCATCATGGGAAGAATATGGAACAGAGGACTTCGGAGGGTAAAAAGAAGGGACATCCCTCATAATGAGGACCATCGCAAAGTATGGAATTCATGTTCATGCAGTACTTTTTAGTCACAAATTGTCTCAAAGCTTTCTTGCAAATCAAAGACTTAGATCTGGTCAACCACAGTTTCCTGCTACAGCAGCTGCTTCTCATTGGTCTTGATAATGTTGCTCTTACCTGGATCCAATGCTACCTTCAAGGCCGCACCCAAAGAGTAAAGTGGAAGGGCTCTCTATCTGACCCTCAAAACATTACCCATGGAGTCCCCCAGGGATCTATCCTGGGACTGTTATTATTCTCACTCTTTATCAACGACCTCCCAGATAACTGTGGAGGGGCCTCTGTTCATCTGTATGCGGATGATGCTATGCTTTTCCGGTCCCTGACTGACATAGGGTGGATTAACTCAGTGTTAACTTCTGATTTCCAAACACTTGAAGACTGGTTTCTGCAAAAACAGTTTATACTCAATACTAGAAAAACAAAGTGTATGATGTTTTCCAAGCCGACAACACATCCTCTCCCCTCTCTGGTTGTCCCCTCCCAAACTGGAGCTGTTCTCAAAACTGTTAACTCCTTTAAATACTTGGGAGTCAACCTTGATTCATCACTTTCTCTGGATGGCCATGTTTCCACTCTCACCATAACCCTAAACCAAAAGCTTGGTGTCCTATACCAAATTCGTCCCTTCCTCACTCTGACCTCCTGCCACAAGATAGCATCTGCCACCCTCGTCCCTCTCTTAACTTATGTAGCCCCTCTGCTTCTCACTACCTCCTCCACCATCCTAGCCCATCTCACTCAGGTCTATCATAGAGTGGGTAGGTTTGCTCTGGAGGTCAAAGCCCGACACCGCCACTGCGATGTACTATCTTCCCTAGGTTGGCTACCTTATGAATCGAAGATAAAGTGTGCTACACAATGCTTCACCCATAAGCTGGTTTACCACTTTACTCCTCCCTGTCTTGCTGTTATAGTGCAATGTAAACAACCACAGTGCCCTCTCAGATCTGCCTCACTGCCCCTTCTCCTATTAACCGGTACGAAGATAGCCGTTGTGCACAGGCCTTTTGCCTTCTCATCTGTGTCTTGTTGAAATTTGCTCCACCCATCCATACTGGCCATCTCCTCTCTCCCTCTTTTCAAGTCATCTCTGTAATCTCACTTTGCTGCTGCACACTGTACCTGCTTTCGCTGACTCTTGTCGTCAGGCAATCCTTCCTGCCAACAAGAAAAAAAAGATGGCGGTCATGCTGGACTAGCCCCCGTTTCTACGCTCCGTTGTTTTACATGTTTTTTTGGTTTTATCTTTGTTTAATTTAATTTCTTATACGTTAAACCAAGAGTAGTTGTGTTATATGTTTTCGTTTTTTATTAAGTTTTTAAATCCTCTAGTCTTGCGGTTGCTGAAGTCTCTGGTTCTTGGTGGCGTTTCCCCTGTGTTTTTTGGGTAGTGAAGTGGAGAAGTGGAGAAGCGGTGCTTGGTCACTGCCAAAACCCGGTCGTTTTTCCAGACTGCGGTGCTTTCCCGTTGGCGTTAGGACTGGGACTGGGAGTTAGCCGGTATCTTTGGAGCTGCTATTTAGCCATTAAAAGGGAGCGCTTTCTGTCTGCTTTTTGTTTGGTGCTGAAAGTTAGAGGGCAGCTTTTTTCCCCTAATGGGATTTATGTGCTTTGACTGTTACCATTGACTTGAGACAAATCAATCTCTCGAACTGTCGTTCCTGGATTATCCTATGGTGTGTTTTGTGTGTTCCAGTTCGTGGAAGCCTGGACATTGGATTCTATCGACTTTTTTTTTGCTTTTGTCCTCTGAAGTTCTGTTACTCTTGGTCAAGTGGATATATTCTGTTCCTGTTGGACAAAGAAGAGTCTGATTTGGGATCTCTTGTGGTGACTTTAAAACTGGAAACTGGCTGAAGGGACTACTCGTGGTGTCTGGAATACCGTGAGTGGGGGACTGATTAACTGATCAGTACCCCCTTTTCCTCCTTGTGATTTTATATATTTTTTCCAGTCCAGAAGAAGGGCCAGTATAGTGGTTTGGTTGTGGGTTTTTGTCATCCCCCTTCCTTCCATACTGGTGCCTGGGTAATTCTGCTGTCACCTGGGACCGAGCAGGAGCTGTTTTTGCTCTTTCCTAGGGAGCTAGGGATTAGTGGGGAGGGCTCCTAATTTATCCCTGGGTTGGTCCTTTTGGTGTGGCCTTGGGATATTTGTGGCTGCAGGTCCTTGGGGGTATAGCTGGACCTGATAAGGCAGATTGGGGATGAGGTGGGGGAGCACCTGCTTTCCATTGGTTGGCCTGTATTTTACTTCAGGTTCTTTGGAGATTTTTATTCCCTTCGTAGGATATCCATTGAGACTGAATATTTTTGCATGTCGGAAACATCTACTCTGCTTCATCGGACTTGACATTGGGTTTATCCCACCTTGGATTATGTGGATTATTGTGGCTCCTCCTACTATTTGATGCCTTTTTCCCCGATTTTTTAATTGTTTTGGTTCCCTAGCGGTGAGCGTACTAGTGAGCCTTCTTATTATTTTTTCTTTTTTTTCCTCAGCTGTGGGAGGGCTGGGGGAAATTTATATTTGTTATTGTTTGTTTTGAATATCCTGTGAGAGGGGGTTGTTTTATTATTCTTCCCCCTCCTTGGCTATGAGAGGGCTGTGGGACAGGGAGTATTTTATTTTATATTTTAATGTTTTATTTTATCCCGTGAGAGGGGATTGTGTTGTTGTCTTATTTTTAGTTTTATTTTTTCTTTCAGGGTTAGAAGGTTATCTTATAGTGGGAGGGGGTAGTCAATTTGATTTATTATGGTAAGGATTGATATTTAAGTTGTTTATGTTTTGAGGGTTTTAGTTCTGTTTACAGTATCGCCTTGTGATTTGGGAAATTCGGAGTTTTGTGCTTTCCCATTATTTTAATAGTGTTGTTGAAATGTGCCTGCTTGCCCCTCCTGTCCTGTGCTATTCGGCCTCCGCTCTCCGTGCCCTCCGACCTTTCTCTTCTCCCCCCTGCCTGCTTTTATCTATCAGCGCTGTCGGGCACTGGGGATTGTTCGTGGGGGGTGGAGTCGGGGGTGAGTGAGGGGTTGCAGACAGCGGAGTAGTGGGGCTCTCCATAGCAAAATTGGATTATGAAATGAAGGCGCCCTGGGTGAAATGGTACTGGAACATGGTGATTTCATTCTGGTTCCCATACTAAGGGCACCTCCAATTTGGGAGGGCAAGTAGTTGGGACAGCTCGCCAACCTCATCCAACTCGGGTGTTATTATGCAATGCCAGATCTGTCTGCAACAAGACTGGTCTTATTGCAGATTTTGCTCTTGAGGGCAGATCTGGTTTGCATTGCGAGACCTGGTTGGATGGGGAATGTGTGCCACCCCAGAGGCCACTGTTTACGAATTGTCGGTTGTACATTGCCAGAATTGGACTGGTGGGGGAGTTGCGGTCTGTTCAAGACAATTGGGCTAATGGGTTATACCAGTTGAGGAGGCCAGGCCATTTGAGTGTACCATGGTAGCTGGTGTTGGGTGCAGGATCACCCTCATTTACCGTCCACCAGGTGATGAGAAGTTATTCCTGCAGGAAATAGCAGACTTTGCTGCCGACATGGCTTTGGAGTCGCCCAGACTGATGGTTCTGGGCCACTTCAATGCCTGGGTCGACAACGAAGCCTCGCTTTTTGGTCAACATTTCCTCCAGGTCATGACACCTCTGGGATTCACACAAGTTGTTTCCTCAGCTACACACAAGGGAGGTCACTCTCTTGACCTGATCTTCCTCCTGGAGATCGAGGCCTCCAATTTAGTGGTGGAACCAGTCGGTTGGTCTGATCACTACTCAGCTGGGTTCAATTTTGCGGCCCCCCCCTGTGTAGGTCGGCCCCTGTGGAGTTGGTCAGATACCGCCCTTTGCAGGATGTGGTCCCTGAAGACCTGATGGCGGTTGTTGACCTCTTGTTGTTGGACAAGTCTTGCACAGATCCCGAGCAGTTGGTTGTGGCCTATAATGGGGCCATATCTTCAGTCCTCGATCAGAGTGCTCCTATGCAAGTTCACCCCTTTCCGCGTTGCCCTGGAGCCCCGTGGTTTGATGGGGCTCTGAGAGAGTTGCGGAAATTGGGGCATAAGTTAGAGCGTTGTTGGAGGAAGACTGCTGCTGATGCCGACCACCGTATTTTGCTAGAGCATTATAAACTCTACCAAACAGAAATCTCCCATAAGAAGGCAGAATTCCTGTCCAGGGAAATTTCTGTGGCACAGAATCGACCGGCTCAACTCTTCAGAACTGTTGACAGGTTGTTCAGCCCAGCCTGCCGGCAGCTCCGTCGAGTTTTTACACAGACTGATTGTGATGAGATCGCTCGCTTATTTGCGAGTAAGGTGGAAGACATCAGGAGGGAGTGCCACCAACTCCACTCTAAGGGGGTTGCTGTTGATCGGTGCTCTGTTGCAGAGCCCAGAGTTTCCTGGAGTACCTTTGACCTGCCGGATTTCGTAGACATTATGAGGATTGTCCAGGAGATGAGTCTCACATGCTGTAGTTTAGACCCGGGCCCTACTTCCCTGATTTTGGGTTGTAGTGAGATCATTGGCCCAGTCTTAGCTCAGATTATCCTGTGCTTTCTAGACATGGGTGAGTTCCCTAGCTCCCTGAAGGAGGGGGTAGTGATCCCAGTTCTGAAAAAAGCTTCTTTAGACCAGGAGAACCTAGCAAACTACAGGCCTATCTCTAACCTCCTTTTTGTGGGGAAGGTTATTGAGAAAGTTGTGACAGCTCAACTGGATAACCATTTAACCATCCATAATTTATACGAATCCCTCCAATCAGGTTTTCGTAAGAGGCATAGTACTGAGACTGCTCTGGTTCGGGCACTCAATGATCTCCTGATGGTGAGAGATCGGAGACACCATTCTATCTTGGTTCTCCTGGATCTGTCATCAGCTTTTGATACTGTGGATCATGGGGTACTGCTCAAACGCCTGAGGTTCATCTGTGGGCTGTCTGGTACAGTCCTCAGATGGTTTTCATCTTTCTTTGCTGGGAGAACTCAGACAGTGGTCTCGGGTTTATTTTCATCTGGGGCTTTCTCTCTGCCTTGCAGGGTACCTCAGGGTTCGGTGCTGTCCCCCATGTTATTCGCAGTATATATGCAACCTCTCAGAGACATTGTAAGATGGTGTGAGCTGAGGTTTCATTGCTATGCCAATGATACCCAGCTCTACCTGTCTTTTGCGCCTGACCAGGTTGGTGCTATCTCGGTACTGAACAGCTGCCTCGCAGAAATCCAAGATTGGATGAATTCCAGTGGTCTAAAGTTGAACCCAGGAAAGACTGAGGTTTTGGTTGTGGACCCGGGTTGTAGGGTAGAGGGGTTGAGGACTGGGCTCCCTTCTGGTTTAGTCCTGGGGGAGGCCCAGATTCTCACCTCTGAACGGGTGCGTAACCTGGGAGTGGTGCTTGACGATGGTCTGACCCTTTGACATCAGGTATCGGCAGTCATCAAGCAGGCCTTTTTCCATCTTAGGAACATTGCCAGGATTAGGCACCTTGTTCCATCCAGCAACCTGACTGTTTTGGTCCATGCTTTTATAACATCGCGCCTTGATTATTGCAACTCCCTTTACCTAGGGCTTCCTGGGGTTGATATCCACTGTTTACAGCTAGTGTAGAGCGTGACAGCACGTTTGTTGACTGGGGTATCTAGAAGATCACATATTACCCCAGTGCTGCGTGCTCTGCACTGGCTGTCTATACAGTGGCTGATCACCTTTAAAGTAGGTCTATTTGACTTACAAAGCCCTACACGGATCGGGTCTCGATTACTTGAAAGAGCTCCTGGTTCCTTACACCCCTTTGTGACAGCTCCGCTCAGCTGACAAGGGGTTGCTGGAGATTCCAAGGGTTAATTTAAAGTCATCTGGTGTATTTGCCTTTGGGTTTGCAGCACCTACCCTCTGGAATTCTCTGCCCTGCCAGCTCCGGGAGTGCAGAATGGTGGGGAGTTTCAAGCAGGCACTTAAGACTTTTTTATGGGGGAAGGCATTTCCTGTATTACTCTGATTTTATATCGCATGTATTTGTACATGTGTTTTGTTTTTATGAATACTGAACAGGACTTTGAAATTTGAAAGGCACTTAATCAAATACATTTTATTATTATTATTATTATTACTATTATGTGTCTTCTCTGGTAAACTATACATATCTCTAACAAATCCCTAGTTACTCCTCCTGCATATTCTATCTGCTAACTATAATCAGTGCCTGATATTTAGTGAATGCTTGTCCTCTCGAATTCGACACAAACTGTGATTTTCTTGCTTAAGTAGCTGTGCTCTCTAATTGTTGCCTGTCCATGAATTACTATTACTGTACTGATTGATTTAATATCACTGTATTGTTTGATCTAATCTGTACTTTTACATCAGCTTTTGTTAGCTTAGACTGCACTGATATTATTGCTTGTTTGCTTAGCCCCTGCCTTGAATTTGTAATGCTCTGTATGTTTTCTGTGTCCTAGGGAATGTATTGTTTTTAACTAATTGCACTGTCAATATACTGCACTTCCTGGGTCGCCCCTGTAAAATGGACTGCCTTGTCTCGGTGGGTTAACCTGGTTACCAAAATTCAATAAATAAATAAATAAAATCAATAGATACTGGTAGGGCAGAGACAATATCCATAAAAACAGATCTGCCTTTGTCTCTCGACAGCACCCCACACATAGCCTTTAACAGTTACTTAGAACCTGTTTCACTGAAAAGGGGACTATTGGTCAGGTTCCAGGGAAGCATATCTCATACTACTTTCAGAGTGTCATGTTAATCTTTAACTTTTACATGAGTAATCAACAGAAATCAGTGAATGAGTGTGTGTGTTTGGGGGGCGGGGGGGAGGTTGGTAAGCTTTGTTTGAAAATGTTGGTTACCATCCCCAACAAGTCAGGCGTCTGTGCCAGTGTGCTCAGAACTTCAAATGCATGCGGCAACCAGTACTTAAAAATGAAAAAAACAGTAATACCAGTTATAACCTGCTCACAGGTAAACATAGGTAAGCAATAACATACAACAGGGTGTGCATTTGTAGGGGGCTCAAACTCCGGTAGAAAGAGATTTGTGTGCACTTTCTGAGTTCAGGATAAGGCAGATGAATCTGGAAGGAGAGGTAGGAAGCTTACTCAGGGACCAAGATGTAAAAGGTTTATTTATAGGTGATAAAAGGAACAACGGGAAAATTCTTTTCCTACAACGCTACAAGGCAATAGAGCAAGCAGGCAAAAGCAAGACAGTCAGTATCAACAGTCGGCCTGACCAATGGCAATGGGTTAACTGTTTCAGTGAAAGTCCTGAGTGCACTTCGTAGAGATGACAATGACATGGAGATCAGATGACACAACTGACAAACCAGGCTTGGGCTTTGTGATACATTGACTGATCAGGAACTGGGGAATTGACCCCACAAAGTGCTTTTTATAAGCAGGCCATAGTAGGGCATCCCCTGGATGAACAGAAAAGAAAGAAGGATGCTGCTAGCTGGATAATGAAAAACCTGACAATCCTCTGCAACTCTTGGTGAGAAGTTGGAGGTCCTGGGTTGAGAGAAGCCGAAGTCTCCTGAGAAGGTTGCTGAAGGGGTGCCACCCTGTTGGGGGAGGAATGACTATAGCTGCCTAAAAGGAAGCAAAATAACAATGTGGCAACTCTCTATTCATCATACTGTGGAGGGAATCTCACTACCACTGAGCCAGGTTGGCTCCTAGGCTGACTACACGGGGGATACTGGCTATCGCTGCTGTGGCTACGTCACACTTTGTTGTCTTGTGCTGCACCTTCAGGGCAGGCTTCACGACTCAGGTGCTGGATAGTAGAGGTCTGACAGCATTGGCTGGCTTGGCGGGAAGCAGGAGGAGGCAGGTCACTGAAGGCCGAGGATGTAGCTAGAACCTGAAAGATGCAGTTGTCAGGTGTTGTTGGCTTCTGGCAACATGTTGCCAGAAGAAGCAGGAAGGGTGAAGATGCTGAATGCTTCACCTTGAAATGGCTCAGGTGGCTACAGAGATGTGCACACTGGTCTGGGAGTTACAGACAACAGTTCAGACCTTGGAGAAAACAGTTCAGGTCTCAGGGGCAAATGTCAGCAGGTAACTAGTTCAGTTCTTAGCCTCAACAGTTCAATTCAGGAAAATTGGTGTAGGCAAAGTAAGCAATAATACCTGACAGGGTGGGCGGTATTGTGCTATACTGGACCACCCAGGGGCTTAATGAGGCCCGACGCTGCAGGCAGAGGGCCTTATAGCCCCTGGAAGGTCCAGTATAGCACAATACCGCCCATCCTGGAGGGTATTATTGCGCTTAGAAAATGGGCACTGTAGAAAAAGAATAAGTTTTTAAAAAGTTCATGGAGAAAGGAGTTTAAATTAAGTTTTGTAATAAAATAGTTCCTCCACCTACATTACAACATGACACCTTAGAGGTGCTTGCCATGGTTAGAAACATAGAAACATGGAATTTGATGGCAGATAAGGACCGCTTGGCCCACCTAGTCTGCCCATTTCCCTACATAACGGATAAGTTGCAGATCCTAGTTAACCAACAGCCTACTTCTTCCTGCCCCCCACTAGAATTGTCTTATGTCTATTCCATGCATTCTTAAATTCCCCCACTGTTTTTGATTCTATGACCTTCTCAGGAAGGCTGTTCCATGCATCTACAACCCTCTCTGTGAAGAAATACTTCCTCACATTACCTCTGAGCCATCCTCCCTCTATCTTCATACCACACACACACAAACAAACACACACTTAAAACTTTTAAAACATTTTCTTTTTATCATTTCAATGGTATTTATTTTATGCATTAAAGGTTTTGGTTTTATTGTCTGGAATTGTGGTTATGGATCTGAGTTGAATCGGTTGCGGGTGGATGGCAGCGCTATGGAGTTTGGAGGAACTTAATGGAGCTTGGAGGACAAGAGCAGAGTGACTAAAAAAAGGTACATGAAATATAATGTTTGAAAAGTTGACAGTTGCAGGGTCAGAGAGCTTTGAAGAGAGCGGTGGAGGGAGCATATACACGCAGTGACGGTTCCCCACTTGTGGAATGTGCTTACATCATTCTGGTGTGAAATTGTTTTTGTTTTCTTCACGAAATGTACACATGAATTCAAAGTACTAAATCTCAAGCAATGGAGCGGTGGTAGTGTGTGTGTGGGGGGGAGAGCGCTAGCTCTGGTACCGGTTCTGCATGTCAGAGGACTGATATTTTCTTCATTTTCCGTACCGCAGTTGGACATCCATCTGCAGTACACAAAATGAAGAAAGTACCGCTGTTCTCATGTAGAGCCAACAGTTGTCTGCTGAGTCAGCTGGCTGCTGAACAGACCAAGGAAGTGGGCATGAAGATAAGTTAAACCTTTGGGGTCTGACTTCTACTATGACCCATTTTGCAATGTGTCCTGCCAGCTTGGGGACTGAAATTGAACCACTGGCTTTCGGGGTGGGAGAGTAACAGGTATATGGGTGTATACTGATGCCTGTGAAACTTTTTATAGCAAGTGCAGGCGACTGCTATAAATGTTGGCTTCTGACTTTATTTTTTTACATTTTACATTTGTTTATGATGCCTCATGTCATGGTACTGGCTACCGGATTCAGGGGCTGGGGAAGGCCACAAAGTAGCCCTCTAAGCAGCAAGAAAAATGTCTGCTTTCAAAGACGGACGTTCTTTTTGAATACTGATCTGTGTAATTAGGTTTATGGCTAGCTGGCACTTTTAATGCCTGGGCTCTGTTGCCTGATAGACACCCACCTTGCCAGGGCTATCAGCCAGTCAGATCCTAGGAATTCTTTGCCCATTTTCTAACACAGTTCAATGCAGGGCAAACAATTTATGCCTTGAGGCAGAATAGTTCAATTTTCAGCCAAAAGAGTTCAGTCTCTAGGGGCAAATATAGAAATGTGAGTAAGTGCTCTTAACATGACAGCACCTTTATATTTGTTAAAAAAAATCTGATTTATACCTATTAAGGATTTTTAATACAAAAGACAATGTATGTTCTATTTATTAATTTGCAGAGCATAAAAAATAAAAACGTCCCTCTTTTTGCATCTGTAAATTGCAACATTAATAAGTGCATATAGTATACTGATTCGTCATGCATTTTTACCTGCACCTATTTGTGCTTCCCTTAGTAAATATTGTTTATATTAATGTAGATATATAAATATACATATATATATTTTAATTTCATAGACATATTCTAGTCTCCCTGAAGAAGGAGATTTAATTATCCGAAACATTGGATTTACCTAAACTCTGTTATTTCTTGCAAGAAATAAAAAGAGCTGAATCTATAATTGTGGTAAGGGAGTCATTTACTCCAGACTCATTTGGTAGTACAGTTTGGCCTTGATAGGAACTGGTCTGTCCCCTTAGTTCATTTTCTTTCTATGTTTTCAGCGGTTGGCTGAGCTGGGGTCTGACTTTTGTTACAGAATAACTAACCCCTAACCATTAAGAACAAGCAGGTAACTCCACACTGAGTTAGTGTGGTGACATCATCGACACGTTAGCGAAACTCAAGCGCCCTGATAATGTCACTGCACGAATGAGATGTGGAGTACTAGTGAGTTCTTTACAGTTAAGGTTTTTATTGCATATAATATTACAGTAAGCATATTTCTCAAAATGAAAGGTCAGTGCCTTTTTGTTTTTTCTGGTCTGAGTCGGTAACACTTTGTGTGATGTTTTTTACTTCTAAACATCCATTTTTGAAACTGCTTGTAACCTGTGATTTAGTGCAGCTGTGTGACCAAGGGGGAAGCAGATCACGGTTCAATACATCAGTTTAAGTAGTTGGAGCGTGACGCTGTTCATGGCAGCTGAGAAACTAAATAATTCACATTCTATACCATGAAATATTTATTTCGCAATGTTCCAAACTGAGATTGTCAAGGTTTGGAATACAATGGGTAAACAAAACATGTTTATTGTGTTATAGCATCTTGTTGCACAGTCATGTGACATATTTCAGACAATCATATTTGTGGAATTTTCCAATGCCATTTTATAACTAGGGGCCCAGTTTTCAAAACACACTTGCATTCAGGAAGCCTCCCCCCCTTCCCCACTCAGGGACCACCCACTCTGCCACCGCTGCCTCAAAGGTTGCCAGAGATGAGGGACTGGGTGGCTGGGCTATAGTGGGCTTGGGGAGGGTGAGGGTGGCGGATCAGAGGCACATCGCTGAGATGGTTCCACTGCTCAACTTATATACTGCTCTGCCAGGGTGGGACTGTCCCATGGAGGCCCTGTAGTAGTGGCCATGGAGGATGCTGGGGTCCTCCATACAGGAGGCTGTAAGGTGGATGGCTGGTAGAGAACTCCAGAGGGGGAAGAAGCAACTTCTGGTGGGGGGCTCCGTTGTAAGGGGGATAGATTTGGGGACAGGGAGTGAGGGGGAGAAGGAGGTTAGGTGCCTACCCAGTGCCACGGCTCAGAGAGATGGGAAACATATCCTGGAAATCGCCAGTACAGCAGGTCAGGAAGGAAGGCTGGATGTCATTGTCCACCTAGGGGCCAATGATCTGGCTAGGGATGAGGTTAAGAGAGTGCAGGAGTTGTTCGGGGAATTGAGGAAGGGTCTTAGGCAGGTAGCATGCTCAGTGGTATTTTCTGAGGTGTTGCCTGGCTATGACAGAGGGGAGGATTGGGTACTCCGTACCAAGAGCATCAACCAGTGGTTGAAGGATTGGTGCAGAGAGGAGGGTTTTGGTTACATTGGGGACTGGGGTTCCACCTGGAGGGATAATGGCCTATACAGGAGATGGCCAGCATCCAACTGGGTGGAGAACCACAGCCCTCAGTGCATGGTTTAAATGCTACTCTGGGAAAGAAACTAGTCAAAGGGGTGGCAGAAGGAATCAAGGAGACATGAACAGTCCACCCCCACAAGCTGAAGTAGTCAATAGGGAAAACCCCAAGGGGGGGAATCCCCAAGGGTTTCTAATAGCAGGACAAGCAGAACGGTTGAAATAAGGAGGGGTGGAAATGAAGGCAGAAGGGATAAGGAGAGTAGTCAAAAGGGAACAAACTCTGATCAGAGCCGATATGGCTATGGAGAACTTTTAGGTGTGGTAAGAGTGTGGAAAAGAATATGCAGTGCTTTTGCTGCACCGGAGTCTGCCGTAAGTAATACTGCAGCAATTACAGTACTGCACATGTGTGATACTTGCACAAGTGAAATTTGCCCAGTAGTCAGCCCTGCACAACACGGCGATGCTGACCTAACTATGTATGCACAACAGTCATGCACGTGCAGTTCAAGTCAATGTCACCATGTTGCACACAGTGGCTTGTCAGTACTACAGTTGCAGAACAGAAAAGTAGTGCACCGGGAAGTGGGTATGTTTATGTGGCTTGTGGAGGGGAATGTCTGCATAAACAGAATCACTGAAAGCTATGTCGGAGCACTGTGGCAGCACATCAGGTAGTGGTCCAGTTACGTGCTTCCACAGTGCTGTTATACAAATCTGATGATGGCATAACATCCGTGGAACTTGGCCCATGCAGCCATACAAGTCAGACTCAGGAGAAGTCTATTAACAAACTAGAATCTGGTCTGGGACTTGCTCATCATCACAGTCACTTTCTCATTCTTTTCTAAGCAGTAATTTCTGGCAAATGTGCCTTAATCATATTGCTCTCAGTGCTGGTAGACTACTTCTGGTTTTCCCCAGATTGTATTGGGTGAGGGTAGTAGCAGTCTTGACGTGGTAGCCGCCAGTGGTGGCATGCTCTGGAAAAAAGTGGTCCCAACGCTCATCTGCACATTTTAGAAATGATGCCTTTCCTTGTTTTTGCTGTAAAGAAACTGACCCCTTTAACACAAAAACAAGGAGTCAGTTATGGCCTCCACCCCCCTTTTTGGTTCAAGTGAGGAATGTCATTCTGGGTTTGCATCAGATGTACAGTGGCAGCCATAGAAATAAGATCCCAGACCTGCAGGCAATAATGTCAGAGGCTAAACTGGACATAGTAGCAATTAATGAGACGTGGTTTACCAGTAACCACATTTGGGAGACTTCAGTACCTGGCTATGTATTGTTCAGAAGAGACCGAGGTGCAAAAAGGGGGGGAGGAGTGGCCCTGTATGTTAATGAAAATATCAAAGCTACAGAAATTCAGAATACACATAAGGAGCCAGAAGAACTGTGGGTCACCCTGAAACAGGAAATGGGACAGCCATAAGAACTGGGGTTGTCTACAGGCCCCCAGACCAGAGGGAGGACATAGACACAGTACTGTTAGAAGATATACAAAACATGACAGCTAAAGGGAGGTTCTGATAATGGGAGACTTCAACATGCCAGATACAGATTGGTCAATACCAGCAGGAACATCTGCCAGAACTAGACTCATAGTGGATTCCTGCAGGGAGGGCCTCAAACAACTGGTACAGCAACCCACAAGAGACAGGGCTATCCTAGATCTAGTACTGACTAACAAAGAAGGGATCACAGATCTCCAGGTAGAAGGTCACCTGGGGCCAGTGACCATCATATGGTATGGTTCAATTTGGCTACTACATCTAAATCATCCCATTCCAAGGCAAAAATATGGGACTTCAGAGGAGCTGACTTTGATAAGATGGCCAACAGAGTTAAGCTAGCCCTGGCAAAAAGAAACACAGGTGAGGGGGTACAGGCAAAGTGGGCAAGCATTAAGAATACAATACTTGAAGCAACATCCCATTGTGTTAGACAAAAAGGAAGTGCAAAGAAGAAGGAAACCACTTTGGTTCTCAAATACAGTAGAAAAGATCAGAGCCAAAAGGCTGGCCTTCAGAAAATATAAGGGAACACAGCGGGATGAAGATAGGGAGGCATACCAAACTGCCTAAGGGAAGCAGGTAAGGCAGTAAGGCAGGCAAAGTCCCAAACTGAGGAAACACTAGCACAAACAGTAAAAGAAGGTGACAAGACTTTCTATAGATACATTAGTGAAAGGAGAAAGTCCGAGGGCTTGCTAAGCAATGGAGAAAGGGAGCATGTGAGGAGGAGGACCCTGTAAAGGCATCTATCCTAAATAGATACTTTTGCTCAGTATTTACTGAAGAGAAGGTAGGGCAGGGCCCACAGCTCAGCATCATGGACACAGGGGGAGGAGGTGAGCACTACTCCTCACAAAGAAAGGGTCCTACAAGAGCTTGCTAAGCTCAGGTGGATAAGGCAATGGGACCTGATGGCATACATCCCAGGGTACTTAAGGAGCTAAAGGAGGAACTAGCAGAGCCATTAGCAGAATTGTTTAGTGAGTCTCTGAGCACAGGAGAGGTCCCAGAAGACTGGAGAAGGGCTCATGTGATCCCACTCCACAAGAGTGGTAGCAGGAGGAGGCGGGGAACTACAGACCGTTAGTCTTACCTCAGTAGTGGGCAAGATTATGAGGCACTCCTTAAGGAAAGGATAGTGCAACACCTGTAATCCATAGGGGCACAGGATCCAAGACAGCATGGGTTTACAAAGAAAGTCCTGTCAAACTAATCTCATAGATTTCTTTGACTGGGTAACCAAATTAGTTGGACCAAGGGGAGCAGTTGATGTCGCCTACCTTGACTTCAGCAAAGCTTTTACACTTCCACATAGAAGATTGATACATAAGCTGAGTAGGCTCGGGGTGGGTCAGAAGTTGGTCAACTGGGTGGCAAACTGGGTGACTGGCAGAAAACAGAAGTGGTGGTAAATGGTATACAGTCAGAAGAGATGCAAGTCACAAGTGGGGTACCTCAGGGATCAGTCCTGGGGCCAGTCCTATTCAACATCTTCATTAGTGACCTCATGAGATGGACTAGAGGGTAAGGCTTGTCTGTTTGCAGATGACACCAAGATCTGCAACAGAGTAGATGATCCAGATGGGGTGGGCAGAATGAGAAGAGATCTGGATAAACTAGCAGAATGGTCAGAAGAGTGGCAACTGGGATTTAATGCAAAGAAGTGCAAAATCATGCACATAGGGAGAGAAACCCTGAAGCCACTTATAGGCTGGGAGGATTGCTAGCAGTCACAAAGGAAGAAAGAGACTTGGGCATCATCATCACTGATGACCTAAAATCATCAAGCAGACCTCTAAAGCAGTAGGTAAGGCTAGAGGTGTTAGGGTGTATTAGTAGGGTATCCTGGTCGTAAGAGGGAGGTACTAATCCTCTGTACAAGACATTGTTAGGCCCCATCTGGAGTACTGCATGCAGTATTGGAGGCCACACCTTCAAAGGACATTAACCAAATTGAGGCGGTCCAGAGAAGGGCAGCCAAAATGGTGCAGGGACTGCATCAGAAGACATATGATGACAGATTAGCAGACTCAATATGTATACCCTTGAGCAAAGGAGGAGAGAGGTGATATGATCGAGACATTTAACACCTTAAGGGCATAAACAAGGTGAAAGAGTCTAACATGTTTAAATATAAGAAAAATAGCAGGACAAGAGGACACAGCATGAGATTAGAGGAGGCCGATTAAGGGGAATGTGAGGAAATTCTTTTTCACAGAAAGGGTGGTAGATGCATGGAATGGCTTACCACAAAGTGAGTAGCTATGAATACAGTGCAGGAGCTTCAAACAGGCGGGATAGGCATAGGGAGCAATACAAATGACTATGAATAGATAGGTCACTGACAGAGCAAAGGCCGATGGCACATTTATAAGGTAGAAAAAGAAATGGGCAGACTGGATGGGCCTTGCGGTCCTTATCTGCCGTCAACTTCTATGTTTCTATGTTTCTATAGATGAAAAATATTGTTAAACAGTAATCAACTGTATGTAAAAGGTCTTTTTTTTAGAATGTGTGCTTTCTTAATGTTGTCAATACTACTCCACCCATGTGTACTCTGCCCCTGGATTTCTGTACCCCGAGTCCATTATTTTACATTTTTGTGTTCAGGACAAAATGCCTTTCAAATGGGGTTAGTCACTAACCTAAATTCTTTGTAGATTTTTATGTTTCCTTGCGAGTGTGCAAGAAACATCTTGTGGTAGAACGACATTTCAGAGGTGTGCCAGGGATGAATCCAATGCACAACAATCTACAGTGGGCTCGTCCCTGGCAGACCAATGAGCATGCAACCAGACTGTGACACTGTTCACGGTTTCACATCTGCAATCCATTCTCTAGCTGAAAGAAATAAAGTGCTGGAATGAGAGCGCTTCATTCCTTTCATTCATGCCCGTACAGATCTTACTGCTTGTCTCCCCACCCATCATGCAAATGTCCAGGTACCCAGCCATACACTGCACCCCCCCCCGTGCCATAAGCAGTGAAGAGTCCTAGCAGTAAAGAACAAATAAATATTATTTATCCTTCCCCAGACAGACGTCCACGTTGAATTTGTTTGTGTCTCTGTGCGAATGACAGTGCGTGTTCTTGTCCATGAGCTCCTCTCTCTCCAGTGCTTCATGTGTGCCACAATGCCCAGCCTGAGCATTGCTCTCTGTGATGGTACCCACTAACCCGCCACATGGATCTGCTAGTGTCCATGTTGCCTCAGTGTGCCCCCCAACCCACCGCACAATACCAAGAGAAGAGTGCTGAGAAGTGAGGCAGCATTGCCTGCAGAGCTGTAGCTTAACCCTGGATGGCGGGGAGAGGGAGACATGGACTGCAGGGACAGACACCGATAAGGAGAGGCAGCAATGCCCCCCCCGGAAGAGAGCGCAGGATCCAAAGAGGTGGTGAGTGGCACCAGTGTCAGGGACAGAGCAGAGAGATTGCCCCCAAACAGTGACAGCAGCATTCTGAGATGTGGCGAGTAAGCAGGATGAGAGTGATCACCAGGTGACAGGCTGTCACGATTGCAGTACCACCATGGCAGTGTGAAATTGGGGGCAGTGAAATGTAGTGACCTGCACCTGAACATTCATTTAAATGGTGGCCTATCCCCTAGCAGTGTCACTCCCTCCCCACCCACCACCCTTGAGAGAGACACAGTAACAGTGAAAACCACTTCCAGTGTGGCATATACGTGCAGGTCCAATCTGTAACAGTCAGAGAGGGTGTCAACCCTCCCAAACAGAGAAGAGGAGTACAGCGTGAGCCCGAGCTCAGTTACCATCCATTTTATTTCTGCTCACTCTTCTGGCGCCTTGCTGCTGGTCTGACTCTGTTTATCTTTCTGAAGCTCAGTGGCAGCAGTCAACACACACACAGAGGCAGAAAAAGTGGCAGCAAGAGTGCCATGACCAGGACAGAGAGCAGTGCTGCAGAGTTTTCCTTTCACCGTGGGGTAGCAGATGTTAGAGAGAGAGAGACAGTGAGAGACCAGAAGAGACACAGTGTAAAACAAACTTGGTGCATCTATTCCACCACTGCACAAAAGGAGCACCCAGACAGTGCTAGAGACAAATATGTAGGTGACATATCTGCCCCTTCACACTGACTAGCACAGTGTAGGGTGAGCACTGGATGGGCACCCCTGGGTAGTTGCTGACCCCTACACCTCCAGCTCACATCAACACATATACAACAATCTGCAGAAGCCACTGACTGATGTAGGTTACTCACCTTCCCCTCCACACCCACCCACTCTACACAGGTTGGCACAGTGACAAGGTGACCACCAGGTGGGCAGCCCAAGGTAAATAGTGGACTGTGGCCTGGCAGAAGTTGGTGATTGGTGCCCGCTCCACAACCATCCCACCACTGCACATTGGCTGCCCCAGCCAGAGACAGAAACGTCAGTTGCACATTTGCTACGCCACACCTGTTTCTATCTAGCCTGGTGGGTGCCAGGTGGGTGGAAATGGGGTTGCGGTCCAGATCCACTGGGTGGCCTGAGATCATTGGCACCCAACACATCTTTCCACATTTCTGCACATGTGAAGCATTTTCTCCTTCCATTCCACTTCCTTCATGCTAGGAGCACTCTGCAGGAGCCAATGACAGATGTAATTCACACATCTCGCCATCTTCACCAATCCGAGTTCTATGAAAGCTGGCATTGGCATTGGGTGGGCTCCAGGCAGGTGGCTCTGGGAGAATGGTGCCCCATCCCCCCATCCCACTTCCACACAAGGGTAGCACCCTGCAGAAGCCAGGGATAGAAATGTAAGTTGCACGTGATCTGCCCCTTCATACCTGTCCCTGCTCCACCAGAGCTAGCATGAAGGTTGGAGTGGGATATTTTGGGTGACTGGCACTTCTTCATCCTATGCTACACCTCTACACTTGCGGAACACTTTGCTTCAGCCAGAGGCTGTCCCATCTAACGTGCTCTACCCATGGAGAGCACTCTGAGGTACTGAGATATAAAAATATGGATCTTGTACCCCCTCCACAACTGTTCCCACCCTGCTGGGTGGGGTGGGGGGTAGGATACAGTGGGTGCTCCTGAGTGACTGGTGCCCCCTCTTGCACCCCACTATCAACCCAATACTTTACAGCAGCCAGGGAAGAGATGTGGATTGCACATCTGCCCCATCATAACCTGTGCCCATTCCAAAAAGCTTCACACACAGGCTGGAGTGGGGTCTAGGATGGTGGCCATTAAGTGACTGTCCCCCCCATCTCACCTGCACACATGGGAAGCACTCCTACCCCTCCGTTACACATTTGCACATAGAGAACACTCGTCTCCCTCCATGTCTCCTTTGTATATTGGGAGCAATTCTCCTTCTCCAACCCTCTTCCACATGGTGGACATAGTGCCTTATGCAATCATATTTGGTCTCAATCCTTGTTGAATGCAACATTGTACATATTGTAAATACTAATGTAAAGAAAATTGCTTTATTTTAATTTATATTATGTGTCCTTACTTTTTGTATCTCACACCATGTATTTAACATTGCTTATACATGGGACCTCCTTGCAAATGAGCTTGCCCAATGGATTTTATCCCTTCACAATAAATTTGAACTTGAACATGGAACGCACTCTTCCCTCCATTCTGTCTCCACGCATAGGTATCATTGCTCCACCTCCATACATTGTGAGCACTCATTCCATGACCCCTCCAATGCTTCTCCCACTGCATTTCACCTTCTGTACATGGACCGCACTTTTCCCACTGCATCCCACCTCCTGCACATAGGGAGCACTCCTCCCACTCCTTTCAACCTCCACACATGGGGAACTTTCCTCCCACTTCATATCAACTTTGAACATGGGGAGCACTCCACCCCTTCATCCCACTGCCCCTACATGGGGAGCATTGCTCCCCATCCATCCCACTCCTACACATGGGGACACCTTCACACATTTGCATCACTCCTCCTCTACCACCATCCCACCTCTGCATATAGAGAGTACTCCTAACCCCATTCCACCTTTGCACATGGGAGCACTCTGCAACAGTCAGGGATAAAGATGTCAGACAGGCATCTGCCTTTCCACACCTATTCCCACTCCACCTGATAAGCTCCAAGTTGGGAAGAACATCGGTGGGGCTGAGATGTAATCAGTGGGTTGCCCTGGGAGATGGTGCCAATACCCCTCACCACCTCTCTGAATGAGAGGAGTCCCCTTCCCCTGAATCAATCTTTATTCTTTTCTCCACTCACCACTTTTCTGCTGATTATCCTCCTGTTTGCATGCCTTACCAGTTGCTCCCCTCCTGAGACAGGATGACAGGCTATCAGGCCAGAGCATATTTTCTTTGACCTCTCCTGTCTTCTCTTCAGACCACACCACCAGTCCATCCAGCGTCCAGCACAGTCAAGAAGACATGCCGCATGTTACTCGCAGCTCGGTACTGGATGGGTCAGTTCTTTCTCTAGCAGATCTTACGTCAAGTTCTCCCACAGTTCAATTGAGGCTAGCGAAGAGCAGCACACAGTCCCACTCTACCACCACAACAGTCGACAGGACACCACTACTTGCTCGGTGCTGCACAGACTATGCAGCACAGCAGCACGCTCACTAGTCTGTCTCACCAGGCTTCTCCTGCTCTCTCTGTTGATGATGTCTCCATCTCCCCTGGCCATCAATGGTCTCACGCATGCAGTGTTGCAGCTAGCTCCAGCCATTATGGAGACTGCTGAGACTCCGAGTTTTTTAGCAGCTGAGCCTGAGCCAACCCGAAAATAAAATATAGGAATTTGAAATTTTCTGAGGTAATTTCAGGGGTTGAACACCCTGGGCACTCCCCCTGCCTAGCCCATGCAATCCACAACAGTTTAGACACATGCAATGCTTACACTTAAAGGTAGTCCTTCCAGCCCAGCCAGCCCCTTGGCACACAAATGAACACCAACTGCAACCCCTCCCACTTCCTCTGCAAGCAGTGAGGATCCCTCAATCTCAAGCTGTCAGTCCTGTACAAGCAGCAGAATTGGGGGTCCAGGGCTGCAGTCAGACCTGTTGCTGTAATGGAGCTGGAGCCTGCTTGAATACAACAGCACAGCTAAGCTGAGTCTTCTTAATCCCTACAGATGGCGTGCTGCTGTACAGATGATTGCTACAGCCGCTCAGGCACCACCGGGAATTTAAAACAAGAGGTGGACTATGGCAGGCAGTCTGCCATCCCCCTCCTCCTCCTCCTACACTGACTGCTTGCAGCACTTGCCAAGATCCTCTTCTGCTACCAGTGCCCACCAATGGTCAGTAGTGTCAGTGAGTGGCCCCTGTTGGAGTGGTCAAGCGAGCTCCTTGACTTGTTACTAGCCCCTGCAACCAGTACTCTCTTTTGACTTCCTTCTGTGTCTGGTTGCAGTTGCCTGTTTTCAAACACCCAATAAACTTTTTTTTCCTAGTGTCTACTTAGATACAGAATATTAAGTATATCAAAATAAAATATAATTGCTTTGAAGAAGATAGAAGCCTTTATTATGGCTCAGCTTCAATGTATGGTTGGAGAACATATCTGGACTGCCTTATGCGGTATGGGCTGCATCCATTAGCTCTTGCTCTGCAATGGGTGTGCAGCCCTACAAGCAGTCAATCGTGACAGGTGGTGGCAGGCGGGTGGAATGCTGCCGCCCGCCAGCTGCTGGGGGAGCGGTGGTGGGGCTTCGTGGGTGGGTGGGGTGGGGACATTAGATCACCAGGGATTGGTCTTGGGGTGTGATTCATCACTTTGCTGCCCATGATCGGGCTTAGTGGTCCACTGGACCACCAGGGATTTGGTCTTGGGGGAGGTGTGATTCATCACTTTGCTGCCTACGATCGGGCTTAGAGGTCCACTGGACCACCAGGGATCAGTTCTTGGTGGGGTGTGATTCATCACTTTGCTGCCCGCGATTGGGCTTAGCGGTCCACTGGACCACCAGGGATCAGTTCTTGGCGGGGGGGTGATTCAACATTTTGTAGCCTGCGATCGGGCTGGTGGAGGGGTTATTTAAGCTTATGCCTCGATCGGGCCGGTCGGGGGATGGGGATTTTTATGCTTTTGCCCGCGATCGGGCCAGTCGGGGGGTGGGGGGATTTTTTACACTTTTGCCCGCGATCGAACTGCAGGGGGGGCACAGGGAGTAGGTTGAGGGCCAGCCACAGGTGGCAGCTGCTGTGTTGCACCCTGCAAAGCGGCAGCTCACCTGTGGGTGGCCCTCGACTTACTCCTCTTTTTGGGGGCTCAAAGTTGTGCAGGTTGGGAGTTGCGCCTGCACAACTCTGCACAGCCCGCTGAATAATGGGCTGTGCAGTTTATGCATGGTTCCTCTTCCTCCAGTTCAGCATGCATTCATTTGCATTGCGCTGTTGCTCAGCTTGCCTTGGGGGGCGCAACTGCCTCCTGCTGAATATGGCAGAATGGCGCAATTTCGGACTTGCGCAGGCGCAACCCTATTGCGCATGGCGCAACCCTTTTGAATATCCAGCCCATAGTCTCCATAGATCTGTACTAGGTTTTTTAGCTGTATTTTGACATGTATAATGCAAATCATAAATATACATTGTGTACCTCTTACCAAACTAACCAAAGAAGATCAATGCTTTCACCCCAATCTAAAAGAAATCTCTGTGCCAATATAGACAGACCGGGGGAAGAGAAAGGAAGTTTCAAAATCCCCTGGTAATTCAGGAAGGGTTGTGTTGGAATTTTCAAAAAGTCAAACTGAAGGTAGGGTTCCCATTTGGCATAGTATGAACGCATGTTAGATCCTTGCAAGGAAGAGAGCCGTTCAAACTGAGAAAGGCGTGCAATAGCCGTGTGCCACACAGACCTGCTAGGTATTATGAGCTGTATCCAATGCATGAGCAGGAGTCATTTGGCTTCTAGTGTGGCAGAGAGGACCCAGTACTGCAGGGGTTTTGGAAGGGCTACCAATTGGCTTGCATCCCCCAAGAGTACTAAGGGGGCAGACAGGGTGACCTTATCTTTCAACACCTTGGAGAGGTCATCAGCCACCATAGCTCAAAAGAGAGCAAGAGAAGGGCATGACCAGAGTATATGTTCAATGTGAGCATTTGGTTGTGCGCATCACCAGTAGAGGCTGTGGTTAAGCAAACCTCTCCTATGCAAAAACTCTGGCGTGTGACACCACAACAACAGTATTTTTTGTTGTATAAAGTGACTGTTAGAGTCCCTGTAGGAGTAATGGATACTTTTACAATATGACAACCATTGCTCTTCCGAGACTGATACCCCCAGTAGTTTTTCCCACTGCGCCCTGCAGTTCTGTGTGGGATTGGGTTGTGAGTCCCTCCAAGTGCTATAGAAGCAACCCATAAGACCTTTCCAGGAATCCAAAACACGATGGTCAGTAAGCCACTGCCATTGCTTGCTATCTGTAATTTTGCTTAGGAAGGGGGTTAGGGCACTACGGATCTGCAGATATCACCAAAAATCTTTGTTTGGCAGGGAGTATTTGTTCCTCAGCTGCTCAAATGACAGCAGCTGTTGAGTTCCAGGAACAACTAAGTCTTGGACTATCCGAATACCCTGTTGCTGCCAATTTGACCAACAGACTCCCTCCCCCTCGATCTGAATCATCTTGTTATGCCAGATGTGAGCAAATAGTATCGGTGGATACCATGTCCTCTTGGGTGTATGAGATTTGGAGAATAAAAATTTCCAATCTCGGGCTATATGGGCGATTATGAGGGGGGGGAGTTGTGGCTCAATCCTTGGGTGAGGTATTAGGAGATGGTAAAGTGTATGGGACCATGCCAAATCAGTTTCCAAGTGAATCCAAAGGGGAGTTGCTAGATTACTCGGCACAAACCATCTGGTGGCCTGGGTTGCCAGACATGCTAGGTGGTAGCTATAGAACCAAGGCACATTGAGACCGCCTCTGGCCCAGTGTGCTCTAGTTTTGTGCCTGCTCCACCTTGGTGGCTTGTAGTCCCAGATGAAGTTGGATACTAACTTGTCCAGGAACTGGAAGAGTTTTGCGGAGAGGGGAATGGGTAAGTTGGTTAATAGGAATAGGACCCGTGGCAAGAGCAGCATGTGCACTGCCACTACTTTACCTGGGAGAGACAGTTTAAGTCTACACCATCATTCCACCTCTATGCCTAGTTGAGTGCACAGGGGAGAGAAGTTAGCCATTTCCAGAGCTGTTCACTTAAAGGGGATTTGGACCCCTAGGTAGCTAAAGCTGTGTTCAGCCCAGGTGATGTTGGTGCCTTGTATACAATCCTTCGTACACAGAGTTGAGAGGAGCCAGAATGGTCTTTTTCTGATTAATCTGAAGACCTGAGAGTGTGGCGTACTCTTCCAGAAGCAGAAGTATCTGTGTATGCCATGGCTACATATGTAGGCTCCTTGTTCTCAATGCCTTGTATCTGAGGTCCTGCAATAATAACCCGTATCAGTGGGTCCAAAGCAATAAGAAATAGGAGAGAGAGGAGAGTGGGCAACCCTGCCTAGTACCTCTATGAAGGGAGAAGGGGGGAGATATATCACTATTTGTGAGAATGCATGCCATAGGGGAAGTGTACAGCGTGCATACCCATTGTTTAAAATATAGCCTGAATCCAAACACGTTCAGAATTTCATGTAGAAAGATTCATTCTAAAGAGTCAAAAGCTTTGGCAAAATCTATAGCCAAAGGAGCCGCAGGGTAGGGAGTTTTAGCGGCCAGCCACTGAAGGCCGATGTTATCTACACCTGTTTTTCCCTTAAGGAAGCCAGCTTGTGCAGGGTGAATGATAGTGGGGAGCACTGAGCTCAATCTGGTGGCGAGGACTTTTGCCATAATTTTAGCATCAACCGACAATAAGGATATTGGCCGGAAGTTCGCACAGTTCAGTGGATCGGACAACTTCTTCGGCAGAAGAGTAATGATATGGTCCCTATACCTCATGGTCAGTGGGAGGATATTGTTTTTGTGTGAGTCTTGAAGGGCCAGTAGAAGAGGGGGGAAAATGTCTGAGCCAAGCACCTGGTAAAGTTCCACAGACGTACCATCCGGGCCAGGTGCTTTCCCTCTTGTCATATTAGCCAAAGCGAGCTTTAACTCGTTGCAGGACACAGGTGCCTCCAATAGGGTCACTTGCTCAGGAGATAGGGAGGGGAGTTGTGCATGATGACAAAACCCCAATAGCCTCTGGCCCATTTCTGCAGGGTTTACAGAAGAACAGGATTGATACAGGGAATCATAGACGAGCCGCATTGTTTGGTTCACATCCTTCGGGGTAGTGACTACTGAACACAATGCAGTCCAGAGAGAATGTATCCTGGTAGCCGCTTGCTGTTTATGCAGGTGGTAAGCCAAGAGTTTCCCCAGACCTATTACCATTGGCCCAGTATTCTTGCTTGGAGCGTAGTAAGTGCCATTCGGCTTTTTGATACGGTATTACATTAATGTGATATTTAAGGTTAAGTATTTGGCGGTATATATCCTTATTTACAGTGGGCTGCAGGCTAGCTTTGAACCTCCGTTCCAAGCTGACTAGTTCAGCCTGCATAGAGGTGAGATTATTTTTACGTGTTTTATCCCTTGCTGCAGAAAAAGCGATAATGCGCCCCCTTAGAACCACATTAAAGGCATCCCACACTGTGCTCGGGGAAGCTCCACAATATGAGTTCAGGGAGAAATATTCTTTTGTGGCAGAGGCCAACATCCAGCCAAAGTCTGGATCCTTAAAGAGCAGTGGATTACAGCACCATCTGACTTTATGGGAGGGTTGCATAGAGGGGAGATACAATAGCCAGACTGGGGAGTGATACGAAATCACTATCGAACCTATCCCTGTGTCCGTGACCCCTCTCCCTGTGACATTGTTCATCAACCTGTAGTCGATGCGACTGTGCATGTGGTGTGGGGTAGAGAAGAAAGTATAATCCCTGTCAGTGGGATGTTCCTTTCGCCAAGCATCTGCTAGGCCCCACTCTTCCTGCAGCTCCACAAGGGATTGCCTCGCTTTAGGGCTGGCAAGTGGAATGGGTGTTGACTTGTCTAGGAAAATATCCTGTACCAGGTTAAAATCCCCTCCCAGTATAATGGGAAGGGGAGAGCCATCTATTTGGAGTTCTGAAATTGCTTGGCTGACTTCTAGGAAAAAGTTTGTGTGGTCATTATTAGGGGTGTAGATGTTACCCAAAATCAGAGCTCCCCCAGGTGAGGATAGCCGCAATACTAACCATCTGCCTTGTATATCCTTCTTTACACAGTCGATTATCCAGGCTGAGGAGTGTCTCAGCAAGATGGCTACCCCCTTAGACTTTGTAGAGGCAGAACTAGCTGCCACATCACCTACCCAAGATTTCTTTAGCCAGGCATTGGATTTGGCTAGGACGTGTGTTTCTTGAAGTAATGCTATTTCTACCTTCAGAGACTTTAGATGCTGCAGAACATTAATTCTTTTGACTGGGTGGTTGAGCTCTTTAACATTCCAGGACACCCGTCTGCAGGTCGGAAATGGGGAAGGGCTCGACCCCATTATTCCTCTCAGAGAGTATAAAAAATGTGTACTTACTGCGAGATGTGAGAGAGGGAGAAGATTTTTAGTAGTACCTAACAACTTGTCACTATATCTTACACCAGCTAGCACGGACGGCCCAACTCAGGATCAGAATAGACAGAGGTGGAAGCATTGCCTGAAGAGAACCAGAAAACTTAATCGTCAAACTTCAAACTGCTGCTACAAAACAAGCAAGAAGAAAAAAAAGCAATCAGATTCACTTAGAAGAAAACCAAGTAGAATGCCAACAATCAACTGAAGGTGTTAATAAACCTCCAAGTGTCCGCTAAATGGACACCAAATATGTCTCAGCTATGAGAGCGGAGATCACTATACAAGAGGGTTGTAAAATCACCCTACAGCTGTGCTAGCTCCTGCTATCAGTATGGGGTACAAATAAGGAAAGTGTTCACTCAATCAGAGCTAAAAGAAATAGCCCATGCCAGGTGACCATCCGTAGTCGGTCGCCCCGACTCCATGGGGGGGAAGGGGAGGGTATAGATCCTGCCTGTAGAATGCTTAATGCTTAAGGCAGGCAAATCAGAGTGCCTAAGTGTAACATAAATGGGGGGTCCTGGGGGAGGGGAGGTGGAGACATCTGCCCTCCAGTCACTGCACTATCCGTCATGCAGCTATCCATTTCATATAACATAATAGGACCCTGTTAACTAAGCCCCACAACAGCGATGTATGTAGGCTAATTGCAGGTAGCAAGTGGGGGGGGGCAGCATGCCCTTTTATGGATTGGTCAGCAACATACAGCAGGAGTGGCAGGACACCCTTAAGACCCATTCAGGGGTAATGAGGGTCCGTATCCTGTGTGTGACAGCAGCCCAGGTCGCCACTTGCATAATCCACTCCGTACATAATAATGGGAAGCAAAGGATGAAGGTAAACTGTTAAGAAGAAACAACATTAAACAACTTAACCAGAATTGAAAGTGATATCAAGTGTTCGGGCAGTCAAGTATTCAAGTAATCAGTCCTTCAGCCAGCTCAGGAGAACCCTGAGGGAGTGTGCCAGGGTCGACGGCCTTCGCTGTAGCCGCAGCATACGAAAGAAGGCCAGGCTTTGTCAGATAGGAATCTTCTGCCACTTCCAGTAAGGTGGAGTCAGGGAAATCTGCCCAGTCCCCTATGAGCTCAGTTCCCATCTCCGAGCTACGAGAAAGTTCAGAGTCCTTGGACTCAAGTGGAGCAGGGGGGATCATCCCTTGGTATTTTTGCAGGAAGGACCTCACTAGGTGAGAGTTGGGGGCTACTTCGTGCTCGCTGTCGAGGATTGGAGAAGGCAACATCTGACCTTTGTGGTGTGGACATCATGCTGGGCTGGCTCATTTGCTTGCTTTTCTTCCTATGTGGGGATTGCCTAATGAGTGCACTAGTCCTGTTGCTATTACACCCCTAGGATTATCTCAAGCAGCAGGAAGGTTCCTAGGTGGAGGCAGAGTTGTGTGGGGTTCCCAAAACCTTCTGGTTGTGGTAGTTTGGGAGTACAGACCAGGCCAGAACCTAGCCAACCAATGCTCCAGTTCCACCAGGTGGTCTACAACAATCTCGTGCCCTTCTTTGCTGACACAGAGTCTGGTAAGATTTTTAAATCGGAAACGAAAGTCGTTTTGGTATAGGAATCGCTTGATAGGGCCAAAAGCCCTTCTTTTTGCTGCAGTCTCATGTGCAAAGTCTGTAAAGATTTGAATTGATGCACCTTGCCATTGCAGCTCTCCGATATCCCTAGCTGGCCCTCAAGATCCTTTCTTTAGTCTAATAATGGAGCAAATAAGCCACTATAGGACATGGAGTGTTGGCTGCTTGTTGTAGCGGGTGTCCACCCTGTGGGCCCATTCGACTTCTATAGGACCTTACCATCTCTCCCCCAAGATAAGCAGTATAGAGTGATTCAAGAATTTCTCCATGGCCTGACCTTCCACTCCCTCGGGCATACCAATGATCCACAAATTATTGCGGTGATTCCTATTTTCAAGGTCCTCTGCTCTACTCCAAAGCGCTGCAAGATGCTCTTCATGTTGTTGTAGTTTGTGCCAAAGTTGTGGCTGCTGGTCTTCAGTAGTTTCAGCCTTTTGTTCTAGCATGTTAACCTTATCCTGGAGTTGTTTGACTTCAGTGACTGTGCTAGAAAGCAATAAGCTGAGGCCATCCACCCTAGAGATTAAGGCTTTCAACAGGTGGGTAATATGCTGAAGAGATTCGCCAATGGCCTTAGGCATGTCCCCATTCAGAAAGGCTGCGGTTGGAGCAGTGGTGGGACTAGAAGAGCTCATGCTTGTCTGTGGTGGGGGCAAGGTTGTACCCCAAGAAGACATGCCCTTCTGCCAGCTATTCAATCCCCCTCAGTGATGACCTGTAGTGTCCAACACGATGGATCTGGTGGTGCAGTCGGGGCTTTCATGGCCTACTCAAGTTTGAGGAAGACTCGTAAGTACAGTGCTAGAAACAGAGCAAATATGGCCCGAAATCCATTTAAAATGTACACCACCTGGAGCGCTGGATGTCACCTGTACATTAAGTTGACTTTTTCCTCAGGACTCCATGGGATCGTGGCGATCGAGCACAGACAGCCACTATCTGGGCAGGAGCTCTCTTTCTAGGCTGCCATCTTCCCGGTGGCCAGACCACACCCCCCAGGTTAAATCAAATCAAATAATATATATATATATTTTTTTTTTGAGAAGATAGAAGCTTTTATTATGTTTCTGTTTTGGTTTTATCCATGCACACTGAAGCGTTGAAGCAGTGATTTCACCATGATTTGGGCAGCCTTGCACCATTCCTCTGATCCTTAAAATATGTATCACAACAGTTGTATAATTGTAGGTCTATATTCAAATGGCTATAATTCATTATTTATTTATTGTTATCTCAGATTAACACTTTTGAGATCAAGTTCATTACATAGGCTTCATGTCAGAATTACATTAACAGTGATTTAAAAAAAAGACATTTAGGTATACAGTAGAACTGTAAGTGCAGGCTAATAATAAAAAGGAGTCTGAGTATAAATCTAAATATAAAGAAGAAGACAAAGACAGTGGACTAAGTCAACAGGCTATTATAAGCAGAAAGAGTATCTGAGAGGGTTAACTTAAGACAGTTTAAGGGAGAGAGGACAACTCAGACTGGGGTGCCTGAAAGGCAGAGAGAGAGGTACTGCAGCAGACTGTGTTGTCAGGATGGAGGGCATTATACAGGGATTATAGCAGCCCAGGGTGGCCATACCCACTCAAGAAGTAGAGAAACATCAGCCCAGGAAGGCCTTGTCAAAGATTTTTGGGGGGTTGGGCTGAAGGCAGATGGAGAGGATTGTAGGAGCTAGGAGGGATGGGGGTAAGAGGGGAGTTTGATAGAGGCAGGATTAAGACACAGGATGTGAGAGAAACAAATGCAGGATACTAGGGGCCATGTGGTCACGAGGGAGTGTTGCCTAGGTATGAGGTAAAACAGCAATTGAGGGGCTAAGTGAAGCAGTCACAGCTGGAATTAGCATTGAGATGTTTTCAGAGCTCATGTTTGAAGGGGCCTAATGCTGTTATAGAGGAGATGGCAGCAGGAAGATTATTAATCCATTTGGGAACACTGTGGGAAAAAGGTCTTTGACTAAGGGAGGGGGTGACACCTAGGAATTTTAAAGCCCATGCTATCTGAACTTCTGGTGGAAGGAGCTTCTGGATGCCCTCTGGCATCAGGCCCAGACACACTTTCTTGGCCAGGAGGCACGTTTGGAACCTGAGCCTACCTGTGAACTGGAGCCAGTTAGCCTGGTCATATAGGTCACATGTATGTGTGCGCCATGTGAAGCCAGTTAGGAGTTGACATGCACACCAATGGCACGCTCTTTATATGTGTGGGATCTTTTGTGGCCCTGCCTCTGGTGTGCATGTGCGGGATTTTGGCCACTGCTTAAAAATGTGAATTCTATAACTTCAGTGCTCGGTTTGTGGTGCCAGATAGATGGAACATATTAGAATTATGCAAGGAACAGGTGCAACATGACTGTACTGGGTGCATATGAAAAAATCGTACTTCAGGGCTGCGCTCGTGGCAGACGTGCGGTCCTGACCTAGATGTGCTTCCAGTATGTGGGGGATTACTGGCAGACAGATTGAAAACCTATTCAGGCAAAAATTAAGAAAACAGGTAAAATGCCTTTTATTTTATATCCATAGGGGCATTTTGAGCATCTCCCTGAGTGGTGTGTGGCCAAGAGGCACACTGCTTGCTTTTACCAAAAAATGAATGGGCAAAGCTGACAGTGCCTCTTTAAAATTAGGCATGACAGATGTTCTGGTCTTATTGCACTTACAGTGGCATAGCGCTTTACAGAAAATAAGCTGTTTTAATATGAGTTATGGCAAACAAATATAAATATCTCTAAAAGTATACAAATTATACATAAACCATCATATAAAGGTTGTTCAGGACAAAACGATCTTTCAAATGAGCGTATTCATTAAGTTGCACTAATTATATATATTTTAAACTATGGCCATCTGATTATCTGAATTTTTCATTTTTCTTCACAATTTTCACCTTTTGGATGGTTATATTTAAATAAATGTAATGAATTCAAACTAGTGACTACCCTCATTTGAAAAGTAATTTTGTCCTGAACAACTTTCATGTTGTTTGTATATTGGTAACTTGTATACTTTCTGAGATATTTACATTTGTTTGCCATGACTCCTACTGTGTTCACTCAGAGAGAAAAAAAATGAGGTTGTTTGGAAGACCATAATTTACAAAATATAAATTATTCAGATTAGTGACTACCCTCGTGAACTTTCATGCTGGTTGTGTTTGTGCACCTTGAATAGTTTTAAAGATATTTAGATTTGTTTGGAAAGTATACACATTTGCTCTCAGAGAAAAGCAGCTTTGAGTTCTGTGTCCATCATTCTAAACAGAAAGAAGGGAGTATTTTTTAACTGCCATAGGGATTTGCAGTGTTATGGAAGGATACACTGAAAACTACTAAAAAAATGTGTTCCACGGAAACCCCCTTTCAAGCTAAAGCGATATAGCTGTAGGTTCCACCCACAGCCATAAAAAGGGGGACTGACAACAAGGGTGATAGAAAAATTTGGAAGGCCATGTGCACAAATGCTCGAAGTCTGAGAACTAAAATCCCGAACCTTGTGGCCATTAAGGCAGAGGCTGACCTGGACACTGTCGCCATCACCGAGTCATGGTGCAATGAGAACCATGACTGGGATATAGCCATACCAGGCTACACTCTGTTCAGGAAGGACAGGGAGGGTAAGACAGGGGGAGAAGTGGCTCTTTTCGTAAGGGATAGCATGAAAGCTGCAGAGACACAGGGAATACGGTGGGGGTGGGTTTCACTAGAGACAGAAAATGGGACCGCTGTTCACACTTACATAGTCTACAGAACTCCAGCATGGGGGGGGAGACAGATAAGGCACTGGTGGAAGCCATCCAAAAGATGGTGACCAGGTGGGAGGTGCTGCTGGTGGGGGACTTCAATCTACCAGATGTGGATTGGAGCATCCCAGCTGCAGCTTCAGCTCAATGCAGGGACATCCTGGACTCCCTGCAGGTGGCATTCCTCTGGGAACTAGCAAGGGAGCCCACTCATGAGGGTGCAGTTTTGGACTTGGTACTCACCAATGGGGACAGCACTGAAGATGTCACAGTGAGTGACAACCTGGGGTCCACTGGTCTCCATACAGTGTGGTCCAATATAACTACTGAGCCAGAATCGAACCACACAAAGGCAAGGGTCTTGGACTTTAGGAGGGCCTACTTTACAAAAATAGGGGAATGCCTCAGGGATGCCCTGGCAGGGGGAGGACATGAGTGGAGTAGAGGAACAGTGGGCAACACTAAAAGGGGCCATAGGGAAGGCAAGTAGCTCTGCATCAGACAAGTAAGCAAAAGCAGGAGGAGAAAGAACCGCTACGGTTCTCAAAAGAGGTGGCTGGAAAGGTAAGAGCAAAAAAGTTAGCATTCAGGATGTATAAGGAGACACAGAGGGAGGAGGGGGAGGTGTATCACAAGATGCAGTATAGTACAGTGGGTTAAAGCTCTGAGCTGCAGATCTGGACACCAGGGTTTGAAACTCACAGCTGCCTAGGTGCATATTGTGTGATCCTGAGCAAGTCACTTAACTTCCTTGTGCTCCCAGGTTACATCTGGAAACAAGCTTCAGCTTAGTGTGCTACTCCTGGTTAAACAATGTTCCCTTTCCCTTCCCTATGCAGAGGGAGGCATGGAAAGCAGTCAGGAACACAAAGGAACAAACAGAGGATAAAATAGCACAGGCAGTAATGAAAGGGGCTAAGACATTTTTCAGATATGTAAATGAAAGGAGAAAGTCCAGGGGAAGGATTAGTGTGTAGAACGGGACCAGGAAAGAACAGGCATCCTGAACAAATATTTTTGTTCAGTGTTCATGGAGGAAGGGGAAGATGAGGGAACACAGTTAAGTGACAGGAACATCAAAGGAAGGGAGGTGGACACTGGTCCATTTACAGAGGAACGAGTCTTGAAGGAACTCATAAATCTGAAAGTGGACAAGGCAATGGGGCCAGACAAGGACACTGAAGGAGTGCAGAGAGATGCGTCACTGGAGACAGGAGTGGTCCAGGAGGACTGGAGGAGAGCAGATATAGTTCCACTTCACAAAAGTGGTAGCAGGAAGGAAGCTGTAAATTAAAGGCCAGTCAACCTCAGTGGTGGGGAAATTAGTGGAATCACTTCCAAAGGGAAGGATTGTGGAATATCTTGATTCCAGTAGATTACAGGATCTGAGGCAGCATGGATTCATGACAGGGAGGTCATGTCAAACAAATTGGATAGACATCTTTGACTGTGTGACCATGGAAATAGATCAGGGTGGAGCGGTGGATGTGGCCTACCTAGATTTCAGTCAGGCCTTTGACACCATTCCACATATGAGACTAGTAAATAAGCTGGATAGCCTGGGAGTGGGGCCACAGTGGTAAAATCGGTAAGGAATTGGTTGGGCGATAGGCATCAAAGGGTGGTGATAAACAGAGTTCACTCTGAGGAAGGAAGGGTGGTCAGTGGGGAGTCACAAGGATCAGTACTGGAACCGGTCCTCTTTAGTGTATTTATTAGTGACATTGCAGAGGGATTAGAAGGTAAGGTGTGCCTTTTTGCAGATGACACTAAAATCAGTAATAGGGTGGACACTCTGGGTTGTGTGTATGGAAAAAATGAAAATGGATCTAGGAAAGCTTCAGGGAGTGATCAAGAACATGGCAACTAAGTTTCAATGCAAAAAAGTGCAAAACATTCCCTTAGGGCATAGAAACGCAGAGGTGGAGTACAAGAAAGGAGGAATGGTACTGACGACCACCAAACAGGAAAGAGACCCAGATGTAATCATATCTGATGACCTAAAGGTGGCCGAACAGTGTGACAAGGCTGTGGGGAGAGCCAGTGGGATGCTAGGGTGCATAGGGAGGGGTATCACCAGCAGGAAGAGGGAGGTGGTGATACCACTGTATAAATCATTGGTGAGACCTCACCTAGAATACTGTGTCCAGTTCTGGAGATCACATCTCCAGAAGGCCATAGACAGAGTAGAGGCAGTCCAGAGGAGGGCAACAAAAATGGTGCAGGGTCTGTACCAGAGACCATATGAGGAGAGACTAAAGGACCTCAATATGTACATCCTGGAGGAAAGAAGGGAAAGGGGTATACGATAGAGACTTTCAAATACCTTATGGGTATAAACAAGGTACAAGAGCGAAGCATTTTCAGAAGAAAAGATGCTCAAGAACAAGTGGACATGCTATGAAGCTGGAAGGGGGTACTCTCAGGGGAAATGTAAGGAAGTACTTCTTCAGAGAGAGAGTAGTGGATGCCTGCAACAGCCTTCCAGTGGAGGTGGGGGGGAAGCTGTGGTGAGTTTCAGGAATGCATTGGATAGGCATAAGGGAATCTTAGTCATTGGGAAGGGAGGGCTAACCTGGAGATCAGGTAGGGTCTACACTATTACAGATGGGTAGGGAAAATAGGCAGACTGGGTTGGCCAAGCAGTCCTTATTTGCCATTAAATTCTATGTTTCTATGTCCCTGGTGTGCCAAACATACAATGCAGGGGGCTTGCGTCATTCCTTCAGCACTAATTGCAGTTCTCGGTCAGATGTGCCATGTGCTACTCCCCCACCCCCCGGTCTAACTTGCACCATTTGGGGAACCCTATTTATAGGGCTTGCTCCAAATATTTGGCAGAAGCTGCCATAAATTGTGACAATTATCACAACTGCACCCAGCGTACTAAAATTGGGTGCAGTTGCATCAAAGGAATTTGGAGGCATGGTCTCCAGAACTGGATGCAAGCCCGCATCAGCCTTTGAAAACTGGGCCCTAGGAGTTACTCTTCACAACACTTGGAGTGGCATGTCCAGCACAGTAATGTTGAAGCTTGTCTTGCCAGCCCCAGCTGTTTCAACAAGGACTCATGACCTTGCTGATTCTCCCAGTTCTTTGTGGCTGTTTAGTGACGTTACTGCCTTTGTAAATATGTTCACTCAAGAGTTGGAACAGAGCCCAGTCTTCTGCAAGCCATAGATTCCTAGTTCCTATTGAAGTGCTAGTGAAGAGGTGGACAGCCTATTTAAAGAGGTGTCTTTCCCACTTCCTCACTCCTACTCTTCAACTTTTTCTAACCACTGCATGTGTCCTTGTGGGTTAGAGTGAGGGCGTTTAGAGAACAATACATATGACACGGGTAGTCTGTTCTCAGCCTGCAATAAAGTTCATTGTTCTCATCTCAGGTGCTGTCTTAGAAACATAGACGTTGTCGGCAGATAAGGACCGCTTGGCCTACCCAGTCTGCCCATTTCACTACCTATTGGATAAGCTGCAGATCCTAGTTAACCAACAGCCTGCTTCCCCCTACCCCCACTAGAATTGCCTTACGTCTGTCCTATGCATTCTTGAATTCCCCCACTGTTTTTGACCTCATGACCTCCTCAGGAAGGCCATTCCATGTGTCCACCACTCTCTCTGTGAAAAAAATACTTCCTCATGTTGCCCCTGAGGGCAACGTGAGGTGGAAGATAAAGAACCCATGATATTTTGTACAAGAGTAGGGGTTCTTTTTCAGTGTCCTGAACAATATTCCCTTTCACAGTACCATAACCTGATCAACCTCACTGCAGCTGCTCGACACCTCATAGTGGCAAGCTCAGAGCTGTCGCTAGTTGGATGTGGCCTCCCTGTGTACACAACTGCCTGTGATTCAATTCTCAGCAGAATAAACTAAATTTGTAATAAGGTGTGTTGTTTTGTGCTTGGGACAGATAAGCATACCTACAGCTGTGCTTTCTACACTCAAACTAACTGGCTACTCCTACCTAGCAGAGTTAAGTTCCAAACATGTCTGCTAGCCAGGAAGGAACTACTGGACCTAACCCCCCCTCTCCCCCAGCCGTAACACATTGTTCTTTACAACACCAGGACAATGGCGTGGAATGACATTGAACTGCTTTTTCCTCGTACTCAGCTAGGCAAGTGTTCATTCCTTGTTAAGGTTGCTGGCTGGTTGAATGAGCTGACTGAAACCCTGCTAAATCTACCTAAGACTGGCCTGTTTGAGAGAGCACTACAGGTAACCATAATAGTTCAATGCAACTGTAACTGCTTATCAATATAACAGCGTCCCTCTAGCTGTCCACTTTGAACTGTGTGAGACTCTGACTCTACGGACGTGTGCCACTCCTATGCTTGTTTCACACTGTTTCTATTTACCTGCCTTATTGTAACATTGTTTCAACTGATCTAGCCTGCTATTATAATCTGTAGCTATGTAAAAACAGTGTATGTGTGTAAAACAGTGTAAATATCTGTTCTGATATACCCCTTGTAATTCCCCCAGGTTGCATCTGGAAACGAGCAGTCCCCACTCGGTATGCCTGCCTGGTTAATCTCTTAAATAAATAAATAAAAATGTCGTACTTGTTTGACTACATTCCACTGGAATTTGCTTTTTGTATTTATTGTGCTGCCCTGTAGCCTCTGTCGCGGACATGGAATATTTGTAAAAGAGCATGTATGCTCAAAGGTATTCAACAAATTCAGTAAATAAATAAATAAACAGTAAAACCAGTTCACACACTTATCCATGGCATGCTAGTGTTGATGAATGGAATACCTGCTACTGCACTTCTTTTTTTTACAATTTTTGGCCAGGAAAGACACTCTGAGCTGAGGCTTGCTTCCAGGTGCAGCCTGGGAGCAAAAGGAAGTTAAATTACTTGTTCATGGTCACATAATATGCCAGTGGTGACTGTAGGATTCAAACCCAGTTCTCCAGGTATGCAGCTCAGTGTTTTTAGCCACTACACTATACTGCCCCCAAAAAAAAGTTTTCAGGTTACAGTTAAGTAATGTTCATTTCAAATATTTCATGTACCCATATAACCAAAAGACGGTGTTTCTTGCTTACAGTAGTACTGGGCAAAATAAGAAAAACCCTTTGGCGAGATATTCAAAGGGTTGGCATGGCACAACAGTGTTGCACCATCGCAGCCACTGCAGTACCAGTGCGATATTCAAAGCAGGAATTGCGCCTGGCATAAATCCTGATGCGCCGGAGCACATCAGTAATGTATGCAGGCGCAGGTAGGGGGGCGTGCCCATGCATACTCTGCACAGCCCAATATTCAGCCCGGGATGTGTGGTGCCATGCATGCGCAACCCCTACCTGCGCCAGCACAAAGTTAGGCAAAAAAAAAGGGAGAACGGCCAGCCACCCACAGGTGAGCTGCCGCATTGCAGGGCGCAACACGGCAGCTGCCATCTGTGGGTGGCCACCCGAGCTCCAGCTGCACCTCCGTGGTGGCGCCCCCCATGCCCAATCATGGGCATTAGTAAAATACAGAAAATGTCCTACATCCCTGGTGGTCCAGTGGACCTCTGCCCGCCCAATCGCAGGCTAAGTAAACAAAAGAAACCTATATCCTTGGTGGTCCAGTGGACCGCTGACTGCCCGATCGTGGGCTGAATTAAATAAAAGTAACCTCTATCCCTGGTGGTCCAGTGGACTGCTGTCTGCCCGATCGTGGGCTGAATTTTAAGAAAGTAACCTCTATCCCTGGTGGTCACATATCTGGAATGTGTAGTACGGTATGGGCTGCACGCCCATTGGCTCACGCTGTGGACCAATGGGTGTACAGCCTTACCGACAATGTCAGTCGGCAGGTGGTGGGGCGGCAGCAGGTGGGGTGCTGCCACCCACCGCTGACCGGGGAGCGGGGCAGTGGGGATCAGTGGGCGGGTGGGGAGGGGGGTCCACTGGACCACCAGGGATAATAGGTTTCTGTTTTTACTTCAGCCACGATCAAGCAGACAGGTCCACTGGACCACCAAGGATAGAGGATAAATCATTTCTTTTACTTAGCCTGTGATCGGGCGGGCAGCGGTCCACTGGACCACCAGGGATATAGGATTTCTTTTTCATTTCACCTAAGCCCGCAATCCGGCTGTGGGGCACATTGCCGCGCTGCAGGGGGGCATCGGTCCCCGACGGCTGCTGCCTGGCAGGGCGCCAGGCACAAGTCATCGGGGATCAGCGCACCTGCATGCAAATGGGGCCATAATGAACTGCAAATGGTCCCATTTGCACCTTGCATACATTATGGCTCCATTTGCATGTCAACTTTTGAATATCGCGGTTGTTGCACCTTGCACAATGGAACTTGCGTTAGCGCACCCCCATGCTCCACTCTGGCCACTGGTGCTGGTGTAGTGCCATTGCACCATGCACACTGCGGGTGGCCAGGGCGCGATATTCAACGATGCTGTGCCATGGAGCAGCTCCGTTGAATATCGCCCAGTCCACACCCCTGCGCAGCCATGTTGAGCTGCGCCCAGGCTTGCGCCACAGCCTGGTGCAGTTTGAATATCTGGACCTTTGCGTATACCTTTCTCAAAACTGCATCACTGCTGTGCAATTTTGTGCAATTTTTAGAATGAGAACAATGTGTTTTAAATAGTCAATCTGGGTTAAAATTGTGCCTTTTTGAAAAATCACATTTTTAAAAATGTGCAGTTTGAAAACAAATGCCACTACTTTTTGAAATTGTTCATATTTAAGAACTTATATTTTAAAAATGCCTAATTTTGGGACAAATGGTGCTATTTTAATAAAAAAAGCATTGGCCCAGTTATAACAGATTTTTTGTGCAATTTCATGAAAATTGTGTGAATGATAATATTCAATTTTGTGCAATTTCACAAGCATAGTAAAGTTTTGGCCAGCACTAGCTATTAGTTCCTTAATGATTTTCAATGACAAGAGTGCAGTGTGTGTATTTATGGAGCTCATACAAACAGAAGAGAGACAGAAATAAGTGCCTTAGCTGGGACTTGAACCCAGGCCACCTGGAATACCGTGCTTATTTCTTTCCCTCTTCTGCTTGTATCAGTTCCAAAACTAGAAGTTCTAAGTGCAATTGGCATACTCCACATACTCCGTTTCACAAAGAGGGGTGTCTTTAATTTTAAAGCACACTAAAATGTTTTAACTTTAAATATAACTTGAACTGACTGTTGACAAGGTTTACAACAAATTTATATAGAGAGTTTCTGTGTCTCATACGAGTGTCTTCTCCTGTCCTTTGGTGGCAGAACTGTGAAATGGTTTTGTACAGTTCTCACTCAATTGGGCACTCATAAGAGGCAGAGTACTGCACATATTATGCAAATATTGAAAGAATTTGAGAGATATAGTGGGAAAACATTGATCCAGAGGCATAAACTATTAAATAACAATGGTTATATTGCCCGAAGGTGAAGGCTGAGGTCAATATGAAAAATTGGAAGTCAATAGTTAAGCACAAGGAGTTAATTTTTTCTCTCTAAATCCTGAAAAAATATTCAGTCAATATCTGTATTAACTTTCTTTCACTAAATTCACCTTCCAGTGCACACTCACAGGAGTCTTATGCCCCCCCCCCCCAAGAGGCTGCCAAAATTAATTTAAAAAGGCAGTCAGGTTCCATTATTTTTTATGTTTCCATGCAGTTGCACAAAAAACACCTTGGGACAGTACCACATTTGAGAGGTGTGTCAGGGACAAGTCTTATGCAGAGCATTGTACAGTGGGCTCGACCCTGACACATCAATGACCACTGAAGCCGAGTGTGGCGGCCATCGGGATTTCACAGCGGGGAGTCGGCCGCACTTGAGAGAAATGAACTGCACCAATGAGAGAGTGTGCCTCATTCCTCTCATTTGCGTAGCCAGCATTGCAACTCTGCAGACCCTCCTGCTCCCTCACACTGCTGCAGTCTGGTCCACTCCACGTTCTCCATTCCCCCACCGGCCCAGCATTTTTCATTAAACCCTCCCACTGTTGCTGTTCTCCCCACTCCTGTCCCAGCCCCGGTCATCTAATCAAACCCTCCCACTCCTTCCCACTGTGTGCTGTCCACCCTGCACCCTCCATTCTGTGTTCCCGTGACAACATCAGGGTGCCCAATCCCTGTGTCTGCATCATGTATCCCCCCAACTCATGTGGCACACTGGGGTGGACTCCCAATTTTTTTTTTTTTGTACCTGTGTAACCCCTAGATGGCGCTATCCCAGGGGCTACTACCCCTGCCTGATTTGCCACTAACAGGTTGAGGGGCCTGGATCCAATGGCGGGTGCCTCCACCCAGAGGTCAGGGTTTGCAATAGTTAAACTAACTTGGTCACAGCCCTCTGGGACACTGCAACCACCTTTCTTCCCACTAGTGGCCCACACAATATATCAGAATTACCTTCACAGTATACACTTACCCCAGGTCTGGTTCCGCACTGGGACCTCCTGTGAAATGACATACAGTGCAACAATCACAGTACAGTACTTTAACATAGACAAATACCTCAGGCAGTATAACTTTGCTGAAACAAGCAGCTCTGATTTATTTAGGGGATATAACAAGGACAGGGGAAATCAGGTTAATTAGCTTATCACTCTAATAATTCATTTATGGCTCTGTGCACAGGCCTATCCCTATCAGTTACTGTCCCTGGGTACCCAAGCCCTAGTGGCTAGTCCAAACCGTGGCAGCTGGTAGGGCCCTTTCACACAGAGAAAGGAGAATTAAACAGTCAGCAGTACAGTAATTCCATTTGGATTTAATGTGGCAATTCAACAGGAGCGACCTCTGAATTAGTACTCACGACCTCCAAATAAGATAGGGTCCTTCAATGTCAGCAGGGCTCACTTGAGGTACACAAACCTCTTCACACATCCATATAAAGAAAGCACTATACCAGGCAGGCTGCATCTGTATCCCGATCGCAATTACTGCACAATACCCGGGAGAACACACAGCAGATTCAGTTCCTGACAGACCGAGTGCAATTTTCAGCAATTCCTCCAGTCTTCTACAGGGTGAGCCTGGTTTCTACTCTTCAGAGATCCTTTGATTCTTTTCACAGGACGGATTCAGTCCTAACAAGCTGTTACACAAGCTGCAGACCGGAACTCTGGGCCTTACACACGTTTTTTGACTAAAACTACACACTGAAAAAGCACAGGGCTCCTTCCTTCTTCACTGCCAAAAGCTCAACTGAAACTCCAACTGACAAAACCGGCACTTCCTTTGAGTTCCTCCCAGTTCTTGACTGGATTGGCTGTCACTCACAATAGACTGCTGCTGTTGGTCCACAAAGGCACTGAAGTCTAAACTACATCTCCCAGAGTCACTGCCCATACAATCCTCTTGTGGCTGGCTCAGATTATGAGTCCAAGTTCTGATTCGTCCAAGGCACCATTTTAGAGCTAGCTTACCCCACACTGATTGGTCCAGTTCAGCAGTTCAAAACTAGAATGGGAACTAGCAGACACAGTTCTGACTGCAAAGAAAGCAGGTTAGACAAACTGTAATTTCATTATTACTCTAAATAATTTCTGGCAAACAATTACATCTTTCAGATAGGTTCCCTTTGCACTCCTAGTGACTGCAAAAATGAAGTGAATTAGCAGCAGCTTGAGTGGTACTCAATCAAAGAAACACACAGTCCCCATACAAACTAATTATGTCTGCAAGCAGACAGCTCTTAAAGAGACAGTACCAGAGGTTCTAAAAACACTCACAGATAAATGGCTTAAATGCCAAACACCATTCAGGCTCGAGCATTCAAGCAAGCTCCTGGAAGTCTTTTGAGACCCCCATTTGCAGGGGGTTACACCCTTCCTGGCCTGGGAAGCTTGGCGTCGCGTCAAGCAAGTACCCCATAAGTTTCAACTGCAACCATATACATTTGCATTAGGCTCGCACATGTAATCATCAGTCAATATATCATTTTACCAAGAACACATTTCTGAAACATTGCAGTACGTCACTCGTTACACAGTATTACATACACATTGTACCATAACTCAAGTTATTACCTCTTGTACATGAAACCTGAAGAGAGGGGCCCTTCCTATCAGTTACCTTGGGGCTGGATGGGGCAAGGGCACCATATAGAGGGCAACACAAGTAACTTGAGTTAGCACTGATGCTCAGTTTGGGCAATGAGCCTGGGGACACATACACTTTTATGGACAACATTGAGAGGCAAGTCCACAGGCCTCCCAAGTGAATCATAACTGAGGTGCACCACAGGCTTTACAGCTCGACCAGTCTTTCTAGGGGAACTGTTATAGTCTCTGCACTCTGAGCCTCATTTTCAGCATTGTCCTCACTTGTCAGGGGAGTCTCCATGGGGTAGAGAGGCTAGAACTTGGGGCACTTTCAGCTCCAGGAGTTACAGTTTCTGAGTCCACAACATTTGGCTCGCATGGAGAGCTTTTGGACACTGGCAGTGGACTGTCAGGGCACTCAAAATACTCTTCTTGTTCGGGTGTATCACCAGTCTGTCCCAGTCCATCATTTTCCTCCCCTGAAAGCTCAAACAGTTCTACCATACACAATGATTCCATTTCATCTGACTTGATGCTTTGCACTTCACTTTCTGGGAGCATTGGCTCCAGGGACGATGCTGGGGGCTTAGACAGTCCAGAAGGCCCATCTTCGTCTCCAATATTGACTAGGGGATTGCCCCGAAACAATTGACTCAGCTCGTAAGAAGCGTAGTATTCAAAGTCACACTCACTTTCTTCTGATATGGACTGACAGTCGTGCTCAACTGGGACTTGTGGAAGGGAACACTTTAATTCAGCTTCTGTAGGTGCAGACTTTCTTGATCTTTTCTTAGCAGCAGCTCTAGTCACTGGTCCAGAGGGGCATCTTCTGGGGGCTCAGACTCAATCAAGATTTGTCCAATGGGCAGTAAATGATTTCTATGCATTGTTTTTACATCTTTTGAATTATTCTCAGGCCTTACTTTGTACACTGGCAGATCATCTAGTTTGCCCACTACAATGTGAGGGAGATGGTGCCATCTGTCAGCAATCTTGTGCTTGCCATGCAGTCCCAGATTTCTTAGATACCGATCTCCCTCCTGGAGTTCCTGTGCTTTCACCTTTTATCATACCTTTCTTTGTTGGCCAGATTTCTTTTGGCAGCCATGGTTTGAGCCAGTTAGTACGCATGAGTTAGCTGGGCCTTTAACTTTTGCACATACTGTAAATAGTTGTCAGCTTGAACCCCATCAGGAGAGACCCCAAAACACACATCTACTGGTAGTCGAGCTTCTTCCAAACATTAGGCGATAGGGGAGAATCCAGTGGCATCACTTTTGTGCAGTTATAAGCATGTACCAGGGTGCTAATTTGTTGGCTCCATCTAGGCTTGTCCTTTGGGTGCAGGTGCCTAGCATATCTAGCAAAGTGCGGTTGAAACGTTCAGGCTGTGGGTCTCCTGGGGGTGGTAAGGAGTGGTTCTGGATCTGCACTCCACAGAGAAAGCATCCTTTGATCAGACGACTCTCAAAGTCTCTCCCTTGATCAGAATGGATTCTTTGTGGAGCCCCATAGTGAACAAAAAGTTTTCTACAAGTACTTTGGCCACAGTGGATGCTTTCTGGTCTTTGGTGGGAAAGCTTGGGCATATCTATGAAATGGTCAGTGACCACCAGCACATTACTGATATTTCTTTGATCTGACTCAAACTCAGAAAATCAATACAGACCAGCTCCATGGGTGCACTGGTGGTGATGTTAACAAGGGGCAGCCCTCTGGGGCAAAAGCTTTCCTCTGTAAGCAGCGACTACAAGTTTGAATGTGTTGCTCCACATCAGCCCCCATCTTAGGCCAATAGAATCTGGATCTCACCAAGTCAAGTGTTCTGTCTATACCAAGGTGCCCATGGTTGTGCAAGGACCTCAGTACTGAGTCTCGAAGGCAGTGGGCAGCACTAGTTGTTGTTTGTCTACTTGTCCCCTCTGTCTACTGTTTCTCTGTATAACAGTTTATTGATCAGTTTCAACTTAGGACCTTCTTTGTATAACAGTGCAGTTCTCAAATCAGTGGAGCGTAATTTGGACACATCTTTTCCTGCATAGAGGGCTTCTAAAGCTGCTTTGATCATGGGATCGGAGTTGAGCCCACGAATACTGTCATTGTCCAGCTGAGGCAGTGCACCAATGTCTATTGCAGAAAAGTGGCAATAAGCAGCAGGTATGCAATTCTCAGAGCTCCCAAGCAATCCACCATGCAGTCCACTGCGTCCGTGGACATTGTTCCTCCCTGTCAAACTTCCGGCAGAGTGCCCGAATGTCAGGTTCTGCCAATCGGACCCAATCATTCTGGGGAACAGGCCTCCGGGAGAGAGCATCAGCATCTATGTGGTTCAGACCTGCTCGGTATTCGAGAGCATAGTCAAATGTAGATAATGCAGAAAGCCACCTATGGCCAGTGGCATCCAACTTAGCTGAGGTCTGCACATAGGTCAAAGGATTATTGTCAGTTTTTACTAGTATTTTAGCCCCATACAAGTACTCATGGAATTGGTGAACAATAGCCCACTTCAAAGCTAGGAACTCTAACTTATGTAGGATAGTTATTTTCGGATGGGGTCAGGCTTCTACTGGCAAAGGCCACTGGTCTCAGGCCATTCTCGTGCTTTGGTACAACACAGCCCCAACCCTTGCAAGCTAGCATCAGTGTGCAGGCGTAGGTTTTCTTGGATCGGCATAGGCCAGCACTGGAGCATGGGTAAGTTGATATATGATCTCATGAAAAGCAGTCTCACAATCCGAGTCCAGCGGTCCCCAAATACTTCACTCGGATGAAAATACACTCTTTCAGTCTTGAGGGACGCTGACTTTGGTATTTTTGTGGGTTGGGGATACCCTTGAGTAAGTTAAGTAAAGGCGGATCACTCTTGAATAGTCCTTGATGAAGCACGATAATAACCACAGAATCCCAGGAATCTTTGCAGTTCTTTTAGATTTTTGGGCTGTGGCCAGTGGTCAAGGCCTCAACTTTACTTGGGTCGGTCTCTATTCCTCGGTGGATACTATGTGTCCCACATACTTTACTGATGTTTGAAAGAATTGACACTTATCAATGGACAGTTTAAGGCCAAAGTCCTCCAGTCGGTCCAATACCTTAAATAATCTGCTCTCATGTTCCTCCAGTGAGCTGCCAAACACAATAACATCATCTAGGTATACCAGGCACTCTAGTAAGTTCATGTCCCCACTGCACGCTCCATCAATCGTTGAAAAGTGGCTGGGGACCTGAAATCCTTGAGGCATCCTCATGAATTCATAGTAGCCAGGACAGATAAAGGCCGTCTTCTCATGGTCCTCTGGGCCATCGGGATCTGGTAGTACCCACTCGCGGAGATCCAGCACAGAGAACCACTTGCTCCCGTTTAGGCAGTCCAAAGCATCCTGAATGCGGGGCATTGTGTACTGATCAGGGATAGTCCGCGGTTTAAGGTGCGATAATCCACACACATCCTTACTGTTCCATTCTTTTCCTCACTACCACAATGGGGAAGCATAAGGCTTCTGGATTCTTGTATTACACCAGCAGCTAACATCTCTTGCAGATGCCGCCTCACATCATCTATGTCAGCAGGTGCCAGGCTCGAGACCCTCACGAAATGGTCTTTCGTCATGCAGCCGGATATTGTGCTCAGCTCCTTGCACGCATCCTACATCCCATTCCTTTAAAGAAAACACCTGGTCTCTCTGGGCAAGCTTCTCACTGATCCTCACTTTCCATTCAGCTGGCGGGGAGTCGCAAATCAAACAAGTCAGGCGTTACTCTGTCATTCTTCCTTGAACTCTTGCTGCTGGGTAGCACTGCAGTGTCTGCACAATGCACATTAGCCAGGATGCAACCTCTGTTTACTCGAATGTCTCTTCAGACACATTATGAACTTGGACCATTACCCTTCTGGCATAAGCATGGGCTCTAGCGGGCAAAATACTAGGCTTGACCAGCAGTCCCTCTGGCAATTTTCCATCCTGTGCATCCAACATTAATATTTTATTCTTAACATCCTTTCTGATACGGACCTCTCCCTGTAAGGTACACTGGGCATTTGGGCCAGGATCAGAGACTCAGGATCCTTCTTCCATACAATTCCGACCGGTTCCTCTGGTTCTGTTTTTTCAGCATCTCTGTGCCTCATAGGCCTTCTTAATTAAAGCCGAACTCTTAAAGCTCTACTAGTCTTTGACCCTGTTTTTCATAACACAACTGTGCTAGCCTTCCTAACATATGAGCATTTGTTCCAATCAACAAAGGGACACCATCATACAGTCCAGTGGGGACACACTAAGGCTAGGGTCTCTACTTGTTCGGCCACTCCAGCCACGGAGGTGGGGAAAGACAGCCAAATTCGGATATACCGGAATAGGGGTAGTCTTCACTTAACCCCATACATGCAGTCCTTCTAATGGTTTTAAGGGTACGTCTGACAAATGCTTCTGATACCAATCCTGGAACATAATTGTCATTGGGAGCCACTGTCTCAATACAGCTCTTGTAGACACTCCATTCACCTTTACAGTGGTCTCCATGGAGGGACCCACTATTCTGGACCAGTCTGGAGAGGTGGTAGTGGGGCCTGGGCAACTGACCTTGCCACAAAGGACGTGAATTAGCATTTTTGGTGCCCTCACTGGGATCATGTCGTGCACCTCTTAACCACTGATTTCTTCTCCAAGCTCTCTTTGTAGCCTATATGCAACTTTGTCAGTGTCTTTTGGGACTGGCATTCCTTTTCATGTGCCCATCTTTCCCACAATTATAGCAAAACATACTTTCTGGAGTTTGAGCTGGCGGCGCCACACTGGGAGCCAGGGCGGGGTTTTACTAACTGGAAACCTGGGTGCCATCTCTGTCTGCGGCGTGATAAGCATTTGGTGACATCTCGTCAGTTTCTCCACTTCCATGGTCAAGGAATTGAGTTTGAGCTGTTATCAGCAGGAGATACATGGTGGGTACCCCCACCCCATAGCAGATGCAGTCGGATATAGGTCAGGGCCTGTACTTGCAGGCGTGGCCTTCATAAAGGGACTGTTTTTGAATTCCCGGATCTCTCTCAACAGTTCGCCCCATTGTGGCATATCTTTTTCCTTGTCAGAGCACTCATTGACTGTCAACCTCTGCCCCTGAACTTCACTTGATGGGTCACCCTCAGTCACTCGGGTCATAGCCACAGCTGTTGGTGCAGGTACCTCCAGGGTTGCCTTTTCTCAACTCCTCAATTTCTCTCATTAACTCATCATAGGGAGGTGGGGATTCCAGTGACTTGCCAGGCGTAACTGAAGCAACAGCAGTTCTGAGAAGGGGGCAGACTTAAGGATTCTGTCCAGTCTGGTTCGGTCCAGTTCAATCGCTGGCAAACTACCCTTTCTGAGGCATTCTTGCAACAATTTTTCCAGCCGAGAGACATACACAGACAACAACTCCCCTTGGTACTGTTGTGCATTTCTTACTCTCCACCATAGGTCCTCATCAGAATCTGGGCTCCCATACACATTCTCCAAGGCCTCAAGATAGGCCTGTGTAGTTGCTTCAGGGTTACTGGCCCGTTTAGCACGGATGGTAGCCAGGGCAGGACCTCGGAGGCTCTCACTAACCCTCTTTAGCTTGCTCCTTCCGAGCATTGCCATTCTAGCACTTGGGGGCAACATAGTCTATCCAGGTCTCCCAGTCATCCTCCCTTTGGGGTGGGAGGGTGCCAGAGAAGATCCTCAACCTTCGGTAAGAGTCGGGACTAATGGCAGGTGCAGAAATAGGAGTCCATTGGTTCAGCCACCATTACGGGCACTGGAGCAGGAGAGGTGTTGGGGAGGAACACCCCAGGTGGCAAGAATAGTTTCTTCAAGTCCTCCACAGTTTTCCCTCTCCAGCAACCATTCAGCAAATTTCTCCTCAAAAGTTTCAGATAGTGGTGGGGCTGATTCCCCGGGTCTTACTGTCCTTAGTTATCACTCTCCAAGCAGTGAGGGCCCTCTGGGGTAATGGTCTGTGGCACTTTGGAGCTATCTATGGGATCCTTAAACTCTACTAGGGCCAGGAAAGTGTGGGTGAGCAGATTAGCATGCCGACCCACCACCACAGGGTTTTGTAAACCTTCCACCTTGGAAAGTACTCCTGCACAGTGTCCGTGTTGATACCCAGGGGATGTCCAGGATAAGCATAGCATTTTGGGGTCGATCTCTCCCCAGTACACCACTCCACCAGCCGGTGCACAGCCACTTCTGTCGGGTACCCATTTTTTCTTAACAGTGGTTCTAGAATATGGCCTACTAGAGGACACACAATCCCAGCGGTGAGCCTCCAAGATGTAACCCCTAGATGGCGCTATCCCAGGGGCTACTACCCTGCCTGATTTGCCACTAACAGGTTGAGGGGCCTGGATCCAATGGCGGGTGCCTCCACCCAGAGGTCAGGGTTTGCAATAGTTAAACTAACTTGGTCACAGCCCTCTGGGACACTGCAACCCCCCTTTTTTTTTCCCACTAGTGGCCCACACAATATATCAGAATTACCTTCACAGTATACACTTACCCCCAGGTCTGGTTCCGGCACTGGGACCTCCTGTGAAATGACATACAGTGCAACAATCACAGTACAGTACTTTAACATAGACAAATACCTCAGGCAGTATAACTTTGCTGAAACAAGCAGCTCTGATTTATTTAGGGGGATATAACAAGGACAGGGAAATCAGGTTAATTAGCTTATCACTCTAATAATCTACCTATGGCTCTGTGCACAGGCCTATCCCTATCAGTTACTGTCCCTGGGTACCCAAGCCCTAGTGGCTAGTCCAAACCGTGGCAGCTGGTAGGGGCCCTTTCACACAGAGAAAGGAGAATTAAACAGTCAGCAGTACAGTAATTCCATTTGGATTTAATGTGGCAATTCAACAGGGGCGACCCTGAATTAGTACTCACGACCTCCAAATAAGATAGGGTCCTTCAATGTCAGCAGGGCTCACTTGAGGTACACAAACCTCTTCACACATCCATATAAAAGAAAGCACTATACCAGGCAGGCTGCATCTGTATCCCGATCGCAATACTGCACAATACCCGGAGAACACACAGCAGATTCAGTTCCTGACAGACCGAGTGCAATTTTCAGCAATTCCTCCAGTCTTCTACAGGGTGAGCCTGGTTTCTACTCTTCAGAGATCCTTTGATTCTTTTCACAGGACGGATTCAGTCCTAACAAGCTGTTACACAAGCTGCAGACCGGAACTCTGGGCCTTACACACGTTTTTTGACTAAAAACTACACACTGAAAAAGCACAGGGCTCCTTCCTTCTTCACTGCCAAAAGCTCAACTGAAACTCCAACTGACAAAACCGGGCACTTCCTTTGAGTTCCTCCCAGTTCTTGACTGGATTGGCTGTCACTCACAATAGACTGCTGCTGTTGGTCCACAAAGGCACTGAAGTCTAAACTACATCTCCCAGAGTCACTGCCCATACAATCCTCTTGTGGCTGGCTCCAGATTATGAGTCCAAGTTCTGATTCGTCCAAGGCACCATTTTAGGAGCTAGCTACCCCACACTGATTGGTCCAGTTCAGCAGTTCAAAACTAGAATGGGGAACTAGCAGACACAGTTCTGACTGCAAAGAAAGCAGGTTAGACAAACTGTAATTTCATTATTACTCTAAATAATTTCTGGCAAACAATTACATCTTTCAGATAGGTTCCCTTTGCACTCCTAGTGACTGCAAAAATGAAGTGAATTGGCAGCAGCTTGAGTGGTACTCAATCAAAGAAACACACAGTCCCCCATACAAACTAATTATGTCTGCAAGCAGACAGCTCTTAAAGAGACAGTACCAGAGGTTCTAAAAACACTCACAGATAAATGGCTTAAACGCCAAACACCATTCAGGCTCGGAGCATTCAAGCAAGCTCCTGGAAGTCTTTTGAGAACCCCCATTTGCAGGGGGGTTACACCTGTAAATAAAGAAAACCATCCTCTGACCTCTTTTTAATTTTAACCTGTTAAAAAGAAAACAGTCCTCGTCTGCCTCCCCAGTCCCCTCCCCACCATCCCACTCAGCACCCACCCCTCCTTACCCCATACTTACCTCTGAAGGTCAGCTGTCATCTTCTGAGGACCGGGACATGTCTGCACTCTTCATAGATGACCGGCAAACTGAAGAATCAAAGGTAAGTGCAGTATAATGGCAGTCAATGGTGTTTACAACTTAGGTAGATATCGTAACCATTTGTCAAAATTTTGGGCCCACATTTTCAACATGGGGTTCTTGAGACCCTACCCAGTGAACATTGTCACTGTCATTTTGTTACTCAGTCCCGAAAGGTTATTTCATGGTCACTGCGTGGAACCACCTTCTGGGACGAATTAATGAAACAACAGTGCCACTATTCATGAGGTGGGATCTCAAAAAGTTCCTGTTGCAAATTTGGTGAAAATATTCCAAAAAATGACTGCGTTAGAAGTGTGCATTCCACAGTTTCTAGGCACGCTCCTAACTTCGCCAGTTTTTAATATTTTCGCTCCAGTTTTCAACATTGCCTTTTTTCACACCTCCTTATAAACAGTACAGCTGTCATTTTTCACATCCTGCCCAAAATGTGTTTTCACACCTGTGGCGCCGAATGGCGTGGTCACTCTGCAAAATCACCTTTCGGGATGAGTGAACAAAATGACAGTGGCACTCTTCAGGATGTGGGGTCCCACTGGCCCGGTGGCACTGAGGGTTGAGGCACTGGACGTCACACCTCATGCCATGCCGGAGACCCAGGTTTGGGAATGGACTCTGGCCACCGGGGGCTGGCAGGGAGAAGGAAGGACTGAGCATCCTATGACAGCTCTCCTTCCTTCGGGGTGGGTGAGGGATGTGTGCCACACTGCAGTGACACCCAGCAGAGGCTGGGTGTTCAACAGGCTGCGGGCATTAACATTGGGGGCAGAGCCAGCGGACGTCTGCATGTTAGTGCACTGACGTCACTGCATGTCCGGCTCTTCAATGGGGCAGAAACAAGAAAACTCAAGGGTGTCTCCTCCTCTATGAAGCTCTCCCTGAGCTTCAATTAGCCTCTGTAGCTGGATCCCCCAACCAGATATTGGTTCCATGGGCTGGATAGGGGACCAGTTCTGTGGCCCCGCCCTCCGGGAGGAAAGCTGGGGGTGACCGGGGGATCACGGCAGAGACAGATGGTGGAGGCTCGGGGGCTGTGACTAGAGCACATACTTAGAGGAGAACCCTACAAAAAAAAAAGGGGGGAGGTGGGGTCCCAAAAGGCCATGTTGAATACATGGTGAAACAACTCCCAAAAATGGTTGCGGTACACCTGGTCATTCAAATTTTCTATGCATGCATGTAACTTTGGTCATTTTCAATATTTTCACTCCAAATTTTCAATAAAGCCTTTTTATCATACCACCTCATGACCAGTACAGCTGTCATTTTTCACACCCTGCCCAGAATGTGTTTTCGCACATGTGGCATGGAGTGCTGTTTTCCCACAGATTTGAAAGTTTTTGCCTACAGGGTTCATGAGGTGCGGAAATAAGAAGGCTATGTTCAACATTTAGGGTCAAAATATGAAAAAATGACAAAGTTACACCCACTTGTTACAATTTCAGTACGCATGCTAGTAACTGAGGAAATGTCACATATTTGCGCCACGCATATTTTTTTAAAATTATTTGTACTCCTACTCCATGATGCTCTCTATCTGGAGGGAGCCCCAGCCCCACCCCTCGATTTCCACAAGCCAAAGCTGACCAACTACTCTCGGGGCTTATCTCTTCGGTGGGGTCAGTAGGGGGGCCCATTCCCACCAAGGCTGGATCCAGTACAGGGGTCAGTGCAGTGACTATTCTGGGGCGGGACCTGCAAGCTCCATCCTTCATCTGCCATGAGCTTTCTTCCTCCTGGTTTTTCCCCTTCAGGGGCAGAGTGTGCAAGGACACAGGCGACTGTGCCACACATTCTCCCGAGAGCGCACCCCATCAGGCGTGTGCCCCCCCGACACGATGTCTGCAGCATCAGTGTGCCAGCTCCCAGCCCCTGCAAGGGGCTAAGCATGCACGAACAACTGGTCACCCCTCTCTCCAGAAAAGGAGAGCTGTCCCTGGGATGCTCAATCCTTCCCCTCCCCTGCCGCCCCCCAGCGGCCTGCACTCAGTCTTGAACATGGGTCACCAGCATGGCGCAAGGTACGGCATCCAGCACCTCAACCTTCAGTGCCACCGGGCCAGTGATGCACCCCACATTTTATTTATTTATTTATTGAACAGTTTCACCAGGTAGGGCACACTGAGCAAAATGATGCTCATCTCCTGGTGTGACCGGGGAGGGGATACATGAGAGATAGCATATACATTATATACAGTTATACATAGGAGACCATTGTGCATGATACAGAGTGCACATATACATTTCATAGAGTTATACATAGGAGACCATGGTACATGATACAGCGTGTACAGGGAATACATAACATTGAGTTTACATTAGGGTCTTGGTACATTGCTTCATACAGGTTTACAGAGTGCAGATACATACGTGGGAGGTGGAATATCGTGCATAGAATACAGACAATAGAGTGATACTGAGAATTTGTACTGCTGGTGACAGGACTTGATGTCTATGGAGAGGTTGAGAGCTGGGTGGGTAGGAAAGCGCGGGAAATTAGAACGCACCCATAGCAGACAGACATAGTCAGAGGGATAAATGAGTTACTGGGGGCTGAGCAGAAGTGCTGGGGGGCAAGTACAGGGTTGGATGAGCCTATATGCCAGCATGAGATGAGAAAAGCTAGGGCCACTGGTCAGGCCGCATAAGGGGGGGGTCAAAGGGGGGATATGATGATGGGGGAGGTGGTCAGGAGCAGGAACAGCTTGTGGAGTAGTAGTTAAGTAGGGCAGAGGATATTGAATGTCTAGAGGAGGAGTGGCGGATTTGGGCTGGTTGGGTATTCCATTGCTTGGGGAAATGGTAGGATAAGGTTGATTGGCCTGCTGTGGCCCGCCGGAAAGGGATTGTTAATAGCTGGGAATCAGAAGACCTAAGAGCGTGGGAAGGGGTTGGTAGGGGGGAGAGGGTGGAGGTGAGGTAGGATGGGAGAGCACCGAGCCGGAAGTTGGACACAAATTTGATCCTGTGAATTAGCCAACGGTTGATTAGGGATGGGAGGGCAAGTGCGTGATAGAGCTCACAGTGGTGTGTAGGTGTGGGGGCAACTAGGGCAAATCGGCAGAAATCTTTGAAGAGTGGGTCCAGACTGGCTACGGTGGATTTGGGAGCCAAGCTGCAGACTATGTCGCAGCAGTCAAAGGAAGGTAGAATCATTTTCTGGATAATTTCGCATCTCACCAGGGGTGGGAGACAATTGTGATTCCTGTAGAGGGCGCCAAGCTTGGGGCATAGCTTTTTCTGAATAGCGTCCACATGGGTGGAGAAGGACAGGTGATGGTAGAGCCAGACTCCAAGGTACCTAAAAGAGGGCACATCCTCTAGAATTGTTCCATTAAGGGAGTGGAAAATTGATTGTGAGGTGAGTCTGGATAGTCTCTGCCTAGAGCCAAAAGTCATGGAGACTGTCTTTTTTGCATTGAGGGAGAGTTGGTGGGAGTTAAACCAGAGCTGTACTTTGTTGAAATCAGCCCAGAGAGTGGAAATGACTTCTTCTTGGGTCCAGCCGGAGGTGAAGAGGACAGTGTCATCCTCATACACGTGTATAGCGGTAGCAGAGCAGGTTTTAGGCAGGTCATTTAGTAGGACGGAAGAGAAGGGGGCCAAGAACAGAGCCCTGTGGGACGCCAGTGAGGATAGGGAGTGGAGACGAGATGGAGTCCTCTATTTTTACTGACTAGGTTCTACCTTCCAGGTAGGCTCTGAACCAGTTAGTGGCTGATGTGGATAATCCAGCAGCGGATAGGCAAGTTAGTAATAGAGGGTGGGATACTGTGTCAAAAGCTTTAGCTAAGTCGATGAAAATGGCTGAAATAATTTGGCCTTTGTCCATCCCTGTAAGGATGGAATCTGTGAACCTTAGCAGGGAGGTGGCGGTAGAGTGTTTTTTTCTAAAGCCTGCCTGGAAAGGCGTGAGGAAGTGTGACTCAGAGAGGAAGTGAGAGATCTGAGAGAGTACTAGGTGCTCCTGCAGCTTCGCTAGGGCAGGGAGCAGGGAGATGGGGCGGTAATTTGATGTGGTGGTAGGGTCACCTCCTTTTGGTAGAGGGATAACAGTGGCATGCTTCCACACCTTGGGAATTGATTCAGTGGCAAATGAAAGGTTTAGGAATGTGGCAAGGGGAGATGCAATGGCGTGAGCAGATAGGAAGAGAAGTTTGGTATCTAACCCATCCAGTGAGTTACCCTTTTCGGGGTTCAGGGAGAGTAGGGCATCTAAAGTATCGGCGGGTGCAAGGTGTTTAAAAGTGAAGTAATTTGGTCCCAGCGGTTTAAGGGTTTCAGACTGAGAGGGTGAGGTTATTTTTGGGAGATAGGCAAGTAGGGTTGTGGCACAGGTGGTGAAGTAGGTGTTGAATTCGGAGGCGACCCTGAGGGGTTCTGTGATGAGAGTCCCTTGTGTGAGTAGGTGAGGGGTGGGAATTGAGGATGGAGGGGAAAAAAGGTAGTTGATAACTTTCCAGAATTTAGAGGGTCTACCGAGGTTGGTGTTTAAGGTATTATTAAAGTATTCGGCCTTGGCTAAGTGGGCAGCCTTGGTACATTTGTTATGGAGTGCGCAGTAGGAGATATTGTCACTAGAGAGATTTGTATAAACACCATGCCTTGTCCCTGGCATTCTGGCACGCAATTAGTTCCGGGGAGATCCAGGGGAGATGGGCTCCCCGGACTCTAACTCGACGCAGGGGGGCATGTTTGTCCCAGACACTGAGAAAGGTATTCCGGAAGAGTCCAAAGGCTTCATCTATATCATTACTAGTAAGGAGGGAGTCCCGACTAGAGTGGGCTAGGTCATCCAGGAGAGGGGCGAGGTTTAGGGATTTGTATACCTTTGTAGTAGAATATTTGGGGGGGATTTTGGTCAATGGATTTTGCAGACTATGTAGGTGATGTGGTGGTCGCTTATCGAGTCAGGAAGTAGGCCGGTACTGATGACCCAGTGGGGGTGAGAGGTGAGGGCCCAGTCAAGTAGGGAGTGATTGTTAGTCTTAGGGTTTGAGCGTGTGAGTTCGGAGGTGGTTTGAGCTAGATTGAGGGTAGTAATCTCAGCGCGAGCTTTGTTGAACACAGGGGATGACCAGTTGTGATTTAGGTCACCCATGATATACAGCTCACCCGCAAGGGTTAAGGAGGCTAGGTGGGTTAGGAGGTCAGTGACTGTCGCGGCTGGGGTACCAGGGTGGCAGTAGATACCAGCCACATAAATAGGGAGGGAGAAGGGCAGGGCCAGTTTTAGCATGAGTAGTTCATAGGCTTTGGGCTTAGATTTTGTGAGCGTGATCGAAAAGTGCAGGTCAGATTTGGTATAGATAGCCACTCCGCCTCCACAGGAGAGTCTGTCTTGCCGAGTGATATTAAAACTTGGAATGGCAATGGTTGGGTCTGGAAGGTTAGGGTTTAGACAGGATGATAATATTGGGGATGTGCTGTGCAGCTAAGACTTGGAGGAGATCAAGCTTAGGAGCTAAGCTATGAATGTTCAGGTGGAGTATGCGTAGCCCCCGGGAGAGGGAGCTGGACAGGTTATTTGTGGAGGCCTTGACAGAGGGGAGAGGCATTGAGGTTGAGGGCGCTAGGCGGGGGTTTGGGTGTATGTCCCCTGCGGCATGGAGCAGTAAGGTAATAATTAACTGGTGAGAAAGGATGTGCAAACATTTTGATTTGGGAGAGTGCCTTCTAGTAGGTGGATTGGGATACCCTGCATTTGAAGCGTGGAGGGTAATTTGGTGGATGGACGATAATGAGCAGGACAGGGTGAAAAGCGAGGGGGGGGCTCATTGGAAAGTAGGTCCAAGTGGTGACTGGAAGGGGTGAGGTGGCAGTGAGGGGGACGTGGGTAGGGAGAGTAAGTTTGATCGATAGAGGGGGAGGGGTGAGGTAGCAGGTTAGAGGAGGAATTAAAGTGGACGCGTAGGATAGGAAGGAGATGATGAGGAGTAGGTTCCTTGAATTCTGTGTCATGGTTGAAGGAGAGCAGGGGGCACTAAATGAAACCAGATATGCGTTGGGGGGAGACGGGCGGTTGTTTGCAGCTGACAGGAGGGCGATAGTTGCGGGGAGGAAGCTAGGAGCCAATAATGGTATAGTAAGTATAAGGGGTGGGGCAAGGACTGTATTTAATAGGAAGCCTGGGAGGCAGTGCTGGGGGCCGGAGAAAAAGCAGGCTGGCTGTGTGCTTTGTTAGCCTCGGGTAGCGACCGCTAAGGCAATTCAGTTGCAGGGCTTCAGAAAGCCGTACGGCAACATAGATACCTTGGTCAAAAGGCACACTAATCGGGAGCTTATGGCTACCCGTCGGGCCAATCAGGAGTCACCTAGGTGGCAGGTCAACCAATGGGAGAGCCGCTGGAAGCTGGGCATCTCTGGGAGTTTTGGCGGCAGTATCTGGGAGGCTTGGCCGGGCACTGGGACCAGAAGGGTGGCTTGAGGTCGTCCATGGGCCTGGCGGCAGCAGCTGGAGATGCCACTGGAGTCGGGAGGCACCGCTCAGGGAGCGGTGGCAGTCTGAGAGGAAAAAGGGAGAACAGCATTAGATAAAGGCAGATTAAGTTGGAGCTATAGTTAGGCAGGGGACAGACAGGAGCTTGAGGAGTGGGTGGAGGTGCGATTCTAAACAAAAGGAAAAATTAGCAATTGAGGTAGGAGTGGGAGGGGATTTAGAGAGACAGAGGCAGGGTGATTAAGAGGAGTTAGAGAATTTAAAAGTGGGGGGAGGGGGCTGACTGCCAAGAGTTAGCTTAGTGCAGAAGTTAGGGGGAAAAAAGAAAAAAAAACAGCAGGGGGGTCAGGGAAAATTCGCCGGTTCAGTGAGATTTAGAGAAATACTGAAAGGCAGGCTCCCATAGACCATGGGAGGTGAGAAAAAAAGCAGCAGAGAATACAAGCAGCAAAAACAGGAATGTAATCACTTAGTTAGAGCAATAAGTTTAAAAACAGGCAGTATAATTACAACCAACACATAAATAACAAGGTTACAGCACTTTTAAGCCTGAAGTAGTGTGTCAGTAATTGACTACATAGATCAAAATAAAATGTTATAGAATTAAACCCTAAAATCATGCATTAGACTGAAAAAGCAGGCTGGCTGTGTGCTTTGTTAGCCTCGGGTAGCGACCACTAAGGCAATTCAGTTGTAGGGCTTCAGAAAGCCGTAGAGCAGCTTAGATACCTCGGTCAAAAGGAGCACCAGTCAGGAGCTTAGGGCTACCTGCCGGGCCAGTCAGGAGTCACCTAGGCAGCAGGCTGAACAATGGGAGAGCCGTTGGAAGCTGGGCGTCTCCGGGAGTTTTGGCAGCAGTACCCGGGAGGCTTGGCCGGGTGCTGGGACCAGGAGGGTGGCTTGAGGTAGTCCAAGGGATCGGCGGCAGCGGCTGGAGATGCCGCTGGAGTCGGAAGGCACCATTTGGGGCACGGTGGCAGTCTGGGAGGCTTGGCTGGGTGCTGGGACCAGGAGGGCAGCTTGAGGTCATCCGAGGGGTCAACGGCAGCGGCTGGTGATGCTGCCAGAGTCGGGAGGTGCCGCTCGGGGCGCGGTGGCAGTCTACGAGGAAAGATGGAGAACAGCGTTAGCCTTCTTATTACCTGAGCTTCTGTATTCAAATCCTGTCCTAAATATGACAGCTTTTCAAAACATAGTTCAGGCAGGCTTTTCCTCCCACCAGAAAAAGTAATGCCCACTTGCTGCAATTTTGGTATGCATGCTAGTACCTGCGGAAAACTTAAAATATTTGCACCCCCATATTTTTTTTAATTATTTGTACTCCTGCTCCATGGCCCTCTCTGTCTGGAGTGAGCCCCAACCCTGTCCCCCGCCATGCACCAGTCGACGCCAACCAGCTACCCAGAGGGCTTGCCTCCCCCGGCAGGGTCAGCAGGGGCCCTACCCCCACCAAGACCAGACCCAGTACAGGGGTTGACACCGTGACTATTTGGGGGAGAGACCTGTGAGCTCCCTCCACCATCTGCCATGTGCTTTTTTCCTCATGGTTTCTCCCCTTCAGGGGTGGAGTGTGCAAAGACACTGGCAATGGTCCTGTGCACACTCCCCTGCATGCACCCTATCAGGCATCTGCCCACTTCTGACCCAATGTCTGCAGAATCAGTGTGCCAGCCCCCAGCCACCACTAGAAGCCAGGCATGCACCGACAACTGGTCACCCCTCTCCCCATAGAAGGAGAGCTGTTCCTGGGATGCTCGATCCTTCTCTTCCCCTGCTGATCCACAGCGGTCTGTGCTCAATCCTGAACACAGGTTGCCGGCACGGCATCCAGACCTCAACCGTCTGTGCCACCAGCCTGGCGATGCACCACACATTTTCAGCATAGCCTTCTTACTACCAGAGCTTCTGTATTCAGATGCTGTTGAAAATATGACAGCATGTCAAAACATAGTTCACGCAGGTTTTTCCTCCCACCAGAAGCTCAACTAACACAACACAGACCTGCCAGATAAACCATGCAAGGAAACGTTCAGAATTGACAAACGCTTGTCTAAAACAGACACTGTCTCTCTGCTCACCAGCATGATTGACTTTAGCCACATTCGCTGTTCTTCCTGCTTGGATTTTCCGATCGGAAGGAGTAGCATGTTTATTTATTTAGCTTTTGTTGACAGGGTAAGTGCACTAGACAAATCCTGCCTATTTTCAGGCACGACCCGGGGGAGGGGGATACAGATGAATGCCAACTGACCTAGAACCAGATTAGGCTGTTGGTGGTATTTTTAGTGAATGAGGGAAATTTGGCCAGGACACCGGGGAAATTCCTCTACTCTTTTCGATAAGTGCCATGGGATCTTTAACATCCACCTGAACTACCACCAATCCAGGCAAATGGGACCTCAGTTTAACGTCTTATCCGAAAGACGGCATCTCAGAAATGCAACACCCCTCTCATGCTGCATTACAGTGTCAGTACTGGGATATTAACCCAAGTGCCAGATGTGGGAACTGAACCCACAGCCCTCTGATCTCCCGGCCTCAGAGGCGAGTGTGCTACCTACTGAGCCACATGTTGCTGAGAAGACATGCACACAGAGAGAACACGCGTGTGTACATTCATGGCGGTCAACAGTTTTTGTACTATGGCTATCATCTAGAACTATTGCCAAATGCTAAGTAAGATACAGGGCCTTGGGAAATAGTTCTAACAGCAATAGTGGAGAATACTGGACCACTGCTACTTGTGTAGCGTAAAGCTGTTGTGAATACAGCGCAGGCTTGTTGTTAATTTTGGTTGTAGTTTGTTTAAATTGGGGGGCTTTGCTCATGAAACTTTCCTTGTTTTTTTTGTGGGGGTGAAGCTCCCCCTACTCAAATAAACAAATACAAAATAACTGAAAGGTAGTTTTGGGAGAGTAGTTAACTTGAACTCTATGCTAATAGCATAGGTCCAGTGGTGGTCTGGTATTCTCCACTATCACCGTTCTAACAATGGGTAATAGTCTGAAAAAACAATAGCCCGTTAAACTCAAACATACAAATTCATGGTGCAGGTCCTTAATATCAAATGCTCCCTGCTACTGTTTCTAACCCCCTTCCAGTTCCATTTATTTATTTATTTATTCCTGGTAGTCAGTGCCCCCCCCCCCAATCTCAGTAATCTCCATCTCCCCAAACCTTCTCACCCAGAGACTGTGGTTAGCAGTCACTTTCCACTCATCTGTGCCTCTGGTTGCTATCACTTGCAAGTAAACTCATGTTACGCAATTCACTTCGTCAAGTTTGTTCTTGTGTGAGTATAATAACAATAAAGTTATTTGAATAACACAAGTCTGTATACTTCGAGAGAAGCTAACCAGCAAGAATTATGAGCAGAGGGTAAATGCTAGCCATGATCTAAGGGTCAGATATGGGAGAAGAGGTGATCACCAGTACTGGGAGAGGGAAGTCCACTGGACTACCAGGGCAAATAGTTTTAAAAATTGTGAGGGGGTACTAGACTACCAGTGAATGATTACTTCATAAAGGAATTATGAAGCAGAAACTACAGGCAACAAAGAAGACAGGTAAACCACAGCACAATGTGAAACTGCAGTACAGTTGGGGGGGGGAGGGGTAACAGCAAGGTAACTCAATAAAGTTTAAGGAAAAAACAGAGCTGCTCACAATTCTGTTCCCAGTGCTAAATCTCCACGTAACTAGTATAACAAACAGGAGACAGCACTACTCTCAAGTAAAACAAGCATCTGTCAGTAGTGAAGATATTTGCTTGCATGTTGTTACACCCAATGTGACAGGTGGTCTATAGGTTACGTCACACATTCTTTCTTAAATTATGATTCTGAATTTTCAACGTATGGTAGTATTTTTACAGTAAGTAAGTAAATGTTTATTTGTCAAGTATCCATTCCCAGGGGCTGAGAGTGCCATACAATAAAATACAAACACTAAAATGAAAAAAAAAATATATATATATATATATATAAATAAAACTAATCCAGACATAAATATGTGCAAATACTCAGTTCATCAATTCATTCTAATGTAAGATTAGACAGCATCAATTCAGGAGCTTACTATACTGAGCTGACAGGTTCTTGAAACAGAAAGGACTTTAAGCCCCTCTTAAAAGCCTCCAAAGGGGGGGGCCTCTCGGATAGAGCAAGGAAGCCGGTTCCACAGGGTAGGTCCCGTGAGCACAGACGCTCAATTGCCAGAATATTTAAGCCTAGCCCTGTGAATGGCCAGGAGACCCACCTTGGATGTGGTGGGAGGTCTGATAAGGGATCAGGAGTTCTGTCACGTAACTATGACCCAGTCTACGTAGGGCCGTATAGGTCAGCCAATCAACCTTTACGGTGATACGCAACTTCACCAGCAGTAACTGCAGTTCACACAAGACTGGTGTTATGTAACAGGACCTGCAAAGGCCCATCAGCAACCTGGCCACAGCATTCTGCACCAGTTGAAGGCACTGAAAAACATCTCCACTCTCCCTGAGGTATAACGCATTACAATAGTCGAGCCTGGTTGTGACAAAAGCATGTACCAGTGAGAGCAAGTCTTCCAGGGGCATCACCGCTTTAGTCCAGATGATCTTTCTAAGATGGTAAAAATCACTCCAGGCTACAGCTGACACCTGAGCCTCAAATGTCAGATTCTCATCCAGAGTGGCCTTCAGACTCTTCACCTTAGCAGAGGCCACCAAACTCAGGGACCCAAGCACTACACTTATCTCCTTGGTGACCTTTGTATCCCACTGGGGACTAGGCTCAGTCACCAGTACCTCTGTCTTGTCTGGGTTAAGTCTAAGCCAATTTGATGACATCCAGTCCTGAATTCTGGATAGGCACAAATTTAGCACCATAACTACGTTCGGCATCCTGGGTGCAAAAGATAAGTATAACTAGATGTCATCAGCATAGCAATGAAAACCCAAATGGGATCATCTAATGACCCCCCCAAGAGGCAGCATATACACGCAAACAGCATGGATGATAGATCAAACCCTGAGGCACACCATGGAGTAGGGGCTTTGAGAGTGAAGGGAAATTCCCCATCACCACCCTCTGCATCCTGTCTCTGAGGAAGGACTCAAACCAGCAGATGACCAAGCTGGTAAGTTCATAGTACTCCCTGAGATGATCCAACAACAGCCCATGGTCCACAGTGTCAGAAGCTGAGGAGAGAGCAAGGAGAATGGGAACAGACTACTCTACTCTGTTTCAGCCCTAAGAAGGTCATTGTGCACCCTGACCAACGTGGTCTCAGTGCTGGAAGAAGATTTCTGCCTGCCATCCAGAAGAGCTGGGCTGGTCAATTTCTCCCTGCTGCAATTTGCCTGGACAGAAATGTTGCCTTCTTATGGGAAACTGACCTTTGATACTCACCATGGAATCCTCAAAGCCAGACTATTCTTGTCTGTCCATGGCTTCCTCCAAAAATGCCCCAACCTCCGACCCTCAGACTTCAGCTCCCTGAGCTCCATGTCAAACCACAGGGATCTCAGTCATGAAGTCCTTGGTTATATAGAGACTGGTGCAGCTGCATTGAAGGCCACAACAATGGACCTGCTATAGGCCATGACGAGCTCCTCCTCTGATCCAATCACACAAGCAGCCTTAACTCCCAAAATATCAACCAACGCCTTGAGTCCTTCTGGGGGGCAGTAGTTGATTATCTGCACCGGGGTTGGACTACAAGGGGGACCCTGAGCAAGAACCTTACTGAATAGTGATCAGACCAACTGACTAGCGGTGGATGAAAGTTGCAAATTCTGCTTTCGAGGAACTTCCACGAAATTTCGGAAATTTCGAGGACATTTCGGAACTTTTACCATTGGCGAAACTGGGATTTTCCATGGATTTTCACCCGGTTCAGCGGGATTTTTTGTGAACTGTGGAATAATACATATAAACCGCAGAATTTATTCTAGCCATAGTTTAATGTATTATTTCACATTCACATCCGATTCCTAACTCATACCACAACCAACCCCACAGGTAGCTTGTGATGTGGGCCACTGAATCTTGGCGACTGGTCATAAGGGCTACTGCATAATGACGCCGACAATGCGGGTGACCTGATATCACCTCTTTCCCGAGTGGTGCCCCCGGTGTGGAGTAGGAACTTAATTACAGGGTGTGGGGGCAAACCCCACGAGGGAGGGTGGGGGCAAAGCCTCGCATTAAATAACATATTGTTTTTCAGTCGCCTATTGTGATTGTGTCCTTATGATCAGTTGCTGACATTCAGTCACCCTTGTCACATAGAACCCCCCGGCCCCTGTCTAGAGGCCTCTGCACCTGCCAATCGCAGGTCCCAGTAAGAAAAAAAAAAAAAACCTTTGATCCAAACCCTGATCCCTGGACCCTGGTGTCTGGCTCCCCCACCCACCGATCATGGGTCCCAAGTAAAAGAAACCCTGATCCCTGGTGTCTAGTGCCCCCCCCCACCGCCCCGATCATGAGGCCTGGTAAAGAAGAAAAAAAAAAAATCTGATCCCTCCTTGGTGTCCAGTGCCCCCCCCCACCTGCTGATCATGTCCCCAGCAATTTTTTTATTTCCCTGGTTTCTAGTGGACCTCCCTATCACGGATCCCCATAATCCAGGAAAAAACAGCCTGCAGTCCACTGACTCATCCCCCTCCATTTCCAGTATTCCGTGGTGTCTAATGGAACCCCCATCCCCGATCCCTTATAAAAAAAAAGTAATCCCAATTCCCTGGTGTCTAGTGGACCCCCCCCACCCTGACAGTTTATCCGCCACCACCCCTCTCCTCTCCATCCTTTCCCTGAGTGAGCCACTGGCACAGCCCTCCTCTCTCCTCCTTGGCCGGTGGCCCACTCAACTGTCAGTGAATGACAATTTTGGGGCCATGATTGGTGGGTGGGGGGCCACTAGACATCAGGAGGGCCTGAGGGAGGGATTGGAGTTTGTTTATTTATTTATTTATTTATTGGGACCCCCAATCAGCAGGGGTGGATTAATAAATTAAACTGCAGGTAAAAAAAGCCTTAGAACTGAACACTGGCAGTGATCATTGCTGCAGATTTTTTTTCCCCGTGGTTTAATAAATTAACCCACAGTCTGTATATTTATTCTGCTGTTTTAAGGTGGAATTTCTGCAAAACTTGGGAAAATGATTTCCGAACGTCGTGGACATGAAAGTCGCACTTTCACTGACATTCCACCTGTGGAGTTGTTTTTCCACATACCCTAGACTGAATCAATCTCGAGGTTGTCTCAAATCCCAGTGAGAAAACTAGGTCTACAGACAGGTTGCAGAAGTAACTAACGTAGCTAGGCCTAGTAATTTAATTTACTTCCCGAAGTGTTTTAATGCACTCAGAGGCAGCATTATATAAGACTTGGATGTATATATGTGCAGTTAGAAAGTTATTTCAAACTACCTTCTGGCAGGAATAGATGCTAAACATGTCATTCCTCTTGCAAAACCCTTTTTATTCTATGAACTTGTGACAGAAGGCGAGCAAAATTACAAGTGCCCTATAGCATGCCCTCTGATGAAGATCGTGGATCAAATTTCTGGGGCAGGGCAAGTTGGCAGCGAGGAGAGGCAAGCAGCTGGTACAGACAAAATATTTTTAAATATTTATTAGCACTATTTGCACAGAATTGGAAACAGTAGATGTGCTGTGGTGATGAACCAAAGCCCTATTGAGCACTTGTATTTTTGCACGTCTTATGTACAATTCCATGGAATATAAAAGTTTTTTGCAAAAGTACTGAAATGTTTGGCATAAATTCTACCAGCAGGTAGTTTGGAATAACTTTAGAACAACACATTTAGATCCATGTTTTATATGGTGCTGCCTCTGAGTGCATTACAACACTTTATTAAGTAGTTTATCAGTATTGAAGGGTTTTGCCAACCCTTATCTTTGATGTACTGACCCTTAAAAAAGTAGCACCCATTTTTCTTGTGGAAATGGCCAGTAATTCTTTTATCTGAAGGAAATCTTTACCAAACTGTGAGAATTCATTGTTGACCCAGGCATTGAAGTCACCCAGCACCCATCATCTGGGCAACTCCGATACCTACTCGGTGATGAAGTCTTCTTTTTCCTGCAGGAACTTCCTCTTGTGCCCCCAGAGGATGGTACATGGGAAGGATCCTGCAACCTGCACCTGGAACCCTATGCACAGCCGCGTATTCAAACAATGAAGATTTCCAAACTGGGAGTATGGTGAAGTTTGTCTTGGATCTAAAACAGATAGCCCCACTTCCACTGCGATCCCTCCAAGGGAAGTGATCCACGAAGAACCTCACTGGGACAGTCACCTCCAAAACAGGACTGTCATCATCACTCAACCAAGTCTCAGTGATGCAAGCCAGAGCAAGCAAAGAGCAAGGCATTGACTCTGCCATAATGTCTGTCTTGTTCCCTGTTGACCTGGCATTGCAGAGCACTGCCCTCAGGGGATGAGAGGAGGTTGCTGGCCTACAGGTTACCTGCCCACTTGGTCCGGCAAGAGCCTTGGGTATGGGTACCAGCCACATCTCACCTTTCTCTTGGACCCATTTTGGCCCTGGCATTTATGACTCCAGCATATGAACATGACAGCTGTCTTTTATTAAATGCCTCATGCTGTGTGATTTTGTGTAATGACCACAATAACAGGTTTTGGAGGGGGATTTGAAAATTATACTTATGTTCGTGAGTGGAGTAAAAAATGTTATGTTGAATATGTGGGTTCAAAAAGTAAAACAAAAGTGCTACAGTATGAGTAAGCTTTGAACAATGGCATTGTTTCTTCATAACTTTGTTGTTTTGAGACTGTGATATGAAATTTCCAACGTAGTTGTTTTTTCACATCACCTTATGAACATGACGGGTGTTATTTATGGAATCCTGGCCAAAATGTCCTTTTACAGCACAAGTATGAATAGCCTCTGTGGACGGAATTTGAAAAATAACACCGGCTTTGTTCATGAAACACAGAAACATAGAAGTTGATGGCACATAAGGACTGCTAGACCCATCTAGTCTGCCCGTATACCCTACTTGTATCAGCAGCCGCTGACCCTACTTGGGTGTCAGCTTTAGCTTCTCCTTCCCACCTCTAGGGTTCTCTTATGCCTGTCCGATATATATTTGAATCCCGCCACTTTGCTAGCTTCTACCACCTCCTGGGGCAGTCTATTCCATGCATCCACCACCCTTTCTGTGAAAAAGAACTTCCTCACATTAACCCTTATCCTGCCCCCCTCCAATCTCATATAATGCCCCCTTGTTCTTGTACCTCTCCTGTACTGAAAGATGTTTTCCACTTGCACCTTGTTTATGCCTTTAAAATACTTGAAGGTTTCTATCACATCTCTGTTCCCTCCTCTCTTCCAGTGTATGCATATTGAGGTCTTTTAATCTCTCCTCATAAGTCTTCTGTCGCAAGTCCTCCACCATCTTAGTCACCCTTCTTTGAAACGCTTCCACTCTATCTACATCGTTATGAAGATGTGACCTCCAAAACTGCACACAGTACTCCAGATGAGACCTCACCAGTGTTTTGCATAGTGGTATTACCACCTCCCTTCTGCTGGTAATACCCCTTCCTATGCACCCCATATGTTTCTGAGCCCCAGGTGCATGATTTTGCACTTCTTCACACTGAACTTCAGTTGCCACACTTCGGATCATTTTTCCAGCTTTCCTAGGTTCCTCCTCATTTTTTCCACCCCATCTGGAGTGTCTACCTTGTTGCAGATCTTGGTGTCATCTGCAAAAAGGCAAACCTTCACTTACAGCCCTTCCGTAATGTCACTAATAAAGATGTTGAAAAGGACTGGCCCCAGGACTGATCCTTGAGGTACCCCATTGGTCAACTCTCTTTCCTTGGATTGGATCCCATTTACTCCTGTCCCCCAACCAGTTTCTAACCCAGTTCACCATCTTGTGGCTCACACCCAGGCTTCCCAACTTATTTACTAGCCTTTTACGTGGAAAGGTGTTGAAGGCCTTTACCGAAATCAAGGAGGGCGCAATCTACCACTCTCCCCTAAGCCACCTCCGTCACCCAGTCAACAAAATCTGTCAGATTTGTTTGACATGACCTTCCTGTTGTGAATTCATGCTGCTTTGGATCCTGTGCTTGTGGGTCCAGGTGTTCCACAATCCTTTCCTTAAGCAGTGCCTCCATAATCTTACCCACTACTGAGGTGGGCTGACCAGCCATAGTTTCCTGCAGTTCCACCATGTCGCATGGCAGGCACTCTGCTGTACAGCCACGCAGCGATGGCACAATGTTGACATGGCATTGTGCCATCCGTGACACAAGATTTTTTTTGCAGGGCTGGCCTCGAACTACAGATTTCCAACTCCGAGTCAGAGTTTTTTCAGGGAGGGGGCCGACACCCCAGAGACAACGGTGTCAGTAACACAGTGGACCAGTACAGCGAACTACTGATTCTGTCACTGTACAGGTCTTCACTGTGTTACCATCGCTGTAGCGATGGTATATGGTTTTACTGCCTCCTTCCTGTTTTCATTTTTGTGAAGAGGGACTACATGAGCCCTCCTCCAGTTCCCTGGAACTACTCCTGTATTGCGTGACTCACTGAACATGGCTGCCAATGGTGTTGCTAGCTCCATCCATAGTTCTTTTAGTATCTTGGGATGTATGCCATCTGGTCCCATTGCCTTGTCTACCCTCAGTTTTGAGCTTCTCTAGATTAGGACTCTCTCTTCTGTAAATGTACTGGTGTTCACCATTCCCCTGTGTATCTGATGCCTAGCTGTGGTTTCTGTCCCTCCCCTTCTTCAGTGAAAACTGAGCAGAAGTATTTTATTAGGAATTGATGCCTTTTCCAGGTCTCCCTCCACACACTTCCCTTCCTCCCCTCGGAGCCTTACAATCCCACCCCCCCCGGCCTTCCTTCTCTCACTGATGTACCTACAGACTGTCTTGTCCCCTTTCTTCACCATTTGTGCTAATCTTTTCTCTGTTTGCACCTTTGCTCTCCTAACAGCATTCCCTGTTTCCCTCAGACAATTTAGGAACACCACCCTTTCCTCTTCCCTCTGTGACTCCTTGTATTTTCTGAAAGCGCTCCTTTTGGCTCTTACTTTTCTGCTACAACTGTACAGAACCATGGTGGTTTGCTGCTTCTCTTGCCTTTGTTTCTCAGCCTAATGTACTGGTGTGGTGCCTCGACTATGGCTCCTTTTTGGTGTACCCACTGCTCCTCAACCCCCCATTTTGCATCCCTCCTTGCCAGGGCTTCTTTGATACCTAGCCCCATCCTAGCAAAGTCTGCCCTCCTGAAATCCAAGACTGCTGCCTTTGTGTGGCTTGACTGTGACCCTGTACCCTTGTTAAACCACACTGTGTAGTGATCGTTAGATCCCAGGTGCCCTTCCCCCCAGGCATCTGTGATTCTGCCTCCACTGGTCAGTACTAGGTCCAGAATCGCCCTGTCCCTGATGGAGTCTAGCACTAGCTGCCTGAGACCTGCCCCCTACAGGGAGTTCAAGATGTCTCGACTCCTGGCTGAGGCTGCTAACGGAATGGTCCAATCCACGTCTGGCATATTAAAATCACCTAGCAGCAATACCTCCCCTTTTGTTGCCATGTCTTGTATTTCTTCCACTAGCAATCTGTCCACCTCTTCCCCCTGAGCTGGAGGCCTGTAGATCACCCCTGTGTGAATTGCTGTGCCATTTTCAGGCTCAAGGGTGACCTACAGTGCCTCGGCCTCCCCCCCCCGTCTGCTCTGTACCACAGTTGCCTTTATACCTTCCCTGACATACAGGCCACTCCCCCTTTTTTTAACCCTCCTTATCCCTCCTGAATAGCGCATAACCTGGTACACGCACCTCCCAGTCATGGTTTACAGTGTACCATGTCTCGGTTATTGCCACGATGTTGGGATAACAAAAGGGCTATGCTGAAAATTTTAAGTCAGAATATCCAAACATAAGAAAGCGATGAGTAAACATTGAAAAAATTCAATGTTTCTTCATAACATTTTAAGGTTTGCTTGCATCTCTTGAGAAAACATGGCGTGGCAGCTTAGGAGAGAGCAGGTTGTGGGCGGCACTGTTGCAGCCAAGGAGGCACTGCATTAGGGGGCTTAGCAGCGGGGACCAATGGAGGCACAGTGTAGTGATGACACTGGTCTCCAAAAGTGCACCAACTTCTAACGTTTTCGCCGCAGCAATCGGGGCCACCTCGTGATTGCAGCATCAGTCATTGTGCTGCAATGAGGGAGCGACCCATCATTGCAGGGTAGAATGTTAACTAGCGTAATACTGTTTGTGAACATGGCGGGTGGCTTGCCACCACATTCATAAACAATATTATGCTGCCCCTATGCCGAGTGGGTGCCCAATCCCCCTCAGCAGCAAGTGCCCCCCCAGACTGTCTTTGTTTGCTGATGGGGGTCCCAATCCTCACCAGCTTCAGTGTGCAAATGTTCCTATCATCTGTCTGCCAATGGGGGAGCCCACTCCCTGTCGGCATGATCTAACCCACCCCCCGTTTTGTTGTGTGCCGACGGGGGTGCCCAATCCTCATCGGCATGATTCCCCCATTCTTGTTGTGCCGATGGGGTGCGCTAATCCCTAGGCATGATGGCCCCCTTTTCTTGTGTGCTGACAGGGTGCCAAATCCCCATGCTACAGGTCCCCACAAAACCAGTCCGTTGGCACACTGGGAGCCCACCCCAGCATGCCAAATGCCCCAGCGAAATAGAAAACCATCCCATGTTGTCTTTTTTTTTTCCTGTGGAGAAAAAACGGTCCCTCGCAGTCTTCCAGACCCCCCTTCCGCAACCTGCACCCACCCACTGCGCACCCTGCCTCCCCACACCCCCCCTCACCCCATACTTACCTCCGGAGTCCGGCGCGACAATCTTCGGTGACCGGGAACACATCTGCACTGTTCAAAGCTGACCGTGAACTGAGGAAATGCTGGTAAGCTGTATAATGGGCTAGATAGGGGGTTTTCAACTTTGCTGCATATCTCAGGCATTTTTTGGAATTTTGGCACCAAATTTTCAACATGGGGTTTTTGGGACCCCTCCTCATGAATTCTATCACTGCCATGGCATTAATCGGGCCTGAAGGGTGATTTCGCGGTCACTGCATGAAATCACCTTTTGGGACTAATTAACTAAATGACAGTGCCAGTGCTCATGAGGTGGGCTCTCAAAAAGCCTATGTTGCAAATCTGGTGAAAAGATTCGTAGAAATGACTGTTTTACTAGCGTGCATTGTGCAGTTCCTTCACAGGCTTGTAAGTTCACGAATTTGTAACATTTGCACTCCAGATTTTCAGCATTACCATTCTATCACACCTACTTATGAGCAGTACAGCTGTCATTTTTCATATCGCGCCCAAAATGTGTTTCCGTGCATGTAGCGCACAATGGCGCAGTCTGTGAGCAAAATCAATGTTTGGGAAAGATTAAGAAAATCACAGTGACACTGTTCATGAGCACAGGTCTTACAATGGCTATGTTGAAAATTTGGAAAAAAAAATTCCTAAAATGACTGTTTTACGAGCGTACGTTGCACAGTTCCTACGCATGCTCATAAGTTCGTGAATTTGTAACATTTTCACTCCAGATTTTCAACATTGCCATTTTACCACACCTACTTATGAGCAGTACAGCTATCATTATTCACATCTCACCCAAAATGTGTTTCCTCGCATGTAACACATAATGGTGCAGTCGGTGTGTGAAATCAATGTTTGGGACACATTAAGAAAATCACAGTGACACTGTTCATGAGCAGAGTTCTTAAAATGGCTATGTTGGAAATTTGGTGGAAATATTCCTAAAAATGACTGTTTTACGAACGTGCATTGCGCAGTTCCTACGCACGCTCGTAAGTGTGTGAATTTTTAATATTTGCAGTCCAGATTTTCAACATTGCCATTTTACCACACTTCCTTATGAGCAGTACAGCTGTCATGTTTCACATCTTGCCCAAAATGTGTTTCTGCGCATGTAGCGCACAATGGCGCAGTAGGTGTGTGAAATCAATGTTTGGGACGCATTATGAAAATCACAGTGATACTGTTCATTAGCAGAGGTCCTAAAATGCCTATGTTGAAAATGTGGTGAGAAAAGTCCATAAAATGACTATGCTATGAGTGTGGGTTGCGCAGTTTCTTCTCACGCTCGTACCTTCACGCATTTGCAATATTTTCCCTCCAGATTGTCAACACTGCCATTTGTCTGCACCTCCTTATGAGCAGTACAGCTGTCATTTTTTGCATCCCGGCCCAAATGTGTTTTTGCACTTGCGGGCGCAATTCGTGGCGCGGTCGTTGGCCGGGGAAATCCATGTTCGGGACACATTAGGAAAATCTCACTGACACTGTTCATTAGCAGAGATCCTAAAATGGGTATGTTGAAAATCTGGTGACAAGCGTCCATAAATGACTGTAGTACGAAAGTGCATTGGCGTAGTTTCCATGCACGCCATAACTTCGCATCACGCGTTACATTTTCACACCATATTGTCAACATTGCCATTTTTCCACACCCTTATGAACAGTGCAGCTGTCATTTTGCACCTCCTGGCCGAAATGTGTTTTCGCACTTCCGGCACACAATAGTGCGGTTGCTGTGGGAAATCACTGTTTGAGACACATTACAAAAATCACAGTGACACTGTTCATTAGCAGAGGTTCTAAAATGCTTATGTTAAAAATTTGGTGACGAAAGTCCATAAAGTGACTGTGTTACGAGCATGCGTTGCGCAGTTTCCATGCACGCTTATAACTTTGCACATTTGCAGTATTTTCACTCCAGATTTTCAACATTGCCATTTTTCTGCATCTCCTTATGAACAGTACAGCTGTAAATTTTCACATCCTGGTTGAAATTTGTTTTTGCAGTTCCGGTGTAGACTACCGTGGTTGCTGTGGATCATCAGTGTTCAGGACACAGTAACAAAATCACAGCGATGCTGTTCATCAGCACAGGTCGTTAAATGCCTATGGTGAAAATCTGGTGATGAAACTCCATAAAATGACTGTGTTACGTGCATACGTTGAGCCGTTTCCACGTATGCTCGGAACTGCAAGCATTGTTAATATTCCCACAACACATTTTCAACATTGCCATCTCTTCATACCTCCCTATGGATGGTACAGCTGTCATTCTTCACATCCTGCCCGATCTGTGTTTTCATACATGTGGTGCAGAATGGCACTGTCACTGTTGGAAGTCACTTTTCGGGACACATTGATAAAATCACACTGCCACTGTTCATGAGAAGAGGTCCCAAATGTTTTCATGAGGTGGGCTCACAAAAAGGCCATGTTCAAAATTTGTACTGTGAATACCAGCAAACGCCCGAAGCATTAGGGTTTCTAACCATGACGTCCTACCCTGTACAGACAGACAGACATTGGGGTGAGCCTTTGGACTGCCGACCGTACTGCTCATGCCATCCTACCCCCACCCCCCCACCACAGACAGGCATCGAGGTGTACCTCGGACTCTTCATCCCAAGACTTCACACCATTCTCCTATGCTGCACCCATTTCAACATATGTCCTTTTGGAATGGGCTGACTGTAAAGCCAAACACCCTAAGGCACAGATCAACACATCTCGCTGTCTGCAGAATAGGGTGAGGTGACATGGCTTGACCATAATGGGTGACGACTTACCCCACATCCTGTCCGTCTCTACAGCATGGAGGTGCAGTTCATGTCAAGTTCACTACTTCACTGCCATTCCTATTCTGCATCTGTCTAACTCCTCCATTTCTAATGCTAATACCAGCAAGCAAACATTCGGCATTGACAAATGCTTGTTTGGGCATTATTACCCCTAATTTTCAACATAGACTTTTTATGACCCCGCTGGTTACATTTTAAAATGTCTGTTTCAATGTAACTGATCCTTAACTACATGCAGCAGAGTAATAATACTGTAGTTACATGTTTGTTGCACGCAACTGCATTGCAGTTGAAATGCAGTTATGGTACAGTTACACTGTAATTATAGCGTAGTGAACTGACACTTAAAATTTAACCACCCACCTTATGATCAAGGCAAGAAACATTTTTTAAATGCTGTCCAAAATGTGTTTTTTGTGGAGTGACTGCAAAAACATGCTTCAGAGCAGATTTGAAAAATTATACCTGTCTTGTCCATGAGGTGGGGGAAAAGGCTATGTTGAAAATTTGGGGTCAAAGTCTGGTAAAATAGCAACATTATGAGTAAGCATTGACGAATTTCAACATTGTTTCATAGTTGTTTGTTAAGGTTTTGACCCCCAATTTTCAACATATTCTTTTCATGACCCCACCTTATGATCAAGACAGGTGAAAGTTTTAAATCCCATCCAAAATGTGATTTCATAAATTGACTGCAAAAATATGTTTTGGGGTGATTTGAAAAAATACACCTACCTGGTTCATGAGGTGGGGTGACAAAAGGCCATTTTGAAGATGTGAGGTCAAAATCTGGGAAAATAGCAATGGTAAGTAAACTCTGAAGAATTTCAATGTTGCTTTATAACTTTGTTGCTTCTTGAGATTGTGACCCCAAATTTTAACATAGTCTTTTTATGACCCTACCTTATGATCAAGACAGGTGAAATTTTTAAAATCCTGTCCGAAACATGATTTTGCAGAGCAGCTGGATGGTGGCGTCTGACTTGGAGTGGGTCAAGAGGTGGTAGGGGACAGCCGACAGAGGGTCGTGGTAAACAGAGTTCACTCCAAGGAAGGGAGGGTGACCACCAGGGTGCATCATAGATCAGTGCTGGAACTGGCCCTCTTTAATGTTTTTATGAGTGATACATTGCAGAGGAGCTGGAGGGGAGGCCTGCCTCTTTGTGGATGATACCAGTATCTGCAGCAGGGTGGACACTCCGGGGGGGTGGAAAAGATACGCAGCGACCTGAGAAAACTCAAGGAGTGGTCAAGGGTGTGACGGCTGGGTTTCCATGTGAAAAAGTGTAAAATATTGCACTTAGGACACAGAAACCCACAGGAAGAGTACAAAATGAGTGGAGAGGTGTTGATGACCACCAAGCAGGAAAGTGACCTGGGGATAATAATATTGAATGACCTAAAGTGGCCAGGCAGTGCAACAAGGCAGTTGGGAGAACTAGTGGGATGCTACAGTGCATAGGTAGGGGGTGTCACCAGCAGAAAAAGGGGTGGTGGCAGTGATGTCCCTGTATGGATCACTGGTAACACCCCATATTGAGTACTGTGTCCTGTTCTGGAGACCACAGGCTCAATTCTCAAAAGTCGGTGTGAGCCATGCTGAAGGTGACTTGGGCCGATTGCCGGTGCACCAAAGACCCTGCACCCAATTTTTTATCTGGTAGGGTCCTGGCGGCAAAGTCCCATGGCTTGCAGCGACCATATCCGTGCGCCAAACAAAGGGTGCATCAGGACAGGTTTCCGCAAGCCATGGGTGGCCCTGCCCCAGTCCCTGGTGGTCTGGCAGTCCCCCTCCTGCCCCAATCCCCTTATGAATATAATTAATAATGTTCCTGGTATTGTAGCAGCCCCCCCAGCCCTGATCCCTTTATGAATATATTTAATAATGATCCTGGGCTGGCAGTAGAGCCTAGAGGTTAGAGTAATGAGCTGTGAACGAGCTTGGTACATCCAGCAGACCACATGTGGGTTTGATTCTCACAACCTCCACTTGTATACTGTGTGACTCTGAGCAAGTCACTTAATCGCCCAGTGCTCCCAGGTCGCCCCTGAAAACAGGCACTTGTGCCTAATGGGCCTTACCCGGTTACCAAATGGTAGTCTAGCAGTCTCCCCCAGCCCTGATCCCCTTATAAATATAATTAATAATATCAGCCACTGACTGAGCAAGCTGTTAGTAAGGAGCGTGTATTATGTCAGTATGTGGTCCTTAGTCAGCGGCCAGATGTGGTGGTGTGAGGAGGGCTGTGCCGGTAGACAGTCCTGTTTCAGGTTGGAGAGAGGAGCGGGTTGGTGGGACACTGTCTGCCAGGATGGGCGTCCACTAGACCACAGGGCTGTTTAATTATACATATCGGGATGGGGGGGGACACTAGCCCACCAGGGACATTATTAATTATATTCATATAGGGATCGGGGCTGGGGGTTGCTAGACTACCAGGTACATTTATAATTCTGTTTGTAAGGGGATCACATTGACGCACCCTCCCAGAGGATTTCTAAGTACCCTCAGACCAGCCCTTGGCTGGTCAAATGGTACTTAGGCCGTTATCCTCTGGGAGGGTTTTGAGAATGCCAAATTAGGGAATATGGCAGCCTGCATCTGCCACAAGACCCCTAGCTCCATGCTGCAGCCCATTTTGTGGTGCAAGACAGGCACAAGCCCCCTTTGGGGCATGCAGGCTGCTTTTCAGAATAGATCAGGGTGCATTTTTTGATGCAAGGTGCCACTTGCATCATTTATGTTTGACTCAGGCACCTTACATCAATCTAAGGGCTTTGAGAATTGGGCCCAAATATCTGGAAGGGCAGACAAAGAGTGGATGCAGTTCAGAGGAGGGCAACTTAAAGGGTGCAGGGTCTGCAACAAAAGCCCTACAATGAGACACTAAAGGACCTCAATATGTACACCCCAGAAGAGAGTGGGGAGAAGGGCATATGATAGAGATGTTTAAATACCTCACGGGGGTAAATAAAGTATAGGAGGGAAGTATTTTTCAGAAAATAAGGAGTTCAAGAACAAGGCATGAAGCTGGTGGTGGGGCAGATTCAGGAGAGATGAGAGAAAACACTTCTTCTCAGAAAGAGTGGTGGATGCCTGGAACAGCCTTCCACTGGAGGTGGTGGAGGAGGAGAAGAAAGTGAAGGAATTCAGGAATGCATGGGATTGGCATAAGGGTATCTTAGTGTACAGGAAAGAAGGAAGGGAGGGAGAAAGAGCCGGAGACTGATTAGGGTCTGCAGTGATATAGGTTGGGAAAAATAGGCAGACTGGGTGGGCCAAACAGTCCTTATCTACTGTCAGATTCTACGTGTCCATGTAACATGTTTTGGGGGGTGGGGATTTGGAGCATTTAACCTTTCTGGTTCATGGGGTTGGGTAAAAATGAGGCCATGTTGAAAATGTGGGGTAAAACTTTTTAAAAATGACAACGTTAAGAGTAAGCGGTCAAGATGCATTCAAAAGCTATTACCTGGACTTATCTTGTTTTCAGTCAGTTCAGGTTCGACCTTTGGAGCAGCAGGATGTTTGAGAAGCAGTGGTGGAGCTGACCAGATTGGTAAATAGACACTGTGCTCCGGGCCTGTGAGGAGGGGATGGTTATGAGCACAGTGTCTGTCGGCCTGGCTGGGACATTTGATAGTGTGGACCACAGGTTGCTCTTAAACAAACTGGGATCAGTCAGAGTCAGGGGTCAGAGCTTGATGTGGCTTGATAGTTATGACACCATGTTCAGTAGGTTAAAACAGGTAATGAATCATTAGGGCCTATGGATGTGAGGGCTGTAGTTCCACAGGGGTCGGTGCTAGGCCCGTTGTTATTTTCAGTCTTTGTCAATGATTTACCAAGCATTTTTTCATGGGGACACAGTCTGCTTTATGCAGATGATACAGTTTACCTGGATGCATCTTCATCTGTATCGGAATTACATTTATTCTTACAGACCAATTACACTATATTAGCTTCATGGCTGGAACTAAATCAGCTAAAACTAAACAAAAGTGAAATATAAGGGAGGCAGTATAGCGCAGTAGTTTAAGGCTTTGAACTGCAAATCTGGTGACATCTAGCAGATCAGACCTGGGTTTGAATCCCACAGCTTCCACTTGCATACTGTGTATTCCTGAGCAAGTCCCTTAACTTCCCTGTGCTCTCAGGTCACTCCTGTAAAAAAGCTTTCAGCTTAGTGTACTACTCCTGTTTAAATAAATAAACATGTAATGTTTATTTATTTATGTCAGAGATTGGCTAGGGTGAAGGAACTGCTGCAAACTGTTGAGAAAAATGGGAGCACATTGTCATTAGTGTCTAGCTTTAAGTATTTAGGGGTAATACTGGACCCTAGTCTCAGCATTTTATTACATGTTGAAAAAGTTGGGAGTAAAATAAACCAGAAACTGGGACACCTATATAACAGCATTAATTTCTTGACAGATTAAGCCCGAGTACTCATAGCTAAACAAGTCCTGATTCCCCACGCTAGAGTATGGTAATATTTTAATTGTGAATCCTAATAACACATTTTTAGAAAAATATCAAACATTACTAAATTATGGGGCCTGTGCGCGAAGGCACATGCATTACACATGAAAATGACATAAATGCAGCATGCAGCTACGTGGCGTGCAACCCCATCCTACAATGCTGCATGCACGACCACCTCTGCATAATGTGCAGTGCCCGTGGGCATACTGAGGTGAACCATGGAGTGGGATGTGCACGGCACTGAGGAGGGCGACAGCAATGCAGCACCGCCCCTTGACCCCACCATATAAGACAATGCTTTCCGCCCCAAGCAGTGGCATGGAAGAGAATTGCATGCAGCAGCACAATGCAGACATGATGGTGGAAAGCGAGGGTGCTGCACACAGGAGGTAGTGCAGGGCATGGAGCGACCCAAGACAGAGCAGCTGGCATCAGGCTGCTGCCATCCCTGCACCCCAAACTTCACAGGGGTCCAGGTAGTGGCCATGGTGTCGGAGATCAAGAGGCACTACTGCAGGCTGTATGGGTCACAGGCCCTGAACACACCTGCAGAGGTGAAGGCCAGGCAGTGGCTTGACATATAGAGCACCATAAATGCCACAGGACCGGAGGCATGGATGCTGGATGCTATGAAACACAAATGGCGTGATCTACATGCCACTGTCAAGTGGAAGCTATCAGCAGCAGCAGATCATTGGCAGCAGCTCCCTGGATGCTGACTCCTAGCAGACACCCGTGGAGCACATGATGCTGGACACAGTCACTGAGGTCGGTGTCCATGGGGAGTTGGATGGCATAGACACCCTAGATGGTAGGTCTGATGTGACTGGAGTGACCATGCAGTGGAATAACAATGCTGTCATTTGCACCCCCAGGACCGGCAGTGCAGGAAGGCACCACAGTGGCAACAGGATCACAGCGCTAGGACACTGCAGGAGCGCAGCTGGCAGAGGCTGACGGAGGCCAAGCATGGCAAGGCACCACTGAGTGACTGTGCAGCATGCACATGAATGGCAAACAGTGTGCCATGCCCCGCCTGACCAATTGCATCTCTTGCCCCACAGGGACTGAGCTGGATACCGTTGTGCCAATGGAGTATGACATGGAGGAGGACACCACCTTGGAAGCGGCAGACCAGACATCCCAGGCAACATCCACCCCAGTGGCTGAGGCAGAGGACATGCAGAACGGCAGGCAACTGGTGTCCTGGCACCCAACACAGGCTTAGAACATCAGGTGTCAATCATGCATGGCAGACCAACTGACGACGCGGCCCACCCCAACCAACAGGCCATGCAGAACTAGGATGACAGTCCTGGGGAGGGCCCCTCGACATGTCTTCTATGTCGTGGCTGCACAGAAACCATGCAGGCCACACTGGTTGGCAGATACAATGACCTGTGGCAGCTCGAGGCTGACCGCCTAACCAAACAGCGGCAGAACACCAATGCACTACATACTCTCACCGCAGAGGTGCATGGTATGCGAAACAGTATGGACCGCATCATGTCCACCCTCAAATGGCTGGTGGACAACACCACAGGATGCAACACATAACATGGATGTCCTAAGTCCCTCGACACACCAGAGGACACACCCATGGACAGACTACTGACCCGGCCAGTGAGCCATTGACAGGACGCAGACCACCCTGGACCTGATGTAACCAGTGACACAACACATGTAACCTAGGCAGACACTGAGACACCAACACCCTAGCAGGACGGCATGTACCCCCAGGACTCAGGTGACATCAGTGCTGCCCCCCCTGAGCAAAGCACCACAGGAGAGGTGGACAAGCAGGCACAGCACACCGTACAGATGGGTGGCATGCTCCGGAGACACAGCATGACAAGACAGCAGTCCAACAGAATGACCATGGGTTGGAGGTCCTCTGCCCACCTGCAAGCCAGGCCCTCAGACAAGCAGTCCTAGTAATGTGCCACAACAAATGCCACGGGCCCATAGTGTGCTGACAGGTGCACCACAATGGGCCTGCATGCATGGTGAACACAGCCACAGACTAGACACACACCTTCTGGTCATGCACAGTACCTCGCACAAGCATGCACACATACACAGGCACTATGGCCACCCCTGGCGCATATGGACAACACCCCCATGCCCATATGTACCACCCCCACACCCCGACATGCAGTGTCACACAAGCACAGCCACACACACACACCAGTAGCACAGCACACTAGAGGGTCCCCGGCTCCCCATGCATCACAGAACAACCCTCAGCATGACCATACAATGCACACATCCATGGATGACCCACACGACAACCCCATAGTGCCAAGCAAGGGGCGTGCACACATGCCATGGGTGACCACACCATGGATGCCATGGATTACACTTTAGCACCATGTGGTGCAGGCCCCCCCAACAGGCAATAAGGGCTGTGACGCATCCCCACGGGTGTGCTCAGCGCATGGGTCATCATCACGCACCTACCACCCACTGCCTCCACACGCACACACAAGATGCTGCTACACAATGCACATGTGGTACATGTACATGGCCGCACATGAGCAGAGGTCCAAAACACACACAGTGTTGCCTGCTGTCACTTGGCACAACTGCACCAGGACGCACATGACACGGACACTAACAATGGAAGGTGCCCTGCATGAGTGCTGCCCATGACTCCCACCCACCAGCATTGTTGTGGCCCTGGTATGTGCATGCATTACCGTCAGGTGATGGCCCATCTGGCAGCACCCCCCTCGGTACTGGCACACCATGATGCATGGTGATGTTGTGCAGCATGGTGCATACCATGAAGACACTGCATGCCTTGCCCGGTGCCAGCATGAATGTTCCACCAGTATGGTCCAAGCATCGGAATCACATCTTCAGTAATCTGAAGGCATGTTCCATGATGCTCTTCGCCCTCCGATGTGCCGGGTTGCATGCCTCCTCAGCAGCATTGGCAGGCGCAGATATTGGGGTCATCAGGTCTGGAAGCAGGGGATAGCTGGAGTCACCTGTGGAGGAAAAGGGAAGACAGTGTCACGATGCTGCAGACATGCAGGTATAGGTGTGTCAGTGTCACAGGGCGCATACACAACACCCACCCAGCAGCCATCCATCGATGCCCCCTGCACATAGCATGGCACCAATGTGCGATGTGTCCATGATGTATGAGTCATGTGCCAACCCAGGGAACCTCGCACAGACATTCATGAATATGCCATGGGCATCACACACTGCCTGGGCATTGATGCTGTGGTACTTCTTGTGGTTATGGTATGCCTCCTCCTATGTGGGGGGTGCTAGTACACTGATATGTGTGAAGTCAATAGTACCCAACACGTTAGGCATCCCATGGAGGTCATAGAATGCCTGCTTGATGCTGTGGACATCTTCGGTGGAGTTGGGGAACTGGATGTGGATGTGGGTGTGGTCATGGTCAAGAAGAGCATCCATGACCAACGCCATGGAGTGGGACACCGACCATTGGCAGACACCAACCATGTCCCTGGTCACCCATTGGAAGAACCCAGAGGCATAGAATGGAAGGGCACACAGCACCTTCATCTCCACGGACATCGCCCTCGAATGGCATGTTCGCAGCACGATCCTGTCCTGAACCATGTTGCAGAGGGTTGTGATCACTGCCCATGGAAAGCGGAACAGCTCCATGCAGTGCATCTCCTGCAGTGTGGAGGCATCAATGCGTGGATGGTAAACCTTCGGATGCTGTTGCTGCAGCAAGTGCTCCTCCCCATACAGCATATTGAGGTGCATGAGAACTCCTGGGCACATCCTTCTACTGCAGTAGGTTTCCATTGCACCTAGTGGTCCATAGGTGCAGCCATTTTATATCACCGTGTATGGTGCTGTTTGCCTTTAAGGGGGTGTGTCATGCAGCATGTGTGTGGTGGCCCTACATGGGCGAATGACACATGCGACAGTGCGTGACATTACCCGTGTGTGTGCTGCATGTGGCTGAGAGCAGCTAGTGTGATGGCGGCGGCAGCAGGGTTAGCACAAGTGGACCAATTTCCTCTGCACCTTTGGTGGGTGGCGGAATCTGACTTCTTATTTATTTAGTCAGTCATAGGAATTAAAACCCTTTGAGTCATAGACTCATTTACAAAGGCTCCGCGTCAGCATAGTCATACATTCAGAGGTAGTATATTAGTGGGACATCACATTTCAACTATTTACATACAATAGCCAAGGTGGCTGAAAATCTATACATGTAGTAGCTAGGGTACTGCTATTACACAGTGGAACAATTATAGAGCAAGTGCAGCCTCTGGGGCATTGTCGTATAGTAGGAACAGTGATCAATACATTAGTGAGACAACACAGTTTAGGCAAAGTAATAGCCTGGGTGACTGTTGACCTATACATTTAGTAGCTAGGGTAATTAGTATAGGTATTGGTACAGGAGATATAATTACAGTGTGGGTGCAGCCTCTAGGGCATTGTCATATAGCAGAGACAGACATCAGCAGCAAAGATGTCCTGTACAGTTAGTCCTATACAGTTGGTTGCAATATCAATGGGGAGCGGCCTAGTGCAGCTCCGTGCAGGTTAGTTAGGAGGATTAGCAGTTGCACTGGCATTGGCACAAGGAGAGAATGTGCTTTTTTAGGATGGTCTTGAAGTGTCCTAGATTGGGAATGGAGGTTATGACTGGGGGGAGCTCATTGTACCAGGTGGGAGCTCTATAGAGGAATGATCTCTGAGCTAGGGAGGTTCTGACCCTGGGCGCGGTCCACAGATGTTTGTTGGCAGAATGAGTGGATGCAGTGTGGGAAAACAAGAGTAGTGAGGCTGAGACCCCTAGTGGGGTTAACCCTAGGTGGATTTTTTTGGTGAGGAGACAGGATTGATATTGTAGTCTTTTCTCCAGGGTGAGAATGTTCGTTAGAGCATAGAGGATGCAAGTATGAGAGCGTTTATCTACACCTAGGAGGAGTCAGCACACTTTATTAATGGCTATGTGAATTTTGTTTAGGGTGGTGTTGTCCACAGCAGAGTAGATGGGGAGCCTATAGTCAACGAGAGAGAATAGAAGAGGTGACAGCCAGATTGAGAGCCTCTGGTGTCAGGCAGTCTTTGTGCCAGTATAGGAGGCCGATGCGGGTATTAGTGGCTGAGATCAGGATGTTAACGTGGGCATGGAAGGATAGTGAGGTGTCAAAGGTAAGGCCGAGGTATTTATAAGTAAGTACTTGTTCCAGAGGGAGGCGAGCGTGGGAGAGGATTTTTAGTTCAGTGTCCTTGGCTTTGCTCTGCCGGTGGGCAAATAGCATGGCTTTTGTTTTTTTTATATTGACCACAAGTCTGCGACTGGTGAACCAATTTTTGATCTGATTGAACGAGTCTTGGAGGGAGGACTGTAGGTTGTCAGGGCAGGGGTGTGCGGCGTAGAGAACCGCATCATCAGCATATAGCAGTAAGTTACCGGAGCAGGATTTGGGTAATGCATTTAAGTAGATACTGAAGAGTAGGGGGCCCAATATGGATCCCTGGGGGACCCCTGAGTGGACAGGCAGGGTGGAAGATAGGGTATCATTTATCTTAACACATTGGGATCTGGAAGTAAGGTAGCTATTGAACCAAGAGAGTGGTCCGAGTAATAGACCAGTGTGGTGGAGTGTGTCCAGGAGGAGGGGGTTGGAGACCGTATCAAAGGCCTTAGAGAGGTCCACGAAGATGGCTGCAGCCAGACATTTTTGGTCAAGGGCAGAGTGAATGAAATTGGAGAATTCAATGAGGGTGGTGGTTGTGCTATGGCCTGATCTCAAGCCATGTTGTTCATTTTATAATAAACTGTGGGCTCTCAGATACTAAGTGAGTTGGTCGGAAATGATTTTTTCAAGGGCTTTTGAGAGAGGGGGAAGGATGGATATGGGCCGATAGTTGTTGGGATTGGTATTGTCTCCACTTTTTAGTACTATGGTAATTGTAGCAGTTTTTCAGTCCATTGGGAACTACCCTAAGCATAGGGAGTGGTTAAGGAGGTCAGTCGGGGGGAAAGGACAGTGTCAAGAACCCGGTAGAGGATTTTGTATTTTCAGAATATTGATTGGTTTAATTGTCTTGGTCTGGCTGAATTTTTTCTAATGATTTTTAACTGTTTTAACGGTTTTTTGTGTACAGCACCTTGATAATTGAAAGGCGCCATATAAATAAAATTCTTCTTCTTATTATTATTATTATTTTCATGTCAAAGGAGTCTTTACAATAGTTGGAGCCACTGAGAGCTTTGGAGAGGTAGGATTTGGCTTCCTGCTTTGTAATGACCCTAAGGTAGAAAGGGAGCCACTTGAGGTTTGGCTCAGAGGAGGCTGGGATAGGGTCGAATAAGTCACTTGGGAGGACTGTACTAAGATCGGAAAAGGTTGAGTTAAGGCAGTGATACCCTACAGGTCAGTTGAGGTGGCATTGTTGATGCAGAACTGGGAGAGTGGGGGGAGGTGGGACTTGCCATTAAGTTCTTTAATGTTGCCCCAAAACTTTCATGCACTCCCCCAGGAAGAAGCCAGGGTATCTGTATAGTATTTAGCCTTGGCCTTGTGTATGGCCCAGGTGCACATATTGCGCTCTGCTCTGTAGGCTAGTCTGTCTGCTTGGAAGCCAGCTTCAATGGCTCCGTGCCAGAGGTCATCCCTTTGTTTTAGTTGCTGCCGTAATAAGGGTGTGATCTAAAGGACATTATAATTTACAGTTTTTGTTTTAATCAGGGGGGCAAAAATGTCACATGCTTTGTTGAAAGAGCATGTGAAGTAATCAAGTGCTAGGTCAATGTTAGGGGCCTGGGTTATAGGGGCCCAGTCCCACTGGGCCAGATAGTGTTTGATTTTGCAAAGGCCACCTGGTCATAAGCACCTGCGGGTGGATACACTAGGTTGGGGTTTGGGCAGGAGACATGATCAGGAGCAGAGGATAGGGGGGTGGTCACTCAGAGAGTCTGGGAGGACCACTAGGTCAGAGATTCTATGTGGACGGTAAGTTAATAGTATGTCTAGTAGGGTCTGGGAGCCATTTGCGATGTTTACCCTGGTGGGTTGTTGGACCAGCTGGGTATGATCCAGTGCCACAAAGGCATCCTTGATGGCAGCTGCTGAATTGGCGAGCCAGTTTACATTTAGATCACCAACCAGGATATGCTCTGTTTTTGGAGGGAGGTTGGAAATATAGTTTGTGAGGGATTGTATGGCCATAGCTTGGTTGCGTGGGGGAACATATGCCGCTGTGATGATTAGGGGAGCCCTAGCAGGGTCCAAGGTAAGTTTTATGGATAAGACTTGGGCTCCATGATCTAGTGAGGGGATCAGGAGAGCTTGGTTCAGTAGGGAGTCTCAAACATAGAAGGCACATCCCCCACCCCATTTTCCCACTCTGTCAGCTCTGTGTAGGGCGAAGCCTGGGAAGCTGACGAATGAATCTGTTGTTTTTTTTTTTGAGAGCCATGTTTCAGTGAGCACAAGGACATCCGGCTGGTGTTGCACTAGCCAGCTTTGGAGAGATGCTGTTTTTTTGGATGGCTGCAGATATTCATGGCAGCTATGCACAGCCATTGGTGTAGTTTCTGTTGACTATTGGTGGTGGGGCCTGGGTTGGGTGAATATTTCTGGATATGAGAAGGAGTAGGGCTAGTACCCTGAGGAAATCGAAGGACTGCCGTTTGGTGGTTGGGCGCAGTTGAGGCACATGTTTAGAGAGAGTAGCACAAGGAATGGGTAAATTGAGGAGGGCAGGAAAGGTAAGACAGATGAGTCGGTAGGGGGGTCGGGGTTGCATGGGTAGGTGACATGTTAAGTGGGGGGGGGTGGATGTTTGGTGGTAATAGGTTGAGAGGGTAAGAGGTGAGGTGGGTGTGTGGGTGGGGGGATGGCTATTTAACCCGGTCAGGAGTATAAGTAAGCATTAAGCCACGACGAAGGTGGCATCTAATGGTGGATTAATGCATGGTTGGGAGGGCATACAATGGCCCAACCATGCATTAATACCATTAGATGCCATCTTCGGAGGTGGCTTAATGTGCTTGTAACATGCTGCATGGCACTGTAGAGTTGTGATGTTACTGTGTGAAGTGCTGTTGAAAAGATAACAGAGGCAGTGTGTTTGTTGCTGTTGTGTTTTTACTGCACTTTTCAGTAATGTTACACATATGCTTTTACATGCTGATGTGCTGAAAACATTTTGTAGTTCAATAGATGCAGAGTGGTGCTTTTAACAGTTTGTCATTATTTATTTATTTACAGTTCTAAGCGGGTATTTCTTTCATACTGCGTGTTCGAGGTCTACAGTTCATTGTTTTCTGCAGTGCTGTATAAAATGACGCTACTGATTTGCATAACACGTCAGTTTCATGTCGTTAGTGGTCTGATACATTTCAGATGTGCTGTGCAGTTTCTGTTACTCACTGTTCTGTGGCTGGTGCTGTGACATTTTGTCATTCTCGATGTGTGATCTGTCATTTGAAGAGCCGTAGTTGAAGTTAACTGTGCCATGTACTGGAAATGTGCGGCAATGAAACGGCATTGAGATGTATCCATGTCGCTGTTTAACAGCTCCGTCTGTCGTTTCTTTTGTATGCGGATGTTTTGGTGCGTCATCGTCAGCGTCACAGGTTCTTGTAATCTGTGATTGGTAGCTGTCTATTGTTGGTCTCCAAGACTACCCAGATGCTTCTGTAGTAGTTGTATGTTTCTCCTGTTTGGGATCTGGTGGAATAGTTATATTTGTGACTTCTACCTCACATCTCTTGTCTGTTGTGGTAAATGTCGGCTTATCAGTGGACGATAGGATTCGTGACCATTTCTTTCTATCCTGAGCACTTGGAGCCCAGTAATTGCGGAGGCTGGTCTCGCACCTGTGTCCCGTCACGGACATGATTTCTCTGGATGGTAGATCAGCCTCTGTAAGCATCTGTACAGCCGTACTTCTGACACAATGGTTCGTATACCACTTTGTTAGGCCTGCATCTTCTGATATTTTAGACATCATGTCCCCTAAATAATTCCGCCCCCATTGGCTCCTTAGAGTACTAGATGTCTTTGTTGTCAAGCTTATGCTGTGGTAATCTCAATGGGTGGAGGCAAAAGGCTGGAGCTTCGACTGGACATCTAATTATGTATTCTTTGTAAAGTGCTACAGGACAGAGAGCACTGTCACTTTCTGCGTACAACACTCCTCTCAGAGTGTCTTTGTTTCCCTCATTCAGAGATCCATGATTTTTTGTGACTTTATTGAAAGTTAGCGCTAAACATTCTGTGCCCGTTCCGTCTTTCTCCAGAACAAATGAGTTTTGTTTAAGCTGTCTCAGACCTTCTCGACCTCTTCTTGCTAAACCAAGTTGTACTTCAAACCAGAGGCACCTTACTAGTCCGTGTACTGTCTCTGGATTTAGTTTAGGACAGTGTCTTGTTCTGTTTAGGTCCTCTGTGCTAATACTCGGGTAGTGTACAACTGCATCTTTGCCTGATCGACGATATTTTTTTAAGACAGCTACAAAGACGTTATTAGCAGTAATGAATTCTACATTGTTCATGATATTAAGAGTCCTTCTCACCTCAACACTGTTAATATATCTGTTGAGACCAGCTCTTATTCCTACGTATCGGCTGATGCTGTACTCCTGTCCATCTTCTGCTCTTACTGTCCCGTAAAATTCTCTTAAGAGATCAGCAAGGGCTGCGATAGATATAGTAGCTATATCAACAGACATTTGTTTCCCTTGTAGCCAATCCGAGAAAACATTACATGCCCAGGATGTGTTTCTATGTGTGTTTTTCTCAACTTTAGTACGCTCCAGATCATCCAGCTCTTTTGATGACAATTGGATATGTCTGCTTTTTTTCGTTTCTTTGTTTCTGTATGTGTCAGCTGTAATACTAGGTACTATGTCAGTATTAAGATGTTTCTTCTTTTCTGTATGTTTGTGTCCTATGTGTTCATTTTTGTTTGCTATATTTCTCTGTTCTTCCTTACTTGTTTCATCTGTGTTCTGTATTTCGTTTATGTTGTATTGAAATTTTACGTTTTCATTGCTGTCGTTAATCTCTGATTGTTTGCTACAGATTTTCTGTTTCCATTTATTCTGGTTTGTAGCGTTATTTATATTTAGTATTTCTTCAGTGCTCTCAGTTCTGTGTCTTTCTCTGTGTAATGTGGCAGTCTCTTCTGTATCGTGGAGATTTCTTTCCTCTTCCAATAGAAACTTTATATCTACCTACTCCACCAACGGAATATCTCCTGTCAAGGAGAAGAGTACACGATACCCGTCCATCTTTCCCTTTTTCGGAGTATGTGTCACTAGATATGTTTTTGTTATATAGTCGAATTTTGCACTACAATAGTGACATTTCTTAATCAGTATCTGTGAAAGACAGATGCCTCTTTGCATTTGTTAATTTAATGTCAGCGGTGCTGCTTTTTTGTTTTGTAGATATCGCTGGTACTTCACTTTGAGAATGGCATTACTGGTGGATTAATGCCATCTCCAAAGTATACCAGCTGATGTATTTTAACCAATACATTATCTTCATTTCAGGTTCTTTAACTTAGGCATGTTACAAGTGTAATTGGTAGCAGTGGGCAGTGGGCACTGCTATACCAGTTCCAGTTTAAGGGGAGCAGACTGACACCTATCATAGTGGTGGTTTCAGTAGTGCAGCGGTAGGGTGCTGGACTTTGGTGTAGGAAGTACATGGTTCAAATTCTAGGGGGTTGAGCTGGTGGCAGAGGTTCAGTGTTGCTGGACTGAAAGAAATTTATTGTAACAGACTATGGGGGTCAGAGGCTTTGAGAGCCTTGAAAGCTGCAGGTAATTTAGCTGGATTTGTTGGGTTACTGGTTGAGTTGCTGACTCTAATGACAAGAGTACGGGGTTTGTGACCTACAATGAGATTGAGGAAATTTATTATAGCAGATTATGGAGTCAGAGACTTTGAGAGCCTTAAAAACTTTAAATAATTTAGCCTGATTTGTTGGCTTCCTGACAGAGTTGCTGACTCTAGAGGTGAAGATACAGTGTTTGAGACCTGCAGTGGGACTGACAAAACTTTATTGCAGCAGACTATGGAGTCAGAGGTATTAAGAGCTTTGAAAACAGTGAATAGTTTTGCCTGATTAGTTGGTTTACTGGTAGAGTTTCTGCCTCTTGTGGTGAGGGTACAGGGTTTGAGACCTGCAGTGGGACAGCACATTAGTATTTTTGCTGAGTGTGGAGGCAAAAGGCTTAAGAGGTTTGAAACTGAGACCAATACCGGCCTGATTAGTTGCTTTGGTGGTAGAGCTGCTGACTTTGGAGTGAGGGGTACAGGGTTTGAGACCTGCTGAGGACAGCACTGAAACTAAGAGTAGTGGTGACTACGAGGGGATGGGAACTGATATTAGCAGGAGCTAGGAACAGGAGGGGGGGAGAATGGAGGTACTGGCAGGGAAAAGTGTGGCAACCCCCTAGTGGTCAGTGAGTATAAGCTGCAGATAGGAAAATGGACTCTTTAGTAACAGGAAGGAAAGGCCATGTGACACGTCATGTGATCCTGCAGCAGCAATAAATGTAGAGCCGAACCTGGGTGGGTGTTGCAGTTGATGACGATGGGAGTAACACCTCTCCACAAACAGGCTGGAAGAAGGAGGCTTTACCTCTTAAGGCTCTCTGCAGTCCCCTGTTACAGGCTTCTCAGCTGGGCAGTATTCTGTGACTTTGAATATGGTGCAGGGGGCATGCATGGGGTAAGTACAGGTCCACCTTACAATGTCACATTCCATGTTGTACTGTGTGCTGTGTCCTAACACTTCTTCCCTTTACTCTCTCTGTCTTCCCACTGAGAGGAGGAGCATGCCATGGAGGATGGCCCTTGACTGAGTGGTGCAGCCAGATGAGGTACCCGTCATGGTGGTCACATCAAGGAGGTGGCAGTGGAGGGTGCTATCCCCCTGGTATATGTCCAGGGACAGATGGACTGTGGATGGCGGTGTGGGTTATGAAGGGGTGCAGGACAATATCGGGATGCTCACCCACTGGCGGGTGACTGTCCCTTCACAGGTGGGTGCATTACGTGTGCATGGGCATGTAGCAACAGGTGCTGAGTGTGTGCAGGGTTCATATCATATAGAACTCTATATGGGACACTGACCCACTGTGTATTACAGGTAAGGGTCACATGACAGTTTCAATGGGTCATAATGTTGAACAGAGACCAGATACATATAACAGTGAGCAGGCTGTCCCCATGGTAGGTGTGTGAGGGTGGATTGGAATATATTATCTGTGTGCCAGTTGTTCGAGCCCACCACACAACAATGAACCCTGGTGTGTGCACGGCCCATGTGGTGAGCCGGTTCCCCAGGCTGCATGGTGCAGCATCACATGGGCTGCACATGGCCATTGGCGAGGCACATGTTGCCGTTTGTGGGCCTGGCCCTGACCTGCGACAAAGGTACTCACCCGTGACACTGCCAGGTACTGGATAGTTGGTCCTGTGCAGGCCGCCTGATGGTGTAACACACCGTGGACCGGTGGTCAATGCCACATTGCATGTGGTGCCATGCTCTGTGTGGTGTGCATGGATATGCCAGCGCAAGCAGGTGCATGCCATTCCACAGTACATGTATGGCACACAGCATCACCTGTGTGACATAGCACATGCTGCTTTTGGGACACAGCATGCAGCGTTCATGCCTTGTTCATCCTCCTGCCATGTGTGTACAGAGCGCCATCATGGCGTGGACCGCAGCATCATGAATGTGTTTCTGTGTTATGGTGTCACAGTATACAGGTGCAGCATGTGATTGCTGGTCTCCATGGCTTTGCCTGTGTTGCAGTGCCACCCTTGCAGTGTGTCCCATAGGTGTGGAGGCCCACTTGTACATGTGTCACTGTGTGTTCTCTGTTGCAGCCATGTTTGGCTGTGTGTGTGCTGTGGCCTGCCATGCCCACATCACGTGTATGGTGGCAGTCACAGTCTGTGATGCACTGGGTCATGGTACGTGCTGCGTTGTGCTGCACAGGGCTTGAGGGGGCCGGTGCAATTGACCATGGTGTCTGGGTACAGCCACTCCACCAGCTGTCCACTTGGGGGCAGTGTACTGTGGCACAGATGCACGTGGCCATGCTGGTGGCAGCAGGCACGTTGCACTGCTCATGCACACCCTTGCTATGATGCTGTCTGGGCAGGGGGGCCCATGCTTCCATGCTTGTGCACTATTGCTGTAGGGCTGTGCTGGTCTGAGGAGTCATATCTCACTGTGTAACTTTTCTCCACAGCATTACAGGGGCCCGGTGTGCCAGATGGTCCTGGAATGGTATGTGAGGGTGCAGCAGCCATCGGAAGAATCAAGCAGTGATGATGAACTGTGGATGTAGGAGAACGGTGCCATGGCCAAGGATTCAGGAATGGATGGGAGGGGCTGGTTGTGCTGGCAGCGGTGCAGAAATCAGTACTATGGAGTGATGTTGGTGCTGTGCTGAACTTTGCAGATGTTGTTGAATGGGGGGTGGGTGGGGATTACAGTTGCCATATATGCACAGCATATGTAGTATAGTCAGTAACTAAGGGAAATGAAAAGAGTGGGAATAAAACACTCACAGGGAAGGAGTGTGAGTCTTGATGTTCATCATCAAAGCTTGATGCTTTCTGGGTTTTTTTTTACAATAACTTTTTATTGAAATAATTTCCCAATCCATATTTCAAAATTCTGAACAACTATTAAATACAGGTATAATGTAACATAAGAGAAATTTAAGTACACTATAAATTCATAGCCTTAAAACAAAATTGTCTGCAATTAATAACAATCACTTCTTTGTTTTTGTTTTTCTTTAATACAATTTCTATAAGAGTGTTTTTATTTATTGTAAGGATCCTAGATACAGCATCTGAGAGAAGAAATCATCAGAAAGTTGAAAAGGCAGAGAAGCAGAAAGGAAGAATGATAGCAAAGAAATGAAGTTTCAGGGGCAATTTAAAGAAATGCAGTTTTGTTTAAATGAAACAGAAAGAAGGATTTAAATTCAACTGTTAGTGACCCTTTATATATCCCTTTATCAAGGCCACTGATTTACGGTGATTAAAAAAATTAAATTCCGTTTCCATGACTTCAGATTCCAGAATTGCACCAGTAATAGTTACTCTAATTTTTGGATTTTACCAGGATTCTGCTATCATTTTTTTAGTATGTGCATAAATAGTCAGAATTAAAGAATGCTTAATATACAGAGCATTAAATAAAGCAAACTGAAAATAGTACAGGAAGGAATTAAAAGAAAAACACAAGTTTTGTAGATTTATCGATCTGATATAAAATGGCAGATTCCATGAAATCTTTGCTTTTACCGGTTTTCTGGCAGCCTAATTCCAGAATTTTACCGGATTTTCTGGTAAAAACCGAAAAACAGTGTCCTTGCCCTTTATATATCAGATGGATTAAAAGTTGGTGCAGATCAGCTACAGGTTGGCCAACTGTACAATCTCTTCGAGAAATCCTCCTTATTCTAATTGCTCCAAAATATCTGCATAGGGGATTTAAATCTTTTGCACACATTGTACTGCATATTGGTGTAATGATTACATTTTGGGATGCATCCAAAGTTCATTATAAAATGGGTTTCAAATCTCCTGAAGCCTTATTGGTTGAGGGCCATCATTATCCATGCTGTTTTCTCAGGATAACAGCACAGGATAAAGATCCAGCAGCCTCCTCACAATACTAACCACGTGTCTCTGAATCTCATTACAAACATGGCTGCCATCTTTACTCACTAAAAATCTTCAGCTGGGCCCTAACAATAACACTGCCTTAAATTTAATAAAGCAAATAATAAATATTATTATACAATGGCAAGAAAAAATCCTGGCTTCTGATTGGTCAGCTGTCCACCACAGCAGGGATGTTATCCTGGCATAACATCCCAGCTGTAGTGCCAGCCAGCTGTCAACCTCATTACTAAACATCAAAAGACAGATCACTACACAGCAGCTGTCAAACGACTACTGTGACAGAAATACTAAAGCAAAGAAAGCAGACTCATGTCATCATTTCCAAAGTTAAATTTCAATTTATTTGAAATGGCAACAATACAGAGATTGTTTTCAGAAGACCAGAAAATACTGACCTAAAAGAAAAAGAAAAACGAAGACATGTAGAAATCCAGGACAACCAGCTAGATCAAATTGAATGTGAGAGAAATGAACCATCGACAAGGAGGCAAACAGTGTGGGCCATTAACGTGTTAAATGACTGGCTAAAAGAAACTGGTACGAAGTAAACTTAACAACAGTAACGGAAACGAATTAAATCAAATCCTAAGAAAATTCTATGCCTCAGTGAGAACCAGCAACGGAGACCAGTACAGAATAAGTAGTTTTATCGGTTTGAGATCTGGCATAAACCCGTTACCTAAACGAGCCCCGCTGTCAAGAAACATCAATATAATTAGCCACACAGAGTTTCAAACGGCAAACAACGTATTTAGCCCAAATAAAGCCCCTCAGACGGGAGGAAAGGACAAGACCCAACACCACTCCCCTCACAGACAGCGAACTGTCATTGCTCAGACAATCAAAGCACTGAATACGGAGACACCCCGAAGGCCTTCTACAGGCGAGTCTGGCTAAGTACAGTTACATTTAAGCCAAGCAGACGTTGCAAGCAAGAAGACAGCTAAAACCCTCCAGTTTCCAATTCCTTACAACAGAAAGCGGACTTCAATATGCCACACTAACCTTCAACGAGAAAACAAAAATCACTCCGATCCACTAGAAAAAGACCGCGATCGCTACAGAGGCACAGTTTTCAATAGAAGGCCATCCTCAATGCCCAGTTGCTCTGTTAAAAATACATTTAGAAACTCCGCTGAACAGCCCATGCCTCTTCTTGCACCTAGAAACACCCTGTCAGTCCCTGGAAACAGAAAAGTGTGGTACACTTTAGAGCCCCTAGGAAAAAATTACCTGTCTTCCATGCTGCCGAAAATGTGCTGCGCTGCAGGGCTCCCACACACTACACGAACCACTCCTTACGGCGACTGCCATCCAACTATCAGAGTAACGCCGGACTAGAAAGCCGCCACATAATCAGTGTTACTGGGCACAAGCAGGAATCCTCCTCAAAAGCTACTGGGGCCCGACGCTGCAGCAGAGATTGTAATGGAGTGCCATTTTATCAGGAACAGGAAGCACCGCATCCGCCTCGAACCTCTGACCAGGAAACGTCATGCCGCCCGGAGCGACTAGCGACAGCTACCCACCACACACCATGGCAACAATAAACATCCCAGCAGAAAAAAGCCCAGTAGACTGCATCGGAGAAAACAGCAATACTGCCCTGCAAAACACTAGCAACAGCAACCAATTTAACATCTAAGGCAACAGCATGTGTGTATTTAACATTTACAAAGCTTAAATGAACTAGCATAAACGTTATTAATTTTACAAATGTTGTAAACGTTTCACATATTTCAAACAGTTAAGTTATTGACCTATTTATAACACATTTACAACTTACAAAACAGAACTATTTAATTCAGTGGAAGGATATTTCACATTTTTATCAATAAAAAATTATTTAAAAGTTACTATTTGTAATCTTTCTCCTTATTTAACACATTCGAGCCATTGTATAATAGGAATAATGCCCTCCAGGGTGGGTGTTATGCTGGGATAACATCCCGCCTTGGGTGTTGGACGCCCTCGGCCATTGGCCTTGGGCCCAACCACCCAAGGTGGGATGTTATCCCAGCATAACACCCACCCTGTCGGGCATTATTCCTTTATTTGATCTCATAATCCTCTGCTTACACATTCATACATAAATTAAACAAGCATGTTTGAATGGTGAATGTTTGGTAAAAGTGTGACAGAGCTTCAAAGGGAACATAAACAATATGTAATGTAAATCAACTATTGCTGGTGTTTTCTGATCATTACTGACATGCTGCTAGCATAGTTGATGCTGTTTTATTTGCATTCTGCATGCTGAGTGTTTTTTGTCACTTCTGTAGTGCTTTCCAAGAGACATTCTCCAGACTTGTCTGTAACTAGACGAAATGACAAAAAGTGGGAATAAAACACACATCGGGAGGGAGTGTAAGTCTTTATGTTCATCTTCAAAGCCTGATGATGATGGCGTCTGTTAGCTAGATAATGGTGGAAAATCATAGTGACAGGTGTGACTGCATCCCTTAACCCTTATGCTGCCACCAACATAATATCTTGTCCTAAGAACCTATGCATTCTGAATCTTCCGGCAGCCTAAGGGTTAAACTACACACAATTTATGCCCATCAGTTAGCTCAACACTGTCATCATCAGCCTTCTCAGCATTGGCCTTTGATTAGCAAGCCTCCCACATTTCCACATCCATTGGTTTATGGAAACTCTAAACACTCGGGCACTCACCACCAAACCAGAAACAGATTCCAGCAATTTCAGCAATAGAACACTTTACTGCATGGTGGACGGCAGCAGTAGTGACACAGAAAAAGATATAACAGCACCTGGACTGAATACTGGCTTTGATGTACGTCCCCATCTTGAAGACAGGAGATGATAGTTTACATTTGTATTTTACGTGTACGTTTGCTGTATTTATATGTTTTCTATCATCACCTTCATGTTCTCCTATATGCATTGTCCATCCTCCACTTGTTTTTTCTTCCTCCCATCCTTCTCCCATTCTCTCTTCATTTGTGTTATTTTTAGCTTTGTTCTGAAATGTATCTAGTTACAATATTATTATGGAGTGCTTTTTCTATTGATATGTAATATTGTGGTATCCAAATTCCTACTTGTCACTAGATTTGTTTCAAGTTCAAACGTAGTTGTCATCCAGTTAATTTGGTCTGTTTGTTATACATCATAGTGACGTTGTATGCATTTTTACTGTTAAGTGTCTGGTGTCTATATAAGCCTTGGCCTTTGATAAAGGATCTGTAGGATGCAGAATGCGTCAGGCTGGTGCCTTTATTCCTTTTTCTGTGTCACTACTGCTGCCGTCCACCATGCAGTAAAGTGTTCTATTGCTGAAACTGCTGGAATCGGTTTCTACTCTGGTGGTGAGTGCCCGAGTGTTTGGAGTTTCCATGAACTGTGTTCTTGTGAGCACCACCGTCCTTGTGTGCACTTCCTCTGCTTGTGTGATCCATTGGCTTATACAGCACACAGCTCCCCCACCCCTACACCACTTGAGTACCACCAATATAAATAAAAATATAAAAATAAAGCACTGCAGTACTTACACTTAACATTTCTGAGGCAGGATTCAAAACAATCCGACAAGCATTTGTCTGCCATTTTGTTTCAAAATAGAAAAGTGTCCAAAACCTCTTAGACTATCTAGTAGGTGGCCTAACAGCATCCAAAATTTGCATGGAAAAAACAGATGCAAGTACATCCAAAGTGGATACAATACGCAATTGCATCTGTTTTCAGCCACAAACCATAACTTTTTGCTGTAAATGGACATGACTTCTGAAAATAGCAGCAGGACTGCTTGGATATAAGCAGGTGGACAATGATGCAAACAGATGTACACCATGCATCTGCATTCCCCTGGTGTTTCTTTGCTGACTATGAAAACTCCCTTCCTATATTTACCTGCTTACCAGGTAAATCTCTGCTGTTTAACCTGCCACAGTTAAATAAGAAGCGCCGATTCCATCTGAGGCCTTCTGTTGCGTGCTTGTCAGGGTGAACATACTGCCAGTAGAACTAAGCAGCCATTTGAATTCTTGCATTCCATCCATAGTAAACATTCCCTCTTATCAACGTATGAAAGACAGGAAAGAAACAAGGTGATGAAAAGGGCGCAAATAACATTAAGATGATGGAGGGAAGGTGAAGAAAGCTAGGAAACATGTAAATGGGGGTGGGCTGGCGAAAATAGAAAGCCTGATAGTTAATTTAAAAAAATATATATTTTGCTGTAGATATTATTTGAAACTGCGATGGCATGCTAATGCTGGGATGTGCTGGGACTATTTTGTTGGAGTGTCTGTATGTTTTTTTACAAAAATCATTGAAATGTTCAACATTATTTTATTTTTGTGCATTTGTTCACCACCACCACCACCCCTCCAAAAAAATCTTGGACCCATTTTATAATTGCAGTAAGACACTCCAAGTTGTGCTTTTTGTGGTGGAAAAATGGCACTTCTTGGGTGGCTGAAGGCCCTTGATGATGCATCATGCCTCACAACACACCTGAGGTGTGCCATTATACCACTACAATGCACCCCTCTCATATCTTGTTGCTTAAGTAGTAAGCAGAGGTACTTCCCAATATAGTTAGTTGTATCACAGAAAATCCCTTCGAGAAGGACATTAGGAAACATTTTTTCATGGCATAGGTGGCGAACAAATCGCACAGCTTGCTCAGAAATGTGGGTAACGCAGAGACCATACCTGGTTTCGAAGCAAGGTGGGAGAACCTGAAAGGGATCATCAGCAAAGGGATGGTAAACAATTATGGGAAAGTATTCAGGGGCGAGGAGAATAGTGTAAAAATAAGAAATGTAAAGTAAAGCCTCCCTTGCAGGACTTCAGTTCTATTTCTGTCCATACTTTCAAGGTTTCTAAGTAAAATTTTTCTGATTACTAACTTACTTTGTTTCTGATTAAAAATCATTTTATCTTCATACCCCCCAAAAAATGCCCGAATAGATTCTCCTGGACATTTTGCTTATTTGCTGTTCTTAATTATACAGCTATAAGGATTTGAGTTTGGTACACAAATGCACATTGTTTCAGTGAGCTCTGCGTAACTTTCCCGGATGATTACCCTTTGTATAAACGTGCGTTGATTACTTCTTGGTGCACATCAGAGGCAAGGTGAGCAACTGTTGACCATCTTTATTTAACTTTTATTGCTGAGATTACGCCAATATTATTCAACTGATTTTCTTCACATTCTACTGAATAATCAACCTTTCTGTCAAGATGTTGATTACGTTTTGATGTGAACTGGGTCGGAAATGGGGACCATCCTTCTTACAGTCTCATCACTGTAATTGTTTCAACATGGCTGAATCAGTTTTCTTTAACATTTACTGAATAATTAACATTCGCCTAAACATCTGTTGAATAAATGTTGACACACACCAAATGCAAACAGGCTAGTTGGGTTGTGCTTTTGTGCAACTTTCATTTCACATCATGATTCCAAACTGATAATGTCAACTTTTCTTGCATTCATATAGAAGCATAAAAAGTAAATGACATCAGGAAAAGGCCCAATGGGCCCCGAGTCTCCCCAGTGCTTGCTTATATCTGCACCCAGCCTAATACTGGACCGAAGGTAGTCTGTGGATGGCCCTGACAGTATTTTGGCAACACTCCCCTAGTCCACTAATCTCCTTTCCTTAACTGCCCATCCTCCCCTTTTCCTCTGGTTTGGACTGTTCCACTGTACCTATCCTGCCTGTGTTTGGAGCCAGCAACAAATTCCATGCTGATCACTTCTTCTTGCAATATATTCCACTTCTCCCCAACCCCTTCTGTAAAGAACAACTTCCTGAAATCCCTTCTAAAACTACCTACCCAACAGTTTCCATCCATGGCCTCTTGTTACCTTGTTCTCACTTCCCGCTTTATTATTACCTCTTAGATACTTAAAGGTCTCTGTCATGTCTCCCTCTCCATATCACAGCCTTTAGTAAATACATATTGCAACTCTCTGACCTCTCCTTGTATGTCTTCCCCTGCTGCCCCGGAATCATCTTCGTGATCCTCCTCTAAATAGGTTCCAAGAATTCCCTATCCTTCTCGAGATGCAGGCTCCAAAACTGTGCACAGTGCTGTAAGTGATGGCTCACCAAGGAGTATCAGTCTTCATTTAGTTACATGCTGATAACATTTTTGTGTGTGCATCAGATCAGTAGAGAAAACTGGCAACTGTCAGTGGTAACCTTTCATTATAATATCCCCTAATGCATCATACCTTGCACTCATATTTAGGGGTCAGAATGTGTTATATGAATATTGATATTTTTGTTGTAGCTATGTTGTATGATTATATTGTTGAATGTATGTAATTTGTGTCTGTGTCCTCCTTGAAAATGGGCATCTATACACCCTTGGTGTCTTATCTGGTTAATAAACTTCAAATAAAAAAAAAACGCAAAGCCACATGGGTAATATACCAAAATCACCAGAAAGAAATATAGTCTGGTTATGTTTTAACGGGATTGTAAGGTGTCAAGGGACTTGCACATAATCTGCACAGGCTAATCTCTGCCTTTACAGATTGTTTGTAAAGCCATTTGGCACCATACAGTCCTGCCCAAAGCATAGATCTTCTAAATTCCTTGACGGTGTTCTGCAAGTATTACTGATGATCCCTTGCATTCGGGAATATGTGAACTATTGTATTTCTTTAAAAGTCGGCTTTATTGCCAATGGGGTTTTTGCATAACCCTTGCTGCAGTCCTCTTGAATTCAGGTTCTCCAAGAAACATAGAACACCACCACAGAACAAGGCCTTGTGATCTATACAGTCTGTCCTTCATACTCCCCCAGGAGATCATGACCAATCTCTTCCGCCCAACCCCGTTATATCCCTTGCCCAGCTCTTTGTACCTATCCCCAACCCTCTTAAAGCTCTCCACCCTTTTTGTACTGACCAGGCCTCTGATAGCCTTTTTCATTCTTGGTGTTTGTGGTTTCTTTTTGGGGTTGTTTGTTGCTGCAGATACATTCAAGTTCCTGAAAGGAATGAGAAAGTTAGATTGTGAGGAAACATTCAGCAAGAAGGGTGATTGAATGAAGAACACGGAGACATGAGTGGAAGCTGGTGGGGGAGATGTAATGGTAACATATACACTGTGATAAACATAGGGGCCAGGATTGACCACTGAGGCACTTCACAGCAGAGCGTAGCAGTTTCCGAGGCATTCCTGCCTAATACCACCTGCTGCACCTCACTGTATAAGTAGGACTCAAACCATCACAACTTTGTATCTGCAAGTCCCACATAACACCTCAAGTGAACCAGCAGCACCCCATAGTCTTACCGTGTTAAATGTCAAGGACAGATCCTGCAGAACCAGGACTGGACAACATCTGCTGTTGTCCATCAAGAGGAGACCATTGAACAGGCTGACAAGCACCTTCTCATAGCTATGATGAGGCTTGAATCCAGACAAGAGAAGTTTACAGATCTCATAACATTCCAAGTGCTTTTGAAGCTGTACTGCCACCAGCTTTTCAATTACCTTCCATAGATAGGGAAGGTTTGAAACAGGTCTGCAATTTATCAAATCCTCAGCTGCCTAAGATGGCTTTTTCAGGTAGGGTCTTACCACTACCCCCCCCCCTCTGTTCAGTTGTGAAAAACCCTCTTGTGAGGAACACCTGATGATTTCAGCAATAATTGGAACGAGGACCACCCAGCACCCAGATAGAGTGCTGGTGGGTCCTGGGTCCAGCAAACAGTAGGTAGGGCACAACTTCATCACCACCTGTAATACTGTATCTCATCTGCCAAAACTGTCTCAAACTCGAAAAATGGTGATAGAGTGCACAGGTTCCTCACTGGATGGATACTACCAGCTGATGACAGACCGCTTGAGGAGATCTCAACCCTGAGGGGGGATACCCTGTAAAGAAAAAAATGATTACACTCATCATATCTTTTTGCTGAAAAAACTCTTCCTATCTGAAGAGAGGGCAAATTTAGCAATCTGGCTAGAGTGCTGAAGAGTTGAGCTTGTTGGTTTTTCCCTTCAGCAATCACCCATGACTAGTGGTGCTCAGATTTGTGGATCCGATTACATTTTGCTGGATACTGTTGGTATCCATGTCCAAATCTGATAGTAATCTGGCCAAAGTTGGATTTCTGCTCCTGAGTCAGATTGTTGTGGATCTGAGGCTGGATCCTCTGGATGTGACCTTGGATAGTTGCATCCGATGGTGGGACACCTCAGTCTTATAGCGGAATCCATTGAATCCTGATCAGATCCACAGATGCTTCAGATACTTACTGCGGATCCCAAAAGGTCACTCCCTGTTTGGATGTTTATGACATCTGAGGCCATCCAAAAATCTGGCCAAAATGATGCTATCTGATGGTATCCAGCCTGGTAGGATTCCATTTGAGCAGCACTACCTGTGACAGGAATGCAGTGTTTTTCTGGGTGATTCTTTGCTGATAGTCACCCTAGTAAGTTTTCAATACCAATCTACACTGCCCTGAACCTGACCTCTGCCAAGACTACTCCAACCTTCTTCCCTTTGTTTACCACAACCTAAGGTCATCCAAGGATGCAGTTACAAGTGAAACAAGCTATTCCAGGTGGTTAGCAGTTTTATCTGGGGATTTCAGCTGCTGTGGAGACCAACTCAACCACTCCTTGTAGCACTGTTTTCACTCGGAGGTGCCCTCTGCTCAAACGCTCCAATCCATGTTGCACTATCGTGGCAGTTCCTGAAATGAATACAGGCAAAGATGAGACATTCAGCTGCAGAGAGCAAACATGCTGTGCATGCAACTATATTATTACAGAGGTATGCATGCACAGTGTGTGTGCCTACTGTATCATAAAATTTTGATCTAAACAAGCTTGAGTCATGACAACAGACTCCAGACTTGTTTGATGCCTAAAAACTAATCAAAATATCCATATTCAATGCCAATGAGAAATATTGGCTCTGTCTGCATGATGTCATGAATAGCCCTTCCACTACAGGGTTCACTGATGTTTAAAATTGGCTAAGCAAGGTACATAAGGGCTACTTTCAAATATCAGGTGCACCATGTTTTTGCATGTTATCAGCACCCCGTTGATGTCTGTATAGATATGAATAGAATGCTGAAAAAACAGCCTCAAGCGGAGATTCTCCGTAGACAATTGAAGCTTTACCAACATTAAGGTTTTTTTAAAGAAAATATATCTTGAAAAAACATTATCTGACTGAGATAATGTTTTTATACTTGCTGAAGCTCTTACTGTTTTCCCCGAAGCACTTAAAATATGACAAACGCTTTTAGAAGATTATAGGGATTATATGCCAGCTAAATTCTAACATTCCATAATGCTACTTGAAGGTGTTTACAATGTTTTGTCTAGAAAGGCATGAAAAATAACATTTAATCAGCAGGAATGGTGGTATAGCGACTTTAGAATAATCCTGGTTTTAGTAGAACTAACATCCTCAGCTATCAAAAACATCTGCAATTTCCGCCCACCCTCAATGTCTAGAGAATACAAATATTCAACTTGGGCAAAAATATCACAGTATTAGTTGGCACTGGTGATGGGTTAGCCTTAAACTGTTCTTATAAGAACCCCAAAGGGTTAGACAAATTGGATTTGATGGCAGACAAGGACCACTTGGCCCACCCAGTCTGCTCATTTCCCTACCTATTGGAGAAGCTGCAGATCCCAGTTAACCAACAGCCTACTTCTTCCTACCCCCCCCACCAGAATTGCCTTATGTCTGTCCCATGCATTCTTGAATTTCCCCACTATATTTGACCCCATCACCTCCTCAGGAAGGCTGTTCCATGATCCACCACCCTCTCTGTGAAAAAAAATACTTCCTCACATTGCCCTTGAGCTGTCCCCCCTCTATCTTCAAATTGTGCCCCCTTGTTCTTGCACATCACTTTTTCTGAATGATGTTACCCTCCTGGACTTTGTTGATTCCCTTGAGGTACTTGAAAGTTTCTATCATGTCCCCCCTCTCCCTCCTTTCCTCGAGGGTACACATATTAAGCTCCTTTAGTCTCTCTTCATATGGCTTCTGGTGCAGACCCTGCACCATTTTAGTTGTCCTTCTCTGGACTGCCTCCATCCTGTCTATGTCCTTGCAGAGATGGGGTCTCCAGAACTGCACACAGTACTCCAGATGGGGTCTCACCAACTGTCTGTACAGAGGGATGACAACTTCCTGTTTTCTACTATTGATGCCTCTCCCTATGCATCCCAGTATCCCCCCAGCCTTCCTTACTGCCTTCTCACATTGCTTGCCCACTTTAAGGTCATCTGATATAATTACCCCCAGGTCTCTTTCCATTTTTGTTGTTGTTAGTACCCCCCCCAACCACATTGTGTACTCTTCCCCTGGATTTTTGTTTCCCAGGTGCATTACTTTGCACTTCTTTGCATTGAATCTAAACTGTCATACTTTTCACCATTCGTCCAATCTTTCCAAGTCCCTTCTCATCCTTTCCACCCCCCCTTGTGTATCAACCCAGTTAAAGATCTTTGTATCATCTGCAAAGAGACACACTTTTCCTTCCAGTCCCTCCCAAACCTTCTGAAAGGTTCTTATGTTTGAACCTCTTATCCAACCTAGTAATTCGCATACATTTGTAGTGGCAGTAGCACTAGTAATTTGTATACATTTGTAGTGGCAGTAGCACTAGTAATTTGCATATATTTGTAGTGGCAGTTCCACTAGTAGTTTGCCTACATTTGTAGTGGCAGTAGCACTAGTAATTTGGATACATTTGTAGTGGCAGTAGCACTAGTAATTTGCATACATCTGTAGTGACAGTAGCACTAGTAGTTTGCATACATCTGTAGTGCCAGTAGCTCTAGTAGCTCTAGTAATTTGCATACATCTGTAGTGGCAGTAGCACTAGTAGTTTGCATACATCTGTAGTGGCAGTAGCACTAGTAGTTTGCATACATCTGTAGTGGCAGTAGCACTAGTAGTTTGCATACATCTGTAGTGGCAATAGCACTAGTAGTTTTCATACATCTGTAGTGGCAGTAGCACTAGTAGTTTGCATACATCTGTAGTGGCAGTAGCTCTAGTAGTTTGCATACATCTGTAGTGGCAGTAGCTCTAGTAACTTGCATACATCTGTAGTGGCAGTAGCACTAGTAATTTGCATACATCTGTAGTGGCAGTAGCACTAGTAATTTGCATACATTTGTAGTGGCAGTAGCACTAGTAATTTGTATACATTTATAGTGGCAGTAGCACTAGTAATTTACTTATACAGTGCCCCTTTCCAGGGGATTAGAGCACTTTACAGAAAATACAAATAACATAAAAACAATAACACAGTAAAATAATCCAACTTTAAAATAACATCAATAAATACATAAATAGATTCTGAATACTACTAACATGAGGACATTACTTTTGTGCATTAATTATATACTAACTACACATTTACATCCACTTTCCAGTGTTGCTTTTCGCTGTGAAATTTTTCTTGGCTTTTGGAACTGACAAGATTCTTGAGGGAAGGGATTCTTTCTTCTGCACCCCCTGTTGGGAACAGGAATGCTTTGGAACAACCAGTTTAACCAGTAATATGAGGCATTTATATCCATGCTGGATTTTATCCCTCAATGACAAATCTCTTTGAGTGAGACTTCAGTTTCCCAAGATACCTCAGCCTTTAGCCAAGCATGCCACTTGCTCCCAGTAGTTCCTATTTTCATTTAAATCTTTCCCAATGGTGGACTTTCATGATGCTCTAGATCACCCTTGTTGCCAAATTATTTTAAACATCACTTATTCCAGATTCAAGGGTCATTTAACACTGCATCTGCCAAACTAACATTGCCATGCAGTCCAGTATAACCTTTAATTGTTTGCTGACTGAGATCATTCATGTTGACCAAATAATCCCTGAGAGGTTTTTTGGGATATTGCTTAGCACTCTGGATTTGAATATGTTGGAATGAAATGAAATGAATGGAAAATGGAAGGGAACATAAGGAAGGGAAAGGAAAAAGAAAAAGGAAAGAAAAGGGAAGTAACATGGAAAGGGAAGGGAAGGAATCACTTCTGTAAATCTGGATCCCAGCTGCAGGAGGAATTTTGATCCAGTGTATACACCAACTTAACAAAATAAACAAACAAGCAAATGAAAAGGAAAGGAATTCAGTTTTAAATATCTTTCAGACAAATTGTATACCAACATGTTTTACAATTCAGGACAGGGATATGAGAGCATGTTCCTTCTATTCTAAGCACTCAAGGACACTCAGCCAGCTCAATAATAAACAAGCATTTGTCAATGCCGAATGTTTGCTTACTGGCATTGGCAGTGGTAGTGTAGAAGTTACAGAGCTGCAAAATAGGAATGGCAGTGAAGTATTGAGCTGAAGCCAACCCCACCACCACCCTGCAGAGAGTGACAGGCATTGGGGTGTGCATTTGGGTCATCAGGCATAGCGGCTACGCCATTTCCACCACACCCCTCTGCAGGGACTGAAGAGGGTATCACGTGTTCCTGGGGTCTTTGGCCCTTATGCGCACCCATTTCATTAGGAAATATGGGTGAGATGGGTGCAATATAGGAGAATGGGGTGAAGTTTGGGGTCGAAGAGTCCAAGGCATACCTCGATGCCTCTCAGTGACTGCAGGGTGTGGAATGATATGAGCATCACAGGCAAGAATCCCAAGTCACATCCCTGATTCCTGTCATTCTCTATCATGGTTAGGCGATTTAGTTGAAAAGCCTAATACCTCAGGCATCTGCTGGTATTTTAACTCCAAATTTTCAACATGCTTGTTTTGTGACCCCACCTCATGAACAAAGGGGAATATCAGTTTGGTAGCCGAAAGCTGCTTATGCACAGTGAGTACGGGATTTAGCACCACAGGTGCAAAAATATTCCGAACAGGCTGTAAAAAATGACAGCTGTACTCTTTCATGGGGAGGTGTAAAAATGGCTATGTTGCAACTGTGTAGTAAAAATATTTTAAAAATGGTGAAGTCACGAGTGTACATAGAAACTGTGCAACGCACACCCGTTATATAAGTAGGTTGGGGATATTTTATAGCAGATTGTTAACTCAGGCATTTTGGTGCCTCCGATCATGAACAGTGTCACTGTGATTTTCTTTATCTGTGCGAACAATGATTTCCGACAGCGACTATGCATCTCTGCACTGAAAGTGTGAAAAGACACTTCGCCATGTTGTGAAAATGGCAGCTGTACTGTTCTAAGGAAGTGTTGAAAAATGGCACTAGTGAAAATCTGGACTGAAAATATTACAAAGTCATGAACTAACGTGGATGCGTGGAAACTGCACAATGCTCACTCGTAACACAGTCATTTTATGGACTTTTGTCACCAAATTTTCAACATAGCCATTTAAGACCTCTGCTCATGAACAGTGTAACTGTGATTTTCTTAATCTGTCTAAACATTGCTTTCAGACACCAACAGCACCATTGTGTGCTACATGTGTGATAACACATTTTGGGTGACATATGAAAAATTGCAGCTGTACTGTTCATAAGGAAGTTTAATAAAATGGACATGTTGAAAATCTAGAGTAAAATATTAAATTTGCCAACTACGAGCATGCATAGGAACTGTGCACACGACGTCGTAAAAAGTCATTTCTAGGCATTTTCCACCAAGTTTTCAACATAGCCATTTTAAGACCTCTGCTCATGAACAGTGTCACTGTGGTTTTTGTTAATGTATCCCATACATTGAGCTTGCACTGACCGACTGCGCCCATTGTGCGCTACATGGGCTAAAACACATTTTGGGCAGGATGTGAAAAATGACAGCTGTGTACTGCTCATAAGGAGGTGTGGAAAAATGGCAATGTTGGAAATCTGGAGTGGAAATATTGAAAATTTGCAAACCCTCTACGAAAGGTGTGAACTCGTGCAACGACACTTAATCAGAAACAGTCATTTTTAGGAATTATGTCACCAAATTTTCAACATTGTCATTTTAAGATCTCTGCTCATGAACAGTGACACTGTGATTTCCTTAATGTGTCCCATACACTGAGTTTGCACGACTACGCCATTGTGCGCTACATGGGCGGAAACATGTTTTGGGTGAGATGTGAAAAATGACAGCTGTACTACTCATAAGAAGATGTGGAAAAATGGCAATGTTGAAAATCTGGAGTGGAAATATTAAAAATACGAAAACCTATGAGCATGGGTAGGAACTACGCAACACACGCTCGTAAAACAGTCATTTTTAGGAATTTTTTCACCAAATTTTCAACATAGCCATTTCAAGACCTCTGCTCATGAACAGTGTCACTGTGATTGTCTTAATTTGTCCCGTACATTGATTTCGCACACCGACTGCGCCATTCTGCACTACAAGGCGGAAACACATTTTGGGTGAGATGTAAAAATGACAGCTGTACTACTCATAAGACAGTGTGGTGAAATGGCAATGTTGAAAATCTGGAGTGAAAATATTGAAATTTCACCGCAACTTACCGAGCCTGCGTAGGAACTGCGCAACGCACGCTCGCCAAACAGTCATTTTTTGGAATTTTGGCACCAAATTTTCAACATGGGGGTTTTGGGCCCCCTTTTCATGAATGATGTCACTGTCATGGTGGTATTCAGTCCTGAAGAGTGATTTCGCAGTCACTGCGCGAAATCACCCTTCGAGCTCGAATACTGCCATGACAGTGAATCATTCATGAGAAGGGGTCCCAAAAACCCCATGTTGAAAATTTGGTGCAAAAATTCCCAAAAATGCCTGAGATATGCTATAAAGTTGAATCCCTCCTATCTAGCCCATTATACAGCTTACCGGCATTTCCTCAGTTCGCGGTCGGCTTTGAAGAGTGCAGATGTGTTCCCGGTCCACCGAAGATCATCGCGCCGGAGTCCGGAGGTAAGTATGGGGTGAGGGGGGTGGGGAGGCTGGGTGCGCGGTGGGTGGGTGCGGGTTGTGGGAGGGTTGGGGAGGCAGACGCCATGGGACAGTTTTTGTTTTACAGGTGGAAAAAAAAAAGACATCGCGGGACCGCTTGCCACGCTAGGGTGGGCTCCCAGCATGGCACAACGACTTTGGGGGCGTTCAGCCGATGGGATGGGTACCCGTCGGCCAAAATTATTGATTGCCACGCTGGTGGGCTCTAGCGTGGCACCAAATACTGGGAAGGGGAGGAGATGATGCAGCTCAGCTGATGGGGATTGGGCACCCATTGATGCTGCTCGCTGCATCGGTAGCCGCCGCCTCTTGACTGGGGGGCTTGTGCGTGAGCAGCTTCTTATCGCTGCTCACCAAGCATAGCTCCCCTTTCAATCAGAGTTACTGCATTTTGGAGCGTGTCATAGACAGCTCCAAAATGCATTGGCTTACAGGGGCCGCGCCTGCCAGCTCGCTGCCTGAATTGGAGGAGGAGGTGACACACCTCCGAAATCTCCGTTGATGGCACTATGTTTCTTGCACATGCGTGCAAGCAAACATAATGAGAGAGGGAGGGAGAGAGAGAGAGAGAGAGAGAGAGAGAGAGAGAGAAAGATTACAGAGAGGTTCAGAAAACAGAGATACTGTATAGCAGAGCATTGTTCTATATAGAAATCCATCTTTTTCAAAATGCTATTGTACCACAGTCCAAAAGTCATGGAGTGTGACTGTACCCTCTTGTGGTAGAACAGCATTCTAGAACCTGAGACTGCACAAGTCAGTTTCAATGTGAAACAGAAAAAAAAAAGAAAAGGACCCATTTCATATAGTATTAGCCGGCTCACCGGTACAGCGGATGGATTTCCGCTTGTGATGCTGATGACCCAGGTTCGGAACAGACCCGGGAAGTTGGAGAGCTGGCCAGGGGGGAGAAGGATTGAGCATCCTTCAGACTGCTCTCCTTCTCTTGGGGGGGGGTAGTGTGTCTGCCGCTTCTTGGACCCTAGCGGAGTGCTGCCACGGTCGGTGCCAATACATTGGGGGGGTGGGGCGGATGATGGCCATCACTGCACATCCCCATCCCCAGGGCTCTAGCATGCATACAAAATGCTGGCCCTCTGGCATGAGGCCTGCCTCTGCGGTGTTCCCCACTACCACCAATGCTCACTGGGGGTCCCTCTCTCATGACCCTGACCCAGGGGGCAAGCCGGGCCTAGCCAACTATGATCACTGGGGTGGGGGGGCCTTCCCGGTGACCCCACCCATTGGTGTAAGCATGGGCATGGGAGGTGGCTGGCGGGGCACTGGGCTGACCTTCAGTTGGAGGATCGAGGATCCAGCCCAAAAACAAAATAAAAACAAATGCACACATTTCACATAATACTACACATTACAAAAAATACAGGATGATCAACTTTATGCATAACCAATGTGTTCTGCCACCTCAGGGTTCTGATTCCCACAGACCTCTCGAGCTTCAGGGTCGAGATCAGGGAGAGTCAGAACCCCTCTGTGGCAGAACACACTGGTTGTGCATAACTGACCATCCATATTATCTATGTTATGGGATTTTATTAGGGTCACACAGTGAGTAATTGGAGGCTGAGGGATTCAAATCCCAGTCTTCAGATTCCTAGCGCTGTGCTCTAAATAACAGTCACAGTTCATATGCAAGGAGTTTTACTGTAGGTAACACTATGCTAAGCTACAGAGTGACCATACTATGCTCCACTTAGATACATAATGTTGTACTATGCTCCGCTAAGCTACAGAGTGATCATACTATGCTCCGCTAAGGTACATTAGGTTGTACTATGCTCCGCTAAACTACATAATGTTGTACTATGCTCCGCTAGGTTACATAATGTTGTACTATGCTCCGCTAAGCTACATAATGTTGTACTATGCTCCGCTAAGCTACATAATGTTGTACTGTACTGTGCTGTGCTATGCTAAGCACTGCTGAGCTAACATGCTGTACTATGCTCCGCTAAGCTACATAATGTTGTACTATGCTCCGCTAAGCTACATAATGTTGTACTATGCTCCGCTAAGCTACATAATGTTGTACTATGCTCCACTAAGCTACATAGTGTTGTACTATGCTCCGCTAAGCTACATAATGTTGTACTATGCTCCGCTAAGCTACATAATGTTGTACTATGCTCCACTAAGCTACATAATGTTGTACTATGCTCCACTAAACTACATAATGTTGTACTGTACTGTGCTGTGCTATGCTAAGAACTGCTGAGCTAACATGCTGTACTATGCAATACCATGACAAGCTACAGTACATTATACTGTACTGTACTATGTTACACACTGCAAAGCTATAGTACAACATGATGTACTATGCTATGCTGAGCTACATCATACTGTACTGAACTATACTATACCAAGCTACAACATGCTGTACTGTACTATGCTATACTACGGTACAACATGTACTGTACTATCCTATGCTAAGCTGCATCATGCTGCACATATGTTATGCTATGCTACATCATGCAGTACTGTACTATGCTAACCTATGCTAAGCTACATCATACCGTAATGGACTATGCTACGGTATGCTAAGCTACAACACACTGTACTGTACTGTGCTAGTCTAATCTGCATCATACTGTACTGTACTTTGTTGTGCTAAGCTACATCATGCTGTGCTATGCTATGCTATGCTAAGCTACATCATACTGTACTGTACTTTGTTGTGCTAAGCTACATCATGCTGTATTATGCTGTGCTAAACTACAACAGGCTGCACACTGTTATGCTAAACTACATCCTGCTGTACTGTATTACACTTTGCTAAGCCACATCATGCTGTACTGTACTATGCTGTGCTAAGGTACAACATGCTGTATTATGCTATGCTAAGCTATATCATACTGTACTGTACTGTACTATGCTATGCTAAGTTACATCATACTGCACTATGCTCTGCTAAACTACATCATACTGTACCGTACGATGCAGTGCTAATCTACAACATGCTGTACTGTACAGAACTGTAGTGCAGTATGCTAGGCTAAGCTCAATCATACTGTAATATATTGTACTGTACTAGGCATGCTAAGCTACATCATGCTATGCTGTGCTATGCTAAGTGACACCATAACTTACTAAGCTACGTTATGCTAAGGTGCATCATGCTGTACAGTACTATGCTATAATAAGATGCATCATGCCGTACGGTGCTCTGCTATGATAGGCTACAGCACAGTGTATTCTGGTACGCTAAACTGCATCATGCTGTGCTATGCTACGCTGTGCTAAGTGAAACCATGCCTTACTAGGATACGTTATGCTAAGGTGCATCATACTGTACTATGCTGTGCTGAGCTACATCATGCTGTACGGTACTCTGCTATGATAGGCTACAGCACACTGTATTCTGCTATGCTAAAGTGCATCATGCTGTGCTATGCAGTTCTAAGTGACAACATGCCTTACTAAGATACGTTATGCTAAGGTGCATCAAGCTGCACTGTACTGTGCTATAATAAGGTGCATCATGCTGTACGGTACACTGCTATGATAGGCTACAGCACACTGTATTCTGCTATGCTAAACTGCATGATGCTGTGCTATGCTGTGCTGTGCTAAGTGACACCATGCCTTACTAGGATACGTTATGCTAAGGTGCATCATACTGTACTATGCTGTGCTGAGCTACATCATGCTGTATGGTACTCTGCTAAGATAGGCAACAGCACACTGTACTCTGCTATGCTAAGCTGCATCATGCTGTGCTGTGCTACATCTTGCTGTACTATGCTATGCTAAGCTACATCATGCTGTACTGTACTTTGTTGTGCTAGGCTGCATCATGCTGGACTATCCTATACTATGCTAGGCTACAGCATACTGTACTATGTTCTCCTAAGCTACATCTTGCTGTACTGTACTGTACTGTACTATGCTATGCTAAGCTACCTCATGCTGTACTGTACTATGCTATGCTAAGCTACATCATGCTGTACTATGCTATGCTATGCTACATTGTGCTGTACTGTACTACACTATCCTAAGCTACATCATGCTGTACTGTACTATGCTGTGCTAAGCTACATCTTGCTGTACTATGCTATGCTAAGCTACATCATGCTGTACTGTACTACATACCTCTCAACTGTACCAGATTTCGCGTGATGTCCCGCATTCTGACCCCTGCAGTCTTCCTGTACCACTGCCCTGCATTCTCCAGTTCTTTTCCGCATTCTCCCATTCTTTTCCACCTCGCACGCCAAAACCACGCTGCCTCACCGCGTGCAGCACTAATCCCTTTCTCCCTTTGTTTGCACTGCAGCCAGCCAACAGAAACACTTAACTTCCATCCTGGCCCATCTAGTAGAAGATGTTGGGACATTGGGGGGGATGGGCTTTAGTGGCAGTTTGGCTAACCCACACACACACCCACCCCAAACCGATTAGTGACTCGTCTGTGCGTCTGTCTGCCAGGTCCACCTTCAGGTCCACTTTCCTGCTATAAAGCAGTCTGGGTGTCTGGAGGGGGGAACCATAGCTCTGGGAGCATTTGGAGGAGAGGAGGATGGCTTAAAGATGGACCGCAAGGAACCAGTCAGAATCGCTGCAGTGCTGCATACCATGAAGCCAGAACAGTGAGGCCAAGCAAGGAGCCAGAAGGATGAACGCTGCGCCGCCAACCAGCTGAGCACTGAGGGACCACCAGACCAACAGACGGTTGGTATTCTGTATCAGCTTCTTGCTGTGGCTCTTTGTGCTTTGGGGAATTTTTTATTTTATATTATCTGGAGACGGATTGTCGGGCAGGGGATGGAAGGGTTTTGGTTTGGCAGGGCAGAGCAGTGAGGAGATGTCCAGGCCTCAATCTGCGGGGGGGGGGGTACACGCCACATACTGCAGCAAACTGGGGTTGATCTTATTGGTAGGACAGTCAGAGGGGAGAGTGTCTGGGAGAGACCCTGGGCACATCGTCTTTGCCCTACTCCTGGTACCTGAACTACAGTTCCTCCCCCCCAGCAGCAGCAGCAGCTAATGGATAGGTTTGTTGGGGGAGGCTGGTGAGCACTGGCCCTGTGCCATGGCTGGGGCTGCTGAAGACGAACTCCCTCTGGCTAAAGTGGCCATCAAGAACACCTGCCTGAGTGAACTGGCTTGTGTCACACACAGAACCGCGTCACTACCATCTGAACTGTACTGAGTATATGTACAGTAGTCACCTTTACTCAGTTTATTTTAGCTCTTTTTTAGCTCTCTACAGTACTGTACTGCTTTGCTTTAGATTAGATGCACTATTTACTCCACATTGTACAGACAAGGTTAAATTCACGGAGCAGAAAAGATGAACAGCTTCAAATCATGCTACACCAATGCAGGTAAGGGATATGGGTAGTACAAGCAGTGAACTTTTTTCATTTTTGAAAACAGAAAACCGAAATCAGGGCACGGAGTTTTACACACATGCATACAGAGCTGTACTGATGCTGGCAATGGGAGAGACCACAGTTTTGATGGTGTGGCAAACCTTTAAAACATAAAAGCCATTCAGAGAGCAGAAAAGATGGAGCTGCATTCTCTCTCTCTCTCTCTCTCTCTTTCTCTCTCGATTAATTTTCTGGGCTGCATAGATGTTGGTAAGGGAAGACCATGGTTGGATTGAGGGAGCTTCACTGGTACATAGAAACATAGAGGTTGATGGCAGATAAGGACCGGAATGCCCATCCAGTCTGCCCATTTCTTTTTCTAAAATGTGCCATCAGACTTTTCTCTGTCATTGGTCTATCTATTCATACTGGCACATACTCGTTTGTATTGCTCCCTTATGCCTATCCCATGCCTGAGTGAAGTTCCTCTGGATGGATTCTTTAAAATGTTAACACATTTAGGATTTGCATCACTCTTTTTAATTAAGGACACACACATTTAGGTTTTGCATCACTCTTTATTTAATAAAGGACACCTAGGCACAACACATTTTAATTTTCTCTTTAATTTGCAGCACAGACCACATGCCAAGCACACAAACAATAGTTTTACTGTGGTAACATTTATTTTACATGAAACCGCCACAGTGCGTGACTCCGCGTGCTGTGAAAAATCAGGCGTACCACATTTTTGCCATTTGTCACACATTTTGTAGCCCTCTGTCACACATTGGCAAGTAGGGAGGTTGAGAGGTATGCTGTACTATGTTGTGCTAAGCTACATCATGCTGTACTATGCTATGCTAAGCTACCTCATGCTGTACCGTACTATGTTGTGCTAAGCTACATCTTGCTGTACTATGCTATGTTAAGCTACATCATGCTGTACTGTACTATGCTGTGCTAAGCTACATCATGCTGTACTATGCTATGTTGTGCTAAGCTACATCTTGCTGTACAATGCTATGCTAAGCTACCTCATGCTGTACTGTATTAAGCTATGCTAAGCTACATCATGCTGTACTATGCTGTGCTATCCTACATTGTGCTGTACTGTACTATACTATCCTAAGCTACATCATGCTGTACTGTACTATGTTGTGCTAAGCTACCTCATGCTGTACTGTACTATGTTGTGCTAAGCTACATCTTGCTGTACTATGCTATGCTAAGCTAACTCATGCTGTACTGTACTGTACTATGTTGTGCTAAGCTACATCATGCTGTACTGTACTATGCTGTGCTAAGCTACATCATGCTGTACTATGCTATGTTGTGCTAAGCTACATCTTGCTGTACTATGCTATGCTAAGCTACCTCATGCTGTACTGTACTATGCTATGATAAGCTACATCATGCTGTACTATGCTATGCTATGCTACATTGTGCTGTACTGTACTACACTATCCTAAGCTACATCATGCTGTACTGTACTATGCTGTGCTAAGCTACAACTTGCTGTACTATGCTGTGCTAAGCTACCTCATGCTGTACTGTACTATGTTGGCTAAGCTACATCTTGCTGTACTGTACTGTACTATGCTATGCTAAGCTACCTCATGCTGTACTGTACTGTACTATGTTGTGCTAAGCTACATCTTGCTGTACTATGCTATGCTAAGCTACATCACGCTGTACTGTACTATGCTGTGCTAAGCTACATCATGCTGTACTATGCTATGTTGTGCTAAGCTACATCTTGCTGTACTATGCTATGCTAAGCTACCTCATGCTGTACTGTACTATGCTATGCTAAGCTACATCATGCTGTACTATGCTATGCTACATTGTGCTGTACTGTACTACACTATCCTAAGCTACATCATGCTGTACTGTACTATGCTGTGCTAAGCTACATCTTGCTGTACTATGCTGTGCTAAGCTACCTCATGCTGTACTGTACTATGTTGTGCTAAGCTACATCTTGCTGTACTGTACTGTACTGTGCTATGCTAAGCTACCTCATGCTGTACTGTACTATGCTATGCTAAGCTACATCATGCTGTACTATGCTATGCTATGCTACATTGTGCTGTACTGTACTACACTATCCTAAGCTACATCATGCTGTACTGTACTATGCTGTGCTATGCTACATCTTGCTGTACTATGCTGAGCTATGCTACATTGTGCTGTACTGTACTACACTATCCTAAGCTACATCATGCTGTACTGTACTATGCTGTGCTAAGCTACATCTTGCTGTATTATGCTGTGCTAAGCTACATCATGCTGTACTGTACTATGCTGTGCTAAGCTACATCATGCTGTACTATGCTATGTTGTGCTAAGCTACATCTTGCTGTACTATGCTATGCTAAGCTACCTCATGCTGTACTGTACTATGCTATGCTAAGCTACATCATGCTGTACTATGCTATGCTATGCTACATTGTGCTGTACTGTACTATACTATCCTAAGCTACATCATGCTGTACTGTACTATGCTGTGCTAAGCTACATCTTGCTGTACTATGCTATGCTAAGCTACCTCATGCTGTACTGTACTGTACTATGTTGTGCTAAGCTACATCTTGCTGTACTATGCTATGCTAAGCTGCATCATGCTGTACTGTACTATGCTATGCTAAGCTACATCATGCTGTACCATGCTATGCTAAGCTACATCATGCTGTACTATGCTGTGCTAAGCTAAGTCATGCTGTACTATGCTATGCTAAGCTACATCATGCTGTACTGTACTATGCTTTGCTAAGCTATGTCATGCTGTACTATGCAGCTGTGCTGTACTGCACTGTACTGTATTATGTTATGTTAAGCTATATCATGCTCTATTATGGGTTCCATGTGATAAGAGCAAAGGCATAAGAGCAACGGCAAAAAGCGATGATGCTGATGGTGACCATGTTTAAACAGCGGTTGCCAAAAGGGTGACAACACTGTTTGTTTCACCCCCAGCACCCCGTCCCTTAAATGAGTAACTCTGGGATGGGGGAACAAAACTTGAGTAGTGGGTGAAAGCCGAAAGGTCGCCATTGTTCCCGTTCACCCTTTTGCTGTCACCGTTATTCCAGTTGCCCATATGTTTACGCCCATATCACAGGATACCGTATTAAGCAATGCTAAGCTACATCATGCTGTACTATGCTATGCTAAGCTACAGCATGCTGTACTGTACTGTACTATGCTATGCTATGCTACATTGTGCTGTACTGTACTATGCTGTGCTAAGCTATATCATGCTGTATTATGCTGTGCTAAGGTACATCATGCTGTACTATGCTATGTTAGGCTACAGCATGCTGTACTTTATTGTACTGTACTATGCTAAGCTACATCATGCTGTATTATGTTATGCTAAGCTACATCAAACTGTACTATGCTATGCTATGCTAAGCTACAGCATGCTGTACTGTACTATGCTAAGCTACAGCATGCTGTACTGTACTGTACTGTATTGTACTATGCTATGATACGCTACATTGTGCTGTACTGTACTATGCTATACTAAGCTACAGCATGCTGTACTGTACTATGCTGTGCTAAGCTATATCATGCTGTATTATGCTGTGCTAAGGTACATCATTCTGTACTATGCTATGCTAAGCTACATCGTGCTGTACTATGCTATGCTACATCACGCTGTACTGTACTAGTCTAAGCTAACTACGTCATGCTGTACTGTACTGTACTGTTCTATAAGCTACATCATGCTGTACATGCAGTGCTAAGCTACATCATTCTGTACTGTACTGTACCATACTATATTAAGCTACATCAAGCTGTACTAAGCTATGCTAAGCTGCATCATGCTATATATGCTATGCTGTGCTACGCTATGCCATGTTGTACTGTTCTATGCTATTCTAAGCTACATCATGCTGTGCTGTACTGTACTGTGCTATACTATGCTAAGCTAATGTACAGCATGCTGCACTTTGCTATGCTAAGCTACATCATGCTATACTGTACTATACTGTACTGTGCAATGCTAAGCTACATCATGCTGCATTGTACTGTACTGTATTGTACTGTACTGTACTATGCAATGTTAAACTCCATCATGCTGTATTGTACCATGTTAAGCTATTTCATGCTGTACTGTACTGTGCTATGCCATGATAAGCTACACCATGTCGTACTGTACTATGCTAGGCTACATTTTTATTTATTTATTTATATATATATTTATTTCGATTGGGATTAATACATTTGAGTCAAAGACTCATGTTCAAAGGTTCCAAGTCAGGGGCAAAACAGAGCAATAAAAATACAATACAATGCAATAAGTACAAATTAAGATAACAGCAAAAAAAGAAAAACATGGCAGGCATCATGAACATCATTAAAATGGCACATGAGGTACAAGACTTGCTAGTTTCAGGTAACATAGAAACATAGACTTTGACGGCAGATAAGGACCACTTGGCTCACCCAGTCTGCCCATTTCCCTACCTATTGGATAAGCTGCAGATTCTAGTTAACCAACAGCCTACTTAGAGTAAATTACATTCCCTCAAGTTGTTGCAGGGTGGGGATACACTGGGAATAGTGAGACATGTCAATAACAGGTCCGTGTTAAGCGTTGGGGATGATGGGGGAGAAGGTAAGCAGCCAGACTGGCGTTGTCAAAGTAGCTAGAGTGGTGTGGGACAGGAGTAGAGGTGGTGTAGGGAGGGTTGTAAGTCGAAGGGGGGGGGAGTTGGGAGGGGAGGAGGTGATAAGGCGGGGGATAAGGCAGGAGGAATATGTCGAATTATTTTCTTGCACAGTTACAGGTGGTTACATTCTTAAGGTGGGACCGTAGCCCCCTTTTGAACAGATGCAGCTTTGTGTTTCCTGTCAGTGTTTTAGGCAGCTCAGTAAACCATTTGTGGCCCTTAAAAGTAATGGATTTTTGGGCCAGTGATGTGCGCTTGAAAGGGACTTGTAGTCCTCCTTTTGTCGCATTTCTTGTTTGTTTAGTGTGCTCAGCCTTCTTGAACAGACTGCTTATGCATGAGGCCTAGTTGCGCTTTTTTTACGATCAGGCATGTTTGGTATTGGGCTCTTAGGTACAGTGGGAGCCAGCCTGTCTCAACACAGTATAGTATAGGACGGTACAGTATAGCAGGATGTAGCTTAGCACAGCATAGTTCAGTACAGCATAATGTAGCTTAGCATAGCATAGTACAGTTCAGTACAGAACAGTACAGTACATCATGGTGCGGCTTAGCATAGCATAGTACAGTACAGTAGAGTATGATGTAGCTTAGCATAGTACATCATGCAGTACTGTGATGTACTATGCTAAGCTACATCATACTCTACTGTGCTGTACTATACTATGCTATGCTAAGCCACACCATGGTGTTCTGTACTGAACTGTACTATGCTATGTTAAGCTACATTATGATGTACTGAACTATGTTGTGCTAAGCTACATAGATTTTGACGGCGGATAAGGACCGCTTGGTCCACCTAGTCTGCCCATTTCCCTACGTACAGGATAAACTGCAGATCCTAGTTAACCAACAGCTTATTTCTTCTTTCTTCTTTCTTCTACACTGTACTGTACTAAGCTAAACTACATCATGCATTACTATTCTGTGCAAAGCTACAGCATGCTGTATTATACAGAACTGTACTGTGCTATGCTATGCAAGGCTACATCCTGCTGTGCTGTACAGTACTGTACTATACTGTGCTGTGCTGTACTGCACTTTACTGCGCTACACAATTCTGCACTGCACTGTACTATGCTATGCTAGGCTACAACATGCTGTATTGTGCTGTAGTGTACTGTACTGTACTATGCTAAGCTACATCATACTGCACTATGCAATGCTAAGCTTCATCATGCTGTACAGCACTGTTCTATGCTAAGGTACTTAATGCTGCACTGTGCTATTCTAAACTGTGTCATGCTGTACTATACTATGCTAAACTACATCATGCTGCATTATGCTATCCTAAGCTACATCATGCTGTACTATTCTGTGCAAAGCTACATCATGCTGTATTGTACAGTACTGTACTGTGCTATGCTATGCTAGGCTACATCATGCTGTATTGTGACACTGCCAGGATGAAGTGAATGCCACATTTTTTCTGCATGACCAAAGGGACTAATTGCCATTGAAATTGCATTGGTTTATTTAGTCGGTCTACTGTAGCATTCTGCAGACTGCTGCAAAATGCTGCAGAATTGTGTTTCAAGCTTAGTACAGCATAGTACAGGTACAGTACATCATGATGTAGCATAGCATAGCATAGCATAGTACAGTACAGTACTGCATGATGTAGCTTAGCACTATTTGTCATTGAAATTACATTGCTTTATTCAGTAGGTCTGCTGCAGCATATTGCAAAGTGCTTTAAAAGTGAGTTTCATCCTGGGGACATCACTGTATATCATGCTGTACTGCACTGCACTGCTCTGTACTGTAATGTACTGTACTGTACTATGCTGTGCTAGCTACATCATGCTGTACTGTACTGTGCTGTACTGTACTTTACTGTACTATGCTATAAGTTACATTATGCTGTACTATTCTGTGCTAAGCTATACCATGGTGTACTATGCTATGCTATGCTAGCTACATCATGCTGTACTTTACTATGATGTGCTAAGCTACATCATGCTGTACTGTACTGTTCTGCACTGTACTATGCTATGCTAGTTACATCATGCTGTACTGTACTTTACTGTGCATGCAGACTGATCCTATGTTCCACTCCATTAATTTTGTGCCTTTAATCAGTGTGGACTTCCTGCGGCTTAGCCAATGGCTCTATAGCCATAGGAAAGATAAGAGGAGAGAGGGGCCACCCATGTCTGGTGCCCCGCTGAAGATTAATTGGGGGAGAAATGTCCTTGTTGGTTTTAATTCTGGCCACTTATCTTTGCTATGGCTATAGAGCCACTGGCTATAGCCACAAGAAAGTCCACACTAATTAAAGGCCCAGAAATTACTGGAGTGAAACATGGGGATCAGTCTATATGCAAACAACACACTCATTCATGTAGAAAATCTGAATGATAGCTTCCCACACTTATTAGATATTATTACACAGTATGGGGTAGCATCCAGATATAAAGTGAACCGGACCAAAACTGAGGTCCTAGAATCCAAAAATCACACAGATCCTTTCATTTCACCACAGAATATAAATATGCAGGTTGTTTCAAATATGTCATATCTTGGTATTAAAGTTGATAATGAAACAAAAAATTACAATCTTTAAATGTGGACCCATTAGTACAGGAAACTAAAAATCTAATCTAAAGATGTGAAAACTCCCATTCATTTTAATGGGAAGATCAAAAGCTATTAAATGGGGGGGCACTGTGAAGCCTGAGCAAGATGGTGGTCTGAAACTGGAGCTCTGTCTAGACTTTAATATAAACAAAGATTAAACCGTTTACTGAATTCTTTGACTAAAGTAAAAAGGTCTACAGCAACGTCCGGACACCCTAGCAACAGGATGGGCAATCCTAGAACAGATAAGTCTCACCTGGAGGGAGCAAAAAGTAAAAATATTTTAGATTCTCCAGCCATGAGGTTTGTGCAAGGCCTGGTAGATCCTCTGACTGAAGAATCAGGAACGGAGACACTACAGAACATCGAGCATAAATTGAACAGACTTATTTTGTCAGTGTCAAACCTATCTGACAAATTTGACTCCCTCACAACAAGAGTCTCTACCCTGGAGACAGATATGTCTCACTTGCAAACAGTGACCATGGAGTCTACAGAGCAAGCGACTGCAGCGATGAGAGTCGCAAGTAAGCTGGTAAAGGAGAACTCTCACCTTCGCACTCGTTTAGAGATATTGGAAAACCAAGCTAGAGCATCCAATTTAAGGGTTGTTGGAATGCCGAGGAGGAGCGAGGGTGACCATCTGCAACTCTTCTTAAAGGAATGGCTGGAGCAGCAATTGGGTCAGCCGATGCAAGATCGTGACATTATACAAAAAGCATATAGGGTGACATATCGGGGTAGGCAAGATAACCCTGAAGGCCCTAGGGCTATTGTCGCAGTCCTTGATGGTGTAGGAACTAGAGACTTTGTGCTAGCTCTTGTGAGACAAAAATGATCGCTGCTTCATGAGGGTCAACTGGTCCGCTTATTTCCAGACCTAAGTTTCACTATGCAACAGCAAAGAAAATGCTTTGATGGCATCAGGGCACTTCTGAAGGAGGCGGACATATCCCACAGAATGGTCTTCCCATCCAGGCTCAGAATTCTGCACCAGGGTCGAGTATAACTCTTTACTGACCCAGAAGATGCTTTCAAATGGACCAAAGACATGCACCAGCCCTTCGCAGGAAAGCAGAATCTACTTGGTTGGATTCGGAAGGAGATGACGAACTGGACACTTGAACGGGCTGTTAATTGAATCCCAGGTTAGCCTTTGAAATTCAAGATTTCTGGACTGAATCCCTCCCTGTCTAAAACTGATTATACTTGAGTGGAAATAATTCTAATAAAAGGGGAATTTAATTAAAGAAATCTATAACTTGGGGCTTTAGTGGGAGGGACGAGGCCCAGTAACCATCTTCAGTTCTTTACGTGGTTACAAATGGCCGACTTGTTGAAACTTTTAATGGTTAATGCTCTGTTTTTCATTTAAATTATCTTATTAATCCCTTATTATTTAAAAGTCTAGAGAGTGAAAGTTTGAACTGCAGTTTTCTGACTTGGAATTATAACCTTTTTAGGTTAATTAACTCTGATATAGCATGGTCTGATTTTAGTTTCCTAATATAGGAAACAGAGTTTGGATAATTATATTTATTCGAGACTTCGTAGTTTCCATTCTGTGCTGCTCATGGGTTCATAGAGACAGCAATTACTGCATTTTAAAATGTACTGTTGAACACTTTTAAGTGGGTACCCCCATGATGTATCTTTAGATGTAGCACAAGGTTTCATTGCATGTATTAAGAGGAGTGGCGTCCTCATTGACATTTTATAATTCATAAGTATGTACTACATCAGGAATTTAACTGCATGTTTGTCTAAATGTCAATAAATACAAAGTTTTAAAAAAAGTTATTAAATGGTTATTTTGCCTAAGTTTATGTTTATTTTTCAAAATATTTCTCTTACATTGAAAGAACAATTCTTTCATGGTGTAGAAAAATTTTTTAAGAAATTTCTCTGGAAAGGGTAGAGGCTGAGGGCAGATATTCAAAAGTTTGAGTTTGGCTTGCGCTGGGTTTGTGTGGGTCATCTATATTCAAAAGGCCAAATAGCGCAGGCAAACTGCATCAGCGCTTGGCAAAACTATAATATATTCAAGGTGCAAAAAGGGGGCGTGTACATGAATACAGGTGCAATGCTATATTCAGTGCATTAGCACGATGCAAAGTGTTTTTGCGCGATTTAGTATGACACTTTGGGTGGTGCAAATTACTGCCCAGGAAAAGGTAGTCATAACTCTGGGCAAACCAAGGTTGAGGTGCGTGGACACAGCAGTAACAGAGAACAAGACTGTCTGCAGCCAATGAGGAGGCAGTGTGGGTGGACTGCCTCCCTAGGCCACTTCATATGCACAGGCACCCAAACTGTGGAATACAATGCAGTTATATTGCTTAAAAGCCAACCAGTAAGTGAGAGATAGAACTATGCTGAAACAGCACCTGCATCAGTAATGGTTTGCAATGTGACAATATGTTGCACAGTGTGAATTGTGTGTTGTATAAATGGTCTGTGTTTAGTATACTCTGTATCATCTCAGCCGCATATGTTGTGGCTCTGGGAAGCGTCTGGCACTGTGCCTCAGTCCAGCATATGTACCCGGACAACAAGGTGATACTTAGGGGATACATGATGGGAACGAGCATGATATGGAAAATATTTTCACTCCTTTAGAGTGACCTCTGGATATTGAAGAGTGGCACAGCCACTCGTGAGTATCCAGAGGTCACTGTGCAGGAGTGAAAATATCTTCTGTATCACACGAGTGCAGATCATGTATTTGATTTATACAACAGGGGCCCCTATTGTAGCAGAAGTTATCATTTGCCCGGGTTTGCGCGAGTGTGATAAATGTCATTTCTTACATTTATCACACTCTGATGAAAATAACAGGATTTATTACACTCATTTATCACCCACCCCTCTGCATAAATAAACATAGAGAGGCACCAGATAGGGTATAAACATGATGCACATGGATGGCACCTCCTATGTTGCCATCATCTGCCACCAGTCCCAGCCATGCCAGGCATTAGTTGGTGACCCAGCACCCAGCAGACACCATGGCAGTGTGTCCATACAGTGCACATCTGCAGACCACCCTTTGGTGGACACCAACAGAATCCAGCACAGACATGCAGCACTGGGGGCATGGAGGGTGTACAGGTGGTCAGGCTGCACCACATACTGGGTGCTGCCACAAGGCTGGGACAATCCACGCAGTGTAATTAAGCCAATGTAGGGAATACCCCAACACCAGTGTGCCTGTCTGATGGTATGTGCTTCCCCAGCCACATACCGCACATCTGTACAGACACCACAGCACACACAGGAAACCATGTATAGGTCACTGTGAGTATCCCATGCCAGTGGTGCAGCATCAGTGTATCGCACAACAGCATAACAGTAATGTCCACTGTCGGTACACCTGCAAGATGGGCCTGTCACTGTGTAAAGTGCAGCAGTCACTGATGCCCTACACACCATTGGCAGTGCTGTGTCCCTCATACTACTGGCCCCTTTATTACTGTAGTGTCTGCTGTGCACTGTAGCAGGAACTACAGTTTGACTATTGCATGTAGCACCACCATCTGTGCCTGTGCTGTGTAGTCTCCTGGGGCACAATATTCTATGCGGTTCTGTACAAATGTAGCCTGCAGCTACCACCATGCACCTCCAGACTGACCTACAGATGGAGCTGTGAGCAGACCCAGCCAGCCCCTGTACTTCTAGACTGACCTACAGGTGGAGCTATGGAACCCTGCAATAGCACTGGGCAAGCTGCATGCAAATCAGGTCATAATGAGATGCTAATCTGAATGTTTGCCCACAGACTGCCTAAGTAGGCTCATTTGCACGTCACTTTTGAATATAGCAATTTTTGCCCCAGGCAAATGGGACAGTGGCAGGCAAACATAGAAACATAGAAACTTAGAAGTTGTCGGCAGATAGGGACACTACGATCCATCAAGTCTGCCCATGGCTTCCTACCCCCCTACTTAGCTGCCTGCATGTGCATCCCACAATATCTCCTCCCATGCCCACTTGAATTCCCCCACTGTCTTGGCTCCCACCACCCCCCCTCCAGCATGCTACTCCATGGTTCCACAACATGATCTGTGAAGAAGAATTTCCTCGTATTGCTTCTGAACTTTCCTGCCTTAAGTTGAACGTTGTCCCCTCTAGTCCTGCTGTAGTTCTTTACCTGAAAGAGGTTCTACACGTGCACCCTGTTTTTGTCTTTAAGGTATTTGAATGTTTCCATCATGTCCTCACAATTCCTGCGTTGTTCAAGGTATTATAATTTGAGGTCATCCAGTCTTGCCTCATACAGTTTCTGATGCAAGCCATGCACCATCTTTGCCGCTCTTCTCTGTACCGTCTCCAGCCTATCTATGTCCTTCCTGAGGTGTGGCCTCCAGAATTGGACACAGTGCTCTGGGTGAAGCCTGACCAGGGACCAATACAGAGGCATGATTACTTCATGCCTTCTGCTCGTGATTCCCCTCTCTATGCATCCCAGGATGCCACTAGCCTTTAGTGCTGCCTTTTCACATTGTCTACTGACCTTGAGATCATGTGATATGATCACCCCTAGGTCTCGCTCCTGCCTGGTAGCCGCCAGCTGTTCCTCTTCCATTGAGTACAGTTTCTCTGTGTTATGCTTTCCTAGGTGCATGACCTTGCATTTTTTGGCAGCGAATTTCAATTGCCAGGTCTTGGACCACTCCTCCAGTTTTCGGAAATCAGCTTCCATGCTTTGCTGTCCCTCTGTTGTATCTACCCTGATGTCAATTTTGGTGTTGTCTGCAAACAGGCACACCTTTCCTTCCAGTTCATCTCCAATGCTGCTAATGAATACATTGAAGAGGATTCGGCCCCAGAACTGAGCCCTGCGGGAACCTGCTAGTCACCCTACCCTACACAGACAGAGTGCCATTTACTAATATTCTCTGAGTTCTCCCACATAACCAGTTTTTGACCCAGTTTATAACCTCAGGCCTAATTCCCACGTTCTCCAGTTTTTGACTATTCTTCTGTGCAGACTGGAATCGAAAGCTTTGCTGAAGTCCAGGTAAACCACATCCACTGCCCCACCCTGTTCCACTGTTTTGGTGACTCAATTGAAAAAATTAACCAGGTTTGTCTGGCAGGACCTCCCTGCCATGAAACTGTGTTGATATTTGTTGAGCTGACCAGTTTGGTCCAAAAAAACTATGATTCTTTCCTTCAGCAGGGACTCCATCAGTTTTCCCATGACTGATGTTAGACTAACTGGGCAGTAGTTACCTGGCTGTTCCTTGCTTCCACTCTTGTTGAGTGGTACTACTGTTGTACTCTTCCAATCCTCCAGCACCTCCCCACTTCTTAATGATTTGTTGAAGAGCACTGCTAAGCAGGTGCCAGTTCCCTCCCTAGTTCTTTCAATATTCTTGGGTGTATCTCATCTGGCCCCATAGCTTTATTTACCTTTAAGTTGTCCATTTCCTTAAGGACCCTTTCCTCTGGGAAGGTACATGTGTCTATTCCTTCAGTTGGACACTTTTTTATGCCTATTGTAGGCCCATTACCATCTGCTTCCTGTGTGAAGACTGAGCAGAAGTACTCATTGAGTACCTCTGCCTTCTCCCCATCTTGCTCTGTGGTTTGTCTGTCTTTTCTTGTGATTCTAATAATACCTTTTTGTCTTCCTTTTTACACGTATATACCTGTAGAAGGTTTTGTTACCCTTTTTATTTGCTTCCTGAGCTATCCTAACCTTTGTTTGAGCCTTTGTACTTCTTATCACTGTCCCTGTCTCTTTTAGTTTCTGTTTATATTCTGTTTTGTCTGCCTCATTCCCAAACTCCTTGTACTTTCTAAAGGCTATGCGTTTTTCTCTCACCATGGCTGCCACCTCCTTGGAAAACCATAGTGGGTTTTTTCTCCTTTTGTTCTTACTAATCTGACGGGCACAATGTGATGTGACCATAGTTATTGCATCCTTCAACCTTGGCCAATATTCCTCATTGTTCCCTTCTGTCAACTTACTAAGGCTGTCTCTTAGGAAGGCCTTCACGTTTGTGAAGTCTGCCCTCCTAAAGTCAAGGACCTTCAGTTTGGAGTGTGTGGAGCCTACCATCCTGTTTACCCTGAACCATACCGTGTTATGATCACTGTTGCCCAGGTGGTTCCCTACTTCGACACCCATAATCCTATCGCTATTTGTGAATATCAGATCTAGAGCTACGTTACCGCTTGTGGGTGAAGTCACTAGTTGACTCAGGCCTGCTTCCTGTAGTGTGACTAGGAATTCCCTGCTCTTCTGTGATGCTGCTGTGTGGGTATTCCAATATATCTCCCACAGATTGAAATCCTCCACCAGCACCATGTCCCCTTTGCCTGACATCTGGAGGATGGTTTCCAGGATTCCCTTATCCCTGGCTTCCTCCTGATTCAGGGGTCTGTAGATTATTCCTACCCGAATGGGTTTCCAGCTTCCGGTCCCTATTGTAATCTTTGAATCCTGTTTCCCCTAGTGCCAGCTGCATTTCTGTAGCACTGATGGTATGCTTAACATAAATAGCTACCCCATCCCTTTTTCCCAGTCCTAGCTCTCCTAAACTTGTTGTACCCCAGGATAGTCACCCACCAACCATGATTACTTATTAACCATGTTTCGGTCATGGCCACCAAGTTTAGTGCAGCCTCAGCTATTGTGGCAGTGAGGTCAGTCATCTTGTTAGCCCTAATACATGCATTGAGGCATAGTGCTGACCACTCTTGCTGTGTTGTTTTGTTTGTCATGCCTCCCTTAATCTTATTGTTCATCCCTTTGTAGTTTTCCCTATTTATGGTTCCTCCCTTTCAATTGTGATGGTCAACACCAGAGGCAGAAATGGTTTTATGTTTACAGCTATCTGCTTTTGCCATCCTGGAGTGTGTAGATTTGGTGCTAGCTGGAGGGGGAGAGACAGCAGGCTCTATGTGTGCTTCTCCTAGAGCTACTGTCATCTCCCCTCCTGCTAGTTTAAATGTTCGATGTGGACATCAAACTTCTGGCTCAGTGCTCTGACTCCATCTTTATTCAGGTGGAGGCCGTCGAATTTGAAGAACTCCCTTTCCCAGAAGTTGCCCCAGTTTCCAACTAAGTGGTGCCCCTTTCTGTGGCACCAATCCTTGAGCCATGCATTGTGCTCACTTATCTCTTTCTCTCTGATTTTCTGCCTGTTCTTCCCCTTTTTCCAAACAGGCAGAATCTCAGAAAATGCAATGCTGGATGAAAATTAAAACAATTTCTCACCCAGCTGCACCGACCGGCTAGCAGGGTCATTGGTCCCTAGGTGGACCAGGATGTTTGAGCCCTCTTCTTCCTTTTTAACTATGTTGACTATTCAGTCAGTGTCCCTCCAAGTGGATGCTCCTGGGAGACATCTGAAATGCACATCTATACATTTGTTTTGCCTCAGGTGGGGGTTCACACGATGAATCATGGAGTCCCCTATGATTATGATTTTTTTACTCCTTCCTACTGAAAATAACAATCATTTTGTTAAGGTCTGCCACTTAGTAGCACAACTAAATACTAGAGGAGAGAAGGACTCTTTCCCAGTTGGTGAAGATCAGTGACGCTCAGCAGACAGTGAGGCTAGGGGTTGGAACGCACTTGGCGTATGCCTCCTCGGGGTGCCCTTTGTGTCTGAGCCGTTGCTTCCAGCTGAGAGCGTTCTATTAGTCGATCACTATTTCAGTAGTGGTACAGCAATACAAATGCTGATTTATACATAGCAGCTAGAAATTCTGGGTAAGTGTTCCAACTGCTTCTTATGCTGAGAGAGCAGCCACTGGCTGGGTCTGAGCAGAGTGAACGAGAAGAGAAATCGCCTCAGCGGAGATAGGAGCCCAGACTGTGCACTCCAAGTGGGATTCAGCCAGGTAGAACTGCTGTCAAGGAATCCCTGCTTCTGAACCTGTCACATCTTAGTTTCACGCAAAACCTGCACAAATAAGTCTGCTCTGTGTAAACGTTTTGGAAACATGGTACATTTCTGCAGAATTTCACATGCGCTGGTGCTTGCAGCTTTAATGACTCAACTCCTTTGCTAGCACACACATTGGCCGCATAGTTCACCTTTACATTCCTATACATCGCTGTGAACTGGGCTGCTGTTGTGGTTTGCACTTCCTGGTTACTATATTCAGAGCTGTCTTATTTCCTGGGCTGTTTTTGCACTGCACTCCCAGACCAGTTTGTCCGGCTTCCTTAGCATGCTATATTCAGCAGGTTTAGCACGGGGGCTATCCCTTTTGAAAATAGTGGGCTATCGGTTCCGGGCTAATTTAGCACGCCGGGCAGTGCTAATTTAGCTGGGCAACGTTTTGAATATCTGGCCCTGAGACTTTAAATAGACAAATTATATGCACCTAGGACAGAAGGAGGACTTTATCTGCCATGTTTCATGAATTATTATTTTTAGGGCTTTTCAGTCCCATTGGTTCAATTACCTGAAGCCCCGTGCTTAACATGGTGCCTCCCATTCCAAAAGGGAAGCAGCTTAAACAAACTTCTTTAATTCAAAAATGATATGTTAGAGGTGGATAAGCACAGTTTTCATACAGACTCCCTCTGCACTGTTATCGACTGCAGAGTAGAGAAAATCAGAGCGGTGCCTGCCCAGTCATGAGCCCCAAATCACTCGGACCCAGCTTAGACCATTCACTATACACATATTAGCTAGGCTCTTAAAGGGACAGGCACAGAGGCACAGCATGGCGCTCACACATAAATGAACAGAAGCAAACAGATACCACTTGATCTACTACTTCTACAGGACATCAGCCTGGCAGTGGGCATGGGAGGAGCCCAGGAACACATTAAGGTAAACCCCAAATTTGTAGGTGGGGTTACACTGTGCTATGCTACATCATGCTGTATTATGCTATTCTAAGCTACATCATGCTGTACTGCACTATGCTGTGCTAAGCTACATTATGCTGAAAAATGCCATGTTAAGCTACTGTACATGATGCTGTACCATATTATGCTATGCTAAGCTACATCATGCTGTACTATGCTGTGCTAAGCTACATCATGCTGTACTGTACTATGCTGTGCTAAGCTACATCATGCTGTACTATGCTGTGCTAAGCTACATCATGCTGTACTGTACTGTACTGTACTGTACTATGCTATGCTAAGCTACATCATGCTGTACTGTACTTTATAAAATGGGCTAAAATATTACAGACTCCTGACTGGCTAAAACCTAGTTTTAGCCATGTCCTTACCAGCATATATTGTGCCAACCGGCACTTTTCTCCCCTGGGAGACCTCACAATAGTGACAATTCATTCACCTACAGTATCCGAGCTACAAAATGTTTTCATAAGTGGGCACACAATGCGCAGCACTAGTGTAAAACCTCGTACCGCCATGCCACCAGATAACAACCAACACGTAGCTTTCTGCCTCTGTAAGGAAAACCTAATTCAAATAAAGTCATCCAGAGCCCTTTTTTGCCACATATAAAAAAAATTAAAAAACATAAATACATCACCTACACTGTGACTGCTGAAACACCGCTCGTGCAGATCCCTTTCACTTTCTCAGCACGCTGCATCGCTGCCTCCAATCTTGTTGCCTTATCCCTGCAGTTTTATCTTTCTTATTTCCACAGCCCAACAGCTCTATACTGCGGGACAGACATTGAAAGAAAAGCGCACCACTCAGTAAAACAAGCGTTTAAAAAAAAACTGTCAACACGGAAATATCTGCATACAGCGGACGCTACAGGACACGCTCGCTATCGCAGGGCAACATTAACAGTATTTGCAAATCTAGAGGACGCTATGGGAATAACATCATGCAGACAATAAAAGCATGATGAGGAATTAAAAATGTATGCAGAGGGACAACCTAACCGGTATCTATGTATATGTCAGTCGCGGGGGGAGGGCACTCCACAATCAACCAGTACAAAAACTACCTAGACAGAGGGACTATTTTACGACTTCAGATATTAAAACCTAAAACTATTAAAATGTTTTCCTCTTTTTCTTTTCAGTTTTTTTTTTCTTAAATAGCTACTTAAGGAACCCATTTTATAAGCGCAATAACACACTCCGAAGTGTGGGTTACATGCTGATAAGAGCACGCCCAGGGGCATAAGGCACTTGGTTCAAGCGTCTCATGCCTTAGTACATCCCTGGGCGTGCTCTTAGCACGTAACCCACATCTCGGTGTGTGTTATTGCTAGTGTACTATGCTAAGCTAAGGTACATCACGATGTACTATGCTGAGCTAAGCTCCATCATGCTGTACTATGCTATTCTAAGCTACATCATGCTGTATTATGGGTTCCATGTGATAAGAGCGAAGGCTTAAAAGCAATGGCAAAAGAGCGAGGATGCTAATGACTACCATGTTAAAACAGCAATCATCAAAAGGGTGACAGCACTGTTTGCTTCATCCCCTGCACCCCCTTCTATAAATAGTTGACTCCAGGTGGGGGGACAAAACCTGGGTTGGGGGTGAAGCCAAAGGTCGTTGTTGTTTCCGGTCACCCTTTTGCTGTCGCCGTTATTCCATTTGCCCATATGTTTACGCCCATATCACGGGATACCGTATTAAGCTATGCTAAGCTACATTATGCTGAACTATGCTGTGCTAAGCTACATCATGCTGTGTTATGCTATGCTAAGCTACATCATGCTGTACTGTATTATGCTGTGCTAAGCTACATCATGTTGTACATGCTGTGCTAAGCTACATCATGCCATACTGTATTGTACAGTACTATACTATTCTAAGTTACATCATGCTTTACTAACCTATGCTAAGCTACAGCATGCTGTACTGTATTATGCTGCGCTAAGCTACATCATGTTGTACATGTTGTGCTAAGCTACATCATGACATATTGTATTGTACTGTACTATACTATTCTAAGTTACATCATGCTATACTAACCTATGCTAAGCTGCATCATGCTATACTATGCTGTGCTAGGCTAAGCTATACCATGCTGTACTGTACTATGTTATTCTAAGCTACATCATAATGTACTGTACTGCACTATGCTAATGTACAGCATGCTGCAAAATGATATGCTAAGCTATATCATGCTGTACTGTACTATGCTAAGCTACATCATGCTGTACTGTCCTATAATTAATGGCTTCCGCTTTTTTCAATGGCAAAAACCGTGTGTTAAATACCGTAACACCTGAGTAGGTGTTACGGCATTCACGCGCTCTCTTCCCATTCAAATCCGCTTGAGACAACACAGCATTCATGCGCTCTCTTCCCATTCAAATCTGCTTCAGACAGCACAGAAAGACAACGAGTTTCCCACTGTCTGTTTCAGCTCACAAACCATTGACCATATAAACTCACCTCCTCACTAGCGCTCGCTCCTTACAAAACATTCTCAACAACCAATATAAAAAAAACATTTTCAGCACATTTCAAATCGCAGACTAAACGGAAACATAAAAGTTTTTACACACTCCCTAACCACTCTCCCTTTCAACCCTCACCTTTCCCCTGTAGGTCAAATGACACCAGCACTTCAAAACACTCACTTCGTCAGAAAGGACACAAGGATCAAGACAGTTTTTTTTTTAATTTTCTTCTTAAATATTTGGTTACTTATTAAACCTGTTCTCTGTTCAAAATTACACCAGTTACTCAACAGAAGGTAAACGTCCCATTTCTTTTTTAACTTTTCTACCAGAAAAAAACGGAAGCCTTCAATTATATAAAATAAAGTATAGGGTGCAGTGTGTTTAACTCGAATTTAACACACACCCTCGTTGTTGGATGGCTAGCATAAACCCCTCGGGCTTCGCCCTCGGGATTTATGTGCCATCCAACAACTCGGGTGTGTGTTAAATTCTCGTAACACACTGCACCCCATACTTTATCCTATATGTACTGTACTGTAACATGCTATTCTAAGCTACTTCATGCTGCACTGCACTGTACTGTACTGTACTGTACTATAAAGTGCAATGCTAAGGTACATCATGCTGCATTGTACCATGTTAAGCTGTATCATGCTGTACTGTACTGTACTGGACAATGCAATGCCAAGGTTCATCATGCTGTATTGTATCATGCCGTACTGTACTGTAGTGCACTGTACTGCATTGTACTGAACTATGCTAAGCTACATCATACTGTATTATACCATGCTAAGTTGTATCATGCTGTACTGCACTGTACTGTACTGTGCTATGCTAAGCTAAGCAACATCATACTGTACTGTACTATGCTAAGCTACATCATGCTGTACTGTACTATGCTACATCATGCTGTACTGTACTATGCTGTGCTAAGCTACATCATGCTGTACTATGCTATGCTAAGTTACATTATGCTGTACTGAACTATGCTGTGCTAAGCTACATCATGCTGTACTGTACTATGCTGTACTGTGCAATGTTATGCTAAGCTACAACATGCTGTATTTTACTGTAAAGTAATGTACTGTACTGTACTATGCTAAGCTACATAATACTGTACAATGCTATGCTAAGCTTCATCATCTGTATAGTACTGTGCAGTGCTAAGGTACTTCATGCTGCATTATGCTATTCTAAACTACATTATGCTGTACTATACTGTACTGTACTATACTATGCTTAACTACATCATGCTACATTACGCTATCCTAAGCGACATCATGCTGTACTGTACTGTACTGTACTGTACTGTACTATCCTATGCTAAGCTACATCATGCTGTACTGTACTGTACTGTGCTATGCTGGCTACATCATGCTGCATTTTACTGTAATGTACAGTACTATGCCATGCTACATCATACTGTACTATACTATACTATGCTAAGCTACATCATGCTGTACTGTACTATGCTATGCTAAGGTACTTCATGCTACACTATGCAATTCTAAACTACATCATGTTGTATTATACTGTACTGTGCTATGCTAGATACATCATGCCGCATTGTACTGTAATGTACAGTACTGTGCCATGCTACATCATACTGTACTGTACTATGCTAAGCTTCATCATGCTGTACTGTACTGTGCTATGCTAAGCTTCATCATGCTGTACTGCACTGTGCTATGCTAAGGTACTTCATGCTGCACTGTACTGTACTGTACTGTGCTATGCTAGATACATCATGCCGCATTGTACTATAATGTACAGTACTATGCCATGCTACATCATGCTGTACTGTACTGTGCTATGCTAAGGTACTTCATGCTGCACTGTGTTATGCTAAGGTATGTCATGCTGCACTTTGCAATTCTAAACTACATCATGATGTACTATACTGTACTATGCTAAACTACATCATCCTGCATTATGCTATCCTAAGCTACATCACGCTGTACTATCCTATGCTAAGCTACATCATGCTATATTGTACTGTACTATGCTATGATAGCTACATCATGCCGTGATATGCTTACTAAGCTACATTGTGCTTTACTATGCTGTGCTAAGCTACATCTTTCTGTACTATGCTAAGCTACAGCATCCTACACTGTGCTATGATATGCTTTGCCATATCATGCTGCACTATGCTATGCTAAGCTACAGCATGCTGTACTGTACTGTATTGCATTCTACTGTATTGTACTGTACTGTACTGTACTATGCTATGCTATGCTAACTGCAGCATGCTGTACTGTACTGTGCTATGCTATCAACTAAGCAGCATACTAAGGAAGAATAAGGAGAATGTAAGGCAAGTTGCCCTTAGTAGGGTCCTACTAATTACGTATTATAAAACAAGTTGTTGCTTGACAGCAGAAACCTGTCTAACCTGTTTTTGAAGATATTTTTTATATCACAGATAACAACAGAAGTAGGTAAGGAATTCCAAGAGTTGATAATTCTGTGAAAAATAGTGTGCTCTTTTTTATTTAACTTTATCTCTGGTCAGTTAAAGGGGGTTTCCCCTTGTATTAATGGCAATCTGTTTATATTCAAGTCCACAGTCAAGCATGAGGGACAGATCTTTAACAACATACGAGGTGAACAGACAATCTCCTCTCATGCACCTTTGTTTCAACAACATTAGATTAAATTCAGAAAGTCTTTGCTCATAAGATGATCTTTTGTCTGGAGAAATACATTTTGTCACCCTTCTTTGGAAATTTTCAATTCTCTTGATGTCTTTTTATGCTGGAGCTTGCGCAGCCAATATCTTGCGGCAGTGGGGATTTGGAGGCATGGTTGCTGTTGGGCAAATGCAGGGCATGCACCAGTAGGTGCGTCCCTCATTCCCCAATCAGCCTGCATGCTGGTGCCACACCATGCATACTTAATGTGGAGAGCACATCTAAGAAAAGGTCCACTGCAATCTGAGCAAAGCTCATCATATGCAGCAGGCCTTCCCTTGATGTGCTCACCGACATTATGCACATGGCGGCACACTGGCGCCAAACTGTCGACATTGGGGTGCTAGTCCCCATGTCGGTTACTCCTGCCTCTGTATGCAGACAGGGAGCCCACTCCCATCAGCATAAATCACACCCCATTGTTAAATGCTAAGGGTGCCCAATCTATAGTCCAGCCCCCGCTTGCTTTGTGCACTGATGAAGTGCCCAATCCCTCGGCTCGGCCCCGCTTGCTTTGTGTAAGCGTGAGGGGTGCCCAATCCCGTCTGCATAACATCCCCTCGTGTTGTGTGCTAACAAAGTGCCCAATCCCCCGGTCAGCTACAGACCCCCAACAGTTAGGTGGTGCGCTGGGAGCCCACCCCAGCATGCCAAATCTCCTAAAAAAAAACCTGTCCCACAATGTCTAATTTTTCTTTTTTACCTGCAAAATGAAAACGGTCCCTCGTAGTCTCCCTGCCCCACACCCGCACTCACCCTCTGTGTACCCTGCCTCCCCACACCCCCCTCACCCCATACTTACCTCCGGAGTCTGGTGTGATGATCTTCGGTGGACCGGGAACACGTCTGCACTCTTCAAAGCTGACGGCAAACTGAAGAAATGCTGGCAAGTTGTATAATGGAATAAATAGGGTGTTTTCAACTTTGCTGCATATCTCAGGCACTTTTGGGAATTTTAACCCCTAAATTTTCAACATGGGTTTTTTGGGACCCCTCCTCATCAATTCTTGCACTGTCATGGCGTTATTCGGTCCTGAAAGGTGATTTTGCAGTCACTGCATGGAATCACCTTTTGGGGCTGAGTAATGAAATGACAATACCACTGTTCATGAGGGGGGGTCTCAAAAAGTCTATGTTGCAAATTTGGTGGGACAAATCCCAAAAATGACTGTTTTATGAGCGCTCATTGCGCAGTTGCTACGCATGCTCATAAGTTAGCGAATTCACAATATTTTCATGCCAGATTCTCAACTTTGGCATTTTACCACACCTTCTTGTGAACCATACAGCTGTCATTTTTCACATCCTGGCTGAAATTTGTTTTCACACTTCCAGCGCAGAATAGCGTGGTTGCTGTGTGAAATCAGTGTTTAGGAAACATTGCAAAAATGACAGTGACACTGTTCATGAGCAGAGGCCCTAAAATGCCTGTGTTGAAAATTTGGTGACAATACTCCATAAAATGACTGTGTTATGAGCGTGTCTTGTGCAGTTTGCACACACACACATAAGTTCGCAAACTTAATATTTTCACTCCAGATTTTCAACAGTACCATTGTTCTACACCTCCTAATGAACAGTACAGCTTTAATTTTTAAAATCCTGACCAAAATCTGTTTTCGCAGTTCCGGCGCAGAATAGCGCGGTCACTGTGGAAACCCCTTGTTCGAGACATATTATGAAAATGGCAGTGACACTGTTCATTAGCAGATGTCCTAAAATGCCTATGTTGAAAATTTGGGGATGAAAGTCAATAAAATGAGTGTTTTACGAGCGTGCATTGCGCAGTTTGCACGCATGCTCGTGATTTTGTGAATTTGCAATAGTTTCACTCCAGCTGTTCATCATTGGCATTTTTCCATGCCTCCTTATGAACAGTACAGCTGGCTGAAATGTGTTTTCCCATGTCTTGCGCAGAATTGCATGGTCGCTGTGCGAAATCTGTTTTTGGGACAGTTTGAGGAAATGATGGTGACACTATTCATGAGCAGAGGTCCTAAAATGCTTATGCTGAAAATTTGGTGCCGAAAGTCCATAAAATGACTGTGTTGCAAGCGTGCATTGTGCAGTTTTCACGCACCCTTGTAACTTCATCGATCTGCAATATTTTCATGCCACATTTTCACCACTAACATTTGTGCATACCTCCTTATCAACAGTCCTGTTGCCATTTTTCACTGCCTGCCCAAAATACATTTCCGCAGCTGTGGCACACAATGGCGTGCTCGCTGTGCAAAATCACCTTTTGCGACACATTAACAAAATCAAAGCACTATACATCTCTAGCTCTGCCACTGCCAATGCCAGCATGACAACATTCGGCATTGACAAATGCTTGTTTCTTATAAGGACACCAAAGTTGGGAAGCATAGTCAAAATGGGGTCATTTAAAGGCACGACAGAGAGGTAATAGAATGTTTTTGGTTTTTAATTTAATATTGTGCCTACTGGTCCACCATGTTTTATTGACTTTACTCAGAGTAGCAGAGATATGGAGGTCAAAGTCCAAATTAGTCAATGGTAGTGCTTGAATCTCTTTCATAAGTCTTACTGCTACATCATGCTGCACTATGCCAAGCTACATTATGCTGTACTGTACTGTACTGTACTATGCTGTGCTAAACTACATCATGCTGATCTATGCTGTGCTAAGCTACATCATGCTGTACTGTACTGTACTGTACAGTACTGCACTATGTTATGCTAAGCAACATCATGCTATACTGTACTATGCTAAGATACATCATGCTGTACTATGCTGTGCTAAGCTACATCATGCTGTGCTGTACTGTACTATGTTATGCCAAGCTACATCATGCTATTCTATGCTGTGCTAAGCTACTTCATGCTGTTCTGTACTGTGCTGTACAGTACTGTACTGCTCTATGCTATGCTAAGCTACATCATGCAGTACTATGCTATGCTTGGTTACATCATGCTGTACTGTTTTGTTGAGCTATATTATACTGTACTGTACTGTACTGTACTATGCTATGCTAACTACAACATGCTGTTCTATGCTTTACTAACCTACATCATGCTATGCTATGCTAAGCTACATCATGCTGTACTGTACTATGTTATGCTAAGCTACATCATGCTGTTATATGCTGTGCTAAGCTACATCATGCTGTACTATGCTTTACTAACCTACATCATGATATGCTATGCTAAGCTACATCATGCTGTACTGTACTATGTTATGCTAAGCTACATCATGCTGTTCTATGCTGTGCTAAACTACATCATGCTGTACTGTACTGTACTGTACAGTACTGTACTACACTATGCTAAGGTTCATCATGCTATACTGTACTATGCTAAGATACATCATGCTGTACTATGCTCTGCTAAGCTACATCATGCTGTACTGTACTGTACTATGTTATGCCAAGCTACATCATGCTATTCTATGCTGTGCTAAGTTACTTCATGCTGTACTGTACTGTGCTGTACAGTACTGTACTGCTCCATGCTAAGCTACATCATGCAGTACTATGCTATGCTTGGTTACATCATGCCGTACTGTTTTGTTGAGCTATATCGTACTGTATTGTACGGTACTGTACTATACTGTACTGTACTATGCTATGTTAACTACATCATGCTGTTCTATGCTTTACTAACCTACATCATGCTATGCTATGCTAAGCAACATCATGCTGTACTGTACTATGCTGTGCTAAGCTACATCATGCTGTACTGCACTTTGCTATGCTAAGCTACATCATGCTGTACTATGCTATGCTTGGCTACATCATGCTGTACTATGTATTGTTAAGCTATATTATACTGTACTGTACTGTACTGTACTATGCTATGTTAGCTACATCGTGCTGCTCTATGCTTTACTAACCTACATCATGCTATGCTATGCTAAGCTACATCATGTTGTATTCTGCCTGTTAAGCTACATTATGCTGTACTGTACTCTACTGTACTGTGCTGCATTGTACTGAGATATGCTAAGATATACTAGGAGGCAGTATAGTGCAGTCATTTAAGGCTCTGAGCTGCAAATCTGGAGACCTGAGTTTGAATCCCATAGCCCCCACTTGCATACTGTGTGACCCTGAGCAAGTCACTTAACTTTCCTGTGCTCCCAGAATGCACCTATTAACAAGCTTTCAGCTAAGTGTGTCTCACCTGGTTAAACAATTGGAAAACATAAAAGCTACAGAATGCAGTAACATAGAAACATAGAAACATAGACTTTGACGGCAGATAAGGACCGCTAGGCCCATCTAGTCTGCCCATTTCCCTACCTACAGGATAGGCCGCAGATCCTAGTTAACCAACAGCCTATTTCTTCCTACCCCCCACAAGAATTGCCTTATGTCTGTCCCATGCATTCTTGAATTCTCCCACAGTTTTAGATCCCACAACCTCCTCAGGAAGGCTGTTCCATGCATCCACTACCCTCTCTGTGAAATAATACTTCCTCACATTGCCCTGAACCGCCTCCTTCTATCTTTAAATTGTGTCCCCTTGTTCTTGCACATCTCTTTTTCTGAAAGATGCTTCCCTCTTGGACTTTGTTGATTCCACTGAGGTGCTTAAAAGTTTCTATCATGTCCCCCTCCCTTCTTTCCTCAAGGGTATACATATTAAGCTCCTTTAGTCTCTCCTCATATGGCTTCTCTTGCAGACCCTGCACCATTTTAGTTGCCCTCCTCTGGACTGCCTCTATCCTGTCTATGTCCTTGCGGAGATGGGGTCTCCAGAACTGGACACAGTACTCCAGATGGGGTCTCACCAACTGTCTGTACAGAGGGATAACAACTTCCTGTTTTCTGCTGGTGATGCCTCTCCCTATGCATCCCAGTATACCCCCAGCCCTCCCTACTGCCTTGTCACATTGCTTGCTAACCTTAAGGTCATCTGATATGATTACCCCCAGGTCCCTTTCCTTTTTTGTTGTTGTTACTACCTCCCACCCATTGTGTATTCTTCCCCTGGGTTCTTGTTTCCCAGGTGCATTATTTTGCACTTCTTTGCATTGAATCCTAGCTGCCATACTTCTGACCATTCCTCCAACCTTGCCAAGTCCCTTTTCATCCTTTCCACGCCTCCTCGTGTATCAACTCTGTTGCAGATCTTTGTGTCATCTGCAAAAAGGCATACTTTTCCTTCCAGTCCCTCTGCAATGTCACTGATGAAGACATTAAAAAGGACTGGACCCAATATGAACCCTGCGGTACCCCACTAGTAACCCCCCTTTCTTCAGAGTGGACTCCATTTACAATTACCTTCTGTGTCCTGTTGTCCAGCCAATGTTTTACCCAGGCTATCACCCTGGGTCCCACTCCCAGGCTGGTAAATTTGACTATTAATCTTTTGTGTGGGACTGTGTCAAATGCCTTACAGTGATATGCTATGCTACATCATGCTGCACTATGCTGTGCTATGTTATACTACATCATGCTGATCTATGCTATGCTAAGCTGCAGCATGTTTCACTATGCTACACTAAGCTACAGAATGCAGTACTATGCTACCTTAAGCTACAGAATGCAGTACTATGCTATTCTAAGCTAAATCATGCCGCACTATGCTGTGCTATGTTATACTACTTCATGCTGATCTATGCTACGCTAGGCTGCAACATGCAGTACTATGCTACCCTAAGCTACAGAATGCAGTACTATGCGATTCTAAGCTAAATCATGCTGCACTATGCTGTGCTATGCTATATTACATCATCCTGATCTATGCTATGCTAAGCTGCAGCATGTTTCACTATGCTACACTAAGCTACAGAATGCAGTACTATGCTATTCTAAACTAAATCATGCTGCACTATACTGTGTTATGTTATACTACTTAATGCTGATCTATGCTATGCTAGGCTGCAACATGCAGTACTATGCTATCTTAAGCTACAGAATGCAGTACTATGCTATTCTAAGCTAAATCATGCCGCACTATGCTGTGCTATGTTATACTACTTCATGCTGATCTATGCTATGCTAGGCTGCAACATGTAGTACTATGCTACCCTAAGCTACAGAATGCAGGACTATGCGATTCTAAGCTAAATCATGCTGCACTATGCTGTGCTATGCTATATTACATCATCCTGATCTATGCTATGCTAAGCTGCAGCATGCAGTACTATGCTACCCTAAACTGCATCATGCTGTACTATGCGATTCTAAGCTAAATCATGCAGCACTATGCTGTGCTATGTTATACTACACCATGCTGCTCTATGCTATGCTAGGCTGCAGCATGTATCACTATGCTACCTTAAGCTGCAGAATGCAGTACTATGCTATTCTAAGCTAAATCATGCTGCACTATGCTGTGCTATGTTATACTACATCATGCTGATCTATGCTATGCTAGGCTGCAGCATGTTTCACTATGCTACACTAAGCTACAGAATGCAGCACTATGCTATTCTAAGCTAAATCATGCTGCACTATACTGTGCTATGTTATACTTCATCATGGTGATCTATGCTATGCTAGGCTGCAACATGCAGTACTATGCTACCTTAAGCTACAGAATGCAGTAATATGCTGTTCTAAGCTAAATCATGCTGCACTATACTGTGCTATGTTATGCTACATCATGCTGATCTATGCTATACTAGGCTGCGACATGCAGTACTATGCTACCTTAAGCTACAGAATGTAGTACTATGCTGTTCTAAGCTAAATCATGCTGCAATATGCTGTGCTATGTTTTACTACTTCATGCTGATCTATGCTGTGCTAAGCTACATCATAATATAGAAACATAGAATTTGATGGCAGATAAGGACTGTTTGGCCCACCCAGTCTGCCCATTTCCCTACCTTATGGATAAGCTGCAGATCCTAGTTAACCAGCAGACTACTTCTTCCTACCCCCACCCCCTAGAATTACCTTATGACTGTCCCACGCATGCTTGAATTCCACCACTATTTTTAACTCCACAACCTCTTCCAGAAGGCTGTTCCATGCATCCACAACCCTCTCTGTGAAAAAAATACTTCCTTACATTACCTCTGAGCCACCCCCCATCTTCAAATTGTGCCCTCTTGTTCTTGCACACCTCTTTTTCTGAAAGATGCTACCCTCTTGGACTTGGATCATGCAGTACTACGCTGTGCTAAGCTACATCATGCTGTACTGTACTGTACTATGCTATGCTAAGCTACATCATGCTGTATTATGCTGTGCTAAGCTACATCATGCTGTACTGTACTATACTATCCTAAGCTGCATCATGCTGTACTGTACTGTACTATGCAATGCTAAACTACATGATGCTGTACTATTCTGTACTATGCTAGGCTAAGCTACATCATGCTGTACTGTACTATGCTATGCTAAGCTACATCACAGTGTACTGTACTGTACTGTACTGTGCAATGCTATGCTAAGCTACATCATGCTGTATTTTACTGTAATGTAATGTACTGTGCAATGCTATGCTAAACTACATCATGCTGTACTGTACTATGCTATGCTAAGCTACATCACAGTGTACTGTACTGTACTGTGCAATGCTATGTTAAGCTACATCATGCCGTATTTTACTGTAATGGAATGTACTGTACTATGCTAAGCTACATCATGCTGTACTGTACTATGCTATGCTAAGCTACATCACGGTGTACTGTACTGTACTGTGCAATGCTATGTTAAGCTACATCATGCCATATTTTACAGTCATGGAGTGTACTGTACTATGCTAAGCTAAGCTACATCATGCTGTACTGTACTATGCTAAACTACAACTTGCGGTACTATGCTGTGCGAAGCTACATCATGCCGTACTGTGCTGTACTATGTTATGCTAAACTACATGATGCTGTATTGTTGTGCACTATGCTAGGATAAGCTACATCACACTCTACTATACTATGGTAAGCTAAGCTACATCATGCAGTACTATGCTGTGCTAAGCTACATCGTACTGTACTGTACTGTACTATGTTATGCTAAACTACATGATGCTGTACTGTTCTGTACTCTGCTAGGATAAGCTACATCACACTCTACTATACTATGGTAAGCTAAGCTACATCATGCAGTACTAGAGAGTTGACATGTATTAATTTAATTAGGTGTTATTTTTCAGGTAAGGCACCAGAATATCAACAAATGCTTTACAGAAATCTGTAGTTATGCTGTCTGAGCCTGGGGCCTTACCTGGTGCAGGGATTTAATTGTCAACATGATATCATCCAGGCCAACATCCTCTTCCATTCTTTGGATGCTATCTTGAGAGATAGTGAGTATACTGAGATTGGTAACAATTTGAATAATGGCTTCCGGAGAGTTTGTACATTCCAATTTATTTAATGTTTGATGGTATTGAAACAAGACATTATTAATTTCTTTTGGGGAATTAACTATATGTCCTTTTTGATCCTGAATATTAATTATTAAACTATTCTGCTGATGTGACTTTAATTGCCAAGCTACAAACTAGTTGGACCTATCACCCATAACATATTGTTTAGTTTTGGTGTATGAGAGTTATTTTTCAGCCTCTTCTGTGATAAGGCTGTTTAATTGTTCTTTCAAAAGCAATAACTTTTGTAAAGTACAACCTCATTAGTCTGTATATGTACTCATTCAGTTTGAGTAATTAAAAGCTGTAGCTCTGAAAGTGTTTTTTTGCTTCTTTTTGTGTTTATTTATTGTGTATGAAGTAATTGGGACTCAAGAACGCTTTAAAAGATTCCCGTCTACTACCATCATTGGTTTCCTCAACTGTACTATGTAAAGTATAGATTAATATAATTTTGTATTGCTACACAAATTGCTTGGTCTTTTAGTATCATAGGATCTATTTTGAAATATGGTTTACTTGGTTAATTCCTATATTGTAATGCGATTTGAATAGGTGCATGCTCAGATATAATGATATTAACGTATCTAATATTTTTAACTTGATAAAGGGAGGACTTGGACAGAAGAAAAAAATCAATTCTGGAGTAAGTTTGGTGAACCAGGGACAAATATGAGAATTGTTGCTCTTCTGGGTTTTGTGGCCGCCAATTTTCTAGCCATTCTGAGGTAAAATTGCAGGACTTCAGGGAAGCAAGTAGGCAGGATGACACTAGCTGTCATGCACAAGGAGAATGGGACAGAAATGGGAAGTAAATATAGAGGGACTGAAGGAGGAAGGAAGTAGGCTCGAGTTACTGATACTGGCTGCACACCTCCCCCACCTGCTTTAGACATTGATAGAAGTGCAGGCAGAGCCAAGGGCAGGTTCTTATCAAACCAAAGGTGGGGTCTCACACAGCAGAGAATGGCAAAGTTATATTTGGATTTCTTACAAAAGTACAAGGAAGAAAAACAAACAAATGGTTGTGTCTTGATGAATGAAATCTGGAGCACCACAGAGCCTAAATTCAGAATGGTGAGTGAGATTACAGAGTCTGGGAAAAATCTGACAGTGCAGCTTTAAGGTCATGAATCATTTAACTTCTGTATATGATTATATTTTTCAGAGCAAAAGCTTGGTTCCAACTTTTGAAGAAGCTAATATTTTGTTGTTCCTTAAAAAACTAAAGACCCACTGTTACCCTCTTCCTACAGACCCATTTCCCTTATTAATACGGATGCAAAGATACTAGGTACAATTCGGGCCACCAGATTGGAAAAAATATTGCCCACCATTATACATTCAGACAAAGTGGCTTCATTAAAGTTTGACTCATAACATCCAGTAGCAGATGATTGACTAATAGAATGGATCGTTGCAGGACTACAAACCTATCCTTCCTCTTACTGGATGCTGAAGAGGCTTTCAATTGCCTTGTATGGACATTTATTAATGCTTTAATAAAAAAGTTTGGATCAGGACCCAATTTTTATCAGTTGGTCACTATTTAATACTCCAATCTGGTGGCCAGAGTTAAAACCAACCAGGACATTTCTCTCCCAACTAATCTTCAATGGGACACCAGACATGGGTGGCCCCTCTCTCTCTCTCTTCTTATCTTTCTTATGGCGATAGAGCCACTGGCTATAGCAACAAGGATGTCCACAGTAATTAAAGGCCCACAAATTAATGGAGTGAAACATGGGATCAGTCTGTATGCAGACAACGGATACACTCATTTACATAGAAAATCTGAATAATAGCTTCCCACACTTATTAGATATTATTACACAGTATGGGGCGGCATCCAGAAATTTATTTATTTATTTATTGAATTTTGATGACCATGTAGGCCCACTGGGCCCTGAAGGTCCCTTTTTCAGGGGCGACCCGGGAATAATAGTACAGACATAATGAACTTAGTGCAGTAACATAACACAGGAAATCATAGGAATACAGTATTCGGCTGTTTACACATAGCAGTAGTTATTAGGGTATTGTATATCATATTGGTAAGTTGTAGTTTAGTGCATTCAAACATTTGTCATACAGGTAGGTGAAACAACATTAGGGTTCCTTAGGTAAGGTCCTTTGAGAGCATTAGTGTGGTTCATTGTGGAGAAAGGAGGAGAAAAAAGGAGAAAAGTTAGTACTACCTTGTTGGAGGGTGGATTTATGGGTCGTAGTGGTAGTTTGGTAGTGTCTGGTGTAGTGGCACTGGCATACGCTTTTTGATAGGAGATGAGTTTTGAGTCTGGTGTGGAAGCACTGCACTGAAGGGGTTTCTCTCACCTCCAGCAGAAGGTGGTTCCATAAGGATGGGGCAGCAAATGAGAAGGATTTCTGGCCTGCCTTAGTCCTAGCCTTGGGAACCTCAAGCAACATTTGGCCCGAAGACCTAAGGCTGCGCTGGTTACTCTTTACTGTGAGGAGTCCTCCGAGGCTAGGGGAAGGGCTAATTATCTTTTTGGCCAGGCAGAGCATGGAGAAATAATATAAACTGGACCAAAACTGAGGTCTTAGGCCCAGATATTCAAAGCTTTGTGCAGTGTGCAAACCGGGGTTAGTGCAGGATTAGCGTGGGTCTGCTATATTCAAAAGGCTGATGAGCGCACGCAAACCGCATTAGCACAGGGCAAACCATAATTATATGCAAGGGGCAAACTGAACATGAATACAGGTGTTATGGGGTATTCAGCAACTAGCACCGTGCTAAAGTGTTTAGCGCAACCTAGCATGACCCCTTTCGCAGTACAAAGTACCACCCAGGAAAAGCTGGTCTTAACCATGGACAAACAGCTTTGTCTGACATTGTGGCCTTGCACGGCATTAGCGTGGCCTTGCGTAACCCTAATATATGACTATGACACAGAGAAAGTGCTAGACATGGAGGAAACATGCTGCTCACTGATAGCACAGCAATGATGCCAACTGCTGCCACTAGTCCCAGCCATGCCAGGCAGTATGTGGTGACCCGGCCCCGTGGGCCACCATGGTAGTGTGGCCATACAGCACACACCTGCAGACCATATGGCTGTGGTGACCAACAGATGCCAGTACACACATGCAGCACTGTGAGCATGGTGGGTGTTGAGGGGAGGGTGTACGGGTGGCCAGGCCTCACCACAGACCGGGTGCAGCCACAAGGCTGGGACACAGCATGCAGTGCACATGGGCCAGTATTGGGAATACCCCAGTACCAGTGTGCTTATTTGATTGTACATGCCCCCCCAGTCACATACCACACAGCTGTACATACACAACAGCACACACAGCCGGCCATGTGTATGTCACTATGAGCATCCCATGCCAGAGATGCAGCATCTGTGGATCACACAACAGTGTGACAGTATTGTCCACTGTCAGTAAACACCTGCAAGGTGGGCTTGTCACTGTGTACAGTGCAGTGTTCAGCAGTATCCTACACACCATAGGCATTGCTGTGTCCCTCACACTACTGGCCCTCTTGATACTGTGGTATCTGCTGTGCACTGGAGCATGCCCTACTGTGTGCCAGTAGCATCACCACCACCACCACCTGTACCTATGCTGTGTTGTCCCCTGGGGTACACAATGCTATGCTGTACTGCATACATGTAGCCTGCAGCAAACCATCATGCACTGTCAGACTGACCTACAGTTGGAGTTGTGGCCAGACCTGGCCAGCCCCTGAACTTCCAGACTGACCTACAGGTGGAGCACTGAGACCCTGCAGTAATGCTGGGCAAACTCTATGAAAATCAGGGCATAATGAGATGCTAATCTGGCTGTTTTCCCAGAGACTACCTAAGTAGGCTCATTTGCATGTCACTTTTGAATGTGGCAAATCTTAGCACTGGGCAAACGTGTTTGCACCAGGCAAACAGCTTAGCTCCACACTAGCGCGTGGTGCTAGCAGTTTGGGGAATATTATACAGTTTTGATCGCTGTTCTTTCACATCTGCTGCTGCCTGCAGCTGTTCTGGTTCCATGCATTTGCTGGCATACACACTGGCCACATAGTTCACCTCTACCTACCCTCACGTCGCTGTGCACTATGTTGTTGTTGTGGTTTGCACTTCCTGGTTGCTGTATTCAGAGCTGTCTTATCCCAGGGCTACATTTGCCCTGCACTCTCAACCCAGTTTGTACTGCCTCATTCCCATGCTATATTCAGAAGCTGCTTGCCCCAGGCTAATCTTTTTGAATACAGCTTATTTTGTGCTCCAGGCTAAGTTTGCCCATCGAGCAGTGTTAATGTAGCCAAGGGGCAAAGTTTTGAATATCTGGCCCCTAGAATCCAAAAATCACACAAATCCTTTCATTTTACCACAGAATATAATTATGCAAGTTGTTTCAAATATGACATGTCTTGGTATTAAAGTTGATAATGAAATCAAAAAATTACAATCGTTAAACTTGGACCTATTAGTACAAGAAACTAAAATTCTCTTAGAAAGATGGAAACAACTCGCACTCATTTTAATGGGAAGATCAAATGCTATTAAAATGGTTATTTTGCCTAAGTTTAAGTTTATGTTTCAAAATGTCCCTATTATATTGAAAGGACAATTCTTTGATGGTGTAGAAAAAATGATTAAGAAATTTCTCTGGAAAGGGAAGAGACTGAGACTTAAAGTATAGGCACCTAGGACAGAAAGAGGACTTTATCTGCCATGTTTTAAGAATTAGTATTTTGCAGCAGATATAGTGGTTGCCGTTAAATGGTTCACAGAAGATTTGTTGGACCCCTCAGTGGCAATAGAAACTTATAGATCTCCATATACTAATGTAAAGTACTGCCTGTATATAGGAACATATGCAAATGAGCTAAAAATGTATCCATATGTACTAAACTATAATTCATGTCTGCCATAAAGTATTTAAAAAATATGTTTTTTTCAGATAGTTTTTCAATATATTCACCCATATATTTAAATCCTTACTTTGTACCCTCTGTGTCTGATTCGATATTGAAGAAGTGGTTAAAGGATTGAGGGAAGTCAAGCATTTCTTTATATCAGTGCAAGTGGTGGACTTCGAATCACTCAGGGAAAAATATGATCTCCCGAATAAACAGTTTTACTGCTTTCAGTTAAGAGACGATATTCTTACAAATCAATATAAACTTACTAACACAATTCAGACCCAAACGGAACAGGTGCTTGTTACCACTTTGCAGAAACAAATTACGTCACAACTATATTTCATTCGGCAAAATAAAGAAAAATCAGTCTCCCTCTTAGACTAAAATAGGAAGAAAAAATGAATCAAGCTATTCCACCAAATTCATGGAAAAAATTACAAATAGTAAAGAATGGGGTTGTATTTAATCAAAAATGATACTAATTCGATTTCTTATGTTGCACTGCATTTACTATACCCCTTATTGATTGAACAAAATGAATCCTACAGTATCTTCGCAATGCCCTAGGTGCAATGAAACAGGGACTACACTAGAACACATGTTAGTATTATGTTCAGGCTTAAATATATGGTGGTACTCGATTCTCTCATTTCGAAAAGAGGCCACTGGGTGAAGAGTAAATAAAAATCCTTACTGGATGCTATTGAGGTACGGTGGACCTATTTACAATATGCCATATACTGTTCAAGCCCTGGTCAATATAACTATGGTTACAGCATTTAAACATATTCTAATCAAGTAGAAAGATAAATACCCCCTCCCCCCAATATTCAGCTCATGGTTAAACACAATGATTGCGGTACATCAAACTGAAAGGGTATACCATATCACTTGGTTTACTTGGTAGTTAAAGGACAAAAGAAGGCCGAGACCCACTGAGATTGTCCCTCCCAATTACTGTGGTACATTAATCTAAAACTGGATTTGATTCTAGCCATTTATCTAATCCCTTTTTGAAGGCAAGAAAAGGTGTTGAATCCACAAGTTCTTGTGACATTTTGTTCCATAGTCTTGGGGTTCTAACTGTATAAACATTTAGTCTTTTATTTGTTCTAGCTCTGTTTACATTGATTTATTATGCAATCTAGAAACAATCCTTCTATTTGTAAAACTGAGTCCAAATTGCTGCATTAGATCTGGTGACTGCTGGACTTTAAAAGAGAAAGAGGAGATTCCCGAGTCTTCCTGTCTGCAGTGAATGTAATTTTGTAGCCTGTAATTTCCCCTGGTAACATCTAGATGGTAAGTGGAGCACTAACCTTGTTGCCCTCCTCTGAATCTGATCTATTCTCTGTATATCCTGTGCCAGGTATGGATTCCAAAAGGGAGATCTGTAATCTGAGTAGGGCCTGAAATAAGTTCTGTACAAGGGAATAATACATTCCTCAGTTTTTGTAACAAAAGTGCGCTTTATGCACATAAGTAGCGCTTTGGATGTTTTGGCCACTTTTCGACACTGATCTGCTGATGAAAGTTTATTATTGGTCAATACACCCACATCTCTTTCACAGAAGGATTCCTTCAGGGGGATGTTGTTTAAGGTATATATCTGTAACGGGTTAAGTTTGCCAAAATGCAAAACAGTACTTTTGTCTACATTAAGATACATGCCATTTGAAAGGGCCTAATTTTCAATTTGCATCAGGTCCTTGATTATTGTGATTCTGTTTACAGATGAATCAACCTTCCCTCCCAGCTTGGAATCATTGGCAAACTTGGACAAAAGATTACCTGAGCTGCTCTGCATATCACCAATAAAAATATTGAACAATATGAGCCCAAGGACTGAGCCTTGTGGGACCCCACGAGTCACCAGCCCCTTCTTGGATAAGGTGCCATTTATCCTAACTTGCTGGTGTCTGTTGGATAACCAGCTATTAATCCATTTAACTAAAATTGGAGAGAAGCCCGCTGTTAAGAGTTTAATAATAAGTTTACCATGTGAAACCTTGTCAAACGCTCTACTGTAATCAAACAAGATCACACCCAGGGGGCATCCAGAATCAAGACTTTGACTTACATTAGGAGACCGTATAGCACAGTGGTTTAAGGCTCTGAGCTGCAAATCTGGCGATTTCAAGCAGACTAGACCAGGGTTTGAATCCCACAGTCCATACTTGCATACTGTGTGATCCTAAGCAAGTCGCTTAACTTCCTTGTGCTCCCAGGTTGCACCTGGAAACAAGCTTTGGTTTAGTGTGCCTTTCCTGGTTAAATAATTTCCCCTTTCTTCCTTTTCCTTATATAGTCATAAACGGCTATTAGATTAGCGGTACAAGAGAAGCCCTGTCTAAACCATGTTGTGTTGAATCAGTAAGATTCAATATATCCATTTCTCTTTCTAAAAGTGCCTTAATTAGTTTTTCCATTAGTTTACAAAGAATGTACGTTAAACTAATGGGTCTATAATTTTCTAGTTTTGAATGATTCCCTTTTTTAAAAATAGGTATCATTGTGGCTTTTAACCAGTCCCAGGGTACTACACCTTTCTGAAGAATTGTATTAAATATGAGAGATAGAGGGAGTGCTAGGGCTTGGCATGTCATATGCAGGAACCTGGGGTTTATATTATCAGGACCTGAGCTTAAAGTTTTATTTAAGGATTTAAGTACCAATAAAGTGCCAGATTCAGTAATTACGTAATCATTAGAGTTGGGAGCATGATCTGTCGAAAGATTAGGTGTTTCTTTATTTTATAAACACAGAACAAAAACAGTCATTAATAGTGTCAGCAATTTTTTTATTGAGAGTTATTGCTGCATTATTCACAGTAAGTGACCCAACATGTCTGTTAGTGCCTTTTTATGATGGCATGCTTGAACAGTCAACACTGTGGGACAGTGCAGCTTTAGAGGCGCAGTTGCTGTTGGGCGAATGCAGGGCACGCACCAGTAGGTGCGTCCCACATTTCCCAATCAGCCTGCATGCCGGCACCACACCATGCATACATAATGTGGCAAGCACATCTCAGAAAAGGTCTGCTGCACTCCAAGCAAAGCTCATCAGACGTAGCAGTCCTTTTCTTGCTGTGCTCACTGTCATTATGTACATGGCGGGGCACTGGCCATAGAACTGCTGATTTTGGGTGTGCCCAATCCCCCTGTCGGCTGCCCCTGCCTCTTGTGAATGTGCCAACAGAGGAGCCCACTCCCCATCAGCATAAAGCACCCCCCCAATTGTTTAATGCTGAGGGGGTGCCCAATCCCCCTTGGCTCTGCACCTCCCCACCCTTCTTTGTGTGCCGACGGGGGTGCCCAATCCCCGTCAGCTACAGACCCCCCAAACGGTTAGGTGACATGCTGGGTGCCCACCCCAGCATGCCTATTGTCCTGCAAAACAAAAACTGTCCCTCAATGTTTTTTTCTATTTTTTTATAACCTGTAAAACAAAAATGGTCCTTGTAGTCTCAATGCCCCTCCCCCACCCTCACCCACCCACTGCGCACCCTGCCTCCACCTCACCCCATACTTACCCGCAGAGTCTGGCGCAACAATATTCAGTGGACCGGGAACATGTCTGCACTCTTCAAAGCCGACCGCGAACTGAAGAAATGCTGGTAAGCTGTATAATGGAATGAATAGGGTTTTCAACTTCAATGCATATCTTGGGCATTTTTGTGAATTTTGGCTCCAAATTTTCAACATGGGGTTTTTAGGACTCCTTCTCATGAATTCTTGCACTGCCATGGCATTATTCAGTCTTGAAAGGTGATTTCGTAGTCACTGCATGAAATCACCTTTTGGGACTGAGTAACAAAATGACAGTGCCACTGTTCATGAGAGGGGCTCTCAAAAAGCCTATGTTGCAAGTTTGGTGGGAAAAATCCATAAAATGACCGTTTCATGAGTGTGCATAGTAACTGTGCAATGTACACTCATAAAGCATTCACACTATTTTCGCGCCAGATTTTCAACAGTGGCATTTCACCACACCTTCTTGTGAACCGTACAGCTGTCATTTTTCACATCCTGCCCGAAATGTGTTTTTGCACTTCTGGTGCAGAATAGCGCAGTTGCTGGTGAAATCAGTGTTCGGGACACATTACAAAAATGACAGTGACACTGTTCATGAACAGAGGTCCTAAAATGCCTGCGTTGAAAATTTGGTGACAATACTCCATAAAATAACTATTTTACGAGGTGCATAGCAATTGCACAACGCACACTCATAACTTAGCGCATTCACAATATTTTTACACCAGATTCTCAAATTTGGCATTTTACTACACCTTCTTGTGAACTGTATAGCTGCCATTTTTCACATCCTTGCCAAAATGTGTTTTTGCACTTTCGGTGCAGAATAACACTTTCGCAGTGTGAAATCAGTGTTCAGGACTCATTATAAAAATGACAGTGGCACTGTTCATGAGCAGAGGTCCTAAAATGCCTGTGTTGAAAATTTGGTGACAATATTCCATAAAATGACAGTGTTATGAGCGCACGTTGCGCAGTTTGCACGCACACTTGTACGTTCGCAAACTTCTAATATTATCACTCCAGATTTTCCACAGTGCCATTGTTCTGCACCTCCTTATGAACAGTACAGCTGTCATTATTCACATCCTGACCAAAATCTGTTTTTGCAGTCCTGGTGCAGAATAGCGTAGTCGCTGTGGAAAGTCTGTGTTCGAGACACATGATGTCACTGTTGATTAGCAGATGTCCTGAAATACCTATGTTGAAAATGTAGGAATGAAAGTCAATAAAATTAGTGTTTTATGAGTGTGCATTGCACACTTTGCATGCACGCTCTTGACTTTGTGAACTTGTAATAGTTTCACTCCAGCAGCTCATCACTGGCATTTTTCCATACCTCCTCATGAACACTGCAGCTGCCTGAAATGTGTTTTCGCACGTCTGGCACAGAATTGCACGGCCGCTGTGTGAAATCAGTTTTCCGGACAGTTTGAGGAAATGACGGTGACACTATTCATGAGCAGAGGTCCTAAAATGCCGATGTTGAAAACTGTGCACCCTTATAACTTCATCAATCTGCAATATTTTTATGCCACATTTTCGCTACTGGTATTTGTGCACGTCTCCTTATCAGCAGTCCAGCTGCCATTTCTCACAGCCTGGCCAAAACGTGTTTCCGCAGCTGTGGCGCACAATGGCATGCTCGCTATGCAAAATCACCTTTTGAGACACATTCACAAAATCACAGCACTATGTGTCTCTAGCTACGCCACTCCCACTGCCAATGCTAGCGTGACAACATTCGGCATTGACAAATGCTTGTTTATTATTAAGATAGGAGAATAATGATTTATGGTCATCTTTAGAATGGGCTAATCTAAATTCAAATTTTCTTTTAGATTGTAGTATTAGATATTTCAGAGTTTTAACTGTTTCTTTATATTTAAGAATAATTCTTTATTTATCCTTTTCACTGCATTTCTTTAATTGGGGAAAAAGCTTTTCCTTCTGTTTAATTTGTTTTGTTATTGATTTATTGCACCAAAGAGGAATCTTACCTTTTTTATTGTATTTCTTTCTTGTTGGGACTTAATAGTTTTCCAAGCTTAGCATACCAGAATTTATATAGCTCCAGGCTTCCTCAGGGGGAAAAGGTGTTAATAATTCTTCCCAAGGGATTTTATTTAAATGCTCATTGATCAGATCAAAGTTTGCTTGATTGTAATTTTTAAACAGGGAATGGTTAGGGAGTAACTGATATTCGTATATTAGAGAAAATGAAACGGCATAATGGTCACTGCCACCCTGTGGGTCCTGGATAGTAATATTAAATGGATTTATGTGATAACGGTGACAGCCTAAATGCGATCGCCATTCGAGGTTTGTGAATGCAAAATCAATTTTGGCACTTTTGACTTTCAGCGCACTGCAAAACAGTGCTGGGGACTTGTGCTTTTACATGTTTTATGCAGGGGGCACCCTAAGATTTTCAGCTCCAGAGGGGTGCGTGTTGGGAGGGTGTGCAAAAACATATAAAAAAAAAATTGGGGCCGGGCACAACAAAAACGCACCACTGCCTGGACTCGAACCCAGCTCCCTGCCCACAGAAGCCACCAACCCACTAACAATGCCACAGGGCCAGCTCTTCAACCCACCATGGCACCACCCCCTCAATTCCTCCTGCCCCTCGCTGTGCATGCTCGCTCCCCCATGCGTGTACATATAGTGACATCCTGTCACTATATTCACCGACCCCAACCCATCCGATCACCATACCCTGTCAGTAGCCCCGATGACATGTGCCAGGGAATGGGTCACCATTATTGCAGGTTTTCAGTCACCAACACCCATGTCACGGACTACCTATTAAACATATTATCTGCTATATTGGTGATCACTAAGTCCAAGATATCATCTCCTGTTGTGTGTTCTGTAATGATTTGTTCCAGACCTGTTTTCACTAGTAAGGATATGAAATCTTTTTCATATTGTGCTTTACTGGTGAGATTCTCCCAATTAATTGTGGGCATTTTAAAATCCCCTAAAATTATGTCATTACCTTTATTAACCAGAGCTGAAATGTCATTTAGTAGTGTTGCTGAATGTTCGTGATCAACTGAAGGGGGCCTCTAACAAGTACCCACTAAGATTTGAGGTTGCTCCTTGAATTGAATATTCACCCATATACTTTCGGTTGTGGTATCATAAGAAATTTGATATGATGGGATGTCATCTCTAACATTAAGGCAAACACCCCCACCAACTTGACCTTGTCGGTCCTTATGGTAGAGTTTATATCCTGGAATCTCCTTAATCCACACACAGAGTCAGAATCCCACCATGTTTCAGTGATGGATATAATGCCAAAATTAGACAATTTGCATTTTAAAGAAGAACAAGCATTTATATAGCACTTTTCATACATAGTGTATCCCAAAGCACTTTACACACAATGCTAGACTGGTAGTGAAGTGACTGAATGTGTGGTGGCGGCCATATCGCACATCATCACCCACACACAGCCTGGATAATTGCATCAACCGGTTTATGGGAAGGGGAATGTTGGCCAGGACACCAGGAATGTTCCCTACTCTTTGCGAAGAGTGCCCTGGGTTCTTTTACTTCCACCTGGACAACACCAGGATGGGCAGAAGGGATCTCGGTTTAATGTCTCATCCGAAGGACGGCACACCCCAGCAGTACAGTACCCCCCAATACTGCACTCGGATGCCAGTGATTTTTAGGTGCAAGTCCAATCCTGGTGTGGGATGAGAACCCACAACCTTTTTGTCCAGAGGCGGATGTGCTACCAACTGAGCCATGCTGACACCTTGCTTCTAGTTCAGCTATCTAAGTCCTATTCAGTGACCTTGCATTCAGGGATAGTACTTTACACAGTTGGTGACCATTTAAAGGACAGGTATGTTCTATAGTCCAAGACCTGGGAATGTTCCCATTCTCCCCCAGATGTACTAGTTTAAATGGTTTTCAATGGCAGATAAAAAACTCCTGCCCAGTAAGATACTGCCCCTTGTGCTGAGGTGCAATCCGTCCCAACAGAACAGAGGGAGTCTATCATAGAAGTGTTCCCAGTGTGTTGTACAGACAATTCCATGTTGGTGACACCATTTCCTAAGCCATTCATGTAAAGCTTAAATTTTGCTGGAACTGAAGGAAGCGGCTCTGAGTACTGCCAACATTTTGGAGAAACAAACTGTACAACCTCTATCGGCCAGAATGTTATTAAGTGCAACAAAATCTTATTTCAGTTCCTTGAGGCTGGATCAATTGATATCATTGGTACCTGCATGAATGATAAACAACAGATTCTCACCTGCTCCTTTAAGTACATTTTTGGTGATTGTTATTTCTGCTACCCTAGCCCCCCCCCTTAAACTAGAACAAGTACGGCTGATTTTATCCGGATTACATACTGCATGGTCAATATACTTAATGATAGGATCCCCTAGTACCAGTATCTGCTTAGTGTCTTTTTTTTATGGAATTATTAACCCCAGTAAGAGTAACTTCCGGGGACCCTTTAATGGAGGTTATAGAGGTTTTTCTATTTGTTGACTCTAGGTACATTGGTGTGTTGGTTTTGGGTTGTAAGTTAGTGATTATTTTACCCTCTAGAGTATCCATAAGTGACTTTCTGGGGGGTTCATCTTTGGGGGGGAGGATTGTCCTCGACAATTACTGCATTATACTTGTTATGTAGGGACAATACAGCGGGATTGTTACATATCCAGCCTCCCCTTCACTTGGTTTTATTTTTTGGTAACAACAGCCCAATTGTCAGCCTCCAGCTGGGTGGCAGGTGTAAGGGGTTTAATTGGGGGCAATCCCTTCTCATCAAAGTTAGCCAATTCTGAATTACACGAACCAGCTATGGGGGCTAACGTATCTGCCATTTGATCAGTGTAGTTTTCAGGAGCTTCTATCCCTAAATTGGAAGATTTAGATACCTGGAGCCTTGTCATCTCATCTTGCAGACTCTGTACTAACATACACCCATTGCAGATAAAATCAATAATTTGATTATCCCTATCAAAACATTTGACAGGAACTACAATAATTATCTGGGCTTTCCATGTTATAATGTACTAATACAATATCCGGAACTACCCCCACTGAACTACACTTTACTTACTTATTTGTTCAGGATGGCCAAGTGCCATGGCCCTGTTCCCCTGCTTCCCCTGCAGACACAGCTGACGTGCTCCGATGTGCGTGTCCCTGCATGCGTCTCCATGCACAGCCACATGCATGCTCATCCCACTTGCCTGCATGGGCAAGAAATAGTGCCTGAAACCAGAAGTGACTGGATCTCTGACTTCTGGTTTCGAGCTACTGCCAGGCATCCCAAAAAATGAATTTTGCAGTTAAACTAAGGATAAGAGCCCACTCCCATATATTAGGAGCACAAACTAACGTTGGCTGCTGCTCTCAGTGAGGTATCTAGAGAGAAATGCAGTAGTATAGGATCGTGGAGAACACTGGAGGACTAAGCCCACCAGTATCCCAGAACTCCTAGCTAACACCGCCAACAACAGTAGTGAGGCAGGAGGGGAATCCCAGTCCATATAGCAGCAAGTTACACATTTCATAAAATATACAATGCAATAAATGGCTCATACAAGTTTATAACATAACACTGCCTCTCACCAGAGGCTCGCATACGCTGTACAAGTTCAGTTTCTCTCTCACGATTAAACAAATGAGCAAATTTTGTTCAAATCTGGACCCCAGTTATTAACAAACTTGAAACTACAGTAGTATTAACCCTTAGCATAAGGGTTTCAGTGACTCTGCAGGATAGATATTTGTAATTGTATTGTCTATGCACAACACTTTAATCTATAAATACCTCTCACACTTAACAGGAGATTTGCTTCTGAACCTGATTATACATTTTTCAATTAATTCTCACCCTTATAAGCATGAATTTAACTTAAAAAGTCCTATATTTATATAGGCTGTTAGTATAGAAGTAGAATAGAAGTGAACACTGTGAAAAAATAAAGATTGGAATATTGTAAGTCTTTATATAGCTATATGGTGTTATTTAAAAAAAAATATTGTATGTTTGTTATATACTGTAACCTATTTTGCTTACATAAATAAAGTGTTATTTTTTCAAGTACTGTTGGTACACCAGCTAGAGTTGTTTAGAATTTAAACTTCATCGATGAAGTTACCATGCAGCTGCTGAAATTCACCGTCGAGAATCTAACATTTCTGCAGACCTTGGAAACTTCAACTTTGCCACAGTTGTGAAGTTTTTACTCTGTAGTGATCATTATTTGGTGAAGTGGCCGATTCAGAAGTAAGTTTGTGTCAATTCTCCAAGCAAAAAAGGCAACTTCAGTAGTCAAACTATGTGAATTCTATGAAGTCACACTTTGTGAACTCCATGGAATTCACAAATTAGCTCACAAAGCAAATTTCAGCCACTTCCCTTATCCCCAGTATTTGTCAGTCAAGGCTTATTTTCAGACATGATCTGACAGATACGACAAAACAGAGTCAATAAGTTACACAACATGAAAGCTGCAATGTACATAATAAATACACTGCTAGACCCACTAATGTAAGACAGACATACTGTACTCATCATTATTTTTCAGGAATTTGAGAACTTTTTTTGATAATTTGGTACATTTCTCAAATTCTCAGACGACTAGTTTAAAATTTTGAAGCATAATTTCTAGTGGCCATTTGACTTACTCTGGAAGATACCCTAGTAGGTTCTTTCAGCTGAAACAATTATCAGAAAAAATTCAGAAATTCAGAGTCTGTAGAAAAACTTCAAAAACTGACAATTTCTCACTTTTTGTAGTTCTTTATGATACTGGTTTGCAGGTGGAATCCCATTTTATGATTTATTTTTGGACATTTTATTTATTGTTTCAAAGGAAGATTAATTAAGTAGAGAGAGAATGTGAACAACATACATATCAGTGATTATCAGCTGTTTACAAGTTATCGAGCGCCACTCTGGTTCAATGGCCTCAGCCCCACCATCTCCTCTGCCCCAACAATTGGTATGTTTAAAACTAGGCTCCGGGACTATCTCACTACCAACAGCTCCTGTGACTGCCCAACGTAACCTTGTTTCTCCACTTCCCTTCCTGCTCTAGTGGTCTGTCCCCCCTCCTCACTGGATTCTACCCTCACATCTTGGTATATCCAATGCTGCACTTTTCACCCTCTCCCCACCCTTCCTACATTCCTCCCCCCCCTTCCCTCTCCCTATGACTCTGGCACTTCTTATCTGTTGTCTACTTTCTCTGACAAATGCCGCTGGCTGCCTTGTTACAATGCTACCCTTGGATTGTATTAATCTGTACTCTGTTTGCAATGTCCACATTGTTGTAATGTCTGTATTAATGTTCCCCATAATTTGTATTTCTCTGATGTGGAACCTTTGTAAAAGATCCAAGGCTCAAAGGTATTTGTAATCCTAGACCTGATAAATAAAATAAAAATATTGACATTTAGGTATCACTGGGGTTATTTTAAAAAGAACAATAAAGCATACATTCCCTAGGCTGCCAAGTTCTGGCTGAAGATTTGTCTCATGAAAGCTGAGGTAATAGTGTTTACGCTAGCCTGGCCATGGCAGTACTGGTGAAAGAACTTGCTTCACCTCAGTCATGAACCACCAATCATGCTCCCACTTAGACTAGACTCTCCGCAATTGGCACATCAGCAATGGAATGATATTGTTACCAGGTTGTGTATGCTCTGCTTTGCTCAGTCTGCATCAGATTTGGAACCAACTCTGCTTGCATGAAGCAGACCCTACAGTAACAAGAGCAGCAGCTGAATCAAGGCTTTGTCAGCAAGTTTATCAGCTCTAATTCTTTGAGGAGATGGTCTTTCAAGGGATGGGCAGAACTGATTTTAAAACAGAGCCCCATCCAGTGAACTGGGCTGACTTAACCTCTAAAACCAAAAACAACTTCTCTGGACTTCCAGTGATGTTAGTGACTTGATTGCAGCCTAACTTCCAGAGCCCTGATGAGGAATTTATAATCCAACTGCATCCAGTCATCAAAACTCATCATCCTGCATTGACAATAACCTATCAACTCCTGGATCGTGACTACGAGGCAGCCATTAAAAGATGAGATAGCACCTGTAGCTCAAGAGGCTCAAGAATGAAAAATGGCTGAACAGGCCCAAACTCTGTGCGTTTGGGGATATGGCACTCACCTTTACCCTTCCTGGGTAGCAACTCTGATAAAGATGTTATTATCACATACAACAAATTATGTATACAGCTCTGCAGCACTGGGGAAACTCTGGACTAGAGGTGGGCAAAGTGGCCAAGAACCATCAGCGGAATGATTGTGATGCAAAGCAGAATCAATGAAACTTCTCCATAGCAGTGGGTACTTCACATCATAATGGGGACGCAAGTCCATTGAAACTAATGACTTTGTGTTCTTCTGCTTTCCCCAAACCACTTCTCCACCAATTTTAAGGTGATGTACATTGAAATCAATGTACTTTGCATCACTTAGCCATATTATTGAGCTCCAAGGCGAATTTGCAGTGCTTTATGAGATTGCAGGTCACATGGGCTCTAGATTGTTCTATACAGCCTCAGTTCTGTGTAGTGTGTGTGTTGTGGAAGATGGAGACAGTTTCCTCTCAGAACTCTGTGATTCAAATCCTCTAAAAGCTGTTAAAAGAGCCTTTTTGAGTCATTTTTTTCTCAAAATTTAGTACATCGAATGTTGGAAACCCTCCTGTGCTCATATCATTAAGTATTTATTGTCTGAGTGTTGACTTTCAATGTTAATTTAGAACAGTCAGTCTGTGTACTGCAAAGTGTGCTTTGGGGAGGGGTGTATCTGTCGTGTTGGAAGATTAACTAGAAGAAAAAGGCAGTCTTTCTGTTTTGGTTATTTTTTTCTTGTATAACTGTGTTAATGTACACACAGTAATATTTTTAGTAATTCTTGACATTTTTTTCTGATTGTAGTGGTGCAGCAGTGTACAATTTCAATTTGTTTAAAACATTTGGTTATATTACTAAAAGTTTTCAGTTTGCTATGCAATACTTGTAGTGTGTGTGAGTGTGTGTGCGATTCGTACCATTAAATCAGGCAAATTTTATTGTGCCAGAGTAATTGCAGCAGTGTGAACCTGTTATCCACTGCACCTGCATGAATTTTTTATGCTGCTTTGTGGTATCTTTACTGGTAGTGGACTGCTACTGCCGTGCACTAATCCCCCAAACCAGAAAAAGGTTTTCTTTTCCAGATTTGGATTTGTGATTTGTGAACACTGGTTAGGTGTTGTTGTGCCTTTGCGTCTGCATCTCTTGAGTGCACAGCGCAATTGCAGTACACCATTAATTCTGGGCGACTTTGCATTTGTTGTTACACACTCATTTCACTTCCCCAGCACTGGGGAATTTTCTGGACACAAGACAGTAGCATTTTGGGGATGCATATTAATTCTGGTGACTGTGTGTGGCCACTGCTCACATGACGGAGTGTACCATTAAGTCTAGGAGACTTTGCATTTTTTGTTACCCTCTCATTTCACTTTGCCAGCACTGGGGAATTTTCTGGACTCAAGACAGTAGCATTTTGGGGATGCAAATGAATTCTGGTGACTGTGTGTGACCAGTGCACGCATGACTGAGTGTGCCATTAATTCTGAAAGACTCTGCAGTTTTTGTTACTCACTCATTTCACTTCGCCAGCACTGGAGAATTTTCTGGGCATGAGACAGAAGCATTTTGAGGATGCAAATTAATGCTGGTGACTGAGTGTGAGCACTGCGCCCATGACTGAGTGTGACATTAATTCTGGGAGACTTTGCATTTCTTGTTATGCTCTCATTTCACTTTGCCAGCACTGGGGAATTTTCTGGACACAAGAAGTAGCATTTTGGGGATGCAAATTAATTCCGGAGACTGTGTGTGACCACTGCGTGCATGACTGAGTGCACCATTAATTCTGGGAGACTTCGCATTTCTTGTTACCCTCTCATTTCACTTAGTCAGCACTGGGAAATTTTCTGGATGCAAGAAAGTAGCATTTTGGTATACACATTAATTCTGGTATCTGTGTGTGATGTGCCCACGTCTACTGCATGCACGACTGAGTGTGCCATTAATTCTGGGAGATTTTGTGTTTCTTGTGCTCTCATTTCACTTTGCTAGCACTGGGGAGTTTTCTGGACACAAGACAGTAGTATTTTGGGGATGCACATTAATTCTGGGGACTATGTGTATGTGGAGGCACTGGGGGGTTGCCAATATTGTTGCCGTTCCACCTTACTTCGCGTTAAGGCTGAATGACAAAGCAAAGTAATAATTATAAGGTGAAGTGAACCTTTCCTATTGGTCACTGTGATAGTGGAGTACAATGCCAAGGGGCTCTTTCAAGGCTTCACTTACCAGTGGAATTTAATTTCATGCATCTCTAGTCTGGACTTCTTCTGAAGCTATGGTTGCTGATAACTGCCATGATTTGTGAGTGCTAGAACAATGCACAGCCCATAGAGACAGTTGAAACCAGTCATACCCAGTATACTAAAACAATGGATATCCACAATTTAGTCTTGCTGTCCTTACATTAGTGTAGCCTGGGATGAGAATAAAAAATGTGTGACATGGAAAATTGCCATCACTGAAATAATATTAGACTGCACGGCTTACTGGAGAAAACAAAGTCTGGTGGCATGATTCACTTTATGGATGCATTGCTCCATGAAACGTTTGACCTCCTGCCTGACAGAACTTTAAATCTGATCCAGGCTCATCGTGCTTTGCAAGCTCTCACTAGAGATCCAAAAGCCTGGCCCTGCTTTATAGTTACGGCATTCCTTGACTTACGAATGAAAGAAGTCCTCTGGGCAGTCTGGTCTAAGAAGGAAGTGTACTCTGAGGACAATCTATTTTTTTTTTTAAACTCAAATTTTATTCCATAAATCACACGTACAGCTCATACATAGAATTTTCTCATAACATACAGTATACTGGGAATTTAATTTCTGATACAGTATTTCTTTTTGCATTCAGTTATCATTACCTTTTCATTCCCTAAAGGAAAGGCACAATATTCTACTGAACTGGGGTAACCCTTCCCAACCCCCCTTCTCCTAATTTACAGCTTCCCTGGTTGGTCCATTATGCTTATACTGAGGTGTACATTTTCTCTAGAAACCTATGTGTCTTCTAACCAAAAGTAACACAAACCATTCCACATGATATCTGGCACAGCCTTGACAGAACAAGCTAAGCAGGTTTCTTTTTTGTACCATATGCTATTAATAAAACTTGAGGGCTTTGCCCTTTTAACTAATGACTCAACAGGAGTCCTGCAACTCTTTAGGGAGACGCTGTTGGGCAAATAGCTTTGAAGACACCTTATAGAAATCTAGGAGCTGAGCTAGCCTGTTTTGTGGAGTTTTGTCCATTTCTAATAGCAAAACCCTCCCGGGATATCCTGATCTATAACTGGTGCTCACCTTACACTAAGTCTTCTTCTGGGCCCCTCAGGGCCCAGGTCAGACCTGTGTCAAGGGCTTGCTTCTTGTGGGCCCTGTATTATTCTGCGTCAGGGCATACCCCATCCTCCCCCTTACCCAAACCACCCACACTTCATTATGCTCCTCCTCTGTCAACCTAAGCCTGGCTTTCAGGCCTTCCATTCATCTGAGACTCTCTACCCTGTTTCTCCAGCAGCCCAAATCTGGTGGGGTTGAGGTGAGCCATCTGGATGTGATTTCTTTTAGTGCTGCCATGTATAGCAACCTGAACAAGGATTGCTGCCTGTTCCCCTTAATTCTTTTGATATCCACTCCCAGGATAAGAGAATCAAACCAGAACAGGATTTGCACCCCTCACATTAAGTTAAGGGTTTGACTTATCCCAGTCAAAATCCCACCACGCCTGGGCATGCCCAGAAGATGTGGGAGTGAGTGCCTGCTTGGCCACAGCCTCTCCAGCACAGATCCGTGTTCCCTTCCAGAAATGCTTTGCAACAGAGAGTGTGTGGAAGAACTTAATTAGGCATTTCCAACTAAACTCTCTTCAGGTGGGGATTGGCGTCATGTGCCATCCTCTTTTCCACACTTCCCGCCATCGCTGGGCAGGTAGCAGTGACCCCAGTTCCCTCTCTCACCTGTCCCTGAGGACCCAGAAGTGAACGCAAGCCTCACCTTGTAGGACCTTGTATCCCAATGACATAACTTTCCTTCAGCCAGTTATTCTGGCTGACCAGTACATGAAGTCCTCCAAGCTGGTCAGGTCCCATGTAATCTTTGGTATCAAATGGTTTGGCAGTATATAATGTCTAATTTATAAATACCTATAGAAATCTTTTCTTTCTAGGTGGTATTTTTGCTGCACTTGTTCAAAGGACACCAAGTTATTCCCCTGTAGTAAGTTACAGAACCTAACCAAAGTTCGGACGTTCCAGATTCTGAAAACTGGGTCCAATTGTACACAGAAAAAGCACGGATCCCCCCAAATAGATGTCAGGGGATCTATTCCCTCTGGCATTCAGGCCGCCTTCCTAGCCTCCATCAAGACCTTGAGTGTGTGCCTTGTCCATGAGTTTTTGACTGACTGCTATGTCCTAGGGGTGATCAGGGCATGGGGTAGGGAGGTCAGTGAGAACTGTCCAGAATTATATCTTTCTATACCTTGTCAACTCTCTTCCTCTTCATGTTTCAGCCAGGTAATGACTGGGGCTAATTGGGCCACCAGGTAGTATAACTTAAAATCTGGGTAAGCAAGCCCTCCACGTTCTCTGGGTTGAGAGAGAAACTCCAATGCAATCCTCTTCCTCCCCCCACCAGATAAACTTTGATGAGGCACCTAGGACCTCCTTCCAGTACTCACTTAGGATCCCTATTGGGAGAGCCCAAAACAGGAACATTAGATGGGGTAGGGCATTCATTTTTACTGTCTCCACCCTTCCCCCTAACGAAAGTAGTAGCAGCTTCCGTCTTGTAATATCTGTGGAGATCTCTCTCCAAAGTTTCCATAGTTCATTTCAAACAGGCTAGCTATCCATGGCGTGACCCTAATCCCTAGGTACCTCACTGTATTAGCTTTGGCCCACTTGTAAGAGATGTCCCTTGACATCTCCCTGGGGACTGCCCCTCCAAACCTCACCACCTCTGATTTGTTTTGATTGATTTTATACCCCGATACAATGCCATATTCCTCTAACTTTCTTTTTAACGCTGGAAGAGATGTTTCAGAAAAGGTGATGTAGAATAGGGTATCATTGGTGTAAAAAGAGATTTTATGCACTTTCTCCCATACCTTAGTGCCCTTAACCTTCTTTGAAGCTTGAATCCTAAGTGCCAGTGGCTCAATGCACAGGGCAAATGGCAATGGTGATAGAGGGCATCCCTGCCTCGTTCCCCTTGTGAGATGGAACCTCTCCATTGTAAACCCATTGTTCCTCAGCACCGCATGTGGGGCCACATAAAGGGCCTTCACACCACCTTTGAATTTAGAACCAAACTCCATCTCTGACAGGGCTTGATGGAGAAATCCTCAGTTCACCATGTCAAAGGCCCTCTCTGTATCCATAAAAATAGCCTGGGTACAACTATTGGCTGCCTGTTGATGGGTGATCAAATTTAGTAGGCTCCTGATGTTATCATGTAGGACCTTCCATTGATGATGGACCAGATGTCTTAGCACCCTTTATAGCCTTTTAGCTAACACTGAGGTGTATATTTTCTGGTCAACATTTAACAGAGAAATTGGTTGGTAGGACCCACATGCTGTCAGATCCTTACCCTCTTCGTGGATCACTGTGATCTGTGTGTATTGCCAGTTCAGTGGTGTTTCCCCTTCATGTTGAACCTTTCTGCATGCCTTACCTAACAATGGGGCCAGAAGATCTTTACACAATTTGTAAAACTCTGCAGCTATACCATCTGGGCCAGGAGCCTTCCCACCTTCAAATCCTGAATGCCCGTGAGGATCTCCTCATCCCCAAGTGGGGTCTCCAAGGTGTCTCTCTCCTCCTGAATTAGTTTCTGCAGGATTTATTTTTTTTAAATCATCCAACTTAGTTCGGTAGTCCTCTATGAGTTCCTGTGTATACAGGCTCCTGTAGAACTCTTTAAATTGGTTTGCTATACCTTCTGAGTCCGTAGTCCATCCATTCTGAGAGGTTTGAATCTTGAGAATATTCCATGAGGCGGCCTCCCTTCAGAGTTGCCAAGCAAGTAGTCTACCTGCCCTCCCCCCTTACTCATAGTACCTTTGGCTGGAGCATCTAACCTGTCCCTCTACTTTTTCATTTAATATTTTGTTTAGTTTCTGCCTCGTGATATCCAGTTCTCTCTTGACTTCTGGGTTCAGTGCTATTTTATGTTTTACCTCTAGGTCCCACAGTCTTGTTTCTAGGTCTGAAATCGCTTTCTGATTTTGCTTTTTAAGTTGTGAAGCATATTGTATGACCTTCCTGGTAAGAAAGGCCTTCAGCCCATCCCACCATATGGCTACTGTGGTACCTTGAGCTGGGTTGTTCTTACATTACTCATCTACTACGCTTTGGATCGATTCCTTAAAGTCAGGTTTATTTAGGAGGAAAACGTTAAACCTCCAGGAGGAGTTCCTCACCTCAGAAGTCAGGCATATTCTCAGTGAGACTAATCCATGGTCTGAGAGTGTTCTGGCTTGAAGTTTTGCCTCTTCCACTCTGTATACCCATTATTTTCAGTGTTAATAAAAAATCAGTTCTGGAATAGGCATTATGGGGGGCTGACCAGCATGAATAATCTCTTACCCTGGGGTTTAGGTAGTGCCAGATGTCCATCAAACCCAGGTCTTTCATGAGTCTGACCAAGGTTCTGGCCACCCGGAGGATAGCCCCCGTTTGGTGCCTGACCTATCCAGTGAGGGAATTATAACTAGATTAAAATTCCCTCCTACTACTATTAAATCACCTGGAGGGGGCATCGCCCTCAGAAGTACCTTTTGCAGGAAAGCGTGGTTATCTGGATCTGAATTGGGTGCATAGATGTTCACTAAAGTGCATGACTGACCCCTTTACTATGATAAACCTGCCCCTTCATCTGTCTCACTAGTCTCTAGCTGAAAAGGGCAGTCCTTATGTCTTAAAATGGCCACCCCTCTCCTGCGGGGCTGGGCCAGGCAAGAGGCCAAGAAAACCTGCCCCACCCATGCCCTCTTTAACTTGTCACTCTCTTTCTGGTCTAAATGGGTCTCCTGTAGGAGCGCTATCTCTGCTTTGGCTAGCCTAAGCTCATTAAGAACTCTTCCTTTTAACTGGGCTGCCCAATCCCCTGACATTATATGTCATTATTACATCTTCTACCACAGAGAAAGTGAAACTCCTTCCCACTTACTGCAGCTGTGCCCCTGAGCCTCCCCATTTTTCTCAAACGGTATCAACATACACACAACTGAAAACTTTTAAATACAAAGTTGAACCATCCAATGCTTCCACAGCACCTCGCTCGCTTTACTGATGGTATCCAGCCAGCTGGGTGTGGCCCTTTTATTTTAGGCCATGCGCTCACATTACGCTTTTGGGGTGATTGGCTTGTCTCACTTGCCAAACCCACCTTAGTCTGCTGCCTCCTCCCTGATGGTGACCCATTATTAACCATTGTATCTCCCCCCAAATCAACAGTGATAGTATCCATTTCTTGCCCTCCCGCCATCCCTCCCAGGGATAGGTATCTATCGGGGGTGATGAGAGGTAGTGCCCCATCCTTGTTTCAAATGTTAGAGGTTATACAAGACTCCAGCCCCCCCCACCTCCTTCAACTTGTCTCCCCTCCTCTGTAAGAAAAGAAAACTCCTGCCTTAAGTAGAGGTATGTCCCCTATTTTCTTCTGGTCTTGTAGGCTCCTCAGGAATGTAGAACCTGTATCTGCGTAAACAGCCTTTTTATTTTAGGCCATGTGCTCACCTTACGCTTTTGGGGTGATTGGCTCATCTCGTTTGCCAAACCCATCTTAGTCCGCTGCCTCCTGCCTGATGGTGACCCATCATTACCCATCATATCTCCCCCCAAATCAACAGAGATAGTAGCCATTTCTTGCCCTCCCGCCATCCCTCACGGGGATAGGTATCTATCAGGGGTGATGAGAAGTAGTGCCCCATCCTTGTTTCGTACGTTAGAGGTCATAAAAGTCTTCATTCCTCCCCACCTCCTTCAACTTGTCTCCCCTCCTCCGTGAGAAAAGAAAACTCCTGCCTTGAATAGCGGTATGTCCCTTGTTTTCCTTCTGGCCTTGTAGGCTCCTCACGAGTGCTGAACCTGTATCTGTGCAAACAGCAGAAACAATCACTGATGGCATCCCATGATGCCAGTCTATAAGAAGGAGCTGGAGCTTGCTCTCTGGGCCAAGGCCCAGTATACCCCACCCCGATCTTTGAGCAACGGCCAGGAATGGCCTCCAACTCCTGGATCTGTTATTCCTCCCGAATCTCAGTGGTAGGCAGCAGGCCCCGGGCCGCCCATTAATCTGTGGGCAGAGTCTCTCCAAGAAGTTCATCTGGTAATACCATGATGGAGCAAGAGTCGAGATGCTTGTCAGCGTCATTGCCCCTCTCCCCATCCATCTGCGATCACTTCATCTCTGGTTGCATCTGCCTTTTCCCACAGTCAGAGAATAGTTTTCTATTCCCAAAGTGCACCTTCATGCTGCAGAGTGTATAAGGGCAAAGACACCGATAAGTCCCCCCCCCCACCATTGTGTTGTGTGTCTCCGGCAGCCTGGTGCTCCTCTTCCCCAAACCCATTTAAAAACATCAAATCAACCCCCCCTTTAATCCTCTCCATAGAGAGGAGCCAGCTCTGATAGAATCAGTGAACCAGTTATTTTTTTTTCTTCTTTTTTTTATTTTGTTTTCCCCTTTTTGTTTTTTTGTTCATTTTAAGGGGTAGAAAGTCAAACCAGTTAAGGATACCAGTAAAGCCTCTCAGGTCTCTGCCAGGGCACCAGTCTCTTCTCTGTGCACCTCAGACACTCCCACTTCATTGTCCTGGTGTGTTCTTCGGGTCGGCTGTCGAGGATCCTCTCCGATGTTTCTCTTCCACAGGACGCTTCTCATCTGCCACTTCTCCTTTTCCCTCCATCTGGCCTCCGTTTTAGAAAACTCCAGTTTGCTGAGGAGGTTCTGTGGCACTTTCAGCTCAGTCAGGGTTGGACACACTTCTGCCACTGATTGGAAGAATGTGGGGCCATTAGGCAAAAGGACCTTCAGCTGGGCTGGGGCAATGAGGTGCATTTTAATATTCTTTGATGCCAGAAACATTTTAATATCCAAAAGAGCTCTTCTTTTCTGCTGAGAGTAGAGTGTAAAGTCATGGTCAAAGAACAGGTGGGTATCCCCAAATAACATACCTTCTTGGCCCAGGCCAGTTGTAGAACCGTCGTTTTAGTGCGACAGTCCAGGAATTTAAGAACAATTGAGTGAGGGGTAGCCTTGGGACCTGTCATTTTTTTTTGCCAAGGCTCTCTGAGCCTGGACTATGTTGAGGGGCTGTTCTTTAGGTAGATCAAGCAGCTTTTCTCAAAAACTCTCCAGAAAGGGTTCCATATGTTCCCCCTGCTCGGTATCCTCGGGCACCCTGTGTATACGAATATTGTCTCTCCGGGACCGAAACTCCAGGTAGTCCAGTTTCTCCAGCCACCCTCTGTCTCTTCTAAGGAGATATCAGAGCACTTCCTCATGCTCCTGCACCTCTGTGTTAGTCTCCGAGAGGTCTGCCTCCAGCTCTAACCCTCGTTGCGTCACCGTCATTATCTCTGCTTTCATTTCCAGGACAGTCTGCTCCATCTTCTGCATCGTGCCATTTATTTTCCATAATTCCTGGCATAATTGCTGCAATGTTATTTTAAAATTTTCTTCCCCTTTATCCTTCAATTATGCTACTGCGGAGGGGGGTTGGTCTTTTTGCAGTTGGGCTAACACCATGCGAGTCTGGGGCTGGGGTCGGCTACAAATACTCGAAGAGGTTCTCTTTCACATGACCTTTCGGTGGCAGTTTACCTCATCTGATGTTACAGAGCTTAGATTGCTGCAAGGGGACTACCAATAGGTGCCAGAGACCAAAATATTTATATGATTTAATCTCCCAGAGGTCGGAGTTCCATTGACTAGCTTCGAATTAGGAAGGAGGTGGAACCGGAAGTCCAAGGACAATCCATTTTATCTCAGCCATGATTTCATCCGCCTCGTGGTGCAGATGTGGCCCCATGTTTTTCTTGTGCAACGTGTCCTCAAGCAAAAGGGCATAATGGCATCAATGAAATACCTGGCATGACCCAAGGTCTCTACACAGGAGGGCATCCATCACTTTGCAGATTTACATGAGGCAGTGTCATTCTTAAAAATCACAGGACTTAGACTGAGGAGACTGTTTAAAGCCTTTTAAGCTATGGGAATTGCAGGCCTAAGACTTAAAACAACAGAAAGGCCACCCTACATAACCAACTTGGCATGTACCTAATATGTAGGACTTTCCTGCATCATACCCCAACACACAAGATGGAGAACCCACTACTGCTGCAGTTAAACCTACTTGGAACCCGAAGGGACCTTTGCAGTCAAGCTGAGCACCTTTAGCTGGAGGTCTGTTTTCTTTACCTGGAATTTCACTGCAGGATGGATGTTTGCAGTATACGGAGATGGGGCAGTTAGCCCATCTCTGTGGTACCTTTATACATTCTTATTCTGGATGGATTGACAGAACTGACAGATGGATCTGCAGTGAGCCTGTTGTGGCTTGAGGGATGGAAGCACTTGATAAGTTACTGTGCAGTAACCTGTGGAGGGCACACTGTTGTTACAGCTCACCAACTTGAAAGATTACTGGCAGGGAATCATTTGCCCTTTGTTTTGATGTCTCCCAGTTACCCTGAGCTTTTTTTTCAGTTCAATATATTTCATTATGAAAAGGTGTGAGGTAAACATTCTATAGCATAATGTCAAACATGTAGTCACATATATAACTTTCTCATGTATAACTTTTACAAGAATATAATAGGAAAAAGCAAAACAGGAAAATAAAAAATAAAAAGGAGAGGAAAAATATTGAAACAATAATAAACAATACAGTAGGGGGTTGGGTAAACAGGGATTTAAACACAACCCTCCACCCTCCCTACCCACACACCCACATCCCAACTACCCATGCTGCCGTGAAATAGGTGAGGGCTCTGTAGGTAGATGCCGGGAACTAGGTACTGAAAAAGGGAATGCCTAAACAGGGAACGCTCAGTCCATTGACTCTAAATATAGTGGATACTGCTTAGAGGAGGGAGGCTGGGGATGGATAACCAATAGCAGAGTATAAATTTCTCCCCATATGCGCTTGTATCCATCTATATGCTGACACAGGCCAGCAATTGTACGCTCTGCTTGAAGAGTGAAGAGAATCTGTCTGAGGCATTCAATGTAGCTAGGTGTAAGGGCATCTAGCCAGTGTCTGAGAATGACCTTTTTAGCACATGCTGAGATCAAAGCCATGTGAGCCCTAGAGATACCAGAAATTCTGCCTGAATAATCACCTAGAGTATATACTTCTGGACAGAATTTATCCTGAAGGTTTAAAAAGGGATCCAGCCAGGACTGGATATGAGACCAAAATGGGGCTATTGTTCTGCATGACCAAAACATGTGTATTAGAGTACCCTGTTCCTTATTACACTTAAGGCAAGTGTCTGTAGGGCTGTGCCCCATTCTATGGAGTTTGACTGGAGTACAGTAGAGAGCATGATTGATCAGGAATTGCATACAATGATACCTATCCCACTTCACTATTTGGTAAAGATGCTTCCTGATTTTGGACCAGGGTCTAGAAGAGGAGGAGGATGGGATAACGTGGTCCCAAGAGTAACATCTTGGGCCTTCCTTACTTGTAATAACCTTCAGGAGAAACTGATAGGAATATGAGATTAAATGGGAGTAGGGTAAAGAATCTAAATATGGGAGAAACATGGTAGAGAATGGTTGATCCCAAGGCTTATTACCAAAGTGGTGAAGCAACATATGGGATATTTGTAGAAATTTAAACATGGAGGAGGGGGGCCACCCAAAGGCGGCACTTGCCAAATGACAGGACATAAGTTCGCGATCGGTCACTAACTGGCAAACTGACTCAACATCTATGTTAGACCAGAAGGAGGATAATGTGATGGTTCAACCAGATATTAGCAGGTTAGGGTTGCCAAATAGAGGTTGGGAAATATCCCTTCCCATGTCCATTGATAAGAAGGAAATGGAAATTACGTACCTACCGTAATTCTTGATCTTCTCTTGTATCTTCATCATTTATTACTGCTTGGGTTAGTGTCAGAGGCGCGAACCCACCACGGGAGTTTTTTTTTTTTTTGGAGTTGGCTCCAACGTTGCCGCCCCTCGAGCGCAACGTACTGCGTCATGCACGAGGGGCGGCTAGGTGCTGCAGACCTCCTCTATCTCAGTTCTGGTAGCTGGAGACAAAAATAAAGGGTAAGAAAAAGGAAAGCGAGGCAAGGGCCGAGGGACAGAAAAAGGAAAGGATATAAACTGAAAAAGGTATAAGCCGGTGGAAGATAGGCAGAGGAGAGAAATTCCTACCTAAGGGACCATGAGCCTCCTTCCAGCAGGCTCTAGGAGAGGAAAAGAGAGAGGGAAAGAGAAAGAAGAAGAAGAAGAAGAAAAGGAGGCATGTTGAGAGGGAGAACAGTGCCCATCGAGCATTGGTTGAGAGGCTTATAAGCTTGAGACTAACAAGGGAGCAAGAATCCCAGTTGCTAGGACTGAGGGGAGGTTCAACCGAACCACCTGAACAGATCCAAATTAGGGTAGATTCTCTGAACTCTCAACATGCCAAGTCCCTACATCCTAGCTGAGGGCTCATGGACTGTCCGAGCAGAACCTGAAGAGTGCCCACCCAAGAAGGGGACTAAGTCCCTTAGCACCCTGTTAAGTGCTAACACAGCAGTGTATGGGAAAGATTATGCCTTTCTGAAGGCAGCTTTGTATGAAGGATAGAGTGGGAACTCAATCAGACTCCGGAGCAAGGCAAGAAAAAAGCAGATGCTCAAGGCTGACAAGTGCAAAGCAGCAGCTAGAATGAGCTCAAAGATAATACCTGCCAGGGGGACTCTAAATTTTTGTTGAGGCCGAGTCAGGGCACGGTCTCTTAAGCTGTGAAACTGCATAACCTGATCATGGTACTTAGAAGTGCACCCTAAGGGCAGTCAGAAAGAGTTCCCTCAGAATGAGAGAAAAGTACAGACCATGCTCGTTCCTATTTACCTTAAGGAAAAAAGGAACCATTCACTAAGAATGGAAAACAGAAGGTTTTTTTTTTTGGCATAAAGGCCAAATGAGTAAGAGGAACGAGACAGGAGTGGGAGACGCCACAGTAGGAGGCCACTGAGGGGAAGGTGGGTGGGTATCAGTAATGAATGGTGAAGATACACGAGAAGATCAAGAATTATGGTAGGTACATAATTTTCATATCTTCCCTTGTCAATCTTCACCATTCATTACTGCTTGGGTGAGTACCAAGCCCCCCCTTAAAAAGGGGGTAGAAACCCTGAGGTAACAAGACCCCCAGCCTCCTGTTGGTAAGAAACAGAAGGGGAAGACCCTGGGCTAATCAAGAGAGAAGCCTATGGGGAAGAAGAGCTAGGAGGTGCCCCCCGAGGACAGGAGATGGAGGAAGCACCTGCAGTAGTCTTCTAGCTCTGGAGGAAAAGAGGCGGGTTCCCTGGAAATGGACAATCACCACATCGGGCCAGGGGTGACAACCTTGATAGGAAGTCATGCCGTCCATCTAATGCAGATCGCTGTCCCCACAAGCCTGGAAGCACCACATGGCGCATAAGATGCCCTTGCTTTGGGCGCTTTGCCAGCTCCAGGCCTATAGCAAAGAGGGCAATAGCTTGTCTGGTTTGCTCCATATCAGGCATTGATGGTAAGATCTGAGAGAGCATCGACCACAAATGCCTACTGTAGGCAGTGTGATGAGCCTGATGAGATGCAATGCAAGACATCGCATGAGAGGAAGAGAACACTCTTCACCCCCACCGGTCGAATTGTAGGGAATCTGAGTCCGGTGGACGGTCATGCGCCAGGCGGCAGCGCCTGGAGGGAGTCTCTAGGTATACCAAACCTGAGGACGGGTTGGGGAGAGTACCCAGGGATTCTGAAGGGGCACAATACCTACGTCGGCAGTCCACCGGGGCTGGAGAAAGGGTGGCTGGCGACTGCCAGGAATGGATAGACACCTCCTGGAAGGGAATAGGCCAGGAAGGTACCACCAGGTGCTGGGCACTGAATTCGCCAAGGAATTCACGCGTCTCCCGTTCAGTATTGTCTCGCCTAACATAGAAGATTCGAAGATCCCTCACCATCCTCGAAAGGAATCGCTGATATTCAGTGAAATCAGCATCGAAGGAGAGATGAGAAGAGGGTTCCTCTCCCTCAGAGGAGGGAGATGAGGATGATGGAGAGCTCGAGTGTCCAGAGGATTCTTGTGGTGGTGGGGATAGACGAAAAACCCGCTCATTCATACACCTGACATATGGGGGAAGGCCTTGCAGAGACCTCTGAACTGCTCCCAGGATAACGGTCTTGTAGGACACACTATGGCCTGGAAGAAGCGGGGGATGGCTGCAGAGGAATGGGAGATGGGCACCTATGAAGAGCAACTGTCCTCTGCTAGGGATCTGAAATCCGGGGAACGGCCCCAAGCTGGCGGGATCCCGGACAACAGACCAGGTCGCAAAATGGAACCCTGGGGATGCGAGGCCTGGAAGAGCCCAGATGGGGATCCTCGCCTGTGATGAATCTGGGACTGCATGGATCCAGAAGGGCAGCCCGCAGCAATGCCACTGGAGGGGACCCCGGGGTCCAAGAGGGAAAGGCGGGACCCAGCGCTTCGGCTCCTAGCCAGCCCCTGAGGGGTGGCCAACAGAGACCAAGATGCCTGCATCCTGCCCCTCGACCCTTCAGACTCCAAGAGTGCCCTCCTCCTTGACCCCCAGCAATCTCCCACCCTGAGGGCTGTAGCAGCACCAGTGTCAGTAGCTGCCACGAGCCTGCCAGGAGGGGAGCCCTCCTCCTGCCTCTTCCCGCCTCAACCCAGGGGACTTCTAGGCAGAACAGCAGCGGGACAGCAGAAGAGGCCCGCCAGCTGCTCTAGCACCTTGTGCCACCGGGGACCCTGACTCCGAAGAATCAGGTTGCCAGGATGGGTCCACATCTGAATCATCAGCCTCTGAAGAGGAAGAGATCAGTTAGACCACAATACTAGCAACCCCGGGGGTTCCCAGTGAAATGGCGCGGTGCCAGAGGCGGCGCTGGATGACCTCGGCCCACCCGCACCCGCTAAGCCCTGTCCCGGCTCCCCACCAGCACTGGCTAGGCCCTCGGCGCTGCCCTCGGTGCCGCCCTCAGTGCTGGAACCCAACCCGGCGCCTCCAGGAGAGTGAACCGGGGGTGCTGTAGGCCAGATCGGTGCCGCCAGTGGCGCCGTCTCGATCACTGGCGCCACTGGCTGTGCCGAGATCTGAAATGGCGCCGGAAGGTGGGTCGAGGGTCCACCAGTGCCGGGCCCAGCAGGTGGGCCTCGATACCGGGGAAGCCTGCAGGTGACTGCCGGTGGTGTCTCCACGCGGCCCGGGAAGAGACCACCGAGCGTTCCTCTGACACCACAAAAGCTTCCTCTTGGAAAGATAGAGAAGCCTCCTCCTCTACAGACCATATAGGCCGAGAGGACCCGGAAGGGGCCTGAGACCTTACCTAGGAATCCTGGGCGACGCCATCCTCCGAGGTCAGTGAGCCTTGCCACGAATCGCAGACTTTGAGGACATGATGGTCCATGGAGAAACAAGCATCGCACACATCCATATCGTGGTTGGGTCCCAGGCAATGGAGACAAACATTATGCCGATCTGTGACAGAGAAATGCCGGCCACAGGAGCACCGACGCATAGGGGCATGGCCCGCCTTCGACTTACGTTTTGGCCCCAAACCTGACATGATGCGAACTAAAAAAGAGACAAAATCAGCAATAAAACACTCGGCGCCATCGACAGAAATAAAAGAAACGGTCTTACCGCAAGACAGTGTCGAGCGAATATGAATATGAGAATATGAGGATTCTTGAGAGACGCAGAAAATCTTCAACTACCACACAGCAGGTGCAGCCTTGATGGCGGGAGAAACAGAACTGAGATAGAGGAGGAGTCTGCGGCACCTAACGGCCGCCCCTCACGCATGACGCAGTACGTTGCGCTCGAGGGCTGCGCCGTTGGAACCGACTCCAAAAAAAAAAAATCTCCCATGGCGGGTGCGCGCCTCCAGCACTAACCCAAGTAGTAATGAATGGTGAAGATTGACAAGGGAAGATGTTAATTCTGAGTGTATCTGGAGCGAGATCCTGAGTGGGGTAGCCTGCAATACCTTAGAGAGACATTTTTTGCGTAGAAAAGGAAGGGACCTTTAGTTGATGTTACGTACAGAACATAACTTACATTCTATGTCAATACAAGGTGGATAATAAGAATCACCAGTCATGTCCGAGGGAGGCTGAAGCCAGTATCGAATTCTTGTTAGGTGGATGGACAAATAGTAAAGGAGTATGTTAGGGGCCTGCAAACCACCTTTTGATTTGTGATGAGTGAGACGAAGATAGTTCCTTCTGGCCTTCTTTCCTTTCCAGAGGAAAGAACTAAATAATTGTTGCACTTGTGAAAAGCAAGAAAGGGGAAGAATGCCATTAAACGTTAAAAGAGGATATAGGATACAAGGAAGAGCATTCGTTTTGAGGATACTCATACAGCTCCATAAGGAAAGAGGAAGACAAGTCCATCTGTTTAGGTCCACCTTTAGTGTTAGTAAGAGGGGATCAAGGTTGAACTGTTTGAATTGACCAGGAGAGGGTGTCAAGTATATTTTATTTTATTTATTTAGTTTTTGTTTACCAGGTAGGTGCACTAGCCATAGCAATGACTATTTTCAGGCATGACCCGGGAGAATACAAAACAAACTTCTGGAAAACAGCAGTAACAGTACATTCTAGAAATAGTCAAAGTGATGGGTACATACAAGCAGGTAGCAAACATAGGTAATACAGTATTACAATGCCAAGGTATTTCAGTTTGGAGGGATTCCATTGCAAACCCAGATGGTCCAGGTCATCCCAGAATATATATTTATTGAGGGGGAGCACCTCTGTTTTACCCAGATTAAATTAATAATTTGAAATGGAACCAAATTGAATAATAATGTTTAAAGCCGCCAGAAGTGACTTGTCTGGCGATGACAGGTGCAGTAAAATATCATCGGCACATACTGAAAGCTTATATTTCTAGGTCATAAATTGTAATGCTTGTTACCTGGGGGAACACTTCAAATTCCTGATTAAGAGTTCTAGAAATAAATTAAACAAGAAGGGAGAGAGAGGGCATCCTTGGCGGGTCCTCTGTTCTAGAAGGAACGATGCAGAGAGTATGCCGTTACAAAGGACCCTTGCCGAAGAAGAGGTGTATAAAACTTGGATCCATCAAATATATTCTGTGGGAGTATGAAAATGAGGAAGAAGTGCAAACAGATAGTCCTATGAGACTCTGTCAAAAGCCTTCTCTGCATCCAAGGAGACCAAGGTAGCAGGTGTTAAGGAGTCCCTGGATGCAGAGAGGAGATAGGAGAGTTTCCTCAGGTGGTCCACTGAGAGACAGCCCTGAATGAAACCTATTTGTTTCTTGCTTACGACAGAATCCCAGACTAAGGGAGGTTGAGTTGCCAGAAGTTTTGCTAGTATTTTAAGATCTGTCTTAATAAGGGCGACTGGTCTATAATTAGAAACTAGGGAAGGGTCCTTATCAGGCTTGAGGAGGATTACAATTGTGGTCGCAGTTAATAAAGGGTTGGAGATGCCCTCATGAAAAAAATACTGAAAGGTGTCCAACAGAATGGGGGCAATTTGGTCCTTAAAGGTTTTCTAGAAATTGGCAGTAAATCCATCGGGTCCCGGTGCCTTGTCAGGAAGAAGACGGTCTATTGCATTTATGATTTTGGACAAGGTCAATAGGGCCTTGAGGACCATCACTTGTGAGTCATTTAGAGTTGGAAGTGAGATGTCGGCCAGAAAAGTGTCCAGTTGGGTGCACTCGAAGGGGATGGAAGGAGAGGAATAAAGCTCTTGGTAATATTCTTTAAAGCCTCCCACTATGGAGGGAGGAGAGGTATGTAGGTGACCCAAGGGTGTATGACTCAAAGTGACAATTTTGTCTATTACTTGGGAGCTGAGGCGAAGGGCCAGAAGCTTGCCCGCCCTTTCCCCCCAGTCAAAATAGTAGGCTTTAGATCTCAACATGGCATACTCTGCCCGTTCCCAAATAATTGTATTATATTTAGCCTGAAGTGATTCCAGTTGTTTCCAGTCACTTATTGGTGCATCTAGTGGGAGATATTCTTCCATATGTTTGATTTGCTCAAGGGTAGTGGTGAGAGAGATTCACTTGCTTTTTATGTTTAGTGGAAATACGTATGAATTCCCCCCATAGTGAACATTTGAGAGCACTTCATAAAATATCTAGCTTTGGCATAGAAGTAGCGTTAATGAATTGGAAATTGAGAATGTAATCTTGAATGATTCAAGTATGCTTCTCCGATTTCAATAACTGACTGTTAAGCCTCCAGGTTCTCTCTTTGCAGATAGCGGGGGGAAGTCTAAGAGTAAAATGGCTGGGTGGTGATCAGAAATTACCTTGGAGGCATAACCACACAAGGAGACCCCCTACAAGATCCTTCCCCAGTAGAAAGAAATCAATTTGAGAATAGCCTTCACAGAGGCATCACAGATGCAACAAGTATTTGTGTGAAGCAAACAAAACAAAACAAAGTAAAAAACTACTATGGCTCACAAAAGAGGTGGCAGGAAAGGTTAGTGAGAAAAAGATAGCATTCAGAAAGTATAAATGTAACCCCTAGATGGCGCTATCCCAGGGGCTACTACCCCTGCCTGATTTGCCACTAACAGGTTGAGGGGCCTGGATCCGATGGTGGGTGCCTCCACCCAGAGGTCAGGGTTTGCAATAGTTAAACTACTTTGGTCACAGCCCTCTGGGACACTGCAACCCCCCTTTCTTCCCACTAGTGGCCCACACAGTGTATCAGAATTACCTTCACAGTATACACTTACCCCCAGGACTGGTTCAGGCACTGGGACCCCTGTAAAGTAATAAGATACAGTGCAACAATCACAGTACAATACTTTAACATAGACAAATACCTCAGGCAGGCTGCTTCTCTATCCCGATCGCAATTACTGCACAATACCTGGGAGAACACACAGCAGATTCAGTTCCTGACAGACCGAGTGCAATTCAGCAATTTCTCCAGTCTTCTACAGGGTGAGCCTGGTTTCTACTCTTCAGATATCCTTTGATTCTCTTCACAGGATGGATTCAGTCCTAACAAGCACTTACACAAGCTACAGACCGGAACTTGGGGCCTTACACACGTTTCCCGACTAAAACTGCACACCGAAAAAGCACAGGGCTCCTTCCCTCTTCACTGCCAGAGCTCAACTGAAACTCCAGCAGACAAAACCGGCACTTCCTTTGAGTTCCTCCCAGTTCTTGGCTGGATTGGCTGTCACTCACAGTAGACTGCCCCTGTTGGTCCAAAAAGGCGCCGAAGTCCAAACTACATCTCCCAGAGTCACTGCCCATACAATCCTCTTGTGGCTGGCTCAGATTACGAGTCCAAGTTCTGATTCATCCAAGGCACCATTTTAGAGCTACCTTATCCCACACTGATTGGTCCAGTTCAGCAGTTCAAAACTAGAATGGGGAACTAGGCAAACACAGTTCTGACTGCAAAGAAAGCAGGTTAGACAAACTGTACTTTCATTATTACTCTAAATGATTTCTGGCAAACAGTTACATCTTTCAGATAGGTTCCTTTGCACTCCTAGTGACTGCAAAAATGGAGTGAATTGGCAGCAGTTCAGTGGTACTCCAAGCAGAGAAACACACAGTCCCCCATATAAACTAATTATGTCTGCAAGCAGACAGCTCTTAAAGACAGTACCAAGAGGCTCTAAAAACACTCACAGATAAATGGCTTAAGCATGCAAACACCATTCAGAGCTTGGAGCATTCAAGCAAGCTCCTGAAGTCTTTTGGGAACCCCCATTTGCAGGGGTTACACCTTCCTGCCTGGGAAAGCTTGACGTCCGCGTCAAGCAAGTACCCCCATAAGTTTTAACTGCAACCATATACATTTGCATTAGGCTCACACATGTAATCATCAGTCAATATATCATTTTACCAAGAACACATTTCTGAAACATTGCAGTAAGTCACTCTTTACACAGTATTACACACACATTGTACCATAACTCAAGTTATTACCTCTTGTACATGAAACCTGAAGAGAGGGGGCCCTTCCCTATCAGTTACCTTGGGGCTGGATGGGGCAAGGGCACCATATAGAGAGGCAACACAAGTAACTTGGAGTTAGCACTGACGCTCAGTTTGGGCAATGAGCTCGGGACACATACACTCCTTTATGGACAACATTGAGAGGCAAGTCACAGACCTCCCAAGTGAATCATAACTGAGGTGCACCATAGGCTTTACAGCTCGACCAGTCTTTCTAGGAGGAACTGTTACAGTCTCTGCACTCTGAGCCTCATTTTCAGCATTGTCCTCACTTGTCAGGAGTCTCCATGGGGGAAGAGAGGCTAGAACTTGGGGCACTTTCAGCTCCAGGAGTTACAGTTTCTGAGTCCACAACATTTGGCTGCATGGAGAGCTTTCGGACACTGGCAGTGGACTGTCAGGGTACTCAAAATACTCTTCTTGTTCTGGTGTATCACCAGTCTGCCCCAATCCATCATTTTCCTCCCCTGAAAGCTCAAACAGTTCAACCATGCACAATGATTCCATTTCATCTGATCTGATGCTTTGCACTTCACTTTCTGGGAGCATTGGCTCCAGGGACGAAGCTGGGGGCTTAGACAGTCCAGAAGACCCAGCTTCATCTCCAGTATTGACTAGGGGATTGCCCCGAAACAACTGACTCAGTTCGTAAGAAGGATAGTATTCAAAGTCACTCCCACTTTCTTCTGATATGGACTGACAGTCATGCTCAACTGGGACTTGTGGAGGGGAACACTTTAACTCTGCTTCTGTAGGTGCAGACTTTCTTGATCTTTTCTTAGCAGCAGCTCTAGTCACTGGTACAGAGGGGCATCTTCTGGGGCTCAGACTCAATCAAGATTTGTCCAATGGGCAGTAAATGATTTCTATGCATTGTTTTACATCTTTTGAATTATTCTCAGGCCTTACTTTGTACACTGGCAGATCATCTAGTTTGCCCACTACAATGTGAGGGAGATGGTGCCATCTGTCAGCAATCTTGTGTTTGCCATGCAGTCCCAGATTTCTTAGCAATACCCAATCTCCCTCCTGGAGTTCTTGTGCTTTCACCTTTTTATCATACCTTTCTTTGTTGGCCAGATTTCTTTTGGCAGCCATGGTTTGAGCCAGTTGGTACGCATGAGTTAGCTGGGCCTTTAACTTTTGCACATACCGTAAATAGTTGTCAGCTTGAACCCCATCAGAGAGACCCCAAAACACACATCTACCGGCAGTCGAGCTTCTCTTCCAAACATCAGGCGGTAGGGGAGAACCCAGTGGCATCACTTTTGGTGCAGTTATAAGCATGTACCAGGGTGCTAATTTATTTGGCTCCATCTAGGCTTGTCCTTTGGGTGTAGGGTGCCTAGCATATCTAGCAAAGTCCGGTTGAAGCGTTCAGGCTGTGGGTCCCCTGGGGTGGTAAGGAGTGGTTCTGGACTTTCACACTCCCCACAGAGAAAGCATCTCTTTGATCAGATGACTCTCAAAGTCTCTCCCTTGATCAGAATGGATTCTTTGTGGAGCCCATAGTGAACAAAAAGTTTTCTACAAGTACTTTGGCCACAGTGGATGCTTTCTGGTCTTTGGTGGGGAAAGCTTGGGCATATCTCGTGAAATGGTCAGTGACCACCAGCACATTACTGATATTTCTTTGATCTGACTCAAACTCAGAAAATCAATACAGACCAGCTCCATGGGTGCACTGGTGGTGATGTTAACAAGGGGGCAGCCCTCTGGGGCAAAGCTTTCCTCTGTAAGCAGTGACTACAAGTTCGAATGTGTTGCTCCACATCAGCCCCCATCTTAGGCCAATAGAATCTGGATCTCACCAAGTCAAGTGTTCTGTCTATACCAAGGTGCCCCATTTGGTTGTGCAAGGATCTCAGTACTGAGTCTCGAAAGGCAGTGGGCAGCACTAGTTGTTGTTTGTCTACTTGTCCCCCTCTGTCTACAGTTTCTCTGTACAACAGTTTATTGATCAGTTTCAACTTAGGACCTTCTTTGTGTAACAGTGCAGTTCTCAAATCAGTGGAGCGTAATTTGGACACATCTTTTCCTGCATAGAGGGCTTCTAAAGCTGATTTGATCATGGGATCGCAGGATTGAGCCGCTTGAATACTGCCATTGCCCAGCTGAGGCAGTGCACCAATGTCTATTGCAGAAAAGTGGCAATAAGCAGCAGGTATGCAATTCTCAGAGGGTCCCAAGCAATCCACCATGCAGTCCACTGCGTCCGTGGACATTGTTCCTCCCTGTCAAACTTCCGGCAGAGTGCCTGAATGTCAGGTTCTGCCAATCTGACCCAATCATTCTGGGGAACAGACCTCCGGGAGAGAGCATCAGCATCTATGTGGTTCAGGCCTGCTCGGTATTCAACAGCATAGTCGTATGTAGATAACGCAGAAAGCCACCTATGGCCAGTGGCATCCAACTTAGCTGAGGTCTGCACATAGGTCAAAGGATTATTGTCAGTTTTTACTAGTACTTTAGCCCCATACAAGTACTCATGGAATTGATCAACAATAGCCCACTTCAAAGCTAGGAACTCTAACTTATGTACAGGATAGTTCTTTTCGGATGGGGTCAGGCTTCTACTGGCAAAGGCCACTGGTCTCAGGCCATTCTCATGCTCTTGGTACAACACAGCCCCAACCCTTGCAAGCTAGCATCAGTGTGCAGGGCGTAAGGTTTTCTTGGATCGGCATAGGCCAGCACTGGAGCATGGGTAAGTTGATATATGATCTCATGAAAAGCAGTCTCACAATCTGAGTCCAGCGGGCCCCAAATACTTTCACCGGATGAAAATACACTCTTTCTGTCTTCAGGGACGCTGACTTTTGGTATTTTTGTGGGTTGGGGATACCCTTGAGTAAGGTTAAGTAAAGGCGGATCACTCTTGAATAGTCCTTGATGAAACGCCGATAATAACCACAGAATCCCAGGAATCTTTGCAGTTCTTTTAGATTTTGAGCTGTGGCCAGGTGGTCAAGGCCTCAACTTTACTTGGGTCGGTCTCTATTCCTCGGTGGATACTATGTGTCCCCATACTTTACTGATGTTTGAAAGAATTGACACTTATCAATGGACAGTTTAAGGCAAAGTCCTCCAGTCGGTCCAATACCTCAAATAATCTGCTCTCATGTTCCTCCAGTGAGCTGCCAAACACAATAACATCATCTAGGTATACCAGGCACTCTAGTAAGTTCATGTCCCCACTGCACGCTCCATTAATGGTTGAAAGTGGCTGGGGCACCTGAAATCCCTTGAGCATCCTCATGAATTCACAGAACCAAGCGGACAGATGAAGGCTGTCTTCTCCACACGGTCCTCTGGGGCCGCCGGGATCTGGTAGTACCCACTGCGAGGAGATCCAACACAGAGAACCACTTGCTCCGGTTTAGGCAGTCAAAGCATCCTGAATGCGGGGCATTGTATACTGATCAGGGATAGTCCGCGGTTTAAGGTGCGATAATCCACACACATCCTTACTGTCCCATTCTTTTCCTCACTACCACAATGGGGAAGCATAAGGGCTTCTGGATTCTTGTATTACACCAGCAGCTAACATCTCTTGCAGATGCCGTCTCACATCATCTATATGTCAGCAGGTGCCAGGCGTCGAGACCTCTCACGAAATGGTCTTCGTCATACAGCCGGATATTGTGCTCAGCTCCTTGCACGCATCCTACATCCCATTCCTTTAAAGAAAACACCTGGTCTCTCTGGGCAAGCTTCTCACTGATCCTCACTTTCCATTCAGCTGGCAGTGGGAGTCGCCGAAATCAAACAAGTCAGGCGTTACTCTGTCATTCTTCCTTGAACTCTTGCTGCTGGGTAGCACTGCAGTGTCTGCACAATGCACATTAGCCAGGATGCAACCTCTATTTACCGAATGTCTCTTTCAGACACATTATGAACTTGGACCATTACCCTTCTGGCATAAGCATGGGCTCTAGCGGGCAAAATACTAGGCTTGACCAGCAGTCCCTCTGGCAATTTTCCATCGCCTGGTGCATCCAACATTAATATTTTATTCTTAACATCCTTTCTGATACGGACCTCTCCTGTAAGGTACACTGGGCATTTGGTGCCAGGATCAGAGACTCAGGATCCTTCTTCCATACAATTCTGACCCGGTTCCTCTGGTTCTATTTTTTCAGCATCTCTCTGTGCCTCATAGGCCTTCTTAATTAAAGCCGAACTCTTAAAGCTCTACTTGTCTTGACCCTGTTTTCATAACACAACTGTGCCAGCCTTCCGAACATATGAGCATTTGTTCCAATCAACAAGGGACACCATCATACAGTCCAGTGGGGACACACTAAGGCTAGGGTCTCTACTTGTTTGGCCACTCCAGCCACGGAGGTGGGAAAGACAGCCAAATTCGGATATACCGGAATAGGGCTAGGCCTTCTCACTTAACCCCCATACATGCAGTCCTTCTAATGGTTGTAGCGTACGTCCGACAAATGCTTCTGATAACAATCCTGGAACATAATTGTCACTTGGGAGCCACTGTCTAATACAGCTCTTGTAGACACTCCATTCACCTTTACAGTGGTCTCCATGGAGGACCCACTATTCTGGACCAGTCTGGAGAGGCGGTAGTGGGGGCCTGGGCACTGACCTTGCCACAAAAGGACGTGAGTTAGCATTTTTGGTGCCCTCACTGGGATCATTTCATGCACCTCTTAACCACTGATTTGTTCTCCAAGCTCCCTTGTAGCCTATATGCAACTTTGTCAGTGTCTTTTGGGGACCGGCATTCCCTTTTCATGTGCCCATCCTTCCCACAATTATAGCAAAACATACTTTCTGGAGTTTGAGCTGGCTGAGGCGCCACACTGGGAGCCAGAGCAGGGGTATTACTAACTGGAAACCTTGGTGCCATCTCTGTCTGCGGCGTGATAAGCATTTGGAGACATCTCGTCAGCTTCTCCACTTCCATGATCAAGGAATCGAGTTTGGAGCCGTTATCAGCAGGAGACACATGGGTGGGTACCCCCACTTCCATAGCAGATGCAGTCGGATATTGGTCAGGGCCTGTACTTGCAAGCGTGGCCTTCATAAAGGGACTGTTTTTGAATTCCCGGATCTCTCTCAACAGTTCACCCCATTGTGGCATATCTTTTTCCTTGTCAGAGCTCTCATTGACTGCCAACCTCTGCCCCTGAACTTCACTTAATGGGTCACCCTCAGTCACTCGGGTCGTAGCCGCAGCTATTAGTGCAGGTCCCTCCGAGGTCGCCTTTCTCAACTCCTCAAATTCTCTCATTAACTCATCATAGGAGGGTCGGGATTCAGTCGATTTGCCAAGCGTAACTGAAGCAACAGCAGTTCTGAAAGGAGGCAGACTTAAGGATCCTGTCCAGCCTGGTTCGTCCAGTTCAATCACTGGCAAACTACCCTTTCTGAGGCATTCTTGCAACAATTTTTCAACAGAACATACAGACAACAACTCCCCTTGGTACTGTTGTGCATTTCTTACTCTCCACCATAGGTCCTCATCAGAATCTGGGCTCCCATACACATTCTCCAAGGCCTCAAGATAGACCTGTGCAGTCGCTTCAGGGTTACTGGCCCGTTTAGCATGGATGGTAGCCAGGGCAGGACCTCGGAGGCTCTCACTAACCCTCTTTCACTTTTCGGCTTCCGAGCATTGCCATTCTAGCACTTGGGGGCCAACATAGTCTATCCAGGTCTCCCAGTCATCCTCCCTTGGGAGTGGGAGGTGCCAGAGAAGATCCTCAACCTCGGTAGAGTCGTGACTAATGGCAGGTGCAGAAATAGGAGTCTGCATTGGTTCAGCCACCTTTATGGGTACTGGAGAGGGAGAGGGTGTTGGGGGAGGAACACCCCCAGGTGGCAAGAATAGTTTCTTCAAGTCCTCGACAGTTTTCCCTTCCCCCAGCAACCATTTAGCAAATTTCTCCTCAAAAGTTTCAGATAGTGGTGGGGGATCATTCCCCCCCGGGTCTTTACTGTCCTTAGTTATCACTCTCCAGGCAGTGAGGGCTCCCTCTGGGGTAATGGTCTGTGGCACTTTGGAGCTATCTATAGGATCCTTAAACTCTACTAGGGCCAGGAAAGTGTGGGTGAGCAGATTAGCATGCCGAACCACCACCACAGGGTTTTAAACCTTGACCATGGAAAGTACTCCTGTACAGTGTCGTATTGATACCCAGGGGATGTCAGGATAAGCATAGCATTTTGGGGTCGATCTCCTCCACAGTACACCACTCCACCAGCCGGTGCACAGCCACTTCTGTCGGGGTACCCATTCTTTTTCCTTAACAGTGGTTTGTAAATATGGCCACTAGAGGACACACAATCCCAGCAGTGAGCCTCCAAGATGTAACCCCTAGATGGCGCTATCCCAGCGGCTACTACCCCTGCCTGATTTGCCACTAACAGGTTTAGGGGTCTGGATCCGATGGCGGGTGCCTCCACCCAGAGGTTAGGGTTTGCAATAGTTAAACTACTTTGGTCACAGCCCTCTGGGACACTGCAACCCCCTTTCTTCCCACTAGTGGCCCACACAGTATATCAGAATTACCTTCACAGTATACACTTACCCCCAGGACTGGTTCAGGCACTGGGACACCCTGTAAAGTAATAAGATACAGTGCAACAATCACAGTACAATACTTTAACATAGACAAATACCTCAGGCAGGCTGCTTCTCTATCCCGATCGTAATTACTGCACAATACCCGGGAGAACACACAGCAGATTCAGTTCCTGACAGACCGAGTGCAATTCAGCAATTTCTCCAGTCTTCTACAGGGTGAGCCTGGTTTCTACTCTTCAGATATCCTTTGATTCTCTTCACAGGACGGATTCAGTCCTAACAAGCACTTACACAAGCTACAGACCGGAACTTGGAGCCTTACACACGTTTCCCGACTAAAACTGCACACTGAAAAAGCACAGGGCTCCTTCCCTCTTCACTGCCAGAGCTCAACTGAAACTCCAGCAGACAAAACCGGGCACTTCCTTTGAGTTCCTCCCAGTTCTTGGCTGGATTGGCTGTCACTCACAATAGACTGCCCTGTTGGTCCAAAAGGCGCAAGTCCAAACTACATCTCCAGAGTCACTGCCCATACAATCCTCTTGTGGCTGGCTCAGATTACGAGTCCAAGTTCTGATTTGTCCAAGGCACCATTTTAGAGCTACCTTATCCCACACTGATTGGTCCAGTTCAGCAGTTCAAAACTAGAATGGGGAACTAGGCAAACACAGTTCTGACTGCAAAGAAAGCAGGTTAGACAAACTGTACTTTCATTATTACTCTAAATGATTTCTGGCAGTTACATCTTTCAGATAGGTTCCCTTTGCACTCCTAGTGACTGCAGAAATGGAGTGAATTGGCAGCAGTTCGAGTGGTACTCAAGCAGAGGAACACACAGTCCCCCCATATAAACTAATTATGTCTGCAAGCAGACAGCTCTTAAAGAGACAGTACCAGAGGCTCTAAAAACACTCACAGATAAATGGCTTAAACGCCAAACACCATTCAGGCTTGGAGTATTCAAGCAAGCTCCTGGAAGTCTTTTGGGAACCCCCATTCGCAGGGGGGTTACATAAAGAATCATAGAATGAGCAGGACAGAGAACTGTACCAGTTAAAGCAGAAGAAAGGGGGAAGGCTATCAGAATAGCAAAGGCCCAAACTGAGGAAAAGATAACCAACTCTGTTAAGAAGGGGGATAAAACCTTTTATAGGTACATCAGGGATCAAAGGAAGACCAAGGAAGGGATATTGAGGCTTAACAAAGGGGAGAGGAGGTGGGCAGAGGATGACAGTGGAAAAGCAGAGATACTGAACAAATACTTTTGCTCAGTATTCACAAAAGAAGATGGGGAGATACCTAAACCAAGCAATAGAAGCACTCTGGACAAGGGGGTCGATAAAAGTCCATTCACAGAAGAAAGGATACTGAGAGAACTCTTAAAACTCAGGGTGGACAAAGCAATAGGGTCTGATGGGATTCACCCCAGAATTCTAAAAGAACTAAGGAGAGACCTAGTGACATCACTGACAACCCTTTTTAACAACTCAAGGTGAGGATGGGGTGGTACCTGAGGATTGGAGGAGGGCAGATGTGATTCCTCTTCACAAACATGGGAGCAAGGTGGAGGCAGGGAACTACAGACCTGTTAGTTTAACCTCAGTGGTAAGGAAAATGATGAAATCACTTCTGAAAGAAAGAATTGTTGAGTACCTAAAGGCCAACAGGGCATAGATCCCGAGGAAGCATTGATTCACAGCGTGAAGGTCATGTCAGACAAATCTAATAGATTTCTTTGACTGGGTGACCAAGGTAGTAGACCAGGGAGGGGCTGTAGATATGGCCTACCTAGACTTTAGCAAGGCATTTGACACAGTCCCACACAAAAGATTAATAAACAAGTTAGCCACCCTGGGAGTGAGTCCCAGGGTGATAGCCTGTGTAACAGATTGGCTGGACAACAGGATGCAGATGGTAATAGTACACAGAGTACACACTGAAGAAAGGATGGTTACTAGTAGGGTACCGCAGGGTTCAGTACCTTGACCGGTCCTCTTTAATGTCTTTATAGGAGACATTGCAGAGGGTCTGGAAGGAAAAGTATGCCTCTTTTCAGATGATGCAAAAATCTGCAACATGGTTGATACACGGGGGGGGATGGAAAGGATGAGAAGGGACTTGGCAAGGTTGGAGGAATAGTCAAAAATATGGCAGCTTAGATTCAATGCAAAAATTGCAAAGTAATGCAGCTGGAAAACAAAATACCAGGGGAAGAGTACACAATGGGGGGAGGCACTAACAACAACAAAAATGGAAAGGGACCTGGAGGTAATCATATCTGATGACCATAAGGCAGGCAAACAATGTGAGAAGGCAGTAAGGGGGGCTGGAGGGATACTGGGATACATAGGGAGAGGCATCACCAGTAGAAAACAGGAAGTTGTTATTCCTCTGTACAGAGAGTTGGTGAGACCCCATTTGGAGTACTGCATGCAGTTCTGGAGACCCCATCTCCGCAAGGACATAGACAGGATGGAAGCGGTCCAGAGGAGGGCAACTAAAATGGTGCAGGGTCTGCAACAGAAGCTATATGAGGAGAGACTGAAAGATCTTAATATGTATACCTGTAAGGAAAGGAGGGAGAGGAGGAACACGATATAAACTTTCCAGTACCTCAAGGGAATCAACAAAGTCCAAGATGGGAGCATCTTTGAGTGAAAAAGATGTGCAAGAACAAGGGGGCACAGTTTGAAGATACAGGGGGGATGGCTCAGGGGCAACGTGAGAAAGTACTTTTTCATGGAGAGAGTGGTGGACGCATGGAACCACCTTCCTGAGGAGGTCATGGGGTCAAAAACAGTGAGGGAATTCAAGAATGCATGGGACAGACATAAGGCAATTCAAGTGGGAGTAGGAGGAAGTAGGCTGTTGGTTAACTAGAATCTGCAGCTTGTCCAATACGTAGGGAATGGGCAGACTAGGTGGGCCAAGCAGTCCATATTTGCCATCAAAATCTATGTTTCTATGTAACAGGAATGATGGGGAAGGGGAGTAGAATGAATATTCCTTCCTCGTTGGCTTGAGACTCCTCCATGGGTCAAGGAGACCTAGTGAGTACATGAAGTCATGGAGGACCCTTGACCCAGTGGAGGAAAGGAGGTTATGAGGTCCAGTCCTGTCCTGGGGAGGTGAGAGGACAGTGTTCCAATTACCACCCCAAAACCATGGGTATTGCAGACCAATCATCCAAAATGGTTGCCATGTTAGTAATGAAAGTGGGGTTGTCCGAATTAGGTTCATAAACGGAACCAAGAACGACCTCCACATGACCCAGCAGGACTCGTATAAAGACAAAGTGACCTTGAGGGTTTGCGATTCCCTGTAGGAGTCTGAACGGGAGTTTATGGGCAATCAGGATAGTGACCCCCCCCATTTCCAGAAGTCTGGACCAGAACCAAAGGCTTGTTCCACCCATGATCTGCTTAGCAACGAGACTTGTGTGCTAGGGAAGTAGGTCTCTTGCAAGAAGGCCACATGGATTTGCAAGGACTGCAAGTGGAAAAGGATTTTAGTCCTTTTCAAGGTGACTGCACCCCTTTAATATTCCAGGAACAAAATTAACTTTTACCATCCTACAGCAGTGAATTTAGTAGGCCAAACCCTGAATTTTCACAGAACGCCCAGCACCAAAAAAGCAAGACACGCCTAAAAATATCCATAATAGTGGCAAATCCCACCCCAAATCCCTTCCCCACAATGTCAAACCAAAATAAATATTCACACACTTACAGTGAAACCCCCCTCATGAGGCCCCTTAAAAAAAGACATGAAACAGCATTTAAGGAGAAAACCACACTATAACAAAGGGACCCCAGTAACATCAATGTTAAATGCGTGACTACTCTCATCAAAAGTCTCTTCCCCCCTCTCCCACCCCCAACCCCGTCGTACCATAATAACATATCTAACAAGTAACCCTGACAACCCATTATATGCAAACAGTTAAGGTACAGTTATACAGGTGGTCCACAAGAATGGCTCACTAACATGAAGGGCCAGAAGGCCAACAATTGAAAGACCTGTGGAAGAAAACAAAAGGGAAGTGGGAAAGGGAAAGCTGGGGAAGAAAAAGGGGAAGGCAATGTAATAGGAAGGGTCTGTGAATCCCAGCAGACAGGTCCTATAAATCATCCAGGGCTGTAGTTCACAATTGGAAGTTGACAATCCAAAGCAACAATCTCCTGAAAACCAATGTGCATACTGACTGATAGAGAAGCTATGAATGTGCGCACCATCAGAAAGAGACTGTCTGTAAACTGCAAATGTGCGCACGATCATGAGGAGGCCATGCATATGTCTGGAAGGCTTGCACAGTAAACCTGCTCGCATCCTTAGGAAGGGAGCTACAAAGATGTGCGCGCCTACAAGACAGGGACGGACACTTAGACATGCGGTCGGGGGAGACAAAAGCAGGTCCAAGCAGTAAGCCAGAGCCCTTCAATGTCTCAGAGAATAGGATGAACGAATTCCTGTGGTATGATGCTGCAAGGAGGAAGTCCATCAGCTGGTTTACAAATAGCCCAATTCTGGACCAAGAAATACCCTGGATTGCTGTGCAGGGTCCACGGGAAGCAAAGAGCAGGAGATTCCGCCACTGCAGTGGGAGTACCTAGGTCCACAGAGAAGAAGGGGAGACATCCAGGAAAGCACACAGGTCAGTCATTAAGCAAACAAGAGGTCAGCCTTTAGGGTAAGAATGATCCCATATAAGCTGTCAGGTCAACCCAACCCCATACAGGGCAACGGCTCAACAAGCAGAAAATAAATCAGGGAACAGACCAGGTAGCTCTGATTTCACTTGTGATGCATTTTCAAAGGTAGACCAGGAACCGTTGCACAGGACAGACAGACGGGCTGGATACAGCATTTTTAAATTTATATGGGTGGCTATGAGCTTAGTAACAGCCGTGTGGTATTCTGCTCTCTTCTGTCTTGTAGCAGCATGTAGGTCTTGGGCTACACGGAAGGGGGAGGGAGGTCTCCCACTTGATTTCTTGTAATTCTCTAGTTTTAATGAGAATACGCTGATGGTCCAGGTAGTTAAGTAAACAGAGAATGAAGGACCGAGGACTGGATCCTGGGGGAAGCCCTGGTCACAGTGAGTGGTGTGCTTTTCCCACCATGTGGGAAGCACTACAGGGAGGGGGGCCTGTCAGTTTAAGGAACAATTTCTGAGCAAAAAGAACAGGAGCGCGCCCATCTGCTTCCTCTGAAAGGCCAAAAATAACCAGGTTGTTTCTTGAACTTCGGCTTCGGCCTTCCAGATCTTCAAGTTTCAATTCCATTTTTGTTAGGTGTTGCTGGAGATTAATAGGCTCAGGGTCCACTCTCTTTTGCCAGGTCGCTATGATGAAGTACAAGCAGACACATCAGCAATTTGTTTGAAGGATTCTTTGAGATCACTTTTGATGGTCTTGAGATCTGAGGCAAAGTCAATGAAGGCACTCTTCAGTGGTGCTAGTTCAGCTAGAAATTTGTCCTCCATAAGCAGTAAGGCCTTCCCGGTAGCAGGCTGGGACATGTCTGGGGATGAGGCCTGATTGTTGGCTTTTTTGCTGAGTTTTTCCAGCGTCTGGGGAGGCATGTGTGCTGGCAAGGCCTGCCGCATCTCAGCTTCCATCGGTGGTGCTGGAAATGGAATCGGAGCTATTATCAGCCTGACTTGCCCACAACAGTAGATCAGAAGGCTGTCTGAGTGAGAAATGCAGCTTAGAAAGTGACAGAAATTGTTTATTTTAATCAAAAGTCTAAGTCGGGAGCAGGCGTGAGAGACGTACAAAGTTCTCAGAGGAGAGGCATCATGTGATGTCCCCACCCTAAGCTTTTAATTATGGGAACTATCAGATTATTGACACTTGGGGATTCCTGGTTAGGATGGCTTCTTAACTTGCCATCTCTAACAAAAGGCCATAAATACATTACCAAATGGCAGGAACATGCAATAGATTTAGTGCAGATGGCACAAACAAAATCATTCTCACAGGTTTATTCAGCATTCTAGGACTAGCCCAGGGTATTTAGCCCCATATTTGGTGCCGCATAACCACCACACCTAATACGACTGGATCTCTGAATACAAGCCCCACTCACTGGTCCAAAGTTAATATTGGAGGTCCCCCTTTAATCAGATCCCTCAACTTCTGGGTCCTCTGCATTTTCCTGGGAGTCAAAGTCTGCTTTAATGTGGAACAAAAGTTTATTGGCATCCTTAGAGTCTCCAATCATGAACTGCTTCCCTGCATAGATGACTCATAGAAACACAGAAACAGAATTTGATGGCAAATAAGGACCGCTTGGCCCACCTAGTCTACGAATTTCCTTACCTAACAGATAAGCTGCAGATCCTAGTTAACCAACAGCCTACTTCCTCCTACCCCCTACTACTATTGCCTTATGTCTGCCCTATGTATTCTTGAATTCCCCCACTGTTTTTGACTCCACAACCTCCTCAGGAAGACTGTTCCATGCATCTACATCCCTCTCCATGAAGAAATACTTCCTCACATTACCTTTGAGCCATCCCCCTCTGTCTTCAAATTGTGCTCGCTTGTTCTTGCACATCTCTTTTTCTGAAATATGCTACCCTCTTTGACTTTGTTGATTCCCTTGAGGTACTTCAAAGTTTCTATCATGTCCCTCCGTCCCTCGTTTCCTTGAGGCTATACATATTAAGCTCCTTTAGTCTTTCTTCATATGTCTTCTGGTGCAGAACCTGCACCATTTTGGTTGCCCTCCTCTGGACAATCTCCACCCTGTCTATGTCTTTGCAGAGATGGGGTCTTCAGAACTGCATGCGCTACTCCAGATGTGGTCTTACCAACTGTCTGTACAAAGGGATAACAACTTCCTGTTTTCTACTGATGATGCCTCTCCCAATGCATCCCAGTATCTCCCCAGTCCTCCTTACTGACCTTCTCACATTGCTTGCCCACCTTTAGGTATATATAACTGATATAACTACCCCCAGGTCCCTTTCCATTTTTGTTGTTGTCAGTATCTCACCCCCCCATTGTGTACTCTTCCCCTGGGTTTTTGTTTCCCAGGTGCATTACTTTGCACTTCTTTGCGTTGAGCCTAAACTGCCATACATTTGACCATTCCTCCAACCTTGCCAAGTCCCTTCTCATTCTTTCCACCCCACCTTGTGTATCAACCCTGTTGTAGATCTTTGTGTCGTCTGCAAAGAGACATACTTTTCCTTCCAGTCCCTCTGCAATGTCACTTATAAAGACATTAAAAAGGACCGGCCCCAGTACTGAACCCTGCGGTAACCCACTAGTACCCCTCCTTTCTTCACTGTGGACTCCATTTACTCCTACCCACCGTGTCCTGTTATCCAGACACTGTTTTTCCCAGGCTACCACCCTGGGAACCACTCCCAGGCTGGCTAATTTGTTTATTAGTCTTTTGTGCGGGACTGTATCAAATGCCTTTCTAACGTCTAGGTAGGCCATGTCCACAGCCCCTCCCTGGTCTACTACTTTGGTCACCCAGTCAAAAAAATTGATTAGATTTGTCTGACATGATCCTCCTGCTGTGAATCCATGCCGCCTTGGGTTCTGTGCCCCACTGGTCTCTAGGTACTCAACAATTCTTTCCTTCAGAAGTGATTCCATCATTTTCCCTATCAACTGAGGTCAAACTGACACGTCTGTAGTTTCCTGCCTCTATCTTGATCCCACTTTTGTGAAGGGGAATCACATCCACCCTCCTTCAGTCCTCAGGTACCATACTATCTTCCCATGATTTGCTAAGAAGGGTGGGCAATGGTGTTGCTAGTTCTCCCCTTAGTTCTTTTAAAATTCTTGGGTGAATCCCATCAGGACCCGTTGCTTTATCCACCTTCAGTTTTAGGATTTATTTCAGAACCCTTTCTTCTGTGAAAGGACTGATATCAACCCCCCTATCCAGAGTGCTTCTATTGTCTAGATTATCCCCCTCCTCTTCATTTGTGAATACTGAGCAGAAGTATTCATTCAGTATCCCCTGCTGTGTCCCTCTATGCCCAATCACCTTCCTCTTTATTCAGCCTCAGTATCCCTGCCTTAGTCTTTCTTATTGCTCCTAATGTACCTACAAAAGGTTTTATTCCCCTTCTTAACTGAGTTGGCTATCTTTTCCTCAGTTTGGGCCTTTGCAGTTCTGACAGCCTTCCCCACTTCCTTCTGCTTTAAATGGTGCAGTTCTCTGTCCTGCTCCTTCTGTGTTTCCTTATACTTCCTGAATGCTGTCTTTTTCTCCCTAACCTTCCCTGCCACTTCTTTTGAGAACCAGTGTTTTTTATGTTGATTGTGCGCATGCGCAAGAAACATATTGTGTCAGCTTGCTGCAGAAGCAGGTTGCGGAGACGTGGCACTCTTGTGGCCAATGCCCCCACTGCCTTTTGAGGCTTGGCCCGTTTTTTCTTTTGAGAACCAGTGTTTTTTAAGTTGATTGTGCGCATGCGCAAGAAACATATTGTGGCAGCTTGCTGCAGAAGCAGGTTGTGGAGGCGCGGCACTCTTGTGGCCAATGCCCCCACTGCCTTTTGAGGCTTGGCCCACTAGGATTTCCTTTCACCTTTCTCCTTTTCAGTGCCTCCCCACTTGGCTAATTTAAATGCTTGCCAATGAAGCATTAACCTATCACCTAGGATCCTGATTCCCCTCCTGGACAGATGCAGACTATCACACCAGTATAGGCCAGTATCCTTCCAGGTGGAGCCCCAGTCCCCAGTGAAGCCAAAACCCTGTACTCTGCACCAGTTTTTCAACCACTGATTGAATTCTGTGGTGTGGAGTAGCCTAGCCTCACCCATACCATAGACAGACAGCACCTCCCAGAAGGATACCGTGCGTGCTACTTGTCTAAGGCCCCTCTCCAACTCCACCAACTCCTCCTGCACTGCTCTGATCCCTTTCCCAGCCAGGTCATTTGTCCCTAGGTGGACAATGACATCCAGCTCCCTTCCCAGTGCAGCTTCTCCCACGATCCTGAGGATTCTGTCCCTTTCCCTCCAAGCCATGGCGCTAGGCAGGCACCTTACCTCCCTCTTCCCTCCCTCCCCTAGTTCTACCCTCCTAATAATGGAGTCCCCCAGCAGGAGTTGTTTCCTTCCTCTGTGGGGTCCCATGCCACCCTCCTGTGGGTCTCCGATATGGAGGTTCCAAGCATTCTCCTTGGTATCCACTGTGGGTGCCTCTGTAGAGGAATCACACTCTGCCAGAACAGCATATGAATTGTGGAGAGGTACAACTGGAGTGATGTGCCTCTGTTCCACCACCCTCACCCTCCCTGAGCCCACTGTGGTCCAACCGCTCCTCTTTCTTGTCAACCTCTGAGGCAGTGGCAGTGGCCTAGGTGGTCCCTCGGTGAGAAAGGAGGCCCCCGAATCCTGGCCAACTTAGTCTGGAGATGAGCATCCTCCTCCCTTAGCCCAGAGAGGTGCCTGCAGATGAGACAACACCGCATCCTCCAGAATGTCTCCCGGAAGACTGCTGCTCCACAGCCACTGCACTGCATCACTTCCATTGTGTCTTTATTTGTGGTCCCTTAACTGTTGTTTTGTATACTTACTCTTTCCTCTCTCTGTGTATTTTATGGATTGTTTTATTCATTTTTATATATATATATATATATATATATATATTCAAGGGGTATCGCAAACTGTTGTTAATCCCCAATGATATACGATGACTATTGGTGGCATCATAGGCATATCACCTGCCCCTGGTAGCATAGCTGAGGTCCAGGAGTAGTCTGTGACATGTGTGACTGCGAATCAGTGAACTGCAAAACAGCAACTCAGTCGTGGCGCATGTCATGGGGGCTTCCGACGAGGTACTGTAGGGTGACTGGATGGGATGGGTTGGTACATGTAGTGAAAGATGTGGCTTTACATATGCGCAGGCGGGGGGTGTGAGAGAGAGAGCATGTTCAGCGAGGGTCAGGAGGGACTTTGAGGGGGTGGTGCCATGGTGGGCTGCTGAGCGGGCCCTGTGGTGTGGTGGGTGGGTTCGCAGGTTGGGTGGGCAGGGTGCTGGGTTCGGGTCTGGACGCAGGTATGATTTTGTTGCGCCCAGCCCCAATTTGTTTTTTACATTTTACACACCCCCTGATATGTACCCCCCTGGAGCTGAGAATCCTTAAGTAGGGGGTGCAGGGGACACAGCCCCCCCATAAAACATTAAAAATGCAAGTTCCCAGTGCTGTTTTGCTGTGTGCTGGGGGAGTCACAGTGGCGAAACTGATTTTTGGCACTGTGACTTTGCCGTAACAGTGGTTGCCTTTTGGTGGTCACCGTTGTGACATAGAACTAGTCCAAGTACACTGAGGGTTTGTTTCACAATTCATTCTCCAGCAGTCTGATTCTATGGGCCACTTCCAATACCCAGTCTCTCTCTCTGCTGTGCCTCCCAAGGATGCCAGCAATGTGCACTGGGTATTTGCTGATGTGGCTATTTACAAGGGACGATGCAATATGTGTGCTGAACAGATGGGAGCTAGTCCAGCTGTAAACTGTGACCCTTCCAGCCTTGTATGAAATGTTTAGTGTCTTCCCCCCTTCAGTGCCCCCCGGTAGTCCTAAGATCCTAATGTTACCAGAGCGGACCTGATTCTTTAGTGCTTCCAGCCAAAAGCACAGTGCTTTATTTTCTGTAAGTTGGCCAGTCACCACATGCTGTTCCAGAGGACTGCCCCAGCTGCCTCCTTAGCTTTATTAACTGCAGTCTCCATCTGCACCTAGCAAACCTGCAGTCAACACCTTTTGATTTAGAGAGATTAGTATCTGCTCCAGGGCACATGCTGTGAGAAGCACATCGTCATTGGTGATCACTGTGTTTCACCAGCACTGTACCCAAGCTTTTGTGTTGGCCTTCTTGCCCCCACTGTCCAGAGCTGGTGTTTTAGAGTTTCCCATAATAAAACTCCAAAGAAGCAGGTATGATCTGTTCACGTACACTCACAAACTTTATTCCCCACTTTATAAACTAATTTCAGGAGTCGGGCACAAAGCAAAGGAAAAATGTGTCTTTCTTTGTGGAGCTTCCCTTGTCAGTCTTCACCATTCATTACTGCTTGGGTGTAAGCCAGAGGTGTGCACCCACTACGTGAGTTTTTTTTTTTTTGGAGAGGAGTCAACGCCAACGGCTCTGCCCTCGAGAGTGATGCACTACGTGCTGTGCGAGGGGTAGCCATTAGGTACCACAGACTCTTCCTCTATCCCAGTTCTGTTTCTCCCGCTGTTAAAGTAGCATCCGTTGCACGTGTGAGAAAGTGTTTCTAGTGCGCCATTAGGCCTACTTCATTTTTGAAGCTGTTAAAATCGAGTCCTATATCCCAGTTCACTTTTCCCGACACCGTTGACAACGGTAAGACCGTTTCATTTATTTTTTTTGATGGCGCTTGGAGCTTTTCTGTGTTTTAAAGTTGTTTTTGCATCATGTCCGATTCTGGAGCCAAACGTAAGTCGAAAGCAGGCTATGCCCCCATGCGTCAGTGCTCCTGTGGCTGGCATTTCTCTGTGATGGACCGGCATGATGTCTAACTTTGGTACCTGGGACCTGACCATGATATGGATAGATGCAATGCCTATTTTTCGATGGAGTGCCATGTTCTTGAAGTCTGCGCATTTAAAGTTGGCAAGGCCTGCCAACTTTTGGAGGATGGCGTAGATCTCAGGTTTCCCAGGCCAGGACTTTAGGCCCTTCCTCCAGGTCCCCCTCCCAGGCCTATATGGTCCGGTAAAGAGGAGGCCTCCTCTTCTTCAAGCCCTGTTGAGGAGGAGGCCTCTTTCACGGTGTAGGAGGAACATCGTAGCCACTCCTGGGGTTACATCGTGGACACCACCTTGACAGTCACCTCCTCGGAGGTGCAGACTCCCCCAGTGTCACAGCCCATGGTTGCTGGGTCCGGCACTGGTAGACCTTTGATGTCACCTGCCGGTGCCATCTTGGATCCCGGCATCATTAACGGTTTGCTTCTCGGCACCACTCATGGTGCCATTCATCTGGTTGACCCTACTGGTGGTGTTGTGTTGGATTCTGGGGCCGCGTGGGGCACCGAGGATTTGACCGGGGCCATTGCTGAGTCAGGACCGGGTATCGGTGCCGCCGGTGAGGTGCTGGGAGCGTATGTGGGAAATCAGTGTTCAGGACAGACTAAGAAAATCACAGTGACACTGTTCATGAGCAGAAGTCCTAAAATGCCTATGTTGAAAATTTGGTGACAAAAGTCCATAAATTGACTGCGTTACGAGCGTGCATGGCGCAGTTTCCACACACCCTCGTAACTTCATGAATTTGTAATATTTTCAACTCCAGATTTCCAATATTGGCATTTACCACATCTTCTTATGAACAGTATAGCTGCCATTTTTCACATCCTGGCCAAAATGTGTTTTTGCACTTCCAGTGCAGAATTGCGCGGTCTCTGTGAGAAATCAATGTTCGGGACAGATTAAGAAAATCACAATGTTACCATTCATGAGTGGAGGTCCCAAAATGCCTATGTTGAAAATCTGGTGTCAAATATTCCCAAATAATTTCATTACACGTTTGCATTGCGTAGTTGCTATGCATGCTCATGACTTCACCAATTTTTTGTTATATTTTCACTCCAGATTTTCAACACTACCAGTTTTTACACCTCTTCATGAACAGTACAGCTGTCATTTTTCATATCCTTTTCAAAACGTGTTTTCGCACCTGTGGCACCAAATGGCGCAGTCGCTGTGCAAAATCACCTTTCGGCTCATGAACTGATAGTGTCACTGTTCATGTGGTGCAGTCACAAAAAGCCCATATTGAAACCTTGGAATGACAATACCAAGAAACACCCAGGGCATTAGGGTTTCCAATCATAACGCCCTGCCCTGTAGGGACTGACAGGTGTCATGGGTGTGACTTGGGATTGTCGATAGTAATGCTTATGCCATTCCACCCCCACCCTGCAGCCAGTGACAGGCATCGAGGTGTGCTTTGGACTCCTTGGCCCCAAAGTTCACCCCATTTTCCTATACTACACCCATTTCGCTATATTTCCTTATGGAATGGGGTGAGTGTGAAGCACAAACACCCCAAGGCACACCTCAACACTTGTCGGTGTCTTCAGGGTACATCCCAAAGCCTGTCCATCTCTGCAGGGTGGGGATGGGGTTTGCGTCAGTTCAATACTTTACTGCCATTCGTATTCTGCATCTGTCTAACCCCTGCACTTTCAATGCTAATGCCAGCAAGCAAACATTCAGCATTGACAAATGTTTGTTTTAACTCTGTTTATGCCCCCTAGTTCTTTGGCCCGAGACCTGTTTCCAGCGTGGATGCTAGACTCTGGCTTTTTCCCATTCTGCTGAGGTCCTCCAACCAGACATCCATCCTGGGAGTGCTCTTTACACCTCACTCTGACCTGACCAATCCCCCGGTTCTGAGTCCCCCGAGGTAGGACCGCCACTCCTCTGGTGCTCTGTCTACAATCTAGCTGCAGGGAGGTGAGAGCCAGAGGCTGATTGGAAGGGCCCGGCGTTGAGCCTGGGTGCCGTGCTGTGGGTCCTGCCTTTGCCTATATGGGTGCCAGGGTTTTTCCTGCTTTTTCTCCCCAAGGTGCGGGTGTGCAATGGAGCCCAGTGCGTGGAGGACACGGATGAGCTCCTGTACCCGCACTCAAAGCATCCTGCCATACATCTCCCTACCTACATGTCTCCTTGGCTGCAGAGCCCCCAGTCTCCACCGGGAGCCGCTAAATGCTCGGAGACCATAACCCACCCTCTCCAGGAGAGGAAAGCAGTCCTCCAGATGCACAATCCTCTCCTGCCCTGACCGACCCCAACTACTCATGTCCGCTCCTGAACATGAGTCATTGGCGTGGGGTGAGATAAGGTGGATGCCTCAACCCTCAGTGCCACCAGGCCTGCCGCAGTACGTGTTTATTTCATGAATTGTTCTTGCAGTTCCAAGTAACCTCCATTAGTCTTGTGTTAAGTTGCCTACAGTCAAATGCCTGCAACATTCAAAGTGTGGTGATCATACAGTATCACTAACACACAGATACTGCATCACCTTCCTATTACAGCTAACATATATTTTTGATATCAGATGGGATCTCATTTGTTGTATTATTATAGATTGATGATGGCAAGCAAGGTGCAGTGCATGAATGCAATTATGCAGCCAACACATTAAGTCAAATAAACTCAGTTTTGTTTTTGTTTGTTGTTCATGATTAATTAACAGCATGTTGTGGAGTATCATCACCCACTTAAATGGGAAATTCACCACAAAAGGACATTTCGCCACCAGTTCAAGGCACCAATATGGCCAGGTACCTATGTCTGGCACCCGCACCACCGAATGCCATGGCCAGCTCCTGTGACATGCCTGCCCCCACTAACATGGTCAGCTCCCCACACATATGCCTGGTCCCTTCCACTGCAAACTGGCCAGTTCCCCACACATACATCCGTCTTCTCCTACAACAGCTACCATCCTCCACCAAGACACACACAGCCTGCTCCCCAAACCCACACACGGTCCACTCCACTCTCATTCCTCACAGCCAACTCACCTAAACAGTCAGGTCCTTTGCAATACACACACATCCCCCCTTATCCTCTGTAATACAGCACAGTATGTGGAGCCGCCTAAGATCACAAGGGCCCCCTTGACACACCAGCCATCTTGAGGCTTTCAACCTGTTGGCCCCCCCACCACACACGCAGATATATAAACATGCTTACCAAAGTGCAGCCAAGTATGGCATGCTTTGGTAACATTTTGTATGCCAAAAATAAGCTTTCATCACCAGTTTAAGGCACCAACATGGTCAGGTTCCCATGTCTGGCACCCTCATCCCCAAATGCCATGGCCATCTGCTACAACATACCTGCCTCCACCAACATGGTCAGCTCCCCCCACCTATACCTGATCCCTTCCACTGCCAACATAGCCAGTCCCCCACACATACACCCGGCTTCCCCTACAATAGCCATCATCCCCCACCAGGACACACACAGCCTGCTCCCCAAACCCACACACAGACCGCTCCACTCTACAACGTAAATATACACACACGCACACACACACACACACAGCTTGCTCCCCAAACCCATACACAGACTCTCCACTCTACAACATAAATACACACACACACACAGCGCACCAGGCACACACACACACACACACACTACTTGCCTTGCATACGTACACACACACTGCATGCACACACACACTCGCATGCACTATTACGCACGCATGCATGCACACACACACATGCACACCAAATGCACACACACGCACGCACGCACACACATACACCCCACACACACATACGCACTCGCACACACACACACCCCATGCACACACACACACACACCCACACGCACTCGCACACACACACGCACAGACACACACACTCGCACACACACACACTCACGCACACACACACACACACCACACACACACACACACACACACACACACACTCACGCACACACACACACACACACACACACCACACACACACACACACACACACACACTCGCACACACACACACGCACACACTCTGTCTCTGAAAGAATATGGCTAATGAGCCCTCATTTCCCAGTGAGTCCTCCTTCATCAAAGTATCCTGCTCCCCCCAAATGATCACAGCCAGCTCCCTCAACCACTGCTGCAACATAAACAGCCTTGAACAACAATATGGTCAGTCTACCCTCCCAGCCACCCCACATCCAAGTGAATACACCCCTAGCACCAACATTGCCAACCCCATCCCACCCAAGTAAACACAGTCAACCCAGGAACCAACACTACCAGAGCAGCACCCCCAACAAATCCAAGTGAACACTGATGGACCCGCACCTACACAGCCAGTCACCCCACCCAAGCAAATAGCCCACCTCATACCAGCACTGCCAACTGCCTCGCACTACCCAAGTGAACACTGATGGACCCGCACCTACACAGCCAGTCACCCCACACAAGCAAATAGCCCACCTCATACCAGCACTGCCAACTCCCTCGCACTACCCAAGTGAATGCTGATGGATCCGCACCTACACGACCAGTCACCCCACCCCAGCAAATAGCCCAACTCATACCAACACTGACAGCTCCCTTGCACTACCCAAGTGAATACTGATGGACCCGCACCTACACGGCCAGTCATCCCACCCAAGCAAATAGCCCACCTCGTACCAACACTGCCAACTCCCTTACACCACCCAAGTGAACACTGATGGACCTGCACCTACATGACCAGTCACCCCACCCCAGCAAATAGCCCACCTCATACCAGCACTGCCAACTCCCTTACACTACCCAAGTGAACACTGATGGACCTGCACCTACACGGCCAGTCACCCCACCCAAGCAAATAGCCCACCTCGTACCAACACTGCCAACTCCCTCGCACTACTCAAGTGAACGCTGATGGACCCGCACCTACATGGCCAGTCACCTCACCCAAGCAAATAGCCCACCTCATACCAACACTGCCAACTCCCTTACACCACCCAAGTGAACACTGATGGACCTGCACCTACACGGCCAGTCACCCCACCCAAGCAAATAGCCCACCTCATACCAGCACTGCCAACTCCCTCGCACTACCCAAGTGAACACTGATGGACCCGCACCTACACGGCCAGTCACCCCACCCAAGCAAATAGCCCACCTCATACCAGCACTGCTAACTCCCTCGCACTACTCAAGTGAACACTGATGGACCCGCACCTACACGGCCAGTCACCCCACCCAAGCAAATAGCCCACCTCATACTAGCACTGCCAACTCCCTCGCACTACCCAAGTGAACACTGATGGACCCGCACCTACACAGCCAGTCACCCCACCCAAGCAAATAGCCCACCTCATACCAGCACTGCTAACTCCCTCGCACTACACAAGTGAACACTGATGGACCTGCACCTACACAGCCAGTCACCCCACCCAAGCAAATAGCCTACCTCATACCAACACTGCCAGCTCCCTTGCACTACCCAAGTGAATACTGATGGACCCGCACCTACATGACCAGTCACCCCACCCCAGCAAATAGCCCACCTCATACCAGCACTGCCAACTCCCTTACACAACCCAAGTGAACACTGATGGACCCGCACCTACACGGCCAGTCACCCCACCCAAGCAAATAGCCCACCTCATACCAGCACTGCCAACTCCCTCGCACTACCCAAGTGAACACTGATGGACCCGCACCTACACGGCCAGTCACCCCACCCAAGCAAATAGCCCACCTACTACCAGCACTGCCAACTCCTCGCACTACCCAAGGAACGCTGATGGACCCGCACCTACACGGCCAGTCACCCCACCCAAGCAAATAGCCCACCTCATACCAGCACTGCCAACTCCCTCACACTACCCAAGTGAATGCTGATGCTATTGGCACCAACACATCCAGTCCCCCCTCAAGCAAATACAGCCAGCTTCAGCACCAATGTATAAGCCCCTACCCCACCCAAGCAAACCTGCCGAGCTCTCGTACCTACAACCCCAACACAGACCATCTCTAGATTGGGAGGAAGCAAGCAAGATTTTTTGTTCTTTGGTAACCAGGTAAGGCCTGCTAGGCACAAGTGCCTATTTTCAGGGGTGAGCTGAGAGCACTGGGGAGATTATGTGACTTGCTCAGAGTCACACAGTATGCAAGTGGAGGTTGTGGGAATCAAACCTGGGTCTACTGGATGTACCAAGTTAATTCGCAGGCCAGCTTATTACTTTAACCTCCAGGCTATTGTGCTAGGCCAGCCCAATTATACAGCTGCTGCTCCCCTCTCTTATCCATGCCAGATATAGGCAGCTCTTGTCAACAGGCTTCTCGTTAGTCAAGATTGGATCATAGTGTTGCACTGTTTAAACACTCAGCCAAGCTTGAATATCAGAAAACAGTCTGCCCCAGGTGCCAAGAGCCAGGACCTCCTGTGGAGCGTGATCCTTCTCCAGCTCCATCCCTTCCCTGTGGAACTCACTCCTTTCCCGTATCCCGTCCTCCGCTTCCCTGAGAGACTTCAAATAGGAACTGAAGGCCCACCTATAGAGTTTGAGCCAGTGTTCCTGTTACAAATTATAAGGTATTGATTCTGCTGACATGAACTGTTTGTACTTAAATCGCAATGTATAGCCTGTCTCTGACTCCCTGTTAGTGTTCATTGTAAGCTGCGTGTCACAACCGACTAATACTTGGATCTATCCCGCTGTATGGCCTGTCTCACAAGCTCCGTCAAATGTATAACATACACATGTAATGCTTTCGCTGTGAAATGTATAATGCACATTTGTAATGCTTTATGTTACCTGTAATTAACTCTGAGTCACCCCTGAAAAAGGAACCCCGGGTCTCAGTGGGCCAACCCGGTCACCAAAATTAAATAAACAAGAGTTGGAATATAATAGAAATGGCCCACAACAGTTTATAAAGCGGGTAATTTATTAAAGTTACTAAGTTCTGTAATAAATCTGAATTTTACGACACCTCAGTTAACAGGATTTGAAGAAGTCAGCTCAAGTTTAAAAGTAACCTACTATTGCAGTTTATTAGGGGATGTAAACCTACTGAAAGGGTGTACTGTGTCTTAAATTTGATGTTGGATCTCCCCTGTTCTTGGCAGTAATAGCCTATCCTGGTAAATATCTTAGCTAAAATAACAGATGTTGATAATCCCCACATGCTGTGACACGATCAGAAGTATGACCAACACTAATTGTAATAATGATGAGTACAATACGCCTATATGAACACACGGACATGCAAAATTTGCCAGCAGATAAAGGCCTAACGGTCTATCAAGTCTGCTCGAATGTGCAGCTAGCGCCCCTTATTCTGCAGCTGCCCCTCCCTTCCACCCTTCCCCTTCATTAACCCTCCCTATATGTTTGCCTGCTGAAATTACTAGTATTAATTGAAGTTATAATCAATAAATATAAGTTTAAAGAACAGGCTTCTCGTTTCTTTTCTTTTGTAGAAATAAACTGATACACACACTGGTCTACCAGCACAGAGCCACGTCAAGGCTAGCTGTAAATCTTTCAGCTCTCTGAGCTGGAGACTGCCACAGAACATAGATAAAACATACTCCTCCATCCTGAAGCCGATTAGCAGGGTTACAAATAATGTTAGTTCAATTTAACCCCTTCACACCACTCCTGAATTATGTAGACGTCAATGCAAATTGAGTTTCAAAATTGTGTCTTTGTTAGGGGAAGGGTTAAATTGAAAAAAAAAAATATGTCCACAGTAGAAAAACAAAAGACGTCAGCCCTTAACAGGGTTCTTATACAAAGACATCAGTTACTCCAAGCTGTCTATTTCTGGATGTTTTGCACAGATTTCTGGACATAAAATACGTCTAAAATACACTTATCTGAAGCCATGTCCAGGGAGTATGTTCAGTTTGATAATGTGGATTATCCCTGCCAGGGAGAAAAGGAGGAAGTACTCTGACAAGATCTGCTGTCACCTCATCCGTTAGTATTTGATAGTTGTTTTTAAGAAGTGACATATGTGTTGTGACATGTACCTCCAAATAATAAAATGCCTTATGGCTTTCCCAGGCAAAGAGAATTGCCATTTAAAGTCCCTTGTGGAGGTACAATATGAATATCTGATTTCTGTAAATTGATTTTCAATCCTGCATTGGCCCCAAACTCAGCAAAAGTTTTAAACCGGGGTTGTAGCAAGTTCTATGGGTTACCAAGAAAACGAAAAATAAGGAATTGTCTGCGTACAGGGCCACCTTTTGCTCTAGCACCCCTGTAATTTTCTGATTTTGATGAATTTTAATTGCCAATAATTTGAGGCTGATGGCAAATAGGAGTGTAGAGAGCGGGCACCCTGCCAGGTTCCCCTTCCTAATGGGAAGTAGTCAGACAAGTGTCCATTGACTCACACTGACATCCCTGGTTCCTTGTATAGGGAGGACACTGAGGGCACTGTTTCTGGGAAGTTAGGACCTACCTGAAATCTTTGTATAAGCCTTAATATAAATAGGCCCAGTCAACCCTATCAAAGGTGTTCTCAGTATCCATATTAATGGCTAGCTGGATGCAACCCACTGATGCGCCCCGGCATGATATTCAAACAGGAATTGTGCCTGGCACAAATCCCGATGTGCGGAGCACATCAGTAAAGCAAGCACAGGTAAGGCACCATGCATACTTTGCACATCCTGCTATTCAGCCCAGGATGCTGAGCCATGCATGCACAACCCCACTTGCACTGTACAAAGTTGATCCAAAAGTGAGCATCTGCCAGCCACCACAGGTGGCTCTGCCATATGCAGGGTGCAACATGGCAGCTGCCACTCGTGGGTGGCCACCCGAGCTCTGGCAGCACCTCCGTGGTGGCACCCCAACCCCACCCAAGTCCGATCATGGGCATTGGTATGAAATAATAGAATCCAATATCCCTGGTGATCCAGTGGACCGCTGTCAGCCCGATCGCGGGCTTAAGTAAAATAATAATGATTTCTTTATCTCTGTTGGTCCAGTAGATTGCTGTCAGCCTGATTGCGGGCTTAAGTAAAATTCTAATGATTCCTATATCCCTAGTGGTCCAGCGGATCCTCTCCTCCCCACCCACCTACTGATCCCCACTGCCCCACTCCCTCCCGATCAGCGGCGGGCGGCGGCACCCCACACGCCTGCCGCCCCGCTGCCCACTGACTGACACTGTCGGTAGGGCTGTACGCCCATTGGTCTACAGCATGAGCCAATGGGCATGCAGCCCATACCGTACTACACATTCCATGAAAACTTGTATGGTGGCACTATGTTTCTTGCACGTGCGTGCAAGCAAACATAAAAAGGCTGCCTACAGGAAATTCAAAGCAACAAATAAAGAAGACAGAATCATACAAAGAGAAACTAAAGGAGGCTGGTGATCTGGGAGTTTTAATATCAGATGACTTGAAAGTGAGCAGACAGTGTGAGAAGGCAGCAGTTACAGTAAGGCCAGTGGCATGCTGAGGTGCATTTGAAGGAGAATCACAAGCCGGAGAAGAGAAGTGGTACTGCCGCTGTATAGGTTACTTGTCCATCTCCACCTGGAATACTGTGTCCAGGTTTGGCAGCACACCTCAGAAAGGACATTAACAGAATAGAGACAGTACAAAGGAAGGCAACAAAGACAGCGAAGGGAGTGCATCAGATGTCATATGAGGACAGGTTGAAGGAATTGTTTTTTACAGTTAATGTTTTATTGAGTATCAGAAATACACAAAAACACAGAATCTCAATAACAGAGTCATACTCCAGTATTTCACAGGTGTTACATCAAATACATTCCTGTATGTTGTCAACTGTGAATCAAACTTGTGGGTTAACACAGATAAACATTCGGTAAGGATATACCTTAATATTAAACACTTAGGGCCAGATATTCAAAAGGGTTGCGCCATGCGCAAGTCCATACTTGCTCCATTTTGAGATATTCAGCAGGAGGCAGTTGCGCCACTGAAAACAGGCTGAGCAACAGCGCAATGCAAATGAATGCATGCTGAACTGGAGGGGGAGGAACCATGCATAAACTGCACAGCCCGATATTCAGCTGGGCTGTGCAGAGTTGTCACTGAAGCGCAACCCCAACCTGCGCCTGCACAACTTTGAGCCAAACAAAAAGGCTTAAGTTGAGGGCCACCCACAGGTGAGTTGCTGCATTGCAGGGGCACAACACAGCAGCTGCCACCTGTGGCTGGCCCCCCACCCACTCCCTGTGCCTCCCCAAAGCCCGATCACAGGCAAAACAGTGTAGAATCCCCACCACCCCACTGGCCCGTTCACTGGCATAGTTTAAGTCCCCTCCACCAGCCCGGTCGCGGGCAGCAATGTAAGCTCCCCATGACGTATCCCTAGTGGTCCAGTGGACGCAATCCTGATCGCGGGATGGTAATATATAACCCCGAATGTATCCCTGGTGGTCCAGTGGACTGTAAATCCGTGTCGAGGATGGTAATATATAAAACCCCAAATGTATCCCTGGTGGCCCAGACACATCCCTGGTGCCTAGTGTCCCCACCCACTCCACGACCCCACCACCCGCTCCCCCCGGCGGCGGCGGGCAGCATCCCACTCGCCTGCAGCCCCGCGCCCTGCCGACTTGCCGGTAGGGCCCGCATGCCCAGTGGTGCAGGCAAGAGCCAATGGGCATGCAGTCCTTACCGTACAAGACAGTCAGTTTGTGAATGTCACAAAACTGGACTGTCTTATCGATATGGGCTGCTACGCCCATTGGCTCTTGCTCTGCACCAATGGGTGCAGCCCTACCAGCAGCAGTCGGAGGCAGTGGGGCGGCAGGCAGGTGGGATGCTGCCACCCGCCGGCTGCCAGGGGGGAGCGGGGTGGTGGGGCTCCGTGGCTGGGTGGGGTGGGGACACTAGCCACCAGGGATGTGTTCGGCGGGGGTTTCCTAATACCATCCGCGATCGTGATGTATGGTCCACTGGACCACCAGGGATATGTTCGGGGAGGGCACATTGCTGCCCGCAATCGGGCTGCTGGGTGGGGGGGATTTAAACTATGCCCAAGATCGGCCAGTAGGGGGTGGTGGGGGATTCACACTGTTTTGCCCGTGATCGGGCTGCAGGGGCATCGGTCCCTGATGGCTGCTGCCTGGCAGGAGCCAGGTGCAAGTCCTCGGGGATTGACGCACCTGCATGCTAATGGCATGCAAATGGGGCCATAATCAGATGCAAATGGCACCCCTATGCCTTGCATGAATTATGGCCCCATTTGCATGTCACCTTTTGAATATAGGGATTTTGCACATGACGCAATGGTACTTGCGCCACCGCAAGTTGAATGCTCCACTCTGACAACTTGCGGTGGCGCAAGTTCCACTGCGCTATGCACAGTGGCTGTGGCCGGGGGGGGGTGATATTCAAAGGAGTTGCTCAAGGGCGCAACTCCTTTGAATATCGCTCTGGACCCACCCCTCTGCAACTATTTTGTGCAGCGCAAGGGCTTGCTCCACAAAATAGCGCAGTTTGAATATCTGGCCCCTAGAGTTGATCTGAGGAAGTTACACAGAGAAAACTTAAGTACACGCTGGGCAGTCAAACAGCCACATAGGCAGTTGTGGTGTTTTTATTGTTTCAACCTCCTAAGTTGCATTTTGTGGTTGGTGATGGGTGGTCATGGGTGATCCTGTGGGGTGGGGGCCTTGCCAGGTGCGAGGTCTAGGTTGGCATCTTCTTGGAATCCTAAGTCTAAACTCCTAGCTGGTTATTAACTCATGGAGGTTTCAGCAAATCTTTACTTTGGGCGGGGGCCTTGTGCTTGGGTGTCTATATAGTGGGTAAAAGGGGAACCATCTCTCTAGGTATTTGCTGCTAGTTCCTGAGGTGAAATGGTTAATTCTGGCAAAAGTTGTCAGTTTTGCCATGACTGACAGCCATTTATTATATGTGGGAACTTCTGTAGTGCGCCATTTACTTAAAATGAGTCTCTTAACCTCCACTGCGGCTTGTATCAGCCATAACCTTTGCTGTGTCTTCGGTGGCAGGTCATCTAATGCTAGGCCTAGAATTATGAGAGCAGGAAAGGAAGGAAGCCGGCATCCTACCACTTCTAAACAGCATGGTAGTACTCTGCTCCACGAAGTGGAAAGGGGGCAGCAGTGCCACAAAATGTGTAATAGGTCTTTTCCTGTTTCATCGCACCTCCAGCACTCATCTTCCTCTAGTAAACCCATGCTTTGTACTTGTGTAGGCATATGATACCATAAGTGGGGAGTTTTATTTTGTATTAAGAGACTCCTGGAATCTCCACATGCTTTATGCATTTGTACCCAGCAAGATTTCCATTGTGTCTCATCGATGGGTCTGCCCACTAGTAACTGCCAACACAATTTGGAAGACTGAGATGGGTCTGCTGTGGCATCTCTTAAATGTCTATATATTGTCCCTGCCAGGTCTTTTCCCTTACTAATCCTTACATTGAGGGGAAATGTGCTGTGGGCCTTGTGCTTTTGGGGCAGGCAGACTGTACACTGGTAATCTGGCATTCTTTTTAGCCCAGTCTTAAACTAGCTGCCGAATCTACAAGTATTTCCAAAAGTCCCTTTTGGGTAGGGTGTAGTTGGCTTGCAGAGAGGAGAAAGAATCCATTGTAGAGCCCCCTGGTAGCATAATGTCCTTGACTGACCTGATCCCCTTTTCTTTCCTCTCGTCCCATAAAAAGATGCAGTTTTCTATTAGCCAGTGAGGGTTAGACTAGAATGTCATTAGGCCTCGAAGACTGAGACATGCCCTTGTACTATGGTCCACCTTGTGCCAGGCCGTATGCACTGCCCTCAGTGTAAGCTACTTTTTGTGGGGAGCAGGGAGCCTGTGACCTAATATAGTTTCCAGGCCTGCCCCTTGAAATGGTGCCGTTTCTATGCTGATCAACAATGGTTCATTGGGGTCTAGGTTTTGGAATACTTTACATGTGGTTGCCATTGAAAAGGCACAGGCACACTGCTGGAAGTGGAGGAGTCCCCATCCACCTCTAGTCCAATGGGCTCGGAGCTTGGCTCTGCTATATCTGGGAATTGATATCTCCCACAGAAAGTTTCCTAGCATGGCATCTAGTTTGTGGAATCAGCACCCTGGGATTTCAAACGGGATGTATGCCAGAAGATAGAGTACCCTTGGGGCTAGTATCTGTTTAATTGCTGCAATCTTAATGGGCATAGAGAGGGCAGATGGTTACATCAGTCAATATCTGCCTGCAGTTTGGCAACCAATGGGGCAACATTTTTGTCTGCAAGTGTTTCCACGTTGAGAGTAATGTTAATTCCCGGGTATTTAATTCCCTTGTTTGCCCATCCCAGGTCTATCTTGGAGGCAAGTTTGGGGGTTACATGATTATTAAGGGGAGTTCCCCTGTTTTCCCTTTATTTATGTGGTGGACTGATATATCTGTGAAAGAGCTTAGGAGCTGCATTATGTGTGGAGCACTACGTGCTACGTCTCTTGTCAAAATCAGGCAGTCATCTGCATAAATCAAAGCGTGGTATTGTGTACCCCCCAGGTCCACCCCCTGAACCTCTGGGTGCTCTCGTAGTGCACATGCCAGGGCCTCTATTGCCAAAACAAAGAGCATGGGGGAAAGAGGCATGCAGGGTGGAGGCCTGTTGTATTAGAGTGGCCAGTGCTCTTACATGTCAGCACTTGCCCGCCCTTTGACAAAACCCACCTGTGAGAGGTGAACTCAGGGAAGGGAGGGCCTTTTCTAAGCAGATGGCTAGGGCTTTAACTAAAATTTTTGTGTCTACATTTATAAGGGAAATGGACCTAAAACTAGGTGGTAATGAGTAGTCTTTACCCTCTTTCGGAAGCGCTGTGATGATGGCTTCTCTCATTGTCCCTGGCATTTCTCTTTTTTCTAGAGCACTTAACAGCATATTTAACATCAGATTGGTCACCGAGCTTTGGACTAGCTTATACAAGTTATCTGAGAAGCCATCACCACCTGGTGCCTTGTGGGGTGCCATAATTCTTATAGCAGTCTCTAGTTCACTAGGATGAAGCGGTATATCCAAGTCTGTCTTTTGTGAGTCAGTAAGGCTGCGCATCTTGAGCCCCTCCAGAAAAGCTGAAAAACTGCCCTGATCCCAGTTCACATGTGAGCTGTATAGGGTGCTATAAAATTCTGCCATCGTGCGATTAATTCCCTGAAGCGAGGTTTGGATTTCCACCTTTACATTTTTAAGCTGTGGAATGTGCCTTTCGGCCTGCTGCTTTTTTAGCTGATAGGCCAGTAATTTCCAAGATTTTTCACCACAGGCCCAATATTTGTGCTGTGTACATTGGATCTGCAGTTCAGCTTTTCTGGTGGCCAATACATTAAGCAGGATTTATAAAGAGACCAGTTCATACGGTAATTCCTTGTTTTTCAGTAAGTTCGGGTCTTTATTGTACAACTGTTTTTTAGTCTGCAGCTGCTTTTCTAGGTTGGCAGCCTCTTGTTCTCTTCACCTCCTACGCCAAGTAGAATAGCTAATTATTTGCCCCCTTATCATAGCCTTAAAGGCTTCCCATATGGCCTTGGGGGATGCTGATCTTTCTGGACTATCAATAAAATGCTGCTCTGCTACCTGGTCCACACAGTCCTGAAAAGATGCGTCCTGTGTCAAGAGAGGGTCTAGCCTCCACTTTGGGGATCTAGGGGCAGGGGGACCATTAGTAAAGGAGATTGTCGAAGGGGCATGGTCTGAGAGGTATAATGGAGCTATTGTGACATCTATCACCTGTTGTGTTAGGTTATAAGAGGTGAACCAGTAGTCAGTATTGTTAGTTATGCCCTTTGCTACCAAGCAATAAGTATAGTCCCTTTCAGTCGGGTATCTGAGCCACCATATATCCTGTAAGGAATGCAAGGCAAGTAGGGCCCTGAGGGCCTGACTTGACCTCCCAATGTGGCTACAGCCTAGCATTCGACCTGTCCATGAGGTAGTCCATTGCTAGGTTGCAGTCCCCTCCCATCATTATGTCAATACCCGCTACTATCAATTCCATTAGGGCTTGGGAAATTTGGTTATAGAACTCTGGAGAGTCCTGGTTTGGGACATAGATGTTCATTAATAGCAACAGCCCTGTAGGTGTTAATACTTTAGGCAATAACCATCTGTCCTACAAGTCTTTCTTGTGGTCTTGTAAAGTCCACTTTAGTTGCTTGTGGCATAAAATGGATACCCCTGTCTTGGTAGTTTGTGCTGTACTGTGCACCTTCCTTCCTGCCCATTCCCTGTCAAGCTTTTTACCTTCTGGGCCTGTAAGCTTAGTCTCTTGTAAAAAAGCAATTTGGGTCTTCAGGTTCTTTAGTCTGGCCAGAATCTTTTCCCTCTTAATGGGCGAGTTTAGGCCCCTCACATTCTATGAGGTGGCTCTCATAATATCTAACTTATCAATAGTCAGTGAAGAGGTAAGATTCTAAAACTGACAGTATCCATCTGCACCTTAATCCCCAACTCCTCAGGGTGTTTAGTCATCAGTGCTCTCCTCCCCAGTAGTGCCCCTGCACCTCTAACTCTCCCCCCACTATCCACTCCCATTAGTCCACTTGCCCTCACGTCAGTGTAACTCCATAGTGTCTCTTCCACTCCATTTTTGTGATCTATCCTGGGGTCTGCCTTCAGTCCCTGGTATTTTTCGGTTGTATGTTTCAACTGGGTCCCAACTTGGGCTGCATTTCTAAACTTGTTAAACACTGTGGGGACTAGCTCCCTGATCAAACATTCATGCACTATTAACATTGCACACAATGAGATAACAGAACAATTTGCCCCTTTGACCTGTTTTGGAGGGTCCACTCATATCGGTCCAGCCTGCTTCAGTGTTGGAGACCAAAGACCAGGGTCACCCTCCAGGGGTCGAAGTAAATTCCCCTTGTGTTCCTGCCAAAGGGAAATTCTACATTCCTTGGTAGTGGCATATCCCTGCCCAGTTGAGAGCAAGTTGTCCTGGGGTCCTTCTTCTTTGGACTAAAACTGGGAAGGCTACTTTATTGCTGAGAGATATAGGATGCCAGTTACTAAGCCAGTGCCTTGCCCCCTTCCTTCTCTTCCTTCTTCCATTTGGGTCTTCCCCATATAGGTGGCTATGCATATGCTGGCAAAGACAGGGTATCAGGTACAGGTGTATTGCCTCTCCTCCCCTTCCCCCTTCTCCATTTTGGAGGCATACACATTGACAACTCACTAGTATGGTGGGAACCTGGGATAGGGTCAAAGCATGCAGACGCAGTGAAAACCAGAGGGGGGGGGGCATCAGAGACGAGGTCACCTGAAAACCAGCATCATTCCCAGATATAAATCCCCACGCCATTTGACCATTTGCATGGCATTGCGGGTTTACCTGCTTGGCATTGAGGAGTGCCACGTTGGAGCTTCAACAGCCTGTTTTTAGCTTCTGCCCTTCCCCAGTTACTAAAAATATCCCACTATTAGCAAGACCCCCACCAGGGTCCCCAGAGCAATGCCGCCTCAGCATCCGATTCGCAATGCTGCGCTTTGCTCGCTCCAGCCCCTGTCCATGGATTTACCTTGCTGCATACCAGAGCAAAGTGACTGAAACTTCGGGTGCAGAACACATAAAAACCAGAAACCTGCTCATCGAAGTGTAGGAGGCTGTTGCATTACTCCCCTGATCTTGTGGGATTGGGCTCTAAAAACAGGGTTCGCTTTCAGTTAGTTTTAAGCCCCTTTTTCATAGCCTGTCTTGGGTTGAGGCACCACGCTGATTTCAGGCCAAGGTTACCTCCTGGCATTGCGCAGCATCAGGAAAACCTCAAGTGATCATCCAGGCATGTATTAAGATGGTAAAAACATAGAAATATAGAAATAGAATTTGATGGAAGATAAGGGCTGCTTGGCCCACCTAGTCTGCCCGTTTCCCTACCTGATGGATAAGCTGCAAATCCTAGTTAACCAACAGCCTACCTCCTCCTACCCCTCACTAGATTTGCCTTATGTCTGTCCCATGTATTCTTGAATTCCCCGACTGTTTTTAATGTATGGAGACACTAGTCTCAAACCCAGGATCCCCAGATCCATAGCTCTGTGCCTTACCCTCTATACCATCCAAGAAGCACCTGGGATTATGTGCAAGGGGGGCAGTTTGGCAGGGGAGAAAGTCTGTGTTCAAGAGAGGAGGGGGCTTAAACTCTAGCCTCAGCGGGAGCAGTCACAAGCCGCACAGGGTCATTAGCAGATGGCAAACAAATGGCAGGTCGACAGTTCAGAGGCTGTTCTTCAGCGCTTCTGCATTAGAATCTTCAGACCAGTCTCTCTCCAGCGCCGTTTCTTCCACACACACTCAGCCCATTCCTGGCACAAAGGTGGCCAGTCTGTAAGAGGTTTGTGATTCGGAGTACACTCTGAGGAGGGGTTGTGGGATAACAGATGGACCAGACACTGAGCTTCAGTTTCAGCACACACACTCTTCATATTGTAGAGGAAATACATTATAAGAACCACCCGCCATTTCCCCAGCATCCAACAGAAAAACCTCGACCGCAGAGGGTAGTTGGTCCAGGAGGTTGGCAGGTGGTTAGGAGGAGCAAATCAGGTGCCCCATCACTCTCTGCTCTCCAACACATTACCTCCAAAAACCATATAAACACTACAAACAGGTATCTGCCTCTATCTCTGAAATCAAATAAAGAGGCAGAAGACACTGCAAAGCAGGACACTGCGGCACAGGAGCTAGCACAACAATACTCACCCAAATCAGGAACCAAAACTAAACAAGCACAAAGGAAATCCAAAAACTTCTGATCATAGGAGACTCCATGATTGGGGAGTTGAAACCCATCTCCAGCCAGGGTGATGGTCAGATGTCTCCAAGTACATCAGCATGGAGACACTGACCGCTACTAAAATTGTTCACAAAGCAGGAGAAAACATTGATGTCCTAGTACACATAGGGACTAATGATCTCGCCAGCTGGTCAGTTAGAGACCAAGGAACACCTGACTAAGCTGGGTGACAAACTATCATCTATTTAGTCGACATCTCCTTCTCTGAGATCCTGCCAGTCTGGGAGAGGGGCAGATGGACGGAAGGTCAGAGAAAGGGAGATAGGAGAGCTAAACACTGGCTCAAGGACTGGTGCCAGGAAAAAGGACACAGATTTGTAGGAACTGGCAACAGTTCTGGGAGCGAAGTTCTTTAAATTTGATGGACTGCATCTGACTAAGAGGGAGTCAGTGCATTGGGGCAGAAGTTTGATGCCTCTTTGCAGAATATTTAAACTAGTAATGGGGAGAGGGTGCAGCACCCCATACATCGAATGGGAAGAACACCCTCCCCTCAGCTAGTGGTCAAACAGGAATTCAGCGTGTTTGCTGCTCATTTGCATCACCAGGTAAGAAAAAGGTTTGTCTCCCCATACGATGCACAGGGTAATGCCAAACTTCACCCAACAACTAACACACCAAATCTGGCCAATGGAAAATCATGTACACAAATGCTCACAGCCTGGGAAATAAGGTCCCAGACCTGCAGGCAATAATGTCAGAGGCTAAACTGGACATAGTAGCAATTAGTGAGGCGTGGTTTACCAGTAACCACATAGGAGACTTCAGTACCTGGCTATGTATTGTTCAGAGAGACCAAAGGTGCAAAAGGGGGAGGAGGGCCCTGTATGTTAATGAAAATATCAAAGCTACAGAAATTCAGAATACACATAAGGAGCCAGAAGAACTGTGGGTCACCCTGGAAACAGGAAATGGGACAGCCATAAGAACTGGGTTGTCTACAGGCCCCCAGACCAGAGGGAGGACATAGACACATTACTGTTAGAAGATATACAAAACATGACAGCTAAAGGGAGGTTCTGATAATGGGAGACTTCAACATGCCAGATACAGATTGGTCAATACCAGCAGGAACATCTGCCAGAACTAGACTCTAGTGGATTCCCTGCAGGGAGGGCCTCAAACAACTGGTACAGCAACCCACAAGAGACAGGGCTATCCTAGATCTAGTACTGACTAACAAAGAAGGGATCACAGATCTCCAGGTAGAAGGTCACCTGGGGCCAGTGACCATCACATGGTATGGTTCAATTGGCTACTACATCTAAATCATCCCATTCAAGGCAAAATATGGGACTTCAGAGGAGCTGACTTTGATAAGATGGCCAACAGAGTTAAGCTAGCCTGGCAAAAGAAACACAGGTGAGGAGGTACAGGCAAAGTGGGCAAGCATAAGGATACAATACTTGAAGCAACATCCCATTGTGTTAGACAGAAAAGGAAGTGCAAAAAGAAGGAAACCACTTTGGTTCTCAAATACAGTAGCAGAAAAGGTCAGAGCCAAAGGCTGGCCTTCAGGAAATATAAGGGAACACAGCGGGATGAAGATAGGGAGGCATACCAAACTGCCCTAAGGGAGCAGGTAAGGCAGTAAGGCAGGCAAAGTCCCAAACTGAGGAAACACTAGCACGAACAGTAAAGAAGGTGACAAGACTTTCTATAGATACATTAGTGAAAGGAGAAAGTCCAGAGGGGTATTGCTAAGCTTAATGGAGAAAAGGGAGCATGTGAGGAGGAGGACCTGTAAAGACATCTATCTTAAATAGATACTTTTGCTCAGTATTTACCGAAGAGAAGGTAGGGCAGGGCCACAGCTCAGCATCATGGACACAGGGGAGGAGGTGAGCACTACTCCTTCACAAAGAAAGGGTCCTACAAGAGCTTGCTAAGCTCAGGGTGGATAAGGCAATGGGACCTGATGGCATACATCCCAGGTACTTAAGGAGTTAAAGGAGGAACTAGCAGAGCCATTAGCAGAATTGTTTAGTGAGTCTCTGAGCACAGGAGAGGTCCCAGAAGACTGGAGAAGGGCTCATGTGATCCCGCCTCCACAAGGTGGTAGCAGGGAGGAGGCGGGGAACTACGAGACCAGTCAGTCTTACCTCAGTAGTGGGCAAGATTATGGAGGCACTCCTTAAGGAAAGGATAGTGCAACACCTGGAATCCATAGGGGCACAGGATCCAAGACAGCATGGGTTTACAAAGGAAGGTCCTGTCAAACTAATCTCATAGATTTCTTTGACTGGGTAACCAGAGTGGTGGACCAAGGGGAGCAGTTGATGTCGCCTACCTTGACTTCAGCAAAGCTTTTGACACTGTTCCACATAGAAGATTGATAAATAAGCTAGGTAGGCTCGGGTGGATCAGAAGTTGGTCAACTGGGTGGCAAAACTGGTTGACTGGCAGAAAACAGAGAGTGGTGGTAAATGGTATACAGTCAGAAGAGATGCAAGTCACAAGTGGGGTACCTCAGGGATCAGTCCTGGGGCCAATCCTATTCAACATCTTCATTAGTGACCTCTGCAGATGGACTAGAGGGAAGCTTGTCTGTTTGCAGATGACACCAAGATCTGCAACAGAGTAGATGATCCAGATGGGGTGGGCAGAATGAGAAGAGATCTGGATAAACTAGCAAAATGGTCAGAAGAGTGGCAACTGGGATTTAATGCAAAGAAGTGCAAAATCATGCACATAGGGAAGAGAAACCTGAACCCATTTATAGGCTGGGAAGGAGTTGCTAGCAGTCACAAAGGAAGAAAGACTTGGGCATCATCATCACTGATGACCTAAAATCATCCAAGCAGACCTCTAAAGCAGTAGGTAAGGCTAGGGGGGTGTTAGGGTGTATTAGTAGGGGTATCACAAGTCGTAAGAGGGAGGTAATAATCCCTCTGTACAAGACATTGGTTAGGCCCCATCTGGAGTACTGCGTGCAGTATTGGAGGCCACACCTTCACAAGACATTAACCAAATTGAGGCAGTCCAGAGAAGGGCAACCAAAATGGTGCAGGGACTGCATCAGAAGACATATGAGGACAGATTAACGGAGCTCAATATGTATACCCTTGAGCAAAGGAGGGAGAGAGGTGATATGATCGAGACATTTAAACACCTTAAGGGCCTAAACAAGGGGAAAGAGTCTAACATGTTTAAATATAAGAAAAATAGCAGGACAAGAGGACACAGCATGAGATTAGAGGGAGGCCGATTAAGGGGGAATGTGAGGAAATTCTTTTTCACAGAAAGGGTGGTAGATGCATGGAATAGCTTACCACAAGAAGTGGTGGCTATGAATACAGTGCAGGGCTTCAAACAGGCATGGGATAGGCATAAGGGAGCAATACGAATGACTATGAATAGATAGGTCACTGACAGAGCAAAGGCCGATGGCACATTTATAAGGTAGAAAAAGAAATGGGCAGACTGGATGGGCCTTGCGGTCCTTATCTGCTGTCAACTTCTATGTTTCTATGTTTCTATGTGTATTCAAAATACAGGAGATAATCCTCAACAATGGCATTTCCCTTCTTCAGTACAGCGTTTTGTATCAACAGACTATGCAAGTCTTTCCTCTACACTTAGCCAGCACCTACTGACTCACTGATCTCTGATCTAACTTGTTAGTTGAGATTCAGCCTCCCCTATGCGGGCCTTGTTTGGTTGGGTGGTGGGGGCTCAAGAACCTCAGTGCAGAAGCACTGAAGCAAGGGTTACCCCAAAGGGCATTGGCAATGTAGCCACATTTCAAAGAACACAACATCACACATACTTCCATAATGCAAAGCATCATGGGATATATGCAGATCACCATGACATTTCAGACTTGTTCAACCTACAGCAATTTATATGCACTTTAAACAGCACAACTAACTTAATTTCTATAATACTGTCACCTAGCATTTTTTTACCTTTATCAAAAACACCTAGTGCCATGGTATTTTCAACATTTACAGGTTTCATGCACATAAGGTATATAAATCAATGTATTTTATGACATAGTACTACTGCATACTAAATCCAACAACGAGGAACACAGCCTGTTGTTTTCATCAGCTCAGAGGTCACCAGAATAACCTCCCTGTATGAGGACCTGAGAGGGAAAAGGAAAATTAAAGAGGACACTATAGCATAGTCAAGAAAGGGGAAAGGGGGTGCCCAGAGGTGGCCAGCCTTATGGACTAGAAATTGTAAAGGATAGATTAGGCTAAGAAATAGAAGAACTGTTGCAACATATTTAAGAAAAGGTCAGTGCTCAAGAGTGGCAGGAGCTCCCTGTCACACACTTCTCATCGGTGGGTTGTTTGGAGTCAGAGAGGTCCAGTGCTGTAGGTGCCATCTCCTCCAAGGGCAGCGTATCCATTTGAGTTTTTTACAGGAGTATCTCCTGCGGATCTGGCACTGTCGTCTAATAAATTCTGCCTTCTCTGTTCCTCCTTGGAGGGGATCTTTTCTGGGCAGCCTATTTATTGATCTTTTTGGACCTCCCTCTTTGCACTTTCTGCCAAGGTTCATCAGTCTCTGGGCTCCGTGGGGTGCTGGGTTCAGGTGGGCACTCACTTTCCGTCGTCACCTCCATGGGCTGCAATGCTATGTCCCGTGGGAGCTGTGGAGGCTGCCATCACACTCAGGCTTTAGTTTGGATGCTGCGCAAAAACTGTTCAGCCTCACCCGGATTGTTGAAAGTGGCCATTTCGCCATTGTACTAGACTCTGAGAATAGCGGGGTATCTAAAGGACGTGGGTATATTTAGTTGATACAGTCTCTGTTTGACCTTTGCATATGTCCTCCTCCTTCTGGACAGATCAGGGGAGAAATCTTGATACATTTGCACAGGGTGCCCTTGCCACGATAACTGTCTTTTGTCCCTGGCTGCCTTAAGGTACAGTTCCTTAATAGGGTACTTAAGAAACTTGCAGAGGAAGGGGTGTGGGCACTCTCCCTGCTGTGGCTTAGGGGCCAGTGAGTGATGGGCCCTTTCTAATTCTGGTGGTGGCTCATAGCTCAGTAGTAACATGTTTGGCATAGTGCATGCCTCAGGAAAGCCAGCATATCTCTGCCTTCGGTGCCCTCAGGAATGCCTATGATACAGATGTGTTTCCTCCTGTCTCAGTTCTCCATATCGTCAGCCTTGGCCAGGAAGTGATTAATCTGGTCATGATGCTCTCTTAGGTGCCCTTTGTGTTGCTACAGTTGCTATGTGTGTTGCTTCGTGATCCTCTCTGTGCCCGCTACCCTCTCTGCCAGCCCGAGTTCTGCATTAATTTTAGCGGTAGTTATTTTTAATAGAGCAGTGTCTTGAAGTACCTTTTCCAGCATCAGGGTTATCTGCTGGTATTCCGTAAGTTGTCCCGGGATCACTGCAGCTCCGGCCATGGTGAGTTGCTGCCACACGGCAGAGGTGCCCCCGAGCTGTCAGGTGCTGTTGGAGCTTTTCAGCAGGCGCTCAAGTACCAGAGGCTGGTGCTGTCATGGGCAGTCAGGTGGGCACCATGTTTCAGGGATGCACTTTTACAAACTGGCATCACTCAAGAACGCAACAATCGATTTGGGTCAGAGTAGGTTCGTTTGATAGCCCTAACTTTCTGATTGCTTTTTAATTACATTTAATTAGTCCACCAACTGTTCAAAATTTGAAATGTGGGTCTTAGGATTTTCCCAGGCTTCTCTCACTTAATTATATGTCCACCATCTTGGATGCTAGGCTCCTTCCCCCAGGTTGAAGGAATTAAACATGTACTCCCTGGAACAGAGGAGGAAGAGGTGAGACATGATCGAGACCTTCAAGTACATTAAAGGTATAAACAAGGTACAGGTGCAGGAACTTTTTGATTCCAAGGTGGGTAGCAGAACTAAGGGTCATGATCTTAGACGGAAAAGGGGAAAGTTCAGAACCAATGTTAGAAAGTTCTTCTTTATGGAGAGGAAAATGGACACCTGGAACAGCCTACCCTCAGAGGCTGTGGTGGCCAAAATGGTGGAAGGGTTCAAAAACGTTTGGGATAAGCACACAGGAATAATTCAAAAGAGGAGATAATAGGGTGGGGATAGTAATGTATACACCATGGGTAGACTAGATGGACCTTGAGGTCCCCTTATGCAATCAGCTTCTATGTTTCTGTGTTGCATCAGCTTAGATCAAGGTCTAATCCTAATATATATTGTCTATCACAAATCCAAATATGAAACAAGAGATATTTGTAGATGTAAAAATTGCAGTAATTGTCCTGAATAGTATTTCTTTTGTGCAGCACAATGAAGAATGAAAGTAACCCAAACTACAACATAATTTTATTGCGGGGTTCTGTATCACTAATCTACTTCAGACTGGCTGCACCTTGATACACATGGCTGGGTGTACTCTAGTCCTTGAATTATTATAAATATATTACACTGAAAAATGTCTGAAATCCTTCATGTTAAAAAAGGATTATGCTAGATTACATTTTCCCACACCAAGCTGCACAACAATCTGTTTCATATTCTGAATTTTAGGATCATCACTGTGGGCTAAATTTGAACTGTGTTCCTCTCCCAGTAGGGACTACATAGGTCATTAATACTGTCTAAGTTACCAACAGCCGTAGTATAAGTCTTTCTTTTTTTAATCCAGCTAGACAAGAAAAACACCATTTTTGGACATCCAGTCACAGGAAGTCACAGCCCTTCTTCTACATATAAGGACTTTACTTCCAGTGTTGCCCCTTGAATGTCCAGAGCTGTGGAATGATGTCTGGATGACATGTATTCCCTGCTTAGCAACGTGTTCTCCCAGCAACTGTTTAGATTTGCTTCACTGCCAGATTTGAGATAAGAAAATATTTCAGCTGTGCTGTCATTCTTTGGCTCGCTCAAGACTTCCTGAGTAAAAAAGTCAACAGGATCTTGTCGGGTTCAAGGTTTTGAAAGAAGTTATGCTGACAGAGCAGCAAATACCAAGACTACAGAATTGGTGGGGGTGGGCCTCGGTGGTTTGTTTCATTTCCTCCTGCCACCAACATTTATGTCCCAGTGCAAACCCCAATTTTTTTTTTCTTTTCCACTTGGATAGGTGCCCCATTTCCCCAGTTTTCCCCAGTTTCTGCTGTCTCCTACCGTAACATGTGTAGACTGCTATAAGGCTTACCCATGACCAGAAGATACAAAGCAGCAGAGGAGTGAGCAGGAGTTTGAAAAATGAAGGCCAAAGCATAGTTTGCAGGGAGAGATGTAGCCATAGACTGCTGAGACAAGGCAGAGTTCATACAGGGCTTTGATTCTGAAAGCCCATAGATCGAGGCAAGTTGTCTGCATTAAACATCAATAATGCACATGGTACCTTGCATCATTACCTGCAGCATTTCCAGTACCAAAATGTGGTCTGCATTGGAATGAGAAGCTGCTGTGCCAAACAGGCACTGCACCACCCTTGTGACTTACATCGGGTATGCCAGGTCGCTAGGGAGCTTGCGCCATGGTGGGGCTGCAAATATCCCTTTCTTGGAGATCCTAAAAGCCCCACCATGGCCATAGCAAGGGGCCCAACTTAGACCAGCCAGGAGGCGGTCCAAGCCCCTTGCACCAGTGCCACACACTGTGGTGAGTTGGGGAGAGCTACATATGGGGTCAGGGGGTAGGAGGGGCACAGGGGGGCATAGAGTGAGTTGGGGAGAGCGGGGAAGTAAAGCATTGCTGTGGCACCCAGTGGGGTACATATGCCTCTGTATTTATTACAGTGCCATTCTGCTGTACCACATAATTATACTGTACTTACATTATTAGACAGTACAACTGAAGCACATTCACAGAGGGGCAAGTGCCATTTATGAATGGCATCATACTGACATGGAACACAGCAGACCGCAAAACTGTCCAGTGGCTGTGTTTCAGTTGTACTGTCTGACAATGTATCTACAGTATAATTTTGTTGTACAGGAGAATGGCATCATAATAAATGAAGAGGCATATGCATCCCACCAGGTGCCACAGTAATACTTTAATTCCCTGCTGTCTCCCCGACTCACCCTATGCCCCTCCGTGCCCCTCCTGCCCTTGGTCACCCCCCTGGCAAGCAGATGCCACCCCCCAACTCCAATGCTGGCTCTTCTTGTATTGCGCTGGCAGGGGGTTCAATCCCTGCGGCATGTCCAGCAGGTGTGCCAGTGGTTTGGAGCTGTTATACACCTGCAGCAAACCCAGGAAGTTTGGCGCCGGGACCCTGATTTTTGCAGAATCTGGTGCAGGGTCCTTAGCGCACCCAGAGTCTGCTGCATCCCTGAAGCAATGCAAACTGCATCACTCCAAAGGATCTTTCAGAATCAGGCCCACAACGTTTAAAACCAAAAGAAGGCAAGGCAATTTTATTTATATGGTGCCCAATCCCAGGGGCTCTGGGTGTTTCACAATAAAGCAGCAAACGACAGTCAAAACAGTTACATTACTGATCATAAATACTAAAATTTGGTGATTAAAAGATTGAAAAGAGCCCCAGATCCCAAACTTGAGGCAAATGAATGAGTTTTTATGTGGGATTTAAAAAAGGTAAGGTCAAGCGAAGGGGCACCGATCTGTTGACCTTGGTGGGCAGCTAGGAATGTATGGAATCAGCAGATCTTTCAGACAGCCCAGACCCAGACAGTGCAGGGCCTTGTATTAACAAGCAAACCTTGAAGTTGATGCTGCACCACACCAGCAGCCACTGCAGAACATGGAGAACCAAACACATTAAGTTTCATTGGCTATTGTTTGGCAAACTGCCCCAAAGCCGAGGCCTTCAGACGACAGCCTAGTTACTCCCCTGCATAGATCTTTACATGTTCCCCCTCTTCAGGGTGTCCCAATCCCAGTTCACCCATGTCACAATGCCCAGATATACTGTGACCATCATTAGGGTGACAGCACAGTGCCGACGGCAAACATCGTGCCCGGCAATTGTGCTGCCTGACCCCTGGCACATCCAAGGCTCCCAGACACACTCTGCTTCACCTCCTACACCCCCCCCATACTTATATATAATCACCTCCAGGTCAGAGGTGTGTGGGAGAGGGGGCGCAACACTAGACAGTGCCCTTCCTGCCCAGTGCTGCAAAACCCAGTTTGCCCGCATGACAGGTGAACTGGTTGTGGCACCCTAATGTTGGTACCCTAACTGCAGCACCCATATAATGGTATACCTCCCCTCCCACCATGAAAATAAAAAAAAATCCTTAAATTCAACATCTGGTTTCTAATTTTAAAAATAGGATTTCTGTTATTTCTACAAGTTATTGAAAAATGCAGGGAAACCGTGAAATGGAAGTAGTCTGCTGGTAGGAGTGGTTCAGCTGGGGATCCTCAGTGCCATGTCTTGAGGTGGGCTCTATCGTTAACTCTCCAGGCAGGTCCCCTGCACCACAGTCTGACACTGCTACAATTTGTCTCAGCATCTGTCGTCAGGGCTTTAGGAGCGCCGAATATGCTTAACTGTCAAAAAGGCCTCAAGAAAGTGTACGTAGTCTTACCTCTTACTGCAGCAGCCAGGCTCATCAAATATTTTTTCAGGATAGAACTTTTGGATGGGAAGGACTCTTACTGTGGCTCCACAGTGCTGGCAGCCAGATCCCTCCCACTTTATCATTCATATGTCCCAACCCCGTGCAGCAGCGTGTAATTCGTTTTTAAAGAGCTCCTCTTGTTAGATGTTAATGCCGCCATTGCAGTAACAGTGGCCTTGCTAGTTCAGCAGTGGCATTGATATAAAACAAATGGCACTCTAAAATATAAAAAAAATACATTTGAAGAAAAACCCCTTTCGATTGCTCTGGCGAGCGCTGGTGCACACTAAAAGCTATTTCATTATGCGACATTGATGCATAGCAGGTGGGTGAGTCCTGCTTCTAATTGTTTGGGACTGGGAGGAAGTGAAGCGCAAAGAGAGTGCCATTTAAAGAAATTATTGTGAAGTGAATGAAATTCTGTTATACATGTACTGGGTTTGGCTATTTTGGAGTTCTGTAGGTGAGCGTGACAGAGTTCAGCAGACATGGAGGAGGACCCTGTCATGGTTTTGTTGCTCACTGTCTTTCAATATATACGAATGCTTTCCCTTCTAGTGTGGACAAAGGTTTTATAACTATTACTGTTATTTGACTCCCTCAACGTCAGACAGTGTGCCAGTGGCTGTGGTGGGATTCAAATCTGAGATCTTCAGTTTCACAGCTTACTGCTCCATCCACTAGTCTACCCTTGCCATTATAAAATGTTCTGTTCACAGCCGGCACTTGGCCAAGCCAGCTGGTACCAAATGGTCTCTGAGGCAGCATTTATAATTGTTCATTGAGAGCTCTGTCTCTGGTGACATGAGTCACACTAACGGGGGAAGGGGAGGGAGGTATTGCACGTCTCTAGTCTCTACATCCCTAAGGGTAAGAGGGGGTGGATGGGTGGAGGTGAAATTACTACACTGGCAATCAGCCCTGCAACTCTTGAAATTTTCCATGTTGCTGCAATATAATTTCCCAAGCTAATACAGAGCATGTGCAGTGCTGTCCAAGTGGCTTGGGAGGATGGCCATTCCTGCCATGTATTTCAGTTTCTGGACCTTAGCTGAGGTGGTGATGAAGCATACTGCAATGTTGGGGGGGGGACTCCAAACCTATTGGCCAAGAGATGCATCACTACAACAACTCACTTCAGGGCACAGTAGAACAAGCATTTGTCAATGCTGAACACTGGTTGCTTGTTAAACAATGAAAATCACCAAAATGAAATGTTACCAAAATGTATACTTTTAGAGGAGGTAACATTTTAGTAAGTAAAATAGTTGGGCTAGTAGACTTACCCAGCCACTAGCCCAGTGTCTGAAAGATCTAATTTCTTCATCTGTATTACTTTAATGAATGGATACCTCAGTATAAATTTAATGGATGGGTACTGTACGATGCACCGAAGAACCTGAGCAGAGAATAGGTGGCCGACTTCAACTCCTGCTCTATAGCCAGGTTGGCTCTGGCATCCCCGCCGCCCTAGCACAGGCAGCACGATGGCTCTCAGCCCCTGCCAGATGCCAGCTCACATGCTCGGGGCTGGTGATTGGGGCCCCCCCGGGATGGCTCGGGTTGCTGTGTGTAATGAATGTGGCCACCTGTTACAGTCAACCCACCAAAATAAGTGAAATAGAAGGGCTTCCCTGCCGCAGAGTGCCAGGGTAGGAGTCTGAAGGGGTGACGCCAAGGTACCTGTTAAAAAAAAGATAGAAAAGGGGGTTACAAAGGATCTGCAGCTCTTAAGGGGGTCCAAACAGGGAAGCAGGGCAGAAAGGTCAGGATAGACGTAAAGAAAAAAATGCTTACCTTACTAATTGTGTTTCTTCCAATGGAGTCTATTTTTCTCTTTTATTTCTACAGGTCTGACTTCATGTTGTTTGAAGAACAAATTACTCACCTTAGTAACTGTGTTTCTTCTAATGGAGTCTTGCTGTATTCTGATCTCTCTCCCTCCCTCCCTCACTGCCTCCCTTTTCAGAATCTGATTTTTGGGAAGTGGGTGGGCAGGTGCAGTGTTGCACCCCAGAGGTGCTTCTGGCACATCCTACCTTTTATTTGGGAGTTTTATTGTATTATTATCCTCTTAGATTGGTTTTTAGTTTTGGGTTTCCAGACTTGAGTCTTCATGGGGAATCCAAAACTCTTTGTTGTCAGTTGGCTTGTTAAAAATTTTACAATTTCCGCATAATATAGTTAGTGAGTTTTTGCTTGTAAGAATCTGATGGTTGGGTTTCAAAGGGCTGCAGACAGAGACCTCAACCAAGCTCGAGCTCAACATTCTATGCACTGCATAGAAAGTTAACCCTTTGTTTTCTGGGGCAGTTTAAAGGCTGGAGCTAACTGCAGATAGTCAGAATACAGCAAGACTTCATGCTGTTTGAAAGCATACTTATCTGATGTAGGTAGGAGCCCTCGTCCTGCCAGACCTGTAGAAATAAAAGAGAAAAATAGGTTAGTTAGAAGAAAAATGATAAAGGGAAGTAATAGAGGAAAGTGTGTGAGATTTGGAGAAGGGAGACTCAGCCTAAAACCGCTGTGCCCAATGGTGGCAAAGTAGCCAATATTTTAGTTAGTAGCCCAAGTGGGCTAGTGAAGGCTAGTGGGGGCTAGTAGCCCTTTTATATAAAATAATATGCCCTGGTGGTCTAGTGGGTTAGGAAAGGCCCTGGTGGAGTCACAGTGTAAAAGTTAGACCTGGTGGACTAGTGGGCTACCAGTCAGGTGCAGGTGGCCAGCGTTTATTTTAAAACAATAAAAACCCTTTTCCTGGGATCTAACAGGAGTTTTTAAATACCTTTTTATGCTGTGGGCATTGATTTTTGGTGGTAAAAGGAGAAGGCGCAAGTATGGACTGTTGGACAGGCTAAGGACAGCCAGCTGCCGCCGTGACCATGTTTTATTGAGAGTACCTGTGGGTGCTCCAAACTCCCACCCACATGGAGCTTAGGCTGCGGCCTTCTTTGCACAGGTGGGAGAGGAGGACAGAAATGGAGCCAGTGGGAGGTCGAGGAGGCATGTCAACAAATCACCTCCCCTCCACCTTCCCGATCACCGCTCTGGCGGCAGTATGTTAATTATTTATGCCCTACGGGGCTTAGAGGCAGCCTGGAGAGAGCAAGGAGCAGAAAGAAGCAGCAAGGAAGTTGCTTTTAAGTGGGCTGCACCTCGGCATTAGTGTGAGTCGGGGGGGGGGCCCAGACAGTGAGCGAGTGGCAGGAGTGGCTAGAATCATAAGCAGCACCGTGGCAAATTGTGAAGCCTGGGGGGGAGGTGTTGAGTGAAAGTGAGGAGGAGACAGCGGCACAGAGGAGGAGGAACAGTGAATTGTAACCCCCCGTTGCCCAACATGGCAGTGTACCATTTCAAGGAGGAGGATTACCAGAAGCTCGCCCAAGAGGAGAGAGAAGGAGGGTGGGTGGCTTGAGGAGGAGGCTTGCAGTTGGGCAAAGGAGCAGCTGTGTGATGTTGCCACATTCCATCTCTGTTTCTCTCTCGCTCTCTTCCTCTGGGGGGGCAGAGAAAAACTTAGAATGCAAATCAAAGGATCGTTCAGCCCACCCAGCAGACAGTTGCGTCAGGACCACACCGAGTGGTCATTGGTGTAGACTTCCAAGCCACCTAGGTTTGTGTACTGCAATAGGCTCAGCAGTGACACCCCCCCCAAATCCCCTATTTGACCTCTTGCCTTGATTACTGCAATGCCCTGTACCTAAGGCTACCGGGGGTTGATATCCACCACCTGCAGCTGATGCAGAACATGATGGCTAGGTTGTTAACTGGGCTTCCTTGATCTAGCCATGTCACGCCTGTGTTGCGTGAGCTGCACTGGCTGCCAGTTCAGTGGTGGATCACCTTCAGGGTCAGTTTATTGACCTACAAAGCCCTACGTGGACAGGGACCATTACCAGCAAGAGCTTCTGCATTCCTACTGCCCCTCCAGCCACTCCGCTCTGCCAATGAGGCATTGCTGGAGATTTCTAGGGTTCATTTGAAGACCTCTGGGGCTCAAGCTTTTGCATTTGCGGTCTCTACCCTGTGGAATTCTCTGCCTCATTGCGTAACATGGTGCCTGAACGTGAGGAGCTTCAAATCAGCACTGAAAACTCATCTAGTCTCACTTGCCTTTTCTGATATTTTCTTGGAATGTCTGTTGTTCAAGCTGGTATTTTATATATTTATACTTTTATATTTTTAAGGCATTTAAACTTTGTAAAAGTGCTTTGATACTTGCTGAATTGAGCTTGATACAAATAAAGATTATTATTATTATTACTACGTTGGCTTGCACATGCGTGAAACCAACATAAAAAACAAAACAAGGGCTGTCTTGAATATGCTTCAGTCAAAATGCCTGGAGTTTTATAATCCTGAATAATCCACTTATTTTCATAAATAATCCATGGTTTATTCATAAACAAGCACGTTATTTGTGATGATCACAGCAGAACAGGGTTAGGATGTGAAAAGTTTCAAAAGTTTTGCAAGGGATAAGGAAGCTTGAACATATATACAGAGCAACACACTCCGTTGTGCAACAGAATATAATGTGTTTTTCTCAAAAAGCTACTTTGAGGCCTGGATTGTCTTTGCACACTAAGTACAACAAGCATTTGTCAATGCTGAACGTTCGATTGCAGGTATTTGCAGTGGTGCTTGGCATGTATGGTGCTTTACCCTAATGCCCTGTGCGATTGCTGGTATTTGCACAATAAATTGTCAGCATGACCTTTTTGTTACCCCCATTGTGCGCTACATAGGCGGAAACACGTTTTGGGCAGGATGTGAAAAATGACAGCTGTACTGCTCATAAGGAAGTGTGGTAAATGGCAATGTTGAAAATCTGGAGTGAAATATTGAAAATTTGCAAACCTAGAGCGCGGCATGGGAACTGTGCAATGCACGTCAGAAACAGTCATTGTTAGGATTTTTCACCAAATTGTCAACATTGGCATTTTAAAACCTCTGCTAATGAACAGTGTCTCTGTGATTGTCTTACTGTGTGCCAAACATTGATTTTGCACACCGACTGCGCCATTGTGCACTACATGGGTGGAAGCACGTTTTGGGCAGGATGTGAAAAATGACAGCTGTACTTCCCATAAGGAGGTGTGGTAAAATGGCAATGTTGAAAATCTGGAGTGAAAATATTGAAAATTTGCAAACTTACTAGCGTGCGTAGGAATTGCGCAATGAACAGTCGTAATACAGTCATTTCTAGGAATTTTGTCACCAGATTTTCAACATAGCCATTTTAAGACCTCTGCTAATGAACAGTGTCACTGTGATTTTCTTAATGTGCCCCATACATTGAGTTCGCTCACCGACTGTGCCATTGTGCGCTACATGGGCTGAAACAAATTTTGGGCAGGATGTGAAAAATGACAGCTGTACTGCTCATGAGGAGGTGTGGTAAAATGGCAATGTTGAACATCTGGAGTGGAAATATTGAAAATTCGCAAACGTACGAGCGTGCGTAGGAACTGTAGCAAGCGCAGCTCATTAAAACAGTCTTTTTAGAATTTTCTCAAATTTTCAACATAGCCATTTAAGACCTCTGCTCATGAACAGTGTCACTGTGATTTTCTTATTGTGTCCCATACAGTGATTTCGCTATACCGACTAAGCCATTTAGCAAGCTACATGGTGAAACATGTTTTGGGTGAGTGTAAAAATGACAGCTGCACTACTCATAAGAAGGTGTGATAAAATGGCAATGTTGAACATCTGGAGTAGAAATATTGAAAATTCGCAAACCTACGAGCATGCGTGGGAACTGCTGTATATAGTAAAACAGTCATTTTGAATTTTTGCAAAATTTTCAACATGGGGTTTTGGGACCCCTTCTGTTAATGATGTCACTGTCATGGTGCTATTCAGGCCCGAAGGGTATTTGGCGCAGTGACTGCGCAGTGACTGTGAAATCACCTTCGGCCGAATAATGCCATGACAGTGACATCATTCATGAGAAGGGGTCCCAAAAACCCCATGTTGAAAATTTGGTGCAAAAATTCCAAAAATGCCTGAGATATGCAATAAAGTTGAAACCCCCTATCTAGCCCATTATACAGCTTACCGGCATTTCCTCAGTTCGCGGTCGCCTTTGAAGAGTGCAGACGTGTTCCTGGCCCACCGAAGATCATCGCACCGGAGTCCGGAGGTAAGTATGAGGTGGGTGTAGGGAGGCTGGGTGAGCAGTGGGTGGAGTGCGGGTTGTGGGAGGGGCTGGGAGACATGCGCGGGACCGTTTTTATTTTACAGGTTTAAAAAAAAAAGACGACGATGTGGGACATTTGCCACGCTGGGGTGAGCTCCCAGTGTGGCAGAAGATGGCTGGGGGGGCCAAGGAGCTGACGGGGGATTGGGCACCCCTGTCGGCAAACTACCTGGGGGGGGCCGAGGAGCCGACGGAGGATTGGGCACCCCCATCGGCAAAAGAAAGCAAACATTTGCACGCTGGGGTGGGCTCCCAGCGTGGCAGCAGGATGGCTTGGGGGGGCTGTGGAGCCGATGGGGATTGGGCACCCCCATCGGCAAACAACACGTTTGCCACGTTGAGGTGCTCCCCAGCATGGCACCAAAGCTTTGAGGGGCGTGCTGATGGCGCGGGTGGGGGAGCGCATGACGGAGGGGGACGGTGTGCCGCGGTGCTCCATATGGCAGCGGTGTTTTGCTTTGAAGCAGAGGAACACTGCTGTCATACAGAGCTCCTGCACCCATTGGTGCAGGACTGCCACGCCTGCTCAGGGGAGCAGTGCATTGGATGGGAGAGGCACACCTCCAAAGTGTGCTACTCTCCCAAAACATTCCTTGTGCATGCGCACAAGCGAATGTAAAAAGAGTTTAAAACCAGAGTGCCTGATGTTGTCAAGGAATGTTCACCTGCCTTAATACTCTTAAATTAATGCTTCACCACTACTTAAACTGTGGGGGGGGGGGCCAAATGCACTGTCTCTGACCCTCAGCTACAAAAATGAGGGATATGCTGACCTCCGAACCCCTGGTCTATGGTCAGTCACCTGCCTTGTAGTCAGCTGTCTTGTAACAAAGGACTGAAACCGTAATAGATAGCACTTTTTTATCCTTTTTTTCCTCTCCCCATCTTTGCTCCAAATGATCCCTCTCTCCATCCCAACTATCGGGGTCACCACGATAGCAGCATTCCTCTTGTTGAGAGTTGGGGTGACCAGTGCTGGTGAGCTGCTGCCATCACCACCATTGCTAGTCAGGGATACACAAATGCTGAATGACACACACATACTCCTCCCTCCATGGCCGCTGAGTACCTCACCTCCACCTTGTGTCCAACCCGTAGCTGCTCTCAGCGCAGGACTCCGGTAGGGTTGTGCAATATTAATACTATTTGGAACAAATACACGCAGTTATGAAATGATGCCTGGAAATGCCACATTCTGACTGACTGAGAGCATTCTTACAGGGTTAGCTTAATTAAACAATAAGGTATGACTAGTGTCACATTAATGTTTAAGTTTTTGATCCCCTTGGGGTATAATGTGGTAAAGGCACAGCCAAGTACTGCATTCTCTGGGAGGTGATTTATAAACATTTACAACCCTCTGGAGGTACCGTCCTGCTACTATTAAAACAAGCATTTGTCAATGCCGAATGATTGCTTGCTGGCATTGGCAGTGATAGTGTAGAATTTACAGGGCTGCGTAATAGGAATGGCAATGAAGTATTGAACTGAAACCAACCCCACCACCACCCTGCAGAGAGTGACAGGCATTGGGGTATGTCTTTGGGTCATCAGGCATAACGACCACGCCATTTCACCACACCCCACCCTGCAGACACTGACAAGTGTCACAGTGTGTCTGGGAGTCTTTGGCCCTTATGCGCACCCCATTCCATCAGGAAATACAGTGAGATGGGTGCGGTATAGGAAAACGGGGTGAACTTTGGGGCCAAAGAGTCCAAGGCATACCTCGATGCCTCTCACTGGCTGCAGGGTGTGGAATGGTATGAGCATTGCAGGCAAGAATCCCAAGTCACATCCTTGATGCCTGTCATTCTCTACGGGATTGGACATTATAGAAACATAGAAACATAGACTTTGACGGCAGATAAGGACCACTAGGCCCATCTAGTCTGCCCATTTCCCTACCTACAGGATAAGCCGCAGATCCTAGTTAACCAACAGCCTATTTCTTCCTACCCCCCACAAGAATTGCCTTATGTCTGTCCCATGCATTCTTGAATTCTCCCACAGTTTTAGACCCCACAACCTCCTCAGGAAGGCTGTTCCATGCATCCACTACCCTCTCTGTGAAATAATACTTTCTCACATTGCCCCTGAACCGCCCTCCTTCTGTCTTTAAATTGTGTCCCCTTGTTCTGCAAGTCTCTTTTTCTGAAAAATGCTACCCTCTTGGACTTTGTTGATTCCACTGAGGTACTTAAAAGTTTCTATCATGTCCCCCCTCTCCCTTCTTTCCTCAAGGGTATGATTGGAAACCATAATACCTCATGCATTTGTTGGTATTTTCCCTCCAAATTTTCAACATGTTTTTTTGTGACGCCACCTCATGAACAGTGGAATATCAGTTTGTTAGCCAAAAGCTGCCTATGCACAGCGACTACGACATTTAGCACCACAGGTGCAAACACATTCCAAACAGGATGTAAAAAATGACAACTTTACTGTTCATGGGGAGGTGCAAAAAATGGCAATGTTGCAAATCTGTAGTAAAAATATTAAAAAAACTGGTGAAGTCACGAGCGTGCATAGAAACTGTGCAACGCACACCTGTATTGTAATTAGTTTGGGGATTTTTTACAGCAGATTGTCAACGGAGGCATTTTGGGACCTCTGATCATGAACAGTGTCACTATGATTTACTTTATCTGTCCCGAACTATGATTTCCCACAGTAACCACGCATCTCTGCGCTGAAAGTGTGAAAACACATTTCGGCCATGTTGTGAAAAATGACAGCTGTACTGTTCATAAGGAAGTGTGGAAAAATGCCACTGGTGAAAATCTGGACTGAAAATATTACAAAGTCATGAACTTACGAGGGTGCATGGAAACTGAGCAATGCTCACTCGTAACACAGTCATTTTATGGATTTTTGTCACCAAATTTTCAACATAGCCATTTTAAGACCTCTGCTCATGAAAAGTGTAACTGTGATTTTCTTAATCTGTCCCAAACATTGCTTTGCTTAACTGACTGCACCATTGTGTGCTACATGTGAAAACACATTTTGGGCAACATGTGAAAAATGGCAGCTGTACTGTTCATAAAGAAGTGTTATAAAATGGCAATGTTGAAAATCTGGAGTGAAAATATTGAAAATTCACAAACTTACGAGCGTGCGTATGAACCGCGCAATGCACACTCGTAAAACAGTCATTTTTAAGATTTTTTCACCAAATTTTCAACATAGCCATTTTAAGACCTCTGCTCATGAAAAGTTTAACTGTGATTTTCTTAATCTGTCCCAAACATTGCTTTCGCACACTGACTGCACCATTGTGCGCTACATGTGCGAAAACACATTTTGGGCAATATGTGAAAAATGGCAGCTGTACTGTTCATAAAGAAGTGTTATAAAATGGCAATGTTGAAAATCTGGAATGAAAATATTGAAAATTCTGAAACTTACAGCGTCTTTACGTAGGAAGTACATCGTATGCACGCACAGAAAACAGTCATTTTTAGGGATTTTTTCATCACATTTTCAACATAGCCATTTTAAGATGTCTGCTCATGAACAGTATCACTGTGATTTTCTTAATATGTCCAATACATTGATTTCGCACACCGACTGCGCCATTGTGCACTACATGGGCGGAAACACATTTTGGGCAGGATGTGAAAAATGACAGCTGTACTACTTATAAGAAGGTGAGGTAAAATGGCAATGTTGAAACTCTGGAGTGAAAATATTGAAAATTCGCAAACTTACGAGCCTGCGTAGGAACTGTGCAACGCAATCTCATAAAACAGTCATTTTCTAGGAATTTTTGCACCAAATTTTCAAAATAGACTTCTTGAGAGCCCACCTTATGAGCACTGGCAGTGTCATTTCATTAATTGGGCCCAAAGGGTGATTTCATGCAGTGACTGCGAAATCGCCCTTCGGGCCCGAATAATGCCATGACAGTGACATCCTGCCTTGAGTAACCGCAGAACACTTTGCAATTCAGATAACACAGACAGACTGACGGACGTGGAGACTGTCAATATTTTTACAATCTGCAATTGTTATTGTATGTGTTCCACACTCGTGTTTTTCATTACAATTTTTTTTTAGATAACCAAAGCAATGAGTTTAAAGGAGGGCTGGAGGGACTCGAGCTTGAAGTGGTTGACATGGAGATAGAGTGACCCGCACTTGTGTGAGCACCACTGTGATTGTGAATGCATGATTTCATGTGCTGGTTTCTTGGTTTGGCTGACTGCTTGTGGTGGCGGAAATGTTACCTGAAGATTTGACTGTTGAATACAAAAAATGTTTACTAGGGTATCGCTGGCACTGTGAACGTAACTGTAATTCTTTGCATTGCTGCACATAAGAACCAGTACAATTGTACAACCTGTCATGGAGGACAATTTGATTTTTTTATAGAACTCACACAGCAGGCATTCTAGAGGCATTTGCTAGATGAATCTATTTCGATTATAAACTAGGTGCACAAATGTGTTAATTAAAAGACTGAAGTAGAGCTTACAGAACACAACTGGCTATCAAAACATTTTATCTCATAGACTCTTTTATAATCATTTTAAAAAATATGAAAACATTTTGTTTATTAAATCATTAAGGCACTCCAAGGGTAGGGTGACTTCAGTAATCTAGCCCTCTAGGGCATAAGACACTTGGCTATGTCTCATGCCTCATGATCCTTAAGAGTTAGATAAATGGACAGTAATCCCAAAATAAATGCTAATTGGCAGCTGTTTGAGGTGTTCGTATTTACAGAAATTAAATGCAGACTTCCACACTATCCATATTTAACTGTCCCAGAGTACAAAATGATTTTAAGCCTGTGTTTTGTATTTTGTGTCTTTTTCATGGAACTCTCCTGTACAGTTCTTTTCATGGCACCAGGAATTTAACATTTTTACAATGGCTTGTAGAGAGAAATCAAACCACGAGCTCTATCAGAGCTTTGCTCTGAGTTCTACATACAGACTGTGATGTAATTAAAACTCTAGTTCACTGGTTCCATTAAAGAGAACTGTTACCCCGTCCCTCCAATGAGAACAAGATTATCAACACCAAGTTCAATTGGTGACATCAGTGGCACGAAAGCGCAGTTCGAGTGCCTCTGATGTCACCGATCTAACAAAGTGTTGAGAATTTGAGTGTTCTAAATGAAGGGGGGGACTTTGTTACTGTTTATAAAGCATTCTAAGTCTGTTTTGCAATACTGCATCTTAACGGCATGTCCGTAGTTGTGATTCTTTCAGCTGTCTGGGAAAGTTCAGCTTGTACTTATCTGATACTGAATAGGAGAGCACTATTTTCATTGGCAGGGAAATTACAACTTGTTCTTCATGTTCACATATGTTAAGGACAATGGGTTCTACATTCCAAAACGTGAAGAACAAGGTTTGAAAACCACTGGTACAAAAGACTTAGAGTGTATTATATAGTTTTTCACATAAACATTTACACAGGTACACCTGGATCAATTTGGGGGTATGAATGTAATTTCTGAATTTAGGGACACTACATGCAGCTGTCAAGCAGAAATAACTTCCTGTCCTATTTAAATACAACATTTTTTTTACAAATATCATTCTTAAATCTTAGTGTTTGGTATTAGAGCTTTACTGCCACTCATGTGACTCCCATGTGACTACTACTGCTGATGACATGAAAGCATATATTGTGTATGGGGGAACCCTGATATGTACAGAATTCTGAGACCCACCCCAAACTGGGTAGGCTCGGAGTGGGTCAGAAGTTGGTCAACTGAGTGGCAAACTGGTTGGCGGGCAGAAAACAAAGAGTGGTGGTAAATGGTATACAGTCAGAAAAGATGCAAGTCACAAGTGGGGTACCTCAGAGATCTGTCCTGGGGCCAGTCCTTGCCAATATCTTCATCAGTGACATTGCAGATGGACTGGAGGGTAAGGTTTATCTGTTTGCAGATGACACCAAGATCTGCAACAGAGTAGATGATTCAGATGGGGTGGGCAGAATGAGAATTGATCTGGATAACCTGGCAAAATGGTCGGAAGAGTGGCAACTAGGGTTTAATGCAAATAAGTGCAAGATCATGTACTTAGTGAAGAGAAACCCTGAAGCCATCTATAGGTTGGGAGGGGAGTTGCTGGCAATCATAAGGGAAGAAAGAGACTTGGGCATCATCATCACAGATGACCTGAAATCATCCAAGCTGACCACTAAAGCAGTAGGTAAGGCTAGAGGGATGTTGGGGTGTATTTGTAGGGGTATCACAAGTCATAAGAGAGAGGTAATAATCCCTTTCTACAAGACACTAGTTAGGCCCCATCTGGAGTATTGCATGCAGTACTGGAGGCCGCACCTGCACAAGGACATTAACAAAATGGAGGCAGTCCAGAGAAGGGCAACCAAAATGGTGCAGGGACTGTATCAGAAAACATATGAGGACAGAGTAACGGAGCTCAATATATATACACTAGAGCAAAGGAGGGAGAGAGGTGATACGATCAAAACAATCAAACATCTTAAGGGCATTAACAAGGTGAAAGATTCTAACATGTTTCAATATAAGAAAAATAGCAGGACAAGAGGACACAGCATGAGATTAGAGGGAGGCAGATTAAGGGGTAATGTGAGGAAGTTCTTTTTCACAGAAAAGGTGGTGGATGCATGGAATGGCCTACCTCAGGAAGTGGTGGATATGAATACAGTGCATGGCTTCAGACAGGCATGGGAGAGGCATAAGGGAGCAATACAGATGAGTATGAATAGATAGGCCATTAACAGAGTAAAAGCCTATAGCAGCTTCATAAGGTAGAAAAAATGGGCAGATTGGATGGGCCTTGCGGTCCTTACCTACCGTCAACTTCTATGTTTCTGTGTTTCTGTGATGTAGATAACACTGCAACCCTCAGTCTTGTGCTATCATTAACAACAGAAATAAGTCTAAATTGTTACAAAAAATTAGTAAACATGAAAATGCAGAAAAATAATAATACAGATAGAAACACCTGAGACACAAACACAAATAACAGACATCCAAAGCCAAATACCAGACATAGAAACGCATGCAAATTCCAGAGAAACAGATACAAATATGAGAGACACAACACACATACCAGAGACACAAATACAAATACCAGAGACACAAACATAAGTACCAGAGACATAAACACAAGTACCAGAGACATAAACACAAGTACCAGAGACATAAATACAAATACCTGAGACACAGACACAAATACCACAGACACAACACAAATACCAGACATAAACACAAATACCAGACACAAACACAAATACTAGAGACATAAACACAAGTACCAGAGACATAAACACAAATACCACAGACACAAACACAAGTACCAGAGAGATAAACACAAATACCAGAGACATAAACACAAATACTAGAGACATAAACACAAGTACCAGAGACATAAACACAAATACCAGAAACACAAACACAAGTACCAGAGACACAAACACAAGTACCAGAGACACAAACACAAATACCAGAGACACAAACACAAAAATACCAGAGACACAAACACAAGTACCAGAGAGATAAACACAAGTACCAGAGACATAAACACAAATGCCAGAGACATAAACACAAGTATCAGAGACATAAACACAAATACCAGAGACACAACACAAATACCAGAGACATAAACACAAGTACCAAAGACATAAACACAAATACCAGTGATACAAATGGAAATACAAATGCCATTGACATTAAGGGTCCCATTTTCAAAAGGTTAGTGTGGCACAAACTGGGTTTGTGTTTTGCTAACTGGGAATAGCACCAGCTGTTGGTGGCATGCCCATATTCAAAGAGCACTCATGCGCAACAGACCCCCAACAGCACTATCACACACAATATTGTGCTGCACCTATGCAAATGAGGGTTCTCCCATCCATATGCAGTGCAGCATGATACTGAAAGTTTTCAGAAGCACTAAACTGCCACCAGCAGTGGCACAGTTAAATTATTCTAAATCCCAGCCCTTAACAAGTGCACAGACCCGTCTGCGCACTGCCAAGGGCTGGGTACCCTGGTGGTCCAGTGGTCTCTCCCTATCCCCAGTCCCTTCCCCAGCGAATAATTTTCAATCCCTAATAGTCTAGTGGTCCCTCTCTAGCCCAGATCCCATCACCAGTTATTAATTTTTAATCCTTGGTGATCCAGGGGTCCTTCCCCCTTCCCCGACCACTGTCCTGACTCAAGTAAGTATATTCCCTGGTAGTCTAGTGGCCCCCCCAGGTGTACCACCACCCCACTTCCTCCAACCCACCTCATGCAGGGAGACAGCCTCCTTCACACCGCCATGGGCAGCTGCTGACTGACCTGTCAGTGAGCACATGTATAGTACATAATATGTGCTCATTGCTAACTAACTAGTGTGTGTACTATGTAATTGTACACATTCATTGACAGTTCAGTTGGTGGCTGGCCAAGGCGGTGAGAGGAGGGCTGTGCCAGTCACTGGCAGGGGTCAGAGTGGGGGGGAGTGGGGTGGTTGGTCACTACCTGACAGGGGGTTGGGGGGCCACTAGACTACCAGGGAATTTACTTATTTGGGTTGGAACGGTGATCAAGGAACTGCGGAGGGACCACTGGACTACCAGGGATTAAAAAGTATTCATCACGGAAGGGATCAGGGATCGAGAAGAACCACTGGACCACCAGGCAGTAAAACATATTAACCAGGGAAGGGATCGGGAATACAGAGGGACCACTAGACCACCAGGGATTAAACTATTCACTGGGGAGGGGATTGGGGATAGGGAGAGACCGCTGCACCACCAATGTCTTTTATATTTATATAGGGACAGGCATCTAGGCTTGAGGGGGGGACTTGGCCCCACGCAGTCGGGCCAGGTGCTCACAGGCAGATGAGCACATAATGGGCATGGGCTCATTTGCATGTTTGGGCTGAATATCACCCATGGGGGCCACGGTGCTCACCAGTGTGTACTACACGTTACCACTATGAATGGTCTTCAGTCCAGCTCTTTGGTAGCGCTGCACCAAACATGGTGACCGCTTACTGTGGGCTGTGCTACCAGGGTCCGATATTCAAACAGATAGTGCAGTCAGGTCAGAGCATGCTATCGTTAAACATAATTGACACATGTGGCACCTTGCATCAAAATGTGTGGCAATTCTGATTTTTGAAAGCGGTCTGTGTCTAAAAGGGGAGTCAATGCAACAAACTGGCACTGTGCCAGCCTTGTGACCAACACTGGAGTATCCCAGGTCACAAGGGGCTTGTGCCATGGTGGTGCTGCACCATTCCCTTTTTTGTAATTTTGTAAGCCCCGCCATGGATGCAGCAAGGGGCTCCACTTACACCAGCCAGGAGGTGGTCTAAGGGACTTGCATCAGTGCCACACACTGTGGTGAAATAGGACTGGGTCTGAAAGTGGGTTGCTGGGGGAAGAAGGGGTGTGGGGGTGTCATAGGGGATGTTGGAGAGACAGCAGACATGAAACCGAGTGATGTGGCACCCAGCAGGGGTGCCATTTACACAGTCATACAGCCAGTGGCATGGGACCTGCGTAACCCTGTAGGCGGTAAGTAAGTAAGCTTTAATTTCTTAATTGCTCAATCCTGGAGGCTCTTGGCACTTTACAGAAAAAAGGTATAACGCATACATCATACATTTACAGCAAGGGTAAGGCCGAATAAACAAAATTCAATGAAACACGTTAATAAATACAAGCAATAAAACTGCAATCACTGAATTCCAAATGCTTGTTTAAACAGATGTGCTTTCAAACCCCTTTTGAAAGCTTCCACCAACAGGGCCTCCCTCAAAGACTCTGGGAGCAAGTTCCAAAGGGCCGGTTTCGGCCACCTCAAATGATTGGTTTCTTGAGGTTTTCAGCCAGTCCCTTGGGACTGCCAGGAGGTAATCGGTGGAGGAATGAAGTGAGCACCCTGGGCAGACAGGTGTCAGGAAGTCACTCAGGTAGCAAGGTCCCAATCTGTATAGGGCCTTATAGGTGAGCAAACCCACCTTGAAGGTAATCCTCCATGTGAATGGCAGCCAGTGCAGGTTGTGCAGGACTGGGGTCACATGACAGGACTTAGAAAGGCCCGCCAGTAACCTGCCCGCTGCACTCTGTACTAACTGTAGCTGACAGAGGTTCCCCTTACTGACCCTGAAGTAAAGATTATTACAGTAATCGGATCTATGACAGTCAGTTGACAATTTCCTTGTTGACTGACGTTAGAGTGACTCCCTTATGTTGACTGCATTTGTGATCAGCATAAATGGAGTCACTTCCGACTGTGTTTCCTTCGAGGGGCTCTGCTCCCCTGCACTCCCTGCTATTTAATTAATCAACTCTGAGTCACAGTTGCTTTGGGAGGGTGTAGCACTAAGAAGCAGTGCGGGGTCCGACTGACTACCTTGACCTGGTGCTGCCGGCGCTGTAGTGTCAGGCGCAGTAAAGCTGTCACCATAGCGACAGTATACCACAGTAATCAAACCTTGACATGACAAAGACATGTACCATTGATGACTGGTCACCAGGCAGAATAAGGGATTTAATCTGGGCAACATTCCTTAGATGATAAAACCCACTCTGGATGACGGATGACATCTGAGCTTCAAGTGTCAATCTGTCATCAAGAATGACGCCCAGAAGCTACCAATGGAGTAGGGCCCAGGAACAAACCTGTTACTGACCCAGCAACAACCCCAATGGGCAACCACATCATGCTGGTGACCAGGCTCAGTCACAGTCTCAGCCAGTTAGAGGACATCCAGGTCTGGATCTTGACCAGGCTTGTTTGTTAAGCACCTCCACAGCGTTACATGTCCCAGGAGCAAAGGACTTTTACAGCTGGGTGTCATCTGCATAACAGTGAAAACCCAGACCATAATGCCTAATGATCTCCCCCAAGGGTAGCATGTATACCGTGAACAACATCGATGATAAGATTGAACCCTGAGGAACTCCACAGGGCAGGAGCTTCAGTCAAGAGGAGAAATTCCCCATCACCACCCATTGTATTCTGCCCATGAGATAGGACTCAAACCAGTCGATGACTGTACCAGTGAGTCCACAAAACTCTCTAGGGTGATCAAGTAGCACAATGTGGTCCACAGTGTCAAACGCTGAGGAGAGATCAAGAACGAAAACTGACCAGTCTCCTCTATCTCTCACCCTGAAGAGGTCATTCTGCACCATAGCATAAGCTGAAGCTGCAGTATGAAGGATGCCAGTGGTGGGGATAAGGTTCTGTGGGCACCATCACAGTCCCCTCATATCCACCCTCCCACATTGTGGCAGGCAGCCTCTTGCCTACAGGGTTATATGAGGTGGCCACCTATGGGGCAGCTACCAGGGTTGTGCCCACCTGGGGCCATGTCACTCTCTATCTGTGGAAACCCCACCCTTGTTGCAGTCCTATCCTCTTGGCTATATGGCTACATAAATGGCACCCCGCTGAGTGCCACATCACTATCTCTAATACCCTCTGCCTCTTTGATGCCCCCTATGGCACCCATCCCCCTTCTACCCCATCCCCTTCCTGGCAAGCAGATTCACCACTACCCAAACCATCCTGGATCCTCTAGTGTTGCGCCAGGTGGGTGGGGGGCTGGATCCCTGTGGCAATTCCAGCCGGTGTACCAAATGTTTGGCACTAGACTGTGACTGCAGTAACTCCTGGGCTCTTGGTGCAAGGACCCCCCCCCTTTTATAAAATTGGGCGCAAGGCCCCTGATGCACCTGCAGTTAGCCATAGCCCTAGAGCGATGCAACTTGCATGGAGTCTGGCAAACTGAATCAAATCGTCTACAAATTATTGCATATAACTTGTTTGTAAAAAAAAAAAGGGTTGAAAACATAAACCTTTTAGAACTATTTTTGGTGTCAGAACTAGTATTAGGACCAGATACAATTTACCCATCTCTGGGTGAAACTGAAAATAGGAAGTCTAAAACTGATCCTTAGCAGCTCTGGGCTGGTGTGTGGTACTTGGATGTGCAAGAGAGGCCCATTCATGCAGTGCTGAGACCACAGATTATACTTTTAGTTGTAATCGAACCACTGTGATGAACACATATTATAAATTATCCTATTAAAGTATAAGATGACAACTTTAAGGAAACAAAAATAATGGAATGGGCAGCCTTGGAATAGCTGTGTTATTACCTGGTGGTTAATGCACTGAATAGTTGAACAGGAACTCCCAGGCTTGAATGCTGTCAAAATCTTGGATTGCGGACCAATATGATGATTTGGGGTCAGTTCAGAGGATCTGAAGGCCAGTACCTATATTGTATACTGACAGACAGCTGCCCACAATTCTAAAAGTGCACAGTACAGACATGCCACATTCATTGGAGTGGCACATAAAAATCCACGTTAGAGATGCTGATAACAGGCCCAAAGCCTACACTGTTCTGGTCACACTTTCCTCTGCTGGTGACTAAAACTGACACCTGAGCAACATTAGGAAATCTTGACTCACAGAAATGTCAGATGTCTGTTTATTCAAGTCCTAAGCTATATGGTGCATGGAGGCAGAGAAGAAAGGTTTTAAAATGGTGAAGCAAAAAAAAAAAAAAAAATTCGGATATACCACATAATGCAAAGCATCATGGGATGTATATGCAAATCACCCTGGAAATTTAGACTGGTTCTGCTTTAAACAGGAATTCATGGTACCAAAGGGCATCACACACACTCCACATAGTCTGAGAACAGAAGACACAGACAGAACTATGCAAAGCGCTTTGCAAAGTTGGAAAACTTTCCAAGTTATTTCATGAAGTGAAGTTTGCAGACTTCACAATCTGTACATGTAAGTTAAGGTGCAACACAACCACCATGGGGTGCAGCCTTAAACTGGTAGGCCGGAACAACACAGCCACTTGGGGGCAGCCTATAACTAGAAGGGGGAGGAGCAGCACAGCTTTAAAGTGCGATGGAAGGAGCAGCACAACCATCAGGGGCACAGCTTAAAAGTGGGATGGAAGGTAGAAGACTTGGTTTGCTGGCCAAGGCACCTAGCTTCACCTGAGCTCTTTCCTTCTAAGACTGCTTGAAAGGCAGAGTAGAGAAATTTACCAGGGCAAGGGAGAAGGATTAAGACTTAGTTTGGCTAAGCAGATTTACTGTGTGGTGGTGTTTTTATTTTTTACTCACAGGGATTGCTACTGTTTGTTGCAAACATTTCATTGCTTTATTTTTTCTCTGATTCAAATTGTTGTTGCTGGTATACCTTCTTCTGCATTATTACAAGGTGTGCCTACAGGTGTGTGCTAACAGATTACTGCTGTAATCTTCTGATTCAAATTGTCTTTTGCAAGGTATATCTTCTGTTACTGCTTTATTTTTCTCTGGAGCAAAGTGTTTCTTACAGCGTATATCTTCTCTGAAATTACTGTATTACAGGTGGAGCTTACATTTTTGTGACTTTTTTATCATTGGGCTAAGCAAAATTACTGTTTGACACTGTGTTTTATTTTATTCTTGTTTGTTGAAAAGGTTTGTTGTCTCAGAGGTGTTTCAGTCTCCTTCTCACATTGGAAGGAGCTAATTGCTTTTCCTCCCACAGCTCTTCCAAAGGATTAGGTGTGTATGTGGGGGTGGAGCTGGCAAACTGTCAGTAATTTCCAACAGAAAGAAGGGTTAAAAAGTCAGGTTAGTTGATATCTTGGAGGTAGAAGACTTGGTTTGCTGGCCAAGGCACCTAGCTTCACCTGAGCTCTTTCCTTCTAAGACTGCTTGAAAGGCAGAGAAGAGAAATTTACCAGAGCAAGGGAGAAGGATTAAGACTTAGTTTGGCTAAGCAGATTTACTGTGTGGTGGTGTTTTTATTTTTTACTCACAGGGATTGCTACTGTTTGTTGCTAACATTTCATTGCTTTATTTTTTCTCTGATCAAATTGTTGTTGCTGGTATACCTTCTTCTGCATTATTAAAAGGTGTGCTTACAGGTGTGTGTCTAACAGATTACTGCTGTAATCTTCTGATTCAAATTGTCTTTGCAAGGTATATCTTCTGTTACTGCTTTATTTTTCTGGAGCAAAGTGTTTCTTACAGGGTATATCTTCTCTGAAATTATTACAGGTGGTGCTTTACAGGTTTTACAGTTTTATCTAACATTAGGATAAGCTTTCAGGGTTACTGCATTTGTTGTTGACTGATTGTTTCTGCTCTTACCTCCTTGTTCTTTCATCCATGGTTCTTCTTTTTAGGCAGGGGAAGGGCCCAGCCACCCACCCCCATCCCCAACCACCACATGCTACACTCCTTTTATAGGGTACCACAGTTGTGACATTTCCTGTGGCAGAGCAGGAAGGGGCGGATCAGAGGGCCTCCACAAGGTGATCTCATTTACAGGGCACTAGTAATTTAACTTGTTATAACAAGTTAAACAAAGCACAATTAAACCATTACTTGCATTTTTTCCTTTTTTTCCTTCTAATTACTCTGACTAGGTTACAAACCCAGCAACTTATTTGGAATGGATTTCATTAACTGCAGGTACTGTGGAACAATTTTCAGAAGGACAGTCTTACAGGATTTAGGACACTGTCCTACATGCTGGGCCTTTGAGATCTTAGGTCTCAGCTCCGGGCAGCATGGGCAGAGATTGCACGCCTCAAATTTCATATTGAAGAGGAAATACATTATAAGAACCACCCGCCATTTCCCCAGCATCCAACAGAAAACCTCGACCGCAGAGGGTAGTTGGTCCAGGAGGTTGGCAGATGGTTAGAGGGAGCAAATCAGGTGCCCCATCACTCTCTGTTCTCCAACACATTACCTCCAAAACCATATAAACACTACAAACAGGTATCTGCCTCTATCTCTGAAATCAAATAAAGAGGCAGAAGACACTGCAGAGCAGGACATCATGCACAGGAGCTAACAACAATACTCACCCAAATCAGGAACCAAACTAAAACAAGCACAAAGGAAATCCAAAAACTTCTGATCATAGGAGACTCCATGATTCGGGGAGTTGATACCCATCTCCAGCCAGGGTGATGGTCAGATGTCTCAGGTACATCAGCATGAGAGACACTGCCGCATTGCTAAAACTGTTCACAAAGCAGGAGAAAACATTGATGTCCTAGTACACATAGGGACTAATGATCTCGCCAGCCGGTCAGTTGTGGAGACCAAGGAACACCTGACTAGGCTGGGTGACAAACTATCATCTATTTCGTCTGGCATCTCCTTCTCTGAGATCCTGCCAGTCTGGGAGAGGGAGCAGATGGACAGAAGGTCAGAGAAGGGGATATAGGGGAGCTAAACATGTGGCTCAAGGACTGGTGTCAGGAAAAAGGACACAGATTTGTAGGGAACTGGCAACAGTTCTGGGAGCGAAAGTTCTTTAAATTTGATGGACTGCATCTGACTAAAGAGGGAGTCAGTGCATTGGGGCAGAAGTTTGACGTCTTTGCAGAATATTTAAACTAGCAAATGGGGAGAGGGGTGCAGCACCCCATACGTCGAATGGGAAGAACACCCCTCCCCCCTCAGCTAGTGGTCAAACAGGAATTCAGCGTGTTTGCTGCTCATTTGCATCACCAGGTAAGAAAAAGGTTTGTCTCCCCATACGATGCACAGGGTAATGCCAAACTTCACCCAACAACTAACACACCAAAATCTGGCCAATGGAAAATCATGTACACAATGCTCACAGCCTGGGAAATAAGATCCCAGACCTGCAGGCAATAATGTCAGAAGCTAAACTGGACATAGTAGCAATTAGTTGAGGCGTGGTTTACCAGTAACCACACTTGGGAGACTTCAGTACCTGGCTATGTATTGTTCAGAAGAGACCCAGGTGCAAAAGGGGAGGAGGGCCCTGTATGTTAATGAAAATATCAAAGCTACAGAAATTCAGAATACACATAAGGAGCCAGAAGAACTGTGGTCACCCTGGAAACAGGAAATGGGACAGCCATAAGAACTGGGGTTGTCTACAGGCCCCAGACCAGAGGGAGGACATAGACACATTACTGTTAGAAGATATACAAACATGACAGCTAAAGGGAGGTTCTGATAATGGGAGACTTCAACATGCCAGATACAGATTGGTCAATACCAGCAGGAACATCTGCCAGAACTAGACTCATAGTGGATTCCTGCAGGGAGGGCCTCAAACAACTGGTACAGCAACCCACAAGAGACAGGGCTATCCTAGATCTAGTACTGACTAACAAAGAAGGGATCACAGATCTCCAGGTAGAAGATCACCTGGGGCCAGTGACCATCACATGGTATGGTTCAATTTGGCTACTACATCTAAATCATCCCATTCCAGGGCAAAAATATGTGACTTCAGAGGAGCTGACTTTGATAAGATGGCCAACAGAGTTAAGCTAGCCCTGGCAAAAGAAACACAGGTGAGGAGGTACAGGCAAAGTGGGCAAGCATTAAGGATACAATACTTGAAGCAACATCCCATTATGTTAGACAGAAAAGGAAGTGCAAAAGAAGAAGGAACCACTTTGGTTCTCAAATACAGTAGCAGAAAAGGTCAGAGCCAAAAGGCTGGCCTTCAGGAAATATAAGGAACACAGCGGGATGAAGATAGGGAGGCATACCAAACTGCCCTAAGGAAGCAGGTAAGGCAGTAAGGCAGGCAAAGTCCCAAACTGAGGAAACACTAACACCTAACAGTAAAAGAAGGTGACAAGACTTTCTATAGATACATTAGTGAAAGGAGAAAGTCCAGAGGGGGTATTGCTAAGTTTAATGGAGAAAAGGGAGCATGTGAGAGGACCTGCAAAGGCATCTATCCAAATAGATACTTTTGCTCAGTATTTACTGAAGAGAAGGTAGGGCAGGGCCCACAGCTCAGCATCATGGACACAGGGAGAGGGAGGTGAGCACTACTCCTTCACAAAGAAAGGGTCCCACAAGAGCTTGCTAGCTTGGGCAGGTGGATAAGGCAATGGGACCTGATGGCATACATCCCAGGGTACTTAAAGAGCTAAAGAAGGAACTAGCAGAGCCATTAGCAGAATTGTTTAGTGAGTCTCTGAGCACAGGAGAGGTCCCAGAAGACTGGAGAAGGGCTCATGTGATCCCGGCTCCACAAGAGTGGTAGCAGGGAGGAGGCGGGGAACTACAGACCAGTCAGTCTTACCTCAGTAGTGGGCAAGATTATGGGCACTCCTTAAGGAAAGGATAGTGCAACACCTGGAATCCATAGGGCACAGGATCCAAGACAGCATGGGTTTACAAAGGAAGGTCCTGTCAAACTAATCTCATAGATTTCTTTGACTGGGTAACCAGAGTGGTGGACCAAGGGGAGCAGTTGATGTCGCCTACCTTGACTTCAGCAAAGCTTTGACACTGTTCCACATAGAAGATTGATAAATAAGCTAGGTAGGCTCGGGTGGTCAGAAGTTGGTCAACTGGGTGGTAAACTGGTTGACTAGCAGAAAACAGAGAGTGGTGGTAAATGGTATACAGTCAGAAGAGATGCAAGTCACAAGTGGGGTACCCAGGATCAGTCCTGGGGCCAGTCCTATTCAACATCTTCATTAGTGACCTCGCAGATGGACTAGAAGGTAAGGCTTGTCTGTTTGCAGATGACACCAAGATCTGCAACAGAGTAGATGATCCAGATGGGGTGGGGAATGAGAAGAGATCTGATAAACTAGCAAAATGGTCAGAAGAGTGGCAACTGGGATTTAATGCAAAGAAGGCAAAATCATGCACATAGGGAAGAGAAACCCTGAAGCCACTTATAGGCTGGGAGGGAGTTGCTAGCAGTCACAAAGGAAGAAGAGACTTGGGCATCATCATCACTGATGACCTAAAATCATCCAAGCAGACCTCTAAAGCAGTAGGTAAGGCTAGGGGGTGTTAGGGTGTATTAGTAGGGTATCACAAGTCGTAGAGGAGGTAATAATCCTCTGTACAAGACATTGGTTAGGCCCCATCTGGAGTACTGCGTGCAGTATTGGAGGCCACACCTTCACAAGGACATTAACCAAATTGAGGCAGTCCAGAGAAGGCACCAAAATGGTGCAGGGACTGCATCAGAAGACATATGAGAACAGATTAATGGAGCTCAATATGTATACCCTTGAGCAAAGGAGGGAGAGGTGATATGATCGAGACATTTAAACACCTTAAGGGCATAAACAAGGTGAAAGAGTCTAACATGTTTAAATATAAGAAAATAGCAGGACAAGAGGACACAGCATGAGATTAGAGGGAGGCCGATTAAGGGGGAATGTGAGGAAATCTTTTCACGGAAAGGGTGGTAGATGCATGGAATGGCTTACCACAAGAAGTGGTGGCTATGAATACAGTGCAGGGCTTCAAACAGGCATGGGATAGGCATAAGGGAGCAATACAAATGACTATGAATAGATAGGTCACTGACAGAGCAAAGGCCGATGGCACATTTATAAGGTAGAAAAAGAAATGGGCAGACTGGATGGGCCTTGCGGTCCTTATCTGCCGTCAACTTCTATGAAGGAGCAGCATAATCAGTGGGGGCTACAGCCTTTAACTGGAAGGGAAGGAGCAGCACAGCCACCAGGGGCACAGCTTTAAAGTGGAATGGAATGAACAGCATTATTATCAGGGGCTACAGCCTTAAACTGGAAGGTAAGGAGCAGCATAACCACCAGGGGTGCAGCCTTTAACTGGAAGGAGGGAGCAAATCATCCACCAGTGGGGGCAGCCCTTAACTGGAAGGAGGGAGCAAATCATCCACCAGTAGGGGCAGCCCTTAACTGGAAGGGGGAGCAGCACAAACACTGAGTGTGCAGCCTTCAACTGGAATGGGGAGTAGCACAACCAGCAGGGTACACAGCCTTAAACTGTAAGGGGGGGCAGCATAAGCTCCTGGGTGCAGCCTTAAACTGGAAGGCATGAGTAGCACCACCAAGGTGTGCAACTGTAAACTGGAAGGGGTGAGTAGCACAACCGCCAAGGGATGCAACCTTAAACTGGAAGGGGGTGCAGCCTTAAACTGGAATGGTGGAGCAGCACAATCACCAGGGGTGCAACCTTAAACTGGAAGGGTGAGAGCAGCAAAAGCCTCAGACAATGCAGTCTTTAACTGGAGGGGGGGGGTTCAAGAAGGGCATCAGAAATAATTTTTTCACAGGGTGGGTAGTGGGTCAGTGGAACAGCCTACCCAACAATGGGTTTAATACTGGGACTATCTTGTATTTCTTAATACAATGGGAAACCTTCAAAGGGCTTATTAAGAACAAAAGATGAGGCAGTGTGGGAGAGCTCTGTTGAGCTAGAGTAAAGCAACGTAGGAATATCAGAGCACACTCAATGGACCCATTCGTATTCTGTACTTCATCACATATATTTATGAGTATTATAGTGGCGCAGTAGTGCCACTATAGTTATGGTTGAGTAGGCTGTTTAACATTACATCCCTAACTTTGCACTTTAATAGCTTCGCTCCTGTTCAATGTCTTGGTGTGCCAAGTTTCATTCCTGACGAATGTGCAGAGTCCAAGATCCAGATAGTGCAAAAAGTGGAAAAATAAAGTTTTGTTTTGCTTTTTTTTGTCATTGCATAGCACCCAGACAGTTTGGAATTTTGGTCTGAAAATGTTAGGGTAGAAAGGGTTTGTTCCAGAATGATACCTTTCATTAGTTTGGGGGAAAAAAATTAATCCATTCCAGAGTTATAAGGATTGGAAATTTTGGTTCTGAGCATGCTCAGTGAGGTCTTGTGGATAGCTATTTGATGTGAAAGAGGAATTTGGCAATTTGAAAGAAGATTCCTTTTTTATGAGGGCTAATTCTCCTTCATGAGAGAACATTCTTCTGTATGACAGTCATCTTGTTTCCATTTAAAAAAAAATGAGTTCAAAACCCATAAAAATGATATCCTGAAGACACACTAACACATGTATCTTGCTAAACAGGACCCCATTAGCTGGATTCTGGAGTTATGTTTTAAAAAAAGGACTTAGAAACATATTTTTAAAACATTTTAAAATGTTGCTTTCGTGAGATGATGTTCTTCTTTCGTATGGCTCAGGACAGAGGAATGGGGCCGTAGGAAAGAACATTAGCAACCTGATTTCAAGATGCATGGCGCAACTCGCAGGCATATGCGAGTTGCGCCATGCGGCACTATGCTGGGGACCCTGCACCATATTCCAAGACAGGCAGGGTCCCCGGCACTTACGTCCTGTGACTTGCGGCAGCCACAGGCTAGTGCCACAGGAATGGCATAATGGACCTGGCTGCTGCAAGTTGCAGCGGCAGAGAGCTGCTCCCCCGGAGCCCCCACCGCAGAATACTGCTGCATGCACCAGGGGGCATTGGGGGGCTTGCCAGGTGGCATTTGCATTTGGGGGGCACTTTGTGAAATGGACCCCGGGGTCCCCACCAGTTGGGGGGGTGGGTGGCATGTGTGTGTTGAGGGGGTACAGGGAGTCCAACAATGTGCGTGCCGTGGCACTGTGTAGTGGGCATCCATCAGTTGGCATGGTTGGATGCCCCTTAGACCATCTCATTGTTGGTCAAACTCTGCTGCACCATTGCAAATATTGGAATAGCGTAAGTGGGTTACGGCAGCCGCCCTTTTGAAATAGGGCACAGTTGCTGCCATAACCCACCCTTGCACGATGACGCTGCGGGCTGTGGGCATAGTGGCTGGCATAACCCACATTTGGCATAACCCACATACAGCATGGCACAAGGTGCCTTTTGGAATTGCAACTTGCGTAATGCATGGTGCAAGTTGCGATTTACGCCATGAGGTTTGGTGTAAATCACCTTGTGCCATGCATAACGTGTCTTGGAATCGGGCACCAGGTTCATACAAAAGAAGAAGTTGGACTTAATTTTTTTCATACTCTTCTTTCGTATGAACCAGTCCTCTTTCGTGAGATCATGAAAATCTCATGAAAGAGGACTGATTTATACAAGAGAAGTTGGACAGTTTTTTTCCCTTATTTGAACTTTAACAAACTATAATCCATCCATATTTGGAGTTAAGGGACTATTAATAAATTCAAGGAAAGGTCTCCATTAGTTCTACAAAAGTAACACTTAATATCCTTTCACACATTCATGGGCTACACCCAGCACTCCAAAATTACCTCCCAAGCACCCATTGGATAGCATTGCAAGTTTAGCAAGCCATAATTCCATCACTCTTTGGAGTTAAGGAAAAAATCTATACATCAAAAGAAAGGTCTCAATGACTAGTATAACAGTAATACTTAATACCCACCCATACATTCATGGGGTATACACAGCACCCCAACATTACTTCCCAAGTGCCCATAGGATAACATTGCAACTTTAACAACTTGTAACTCTGTCAGTGTTTGGAGTTCAGGGACAATCTACTGTGTATATTGAAATAAAGGTCTCACTGAGTACTACAAGAAACATAGAAACATAGAGTTTGACAGCAGATAAGGATCACTTGGCCCACCCAGTCTGCCCATTTTCCTACCTATTGGTAAGTTGCAGATTCTAGTTAACCAACAGCCTACTTCCTGCAACCCCCGACTATAATTGCCTTATGTCTGTCCCATGCATGTTTGAATTCCCCCACTGTTTTAGACCCCTTAACCTCTCCAGAAACATGGTTCCATGCATCCACCACTCTCTCTGTGAAAAAGAATTTCCTCACATTACCCCTGAGCCGTCCTCCCCCCCTGTAACTTTAAATTGTGTCCCCTTGTTCTTACACATCTCTTTTTCTGAAAGATGCTACCCTCCTGGACTTTGTTGATTCTCTTGAGGTACTTAAAAGTTTGTATCATGCCCCCCTTGTCCCTCCTTTCATCATAGATACATAGATACATAGACAGTGTCGCAGATAAGGGCCTATGGCCCACCCAGTCTGCCCATTTGAGCTTGTAAGTTCAGTTTGTTTTCCTAGAATTCTGTTGCCCCTTACCCCTGACCTCTAGAATTCCTTTATGTCTATCCCATGCATTCTTAAATCCTGTGATTGTTTCAGCCCCCACCACTTCCTCTGGCAGGGTGTTCCACTTGTCCACCACCCGTTCTGTGAAGAAATTCTTTCTCATGTTTCCTCTGAATTGTCCTCCCTCCAACTTCATCCCATGTCCTCTAGTCCTGGAACATCTTTTTCGCTTAAAAATAGTGTTTTCTTGTACCCTGTTCCTCCCTGTAAGATACTTGTATGTCTCTATCTTATCCCCGCTCTCCCTCCTCTCCTCCAGGGAGTACATGTTCAGTTCCTTCAACCTGTCTTCATAGGACTTGTGATGCAATCCATGCACCATCTTTGTTGCCCTCCTCTGAACCTTCTCTACCCTGTCTATGTCCTTACGTAGGTATGGTCTCCAGAACTGTACACTGTACTCCAGGTGGGGCCTCACTAGTGTCTTGTATAGCGGAATTATGACCTCCCTTTTCCTGCTGGTGATGCCCCTGCCTATACATCCCAGCAATCCTATTTGCTTTACCTGCTGCCTTGTCACACTGTTTCCTTACCTTGAGGTCATCAGAGATGACAACCCAAGATCCCTTTCCTGCTTGGTGCATGCTATATCCTCACCCCCAACTGATATATTGTGCCAGGGTTTTGTGCCCCATATGCATTATCTTGCACTCTTTGCATTGAATTTCAACTGCCAAACCCCTGACCATTCTTCAAGTTTCTGAGGTCACTTCTCATTCTGTCTACACCCTTGGTGTGTCTACTCTGCCAGAGCTTTGTGTCATCAGCTAACAGTGAAATTCTGCCTTCTAGATCCTATGAATGTCACTGATGAAGATGTTGAATAGGACCGTCCCAGCACTGATCCCTGTGGTACCCCACTGGTCACTTTTCCTCTGTGGAGTGACAGCCATTTACCACCACCCTCTGTGTCCTGCCACCCAGCCAGTTACCTACCCACCACACTACTGTCCTGCCCACACCCATATTCCCCAGTTTGTGTAATAGTCTTCTATGTGGCACAGTGTCAAAGGCCTTGCTGAAGTCCAGATAGGCCATGTCCACTGCCCTCCCTGATCCACCTCCCTAGTCACCCAGTCAAAAATTCAACTAGATTTGTCTGACATGACCTCCCCTGGTGAAACCATGCTGTCTTGGGTCCTGTAGTCCATTGATAACTAGATGTTCCACCAATCCTCCTTCAGTAGTGCTTCCATGATCTTCCCCACTACCGAGGTGAGGCTGACTGGTCTGTAGTTCCCTGCTTCCTCTTTGTTCCCACTTTTGTATAAGGGGACTACATCTGCTGTCCTCCAGTCTTTGGGTACCTCCCCTGTTTCCAGTGATCAGCTAAACAGGATAGCCAGAGGTTCAGCCACCACCTCTCTTAGTTCTTTAAGGACCCTGGGGTGCACCCCATCTGGCCCCATTGCTTTATCAACTCTTATTACTTCCAGTTCCTTCAGGACCCTTTCTTGTGTAAGGGTATACATATTAAGCTCTTTCAGTCTCTCTTCATATGGTTTCTGATGTAGACCCTGTACCATTGTAGTTGCCCTTCCCTAGACTGCTTCCATCATGTCCATGTCCTTGCGTAGATGAGGTCTCCAAAGCTGCACGCAGTACTCCAGATGGGGTCTCACCAACTGTCTGTACAGAGGGATAACCACTTCTTTTTCTACTTGTGATGCCCCTCCTATGCATCCCAGTATCCCCTGGCTCTCCTTACTGACTTCTCATTGCTTACCCACCTTTAGGTCATCTGATATGACTACACCCAGATTCCTTCCATTATTGTTGTCATTAGTACCTCCCTGCTATTGTGTACTTTCTCCTGGATTTTTTATTTCCCAGGTGCATTACTTTGCACTTCTTTGCATTGAATCTAAGTTGCCATATGTCTGACCATTCCTCCAACCTTTCCAAGTCCCTTCTCATCCTTTCTACACCCCGTGTATCAACTCTGTTACAGATCTTTGTGTCATCTGCAAAGAGGCATACCCTTCCTTCCAGACCCTCTGCAATGCCACTTATAAAGACGTTGAAGAGGACTGGACCCAGTACTGAGCCCTGAGGTACTCCACTAGTAACCCCTGATTCTTCAGAATGTGTTCCATTCACTATTACCTTCTGTGTCCTGTTGTGCAGCCAGTTTGCTACCCAGGCTACCACCCTGGGACCCACTCCCAGGCTGGCTAACTTGATTATTAATCTTTTGTGTGGGACTGTGTCAAATGCCTTGCTAAAGTCTAGGTAGGCCATATCCACAGCCCCTCCCTGGTCTATTACTTTGGTCACCCAGTCAAAGAAATCAATTAGATTCATCTGACATGACATTCCTGCTGTGAATCCATGCTGTTTTGGGTCCTGTGTTCTGCTAGCCTCTAGGTACTGAACAATCCTTTCTTTCAGAAGTGATTCCATCATTTTCCCCACCACTGAGGTCAAATTAACAGGTCTGTAGTTTCCTGCTTCCGCCTTGTTCCCACTTTTGTGAAGGGGAATCACATCTGCCCTCCTCCAGTCCTCAGGTACCACCCCATCCCTTAGCTCTTTTAGGATTCTAGGGTGAATCCCGTCAGGCCCCATTGCTTTGTCCACCTTGAGTTTTAGGGTTCTTTCAGGACTCTTTCTTCTGTAAATGGACTGACATCAACCCCCTACCCAGAGTGCTTCTACTGTTTGGTTTAGGTAACCCCTCCTCTTCTTCTTTTGTGAATACTGAGCAAAAGTATTCATCCAGTTTCTCTGTCTTTTCACTGTCTCCCTCTGCCCACCTCCACTCTCCTTTATTAATCTTCACTATCCCTCCCTTAACCTTTCTATGCTCCCTAATGTACCTATAAAAGGTTTTATCCCCCTTCTTAACTGAGTTGGCTATCTTTTCCTCGGTTTGGGCCTTTGCTTTTCTGACTGTCTTCCCCACTTCTTTCTGCTTTAATTGATACAGTTCCCTGTTGTGCTCCGTCTGTGATTCCTTATACTTTTTGAATGCAGCCTTTTTCCCTTAACCTTCCCTGACACCTCTTTTGGGAACCATAGTGATTTTTTATTCCGCTTTATTTTCTTTATTTGTTTCACACAAAGGCTTGTTGCCTCCATGATGGCAGTTTTTATTTTTCTCAATTGTTCTTCCACCCCTCCTTTCTGGCCATTTGCTAATGCATTCCTCAGGTGTTCACTCATTATGCCAAAGTCAGCCCTTCTAAAATCCAGTATCCTTGTCTTTGTATGGCTTGTCTCCATGGTTGTGTTTATTGTGAAGCACACTGTGCAGTGGTCGCTTGTTCCCAGATATCTACTGACTTCTAAATTTGTGATCCTCTCTCCATTTGAGAGTACCAGGTCTAATATTGCTCCCTCCCGAGTGGGTTCCACCACTAGCTGTCTAAGGCATGTCCCCTGTAGGGCATCGAGAATGAACCTGCTCTTGGATGTGGCTGCAGTCCATGTAGCCCAGCTAACATCTGGCATATTCAGGTCCCCCATCAATAGTATCTCCCCTTTTTCAGCCATTTTGAGAATGCCCTCTATCTTTTTCTTGTCCATTTCCTCCCCTTGAGACGGGGGTCTGTATACAACCCCTGTGCGGACTGTGATGCCATTACCTGTCTCCAAGGTGACCCAGAGTTCCTCTTGTTCCCCCTCTTTACTTTTTAGTTCTGAAGCTTTGATCCATTCCCTTATGTAGAGAGCTACTCCACCTCCTCTTCTACCCTCCCTGTCCCTTCTGTAGATTGTGTACCCTGGTATGTTGACATCCCAGTCATGGTTCTCCATGTACCATGTTTCTGTGACTGCCACAATATCCAACTGTTCATTTTCCATCAGGGCTACTAGCTCAGGAAGCTTGTTTCCCAGACTACGGGCATTGGTACTCATTGCCCTCCATTTAATGTTGGCTTTATCCTTTTTTACCCCATCCCTGCTCTTATTACCCTTGTCCATTTTTCCATTTAGCCCTGTCCTGCCCTCTGTCAAGCTCTGTACCTCAGTGTTTACCCTACTACCTGCCATGTTTTGTGGGGAGAGGCTTGACTTTTCCTGTCTTTTATCAGTACCTCCCCCCTTATCTAGTTTAAAAGCTTGCCAAGGAAGCATTTAAACCTGTCACCTAGGAACATGTTTCCCTTCCTGGACAGATGCAGACCATCATGCCAGTATAGACCTTCATCTCTCCAGGTGGACTAAGTCCTTATGAAATACCAACTGAAAATACACATAAAAACATTAAATTTAAAAAATGAAAGTTCCCATAGAATAACATTGCAACTTTAACAAGCCATAACTTCATCAATATTTGGAGTTAAGGGACAATCTATATATGAAAAAAAGTTTCAAGTGAGTACTTCAGCATTAATATATAATACCCCTCCCCATAAAAACATTCATAGGGTATGCACTGTACCTCAAACTTACTTCCAAACTTCAGCATGGTGTCAAATCCACAATTACTGTCCAATCACCATCAAAAATGCACCAAAGGTGTATCTCATCTTGCCCTATAAGCATAGCAACTCTTAGACAAAATCAGCAATAATTTACTGACACAACTGAAAAACCAAAAACAACCTTTTTGCTATGACAGTCAATCACCAGGAGTTAACATACACACGCAAAACATTTTTTCTTTGAAGTGAGAGTTACAAAAAAACAATTACAATGAAGCACATAAATTGCTTTTCTAGAGGCATGGAAATGCAGGGCCCAGAGGGGCCTACGCTACTGCACCCAGATGAATGTGCACCCATGATGTGCATATCTATGGGGGCATGGAAGTGCAAGGCCCAGAAGGGCCTATGCTTCTGCACCCAGATAGATGTGCGCCCAGGATGTGCATTTCTATGGGGGCATGGAAGGAAGTGCAGGGCCCAGAGGGGCCTACGCTTCTGCACCCAGTCGGATGTGTGCCCGCGATGTGCATATCTATGGGGGCATGGAAGTGCAGGGCCCAGAGGGGCCTACACTTCTGCACTCAGAAGGATGTGTGCCCAGGATGTGCATATCTATGGGGGCATGGAATTGCAGGGTCCAGAGGGCCCAGTGCTTCTGTGCACACATGGATGTGTTCATGCAGATCCCTTTGGGACATGCATGAATGAGGATATGATTCCACTTTCTTAAAAAGAAAGGAAATTATTTTGCAAAATAAAACTGTTAATGCACCAGTTAACATTCATGTTGAAGCGACAAAAGTATGGAAATGTGATGTTAGGGTTTCCAATCCGGCCTCTCACACCACACCCCCAAGCAGCAAATGGAATAAACATTACTGTTTTGACTACCCTGAGACTTGGCAAATCAGGGGTGGGATCTTCTTGGGGTTGTCAACCCTAATGCTCACCCTATTCTGATATACAGTAGTCTTCAAACAAACAAAACTGTGCTTCCACATGTGTTCCCAACATCCTGTAATCTCTGCCTGAAGACACCTGACCAGGATGTGACCTTATTTGCTCAGGGAATTTGGTGAGCATTAAGGTTGAGAACCTGAAGGAAGACCCCACCCCTGATTCATCAAGACTCAGGACAGCCAAAACCTTTTTTTTTCCTTTTGCTGCTTGGTGGGTGGGGGGGGTGGAGTGGGGGAGTTCGGGTTGGAAACCTGAACACCACATTTCCCTACTTTTGTCACCCTAACTAAATGGATAAATCCTTATTGGTAGCACAGATTCCAAAATGTATGAAATAACATCTGAAAACAAATTACAATTCATGTAATGTAATGTGAAACCTACCAGCAAATTTATGAATCAACACACTACAGTTTGTGATATCTTCACCTGTGTGGATATAAATAGTATACTATGTCCAAAGATTTACTGCAGTATATTCTGTTACTATTTTAAAATGTTTCAGACCAGACTGCCCCATATCTGCAAACAGTAGGGTGGCATATTCGAAACTCTTTCTAACTAGCATGTGATTGGCTGTATGCGTATGTTAATGAGCAAAAAGAAAAAAATTACTCACCTTAGTAAGGTTTCTTCCAATGGAGTCTTGCTGTATTCTGACATATGCAGTTAGGTCCTGCCTTTCAACTGCCCCAGAGAACAAAGAGTTAAACTTTCCATGGCCAGCATGGAATGTTCACTGCAAGCTCGGTTGAAACCCCTGTCTGCTGTTGTTTAAACTCCAACCGTCAGATCTTTACGAGCAATACTCACTAGAAGTTCTGTGTGGAAACTGTAAAACTCAAAAGTAGCCAACTGGCAACTACTGTATATCTATATAAAATATTTTTTTGGTTTCAAAAAGAAGACTCAAGTCAGGAAACCCAAAAACAAAACACACCCCAAAACACAATCACTCACCCAAAATAAAAGTGGGTGAAAAAGGGGCATCCCTAGGGTGCCAACACTGCTTCTGCCCACCCACATCCCAAAAACTAGGTTCTGAGAGGGGAGGCTGGGGGGAGGTCAGAATACAGCAAGACTCCATTAGAAGAAACAACATTACTAAGGTGAGCAATTTTTTCTTCAAACAACACGAAGTCTTGCTGTATTCTGACATATGCAGTCTACCAAGCAGTACCTCCATAGAGGAGGGATGGAATCTACTTTAGAAACAGGCTCTGAAGTACTGCTGTGCCAAACTGAGCATCACTCCTAGCCTGGATATCCAGAGAGTATTGCTTGGTGAAAGTATGGACTGTTTTCCAGGTGGCTGCTTGACAAATTTCTAAGAGAGGACTATCCCTGGCAGCAGCCAGAGAAGTAGCTGTAACTCTAGTAGAATGAGCCCTCAGGCCTGAAGGTGGAGTTCTACCCAGTTTTTCATAGCAGAACTGTATACAAGAAACAATCCACCTGGCAATAGATCTCTTAGTGGCAGGTGCACCCTTTCCAACTTCTCCATACGTAAGGAACAAGTGGAGGGAGTCAAACCTGTGACCCTTGGTATGCTCTATGTAATAGCTAAGGGCTCTTTTAACATCCAAGCTGTGTAGCCTCCTCTCTCCAAAGGAGGAATGGTCAGTGAACAAAACAGGGATTCATAGACTGGTTGAGGTGGAAATTTAAAACCACTTTAGGCAAAAACTTTCTGTTTGTTCTTAGGACCATGTTATCTCTATGGAAAGAGATGAAATCAGGTTCCACTGACAGGTCTTGCAATTCACTTATACGCCTGGCAGAGGTAATGGCCACCAAAAACACAGTTTTCCAAGTCAAGTACTTAAGCTCTGCAGAGGACAAAGGCTCAAAGGGGGGGGGTTGCATAAACTGAGCAACGCAAACATTAAGGTCCCAAGCAGGAGCAGGGTCCCTAAAGGGGGGATTGGTGTGAAGCAATCCTTTGAAGAAGTTACAAAACACAGGATGGGCTGACAGAGGGGATGGCTTGCCTACTGACAGGAAAGCAGAAACAGCTGACAAATGTACTTTAAGGGTAGCTGGCCTAAGGCCTAGGCCATTAAGATGGACCATATAGTCCAGAACTGTAGGCAACTCAGCAGAATCTGGAGAAATATTTTTCTTAACACCAAATGTTAAATCATTTCCATTTGGAATTGTAAGTCTCTCTAGTGGAAGGCTTTCGAGAAGCCTTAAGGATATCCAGAACCCCTTGGGAAAGGTGCAGATCAGCAAACTCTAACTCTGCAAGAGCCATGCCTTGAGATTGAGAGACCAAAGATTCGGGTACCAAATCCTCCCCTGAGAGGAAGTCAACAGGTTATAATTCCTGGGAAGAGACAGGGGAAGGTGGACTGCTAGGGACAGCAACAGGGGATACCAGGGCTGTCTGGCCCAGTATGGAGCAATCAGAATCACTTTGTATGGTTGTGACCTTATTTTGATTAACACTTTGAACAGGAGAGGGAAGGGGGGAAAAACATACAGAAATTTCCATTCCCAATTCAGGATCAGAGCATCCAGGGGGACTCAGCCCAAGACTGGGGGTCTGCAACAAAAGAGACGAAGGTGGTAATTGTCTGTGGCTGCAAAAAGATATATCTCTGGAGTGCCCCATCTCAAGGAAAATCACTTTCAAAACTAGAGGTTCTAGGGTCCATTCGTGATGGCCCTGGGAAATTCTGCTCAGAGCATCTGCTAGGACATTGTCCTTCCCTGGGAGGTGAATTGCTATCAGAGAGGTTTGCAGGGAGTAGGCCAGGGACAACAACTTCATTGCTTCTGTGCACAAGGCCGTAGACTGAGTGCCTCCCTGTTTGTTGATGTACCACATGGTGGTGGTGTTGTCTGTTCTGACCTGGACCACCTTGTTCTGCACAGATTTGCAAAAAGCTTGCAGTGCCAAAAACACTGCTCTGAGTTCCAAGAGATTGATGTGAAGCAGAGATTCCTGGTGACCACATTCCTTGGGTGGTAAGATTCCTCAGATGGGCTCCCCAGTCCAGCAGGGAAGCATCTGCGGTGAGTATCACAGAATGAGACTGAGTGACAAAAGGAACCCCTTGTCTCAAATTGTCCTGATCCTGCCACCATTGCAAGGCCTGGATCAGGGTTCAAGTCACTGGGACTAGTTTGATAAGGGAATCCTTTCTTTGGGACTAGAAGGCTCTTAAGTGGAACTGAATGTCCCTCATCTGGAATCTTGCTCCTTGGACCATTGCTGTGGAAGCTGCCATGTGGCCCAGAAGCTGAAGAAAATGCCTTGCTGGTCGAGACACCTGAAGGGTGAATGAAGAGACCAGTTCCATGAGGGTCCTTGCCCTTTCCAGGGGAAGGAAAGCTCTTGCCTTTACTGTATCCAGCTCTGCCCCATGAAGGTGAGGAGCTGTACTGGTTCGAGAACTGACTTTGGGAGGTTGAGAAGGAATCCTAAGGAAGAGAGCACTTGCTGGGTCACTTGCAAATGTGACTTGACTTGGCCTGGAGACTAACCTACTATGGGCCAGTCGTCCAAGTATGGGAAGATGGAGATCTTTTTTCTCCTTAGGAAAACAACCACTACTGCCAGGCATTTTGTGAAAACCCTTGTGGCCGATGTTAGGCCAAAGGGCATTGCTCTGAATTGATAGTGGCCTGAGGGCAACTCGAACCTAAGGTACTTTCTGTGGGAGCACCTGATGGGAATCTGAAAATAGGTACCTTTGAGGTCCAGGGAGGCTAGCCAGTCCCCTGGCCTTAGAGAGGGAAGGATTATTCCCAGAGTCACCATTTTGAATTTTGATTTTAAAAGGTGCTTGTTCAGATATCTTAGGTCCAGGATGGGCTGCCATTCTTCTGTCTTTTTGGGGGTTAGGAAGTACCCGGAGTACAACCCTTTGCCCTTGTGTAGGGTGGGAACACTCTTTATAGCTCTGAGAGCTAGGAAGGAAGAAACCTCTGCCTCTAAGGCAAGGGTCTCTGATGGATTTGCAGGTGGAAAGGATCTGGTTCTCATCTTGGGAAACTTTTTGAAGCTGAGAACCAGTCCCTGGCTTACTACTTCCAGGACCCACTTGTCTGATGTTAGAGACTTCCAGTCCTGGACAAAGTAAGCCAGCCTGCCCCCTACTGGTATGGGAGAATCGGCCCGGGCAGACCTATCAGGGTGTCTGCTTGGCAGGGGCTTTAGGCTGAGGAGTGGATGCAGGCCTGCTCATCCCCTGTCTGCCTCTCCCTCTAAAGAACCCTCTCTGAGAGTAAGAAGAGGAGGCCTGAGCTTGGTAAAAATGCCTTTGGAAAGGCCTGCCCCTGCCCCTGGACTGCTGCTTTTGAGGAGTAGCTTGCCTTCCTTTGGCCTGAGCACGCCTGTAAGTGGTCCTGTACTCGTCCATCTTTTTCATGTAGTTCTCTGTCTGCTCCCCAAACAGAGAATTACCAATAACAGGGAAATCCATGGCCTTAGCCTGGGTATCCTGTGATAGGTTAGTACATCTAAGCCAAGCCATCCTCCGAAGAGCCACAGATGTAGCCATGACTCTTGACGAAACATCACTGGAGTCCACAGCAGCATGAAATTGTACTTTGGATGCCTCAATCCCATCTGCAGCCACTTGCTCCAGCTCCTTGGTAAGCTGGTCGGGGCCTGTTTAGCCAGAGCCAACACAGTGTCCCACCTGGAATTCTGGTATCTAGCTGTGTAGGCCATATAGTTAGCCTGCCTGAGTCCCAAAGATGCTGCCATGTACTGTTTCTTTGCCATGGCATCAATCTTCCTGGAGTCCTTGTCTGGGGGGTGTGATGCCAAGGGGATATCTGCCTTATCACAGGCAGCAGCCTGCACTACCCCAACATGGATGCATTGCTGGGAAAGGAACTCCGTGTCTGAGCCTGAAAGGGTATACCTCTTGTCCATTCGTCTGTCCACAGGAGGTATGGAATTAGGAGTCTTGAGAATTTTATGTGTCTGTTTCCCAAAGGATTTGTGGAGGGGAATAGACAGTCTCCTGGACTCTGGGATGTCCATTATTTCAACAAAAGCAGGCTCCTCCTGATCCTCTACTGCTTCCTTCACAGGAAGCTGGAGGGTCTCAGCCACTTTTTTGTAAAACATAAAGTCAGAAGGGGACTCAGAAAGCCTCGGAGGAGAAACACCTGAAGGTCTGTCTGGGGAGATGTATGGGTCAATAGGCACATCCAGACTTTCATAATCACCATCATCATCCTCATGCTCTCCTTCCTTCTCCTCCTCCGGTTCATAAAATTCTTCCAAATTGTAATCCGGAACTGGGGGAACCAACTGAACTGAACCCCTGCCAGATGGTGCCGGTTCGGTTGAACTGAAGTAAGTGATTGCACTATCCTTATTGCCTTGGTTATCTCATCGGCGGTCTGAGTTTGAATTTCTGGGTCCAAACCGGACGATTTATCTTTTCTTTTTCTTTTTAACGGAACCAGCTCCTCAGAATCGGCTCTCCTTTTTTGGCCGAAGAAGTATCGCCCTGGTCAGAGGGCACTCCTTCTGGTTCAGTCGGAACTGAACCGGGCTGGCCATCCGGGTCAGCGGACTTCTCGGCCTCCCTTTCCATCAGTCTACCTACTCTCTTATCCAGGGTAGATTTGGGAAAATTCTTACAAATTTGGCAGTCTGAATCGAGGTGGTCAAACCCCAGACAATAAATACAGGTGGTGTGGGGATCAGTCTTGGCAAAGACTTCCCCACACACACTGCTGTGTTGAAACCCAGTGGGCCCGTTTTTTTTCTTGGGTTTCTCAGACATGGCCAATCCTAACCAAAACTTACCCTTTTTTCGTCAATCCACCAGGCAAGACTCTCCTATCGGTTCCTCATCGTGTCACGGGTCTTGGAAAAAAAACATAATAAAATCTGGGTTTTTTTTAGAACCAATATGGACCGGTTATCACACTCTAAATAAATTACAAACTTTTTTACCTGAAAACCAATTGGTTCAGCCGAACCGATCCACAATTTACAAGTTCCACACAGAAACTACACAGAAAACCTATCTAGTACTCACGGTACCACAGACAGAGACTTGAACCAACTGATCGGTAACAGCAATTCTGTAGAAACCCAGCGAAAAAACGACACTTCAATCGACTTTTTTGAACCGAGCAAAGGAGAAATCTCTGGAGCAACTGTTCAGTGAGGCGGAGCAAAGAATCTGATGGTTGGAGTTTATACAACAGCAGACAGGGGCTTCAACCAAGTTTGCAGTGAACATTCCATGCTGGCAATGGAAAGTTTAACTCTTTGTTCTCCGGGACAGTTGAAAGGCAGGACCTAACTGCATATGTCAGAATACAGCAAGACTTCATGTTGTTTGAAGAAGTACGCTGGAAGCATTGCACAGTTAGCCTGGACTGCACAAAGAGGTTTTCGATATACATGCTGACAGCACACTCCACAGCAAAGCCCTAACCCTGTCCCAAGTGCAAAATGGAGAAGGGAGCAGACAGACTCAACAACCCTGTACAAGGTAGTTTGCACGGCATGAACACTGGTGAGCTAACCTGCAATATTGGCACCTAAAATATGAATGACCCCACTCAATATAGAGGGTACATGAGGGTACTGTCTAATTATCTGATTATGAATTCTTATCGAAGATGTACTATTTTCTTTACAACATTTGTCTGCTGAATCCATTGCTCCTTTTGTGCTCATCTTGTCCTCAGAAGGCATGACATGTCCCATCCTCATTGCTGTCTGTGACAGCATTACCCAGGTGTGAAGTTGTACCACCCCATCACCTGGTCCCCCATTAAAATATCCCTGGCATTCAGTAGTACCCTCTCCCTCACCTTGTCCCCAAATTAAACATCCCTGGCATATAGTGGCGTCCCTCACTCTCACCTCATAACCCAGTAAAATATCCCTAGCATCCAGTGGTACCCCATCACTCACCTGGTCCCCCAGTAAAACATCTCTGGCATCCAGTAGTACCCCATCACTCACCTGGTCCCCCAGTGAAACATCCCTGGCATCCAGTGGTAGCCCATCACTCACCTGGTCCCCCAGTGAAACATCCCTAGCATCTAGTGGTACCCCCCTCCCTCAATCTGGCCCTCAGGTAAAATATCCCTAGCATCCAGTGGTACCCCATCACTCACCTGGTCCCCCAGTAAAACATCTCTGGCATCCAGTAGTACCCCATCACTCACCTGGTCCCCCAGTAAAACATCCCTGGCATCTAGTGGCACATCTCTCCCTCTCCTGGTCCCCCAGTAAAATATCACTGGCATCTAGTGGTATCCCATCCCTCACCTGGTCCCCCAGAAAAAATCACTGACAACCCCCTATCTCACCTATCTCCCAGGTAAAATATCCCTAGCATCCAGTGATACTCCATCCCTCACCAGGTCCTCCAGTAAAACCTCCCTACCATCTAGTGACAACCCTCTCCCTCATCCAGTCCCCCAGTAAAATATCCTTGGCATCCGGTGGCACCTCTCTTCCTCACCTGACCCACTAGTAAAACATCCCTGGGATTTAGTGGCACCTCTCTCCCTCACCTAGTCCCCCAGTAAAATATCCCTGGCATCCAATGCTACCCCTCTCCCTCACCTTGTCCCCCAGGAAAATACCCCTAACATCTAGTGAAACCCCTCTCATTCAGCTGGTCTCCCAGCAAAATATCCCTGGCATCCAGTGGTTCCCCATCCCTCACCTGGTCCTCCAGTAAAACATCCCTGGAGTCCAGTGACACCCCTCTCCCTCACCTGGTCCCTCAGTAAAACATCCGTGGTATATAGTGGTGCCCCCTCCCTCAGCTGGTCCCCCAGTAAAACATCCTTGGCATTGAGTGGAACCCCTCTACTTCACATGGTCCCCAGTAAAATGTTCGTGCCATGCAATGGTACTGCATCCATCACCTAGTCCCACAGTAGAACATCCATGGCATCTAATGGTACCCCTGTCCCTCACCTGGTCCCCCCAGTAAAACATCCCTGGATTCCAGTGGCACCTCTTTCCCTCACCTGGTCCCCCAGTAAAACATCTGTGGTATACTGTGGTACCCCCTTCCGCAGCTGGTCCCCCAGTAAAACATCTTTGGCATCGAGTGGAACCCCTCTCCTTCACATGGTCCCCCAGTAAAATATCCATGCCATACAATGGTACTGCATCCATCACCTAGTCCCACAGTAAAAAACATCCCTGGCATCTATTGGTACCCCTGTCCCTCACCCGATCCCCCAGTAAAACATTCCTGGCATACAGTGGTATTCCTTCCCTCACCTGGTCCCCCAAGTAAAACATTCCTGGCATCTAGGGGTACCCCTCTCCCCTATGTGGTCCCCAAGTAAAACCTAGTTAGTATCTAGAGGTACTCCATCCCTTATTTGGTACCCCAGTAAAATCTCTCTAACACCTAGTTGTATTCTGTCCCTAACTTGTTACCCCAGAAAAACGTCCCAGGCATCTAGTGGCACCCATCTCTTTCGTGGTCCCCTACTAAAATTTTCCTGGCATCTAATGACACCTCTTTCCCTCAGCTGGTCCCCAAGTAGAACATCTTTGGCATCTAGTGGCACCCTCTCCTTCATGTGGTCCCTCAGTAAAGCATCCATGGTATACTGTGGTACCACCTCCCTCAGCTGGGTCCCCAGTAAAACATCCCTGGTATCTAGTGGCACCCCTTGCTCTCATCTAGTCCCCTAGTAAAACATCCTTGACATTTAGTGGCACCCCTCTCCTTCACTTGGTCACCCAGTAAAATATCCGTGGCATACAATAGTACTCCATCCATCACCAGATCCCCACAGTAAGACATCCCTGGCATCTATCAGTACCCCTCTCCCTTACCTGGTCCCCTAGTAAAACATCCCTGGCATCTAGGGGTACCCCTCTCCCTCATGTAGTCCCCAAGTAAAACCTACTTAACATCTAGTAGTACTCCATTCATGACCTGGTTCCCCAGTAAAACCTCCCTATCATTTAGTGCCACCTCCCTCACACATCTAGTCTCCCAGCAAAACAGCCTGGGCTAGTAGTGGTACCCCTCTTCCTCACCTAGTCCCTCAGTAAAATATTCCTGGCATCCAGTGGTACTCCATCCATCACCCGGTCCCCCAGCAAAAAATCCATGACATCTAGTTGTACCCCCCTCCCTCACCTGGTTCCCCAGTAAAACATCCATGGTATCTAGTGACATCCCTCACTCTCACCTGGTCCCCCAGTAAAATATCCCTAGCATGTAGTGGTGCTCCATCCCTCACCTGGTCCCCCAGTAAAACATCCCTAGCATCTAGTGCTGCCACCCTCTCCAACTGGCCCCCCAGATAAAATATCCTTAGCATCCAATGGTACCCCATCCCTCACCTGGTCCCCCAGTAAAATATTCCTGGCATCCAGTGGTACCCCATCCCTCACCTGATCCCCTTGTAAAACATCCCTGGCATCCAGTGGCACCCCTCCCACTCAACTGGTCCCCCAGTAAAACATCCTTGGCAATTAGTGGCACCACTCTCCTTCACACGGTCCACCAGTAAAATATCTGTGGTATAGAATAGTGCTCCATCCCTCACCTAGTCCCACAGTAAAACATTCCTGGCATCCATTGGTACCCCTCTCCCTCACTTGGTCCCCCAGTAAAACATCCCTGGCATCCATTTGTACCCCTCTCCCTCACTTGGTCCAACAGTAAAACATCCCTGGCATCTAGTGGTATTCCATCCCTCACTTGGTCCTCCCAAAAGACTTCCCTGGCATCTAGTGGCACCACTCTCTCTCACCAGGTACTCCAGTAAAACGTTCTGAGAATCTAGTGGTACCCATTTCCATCACCTGGTCCACCAGTAAAACATCCTTAGCATCTAGTGGTACTCCATTCCTTACTTGGTCCCACACAAAAACCTCCTGGCATCTAATGGTACCCCTCTCCCTCACCTTATCCCCCAGTAAAACCACCCTAGCATCTAGTGCCACCCACATCCTTCATGTGCTCCCCTAGTAATGCTTCCCTGGCATCTAGTAGCACCCCTCTCCCTCATCTGGTCCCCTAGTAAAACCTCCCTTGAAGCTAGTGGCATCCCTTGCCTCAGCTGGTCCCCCAGTAAAACTTCCCTGGCACCTAGTGCCACCCCTCTCCCTCACCTGGTCTCCCAGTAAAACATTGCTAGCATCCAGTAGTACCCCATTCCTCAGCTGGTCCCTCAGTAAACTTACCTGGCATTTAGTGGCACCCCTCTCCCTCAGGTGATCACCTATAAAACTCCCCTGGCATCAAGTGGCACCCCTCTCCCTCACCTTTTCCTCAAGTAAAATCTCCCTAGCATCTAGTGGCACCCCTCTCCCTCATGTGGTATCCTAGTAAAACTTCCTTAGCATCTAGTGGCACCTCTCTCCCTCACATGGTCCCTAGTAAAACCTCTCTAGCATCTAGTGGCACCCCTCTCACTCACCTGGTCCCCCAGTAAAACCTCCCTAGCATCTAGTGGCACCCATCTCCCTCATGTGGTCCCCCAGTAAAACTTCCCTGGCATCTAGTAGCACCCCCTCCCTCACCTGGTCCCCCAGTAAAACTTACCTGGCATTTAGTGGCACCCCTCTCCCTCATGTGGTACCCTAGTAAAACTCCCCCGGCATCTAGTGGCACCCTTCTCTCTCACCTTTTTCTGAAGTAAAATCTTCGTAGCACCTAGTGGCGCCCCTCTCCCTCAGGTGGTCCCCCAGTAAAATGTCCATGGAATCTTGTGACACCCTCTCCTTGAATCAGTGTAGTGTAGTGGTTAAGGGCACTGAGCTGTGCATACCTAAAGGCCTTGGTTTGAATCCTGTCAGCCCCCACTTGCATACTGTGTGACCGTGTGCAAGTCATTTAACTTCCTTGTGCTCCCAGGTCACACCTGAAAACAAGCTCTGGCTTAGTGTACCTCTTCTGGTTAAACAATTTCCCCTTCCCCCTCCTCCTTCACCTGGCCCTCCGGTAAAACATCCTTGGCATTTAGTGACACATTCTCCCTCACCTAGTCCCCCAGTAAAACATCTCTGGCCTTTAGTGGCACCCCCTCCTTCACGTGGTCCTTGGATAAACCATCCCTGGCATCTAGTGGCCCCCCTCTCCCTCACCTTGTTCCTCAGTAAAACATCCCTGGCATCTAGTGATGCCTCTCTCCATCACCTGATCCCCCAGTAAAACATCCCTGGCATTTGGTGATACCCCTCTACATCACTGAGTCCACCAGTAAACCATCTCTGGCACCTAATGGTACCCCTCTTCATTACCTGGTCCCCCAGTAAAACATCCCTGGCATCTACTGGTACCTCTCCCCATCACCTGGTCCTCAATAAAACATCTCTGGCATTTAGTGGTGCCCCTCCTTCACATGGTCCCCAAGTAACCCATCCCTGGCATCTAGTGGCATCTCTCTCTCTCACCTGGTCCCTCAGCAAAACATCCCTGGCATCTAGTGGTACCCCCTCTCTCACCTGGTCCCTCAGTGAGAGCTAGTTAGCATCTAGAGGTACTTCATTCTTCACCCGGTCCCCCAGTAAAACCTACCTAGCATCTAGTGGTACGCCATCCCTCACTTGGTCCCCTGAGAAAATCTTCCCTGGCATCTAGTGGCACCTCTCTCCATCACCTTCTCCCCCAGTAAAACTTTCCTAGCATCTAATGACACCCTTCTCCCTCACCTGGTCCCCCAGTAAAACCTCCCTAGAATCTAGTGGCACCCATCTCCCTCTTTTGGTCCCCTAGTAAAACTTCCCTGGCATCTAGTAGCTCCCATTTCCCTCACCTGGTCCCCTAGTAAAGCCTCCCAGAAGCTAGTGGCATCCCCTCCCTCAACTGGTCCCTCAGTAAAACTTCCCTATCATCTAGTGCCACCCCTCTCCCTCACCTGGTCCCCCATTAAAATATCCCTAGCTTCCAGTGGTACCCCATTCCTAAGCTGGTACCTAAGTAAAACTTACCTGGCATTTAGTGGTTCCCTCTCCCTCCTGTGGTCACCAATAAAACTCCCCTGGCTTCCAGTGGCACCCCTCTCCCTCATCTTTTCCCCCAAGTAAAATCTCCCTAGCATCTAGTGGCACCACTCTCCCTCATGTGGTATCCTAGAAAAACTTCTCTGGCATCTAGTGGCACCTCTCTCCCTCACGTTGTCCCCATTAAAACCTTTCTAGCAACTAGTGGCACCTCTCACTCTCTCACCTGGTCACCCAGTTAAACTTCCCTAGCATCTAGTGGCACCCCTTCCCTCACCTGGTCCACCAGTAAAACCTCTCTAGCATCTAGTAGCACCCCTCTCCCTCACCTGGTCCCCCAGTAAAACCTCCTTAGAATCTAGTGGCACCCATCTCCCTCATGTGGTCCCCTAGTGAAACGTCCCTGGCATCTAGTAGCACCCCTTTCCATCACCTGGTTACTCAGTAAAATTTCCCTTGCACCTAATGGCACCCCTCTCCCTCAATTGGTCCCCCAGTAAAACATCCCTAGTGTCCAGTGGTAACCCAGTCCTCAGCTGGTCCCCCAGTAAAACATACCTGGCATTTAGTGGCACCCCTCTCCCTCATGTAGTAGCCTAGTAAAACTCCCCTGGCATCTAGTGGCACTCCTCTTCCACACCTTTTCCGGAAGAAAACTCTCCGGAGCACCTAGTAGCACACCTCTCCCTTATGTGGTTGCCCAGTAAAATGTCCATGGAATCTTGTGGCACCCTCTCCTTGATTCAGTGTAGTGGTTAAGGGCATTGAGCTGTGCAAACCTAAATACCTGGATTTGAATCCTGTCAGCCCCCACTTGCATACTGTGTGACCATGGGCAAGTCATTTAACTTCCTTGTGCTCCCAGGTCACACCTCGAAACAAGCTATGGCTTAGTGTACCTTTCCTGGTTAAACAATTTCCCCTTTCCACTTCCCCCCTTCTTCACCTGACACCCAAGTAAAACATCTCTGGCATTTAGTGGTACCCCCTCCTTTACCTGGTCCCCAAGTAAACCATCTCTGGCATCTGGTGGCACCCCTCTCCCTCACCTGGTCTCCTAGTAAAGCATCCCTGTCATTTAGTGGCATTCTCTCCTTCAACTGGTTCTCCAGTAAAACATTCCTGCCATCTAGTGGCACCAACCCCCTCACCTTGTCCCCCAGTAAAACATCTCTGCCAATATGTGGCACCCCTCCCTCACCTGATCCCCCAGTAAAACTTTTTCTGGCATTTAGTGGCACCCTCTCCCTCACCTGGTCCCCCAGTAAAACATCCCTAGTGTCTAGTGGTACCCCAATCCTCACTTGGTCCCCAGAAAAAAACTTCCCTGGCATCAAGTGGCACCTCTCTCCCTTACCCTGTCCCCAGTAAAACCTCCCTAGCATCTAGTGGCACCTCTCTTTCCCACCTGGTAACCCAGTAGAACTTCCCTAGCATCTAGAGGCACCCCTCTCTCTCACCTGGTCACCCAGTAAAGCCTGCGTAGCATCTAGTGCCACCCGTCTCCCTCATGTGGTCCCCTAGTAAAACTTCCCTGACAACTACAGTAGTAGCACCCCTCTCCCTCACCTGGTCCCTTAGTAAAACCTCCCTAGAAGCTAGTGGCATCCCCTTCCTCACCTGGTCCCCCAGTAAAGCTTCCCTGGCACCTAGTGCCACCCCTCTCCCTCACCTGGTCCCCCAGTAAAACATCCCTAGCATCCAGTAGTACCCCATTCCTCACTTTGTCCCAAAGCAAAACTTCTCTGGCATCTAGTGGCACCCCTCTCCTTCACCTCGTCCCCCAGTAAAACACCACTAGTGTCCAGTGGTACCCCATTCCTCAGCTGGTCCCCCAGTAAAACTTACCAGGCATCCAGTGGCACTCCTCTCCCTCACCTTTTCCAAAAGTAAAATCTCCCTAATATCTAGTGGCACCCCTCTTCTTACCTGGTCACCCAGTTAAACCTCCCTAGCATCTAGTGGCACCCATCTCCCTAATGTGGTCCCCCAGTAAAACTTTCTTGGCATCTAGTAGCATCCCTTTCCTTCATGTGGTGCCCCAGTAAAACCTCCTTAGAATCTAGTGGTATCCTCTCCCTCACCTGGTCCCCCAGTAAGACTTCCCTGGCATCTAGTGGCACCCCTCTCCTTCACCTCATCATGCAGTAAAACATCCCTAGGGTCCAGTGATACTCCAATCCTCAACTGGTCCCCCAGTAAAACTTACCTGGCATTTAGTGGCACCCCTATCCCTCATGTGGTCCCCTAGTAAAACTCCCCTGCCATTACGTGACACCCCTCGCCCTCACCTTTTCCCAAAGTAAAATATCTGTAGCACCTAGTGGCACCCCTCTCCCTCATGTGGTCATCCAGTAAATTGTCCATGGAATCTTGTGGCATGTAGTGGTTAAGGGCACCAAGTTGTGCAAACCTAAATGCCTGGGTTTGAATCCTGTCAGCCCCCCACTTGCATACTGTGTGACTGTGGGCAATTCATTTAACTTCCTTGTGCTCCCAGGTCGCACCTGGAAACAAGGTCTGGCTTAGTGTACCTTTCCTGGTTAAACAACTTTCCCTTTCCCCCTTATCCTTCGCCTGCCCCCCACCCCCAGTAAAACATCTTTGGCATTTAGTGGCACCTTCTCCCTCACCTGGTCCCCAATAAAACATCTCTGGCATTTAGTTGCATCCCCTCCTTCACCTGGTCCCCTATTCAACCATCCCTTGCATCTAGTGGCACCCCCCCACCTGATCCCCAGTAAAGCATCCCTGGCATTTAGTGGCACCCCCTCCTTCAGCTGGTCCCCCAGAGAAACATTTCTGCCATCTAATGGCACCCACCACTCACCTGCCCCCCCCAGTAAAGCATCCCTGGAATTATGTGGCACCCCTTCCTCACCTGGTCCCACAGTAAAACATACCTGACATTTAGTAGCACCCTCTCCCTCAGCTGGTCCTCCCATAAAACATCTCTAGCATTTAGTAACACCCTCTACTGCACCTGGTCTCCCAGTGAAACATCTCTGCCATCTAGTGGCACCCTTTCTAGCACCTGGTCCCCCAGTAAAACATCCCTGGCATCTAGTGGCACCCCTTCCTCACTGGTCCCCCAGTAAAACATCTCTGGCATTTAGTAGCACCCTCTCCCTTACCTGGTCCACCAGTAAAACATCTCTGGCATTCTGTAGTATCTTCTCCCTCACCTGGTCTCCCAGTAAAACATCTCTGACATTTAGTAGCACCCTCTCCTGCACCTGGTCTCCCAGTAAAACATCCCTGGCATCTAGTGGCACCCTCTCCTTGACCTGGTCTTCCAGTAAAACATATCTGGCATTTAGTAGCACCCTCTCTCTCACCTGGTCCTCCAGTAAAACATCCCTGGCATCTAGTGGCAGCCCCTCCCTCACCTGGTCCCCCAGTAAAACATCCCTGGCATCTGGTTGCACCCCCGGCCTCTCCTGGTCCCCCAGTAAAACGTCTCTGGCATCTAGTGGCACCCCCCCCTCACTTGGTCCCCCAATAAAACATCCCTAACATCTAGTGGCACCCTCTCTCTCACCTGATCCCCCAATAAAACATTCCTGGCATTTAGTAGCACCCTCTCTCTCACCTGGCCCCCACTAAAACATCCCTGGTATCTTGTGGGACCCTTCCATCACCTTCCACCTCAATAAAACATCTGTGGCATTTAGTAGCACCCTCTCCCTCACCTAGTTGCTCAGTAAAACATCTCTGGAATTTAGTAGCACCCTCTTGCTCACCTGGTCTCCCAGTAAAACTTCCCTGGCATCAAGTGGCACCCCCTTCCTCACCTAGTCTCCCAGTAAAACATCTCTGGCATTTAGTAGCACCCTCTCCCTCACCTGGCCCCCAATAAAACATCCCTGTCATCTTGTGGCACACCCTCCCTCACCTGGTCCCCCAGTAAAACATCTCTGACATTTGGTAGTACCCTCTCCTGCACCTGGTCTCCCACTAAAACATCCCCAGTATCTAGTGGCACCTCCCTCACCTGGTCTTCCAGTAAAACATCTCTGGCATTTAGTAGCACCCTCTCCTACACCTGGTCTCCTAGTAAAACATCTCTGGCATCTAGTGGCACCCCCTTCCTCACCTGGTCTCCCAGTAAAACATCTCTGACATTTAGTAGCACCCTCTCCTGCACCTGGTCTCCCAGTAAAACATCCCTGGCATCTAGTGGCACCCTCTCCCTTACCTGGTCTCCCAGTAAACCATCTCTGGCATTTAGTAGCACCCTCTTCTACACCTGGTCTCCCAGTAAAACATTTTATTTTTATTTATTTTATTTATCAAGTCTAGGATTACAAATACCTTTGAGCCAAGGCTCTTTTACAAAGGTTCCACATCAGAAAAATACAAATTATGGGGAACATCAGAACAAACATTACAACAATGTGAAGACTGTAAACAGATTACAGATTAATACAATTCAAGGGTAACATTGTAAGCAAGGCAGCCAACGGCATTTTTGTCAGAGAAAACAGACAAGAGATAAGAAGTGCCAGAGTCATAGGGAGAGGGAAGGTGGAGGAGAAGGAATGTAGGTAGGGTGGGGAGATGGTGAAAAGTGCAGCATTGAGTATACCAAGATGTGAGGGTAGAATCCAGTGGGGGGGGGCATCTCTGGCATCTAGTGGCACCCCCTCTCACCTGGTCTCCCAGTAAAACATCTCTGGCATCTAGTGGCACCCCCTCCCTTACCTGGTCTCCCAGTAAACCATCTTTGGCATTTAGTAGCACCGCCTCCTCCACCTGATCCCCCAGTAAAACATCCCTAGCATTGAGTGGTACCCACTCCCTCACCTTAGATCCTGTTCCCATGTAAGGTAACCTAGCAGTGAAGAACGATGGGAAGAGAAATGCAGACCATGTATAAAACATAAGCAGTGTTTTGTTCAAATATTATGTTTTTCAAAATGTTTCTAACAGTAAAACTCACTTTAAACTGTTTCTGCATCGACCGTGCAGTGTGCTGTGCAAATATCTCCTGCTTTTAGAAACTTACAGAGCATTTTAAAATAATGCCCAGAAATGAAGCATTCTGACTGGCTGGTATGCACTATAATGGGCTATGCTGAAGAGGTGCAGAGGTTCTGAAAAAGAGGGGAAGTGGTTGCTCTTATATGATTAAAAAAATAGCTCTCAGATTTTAAAAACAGTGTCAGAGAGTTTGTTTGAATCATGTAGGAAGACTTTAATCCCAAGTGCTACTGCTGGCTGCCCCAGAGATCACACTAAACAAGAATGGAGACCCCATAAAACAGAGATGCTGTGGTGCATTTGTTTTAGCAGCCCTTATTTATGAAGATGTTTTAAATTAAATGTTTAATGTGTTGCATTATGTGTGCCAAGCCTGAGCCTTATTTCCATATTTATGCTTATGATAAAGACATTTAGAGACAACTGGCTTTTTGTTGGTGTATAAAACAATTAAGCCTGAGCTTGCCAAAGCAGGACAAGCCAAGTTTGGTTTTGTCTTGCTTTGACTTAGAACAATGTTCATGAGAAATTATAGAGCAAGGGAATGCTCCTGACCAATCAGAGTGCTTCTTCCCCTGTCTGTGAGGCACGTTTATCTGGTAGAGTGTCTCAAGCACAGGTACCTTGGAAATGGGCACATTCAATGGACATTGCTTAAAAATCAAATTTTTTTATCAATCTTTCTTTTTTTTTAACTGTTTATGCTCTCTCCAGTTCTGCAGGCATGTACCCCCAATCTGTCCACTTGCAACTCGCACCCCACTAAAATCACTGTCCCCTGGTTCACAGCTTACCCCCCCCCGTGAAGCTCTTGCTGGAGGTGGGGGTGGGTGAGGGGGAGGGACAGACAGCCCCAGAATGCTAACAGGTCTTTCTGGCTTCAGGCTTCAGCTGCTGGCATGGTTAAAGGGGGTTTTGTCTTGCAGTTTCCCCTGGGGAGTGGATGTCCAGCAATGTCAGCATGTTACAATGCGAACTTCGGCACACAGTTCGTAGACATCTGCCACTCCCCCATCCTTCAATGCAGTTCCAGACTCACTAGCATTCAGCCAATGCTAGAGGTCAGTTGATCACCAGATGCTGCAGCCCACCCTCTCCAAAGAAGAGAGAAGTCCAGCAGACACTTGATCCATCTCCAGCAAGCCCTCTGATGCCTCAGGCTCATTCCTTAACCAGGGTCAGTAGTGTCGCAAGTGGTACTGCTTCCACTGCACTAGCAGGTTGGCTGTAAATCTTGATATATTATGGACTGACTTTGATCAAAAATATATTATTACAGATGTGGAGACCTCATAAGGTTGTAAGAGTGGTCTCACTTACATTCACAGAATGCCATAACCACCCACCTACGATCCGCTGTTCTCACACCTTAAGAATGCACGTGAAACCACTCATACAACCATAAGTGCAGTCTCCATGGCCACATTAACATATTTGATGAGTCAGGGTCAAGCTAAGCCACTGATGATAAGCATTTTTTTCAAGCTCGAGTGGACTGGTGTAATGATAGGAAGTTGTAGCTCTTCTCATGAGCAGATCTATATCAATGGGGCGACAATCAAGTGAGCTGCCCCCCCATCAAACACATACACATGCATAGATGTTTGTTATGACTTCCCTCCCTCACCAACTGCAAAGTGCCCAGTCAAGCCAGAGCCACTCTCTGTCTAGATTACCAGACCCAGTGCATCAACTGCCCGACAGTCACCCAACTTGGCTGGCTGTACAGTCCTGTATGTGGGACACTGACAACAGCCATCAGCAACCAATCTGAGCAGCCCTTGGAAGTAACTTAATATTTCCTTTGCCTGCATTGTTGATACCTCCCAGGACTCAGCTCGTGTTTCAGCTTGAGGAATGAAGCCAGACGCTTGGCTTGACCACCTCTGGCTTGGCTTTAGCTCAGAAAAATTCCTGGCATGACCACTCCTATTTAAAAAAAAAAAGAACATATGCAATTAAACAGTAAAAATCATAAAACAAATCCAAGCTGTATAACAATATGCAATAATTAATAGTAAGTTTTATAATTAAGTTGGATAAAAATGCAGCCCTCAGCTTCTATTCCTGTAATCAAGTAAGCAATAAACCACAAAATATAACCACCAGATCAACCGCTCTCTTCATCTGGATGAGAAAGATAATTTATATTACCACAACAACTGACTGAGAGCATGTCAGAGTATTCTGTATGATACTCTCTGGTTCTGCTTGCATTTCTGCGGTGGGCATTTCAGACAGTCTTAAGTACAAAACTACCATTATTACATTTTCTTAGTAATCTCTGGCACTTGAAGCAGTCTCGTACTCATAATTGATTGCAAGAAACAGCTGGTAGACTATGATCATTTTATTACAGCTTCCACTGGGACAGCCCAGCTTGATTTTATTAGTTACTATTCGTAAGACAGTGGTAAGCATAATTTATTTCTGCTAACTGTATTTAAAACTGACATTTGAGGATGGAATACAACAGAACACTCTTGTTTAGCACAGTGTCTTTTGTGTTGCTTGTATCTCAAAACACTTCACAACACAAAAAGCAGGCTCAACAAACTCAGAGATTACATGCAATAAGTACTGCACAGACTTCATTTCATGGGATGGGTAGGAAGAAGGAAGGGTTAGCGAATTAAGGGGATTATTAACTTGTATGCGATGACACTCAGCTACACCCCTTAAAGGAGAACTGTGCTGAACCTGTAACTCATTTTACCCAATAGGCTGGCAGTATAGCCTAGAGGTTAGAGGAATGAGGTGTGAACGAGCTTGATACATCCAGCAGACCAGATCTGAGTTTGTTTCTCACAACCTCCAACTGCATACTGTGTGACTCTGAGCAAGTCACTTAACCGCCCAATGCTCCCAGGTCACCCCTGAAAACAGGCACTTGTGCCTAGTGGGCCTTAACCGGTTACCAAAGACTAAAAATAAATAAAATAAAATAAAAATAGAATTTGTTCTTTACTTTCTCACTTGCTCAAAGTGAACATATTGCTATGATGGTGGATTTGAGGGGTGTGTCACAGTCGGTCCAATGCAGGACAGTCAGCAGTGGGCTCTACGGTGTCAGACCAGTCATCAGCCAGGCAGATCATGGCACTCTTCAGTGCTTGCTGGGTGGAAACTTTGTTAAGTTCAATGAAAAGTGCTGCCCAAATCAAAGTGTGTCTCTTTGGTTTGATCGGCATGACGCCACCCAGCAAACAGCTGATTGGTGTCATGATCAGCCGGTGCTGTGTCCTTCCCACTGCAGTGCAACTGATAATCCTACCATCTGTCAAGTTTCCCTTCCACCTCCACATCAATTCCCATGCCTGTTCCTCTTCCAAATATAGTCCTACTCTATGCCAAGTATCTCTCCCACATCCCTACTTGATTCCCATGCTCATGGAAGATCCCACCCTCTGCCAAGTATTACTCCCGCCTCTCTGTCACTACCCGTGCCCCATAAATATTAAATCAAAACCATGGCCTAGTCCACAGTGTTAGTACCTGAAATAAAGAAAACCACCCCCACGGTCTTTTTTTAATTTTTTATACCCAGTAAAAAAGAAAATGGTTCATTGATGTCTGCTGTCTCAGCCACCCTCCACCACCCCCAACAGGCCACCTCTGCCATTACCCTCCCACCACCTGACTCCCCACTCAGCACCCACCACCCTGTACCTCCCCACCCAATTACTTATTTACTAGGGGTCCACTACCATAATTCTTTCTGGACCTGAGACATGTCTTCACTCTTCAGTGTCAGACCTGGAACTGAGGCAATCTGGTAAGCTGCGGTCAATGTACTTCAAACTGTTTTGAAATTGTACTCTTAATTTTGTCATTTTTTAACATTTTCCCAAATTTTCAAGATAGTGCTTTTGGGACCCCCCACCTCATGAACAAAGTAAGTGAAATTTTTCTAATCTGGCTCAAACAGTGATTTCGCAGTCGCCCCACAAAATCACCTTTCAGGCAGGATTTTAATATTTTCACCTACTGGTTGATGAGGTGGGGTCATAAGAAGACTATGTTGAAAATTAAAGGTCAAAATATTTAAAACAAGCATTTGTCAATGCCGAATGTTGCTTGCTTCTATGTGCTGTTTAGGTATTTGGAAGTCATTGGAGTGTAAATATTGAAAATTTGCGAACTTACGAGCATGCGTAGGAACTGCGCAACGCATGCTCGTAAAACAGTCATTTTTAGGATTTTTTTCACCAAATTTTCAACATAGCCATTTTAAGACCTCTGGTCATGAACAGTATCACTGTGATTTTGTTAATGTGTCCCAGACATTGAGTTTGCACACCGGCTGCGCCATTGTGCACTACATAGGCGGAAGCACGTTTTGGGCAGGATGTGAAAAATGACAGCTGTACTGCTCATAAGGAGGTGTGGTAAAATGGCAATGTTGAAAATCTGGAGTGGAAATATTGAAAATTCGCAAACCTACGAGCGTGCGTGGGAACTGTGCAGCACACTCGTAAAACAGTCATTTTGGGAATTCTTTCACCAAATTTTCAACATTGCCATTTTAAGATCTCTGCTTATGAACAGTGACACTGTGATTTTCTTAATGTGTCCCATACACTGAGTTCAAGACAATGACTGCGCCATTGTCTTCACATATAAGCGAAACTACGTTTTGGGTGAGATGTAAAAATGACAGCTGTACTACTCATAAGAAGGTGTGGAAAAATGGTAATGTTGAAAATCTGGGTGGAAATATTGAAAATTCGCAAACCCTACGGCGTGCGAGGAACTGCATAAAGCACGCTCGTAAAACAGTCATTTTAGGAATTTTTTGCAAATTTTCAACATAGCCATTTCAAGACCTCTGCTCATGAACAGTGTCACTGTGATTTCTTAATTTGTCCCAAACATTGATTTCGCACATAGGCCTAAGCCATTCTGCGCTACATGGTAAACAAATTTTGGGTAGTGAAAAAATGACAGCATACTACTCACAGAAGGTGTGGTAAAATGGCAATATTGAAAATCTGGGTGAAAATATTCAATTTCGTGAACTACGAAGCCTGCGTAGGAACTCGCTTAACTGCGGCTAAATAAAACAGTCATTTTGGAATTTTGGCACCAAATTTTCAGCATGGGGTTTTGGCCCCTTTCATGAATGATATCACTGTCATGGCGGTATTCAGGCCGCAAAGGGTGATTTCGCAGTCACTGCACAGTCACTGCGGCGAAATCACCCTTCGGGCCCGAATAACGCCATGACAGTGACAACATTCATGAGAAGGGTCCCAAAACCCCATGTTGAAAATTTAGTGCAAAACTCCCAAAAATGGCTGAGATATGAAAGTTGAACCCCCATCTAGCCCATTATACAGCTTACCGGCTTTTCCTCAGTTCGCGGTTGGCTTTGAAGAGTGCAGGCGTGCTCCCGGTCCACGAAGATCGTCGCGCCAGAGTCCGGAGGTAAGTATGGGGTGGGGGTGTGGGGAGGCAGTGCGCAGTGGGTGAGTCTGCGGGTTGTGGGAGGGGGTCGGGAGGCGCGCAGGAGACGTTTTGTCTTAGGTAAAAAAAAAAAAAAAAGGCATTTAATGGGACCGTTGCCATGCTGGGGTGGGCTCCCCAGCATGGCACAAAAGACGATGAGGGGGTGTTCAGCCCGACGGAAGTTGGGCACCTGACGGCAAAATGATTGATTGCCACGCTGGGTGGGCTCCCAGCGTGGCACCAACTACTGGGGGGAGGCGGCGCGAGCTCAGCCAGCGGGGATTGGGCACCCGTCGGCTATACAGTGATCGTGGGTGTGCGCCTGCGGGTGGGGGGGGAGCTGCATGTGAGCAGCTTCTTATCGCTGCTCACTCAAGCGTAGCTCCCCCTTTCAACTGTGTGCCACTGCATTTTGGAGCGTGTCATAGACAGCTCCAAAATGCATTGGCTTACAGGGGCTGTGCCTGCCAGCACACTGCCTGAATTGGAGGAGGAGGTGACACACCTCCGAAATCTCCGATGATGGCACTATGTTTCTTGCACATGCGTGCAAGCAACATAAAAATGTAACGTTATGAAGATATATTTACAATTTTCAATGCTCACACATTGTTTTGGTAAGTTTTAATATTTTGATCCCACATTTTCAGCACAGCCTTTTTTTCACACCGTCTCATGAATGTGACAGCTGTCATTTTCAAAATCCTGGCCAAAATCTGTTTTTGCACTTGTAGCACAAAATGACATTCCAGCCGGTATATTATTAATGACACCTTTCATGTTCAGATGAAGGGGTCATAAAACGACTATGCTGAATTTATGAAAAAACATTGAATTGTTCCAAAATGTACTCATGACTTTATTTTTGCAGATTTTGGCCGCTAATATTCAACATATCCCTTGTGTAACCCCACCTCATGAACATGACAGGTGACATTTTTAAAATCCCTTCCATAACATGTTTTCACAGTCATACTGTGAAACTACCTTTCAGATGGGATTTAACAAATTTCACTTGTTTTGATCATAACATCAGGGTCATAGAAACACTATATTGGAAACATGAAGTCATAATGTAGAACCCGTTGTAAATTAGATATTGCGTCTCAGCTGGTATATCCTAGGTAAGTATATGCAAGGTAAATACAATCTAAAAATGTGCAAAAGCAGGACACCACTGAAAATGAGATATTACATCTTATCTGGCCTACCCTGGATAAATATATAGTAAAAATGTATAAATGCAGGACCCCGGTACTGCAGAACCTCCTCTGAACTGTGCATCTCTGCTGCTCTGTCCTGGGAAAGATACACAGACCCCACTGAAACTGTAACTTGTCCTTCAGCCAGTTCCACAAAATATTTTGCAAAATTTGCATATTTTGTGAAATAATTTGTGGGTGTGAAATGCAAAATTCCACCAGTGAAATGCAGAATTTCGAAAGCGAAATGCAGAATTTCACCCATTAATGGCAGAATTTCACCACTCACGGGTGAAATTCCACTGTTTGCAGGTAAAATTCTGCATTTTGCACCCACTAAATATTTCACGGAATGCATGAATTGTGCAAAATATTTCATGTGGCAAAATTTGCAATTTCATGAGAATTTCACTGGTGAAATTAAATGTTGCTGCATCCCTACTTTCAGCTATGCTACCCTGGGTAAATACATTATAAAACGGGTACAAGCAGGACCTCATCAAAAACAAGATATTGTATCTTGACTGTACTATCCTGGGAAATATAACGTAAAAATGGGGGAAAGTAGGATCCCACAGAAAACAAGATAGCATCTGAGCTGTGCTATCCTGGGTAAATACATTACAAAAATGTGTCAAAGCAGGACCCCATTGAAAATGAGCTATTGCATGTTAGCTGGGTTATCCTAAGTAAATATATTGCAAAAATGCGTAAAAACATGACCCTACAGCAGAACCCCACTGAAAAGGAGATGTTGCATCTAAGATGATCTGTCCTAGAAAATTACACTATGAAAGCAGGAACACACTAATAGGTGATATCTCATCACATCTAGAGCTGTGCAGAATGGTAAAATTCTGAATCTGTGGAATTTCGCTGAATGTTGTCGGACTTTTGAGGAATTTTTAAAATCTAGTAATTTGCTTATAACTGAGCCACCATTTAAGCTAGAGCTATGGGATTTGGAATATATACTCTTTTTGTTAGTAACCACTAGCCTGCAAAATATCATGAAATTTGAATAAACAGTTTCAAAATTATAGATGCTCCAATGTTTTCATTTTATTGTTTGTGCAAATTTTCATGAACATTTTTATCTGCATATGCCTTAACCATCTATTGGGTCAGGGATCTTAAATTTGGCATGATTTATTGACGATTGATAATCTAGCAATCTGCCAAATTTAATGACAATATGATGCATTGTCACAAAATTATATGTTCTCAAAATCTATCATTTTATTTCTTTCAGTAAATGTTGTGAAAAAATTAATCTGCATATAACTCGGGTACCTTGGGAGCTAGACATGTGTAAATTAGTTTGGATAACCTTTTCGTAATGCTTATAGAATAGTCTAAATATGGAGAGAATTAAGTAAGAGATTTTTAAGTTACAGAGGTTCAAAACTTTACTATGTAAATATTTGCAAAACTTTAACAAAGCTATCAATAATGTTGATGTTTGTAACTTCTCTGCTCTTGCATGCATAGAGTTAATTTTTTTTATTTATTTGTTGAATTGATTTACCAGGAAAGGCACACTGTGCAAAAACAATGCTCGTCTCCCGGTGTGACCTGGGGGGGAAGGTACAAGGGGAGGATAACATGCAGTTTCTTATATAACATAACAGTTGGCAGTTACACAGGAAGAAATGTATTACTTGGTTACCAATTGTAACAGACAGCTAAAAGCATGTGCTCTAGAACTACATGTAACTGCTATACATACATACGATGCTTGCATACATTTATGGAGTACAGGTTGATGCTGTAGATTGACCCATTGGCTATAGCTAGGCAGGCCAGTGAGAGTCCAGGGTGTGAGCGAGTAAGTGCCAATTGTTTTTTTATATATATAGAAATAGGTATATACAACAGCTACCAAGGATAGGACGGTGCTGCTGGACAGGCAGAGGAATTTTGGGAATGGGGATTAGTTATTGTGCGCAGACACAGTTTACAGCGAAGTAGTTTGTCAGTGCAGTTGCTAGGGAATAGGTAGAGAAAGAGTGATGAATTTGAGGGGGGAGAGCATTCCAGAGTTTCGGGAATCGGTGCAAGAAGGCTGTTTGTCCAGCAGAGGTCTTTCGACTGTGAATATTTAGTAGTCAGGAGTCAAGGGACCGGAGAGCATGGGGGGAGGTGGGAGCCGACAACAGTAATGAGGAAAGGTAGGAGGGGAGATCATCAAGCCAGAATTTTGAGGCAAACTTGGAGCAGTGCAGTTTTCAGCGATTCTCTAGAGATGGGAAGGTGAGGGAGCGGTAGAGGTCACAGTGGTGGGAACGGGGTGTGGCATCTAGAGCGAAGCGGCAGAATGCATTGAAAATGGGGTCTAGTTTAGACAGGGTGGATATTGGCGCTGCACTATAGACTATGTCACAGTAGTCTAAGGAAGGGAGGATAATTTTCTGAACTGGTTCCCTTCTAGCAGAGAAAGGGAGTCTAGAGTGGTTCCTGTAGAGGACTCCAAACTTGGGGCATAGTTTTTTGATAATTGCATCAATGTGGTTGAAGAAGGTAAGGTGACGGTCGAGCCATACCCCTAGATACTGGAAAGGACACGACATCCTCCAGGGTTGTCCCATCCAGCGTGCAGAAGGAGGGGAGTCGGGCTAACTGCTGTCTTGTGCCGAAGGAAATAATGACAGTTTTCTTTGCATTGAGAGAGAGCTGATGAAAGCTGAACTAGAGTCAGACTTTTTCCAAGTCTGTCTGAAGATTTGATGCTACTTTTTCAGGGGAGGAGCCAATGGAAAATAGGACAGTGTCATCCACATACATTTTTATAGATGAATTTGTGCAGACTTGTGGCAGGTTGTTGAGGAAAATGGAGAAGAGGATGGGACCGAGTACTGACCCTTGCGGACACCGGTAGTCACGGGGAGGGGGAAGGATATAGCATCTGCAATTTTTACTGATTGTGTTCTTCCAGACAGGTAGGTGCTGAACCAGTTTGTGGCTGAGATAGAGAGGCCTGCCTTTGTGAGGCTTGTTATCAGCAGTGGGTGGGAGACTGTGTCGAAAGCTTTAGCGAGTTCGACAAATATAGCTGAGGAGATCATCCCTCTATCCATGCTGGAGAGGATGGTGTCCGTGAGTCTTAACAGGGAGGATGTGGTAGAGTGGCCCTTCCTGAAGCCAGACTGAAATGGTGTGAAGAAGTTATAGTCAAAGAGAAAGGAGGTAAGTTGGGTCGAGCACCAGGTGCTCTTGAAGCTTTGCAAGGGCTGGGAGGAGGGAGATAGGGCAATAGTTTGAGGTGAAAGGGGAGGCCCCTTTCGGAAGGGGAATGACAACGGCGTGTTTCCAGGCCAGTGGGACAGCAGCATTGTTAAAGGAGAGGTTTAGGAGATTTGCCAGAAGAGTAGCAATAGCTGGTGCAGAGAGGTGGAGGAGTTTGGAGTCCAGCCCATCGGGGGAATTTCCTTTAGACAGGCTTAGTGACAGCAGGGCCCCGAGGGCTGCAATTTGTGTGATAGGTCTGAAGGAGAAGGTGCAAGACCTGAGCATGTTTGAGACTCCTACAGTTGGAAAGGGTGGGGCAGTGGGGGGCAGGGAGGAAAGGAGAGTTGAGGCACATGAGGTAAAGTTGTGTTGAACTCGGCAGCCACCGCCCCAGGTCAGAGAGAAGTCAGTTGTTTACTTTTAGGAGTGGTGTTGGATTAATGGTCAGGGGGGAGAAGAGGGAATGAATGACCTGACAGAATTTGGAAGGGCTGTTTAAATTTGACTGGAGGGAGGAGTTGAAATATTCAATTTTAGCGAGCCAGGTCACTCTGGTGCACTTGTTATGTAGCACACGGTACTTATTGAAGTTTTGTGGGAGGCGTGAAGACTTATGTGCTTGCCATGCTTTATCGCAGGCATTGTGGCAGGCTATAAGTTCTTGGGTGATCTATGGTAGGTGGTTGCCACGTACCCTGGAGTGATGCAAAGGGGCATGCAAATTCCAGACATTTAGGAATGTGTCATGGAAGTGTAAAAGGGCATCGTCAATAGAGCTGGCTGAAGCGGGTGTGTTCCAGTTTGCAAGGGCTAGATCTTCGAGCACGGCAGCAAGGTTGAGGGATTTATAGGACCGTTGGGTTAGAAACCTAGGCACCGAAGTGGGGTGGTGAATTTTCCCGATCAGTTAAATTATGTGGTGGTCACTCAGAGAATCAGGCAGCAAACCAGATTGAATGACCCAGTGTGGGTGGGAGGTGAGAGCCCAGTCTATTAGAGAGTGGTTCCCAGATCTGAGGTTTAGGCGGGTGGGCTCAGTGATGGTTTGTGCCAGGTTTAGGGCTAAGATGGCAGTGCAGGTTTTGCTGAGGGACTGAGATAACCAGTTGTGGTTAAAATCCCCTATAACATACAGTTCTCCCTTCGGGGTTAGAAAGTAGAGTTGCAAGAGTAAGTCGGTGACAGAAGATGCTGACATGCCCGGCCGGCAGTATACACCAGCAGTGTAGACAGGGAGTGAGAAAGGTAGATCCAGTTGAATCAGTAAGAGTTCATGGGCCTGAGGTTCATTCTTGGTTAGAACAACAGAGAAGTGTAGTTTGGCCTTTACATAAATGGCCACACCGCCGCCTCTGCTAGCCCTGTCCTGGCGGGTCATGGTGTAACCAGGCATTAACATTGTGGGCACAGCAAAATTTTTGTTTAGCCATGTTTTGGACAGGATGAAGATGTCAGGGGGCATAGTGGGTCATAAGTACCTGTAGGGAGTCAAGTTTGAGGGCTAGGCTTCATGTGTTTAGGTGCATGAGACACAGGCCATGCGGGAGGGGGCTGCTGCTGTTGTATGCAGATGAGATTTGAGAGGGTCCGGGTGAGTTTAGCAGGGTGGAGTGTGATGGGGACCTGGGTTTGGATGTATGTCCCCAGCTGCAAGGAGCAGGAGGGGAATAGAGAGGTAGTGTCCAATAAGTTTTAGTCACCTATAAGAGGTAGAGTGCCATTTTGTATGAGAACACGGGTGGCTGTGAGAGGTACTATATGAGCTAAATTGTATCAGGATCAGCCAGTTTAGTGAGGGAGGGAAGAGAAAGGGGCAGGTGCCCATGTCTGAGTGGGCCCATGTACAGTTACGGGGCATAGAGGTTGCAGAGTTTGGGTGATAAAGGGGCCGTGTAAGATTAAGCAAACAGGGAGGTTGAGGTTTAGGGTAAGTTTGTGCCATGTTGGAGAGGAGTGGTGGGAGGCAGAAAATTAGCATAGCAAGTAGGTGTAAGTAATCCAGCAATAGAGTCATGGCTAGTAGCATTCAGCAAGCAGTAATCTAGCAGACATGCATAAATAGTCAGTGTATCCTCCTGGTGGCTAACACAACTGGATAAATTGGTTAAGCAGTTTTAGTTTTACAGAAGAAAAAATGATTAGTAAAATTTTCTCACATATTTATGATAGCATATACTGTAGATGAAGTGTCCAGAATTTTTTTACAGAATTTAACATTAACAATGCATATATCACTACTTGATCTGATCAGCTGGGCTGAGCTTTTTTGCAGTCCTACTGTTCCTCTCTGGGTGACTATTCCACCCCCCTTCTCTTTAGGCATAGTCAGACTGACTCAGTAGAACTACTGATCCCACTGATATCCTCTTTGTTCTTTAGAGTGACAAACTGACTTAAAACGTGAGTCATCTACTTCTTTTCCTATCGACCTACCCTGTTGGAGTAGTCAGAATTTTTTCTTGCTGCAGACCAAGACATTGTCTTCCCCCACTACATCTTTTTGAGTACCTCTAAGTTCTAGACTTACATGTACACCAGGCTCCCCGAATCATACATTTACTGTATGTGATCCTTAAACACCCTGCATTCAGGTTGGAATTGTTGACACTTTGTGCTTTCTTGCTCCAACCTGGGGTCTACCACTGTTTGCTACCCATCTCAGCTGTCCATTTCTTGGTGAAATTGTGCATCTATCTCCAGAACCTGGTGACCCCCTGTGCTACCTGCCTCTTATACCCCAATTCTTTGATTAGAATCCCCCAAATAAGGTTGAGTAAAATTAGAAAATTCCAGTTTTATGGAATTTTTCATGAAATTCTACAATTTTCACAAAGACTCATGGTATTTGACTTTAAGTACAGATGTTATTTTGCAGTTTCTCACAGCAATCAATTAATAAAATTGGCATGCACAGTCTCCTTGTAAGGTCTAACAACCTGTCAAATTTAATGGTATTGCATTCTCTAGTTTTAAAGTTTCAGGGGTTTATAAATTTTAAGTTTACATTCTTGCAAAATTAAATGTTTAAATGTTATGAAAGTTTGACTACTTTTAATTCAATCCCATTTAAGGCTGCAAATATGAACTTTTTCAGAAATGACCATGTGGTATAGTAGTTTAAATGTTTCAACTCTGGTTAAATTTGGATATGTAGTTTTAAAATTAGCGGGAACGCACCAAAATTTAAATTTTGGCAGCATGTTTGGCAGGCTATAACTTGGTCCCAATTAAAGCTAGAAATATGAAACTATGTACATACACAAGTGAAGTGATAACTTGTATGCATGTTAAGTTTTGTAACATTTCAAAGAATACTATCAAAATTATACTAAAATTACAGAAACCCAAATGTTGGCAAAATATTTTGCTACCTATAACTCCGCTCCCATTGAAGCTAGAGAGTTAAAACATGGTGCATATACACATTCTATGTGCTTCTCTAAATCCTGTTCTTATGGAGAAATTTGGATAAGAAATTTAAAAATGATTTCAAAATAAGTGAAAAATGAATTTTGATTAAATGTTTGGTCACCCATAACTCCATCCCCTTTCAATCTACAAATTTGAAATATGGTACACTTATGTAAGCCATTAGGTACTGTGTACTTTTCAGATTTTGTATTATATGGATGCATACTTTTAAAGTTATAATGAAATAACTGAAATTGAAAATTCTGTGACATTCCGCAGAATTTTCCGGATTCAGAATGGTCATGTCATGGGCATTCCTCAGGCATAATTTTATGTTCTGTACAGCTCTAATTGCAACTCTACTACCTTGGATAAATTCAGCATGAAACTGTGTAAAATCAGGACCCAACTGCAAATGACATATTACATTGGATCTGGTCTCTCTTGGATAAATATATTGTGAAAATATGTTCAAGCAGGACCTGATACAACAGAGATGCAAGCAGCAAATATTTAGCATTGACAAATGCTTGTTAATTACTGGTTCACATTCTGTTATTGCTCCATCTATACAAGCCTTTTAAGGGCCTTTTACATGCTCCACTCTGCACTACTGCGAGTGGTGAAGAGTAATTGGAATGTTATCTATTTTGATGTATAAAGGTGAGCAGCATCGCATTCGAAGGGAGTGTTCACTGTCCAGGCATTCCCTGTTCATGGTTGTGTTTTCCTGTTTTGCACTGCATTATACTATAGTCGAATCACTCCACATTGCAACCCCCCTCCCAACTCAACAAGCAAGTCTTAGGCTTTTCTCCAGTCAGAAAGATAGTAAAAATGCCAGAAGAACCACAAAACTGGTTCAAGGCTGCTGTGTGTACAAGGAAAAGCCATTGACGCGGACAGAGTTGAGCAAGCAGATTGAAACCACAATGATGTGAGGATGGCTCCATGTAAAAGGGCCTTTAGTAACCTCAGTGGGTGTTTCTGTATAACAGTCTGGTGGTACAGTATTTACCATTTTAGAACTCTATAATGTAGTTTATGTTCCCGACAACTACAAAGTTCTATAGCAGAACATGAATCCATTATGTCAACAGTAGAAGAGCAGAACAGGGATATAAACTACATCTAAAATTATTCTTATATTATCAGCAGCATGCAAATCAGAAACACCCTCTCGGATAATTAAAAAACCTGTATAGCTAGAGCAATAACTGACATTGAACCAGTATTTAAAAAAAAACAGTTTCTATTGGGACAAATGACTGAAAGATTCCGCTAAGTTTTCCTTTAACAATTTAGGCAAGAATTCCCTTTCAGAGATCATATGCCTGGTCTTGAAGCTAGACAGTGTCAGAACAGCTGAGCCTTGATCTTAAAAGGGCTAGGGCCCGATGCAATTCTCAAGTTGTCAAAGGTAGTTGGACCCAGCACTGTCTGTCTGGGAAGCATGGATGAAACAGAGCTCCATCCCACAATAGTTCCATCCCTAAGCACTGCACCAACAGGGAGAGGGAGAGAGAGAGATCGGCATGCTATGGCTTCTCCAGTTTGGGTATCCCTGTACGATGCCAGCTTAGTGGTGAATAAAGCTGAACTCATCAGAGACTTTATCTCTGATTCTGGCACTGAACTGTTGTGTATCACTGTGACCTGGCTGGATTAGAATTTTCTACTGCTAATGTTGTCTTTGGGCATTCTAGTGGGTTTCTCTCAGAGATGCAGCGAAATTTAATTTTACCAGCAAAATTTTGGCAAAATTGGAAATTTCACCTCACAAAATATTTCTCAAAATTGATTCATTTTACTGAATACTTTGCGTGGTTGTGAAACATGGAATTTCACCACTCGTGGGTGAAATTTTGCCACCCGTGGACAAAATTACACTTTTGAAGGGGATAAAATCCAGTTACTGTATATATATATATATATATATATATATATATATATATATATATATATACATATATATATATATATATATATATATATATACATAATATTCCCCTTCCTGGCCAATGAACCCTGGTGTCTAGTGGTCCCACCCCCCTGGCCGATTCCAGGCCATATATGAATAATCCCACTCCCAACAAGATTCAACCTGGTCCCCCATCCAGAATTTAAATTAAAAATAATGATAAATGTCCCTGGTGTCTAGTGGACCCACTTCCCTGGCCAATCACTGGCTCAATATAAAGAATGACCCCCTCCCCCTCCAGAGATTCAAACTCTGTCCCCCTCATCCATGAGTAACCCCATTAATTATTTAATTTAAAAAAAAAACTTTCCCTGAGTCTAGTGGACCCCCACCCCTGTCAATGGTGACCCCCACCCTGCACCCACCATAAAGGACCCCATCTGGCCACCGGAATAGCCATCCACTCATCTCCATGGCCAGCAGCCAGACTGAGCTCTTTCATGAATGAGCCCGACTGAGCCCTTACAATGAATGAGCACATGCATGAGCTCAGTCGGGCTCATTCATGAAAGTGCTCAGTTGGGCTGCCGGCCATAGAGGTGAGTGGAGGGCTGTGCTGGTGACCCGCTGGCATCCTGGATGGGGGGCAGGGTGGTGGTCACTTCTGGAAAGGGTAGGGATGGGGGTCCACAGACACCAGAAAAGTTTTTTTTTTTGTTAATTAAATGATTAATGTTAGCCAGCAATTGACAAGGGGGGGACAGCGCAGAATCTGGGGGCTCATTCTTCATATTGGGCCAAATCGACCAGGAGGGTGGGACCACTAGACACCAGAGACATTTATCTTTATTTTTAATTTAAATTCTTGATGGGGGGATGGGGTGAATCTCGGGAGGGGGGATTTCATATCAGGCCGGGGATTGGTCAGGGGGTGGAGACCATTAGACACCAGGGATCATTGGCCAAGAGGTGGGGATGAAAAAATTACTCACCATAGTAATGTTGTTTCTTCTAATGGAGTCTAGCTGTATTGTGACATAATACAGTTAGCCCCAGCACTCGAACTGCCCTGGAGAGGAAAGAGTTAACTCTATGCAGAAGCACAGAACGCTGGGCTTGAGTTCGGTTTTCAGACCTCTGTCTGTGGTACTTCCCAGTGTAACTGTCAGATTCTTACGAGCAAGCTAACTAACTAAGTACTATAGTATGGAAATTATTCAAACATATAGCCAAAGGGCAAAAGTGTTTTTGGGTCCAAAAAGACTAAAGTCAAGAACCCAAGAAGGAAATGCAGTGACAATATTTAATCATAAAAACACAAGAAAAGTAACAATAACAGCTACCCCACCCAAGAGGGAGAGTACAAGGTATACTCCTGAGGTGCAACACTGTACCTGCCAGCCCACTTCCCAAAAACTAGGTTCTGAGAGGGGAGGTGGGGGGGGGATCAGAATATAGCAAGACTCCATTAGAAGAAACAACATTACTATGGTGAGTAATTTTTTCTTCAAATAACATGAAGTCTTGCAATATTCTGACATAATGCAGACTACCAAGCAGTTTCCTATGGAGGAGGGAATGCAGAACCTACTTTGGGAACAGGCTGTGCAGTACTGCTGTGCCAAACCTAGAATCACTCCTAGCCTGGATGTCCAGGGAGTAATGCTTGGTGAATGTATGTACTGTTTTCCAGGTGGCTGATTTACAGATCTCTAACAAGGGTATATCTCTGGCCACAGCTAGAGTAGCAGCTGTACCCCTAGTCGAGTGAGCCCTCAGGCCTGAATGGGGTGTTCTACCTAATTTGTCATAGCAGAATTGAATACAAGAAACAATCCACCTGGCAATAGTTCTTTTAGTGGCAGGCTTACCTTTCCCCACTTCACCATAAGTGAGAAACAATTGAAGACAGTCATTTCTGTGGGCCTTAGTATGCTTTGTGTAGTAGCTAAGAACCCTTTTAACATCCAAACTGTTCAGTCTTCTTTTTCCTGAAGAAGAATGGTCAGTGAAAAACACAGGGAGAGATATAGACTGATTCAGATGAAAATCCGATACCTCTTTGGGAAGAACCTCCTATTGGTTCTTAGGACCACTTATTCCCTATGGAAGGATATGAAGTCAGGTTCATCTGACAGGGCCTGTAATTCACTAATCCACCTGGCAGAAGTAATAACTACCAGGAATACAGTTGTCCAGGTCAGGTACTTCAACTCAGCCGAAGCCATAGGCTCAAAGGGTGGCTGCGTAAGCTGAGCTATACAGACATTAAGATCACAAGGTGGAGTAGGCTCCCTAAAGGGAGGGTTAATGTGAACCAGACCTTTGAAAAACTTCCTGAAAACAGGATGAGATGCCAAGGAAGAGCCCTTTCCTGCTGAAAGGAATGCAGAGACAGCTGCCAGATGAACCTTCAGAGTGGCAGGCCTAAGGCCTAGACTATTCAGATGAACTAGATAATCTAAGGTTGTGGAAATGTCTGTTGAATCAGGCACAATGCCTTTCTGAGAGCATCAAATACTGAAGCTCTTCCATTTAGAATTGTAAGATTTTCTAGGGTAAGGTTTCCTGGGGACCCTCAGAATATCCAGAACTCCCTGAAAGAGATGTAGTGCTACATATTCCAATTCTTCAAGAGCCAGGTCTTGAGATTGAGATACTGGAGATTGGGGTACCAGATTTGCCCCTAGGGAGGAGAAGGACAGGAGGTTGCATTTCCTGGGAAGAGACAGGGGATGTGACACTGTCAAGGACAGCAGTAGAGGATACCAAGGCTGTCTGGCCCAATCTTGAGCCACTAGTATCACTGTGCAGGGTTGAGTTCTGATCTTGATCAGAACTCTGAACAGCAGAGGGAAGGGAGGGAAGGCATAGAGAAACCTGCCCTTACAGTCCAAAATGAGAGCATCCAAGGGAACTGTCCCCAGGACTGGAGGTCTGCAACAAAACAGAGGAAGATGATGATTGTCAGGTGCTGCAAAGAGATCTATCTCTGGAGTGCCCCACCTGGAGAAGATGACCTTTAGGATGTGAGGATCCAGGGACCATTCATGATGTCCCTGTGAAATTCCGATCAGAGCATCTGCTAGTACATTGTCCTTTCCTGGAAGGTGAACTGCTACCAGGGAAGTCTGAAGAGAATAGGCCAGAGACCACAGCTTCATGGCTTCTATGCACAAGGGTGTGGACCGAGTGCCTCCCTGCTTGTTGATGTACCACATTGTGGTGGTGTTGTCTGTTCTGACTTGGACCACCTTGCCCTTGACTGAATCTGAAAAGCTCTGAAGGGCTAGGAAAACTGCCCTGAGTTCCAGGAGGTTGATATGAAGGAGAGACTTCGGTGGAGACCAGACTCCTTGAGCTGTCTGGGCTCCCAGGTGGGCTCCCCAACCTATGAGAGAAGCATCCATAGTTAAAACTACTGATGGGACTTGAGGGAGAAATGGAACCCCTTGTCTGAGGTTGTCCTGGTCCAGCCACCACTGGAGAGCATGTACCAGAGTCTGGGTCACTGGAATCAGTTTGGTGAGAGAGTCCTTTCTCTGTGACCAAAAGGACCATAGGTGGAACTGAATGTCCCTCATCTGAAATCTGGTTTCCTGTACCACTGCAGTGGAGGCTGCCATGTGACCCAGGAGTTGGAGGAACTGTCTCGCTGGATGAGAAACCTGAGGTCAAAAAGAGGAAGCAAGTTCCACTAGGGCCTTCACCCTTGCCAGGGGAAGGAAAGTTTTAGCTTGGATAGTATCCAATTCTATCCCTATGAAGGTAAGAAGTTGTACTGGTTCGAAGACAGATTTTGGAACATTGAGAAGAAACCCCAGAGAACTGAGCAAGTCCTGGGTGGTTTGCAGAGCTGACCTGACCTGGTCTGATACATAGATACATAGACAGTGTCAGCAGATAAGGGCCTATGGCCCACCAAGTCTGCCCATCTGAGCTTGTAAGTTCAGTTTGTTTTCCTAGAAGTCTGTTGCACCTTACCCCTGACCTCCAGAATTCCTTTATGTCTATCCCATGCATTCTTAAATCCCTTGATTGTTTCTGACCTACGATTAGCCAGTCATCCAGATATGGAAAATGGTGATACCCTGTCTTCTGAGGTAAGCCACCACTACTGCAAGGCACTTTGTAAACACCCTTGGAGCTGATGTTAGGCCAAATGGCATGGCCCTGAACTGATAATGGCCTGAAGGCAACTCGAACCTGAGGTATTTTCTGTGGGAGCACCTGATAGGGATATCGAAGTAGGCATCCTTGAGGTCCAGGGATGCTAGTCAATCCCCTGGCCTTAAAGAGGGAAGTATTATTTCGAGTTACCATTTTGAATTTGGGTTTTGACATGTGTTTGTTCAGATACCTTAGGTCCAGGATGGGTCTCCACTCCCCTGTTTTCTTTGGGGTAAGGAAGTACCTGGAGTACAGGCCTTTTCCCCTGTGTTGAGTAGGAACCTTCTCTATGGCTCTGAGAGCCAAGAGAGAGGAAACCTGTGCCTCTAGGGCAAGGGTTTCTGAGATTGATGCAGGTGGAAAAGACCTGGCCCTCCTTTTTGGGAACCTTTTGAAGCTGAGGTTTGTTCCTTGGCTTACTACTTCCAGGACCCGCTTGTCTGAGGTCACAGACTTCCAGGCCTGAAAGTAGTAAGCCAGCCTGCCTCCTACTGTGATTGGGGAGTCGACCCGGGCTGACACCTCAGGGTGTCTGCTTGGCAGGAGCCTTAGACTGGGAGGAGGAAGCAGCCCTGCTCATCACCCTGCTACCCCTGCCTTGGAAAAAAAACCTCTGTGGGAAAGGAGAGGAGGCATGAGCCTATGAAAGGGCCTGCCCCTGCCCTTGGACTGTTGCTTTTGTGGAGTGGCCTGCCTTTCCTTGGCCTGTGCACTCCTGTAAATGGTCCTGTATTCATCCATTTTCTTCATGTAAGTCTCTGTCTGCTCCCCAAACAGAGAGTTACCAACTACAGGAAAATCCATAGCCTTAGTCTGGGTATCCTGTAATAGGCTAGCACATCTGAGCCAAGCATGTCTTCTGAGAGACACCGATGTAGCCATGACTCTTGATGCCTCATCATTGGAGTCCACAGCAGTGTGAAATTGTACTTCAGATGCCTCAATTCCATCTGCAGCCACCTCCTCCAGCTCCTTGGCTAGCTGGGGGAAGGTCTGTTTAGCCAGTTCCAGAACAGTATCCCTCCTGGACTTCTGGTACCTGGCTGTGTAGGCCATATAGTTTGCCTGCCTGAGTCCCAAAGAGAATGCCAAATACTGTTTTCTGGCCATGGCATCAACTTTCCTGGAGTCCTTGTCCAGGGGGTGTGAAGCCAAAGGAATGTTAGCCCTGTCACAGGCTGCATTCTGCACTACCCCAACATGGCTGCTATGAGTATAAAGGAACTACATACCTGAGCCTGGTAACATATATCTCTTGTCCATTCTTTTATCCTGAGGAGGTAATGAGTTAGGATTTTGTAAAATATTTTGTGTCTGTTGACTTATGAAGAGGGATTGACAACCTTTTGGACTCTGGGATGTCCATCATTTCCACAAAATCAGGCTCTTCCTCCTCCTCAGCAGCTTCAACCACAGGGAGCTGGAGGGTTTTAGCCACCTTCTTGTAGAACAAGAAGTGTGAAGGGGACTCAGAAAGTTTGGAAGGGGAGACATTAGAGGGCCTGTCTGGGGAGATGTCTGGTTCAGTGGGCACATCCAGACCCCCCAGGTTGTCATCTTCATCTTCGGGATAGCCTTTGTCTCCCTCACACTCCTCATAAAAAGCATCTGGATTATAATCAGAAGGAGAAGGATCCGACCGAACTGACGGCCTAACCGGCGGGACCGGTTCAGATGGAACCGGGCGAAGCGATTGAACAGTGCTAATCACTTTGGCTATCTTGTCCGCGGTTGAAGTATGCGGTAGTGGATCCGAACTGGCAGACTTACATTTCTTTTTTGATGGAACCGGCCCCTCAGAGCCAGCTCTCTTTTTTCCCGAGGAGGTATCGCCTAGGTCAGTAGGCACCTCCTCAGGTTCAACCGCAACTGAACCAGGCTGGCCATCTGGATCTATGGACTTCTCGGCCTCCCTTTCCTTCAGCCTACTCAATCTTTTTTCTAGAGTGGTTTTGGGAAAGTTTTTGCAAATTTGGCAGTCTAACTTGAGGTGGTCAAACCCCAGACAATAAACACAGATGAGGTGTGGGTCGGCCTTGGCAAAGGCCTCCCCACACTCAGTACAGTGTTGAAACCCAGTGGGACCGGTTTTCTTCTTGGGTTTCTCAGACATGGCCAACCTACTAAATTACCCTATAGCAGCTTTCAAAGCAGGTAATAAATGACCAATCGGTTACAAACCGTATCACGGGTTTTGAAAAAGAACCAGAAAAGGCCCAGTTCTTTTGAAACTGATCGGTACCGGAACACCACTCTAATCCCAGAAAAATTTAAAAATTTTAAACAAAGTCGAAATAAGGTTGGTTCCTAACCGGACCGACCAATAAGAAACTGAAGAAGTAACAATTTCCACACTTTTACCACAATAAAACACAGTCACTACATATCTACTACACTACCTGTACTGTAGACAGAGGCTGGAAATCCAAAAAATATCAAAAATAACAGTCTAACCAAACGCTTTTTAAACTTTACAGAAACCGAGCAGAGGAATCTCTGGAGCGACTTCACTGTTAGGCGGATAAAAGAATCTGACGGTTACACTGGGAAGTATCACAGACAGAGGTTTGAAAACTTTGCTCGAGCTCAACGTACTATGCTTCTGCATAGAGTTAACGCTTTCCTCTCCGGGGCAGTTCGAGTGCTGGGGCTAACTGCATTATGTCAGAATGCAGCAAGGACTTCATGTTGTTTGAACACTTTTTTTTAATTTTTAATTATACAGTATTTGGATTTTTATCCCCCTTCAAATGTAAAATTTCACCCACGGATGGTGAACTTTCTCCCTCGGGTGGCAAAATTCCACATTACAACAATGGAATTTTGCATTTCACACTGGTGAAATAATTTGCAAAATGTGAGAATTTTGCAAAATATTTAGAGGATTGAAATTTTTGAATTTTGCCCATCCCTAGTTTTTTGCTGTGATACACTGCCAATGACTGAAAGTACAGGGTGTCAGGCCTTAAGTTTTACAGTTGCATAGTGAGAGCTATGCTGAACTATTGCCAAAATGGAAAGTAGAATAGAAGTTAGGGGTCTGACCGGGTACCAAATGCACCACAAATGACTTCTTACAGCAAATGGAGTTGAAGGACATCATTCTGTGAATCTCTCCATGTCCTCTCCATTCATTAAAATGCACATAGAACTCTTGTACTTGGACCTTTAATTTAGGGTAAAAAAAAACTAACAAACAAACAAAAAAAGTGTGTGTTTGTCTGAGTTAACTGAACTGAATTGTTATGTGAACAGTTATCTAGACGTAAATCTCAGGTGATTGAAAAGACTTGATAGCTGTGCAGTTTAAATTACTTTTAGAAAGATCTAGTAAGTAAGGGAGTGGCTTAGCTAGAAGGAAGCTAAATTTAAAGACTGCCTTTGAAAGATTCTGCTAGTAGCTTGGCAGAAGACACCAGGAGGAAGGACTGCTGTGTGACTGGACTTCTCTACTGGGACTATATTGCCCTCCTTCCCTCCCTTCCAAAGCTAGTTCTATTTTTATAGGCACAGGATTTGACTGACAACAGGAACTTCCTGTTTGGGAGCAGGAAGTGAGTGATCACAGAGCCACCAAAGACCCACCATCCTAGAAGGGCAAGAGTAGCTCTCCAGCCCCCTCTTGCTGCTGGAGGTCTGCCTCTGAGCAAGTAAGGGGTCTACTGAGAAATATAGGATATTCTTGTCTCAGAACAGGACAATCAGGAGCGTAAAGAGCATGCAGGCAGAAAGTAAGTAGAGATAAAAAAAAAAAACAGAGGAAAGAGTAAGGATTCCAAACAGTTAAGGGGCAACAAATAAGACATGATGGGAGTGGTGCAGTGCAGTGACTGTGGAGCAGCAGTCTTCTGGGAGACGTTTGGGAGGATGCGGTGTTGTACCATCTGTAGACACCTCTCTAGGCTGAGGGAGGAGGTTGCTCATCTCCAGGCTGAGTTGGCCAGGATTTGTGGGACCTCCTCTTCCATCCAGTGACCACCAGTGCCACTGCCGTTGCCTCTGAGGGTGCCAAGAAAGAGGAGCGGTTGGACTGCAGTGGGCTCAGGGAGGGTGAGGGTGGTGGAACAGAGGTGCTTCCCAAGTTGTACCTCTCCACAATTCCTATGCCATTCTGGCAAAGTGTGGTTCCTCTATGGAGGCACCTGCAGTGGAGACCAAGGAGGATGCTGGGAACCTCCACAAAGGAGACCCACAGGAGGGTGGCAGAGGACACCACAGGGGAAGGAAACAACTCCTGGTGGGGGACTCCATTGTTAGGAAGGTAGAACTGGGGGAGGAAGGGGAGAGGGAGGTAAGATGCCTGCCTGGTGCCTTGGCTTGGAGGGACAGGGAGCGAATCCTCAGGATTGCCAGAGCAGCTACACAGGGGAAGGAGCTGGATGTCATTGTCCACCTAAGGACAAATGACCTGGCTAAGAAAAGGATTAGAGAAGTGCAGGAAGAGTTTGTGGAACTGGGGAGGGGCCTTAGACAAGTAGCACGCACGGTAACCTTCTCAGAGGTGCTGCCCATCTATGGCGTAGGAGAGGCTAGGGTGTTCTGCACCATGGGATTCAATCAGTGGTTGAAAAACTGGTGCAGAGCTCAGGGATTTGGCTTCACTGGGGACTGGGGGTCCACCCGGAGTGATGCAAGCCTATGCTGGCATGATGGGCTACATCTGTCCAACACGGGAACCAGGATCCTAGGTGATAGGTTTAAATGCTTCATTGGCAAGCATTTAAACTAGCCAAGGGGGGAGGCACTGGAAAGGAGCAGGGAAATCCTAGTCCCCCCAAAAAAAATCACGGTAGTGAGTGCGGTAAACATCAACATAGAAGTGTTGATAGGGAGAAGGGCAGGGGTAAATGGGGAAAGTGAAAAAGGCAAGAAGGACAAGGATGGGGCAAAAAGGAGTAAGGCCATCAGGAAATGGAGGGTAATGGGTACCAATGCCCATAGTCTGGGCAACAAGCTCCCTGAGCTGGTGGCCTTGATGGAAGAGGGATGCCTGGATATCGTAGCAGTCACAGAAACATGGTACACAGAGAACCATGACTGGGATGTTAACATACCAGGGTAAAATAACCTACAGGAGAGACAGCCAGGGAAAAGAGGGAGGAGTAGCCTCTATATAAAAGAAGGATAAAAGCAACTGAACAAAAGAGTAAACAGGAGGAGAGAAGGCACTGTGGGTCATCTTGGAGACTGGAAAGGACCACAATCCGCACAGGGTTGTGTACAGACCCCTGTCGGGGAGGGAATGGACAAGGATTTGATAGAAGGCATTCTTAGGATGACAGAGAAAGGGGAGATACTGTTGATGGGAGACCTGAATATGCCAGATGTTAACTGGAGCACATTTGCTGCAGCAACATCCAAGAGCAGGGCCATTCTCGATGCCCTACAGGTGGCAGGTCTTAGACAGCTAGTTTTGGAACCCGCTCGTGAGGGAACAATCTTAGACCTCGTACTCTCAAATGGGGGCAGTGAGAGGATCTCAGATCTAGAAGTGGGTTGCCATCTGGGAACGAGTGACCATCAAACAGTGTGGGTCACGTTAAACTCAGCTACAGAGTCAAGCCATACAAAAGTGAGGGTACTGGATTTCAGGAGGGCTGACTTTGGCAAGATGAGAGAGTGCCTCAGAAAAGCACTAGCAAACACACTAGAAGGAGGGGTTGAGCAACAATGGGGAATTATCAAAACTGCCATCACAGAGGCAACAAGCCTTTGTGTGAAGCAAATAAACAAATCAAAACAAAAGAAAAAGCCACTATGGTTCTCAAAAGAGGTGGCTGGGAAAGTCAGGAAGAAAAATATAGCATTCCAGAAGTATAAGGAAACACAGAAGGAGCAGGACAGAAAGCTCTACCAGTTAAGGCAGAAGGAAGCAGGGAGGGAAGTCAGAATAGCAAAGGCCCAAACTGAGGAAAAGATAGCCAACTCGGTTAAGAAGGGGGATAAAACCTTTTATAGGTACATTAGAGAGCGTAGAAAGACAAAGGAAGGGATAGTGAAGCTGAATAGAATGATCGGTGGGTGGGCAGAGGGGGACAGTGAAAAAGCAGGGATACTGAACAAATATTTTTGCTCAGTATTCACAAAAGAGGAGGGGGAAGTGCCTAATCCAATTAACAGAAGCACTCTTGATAGGAGGGTCGATCCCAGTCCTTTCAAAGAAGAAAGGGTTCTGCAAGAACTCCTGAAACTGAAGGTGGACAAAGCAATGGGGCCTGATGGAATTCACCCCAGAATTCTAAAAGAATTAAGCGGGGAACTAGTGAAACCTCTGGCTACTCTTTTTAATAAATCATGGGAGGATGGTGTGGTACCCGAGGACTGGAGGAAGGCAGATGTGATTCCCCTTCACAAAAGTGGGACCAAGACAGAGGCAGGAAACTACAGACCTGTCAGTTTGACCTCTGTGGTAGGGAAAGTGATGGAGTCACTTCTGAAGGAAAGAATTGTTGAGTACCTAGAGGCCAGTGGGGCACAATACCCAAGGCAGCATGGGTTCACAGCGGTAAGGTCATGTCAGACGAATCTAATAGATTTCTTTGACTGGGTGACCAAAGTAGTAGACCAGGGAGGGGCTGTGGACATGGCCTACCTAGACTTTAGCAAGGCATTTGACACAGTCCCACACAAAAGATTAATAGTCAAATTAACCAGCCTGGGAGTGGGTCCCAGGGTGGTAGCCTGGCTAAAACATTGGCTGGACAACAGTACACAGAAGGTAATTATAAATGGAGTCCACTTTGAAGAAAGAGGGGTTACTAGTGGGGTACCACAGGGTTCAGTACTGGGTCCAGTCCTTTTTAATGTCTTTATAAGTGACATTGCAGAGGGACTGGAAGGAAAAGTATGCCTTTTTGCTGATGACACAAAGATCTGGAACAGGATTGATACATAAGGAGGCATGGAAAGGATGAGAAGGGACTTGGCAAGATTGGAGGAATGGTCAGAAGTATGGCAGCTAGGATTCAATGCAAAGAAGTGCAAAATAATGCACCTGGGAAACAAGAACCCAGGGGAAGATTACACAATGGGGGGGGGGAGGTACTAACAACAACAAAAAAGGAAAGGGACCCGGGGGTAATCATATGAGATGACCTTAAGGTTAGCAAGCAATGTGAGAAGGTAGTAGGGAGGGCTGAGGGTATACTGGGATTCATAGGGAGAGGCATAACCAGCAGAAAACAGGAAGTTGTTATCCCTCTTTAGTTGGTGAGACCCCATCTGAGTACTGCATCCAGTTCTGGAGACCCCCTCCGCAAGAACATAGACAGGATAGAGGTAGTCGAGAGGAGGGCAACTAAAATGGTGCAGGGTCTGCAAGAGAAGCCATATGAGGAGAGACTAAAGGAGCTTAACATGTATACCTTTGAGGAAAGAAGGAAGAGGGGGGGACATGATGGAAACTTTTAAGTACCTCAGTGGAATCAACAAAGTCCAGGAGGGTAGCATCATTCAGAAAAAGAGACATGCAAGAACAAGGGGGCACAATTTAAAGATCGTGGAGGGGCAGTTCAGGGGCAATGTTAGGAAGTATTTTTCACAGAGAGGGTAGTGGATGCATGGAACAGCCTTCCTGAGGAGGTTGTAGGGTCTAAAACTGTGGGAGAATTCAAGAATGCATGGGACAGACATAAGGCCATTCTTGTGGGGGGGGTAGGAAGAAATAGGCTGTTGGTTAACTAGGATCTGCGGCCTATCCTGTAGGTAGGGAAATGGGCAGACTAGATGGGCCAAGCAGTCCTTATCTGCTGTCAAAGTCTATATTTAATCCTTCCTTCCACCCCACCACACTATCTTCTTGCTCCCCAGAATGGGATTAGGGAGGGTTTCTGGGCTCCCACGCTCACTTCTTATACATATGTATTCACCTAATTGCTCTTTTAAAAAAATGCTCACCTCTTTGTTGTGCCTATTTCTTTTAAAAAACAAAATAAAAAAACAAAGCCCATTTCCCCTCACTGATCCTGGCTCCTGCCAGCTAGGGGAAGATTAACTTGGGCTACATCACTGTTTGTGAAAACACCTTTGCCCAGCACCCCAGTCTTATCTGGTTCACGTCTACTTGAAAAAATGCTGCATCGATAGTAACAAACATCGACCGCTGACTTTCATGTACCCGCTACACCCCAATCCTACCTGGTTCCCCTTTGTTTAAAAAAACACCTCTAAATCCACAATGCCCGTTGGGAAGATTCACTTGGGAACAGTGTTCAGTTTTTTTGGAAACTCTCAACAGTCTGCAGATAAGCCAGAATGTGTGCTCGTTCCCCCCTCCAGTCTACCTTTAGTGAGCTATGGAAAACAATTAAATGTATCCTCTAGGTTCTGTTGGCAAGAATATGTGACCCTCTCTCTCTATCTGGCTATATACAGCAATATATGGAGCAATATCAAATAAATTAAATGTACCCTCTAGGGTTCCCTTAGAAAGAATATGTGAAACACTTTCCCAGTCCTAACAATGTATCTGCCAGGCCTTGATGGTATTCATGATCTTATTCACGCTGATGTGTCCATTTTTGGATTTTTATTTCTTGAAACTGGTACAATGGTCAGCAAGAACACATGATTGTGAACCACTTGTAGTCAGTATCTGGGCTATAATATGTGACTCCCCCTGCCTAGCATCTAGCCATGAAATGATCCCATGTGATGATCACCAGATGTGCACATTTGTTTGTTTTTACAGCTGAATAGTCCCAGTCTCTGCAAAGAAGGTCCCTCCCACTGCCAAATATCGCCCCACCTCCTGGTTCTTCCCTCAGTGTCCCTGCCATATGAAGAAATTCCCTCCCACTGCCAAGCATACACCTAATTCCCGATTCTTCCCTCGGTGTCCCTCTCTGGTCCCTCAAAGTCCCCTGAAACAAAGAAAACTGCCCATCCGCTGTTTCCCCAACCCCCCCATTCCCCACTCAGGAGCTACCATGACTCACCCCCTCACACCTGTCACTCACATAGATTCAGTCTAACACCATAGATCTAGTCTCTGACCCAAAACACGTCCTCTTCCTTGAACCATGACTGCGAACTGAGGAAATAAGGTAAGTCTGATTGATGTATTTTCAATGTGTTTGAACGTTTACTCATAACTTGGTCATTTTTTAATATTTTAACTCCAGGTTTCCAGCATGGCCTTTTTGGAACCCCACCTCATAAACCAGGTAGGTGAAAATATTCAAATCTGGCCCAAAAGGTAATTTTGCAGATGCTACGTGAAATCACTTTTCAGGCAGGATTTGAAAATGTTCACCTATGTGGTTCATGAGGAGACATCATGAGAAGGCTATGTTGAAAATCTGTGGTCAAAATGTTTTGAAAACAACACACTTATGAACATGCATTTACATTTTTCAATGCTGTCTTGTAACTTTGGTGATTTTCAATATTTTCACCCCACGTTTTCAACACTGCCATTTTTTTCACACTACCTCATAAACATGAGAGGTGTTGTTAAATTCTGGCCAAACTGTCTTTTCACACTCGTTGCATGAAATGACGCTTTAGCCAGGATTTGAACATTTTCATACCAGGTTCATGAGGTGGGGCCATAAGAAGACTATGTTGAAAATTTGGAGCCAGAATCTTGAAAAGACAACAACGTTATGAGGCAGTATTGAAATTCTTTAGCATTTACTCATAACCTCACTATTTTTTCCGGATTTAGACCCCATATTTTCAACATAGCCATTGTTTAACCTACTTTATGAATAAGGCAGGTGTAATTCTTCAAATCCCCTCTGAAACGACTTTTGCAGTCCCTCCGTGAAATCACCTTTCAGACAGGATTTAAAACATTCCACTTGTCTTGATCATAAGGTGAACTAATAAAAAGACTATGTTGAAAATTTTAGGGTCAAAACTCAAAACATAACATAATGCCACTTCCTGGAGTGTCTTATTGCATTTATAAAATGGCAATTAAATATTTGACGTAAATAAAAATAAGAACCACAATGCAGATGTTGCATCTCATCTGAACTTGTGCCTCACAACACACATTTGAAATCTGGCCTCAAGTATCTGTACTGTTATTTATCCCCTGTACCCTACCCCCAGGATGCCTCTGGATCCAAGCTGTCCTCACATCAGTTGGCCTTTCCTAGTGAAAGCTTTATAAATAAGTCAATAATTAAATTGTTAGTGCAAGTGAGGGAATCCACTTTGTGCCTGGCTATTGCTGAGGAGTGTGTGTGTGTGTGTGTGTGTGTGTGTGTGTGTGTGTGTGTGCGTGTGCGTGTGCGTGTGAGAGAGACTATTCAATACAATACAATCCACACATTAATTCTACATCCCTTATCACATTAATGCATTAGTAATCATTTTGGCTCTGAATAGAGTTTGTTAAATCTGAACTGGCCCTCTTGGAGTCACCCATAAATCATCTAGAGTGCAAGTAAGTGATGTTTTTGTGCATGGTGGTCTGGGCTTCAGAATAACACTCATCATGACGCAAGCTGGACTTTCTGCCAGAGTCTACAGAGCAGCTGTCTGTCTTCCTGTTGGAAACCTCTACACATTCAGTTCTGGGGGATTCATTATGTAGGTGGATCATTTTTGCCACTAAACTCCTTCAAGTTTCAGACTCGCTGGGGCTCAGACAGATAGTTACCATGGCCACACATGAAAGTAAACACATACTAGAGCTGGTGCTTGCTGCAGGGTTGAAAGGTGGAAGGTACTGTTGTTTGGTTCTAGCACTTACGGGTGTGTGAATACCTTATTTCAAATATTCATCAAGTATTCATATTCTGAGTCCCACTTACTCATTATTCATGCTTTCTTATTCATTTTGTGGTTGCTGGAACAGTGTGCAAGACTCCACGATGTCATGCTCTTTCTGTCCAATCAGAGACCACTTTGAAATCTCACTAAAGGCAGGTCATGTGACGCAGCACTTACAGAAGTTATAGGCAAGGGAGATAGATGTCTCAGCTGCTTTGAAAGAGCGATCTACTTCCATGCACTTGTTACAATTAAACAAAAATTAGAAATCATGACAGTTTTTGTTCCCTTTCTAAATCCAAGCTAGAGAGGGTACTTTTTGTCACACTTTATTGATTAATTACTTTAATTATTTAAACATATTTTACCAGGTAAGCACATAGAGCCCAGGGCTAAAAGGTTTCAGTTACTCATTACAAACAATACAAAGACATACAATTCTTACTGCAGAAAACAAGTGATTACTGTTCTAGTGGAGTACAGAGCAAAAGCTTCTAATGGGTGCAGTACAATGTACATAACAATATCTAAATTCATACTATTCACAACAAGATTCAGTCGTACAAAACCAAGTAGACATGGGCCGAGATATTCAAAAGGGTTGTGCCTGGTGCAACTGAGTTGCAACAGCGCAACCCCAGAAATGCATCCTGGGGCAATATTCAAAAGAGGGAAATGTGCAGCCCAATTCTCAATGTGCTAGGGCACAAAGATAATGTATGCAGGGCATCTCCAGGGGGCATTCTCATGCATATGCGGCACTACTGATATTCAGCCTGGGATGTGAGGTGCATATGCGGCACTCCCGATATTCAGCCCGGGATGTGCGGTGCATATGCTGGCACATCCCGATATTCAGCCCGGGATGTGCAGTGCATATGCAGCACATCCCGATATTCAGCCCAGGATGTGCGGTGCATATGCGGCACATCCCAATATTCAGTCCGGGATGTGCGGTGCATATGCGGCACATCCCGATATTCAGCCGGGGATATGCAGTGCATATGCTGGTGCAACCCAGAGATGCGCTGCAAGCTGATGAGCCAAGTTGAGCCTGAAAAAAAAGGCTCAAATGGTGGCCACCCACCTGTGAGCTGCTGTACTGCAAGGTGCAACACAGCAGCAGTCAGCCATGGGTGGCCACCTGCCCCCCCCAGTACACAGTGCAAAAGCACACATAATGGCCCTGGTGGTCCAGGGGTCCCCCCCATCCCGTAGCCCTGATCGACCATAATGCAGTAAGAAATATTCACTGGTAGTCTAGTGGTCCCCCTCTCCCTCCCTGTAGACCTGATCATGGTAGAATCTATTTCCAAATACACTGGTGGGCTAGTGGTACCCCCTCCCTGCCCGTAAGCCGATTGCATGATTATCTCATTTTGAACATTCCTGTTGTCTAGTGGTAACCCCACTCCTCCCGTAACCCTGTTTGCCATTAAAATCACTGTGCAAAGTTCCTTGGTGGTCCAGTGGCACCCCCCCACCCACGCAGGACCCCCTGCCCACCCAGATCCCATCCATCATTGGCGGGCAGAAGTAAAACCACCTGCATACCACCATGGCAGCCGACCGAATGACAGCATACAGTAGCAGCTGTAAGCCTATTGGTCCACACTGTGGACCTATGGGCTTGCAGTACATACTGTACTAGTCATTCACAAATATGTGAATGAGTAAATTTCATTCACTTCTTTGTGAATGACTATGACAGTATACACTGCAAGCCCATTGGTCCACACTGTGGATCAATGGGCTTGCAGCTGCTACTGTATGCTGTCATTTGGTGGGCAGCCATGGTAGTATGCGGGTGGGTGTGCTGCTGCCTGCCGATGATGGGGGGAACTGGCTAGGCAGGGGATCCTGTGTGGGTGGGGCAGTGGAGGGTGCCACTGGACCACCAGGGACATTGGTACAGTGATTTTAATGGTGATCGGGGTTATGGGCAGGGTGGGGGGACCCAGTAGATCACCAGGTAGGTTTGTCCTAGTATTATAGTGCATTTGGAGGTTATGGGCAGGTGGTGGCTACCACCAGACCACCAGAAATGTTTGAATTGGGATTATCATGTGACCAGGTTATGGGCAGGGAGTGGGGCCCCACTAGACCACCAGGGTATTTGGAAACAGACTGTACCATGATCGGGGCTACTGGGAGGGAGGGGGTTCTACTAGAATACCAGGGCATATATCATCATATATTTCTCAGTGATCGGGGCTATGGGAGTGGTGGGAGGACCACTAGACTACTAGGGAATATTTAAACAGTTATTTTATGGTGATCAGGCTACGGGGAGGGAGGGGGTACCACTAGACCTCCTCTGCCAGCACCGCATGCTGTGCAGGGCGCCATGCACATTTAGCTGGCCAGCCCTGCAGAACTCATGCAGATGGGGCCATAATGACTTGCAAATGGACCCATTTGTGCCTTGCATACATGGTGGCCCAATTTGCATACTGCCAGCTGAATATCAGGAATTTGCGCATAACGTAACTCTGTTGCACTGGTGTAGTTCCTATTTCTGGTATTCAGCCCTGTCTGGGAGGATGTGCCAGCGCATCGTATTTGTGCAGTGTGCATTACCTGATATATTCAGAGGAGATGAGCCATTGCTCTTTTGAATATATCCCAGAGTTGCACCAGTGCAACACATTTGCACAGCACCACCACATCAACATTGCCTGGCACAGTTCTGAATATCAGAGCCCTTAAGTCAAAAACCATTGTGGAGCCTCAGAGCTGGTGCGGAGTTGAGCAGCACTAGTACTACTGGAGTGGTTAAAGTGCTCCCAGATTGATTTTGCATTTTCCCTGTAACTCCAGGGTAATTTTCCTAGGTTTTCCTGTAGATTGCATTATTTCCAATGGAAGCTGAATTGCTTTTTCAGTAGAGGTTTAAAAGAGAGAGAGTCAGATTGTTTGCCCTCGGGGCATTATGAGTTGAAAATTCCAGTGCAGCAGCCCTTGAGTGTAAAAAAAAAAAAAAAAAAAACAGGCACTGCAAAGCAAACACAGTACTGAGCCACAGTGCCATGCAGTACAAATGAAACAAGCATTTGTCAAAGTCAAATGTTGGCTTGCTGACATTGGCATTGGTAGTGCAGGAGTTAGAGAGAGATGCATAACAGGAATGGCAGTGAAGTATGAAACTGACGCCAACCCCACCTCCACTCTGCAGAGACTGACAGGCATTGGGGTGTCCCTTTGGGTGCTGGCCAAAGTGCTCATGTCATTTCACCTCACCCTACCATGCAAACACTGACAAGTGTCATTGTGTGCCTTGGGGTCTTCGGGCCTGACGCTCACCCCATTCCATAAGGAAATACGCTGAGATGAGTGCAGTATAGGAGAATGGGGTGAACTTTGAGGCCGAAGACTCCAAGGCACACCTCAATGCCTGTCGCTGGCTGCAGGGTGGGGGAGTGGATTTGTCTGAGCAGTGCAGCCGACGGTCCCAAGTCACACCCTTGACACCTGTCTGTCTCTACAGGGTGGGGTGTTATGGTTGGAAACCCAAATACACCAGGCATTTGTTGGTATTTTCACTCCAAATTTTCAACATGGACTTTTTGTGATCCCACCTCATGAACAGTGGCACTATCAGTTTATTAGCCGAAAGGTGATTTTGCACAGTGACTGCACCATTTGTTGCCACAGGTGCGAAACACATTTTGGGCAGGATGTGAAAAACAACAGCTGTACTGTTCATGAGGAGGTGTAAAAAAATGGCAATGTTGAAAATATGGAGTGAAAATATAAAAAAATTGTTGAAGTCACGACTGTGCGTAGAAACTGCTTAATGCACGCCCGTAACACAATTATGTTGGGGATTTTTTTAACCAAATTTTCAATGTAGGCATTTTGGGACCTCCGCTCATGAACAGTGGCACTGCGATTTTGTTACTCTGTCCAGAAAGTTGATTTACCACGGCAACTGTGCCATTGTGTGCCAGATGTGTGAAAATACATTTTGGGCAGGATGTGAAAAATGACAAACGTACTGTTCATACGGAGGTGTGAAAAAATAGCAATGTTGAAAATCTGGAGTGAAAATATTAAAAATTGTCGAAGTTGCAAGTGTGTGTGGAAACTGCACAACTCACGCTCATAACGCAGTAATATTTTGGAATTTTTTCACCAAATTTGCAGCATAGGCATTTTGAGACCCCACCTCATGAACAGTGGCACTGTTTCATTAATCAGTCTTAAAAGGTGATTCCATGCAGTGACCGCAAAATCACCTTTCGGGAATGAATAACAAGATAACAGAGCATGTCTTCCTGAGGTGGGCCATCAAGAACCCCATGTTGAAAATTTGGAGCCAAAATTCAAAAATTTCTGAGATAGCCACTTATGTTGAACTCCCCCATTGATGCCATTATACAGCTTACCGGAATTTCTTCATTTTGCAGTTTGGCTTTGAAGAGTACAGACATGTCTAACTTCACAGATGATCACAGCACCGGACCTCCAGAGGTAAGTATGGGGTAAGGGGGTGCAGGGAGGTGGGGTGTGCAGAAAGTGGGTGCAGTTTGGGAGAGGGGTGCTGGGGACTATGAGGGACCATTTTCTTTTTTTCAGGGAAAAACGAAAAATGGACATCGAGGGACGGTTTTCTTTGTTTACAGGTGAACTAAAATAAATGTTGGGCACACTGGGGTGGGATACCATTGAGCCCCATGACTTTCGGGGAGGAATATTGGGCACACTGGGGTGGGCTTCCAGTGTACCCCATGAGTTTTGGGGGGATGCAGGGCACACTGGCATGGGCTTCCAGTGTGCCCCATGAGTTTTGGGGGGATGCAGGGCACACTGGGGTGGGATACCATTGAGCCCCATGACTTTTGGGGAGGAATATTGGGCACACTGGGGTGGGCTTCCAGTGTACCCCATGAGTTTTTGAGGGATGCAGGGCACACTGGTGTGGGATACCATTGAGCCCCATGACTTTCGGGGAGGAATATTGGGCACACTGGGGTGGGCTTCCAGTGTGCCCCATGAGTTTTGGGGGGATGCAGGGCACACTGGGGTGGGATACCATTGAGCCCCATGACTTTTGGGGAGGAATATTGGGCACACTGGGGTGGGCTTCCAGTGTACCCCATGAGTTTTGGGGGGATGCAGGGCACACTGGCATGGGCTTCCAGTGTACCCCATGAGTTTTTGAGGGATGCAGGGCACACTGGTGTGGGCTTCCAGTGTGTCCCATGAGTTTTGGGGGGATGCAGAGCACACTGGGGTGGGCTGCCAATGTGCCCCATGAGTTTAGGTGGCCGATGCTGATGGGGATTGTGCCCCATTGACAAAGAAAGTGTGTGTGTGGGGGGGGAGGGGACTGATGCTGATGGAGATTGGCCCTGTTGGCAAAGAAAGTGTGGGGGAACATGCTGACATGGGGATTGGCCACTCTCGATGTTGCTATGGGGATTGTGTGTAGCAGACAACAGGATCCACCATGTTACTGAAAAGTTTCACCAGGAAAGGCACGTTGGGGAGGCGTGTCACCTGCCGCTGCATGACAGCCTTGTCTCTGATTGCAGCGGCAGATTTCTTTCAACTCGGTGGCACTTTCCATAATTTCTGCATCAGTGCTAGCATGCTCGCTAATTGAGAGATGAGGGAAGCACCTACTAAAGCATGGTCTGCATTCGCCAACAGTGACACACCTCTCAGTGTGGTACTACCTCAAGATGTTGCTTGTGCGTGCGTGTAAAACAACATAAAAAGTAGCTTGGCTGCCCATACCTCAAGCACAGATTTCAAATAATGACCAGTTTGGCACATGACAATCTAGTCAGTCTTACATGCTATGTACTGCTAATGAATTTTTTGGTACTCCTACTTTGTTTTATCATGGCATACTTTTTTTCTCTTCTGCTGGTCAATCCCCATCTGACTGACCCCCCCCCAGCCCCATCCCCTGGAATCACCGGCTCTTACATGCCCAGCCTGGGAGCAGCACATGTGAGGAATCAGTCTTCTTCATTGTGCTGACTGGCATTTTTCACTCCATTTTTTCTCGGGAGGCCCCAGGAGTCGCGCATGCGCGTGGAGGCACGCATGTGTCGAACAGCCCCGGTCACGACCTCCTTCCCCAACCCCCTGGCCTACTGCCTAGGTCCCCTCTGGCTCAAGCTTCCTCCAGCTTCCACTGGGGGTCGCCCATTAGCCGAGGATCACCGTGCTTCCTCCTCAGAGATGAGAGCCTGCCTATCAGCAGCTCCATCCAGCTCCCCCCTCCCCCCGTGCTAACCTCTGACGCCCCAAGCTTGTTCCCGAGCCCGGGTCACCGGCATGGGTCGAGGTAAGGCACCAGTACCTTAGCATTCAGTGCCACCGGGCCAGCCTGGTACTCCTACTTTTGCATGTGGGTTGAAAGTGCACACATGCGCAAAACATTGGAGGCCGAGCAGCTCATGGCTTGATTGGCATGATTGTGAGTAAAGAGTATTTTTTGCACAGATTTTCACGATCCAGACTAGTGCAGTAGTCCTACCATATCTCCTGGCCCCCTCCAGGAGTGGTCTGCAGAAGCCTCGGAGGAGCCCTAAGCACAGAATAGGTGCAAGTCTGACAGCAAGAGCAGGCTGATGGGGATTTAAAGTAGGTTTTGATTGGGGCCTTGTTTGACTCGCAGGAGGAAAAGGCAGTTACATTGGAGGGTAGCTTGTTCCAGATGTTGGGGAGTCTCTAGCTGAAGCTTGGCCTGTGTTTCATTTGTACTGTATCCAGGGACATGGAGATGGCAGCTTGCCTCAGAACTGAAATGGAAGGCAGAATTAACTGAGGGAGAGAATGGGTCAAATAGGTGTTTAGGTAATTTGCCAGTCCAGTAATTTACTCCCATGAAAGCAGCGCACAGCATCTGTCTTGCATGTCGGGGGGGGATCCAGCCCAACTTGTGTATAGTACAGTGATGTGTTTGGGGTACAGTGATGTGTTTGAGGTACAGTGATGTGTTTGGGGGGGTAGCACAGTGCAAATCTGCACAATACGATGAACAGAGCAGTAGCTTGTTGAGGAAGGTGGAGTTAGCACCTGAGTATACTACATCCCCATAGTCCAGGATGGGAAGGATTGATTGCTCTACAATCTGTATCTTTATTTTTGGTTAGAGACAGCTCTTTACGCTGTATGGACCACCAAGCTTAGCGAAAGACTTGACTACAGCCTGAGAGGTGTGCTTGGAGAAATCAAGGTGTTGGTACAATAGGAGGCTAAGGTACTTATATTTGGTAACCGAGTCCAGATAGGCCCTGTCCAGAGAATGGATGGTCAAAGAGTGGGAGGAGGGGCTGATCCATTGCTTAGAGTGAAACAGCATGGACACCATTTTCTCTTGATTCATGGCAAGACGATTGTCTAGGAACCATTTCTTGATTGTTGTGAAGTTCTGTTGGAGGGAAACCTCAATAGATGGGGCAGAAGTACCTGATGAGTAGGTTATGGTATTGTCTGCATACATGCATATACTCCTGGCTGAAATGCATAGGAGGAGGTCATTGATGAAGGCTGTGAAGAGCAGGGTCCCCAAGACTGAACCTTGGGGAACCTCGAGGGAGACAGGTAGGGCAGGGGAGGAGCTCAGGTCTAGCTTAATGGATTGGGTGCTGTTGTGCAGGTAGGATTGGAACCATGCCAGGGCCGTTTGGGAGACACCAGAGTCTGCTAGTCTGAGTAAGAGCCAGATGTGGTCCATGGTGTCAAAGGCTTTTGCTAGGTCTATAAATATGGCCCCTGTGCCCAAACCCTTATCAAAATTGTAGAGTATGTGGCCAGAGACCCTGAGTAGAGAGGTGGCAGTTAAGTGGTTGGGGCAGAAGCCTGATTGGTATGGTGTTAGGAAGTTGGACTATGCCTGGAAATAGGATAGCTGCTTGCTGACAAACCTCTCAAGAGTTTTAGAGAGGAGAGGTAAAAGTGAAAATAGGCAGTAATTGGATGGAGAGTTGGTTGGGCCACCTTTATGGATTGGAACACCAGTGTATGCTTCCAACTGTGTGAGACTGTAACAATGCGGAGGGACCGATTGAAAATGTGAGTAACTGGGACAGCTATTACTGGAGCATCAATTCTGAGAAATATGGGAGAGATGCCATCAGATTCACAGCTGGATGCAGCATTTAGTGCCGATAATTCTTTGCAGATGGCATCAGCTGAGATCACTGCAGACTCAAGTTACCACCTGTGGTTGGGTTGGCTTACAGGGAGTGGGGGTGGTTGGGAATGAGAGCTCTAGGACCTTTGGTGAAGAATTTGTTAAGGGCATCAGTGGTTAAGGAGGAGCCTTGGAAGAATTGTGCTTTGCTGGGATAGTTGGTTAGGGTAACCGTCTTCCAGAATTTAGAAGGGTCAAAGTAGTTGGGGAAATAGCTTGTTCTGGAACTAGTTGGCCTTGGCTAGTTGTATACTCCTGGTGCAATGATTCTGAGACAGCAGCATAGGCTTGTCTGTCCTTGGTTAGCCCACCAGATTTGTGTGTGGCCCAGGCCAAGTCTCTTCGTCAGAAGAGTTCAATTAGATCAGGAGTTATCCAGGGGAGTTGGTGTTCCCAGACTCTTCACTGCTTGACTGGGGCATGTTTATCGCAGATGAATATGGTTGTGGAGGTGTGTGCCAAAACCTCTTCTGGGTTGAGGGCTAGTAGAACTGGGGCCCAGTTGTCTGTGAAGAGGTTCTGCATGAATCAGTCTTAGCAGACAGTTTTACAATATCTGGCTATGGTTATTTTGGGGGTGGTTATGGCTTTAATTTTCCGCACACAATAAATTATGCAGTGATCACTGAAGATATATGGCAGGGTGCCAGAGGTCAGGATTATCTGTGAATGAGTTACTAACACTCAGTCTACCATATTGTGATTGGAGGACTTGGGGTTTAAGAGGGTGGGCAAAGAAATCAAGTGGTGCAGGCTCAGAGTTTTGATTTTGGAGTGGAAGTTTGGGGGGAATAGGAGCTTGGTCACAGCAGACTGGTTGTTATTGAAGTCACAGAGCATAATATGTACATCACTGGTGTAGGGGATCCAGCACCTTCTGGAGTCTGTCCAGCACTACATCAGAAGGTTTTCATGGGGTGCAGTATATACCTGTTATCTGCAAAGGGATGGAATGTGGCAGGTGAAGACCCCTGGGATGAGTTTGTGTGATTTTGGGTGAGGCTTCATGGTTATGGAGAAGCTGTGGGAGCATGCCATGTAAATGGGTGGGGAACTAGCTAGGCAACAGAACTCAGAGGGTGGTGGTAAGTGGCACATGCTCTGCAGAGGGAAGGATGACCAGTGGAGTACCACAGGGATCAGTGTTGGGCCCAGTCCTCTTCAATGTATTCATCAGTGACATTGCTGAGGGTCTGGAAGGGAAAGTTTGCCTGTTTGCAGATGACACAAAAATCTGAAACAAGGTGGACACTCTGGATGGGTTGGATAGAATACAAAGGGATCTAAAAAGACTGGATGACTGGTCTAGGAAGGGGCATCTGGGGTTCAATGCTAACAAATGCAAGATTATGGGTAAAAATAATCCGGGGCAGTATACAACCTGGGGGAAGAGCACATTTTAAGTTCCAAACAGGAGTGGAAGTGGGATCTGGGTGTCATCATCTCAGATGACCTGAGCAAGGCCAAACAATGCGACAAGACATTAGCAAGAGCCAGCGGGATGCTGGGTTGCATAGGTAGGGTATATACCCAGCAGAAGGCGGGACGTTATACTCCCACTGTATAGATCATTGGTGAGGCCTCACCTTGAGTATTTGTATCCAATTCTGGAGACCCCATCTCCAGGGGGACATAAACAGAGTGGAGACTGTACAGAGGAGGGCAACCAAGATAGTGGGAGGCCTGCACAATAAACCATATGGAGAAAGGCTGAGGGAGCTGAACATGTACTCATTGGAGGAGAGGAGAGGTGAGGAGAGGAGAGAGAGAGAGAGTGAGAGGGGGGGACATGATTGAAACATATAAATACCTCACGGGAAGAAACAGAGTGCAGGTGGATGGAATTTTCCAAAGAAAAATGTGATCAAGAACTAGAGGCCGCAGTATGAAACTGGGGGGAGGGAGGCACAGAGGAATGTGAGGAAGTACTTTTACATGGAGAGGGTGGCGGATAGATGGAACAGTCTGCCACCTGAGGTGGTGGGGGCAGAAATGACTATAGGTTCAAGAAGGCATGGGACAGGCACATAGGAAGCCTGAGGACACTAAGGGAGCAACCATTAGGTTAATCTGGGATTTACTAGATGCAAAACAGGGCAGACATGGTGGGCTTGTTGTCCTTATATGCCATCAACTTCTATGTTTCTAAATGAATACCCACCCCCTCTCTTAGAGCAGTCTTGTGTGTGGAATGTGTACCCAGAGATGTCAATGACTGAGGAGGGAATGTGGGCAGAGAACCAGGTTTCAGTCAGGATCAGAAATACAGGTTGGTTAAAGACTGTCCAGTATTTGCTTTAGACAGTCTTGGGAAGGAGACTCCTGACATTAGTGTGGAAGATTCTGAGACTCTTAGGCAGGAGAAGGGGTCTTCCATTGGGACTGTGAGGTGGGCCTGGTTAGACTCCATGTCTCAGCCCAGTAGGAGCAGCAGTACCAGGAGGAGCCGACTGCTCTGCAGTGTGGCTTTCCTTAGGGGTTTTGGGGGGAACATCACCAGAATGAGACAGACACAGTTTAGTCTCAGCAGTGTTTCAGGATGGTCCCAGTTGAGGTGTAATAGGACTGGGTGGATATTTGCATAGTGTGAGCCTGGGTCGGAGTTTTAAGGGGGCTGAGAGGAGGAGGAGGAGTTAGTGGAGATAATGCAGAGTATAAGTAGCAGCATATTGGCCATAGGTAGCCCTTCAAGGTGTCTGTTCTGTGCACTAGCAGTATCGCTATGGGATCAGCAGCAATAAGTTTAATGCAGTTCGAAAAAGAACAAGCTGGGCTTTGGGTAGGAACTCAGACTTCTCAGTCTTTACCGGGGTTGCTAAGTTGGGTGGTATAAATCTGACCTATATTGTGTGATAATTGTCAGTATTCCTTAGGATAACTGCTAGGTATGTTTTTTCCCCTAAAAGTGAAAAAAAAAAACTAAGACTATACTAAGCCTGTTTCTGCTCTGCAAGCACTCAGTCACAGCCTATCCAATACAGCTGTTTAGAGGAGCGTTGTTAGCATTGTCATCGTTTTGTCACCTTGCGACCCCTTTCTTACTTGAAATTATTTATTGAAGAAGAGCAGTCTACTTCTGTCCACTTGCAGAAATCTTAATTTTGGGTCATAATTTTCAGTGTTTCTTGGGAGAACTGCTAGGAAAGTGTATTTTTCCCTAAAAGTTAAAGAAGTTGTACTGTGCTAGGCATGTTTCTGATCTGCAAGCAAGAATCAGTCACAGCCCTGGTGCAAATCCTCCTCATTTTGGTCTAATGATAAAAAAGATCTCACTAGGTGTTGTTCCACAGAGAGAGAGAGAGACCGTTCACTCACTCATACAGAAAAACAGGACTAATGTCCAACAGACACAAATCACTAATACTTAATCAATTTTCAACTATTCATTAGTTTCAAATAACACAACAATGAAATTCAAACATAGTCTTGATAAATACAGTCTTAGTTGGCAAATACAAACGATTACATTTAATTTGCGGAGCTAAGTATGGGCATATGCATTTCCAGTTCCAGTTTTCTAAGTATGATCCTAACTTTTGTTTTGGTTCGAAATTTTCATGTGCAAATGAGATAACTGCCAACCCCTTTTAGAACAGCCAACTTCTAACTAATTCTTAATCCTTTCAGCAGTTAGTCATTTATTAATCTGTCTGGTATACTTTAAGTGCCACTTAACTACACTGTAGTTACAATGTAGCTACACTGTAACTGCACTGCAACTGCAATGTAGTTGCATGCAGCAAACGTACAGTAGCTGCAGTGTAGTTACCCTGCTGCATGCAATTAACGATTAGATGCACTGACATCTCCTAATTAAGAATTATCTAATCCTTATTAATTGTGTATTAGTTTGAAATGTATTTATTATTAGTTGAGATTATGTAATGGCTCAATTCTTTTTCAATCAACACTCAACTTGTTTAGCATGAATTGATAATTACACCTACTCCACATGTATAATGTGGTGAATCCGATCGGTCTGGGGTATCTCAAGGCTCTATCCTTGGACCACTACTTTTTAGCCTTTTTATCAATAATCGTCCTGCAGCCTGTAACAACAATATAATCCTTGACACAGACAATGCCATACTCTTTTCCACTCACTCAGACCCTGTCCCACTATCCGCTGACCTGCAGTCAAACTTTAACCTTGTCAAAAAAGTGGTTTGATCTGCATAAGTTGCTGATGAACTACAAAAAAAAACCAAGGCCATGCTGTTCGCCAATGGACACAGCAAACCCAAAACAGCAAGCCTATCAATCCTGAATAAACAACACCGCCCACTTGACCAAGTCCATGAGTTCAAATATCTTGTATTACTCTGGACAGTCCACTTCCCTATGACACTCATATCAAACTCATCTCTAGAGCCATAAACTCCAGGATAGGTATACTATACTGCCACCACACACTTGTCAAACCACTGAGGCTTTGCAGATAGCTGTGACCAGCTCAGTCCTCTTTATTATCGATTATGGGCTAATCTTCTACGGATCTGCCTCTGACACCGCATTAAAAAGCATCAAGATTGCACTGAACAATTGCTGTTGACTTGTGATGGGGGCTGGTATTAGGACGCATACATGTGAGCTATATAAACAATCATCATGACTCAACCTGCAAAGAAGAATAACCTACCAGACGTGCCTCCTGGCTTAAAAAATCTGCCTTGGCCTTACCCCCTCCCCCCAAAAACACATGCACTTATGGCACCTAACCCTCCAAACCATTGCACTCGCAGTGCTGACAAATCCCAATTCCAAATTCCCTACTGCCATACTACCCAAGCACAATGTTCCTTTCTATTAGGGCCCTTTGCCTTATTAATGGGCTTCCCCATGAAGTCTCAGAGGAGACCAAACTAGGCCAATTTAAGTGAAAACTGCACCTACACCTCTCTTCTCACAGCAATTGTGACTGTACGAACAAGGATGCCTGTCCTACTTCCTACTGTACCCACCCACAATTTCTCCACCCCTTTCTCCCCTTTACTTCCCACCTTCTTCCCCCCTTCCTCTTCTGTTTCTCACCCTTATCTCTCCTCTACACACCCTTCTCTCATTTTATTTTTCCCTGCTCCCTATCTCCCAGCTACCCCCTTTCCCCTTCACTCCTGCCACTGTCCTTGTCCTTCCTTTCCACCCCTGCCTACCCTCTACACCTCCCTCACTTCCCTTTCTGCCTCATTTTGCCCTCTCACCCTCTGCGCCCCAGCCATTCCCTGGTCAGTGGCTTCCCTTTCTCTTTCTCCCATGCCTACTCCTCCACCCCTTCACCCTCCCTCCTCTCCCACTTTATTTCACCCAGTCCCCTTCCCTCTCCTTCCTCCACCCCTGGAAATAGTTCCTTTATACCTCAGGTTCTGACATCATTTCCTCAAGAGTGCAAGGTGCATATCACTGTCATATCCTCTCTAGCACACTGCACTGACCATAAAAGCATACACATTGTATAATATATATATTTCTATATAACCAATCACACACACGTGTGCACACACACACACACACACACACACACGAATACAAACAAACAAAAAAAAAGTAGATAAACATGTGGGGAGTAGTGCAATGTAATGGCTGTGGGGCAGCAGTCTTCCGGGAGTCTTTCTGGAGGCTGAGATGCTGCCCTATTTGCGGACAACTATCTGCCCTGAGGGAGAAATTTGCCCATCTTCAGGCCACACTGGACAGCAGTAAGGGAACCTTCCCCCAGGCCAGACTGGATGGTAAGAAGGGAACCTCCCCCATCCAGGGAGCACCAGAGCCACCACCACTGCATCAGAGGTTGCAAAGAAAGCACAGCAGTTGGACCACAGTGGGCTCAGGGAAGGTGAGGATGGTGGAACAGAGGCACACCCAGTCAGTTGTTCCACTCCACAATCCATACACCATTCTGGGGGAGCATAGCTCCCCTACGGATGCACCTGCAGAGAAGACTGATGACAACTGTCACAAGCGAGGCCCACAGGAAGGAGGCAGAGGACACCACAGGGAAAGAAAGCAGCTCCTGGTGGGTGACTCAGTTATTAGGGGTATAGAACTGGGGGGACCTGGGAAAACTGAAGTAAGGTGCCTGCCTGGTGCCATGACTTGGAGGGACAGGAAGCGCATCCTCAGGATCACGAGAGCAGCTGCAAGGGAGTCTGAGCTGAATGTAATTGTCCACCTAGGGACAAATGACTTGGCTCATCATGAGATTAGAGCAGTGCAGGAGGACATTGCAGAGTTGGGGAGGGGCCTAAGACAAGTAGCACACACAGTATCCTTCTCAGAGGTGCTGCCTGTCAAAGGCATGGGGGAGGCGAGGGTAATTAGCACTATGCAGTTTAATGAATGGTTGAAAAAATGGTGCGGAGCACAGGGGTTTGGCTTCATTGTGGACTGGGGTTCCACCTGGAGGGACACCAGCCTATACTGTCAGGATGGTCTGCATCTGTCCAGGAAGGGAACAAGTCTCTTGAGCAATCGGTTTAAATGCGTCACTGGCAAGCTTTTAAACTAGTCAAAGGGGGAGGCACTGACAAGCAGCAGGAAAATTCCAGCCTCTCCCTACAAAACAGGGTACTAAATGAGAAAAAGACCGAGGTAGAACGGTCAGTGGGGGGTGCTGCAACAGAAGGTAAAGCCATAAAAAAATTGAGAGCAATGAGTACCAATGCCCGTAGTCCGGGTAACAAGCTTCCTGAATTAGTGGCCTTGATGGAGGAGGAACATCTGGATATAATTGGCAGTCACAGAAACATGGTACACATAAAACCATGACTGGGACGTAAACATACCAGGATACACTATCTACAGGAGGGACAGGGAGGGTAAAAGAGGAGGAGGAGTAGCTCTTTACATAATGGAAGGAATAAAAACAACAGAGCAAAAGGGTAAACAGGGAGGAGAAGAAGCACTGTGGGTAAATTTGGAGACAGGCAATGGCACCACAAACCGCACAGAGGTTGTATACAGACCCCCTTCTCAGGGGGAGGAAATGGACAAGGAAATGATAGAAAGTATACTTAAAATGGCAGAAAAAAGGGGGATATTGCTGATGGGTGATCTGAATATGGCAGAGGTTAACTGGTGTGCAGTTGCAGCTGCCACTTCCAAGAGTGGAGTTATTCTAGATGCCCTACAGGGGCATGCCTTAGACAACTAGTACTGGAGCCCACTCGAGAGAGACAATATTAGACTTGATTCTCTCAAATGGAGATGGAGAGAGATCACAGATGTAGAAGTGGGTAGCCATCTGGGAACTAGCGACCATCGAACAGTATGGTTCACAATAAACACAGCAATAGAGTCAAGCCACACAAACACAAAAGTACTGGACTTTAGGAGGGCTGACTTTGCCAAAATGGGTGAGTGCCTAAGGAATGCACTAGCAAATGGGCAGGAAGGAGGGGTGGAAGAACAATGGGGAATAATAAAAACTGCCATCACAGAGGTAACGAGCCTTTGTGTGAAGTAAATAAACAAAACAAAACGAAACGATGTAAGAAACCACTATGGTTCTCAAAGGAAGTGGCAGTGAAGGTTCAAGAGAAAAAGAAAGCATTCAAGGAGTACAAGGAATCGCAGAAGGAGCAGGACAGAGAACTGTATCAGTTAAAGCAAAAGGAGGCTGGGAAGGCAGTCAGAACAGCAAAGGCACAAACCGAGGAAAAGACAGAAACATAGAAACATAGAATTTGACAGCAGATAAGGACCGCTTGGCCCACCCAGTCTGCCCATTTCCCTACCTACTGCATAAGCTGCAGATCCTAGTTAACCAGCAGCATATTTCTTCTTACCTCCACCCCCCAGCATTGCCTTATGACTGTCCCATGCATGCTTGAATTCCACCACTGATTTTGACTCCACAACCTTCTCCGGAAGGCCATTCCATGCATCCACAACCATCTCTGTGAAAAAATACATCCTTAAATTACCTCTGAGCTGATAGCCAACTCAGTTAAGAAACATAGAAACATAGAAACATAGAATTTGACGGCAGATAAGGACCGCTTGGCCCACCCAGTCTGCCCATTTCCCTACTTGATGGATAAGCTCCAGATCCTACTTAACCAGCAGCCTACTTCTTCCTACCCCCACCCCCTAGAATTGCCTTATGACTGTCCCATGCATGCTTGAATTCCACCACTGTTTGTGACTCCACAACCTCCTATGGAAGGCCGCTCCATACATCCACCACTTCTCTGTGAAAAATACTTCTTAAATTACTCTGAGCCGCCTCTCTTCTATCTTCAAATTGTGCCCCTTGTTCTTGCACACCTCTTTTTGAAAGATGCTACCCTCTTGGACTTTGTTGATTCCTTGAGGTACTTGAAAGTTTCTATCATGTCCCCCCTCTCCCTCCTTTCCTTGAGGCTATACATATTAAGCTCCTTAAGTCTCTCTTCATATGTCTTCCGGTGCAGATCCTGCACCATTTTAGCTGCCCTCCTCTGGACAGCTTCCATCCTGTCTATGTCTTTGCAGTGATTGGGTCTCCAGTACTGCACGCAGTACTCCAGATGGGGTCTCACTAGCTGTCTGTACAGAGGGATAATAACTTCCTGTTTTCTACTGGTGATACCTCTCCCTATGCATCCCAGTATCTCCCCAGCCCTCCTTGCTGCCCTCTCACATTGCTTGCCCACCTTTAGGTCATCTGATATGACTACCCCCAGGTCCCTTTCCATTTTTGTTGTTGTTAGTATCTCACCCCCCATTGTGTACTCTTCCCCTGGGTTTTTGTTTCCCAGGTGTATTACCTTGCACTTCTTAGCATTGAATCTAAGCTGCCATACATTTGACCATTCCTCTAACCTTGCCAAGTCCCTTCTCATCCTTTCCACTCCACCTTGTGCATCAACTCTGTTGCAGATCTTTGTGTCATCTGCAACGCCACTTGTGATCACATAAGGTCAAACCGCACTCAGGAAAAATATAAATGATATTTTCAGTAGGGCCATGAAGTGTCCCTTATTTATGCCATTCCTGTGCTTATATTAAAAGACACCTACCTCAGTTATTTTTACTTCCTAGGGACCTACAATGAAAATATCAAAATATTCTCACTCCAGGTCTCCTGTGCTGAAATATTTCCATGGTAGGTCCATTACAAGCTCCGACAGCAGCACGAGCAATCTCTCAGCGAGTTTTACAAATCAGCATCAGGTTCATGGGGTGCAGTGATTTACAATCCTGCTCACTTCCCATTCAGCTCTTGTGACTATCAGATCAGCGTACTGCTCAGCTATTACTAAAATTAAACACCAAAAAAAAAGGCTTCCAAAACTGTCAGTTTCAATGTCCAATACTCGGACCTGATAGAGGCTTTCCAAGATGACCATGAACTCAGAGAAGATGGCGACTGCCAGTTTTCAGCACACCGGCCTGTGGTGCAAACAGTAGAGATAACTGAGGAGCCAGAAACTAATATGCAAACACATACATTAGAAGCTGATAGACAGGGCTTCATAGAGGCTAGTAAACACATTAACACCCCTAAAAAAGTACTGTGACGTAGCCATGATAATGACGTACACTGTAGACAATTATCAAGAAAAAAGAGACTTTGTCAAAATGTCCCCTACAGGCTTAAATAGACACTTTCAATCCACTAAGGGTTCAAAGTGTCCCTAGTTTAAAAAAACACGTTGTGATTGTTCATGTTCTCTAGAGGCTATACATGTAGCTGGTAGTTTGATTCTGATTTTTTTTCTTTCAAATAGTGAAAAATAGACTGCCTACCATACTAGGGTTACCACACCAAAACATATTTATTTACATTCCTTCATCAACTCCCACTGCATTTTTCCTGGGCTTAGGAACATCCCTAAAACAGTCTAGCCACTAATTATGCATTAGGTGGAGAGCAGACAATTGTAACATGAGATGCTGCAGTTTTTTTTTTTGGGGGGGGGCGGCATTCCTGTCTTCAGATAGTATACAGTAAGAGCATATCAAGGATTAGAAGCAAAACAAGGTTGTTTACAAATATACAATACCACTGGCATGCATTTCAGTTCTACTAAGAAAGGAAGAAGATAAAGCAACTGGCACTATCAATGAATTTTAGAGAAGGCAAGCAATCATAAAATGTGTTTTTTAACTGGAAATAATGCGATGCAAAAAAGGTTGACAGTGTCCCTTTGAATCTTATTTTAAATCATTATTTTAAGAAAGAAAAAAAGAAAAATAATGAGAGCTACAAACCACCTACATTACGCTCCCCAGTCAACAGAAAGATATTTAAAAACAAACGTTATCCTCTCTCATTTTCTACTGGCAGAGCGATTGAGCAGACTAGGCAAGTGTTATCTGCCAAAAAAATAAGTAAAAGAAAAAGGGGAGGGCTACGAGAAAAATGTGGCTCGCGAGCTTGTGGGCAAAATCATTAGCCAAATGGATGAGAAAAAATCTTGGGTCCAAATACACCACCATCAGTCCTCAACACTATGTGGCTTGTCTGCAGATGTGTACGCTTTGGAAATCGGAGTAACACAGATAAGAAAGCCCTCAGCAGACAGACACTACTATAACAAGCATTTGTCAATGTCTAACGTTCACTTTCAGGTTTGTGCCGGCATGGGTAATGAAAGGTGCTGGGTGGACAGCACAAAGAGGGAGGCAGCAGGAGGGTTTAATTGTACGCCAGGTCCAGTGGGGGAATGAAGGGTGTGGGATGGACATGCAAACTGCTGTCTGCAAAACACTTAATATGCTGTAATGGCACCAGCAGCTACTGGCTCCGAGCCAAGGGTTTGCTAAAATGCCTGAAACAGAGGTTGAGTTAAAAAAACACCTGAACTCCCCATAATAAAACACAGCATTATAAATTTCAAAGATGTGAAGGCCCACTTAGTCTGCCAGACTTTTATTGCTTACTGTAAAAGCCGCAAACCCTGCTTGGTGTCTGGCTTTTCCCCCTTGTTTCTATTGTTAGGGTTCCCTTACACCTGTCCCATGCATGCTTCATTCCCCCCATTGTTTTTAACCCCACTATCTCCTACTGGTAGTCTATTTCATGCATCCAACACCGTTTCTTGAAGAAATACTTCATCACGCTACCCCTTATTCTACCCCCTTCCAACCTCATGTCATAGGCCCTAGTTCCTGGACATCTCCTTTTTTCCAGAAAGTAACAATCCCTCTCCTCATTATCCTATTTATTTATACCTTTTAGAAATGTGTAGGTTTCAGTCATATCTCCCCAGTATCTGCTCTCCTCCATGGTATACACATCAAGAACTCTCCTAGTCTTTCCTCATGTGATTTTTGGTTCAGGCCCAGTACCTTCTTAGTTGCCTTTCTTTGAACTGCCTTCACTCTGTCTACGTCCTTATGGAGATATGGCCTCCAGAACTGGTAACCATATTCCAAATGAGGCTTCACCAATGATCTGTACAGTTGCATCACCACCTCCCTCCTTCTTCTGGTGATACCTCTCCCTATTCACCACAACACCCCACTGGTTCTCCCCACAGCCCTGGCACATTGTTTGGCCACCTTTAGGTCATCAGATTTGATTACCCCCAAATACCTTTCATGCTTTATGACCATCAGTCCCCCCATACAATCATGTAATCCTCCCCTTGGTTCTTGCACCCCAAATGCATGATTTTTTTTTTTTTTTTTTAGTTGTTTAACCAGGTATAGCACACTAAGCTGAAAGCTTTTTTACAGGAGTGACCTGGAGTGACCTGGGAGCACAAGGAGGTTAAGTGACTTGCTCAGGGTCACACAGTATGCAAGTGGAAGCTGTGGGATTCAAACCCAGGTCTGGTCTGCTGGATGTCACCAGATTTGCAGCTCAGAGCCTTAGACCACTGCGCTATACTGCCTCACTTTGCACTTGTTCTCATTAAATCTCAGCTGACATACTCTGCACCATTCCTCCACCTTACCTATGTTCTTCCTTATTTGTTCAATCCCACCAGGATTGTCCATCCTGTTGCAGATCTTAGTGTCATCCAGAAAGAGGCACAACTTCCCCTTCTAGCCCCTCACCAATTTCACTTATGAAAACATAAAACAGGACTGAACCCATGACTGATCGCAGTGGCATCCCACTGGTCACCTTTCTTTTCACCGACTTGAGCACCATTTACCATGACCCAGGGGCGTAGCTACAAGAGTGCAGGGGGTGCAGTGGCACCCAGGCCCATGAGGTTTGAGGGGCCCAAATCATAATTTTGATGTTTATTCAAAACTGGGGAGGGGCCCTGTAACATCTCTTTGCACCCAGACCCTCTAGGAATTTGCTACGCTACTGCCATGACCCTCTGTTTTCTATTACTCATACAGTTCCTAACACAGTTAACCACCTTGTGACCTACTGCCAGGTGGCCCTGCTTGTTCACAGGTCTTCTATATGGAACTGTATTGAAGGTCTTACTAAAATCCTGGTAGGCTACATCAACTTGTCCCCAGTAATCCATGGCCTTATTCACCCAGTCAAAGAAATCAATTATATGTGTTGACATGACCTTCCCACTGATAATCCATGCTGTCTCTGATCCTGTGTGCTGCTGGATTCCATACTTACTGCAATCCTTAGCTTAATTAGTGATCTCATAATCAAGGCTACTAGTCCTGGGATTTTATTCCTTAGGTAGCGGACACTGGAATATTTTGCGTTCCATGTCCTGCCATTAGTCTTTCTATCATCACCCATATTGTCCTTTTGCTTCATCTGTTTGTCCTTCCCATGTTCTAACCCTCCTCCTCCTACCCTTTGCTGTTTCCCCCTTCTATGTGTTTTGTTTCCTCTAGTGACAGTATAACTTAATGGCCCTCCATGATTTATTTATTTATTTATTATAATTTCGGAAGACACCTTTGAGCCAAAGCTCTTTTACAAAGGTTCCATGTCAGAAAACGAGAGCAGCATACAGTTGACGACAACAACAACAAATAAGACAATTTACAGCAGCCACAGGCTTTGTCTGGTACAATAGTTTGCATATACAATTCAGGTAATGTGCACAATAATTCACAGAAGAATTGGAAGCTATGAGGAGAGAGGGTGGGTACAGGTGGAGGCGTCAGTAGGGCAGGATCAGGGTAAGTGAAGAGTGAGGGAGGTAGGAGTGTGTGACATAGCGCATTGTCATATAGTGAAGGGGATGAAAGTAAAAAAGAGAGAAAACACTGGCAGAATAGGAAGGGGGATGGGAGAGCAAGGTTAGGAGAGGGAAGGGGGACTTGGGGGGGAACAGGAGGAGAGGAGGATTAGGAACGTTATGAGAATGACCTCACTATCCTGTGGGGGTGGTCAGTTAGGTTCCCCTGCATCCTTCTGCTACCCCAACCCTTCTAATTTAACTGCTTGCCAATGTGGCATTTATACATTGTAACAGGATCTATGTTTCAGTCGTGGAATAGCATGCCAATATCAAGCAGCTTTGACTCGAGATATTTCCAGAGTGACAGAGAGCAGGACTGTTCAGTGATTCCAGATCAAGCTAGCATTTACCATGCATCTCCAGAACTATTTTACTGCAAATTGCTGAGTTTTCTAGAAAAACCAATGCAAGTGTATGAGACCAGTGTCCCTGTAGGTAGCTCCATTTCCCTGTAAGATACAGGAAGACCTGTAGATCTGGATGCCATGCAGTGAGAAGCCAGCAGGTCCAGTGCGTTAATTGGGATCTCAAAGTAAAATGGTCAAGGGGGGGCGGACAGGTTCCACTGTCCAGGTCCAGGTCTAGGTTGGAACCAAAAGTTTGGAAACAGTTGTTCTGTTGGAATCTGTACAGGAGCTACATTATCAGACTAAGATTATGATGTTTATAGTAGTCTCTTTAATAAACGGGGCATTCTTGGGTGCAAGAAGTTTTGCAAAGCTGGAAGATGGTCAAGGAAGCAGAGAGGATGACTCAGGATAGCAATGTAATACAAACAAGCATTTGTCAATGCCAAATGTTGTCTCACTGGCATTGGCATTGGTAGTGCCAGAGTTAGAGATGCATAATAGGAATGGCAGTGAAGTATGGAATTAACGGCAGCCCCACCCCCCACCCTGCAGAGACCGACAGGCACCAGGGTGCGCCTTTGGGGCATCAGCTATAACGCTCATGCCATGTTACCTCACCCTACCCTGTAGACACTGACAGGTGTCATGGTGTGCTTTGGGGTCTTTGGGCATTATACTTACCCCATTCCATAAAGACATATGCTAAGACAGGTGCAGTATAGGGGAATGGGCCTCACCCTACCCTGTAGACACTGACAAGTGTCGTGATGTGCTTTGGGGTCTTTGGGCCTTATATGTACCCCATTCCATAAGAAAATGTGCTGATATGGGTACAGTACAGGAGAATGGGGTGAACGTCAGGGCCAAACACTCCAAGGTACACCTTGATGCCTGTCACTGGCTGCAGGGTGGGGGTTGGGTGGAATGGTATGAGCATTACAGCCAGTGATCCAAGTCACACCCCTGACGCCTGGCAGTCTCTACAGGGTGGGGTGTTATACATGGAAACCCTAACATTGTAGGCATTTGTTGGTATTTTCACTCCAAATTTTCAACATAGACTTTTTGTGACCCCACCTCTTGAAGAGCGGCACAATCAGTTTGTTAGCTGAAAGGTGGTTTTGCACAGCAGCTATGCCATTTAGCGACACAGGGACGAAAACACATTTTGGGCAGAATGTAGAAAATGACAACTGTCTTTTTAAAAAATCTCCCCCCACCCCACTCCATCTCTTTCTTTTTCATATTTTTAGATTAAAAAGAAAATGTGTTATACATGTATTTGAATCATAGTAGTTCTAAGAAAACTTTTTTATTTCCCTCTCCTTTTTCCTTTTTTTCATTCATACATTAAGAGGAAAATGTTTTTTTTAACTAGTTGCTTGTTTCCATAAATATTTTGAACTAAAATAGATTAAAGTGTACAGACACTATAGATGTCCTTTACTATATGGGACTCTCTACAGTTTACTATTATCTTTTAGGGTAATGACATTCTAATTGATAAATTCATATATATAGTAGCTCTGGGTCTCTGTAATTATTACTCTTTGTTACTTTGGTTAACCTCTCAGCTATAGAAATATTTTTTCAATTTATTTTTCACTTTTTACTTAAAACTAAATATGTATAAAGAAAATAATTTTTAATAATTGCTCCTTTTTGAAATTTGACCTTTTGCAACAGAGGTTAACCTTCTATTCTGAAGAATAAAACTCCCTTGCTTATATTCATTTTGAGCTAATATTTCTTTTTGGGAGTTTTACAAGTAACAAATTTAAAATAATTTCAGTTATTTGACCCTTTGCAAATATTGTTGACCTTCCCATATAGAAATCTAGAAGCATTTATTTTTCATTTTTCTTTTGTTTTCTCACGGGTTTTTTTTTTTTTCATTTTTGTGGTTTTAAACAGTATTTGTAAGGAACTGCCATTTAAACTAATTTTCTGAAATCTGACCTTTTGCAATTGGGGTTAACCTTCCAAGTATATAATCAAATTTAAGTACCAGTAATGTTTACCAGTAATGTTTGTTACTGCTTCTGCTTATAAAGTGATCTTTTGTTATAATAAGGAATTGCCATTTAAACAAATTTTCCGAGATCTGACCTTTTGCAATGGGGGTTGACCTTCCATGTTTATAATCAAATTTAAGTATTATTAATGTTTGTTATTGATTCTGCTCTTAAAGTGATCTTCTGTTGTAATAAGAAATGTGTAGTTTACATATAAATTATATTCCTGTTGGAAGTTAGCTGGTACTGTAATTATAAAATTCAAAGAAAATGGTATTATGCATTTTATAAAAATGTAAAGCATTTGAAATGTAATACAGTATATAAGCTATAGTTATTTAAAACTTTTCTATGCTATTTCCACATGTATGTACTTCTTTAAGTCTTAATGTACACTTAAAAAATTATGGTTTAATTTGTATAAATAAGTTCACATTTGTGGGTGATTCAGATCCGCCCCTAAGGAAGACCCACTTCAGGGTTGAAGTACAAGGCTAGGTCTGTTCGGGCATTCTGCCAAAAATAAATTTTGCACTGGCATATTTTTAACAATTTGTGTGCCTAGTTTTTCTTCGATGTATTGTTCATGAGGAGGCGTAAAAAATGGCAACGTTGAAAATCTGGAGTGAAAATATGAAAAATAGGTGAAGTCATGAGCATGCATAGAAACTGCACAACACACGTCCGTAACCCAATTATTTTGGGGAGTTTGTTAGCCACATTTTCAACATAGGTATTTTGGGACCTCCCCTCATGAACAGAGGTTCTGTGATTTTGTTAATCTGTCCCAAAAGTTGATTTCCCACAGTGACCACGCCATTGTGTGCCATAATGTGCAGAAACACATTTTGGGTAGGCTTTGAAAAATGACAGCTATACTGTTGATAAGGAGGTGTGAAAAAATGTTTGTGTATAAAATCTGGCATGGAAATATTGCAAATTTACCAAGTTACAAGGGTGCGTGGAAACTGCGCAACACATGCTTGCAACACAGTCATTTTATGGACTTTCGGCACCACATTTTTAACATAGGCATTTTAGGAGCTCTGCTAGGAGCCCTGCTCATGAACAGTATCACTGTCATTTTCTCAAACTGTCCCAAAAACTGATTTCAGCCAGGATATGTAAAATGACAGATGTACTGTTCATAAGAATATGGAGAATAGGACACAGAGAGTAATAGTAAATGGAGTCCACTCAGAAGAAAGGAGGGTAGCTAGTGGGGTACCGCAGGGTTTATTATTATGACCGGTCCTCTTCAATGTCTTTATAAGCGACATTGTAGAGGGACTGGTAGGAAAAGTATGTCTCTTTGCAGATGACACAAAGATCTGCAACAGAGTTGATGCACAGGGTGGGGTGGAAAGGATGAGAAGGGACTTGGCAAGGTTAGAGGAATGGTCAAATGTATGGCAGCTTAGATTCAATGCTAAGAAGTGCAAAGTAATGCACCTGGGATACAAAAACCCATGGGAAGAGTACACAATGGGGGGTGAGATACAAACAACAACAAAAATGGAAAGGGACCTGGGGGTAGTCATATCAGATGACCTAAAGGTGGGCAAGCAATGTGAGAAGGCAGTAAGGAGGGCTGGGGGGATACTGGGATGCATAGGGAGAGGCATCACCAGTAGAAAACAGGAAGTTATTATCCCTCTGTACAGACAGATGGTCAGACCCCATCTGGAGTACTGTGTGCAGTTCTGGAGACCCAGTCTCCACAAAGACATAGACAGGATGGAAGCTGTCCAGAGGAGGGCAACTAAAATGGTGCAGGGTCTGCACCGGAAAACATATGAAGAGAGATGAAAGGAGCTTAATATGTATAGCCTCGAGGAAAGGAGGGAGAGGAGGGACATGATAGAAACGTTCAAGTACTTCAAGGGAATCAACAAAGTCCAAGAGGGTAGCATCTTTCAAAAAAAGAGGTGTGTAAGAACAAGAGGGCACAATTTGAAGATGAGGGGGGTGGCTCAGAGGTAATTTAAGGAAGCATTTTTTCACAGAGAGGGTTGTGGATGCATGGAATGGCCTTCCAGATGAGGTTGTGGAGTCAACATCAGTGGTGAAATTCAAGCATGCATGGGACAGTCATAAGGCCATTCTAGGGGGTGGGGGTAGGAAGAAGTAGGCTGCTGGTTAACTAGGATCTGCAGCTTACCCAGTAGGTAGGGAAATGGGCAGACTGGGTGGGCCAAGTTGTCCTTATCTGCCATCAAATTCTATGTTTCTATGTTAGGGAGGTGTGGAAAAATGCCAATTTTGAAAATCTGGAGTGAAAATATTACAAATTGACTAAGGTACAAGCATGCGTAGAAACAGTGCAATGCAAGCTCGTAAAACAGCCATTTTTTTGATTTTTTTCACCAAATTTGCAACATAGGCTTTTTGAGAGCCCCCCTCATGAACAGTGGCACTGTCGTTTCATTACTCGATCCCAAAAGGTGATTCTGTGCAGTGACCGCGAAAATCACCTTTCAGGACTGAATAATGCCATGACAGTGGCTGAATTCATGAGGAGGGGTCCAATAACCCCATGTTGAAAATTTGTGCAAAAATTCCAAAAACGCCTACAGATATGCACCAAAGTTGAAAAACCTATTTATGCCATTATACAGCTTACGGCATTTCTTCAGTTAGCTAGTAAACTTTGAAGAGTGCAGATGTGTTCCCGGTCCACGAAGATCGCTATGGGCGGACTCCAGAGGTAGTATGGGGTGAGGGGATGGGAGGCAGGGTGCTCAAAGGGTGGGCGCGGGTTGTGGGAGGGGGCAGGGAGACCGCAAGGGACCATTTTCTTTTTTACAGGTTTTAAAAAAAGCAAAAAAAAAACATAGTGGAAAACAAAGGCAGTGATTCAACAGCAATCCAGCTCCAGGAACTACTGTGTCAACTGATGGTGCCATAGGCAAGCAACCTCACTTGAAGGTGATTATCCTTTAATAGTAGACACACGAGGCAGACACACGGCAAGTACAATTTTTCAAGACAAGGAAGTAGGGGGGATGACAAAGGATGGAAACATTATTAAAAAAAGAAAATAAAAAATCTGTGCATGAAAGTAATTACTGATATCTTGTCTTATTTGTTATACGGTCATAACTAATATATAAGTACCACCTCGTAAACCAGTTGCTACACTATTGCCCCGAATGGTATGTACACTTTGCCCCACTACCCCCATCAGCATGATCAGGAACCACGCCTGACTAATTTGCAGTTTTATGTGTGGTTGTACAGAGGTGGAGACTGGCAAACAATCAGTCTATAACCATTTTGTAATGCATTTTTTTTTTATTTCCAATCAGTTGTGCACCCAGGTTATGCAGCATCAAGCAGCTTTTAACAGTGTCTAGAAACCAGCAAATTAGGCAGACACGGTTCCTGATCATGCCAAGGGGGGTAGTGGTGCAAAGTGGACATACCATTCGGGGCAATATTATAGCAATTGGTATAAGAGACGGTACTTATATATTAGGTAAAACTACGTAACAAATAAGACAAGACATCATTAATTAAACTGGTACAATATCAATCAATCAGTCTTTATTTTTATAGCGCCTTTCAAAGCCAAGGCACTGCACAAAACATAAATACAGTAAAAGAATAATAAAAGCATTTAAAATCAACTAATTCAAGTCATTCAGTCAATCCGTGAAGGCCAAGGAGAAAAAATATGTTTTCAACATAGATTTAAAAGTATTAATGGTCAGGCAGTCTCTAAACCAATGAGGCAGAGAATTCCACAGGGTCTGTGCTGCAAAGGAAAAAGCACGGGCTCCAGATGTTTTAAGATGAACCCTGGGAATTACCAGCAATCCCTCGTCAGTGAATTGGAGAGGGCGAGTGGGGGAGTAGGGAGTCAGAAGACCTTTGGATAAATTGGAGTAATTAGGGTGCAGAATTCATTGTTTAGTCACAAATAAAGGCTGTAAGCGGGTGACTGCCATCGAGGTTGTGACTCGCATAATTAAAATACACAAATGGATTTTATGTTTGATACTTAGTCAACACGGATTTCTTGTCCCATACATGGTAGTGCAAACAAAAAAAAATGAAAAAGAAAGCAAGATCGCTACCATAACACATGTTGTTGTTTAAACGGTGGCTGATACACAGTCCCTTTTAATTACCATCAGTTCTGTTCAAATCTCTTTCAGAAACATAAAGATGTGACAAGGGAAAAAGAAGGAAAACAAAGAATTTATTTAGGCAGCTATTGGGAAATCTTTCTCCCTCCCTCTCCCTCTCTCTCTCTCTCTCTGTCTCCCTCCCTCCCTCTCCCCTCTCCCCTCTTCTTTCTCTCTCTTTCTCTCGCTCTCTCCCCCTTTCCCCTCTGTCTCACCTTCTCTCTCTGTCTCTGTCTCTCCAGTCGCAGACAGACAACAAATATTTAAAGCTGCTTTCTGGGCAGCAGTCAAATATCCCCATTCCATTCCCCCAGATGTGCTTCAGGGATTAAAGAACTTCAGGTCAGTGGCTGCAGGATGGAAAATACAAGTAAGATTTAAAAAAAAAAAAAAAAAACTGTGCAGGATGGTGCAGTTTGCATTTCTGAAGAGGAGAGGTTCAGGATACTCAGGTGCGACAATTGGTTACAAACACCCCTGACCCGATTGTGTGACATGGGAACTCCTGCTACAGACTTGCCAAGGATGTCACTGGTGAAAATACCATCAGTTCTCTCTCTCTCTCTCTCCCAATTTTTAACAAAGTGCTCCTATGTTCCCCGAGATTGTGCCTTGCGGTGTTTTACCTTTGGAATAACAACCCAACATGGAAACGTTTGCATACTCTGTGCTTTACTAATTGCTTGAAACTACTAAGGATGTACTTACTGCATACCCCTCCAAGGGCAGGATTTCGTACACCAATCGGAGGCAAGCAGGCTCAGGCAGCACTGACAGGGATGGGGACAAGAAGACTGCATTGGGACTCTGAGACACTTAGCAGTGCTGTTTGGGAGTCACAGGGCTTCTGGGGGACAGGGGGAGGAATTAGCCTGCAAGCAAGCAAGCAAACTTTATTTACAGTATATAGTGCCTTTCACAATCAAGGCGCTGTATACAATATTAGTAACAATAAAATAGTATTAATAAAATTAAAAAATCAGTCAATAGAATAACACTTAATTAGGAAAAGCCAAAAAGAATAAATATATTTTCAGCATCGATTTAAAGCTGCTGATGGTCAGGCATTCTCTTAACCGACGAAGCAGAGAATTCCACAGGGTTGGTGCTGCAAAGGAAAAAGCACGGGCTCCAGATGTTTTAAGATGAACCCTTGGAACCTCTAGCAATCCCTTGTCAGCGGATCAGAGAGGACGATTGGGGTAGTAGGGAGTCAGAAGATCTTTCAGGTAATCAGGTCCCTGTTCATGTAGGTCTTTGAAGGTAAGCAAGCCCACCTTATAGGTGATCCGCCACTGAACTTGCAGCCACTGCAGTTCACGCAGCACAGGTGTAATATGGCTGGTCCTGGAGGTACCAGTCATCAACCTGACCGCAGCATTCTGCACTAGCTGCAGGTGGCGGATATCAACCCCAAACAGCCCTAGGTAGAGGACATTGCAGTAGTCAAGACAGGTGGTAATGAAGGCATGGATCAGTGTTGGAAGGTTGCCCAGAGAAATCAAGTGTTTCACCTGGGCGATATTCCTCAGATGGTAAAATGAGGATTTGACCACCGTTGACATCTGAGACTTCAGGGTCAGATCACATCAAAGATAATGCCCAGATTGCGCACCCAATCTGAGGTAATTAGCTGAACACCATCAAGCCATAGGCCTGACATGAGCCCAGCTCCAAAACCCACCCCCAGGTGGCCTGGATTTACCACCAGTACCTCAGTCTTATCCGGATTCAATCTCAACCAACTCGAGCTCATCCAGTCTTTGATCTCAGAGAGGCAGCTGTTTAGCAAAGGGATCACATCATCCTGTCCGGGCACAAAGGACATATACAGCTGAGTATCATCTGCACAGCAGTGAAAACTCAAGCTGTATTGCCTGATGATATCTCCTATTGGCAGCGTGTACACTGCAAACAACATGGGAGTCAATATGGAACCCTGTGAGTGAGCAGTGAGACTGAGGTGTCTGGTTGGTCTTGTTGGTATCCGAATGCACCCAAATTTACCAAGGTCATGACTGGCGTTCTCTGCAAGAGGTTGCAGAAACCTTTGTGTCTGCTGCCTGTCTGTGAAGTGTGCAAATGTGAGGTGCAAATGATTGCCGACTGCTCTGATGTGCCACTTCCAGGGGTGCACTGTTCCATGTCAGCTGTCTCTCTCTTTCTCTCTCTCTCTCTCTCTACTTTTGCCATTGTTCAGTGCACCCCCATTAGCTGTTGGTATGCATATGTGAGGGGTGGTACTAGGACACACTGCTGGCTGACAAAACAAGGGTTTCAGGGGACGGAGGCGAACGGGCATAAGCAGGGATTAACTGGTGGCTGCGACACTGTGTGATCGGTCTCTGGGTGCATGGATGGGAAGGGACTGACTGAGTATAAATAATCAGTTGTATTTTGTATGTAAAAGTTGTAGTCTTAACTCCAGGCATGTGCATTAGTGTGCACTCTTACGCGCATGGCAGGAATTCTGGTTACAGAAAAAAATGAAGTGCTGTCATTGGAGTGGTTAATTTCTTTCAAGTAGAGGACGTGCCATATCAGCAAAGCAGAACTACTGTCATGACCAGAGTGCCTTGTCATTGCTGTACATTGTCAATCCCTTTGCAGTTTCAACTGTAATTAGCTCTGGCAGTGACACATCTCTCAAATGCCATATTGTCCTAATACGATACTTGTGCAAGCGCAAGTGAATGCAAAAACAAATGAGAAAGGCACAGAATATCTACGGTGGGATATTCAGACTGCGCCAGACTGCGGCGCAAGCCTGGGTGCAGCGCAACTGGGATGTGCCAGGGCACTGACAGGGTGATATTCAACAGTGCTGCACCATGGCTCAGCACCGTTGAATATCGTGCTGTGGCCACCCGCAATGTGCATGGTACAGTGGCACTTCACCAGCGCAAGTGGCCAGAGAAGGGCAGGGGGATGTGTTAGCGTGTGCCATTGCACTAGGCGCATCACCAGCGATATTCAAAAGTGCACATGCAAATGGCGCCATAATGTATGCAAGGTGCAAATGGGGCCATTTGCATGTCATTATGGCCCCATTTGCATGCAGGTGCACTGATCCCCGGCAACTTGAGCCTGGCACCCTGCCAGGCTGCAGCTGTTGGGGACCAACACCCACTACAAGCGGCAAAGTGCCCCACTACCAATTTGCAGGCGTATATATTAAATCAAAGGTCCAATATCCCTGGTGGTCCAGTGGACCACACCCAGCCCTATCGTGGGCATATTTATTAAATGAAAGGTCCAATATCCCTGGTGGTCCAGTGGACTGTGTCCAGTCTGATCGCAGGCGTCGGTTATAAGATATTAAAATCCAATCCATTCCTGGTGGTCCAGCGGTACCCCCCTCCCCACCCGCTCACAAAGCCCCACCACCCTGCTCCCCCCGGTCAGCGGCAGGTGGTAGCTCCCCACCCACATGCCGCCCCACCGCCCGCCGACTGACTGCGTACAGTGAGGGCTGTACCCCATTGGTCCACAGGGTGGGCCAATGGGCATCAGCCTGTTCCATACTACACAGTCCAGAAATGTGATTGGATCCCATTCACATTTCTGGACTGTTCTAAATGGCTACATATATGGGCCCATGCTATGGACCAATGGGTGTACAGCCCTACTGTACATGATCAGTGGCGGGTGGTGGGCAGCATGCGGGTGGGAGCTTCCTCCTGCCGCTGACCAGGGGGCCGAGGTGGTGGGGCTTAGTGGGCGGGTGGGGAGGGTACCGCTTGGACCACAAGGGATGGATTGGATTTTAATATTTTAGAACTAATGCCTGCGATTGGGCTGGGAGCTGTCCACTGGACCACCAGGGATATTGGACTTTTAATTTAATACATATGCCCGCGATTGGGCTGGGAGCTGTCCACTGGACCACCAGGGATATTGGACCTTTAATTTAATACATATGCCCATGATCGGGCATGCGGGATTGCTACCACGAAGGTGCCACCAGAGCACAGGTGGCCACCCACAGCTGGCAGCTGCCATGTTGCGCCCTGCAATATGGCAGCTCACCTGTGGGTGGCCAGCTGTTGCTTCTTTTAATTTTTGTTCAACTGTGTGCGGCGCAGGTACGGGTTGAGCCTGTATCTGCTCAGCACATCCCGGGCCGAATATCAGGATGTGCGGACTATGCATGGGCACACCCCGGACCGACTTGCGCCACATACATTACTGATGCGCTCTGGTGCATCGGGATTTGTGCCATGCACATTCCCCTTTTGAATTGTGCCATGCACTACCCTTCTGAATATCCCACCCCTAGAATACAGCAGTAAGCGAATAACAAAAACTAGAAATGGCCAGAACCCTAAAGAATTTACAAAAATCAAACTAAGAACCTACGGTGTAGCTACAGATATCGACAAGTGCCCAGTTTCAAATTTCAAACATTGGGATCTATTCACAAAACATAGGATTGTCTACACGCCACCTATCTGAGGCACATAGGCAAACCTAAGTCAGAATGCTGCACAGTGGGGTCCAGCAGACCCCCGGTGGCATACACAAAAGGTGTGCAAGCCCCTTGTACACATGATCCCCCAGCTGACCCTGAAGCTATGTGCCACAGGCAGTCTGGGGGCATGTTAGGTGGCATGCCCCCACTCCATGACATTCACTAATGTGTAGAGTACTGGGCGAGTGGGGTGCAATTTACATGACGGGGGACCCAGCCATACATGTATGCACCCCTCGTAATCAACACCTGCCAGCTGCCGCAGGATGTGGACCCCATCCGCATCACTGCCCCAGCCCACCAGGCAGACAGGGAGGGCTGGGGCAGCCACTCGGGAAGTCACCTATCCTTGTATGACTGCAGATTCCTGCACCTTTCCAGGTTCCCTGCTGGCACGCAGATGGGGATCCACTTCAGGACCTGGGATGGGCATCTTATTGGATGCCTGCCAGAGTCCCATGATCTGCCCCCTCACAGCTGCATGCCAGGGATGGCTGGGGCCATAGACAGGTGCCCCGCAGGTGCTCATGGTTGTGAATACCATGCACCCAGTGCCTGCTGGGGGCCACATAGCTACACTGATGTTTTATGCCCATTTTGCACATACAGCCTGCACCATCGTGAACAAGTCCCATTATGCATGACAAACACCTGCCTCCATGCTGTTATCTGAAAGCCCCTTCTTCTTAGCCATCAATACCAACCAACAGTTATACAAGCCAACTACCACCTGCCACTGTGCACAATAAATTAGCAGCATAGTTAGAAATGTGATACAAGATTGTGGCACAACAATCTGTAGAAACCTCAGCAACCTCTCCGCTAGAAAGCATTTGTTCCAGAAATTAAACCTTGCTGGTGTGGTTCACACAGAAATAATGCAGGTGGCAGGATAGAAGAACATCGCAAGCATTAACGACTACTGTAAACTTAACTAACAGCAGCAAGCTAAAATATCACAGTCCTCAGCAACCAGCCCTTCACCTCTATGGAAAGGAAAAGGGGAAATTGTTTAACCAGGTAAGGCACACAGCTAAGGCTTGTTTTCAGATGCGACCTGGGAGCACAAGGAAGTTAAGTGACTTGCTTAGAGTCACACAGTATGCAAGTGGGAGCTGATGGGATTCAAATCCAGGAATCCAGCTTTGCAGCTCAGTGCCCTTAACCACTCTGCTATACTGCCTCCTAAAACCACACAAATATTACAACAAACCACACCTTCATTAATAACAATACATCAACTTCCTGGGACTCTTACTTCAAAAATTCCATATTCAATGCAAAAAAACAATACAGATAGCACCAGGTAAACATATCCAAAGGTCAAACCGACAGCAAAAAAAAGTAATTTCCTGATCACATGATGCAGCATGCCTGAAAGCAGCTACACTTATCTTCTCCAACCACCCACCATATACCATTGCCGCAGCGACTCCCAGATCACGAAGACTATGACAGCGACAAGAATCGGGCAAAATCCAGTAGTTGCTGTGGTGGTCTGTATGGCAATCAGGACTGCCTCGCTGGGTGTTTGCTCCCCCCCCCGGTCCAACTCCAACTTGGAGTTAGAATCCTAGAGACGGGGGGTGTTGGGGTGGAGTCCCCCACATGGGGGGGTTCAGGGTGTACAGCCCTCTGATGGATACACGGAGGCATTCCTGATTCTGCAGTGCCAACAGTCGGCACTGCGGCTGTCATGGGTAAACCACCACCCGCTCCACTAATTCCATTCTACTACCTTTTAAAACAAACCAAAACTTTCACTAACTGATCGGAAGATTTACTAACATCCAGAGCAACAGCTAAGTGGGTTCAATCGAGGATGGCGGTCGAAATGAAAAAAAAAACGCTGCAGTGACTCACTCCTCTGGTAACCCCGGAGAAGGCCCCAAAGAAACCAAGGGCCGCCAGTGTGACTGCCTTGCATAGTACGTCTCACCAAAAGATGGAGCAGGAACCACTGACACTCTCAGGCTTTCTAGTGGAATTCCGACCATTCCAAGAGGGGATTGAGAGGACTGACCGCAGAAGTTAAATCTTTATCACAAGCGCTAGAAGACATAGCAACGCGTGCTGCTGACAGTGAAGCCCATATTATTTCACTTGAGAGACGGGCTGAAAAAATGGACCCAGAAATGACTGCAATCAGACAGAGACTTACCAAAATGGAGTTAAAGGTGGAAGACCTGGAGGGTTGTAGACGCAGAAATAACGTGGTTATCATTGGACTTCCAGAAACAGAAGGAGGTCAGGACACTATACTATCTGTGCAAAAATTCACAGAATAAATGGCAGGGCCTTCCCCCTTTGGCCCCAAATATGTTATCGAGAGGGTTCATCGGGTGCTCTGACCCATCCCGCCACCGGGGGCTGCACCTCGACCTCTCATATTTCGCTTTTTAAATTACTTAGAATGCCAATACTTTCTCTCCAAGATGAAAGAAATCCAAGAAATGCAGTGGGAGGGAAAAAGAATTTTGTGTGGCCCAAGATTTACCACTTACTGTTAGACAGCAGAGAACAGCATTTCATCCTTTGGTTACCAAACTAATTGCAGCAAGACTGAAATTTAGAATGCTTTACCCTGCAAAACTCCAAGTTCTTATTGCTGGTACCTGGCATTCCTACGAAGACCCAGAATCTGCGCACAGCGGTTTAAAGAATGCACTGCCTGATCTCTTCCGAGGTACCTGAATATAGGGATTTATGCATTTACTGCTTGTGAACAGGATATTTCCATCACTGAGAGTTAATTCTTCTTGCTTATGAGGAAGAGTAATTCGATGTCCAATCCTATGGAGATTGCTCATCACAGCGAGGGGACCTCTAAAGCTCTCTGGGGACTGACAATCACTCTTCATAATTTTTCCCTTTATTATATTTCCACCCCCTCTTTTGGAAATAACTAGTATTTATTTTACCAGAAGTGGGTCTCAATTTGTAACCAAGAGATCCTCTCGGGGACGGCTGGAAGAGGTGTTATTTTATTAGTTGTCCACTTGAGGGAGTATTGCGCCACGTTATTCTGTTTGGAAAATCTTTGCAACTTAGAGTGCCAGCGTCCTATTGACAAGAGGCTCAAACAGATTCCTATTATTTCCTTCCTGGTTTATTAAGTTGACATTTACAAATGATATGGATGGGACATTATTTCTCTTTGGGCACTCGCTTCCTTTTTCAGTACTTGGACACTATCGAAGGTTAAATCAAGATGTCTTCCCAAGGACCTAGGCTATAATGACTCTATATAAAAGGCGAGATATGTTATGTTCTTTTTAAAGAGAATAAATACATCGGCTTGGCTCTCATTTAATGAGCAGGGCTGCTTACCTTCTACACTCTAGGGATTTACAAGGTACAATTTACCAGACTATTATACAGTTGGTTCTGGTTAGTGAACGAGAATTGCATTCAGGTGCCCCCAAAAGAAACCCCTTTTTCACCATTTACCCATTGAAGGGCATATCATATAAGTTAAATACCCTCATATCGCTAAATTCAGGAGTAATAATCCATTCTGAGTAAAGGGGGTTTTGATTTTATACCAGTGCTTTTCATATTACTTAATGACTCTATTACCCTGTGGATTCTCAACATATTAATATAAACATGAGAGCAGTTAGCTCTGGATAGTCAGAGCATATACATTTGTCCAACTCCTACTTACTTTGGGAAGGACCTTTTGTTTTATATTTTATAGAAGAAGGGGGCACTGCTTAAGTTATTTAAATCTAATATTGCACATTAACCACAATCTAATAATGTTTAACGGTCAAGGTTACATAATTTGTGTCATGTTACAAAGTTTGTGACATGCTTCTAAGTATTAGCTATCACCTTAATATAATCATATTAAGCTAGAAATAGTTATTAGGTTCACTGTAGTTTGGTTGGAGGGGAAGGGCAGTAGTATAGAGTTCTACAAAACTATATTTGCAACAGTAAAGGGTGGAGGGGAGGGCCAGGTTGGCATCTTGTAAGAGGATCTTTGCAAATTTGTTAATTGATATAGGGTATAGGCTTTGGGGACTGGGAGGAGTTAGGGGAAGGGGAAAAGCACAGTCGATAATACTATTGAGACATCAGGAATCAGGGTTTAAAATTATTGATTAGCGGGTTTTTTCTTGGGACTATACTAACTGTACAGAAAGCATTTTTATAGGTTTTCTAGAAGTGTTATGTTTGTTAAACACAGTGAGGCAAGTGCTATGTATTTTCACAATGTTTAAGAACTTTTATGAGCAAAATGCTAATGAATTTTTAGAGTTAAATAAAACCCTGGGAATTAATAGTCAGGCCACTTTACCAGTTACTTACATGTCCTTTACCATAGCATTAGATGGCTAATGATCTCACCTTATCCTCATGGAACATGAAAGGGGTTGGATGCAAACTTAAACAATACAAAGTTTTAAAACATTTAAGTGTCCTACAGTCTCACATCTCTTTCATACAGGAATCTCATTTACTAGAAATCGATGCTTTACAGTTCAGAAGACAACAGGTGGTACAGGTTTTCTCAGCTCAAGGTACCACAAATAGCTGTGGAGTCATGATCCTAATTAACAGGAATATCCCATTTATCCCCTCACAGACTGTCAAGGATCCCCAGGGCAGGTTCATTCTGGTTAGAGGCACTATTCACACAGCCGGACTCCTGCCCAGTAGTATATATGGGCCCAATGTGGATATGCCTGGATTTTTTATGCAACTTATCAACATTATTCAGCCCTTTCTCTCAATTCCGATAATATTGGGGGGTGATTTAAATTTGTTTTTTGATCCAGCAATGGACCGATCTGGTTTCCTCTGCAAAGGGCTCTCCCCTGCACAATGGGCATTCCGAGACCTAGTGGACCAACTGGCTTTATGCAATGTTTGGAGAGTTCTAAATCCCAAAGACAGGCAATACACTTTCACTTCCCCAGTCCATGGGTCTTCTTCCTGCATAGATTACATTTTATTGTCCCAATCACTTCTCCCTGGAATTCTGACTTCTTCAATTCAACCTGATCCCCCTTCTGATCATTCTTTAGTAATGTGCCAACTCTCTCTCACATCTCTCCCCAAAAGAGGGGCATGTTGGAAGATAAACGACCATTTGCTGAGGGAACCAAATGCTACCCAACATATTTCCAATCATATCAATCAGTTTTTTGCAGCTAATCACTACTCAACTAACAAACCTGATATGGAATGGTGTGCTTTTAAAGCATATGTCAGGTGAATATTGATTGGAATAGCCTCAAAAAGGGAAAAAAAAACCAAGATCAACAGTTATGCCTTTTGCTTTTCCAACTAAGATGAAAGGAATCTAATCTGACTCCCCATTCCCCTAACAATATTAAACAAGATCTAGCCAAACTCAAAGACTCTTACCTTGACATATTGAGAGAAAAGGCTAAATATGCAATTCTCCATACCAAGGCTTCTTACACAGATTAGGGAGAAAAAGCGGGTAAGTTATTGGCTCTCAGAATTAAGCAACAAGTGTCCTCTCGATTCATCCCTCCCATTTGCTCTCGGAGCGATGGTACTTTGAAAACATTACCAACTGAAATAGTAAAAGAGTTCACTGACTATTATAAACAGCTTTATGGCCTATGGCAACACCACCTTTTAATCAGATCCTAACTGAATACCTCAAGGATTCTCATTTTCCTTCACTTTCTGAAGTCCATAAACAGGTTCTAACTGCGCCAATATCAGCCTTGGAATTGGCGGAAGTTATACAAAATCTTCCCGCAGATAAAACTCCAGGGCCCGATGGATTTTTATCCAATTTCTATAAGAAATTTAAGGATCAAATTATCCCCTTTCTTATACCACTTTATCAACATATCTTTTCAGGTGCTCAAATTGATAGTACATTATTTGAAGCCCTTATTACTCTCCTTCTCAAACCAGATAAAAATCCAGATCTAGTTACAAATTACTACCCTATTTCTCTCCTCAACCAAGATATCAAAATTTTAACCAAATTACTCGCAGACTGGCTTAGCTTAAGTACTCCCAGATATTATAGGTCTAGAACAGGTAGGTTTCATGAGGGGCAGATGATCAGTGGATCATCTCCGGACTCTCTCGTATGTCTTCTTGGTGTTCAGGAATGCTCCCTTTCCAGCTGTCTTGGTATCTCTGGACGCTGAACAGGCATTTGATAGAGTTAACTGGAATTTTCTCTTTCAGATTTTAAAGGTCCTTGTCTTTCTCCCTGAATTTCTAACATGGATACAAGCCCTATATAAATCCCCAACAGCTAGGATCACTGCCAATGGACATATCTCGGAATCATTTGTATTACAATCTGGAACAAGACAAGGATGTCCCTTATCTCCCTTACTATTCAATATTTATCTTGAGCCCCAAATTCATAGACTTATAGCCTGCCAGGAGATTCAAGGTATCAAAATTCAGAATTAGGAGGTGAAAGTTTTCGCATATGCGGATGACCTCCTTCTCCAATTATCTTGCCCTGATAAATCTATTCGTTTTATATTAGGAATTATTACAGAGTACAGAGGTTTATCAAATTATAAACTAAACATTAATAAGTCAATAGTTTTCCCCCTTAACCACAAGGCATTTAAAATCACTATTTCATCTCTAGGCCTTTCATGGTCGCAAGATTCCCTTAGATATCTTGGTATTGAACTCACTAGAAGTTTTGCCCTTGGAATTAAAAAAAAACTTAGACTCACTGGTACTAACCATTACTCAAGATCTAGAACGATGGTCGATGCTTCCTATTTCACTATGGGGAAGAATAAACCTAATCAAAATTAATGTTTTCCTGCAGTGTTCTGTCCATTAAACTTATTGAGCATATGGTTGCCAGTTTCTTGGTTTAATAAGATACAGTACATGGGCTTCTCGCTAAATTCATCTGGTTTAAAAAAACAACCAAGAATAGCATATCATAAATTGTCCACCCAGAAACTTAAAGGAGGTTTGTGTCTCCCTCATCTTGGTCTTTATTACTGGGCCAGCCAAGCTTCCAAATATCTCAGATGGTTATTCCCAGATCCATCCTCACCCTTCCCACTTTGGCTGAAGATAGGATTAGCCCTTATTAAATCCTGTCAATTGTCACCCTCTACAATTCTACACACAAAACTATCCGTTTTACCTTCAGTCCTGAAACCACTCCAGTAGCTTTATCTGTAGGGACTCACTCTCAGTTATGTACCTTTCTGAGATACAATCACTACAAAGACCCATCCCAATCAATTTGGTGCAACCCTTCTTTTAAAATTGATAATCAAATCCTAACATCTAATTGACTACCCCATCTGGGAGATGGACAGCTATCCGACTTTTTTAAAAGAGGATGACTCGTGGCTATCAGCTGCAGAAATTACAAAAAAATTCAAAATTCCCTCGCAAAACTACTTTAAGGTTTTCCAATTGAGACATCTCCTGATTAAAGTGCTTGGAACTGTCCCACCCCAGCCCTCCAAATTCTCTTTTCAATTGGAATTGGAACAATTAGCCAACTCGCCCAAAGTGGTATCCAAGATATATGCCACTTTATATGGATGGCTTTTTCAGGATAATTTTGGCCCCACTGCTTACTGGTCATCTCTCTTTCCCAATTTAATTATGGACTGGACTTCCCTTTGGCGTAATTGTCACTGATTTGTAATGCAGGACAGACTATGCCTCATGCAATTTCATATTTTACACAATTTATATTACTGTTCCCAGAAATTAGCCAAGTTGGGTCTGCTCTGCCCTCTGTTCCCGATGTCACCAGGAAGAAGGCACTCTCCTTCACTTTTTCTGGGCCTGCCCTAAAGTGGTCCCCTTATGGACAAATATCCAAAGTAAAGTAGACCCTTTTTTGGGGATATCGGATTTATTTACTCCAGAACTCTGTCTACTTGGTGACTATTCACAAATTTCTGTAATTAATCGTAAATATCACATGGCACTGGTTTCTATGTCTGATAAAAAACTTGTATTGAAACACTGGAAAGACAGTGATACTATCTCATATACTGAATGGCTTAATGAGCTTTTGGCTAATTTGAGAACTGAAATGGCAATAGCAAATCTCAATAACAGATTATATAAATACCAAAAAATATGGGACCCCTTGCACACAGTGGATGGGATATTCAAAGCAGTTGCACATGGCGCAACTGAGATGCACCTGCGCAAGTGCAGAAATGCACCAAAAAGCGATATTCAGCCGGAGCCAATGCACCGCGCAAATCGCAGTGCACCAATGCAGAACTCTAATGAACATATGCACAAGTGCAGGGGGCGTAGCCATGAATAAGCGGCACAGTGCAATATTCAACAGCAAGCAAAGGGCTCAAGTGCAGAGCAACAGGACATGCACGGAGCAAACTTGAGCCCATAAAAAGAGGGAGCAAGCAAGGGATGGAGGCATGCACCAAAGGGGAGCAGGAGAGAGAGGGAGGGAGAGCGAGTGGGCAGGCAGGAGAGCAGGAGGGATGCAAGACAGAGACAGAGGCAGGCGGGAAGTACAACAGATTGTGGGACTGGGCGTGTGACACTGAAAGAGCCTGCGTGTGTGTGGTGTGTGTGCGTGTGTGTGTGTGTGTGTGTGTGTGTGTGTGTGACGGGTACAGGGGCAACTACAGTAGCGTGAACCTGTGACACAGGGCTGAGGAGTGGCAGCGAAAGTGCCCAGATGGGTGGGAGGTGGAGGCCACAGCCAACAGGCCGTCAGCTGGGAACCCCAAACACAGGTGCACGCCCAGTGAAGGGGCACACGCAGCAGCACACAGCCGGAGGTGCCTGGAGAGACAGCCGTCCAGGGGAGGCAGGACAGCCCAGGCCATGGCCAGTGCCATCTTCCAGATGGAGGCAGTAATGAGAGGTGTGAAGAGGCAGGAGGCAGCGTGGCACAGCTGTGGAAGGACCCATCGGCGGTATGCCCGGAACAGGTGGTACCATGCCCACACCACCTTTGAACAGTACAGTGACACAGAGATTGTGGGCTGGTACCACCTGAATCAGGCAATCCTGAGGCAGCTCTGTGAGCTGTGCAGTGATGAGATGCAGGTACCCACAAGATGGAGCCACGCTCGTTGGTGGAGACCAAGGTCATGGCCGTCATGTGCCTGCTCACCACGGGTACCTTTCAGAGACCAACAGGGGACACCACAGGCATAACCCAGTCAGCCGCATCACATCTCCTCATACAATTCCTCAATGCACTGCTGCCTCATGCTGTGAACTACATCCATTTCCCCAGCACACAGGCAGAGTGTACAGCAAACATGCAGGAGTTCCACAGGGTGACACGAATGTCTGGCATGCTAGGGGCCATCGACTGCACCCACATAGGCATCCGCTCACCACCGAGGCAGGTAGCGGTAGCTTACATCAACAGGAAGGGCTACCCCAGCATCAACTTCCAGGTGTCATGCGATGCCAGGGGGCGCATAATCAATGTCTGTGCCACACACCCTGGTGGAGCACATGATGCCTTCATCTGGCACCAGTCAGCACTGTGCCACAGGTTTGAGAGTGGGGACATCCCCACTGGCCACCTAGTAGGTGATTATGCAGTTGGAATGGGCAGCCTGGCACAACAGGGTAGGGTGTGGGGGATGCTAAGCCAGGGGCATCAGAGGGTGTGGCCGGGAAGGTGGGGGAGTGCAGCTACACAGACCACCAAGTCAACCACACATGTCAACACACAGGTGACAGTGGATACCTACTCTGGCCCTGGCTGCTCACCCCATACCAGTGCTCGTCAACCACAGTGCAGGAGCAATACAACGAGGCACATGCCAGCACACAGAACAACATCGAGCATGTGTTCGGGCTGCTGAAGGCCCGGTTCCATTGCCTGGACAGGTCTGGTGGTGCCCTACAGTACAGCCCCTCACAGGCCTGCAGCCTGTTCCTGGCTTGCTGTATGCTACACAACATGGCCACTGACCATGGGATAGCTGTCGAGGTTGAAGAAGGGAACAGCAGTGGGGACAATGTGGGTGCTGGGCCAGGTGGTTGTGGGCAGCCCCCCCCCGGGCAAAGGGAACCTCGGCTGAACAGGATGGCCCAGCAGCACCAGGACACAATTGCGGAGGAGCACTATGGTGCACACAGGTAGGTGAACATGACCACATGCATGACCCAGGGACCATGGCACAGTAATCAGGCTTGCAAGGCCGGGCCCCATGACAGGCATGGCTGGTGGGTAGCGTGGATGGGCATGGGACTGGACCCCATGGAAGCACCCTGTACAGCACTGTAAACCACACTCACACACACATGAACATGCACATGGGCACCCACATGCAAATGTCCAGAGGCCACCACCAGGCATGTGTCAGATGCTGAATACCGGTGCACAGTAGTGGCCGGTGTTATATTGGCATCATCATGCATAGCCACAGTGGCCAGCTGCCGGGTGGGTGTGCACAAGGCCTGTGTGCGGCATTGACCATGGATGACATGTCCCTGGGATGCACATGCCACACCAATGTGCACACAGGGCAGCGGCAGACAGCAGACAGGGAGGATGGCAGCTCAGGACCTCCGTGCGGTTGCACGGCTGCCATGGACACATGGACAGCCCCAACGAGACTGCCTATCAGATGCAGGCTGTGCGACAGCCACAGGGGGTGTCTCTGATGGTCCCCCAGGTGTGTCACTGTGGGAACGCGACCGGTCCCTCACAGGGGTCTGCAGGCTCCTGAACATGCCTGCTCCAGGCATGCCTGGAATGCCCACAGCAGATCCCAGGGTCAACACTGACAGGGTGGCACAACACCATGACTGAGGGATGGATAAGGCACTCCGTGGGGTCTGCAGTGGACGGCCATGCACCAGGGTGGCCAGTGGTGCTAGGCCGGCTGTGACCACAGCGGTGAGCTGATCCAGGGCTGCAATCATGTTCTACTGCTTACGTGTGGTTTCAGCCAGAAGCTGCTCAAAGTACCTGTCACACCTCCCAGTGAACTGGCACAGCTCTGTGCTGAATGTACGCACCCCTGGCACTATCAGCACCTGTTGCTCCATGGAGGCCCATAGCAGATGGGTGTGCTTGGTCAAGGGGTCAGCATCCTGAGGGGCATGGGCACTGTGGCAGCCCATGGGTGGTGCTTGACCCCACAGCACAGCCCCCCATGCTAGTGGGGGCTGCACAGCAGGGCCCCCTTGGGGCTGATCTGTCTGCAGGGCACCGTTGGTGGCCACTGCACCCGGCCCCCCCTCGACCTCTTCCTGCTGCTGCTGCTGCTGCCCCTCCAGCTGCTGTGCACGGATCGGCACCAGTTCAGCTGCATCATCACCACCACCACCCCCTTCAGACTGTGCTGCAACATGGCGCCCACTGGATTGCTGGGTGTGGTGGCCGGTAGGCAATTAACCGTCACCAGGGCACCGTCTGCACTGCCATGGCGGGTGTGTGTGGTATGGGTGCCTCCCCTGAATGGCAACACCACTATCCAGGGTACTAACCACGTCATCATCATCAGTCCCGGACCCCACCCCCATCTGTGTCTCGGCATACTGGACGCCATGGCTGGCATCCTGCTGAAACAGTCAGGACCTCGTCCACGACCACACCACAGGCATCCGGATGGACAGTGGGGTTGGGCTGACCGTGGTCCAGTCCTTGGACACTGGTGGAGGTGGACGGACAGTCCTCCAGGCCCAGGACCGCCCCCATGGTGGACTTCTCCACCCCTGCTGCCGCATGCAGGTGCTCTGGAGCTGAAAGGGAACACAGTCACATTAGTGGTGCTGGCACACACCCCTGTCCCCCTTCCCCAGGTGCTGCCACACCCACCACGCAGTGATGGGCTTCCCCCCATCTGGAACCCTCCACCGGGCACCCCCTCGACGGCGCTGCACCACATGGATGCTGCCACCAACTCCCACCGCAGCAACAGCTGTGGCACATCAGGCTGTCCACCATCCATGGTAGCACATATGGCCTGGATGGCAGCCACCTTCTCCTTAATCCTACTCCAGTCAGTGCCTACTTTCTTCTTGTACTCCTGTGCTGTCCTTTGATGGCTGCCCTGCTGGTTCATGGCCCTGGCCACACCCTCCCATGCTGTTGCCCTGGCCTGTGGGGTGCCTGTTGAGCCACTCAGGAGAGTCTCCTGGTCCAGGTACTCATCAAATAGGGCATCGCTCATGAAGTTGGGCCTGCGCTTCTGTGCAGACCCACGCTCCTCAACCTCCTCATGTTCCATCATGCTTACTCCTGTGGGTATGGACATGTGGTCAGTGATGGCTGCAACCCATACCGCCCTCCCATTCCACTGTCCCGACAGGCCCATGGCCTGGTGGCTTACCTCTGAAGGATGCAATACTGGTCTAGTGACTGTGCAGTCCTGCGGTGCATTTATAGTGCATCACGTGCAAATGAGGGGATGCACAACAGAAATGAGATGCAAATGCCTCTTATGCACCACCGATATGCTAAATAGCTAATCTGCATATGCCGGCTGAATATCATGAATTTGCACATGGCGTTAGTGTTGCGCATGCACAAGCCATGGCACAACAGTATGACATGTGCAGTAGGCCCAGCAGTGCGCATGCGTGCAGTGCCATCGCGTACGTCAGTGGTGCATCCACACTGTGCCATGCACGGTACAGCACTCTGCCGCTATTGGACATGTGGTGCTTGTGCACTATATGCCCTATGGCGCCCGTGCACGATTTGCCTCCAACATGCCCCTATTGTGCACCATCCATGGATTGACCAACTGTGCTGTCGTACATGGTGCGCGTGCTGACCCTTGACCCCACGAGTGCCCTTTGACTCTCCTGGTGCCCTGCAGTACATGCTAGTGCTGCACCAGCTGTATCGCGCAGCACCGTGGATGCGCGATTGGGGATGGCAATGCATCACCAAATGGGTCGCGCACCCACAGCACGTGTGGATCGTGCGCTACTGGGTGCCATTTTGGTTGTGCAACAGCAGGAACGATCATGCCATGCCACAGCACTGCAAGGGCTCCCAATTGGTCCCAGGTAGAATTAGTTAATCTTGTGGCCCTTGTGGAGCCACGTGCAGGCAGTTTGTATGGCCAGGTGCCCCTGGATCAGTCACAAACAGAGGTGTGGCAGGAGGTGGCTGAGGACCTTGAGGAGGCCACTGGGGCACAGCGCAGAGGTGAGCAGTGCCACCACTACTACAGTGACCTGTGGAGGAGGGACCCTAAGAGGCTACAGGCACAACTGGCATGCGTCCGGAGGGGTGCCGTGCCACGTCCAGGTAAGTGCACTACGCCCATGTCCATGCCATTCCAGTGTTCTGTGGGGGCCAGCAGGGTGTCACACCATGCTGTGGGGGGGCTGTGGCTGCACATTCTGTTGGCCGTGGCAACACACCATGGGTGTACTGTGCCACCACACTGCCACTGCGTGGGGCCAGGGGGCTTGCTGTGCTGGGGGGGCATGTGGTGTTGCCAGGTAGTGATGTGTCATTCTCAATGTCTCCTTACTAGGCCCTGAAGATAGACGATGTGCATGGCTGGCTGGTGCTGCAGGTGGGCGAGGGCAAGCCGATGCAGAGGCATGGGTGCAGGATGCAGGCCGCATGGGCGGTGCCATCGGACAGGTGCAGGGTGCACCACAGAAAGCAGGTAGGCACTCTTTTGGAGTATGATGTTATGCAGGGTGGGGGTGGGCCATAGTCCCCTGTGCACATGGCCATTCCAGCTGTGCACCGCCGGCAGTGTCCATTGCACCATGCCGTGGCTATCGCACATGTGTGTGGCTGATGCACATGGGCTGTGGGTGCACCCGGATTCCAGCTGTGCCACTGCCATCCCGACGCTTAACCCTGTCACCTGGCTGCCATGGTTGTGGTGTGCGGCACATGGGTGATGTTGGTGTGCAGTGCTCTGCATGGCTATGTATAGCCTCGAAGAAAGGAGGGAGAGGGGGGACATGATAGAAACTTTCAAATACCTCAAGGGAATCAACAAAGTCCAAGAGGGTAGCATCTTTCAGAAAAAGAGATGTGCAAAAACAAGGGGGCATGCTTTGAAGATAGAGGGGGGACGGCTGAGAGGTAATGTGAGGAAGTATTTCTTCACAGAGAGGGTTGTGGATACATGGAACAGCCTTCCTGAGGAGGTCATAGAGTCAAAAACAGTGGGGAAATTCAAGAATGCATGGGACGGATATAAGGCAATTCTAGTGGGGGTAGGATGAAGTGGACTGTTGGTTAACTAGAATCTGCAGCTTATCCGATAGGTAGGGAAATGGGCAGACTAGGTGGGCCAAGCAGTCCTTATCTGCCATCAAATTCTATGTTTCTATGTTTCTATGGATTGTCAGGTTGGTGGTTTGTGTGGGCACACATGCTGCGGGAGGATGTGTGCTATCTCAAGGGCACATGCCCCTGCTGTCTGCTGCACACGGTGGGTGGGCTGTGGTCATATGGACATGCACTCATACCATGTCCGCTCCTTTGTCCTAGGTTACTAGGTGTCCATTGCCCTGATGTCCACACCAGGCTCCTGAGGAGGATCTTGCAAGTCTCCATTGCCACGCCCCGGGTGGCACGTCTGATTCAGCGGGCCCTGTGCAGGCCACAGCGGCGATGTTGGTGTCAGGCACCAGTGGGGCATGGATTCCCATAGGGCCCATTGGCCTAAACCAGCTTCCCTTCCCTGTCCCCCCTTTCCTTCCCTTGTACCCATGTACAGCCATTACCCCTGTCCCCCTGCCTCCCTTCCCCGGCCTCCTGGTTTGTTTGTGGCCTCCCCATTCCTTGCTCCCTGTACCGGTTATTTTTTATACTGTATATAGTTGTATCCTGACTGGTTTTAATACAAATTTTTATGGCTATCCATCTGTGTCCGTGTCTGCTTTGCAGCTGGCATGTGGAGCCATGCTGCAGTCATGAGCATGGTGGTCGAGTGGTACGTCTGGTGTTGACTGGGGATTGTGCCTGGTGGTCTCTGTCCAGTGGCTGGTGGCTGTGCCCTGGGGTGACTGTGTGCTCTCTGTTTCTGTTGTGTGGTGTGTGTGTGTTGTGTGCTGCTGGCATGTGTGTTGCCAGCTGTGGTCCAGGTGGCATGTCCCGTGCCTTTCTGTGGGTGTTGCCAGTGACTGTTTGCCAGTGGACATTGATGCCACCCTGCCTCCATGCACCACTGTGGTGCGCGTGGTTGGGGGCCTGCTGCCCTGTGCCTGCCATGCCTCCCTCCTGTCATCCTCTGCACCCTGGTGGTAGTCTATCCCACCCTGGTGGCATGCTCCTTGCTGTGCCTGTTGTCCTGTGTCCTGGCGCATGCACCTCTGCCCCTTGCGCAGCCCTGGTTGCGCAATGGCGCATGTTGGTTTGCTCCCTGGCACCACCCTGGTTGTGCTATGGTGCATCCCTGCGATATTCAGCCGTGTTGCGCTGGTGCTTGCCATCATGCGCAGGCTTTGAATGTCACATTCGGTGCACCATGGCACAGTGTACTTGCGCTGCGCCACTACTGCGCCTGCCTCTGTTGCATTTCTGAATATTCCACCCATTGTATTCCTTATAAGTAATATGTACTGTTGTCTTTATCTCATCTTTTTATATTTCAGTGTTGATGGACTGTGAAGTGAGGAGGGAGTCGGGGTGGGGAGGGTGAAATAGGCGGGGAGGGAGGTTGGGGTAGGGTGGGGGATGGTTGGAGCAGTTTCATTACATTATGTTTATTTACTCATGTATGTACTGAATTATCCTGTATGATGCTGTTCCATGTTTGGTGGTTTAAAACGTATAATAAACTTTGAATTAAAAAAAAAAGTAATTTCCTAACATTTTTATTTCTCATTTCACAAGTTTGAATCAGAAGCTAAAATCAAATATAACACAAAAGAAAAATAACAGTTCAAAATAGCAGAAAATGCAACACCAGTTCCTAAAGAAAAACCAAAAACCCTAAACAAACGCTAACATTTGTCTGTTTATTGTCATAGATGTGAAACCACTCCCTAAGAAGAGAAGACATGTTAACATCATCGAAGACAGTGACACCAACTAGCCCAAGACAAAAATACTCTGAGTATCTCTAAAATAAATATAACTGTAATATTTATAGAGCACTACATTCTTATACAGAACCTAAAATAGACATTTAAAAAATGGCGTTATGTGTTTTTATGTTTGCTTGCACTTATGTGCAAGAAACATAGTGCCACTCCTAGGTGTGCCACCCCCGCTTCAAATGCCCTGTTCCTTTTTGCAGGTGCAGCCGCACTGCACCAATGAATGTCTGAGCTGTCTATGACAGCCGTTCAGATGCAGTGCCGTACAGTTCTGGGAAAACCACCGCTACAATCAACGGTGGTAATGTGTAGGCAATTTGCATACTGCCATCGGCAGGCAATTTGCATACTACCATTGGCAGTATGCAAATTGCCTACATGTCAGCACTGCATCTGAATTGTCATAGACAGTTAATTTCTGATCCCATCAGATCCAGTCCCCCCCCCAAACACCTAGGTAGCACACTGGGAGCCCACCCCAGAGTGCTCATGCGCTCCCCTCCACCCCCGCACACTGTATGACTGATGGGGGAGCCCAATCCCTGTCGACTTCACTGCCCCCCAAAATCAAACTTTCAGGTGCCACGCTGGGAGCCCACCCCAGCATGGCAAAAGTCTGTGACCCACAGGGGTGCCCAATCCCCCATTGGCTCCACTGCCCCCCAACAAACTTCCAGGTGCCATGCTGGGAGGCCACCCCAGCGTGGCAAAAGTACCACGTCATCTTTTTAAAAACAAAACAACTAGAACAAAATAAAATGGTCACTCATTGACTCTCTTGCTCCCTCCCCCAATCTGCACCCACCCTCTGCGTAGCCCACCTTCCCACACGCCCCTCACCCCATACTTACCTCTGGAGGACGGCGTGACGATCTTCGGTGGATCAGGAACACGTCTGCACTCTTCATAGCCGACCACAAACTGAAGAAATGCTGGTAAGCTGTATAATGACATAAATGTTTTTTTTTTCAACTTTGGTGAATATTTCAGCCATTTTTGGGAATTATTTCACCAAATTTTCAACATGGGGTTCCTGGGACACCACTTTATGAACTCAGCTACTGTCATCTTGTTATTCAGTCCTGAAAGGTGATTTCGCGGCCGCTGCAAGGAACCACCTTTTGGGACTGAGTGACAAAACGACAGTGTCACAGTTCATGAGGTAGGCCCCCCAAATCCCTATGTTGAAAATTTGATGAAAAAATTCCTTAAAATGACTATTTTATGAGCATGCGTTGCACAGTTCCTACGCACGCTCGTAACTTAGAGAATTTTTTACTATTTTCACTCCAGATTTTCAACATTGCCATTTTACCACACCTCCTTATGAGCAGTACAGCTGTCATTTTTCACATCTCGCCCAAAATGTGTTTTCGGGCATGTAGCACACAATGGCATGGTTGGTGTGCGAAATCAATGCATGGGACAGATTAAGAAAATCACAGTGACACTGTTCATGAGCAGAAGTCTTAAAATGGCTATGCTGAAAATTTGGTGACAAAAGTCTGTAAAATGATTGTGTTACAAGAGTGCATTGCGCAGTTTCCATGCACCCGCATAAGTTCATGAATTTGTAATATTTTCAGTACAGATTTTGAACACTGGCAGTTTTCCACACCTCCTTAAGAACAGTACAGCTGTCATTTTTCATGCCCTGGCCAAAATGTGTTTTCGCACTTCCGGCGCAGAAATGTGTGGTCGCTGTGGGAAATCAGTGTTCGGGACAGATTAAGAAAATCACAGTGACACTGTTCTTGAGTGGAGGTCCCAAAATGCCTATGTTGACAATCTACTGTAAAAAAATTCCCAAACTAATTACATTATGGGAGTGTGTTGCACAGTTTCTGTGCACCTTGTGACTTCACCAGTTTTTTTTTTTTAATTTTCACTACAGATTTTCAACACTGCCATTTTTTTACACCTCCCCATGAACAGTACAGCTGTCATTTTTCGCATCCTGTTTGAAATGTGTTTTTGCACCTGTGGTGCCAAATGGCGTTGTCACTGTGCAAAATCAGCTTTCAGCTAACAAACTGATATTGCCACTTTTCATGAGGTGGAGTCAAAAAAAAAACATGTTGAAAATCTGTAGTGAAAACACCAATGAACGCCCGAGGCATTAGGGTTTCCAACCATAATGCCCCACCCTGTAGATACTGGCAGGCATCAGGGGTGTGACTTGGGATTGTCGCCTGTAATGCTTATACCATTTCACCCCCACCCCCACCCACACCCTGAAGCCAGTGACAGGCATCGAGGTGTTCCTTGGACTCTTTGGCCCCAAAGTTCACCCCATTCACCCATCTCACCTTATTTCCTTATGGAATGGGGTGAGCATAAGGCCCAAAGACCCCAAGGCACACCATGACACTTGTCGGTGTCTACAGGGTGGAGTGTGATGAAATAGCATGAGCGTTATGGCTGACGACCCAAAGGCACACCCCAATGCCTGTCACTCTCTGCAGGGTGGGAGTGGGGTTGGCGTCAGTTCAATACTTCACTGCCATTCCTATTATGCAGCTCTGTAACTTCTACACTACTAATGCCAATGCCAGCAAGCAAACAATCGGCATTGACAAATGCTTGTTTTCTTTTCCTTTTGCAAGTTAAACCTTGTATTAATACATTGCTAGAATTGTCTTAACCTATTAAACTAGAAAGAAATGCACATCAAGAAACATTTGCTAATAATACTGCACTTTTTTCCCTAACAGATCCAATCTGCTCACCACGACAGCCCCCTGTGGAAAGAAATAACCTCCAAATTCCATGGCAACCTGAAAGAAAAAGAAATTGTTGCTGACGTTTGCAAGCTTATTTTTTTATTACAATTCAAGACTTTAACATAACTGTTCTGTTAATCCAATTCTTTGCCTGCACTTTCCTGTGAAAAAAAATCTCTTGACTGCAATAACAGAACCGTTTCTTCCTGATCATCTTCAGTAAACGATATATTTCTGTTATTTGCCTCATGCCTTGCAGTTGCAATTAACTCCATTGAACTTCCTTCCAGTGGTCCCTGACTCTATTTTGATATACCATAAATAAAACAAGCATTTGTCAATGCCGAATGTTTGCTTGCTGGCATTGGCAGTGGTAGTGTAGAAGTTACAGAGCTGCGTAATAGGAATGGCAGTGAAGTATTGAACTGAAGCCAACCCCACCACCACCCTGCAGAGAGTAACAGGCATTGGGGTGTGCGTTTTGGTCGTCAGGCATAACGGCCACGCCATTTCACCAGACCCCACTCTGCAGAGACTGACAAGTGTAACGTGTTCCTTGGGGTCTTTGGCCCTTATGCACACCCCATTTCATTAGGAAATACGGTGAGATGGGTGTGATATAGGAGAATGGGGTGAAGTTTGGGGCCGAAGAGCCCCAAGACATACCTCGATGCCTCTCAGTGACTGCAGGGTGTGGAATGGTATGAGCATTACAGGCAAGAATCCCAAGTCACACCCCTGATGCCTGTCATTCTCTACAGGGTTGGGCATTATGGTTGGAAACCCTAATACCTCAGGCATTCGTTGGTATTTTCTCTCCAAATGTTCAACATGTTTTTTTTGTGACCCCAACTCATGAACAGGGGGAATATCAGTTTCTTAGCCGAAAGCTGCTTATGCACAGCAACTACGGCATTTAGCACCACAGGTGCAAAAACATGCTGAACAGGATGTAAAAAATGACAGCTGTACTGTTAATGGGGAAGTGTAAAAAATGGCAATGTTGCAAATCTGCAGTAAAAATATTAAAAAAAATGGTGAAGTCATGAGCGTACATAGAAACTGTGCAACGCACACCGGTAATATAATTAGGTTGGGGATATTTTTACAGCAAATTGTCAACTCAGGCAATTTGGTGCCTCCGATCATGAACAGTGACACCATATCTCTCAACTGTCCCTGATTTTCAGGGACGTCCCTGATTTTGCCTCAAAATTTTACTCTGTCCCTCCTAAAAATTGTGTTTCCGTGACCAAACAGTGGGGGTTACAAGCACAAACTAATGTCAAACATTAAAGTTACAGACTTGTTCTTCTTTAGAAAATGTATTTTACACTAAGCCCTTTATTCTACCAGCTTCCTGAGTGGATATCTCCAATTTTGAAGAAGTGTCCCTGATTTTGGTCCTTTGTCCCTGATTTTTTTAAGCCTTGTCCCTGATTTATGAGGCAGGAGGTTGAGAGGCATGAGTGTCACTGTGATTTTCTTTATCTGTCCTGAACAATAATTTCCCACAATGACCACGCATCTTTGCGTTGAAAGTGTGAAAACACACTTCGGCCATGTTGTGAAAAATGACAGCTGTACTGTAAATAAGGCAGTGTGGAAAAATGCCACTGGTGAAAATCTGGACTTAAAATATTACAAAGTCATGAACTTACAAGGATGCGTGGAAACTGCGCAATGCTCACTCGTAACACAGTCATTTTATGGACTTTCGTCACCAAAGTTTCAACATAGCCATTTTAAGACCTCTGCTCATAAACAGTGTAACTGTGATTTTCTTAATCTGTCCTAAACATTGCTTTCGCACACCAACAGCACCATTGTGCGCTACATGTGCGAAAACACATTTTGGGTGGAATATGAAAAATGGCAGCTGTACTGTTCATAAGGAAGTGTAGCAAAATGGCAATGTTGACAATCTGGAGTGAAAACAATAAATTTGCAAACTTATGAGCATGCATAGGAACTGCGCAACGCACACTTGTAAAACAGTCATTTTTAGGAATGTTTTCACCAAATTTTCAACATAGCCATCTTAAGACCTCTGCTCATGAACAGTGTCACTGTGATTTTCTTAATGTGTCCCATACATTGATTTTGCACATCGACTGCGCCATTGTGTCCTACATGGGCGGAAGCACATTTTGGGCAAGATGTGAAAAATGACAGCTGTACTGCTCATAAGGAGGTGTGGTAAAATGGCAATGTTGAAAATCTGGAGTGTAAATATTGAAAATTTGAGAACTTACGAGCGTATGTAGGAACTGCACAACGCATGCTCGTAAAACAGTCATTTTTTGGAATTTTTTCACCAAGTTTTCAACATAGCCATTTTAGTTCCTCTGGCCATGAACAGTGTCACTGTGATTTTCTTAATTTGTCCCATACATTGATTTAGCACATCGACTGCACCATTGTGCGCATGTGCGGAAACATGTTTTGGGTGAGATGTGAAAAATGACAGCTGTACTACTTATAAGAAGGTGTGGTAAAATGGCAATGTTGAAAATCTGGGTGAAAATATTGAAAATTGCGAACTTCTGGCGTGTGTAGAAACTACGCAATGCGGCGCTCATAAAACAGTCATTTTTGAAATTTTCCACCAAATTTTCAAAATAGGCTACTTGAGCCCACCTCATGAACACTGGCAGTGTCATTTCGTTAATCAGTCCGAAGGTGATTTGCACAGTGACTGCGAAATCACCCTTCGGCCGAATAACGCCATGACAGTGACATCATTCATGAGAAGGGGTCCAAAACCCCATGTTGAAAATTTGGTGCAAAAATTCCAAAAAAATGCCTGAGATATGCAACAAAGTTGAAAACCCCCTATCTAGCCCATTATACAGCTTACCGGCATTTCCTCAGTTCGTGGTCGGCTTTGAAGAGTGCAGATGTGTTCCCGGTCCACCGAAGATCGTCGCGCCGAGGTCCAGACATAAGTATGGGGTGAGAGGGGGTGTGGGGAGGCAGGGTGTGCAGTGGGTGGGTGCAGGTTGTGGGAGGGGGGTCAGGGAGACTACATGGGACCGTTTTTTCTTTACAGGTGTTCTTTTTGTTTCCAATGATGACTCAGGACATTTGCCATGCTGGGGTGGGCTCCCAGCATGGCACAAGGATGGTTGGGGCGTTCAGCAGGCGGGGATTGGCACCCCATCGCCAAAGCATTGATTGCCACGCTGGGGTGGGCTCCCAGCATGGCACCCAGTACTCGGGGGGGTGAGGACAGTGGAGCTGATGGGGGATTGGGCACCCCCTGTCGGCTATATCATGAGTCGCCACGCTGGGATGGGCACCCAGCGTGGCATTTGAAACTTTGGGGGGCAGGAGGCGTAGCACACCCGTTAGCTATATAGCGTGTATGCGCGCAGCGGGGGTGCGATACCTACGTGTGCATGTGTGTGGGAGCCGCGATGAGCAATCGACATCTTATCGCTGCTCATCAAGCGTAGCTCCCCTATGAACTGTATGCCACTGCATTTTGGAGCTTGTCATAGACAGCTCCAGCATGCATTAGCTTACAGGGCGCTTGCCAACACACTGACTGAATTGGAAGAGGGGGTGACACACCTCCGAAATCTCGGATGATGGCACTATGTTTCTTGCACATGCGTGCAAGCAAACGTAACAAACATAATAAATGTATCTTAATTTTTGAAGACCGGGTTGTTGTTTTTTTGTGCATGCATATGTGATGTATGAATGAGGGATCCACTCACTGTAGATCAAGGGACGATGTGAAATGGTGCAGGTACATGGGGGGGTGAACAAAGTGGTAGACAGTAAGCCCTACCAGAGCTTCAGGCTGATGTAGCACAGCGATACATGGGGGTGAACAAAATGGTAGACAGTAAGCCCTATCAGAGCTTCAGGCTGATGTAGCACAGCTGGACTAAGGCAAGGGAGGATGTGAAATGGTGCAGGTACATGGGGGGGTTAACAAAGTGGTAGACAGTAAGCCCTACCTGAGCTTCAGGCTGATGCTGCACAGCTGGACTAAGGCACAAGCACCCACGGCATGTTCTTATAGTCCCCATTTATATGTCCATTTATGTTCTTACAGCGCTGATTGCCTAACTGAGCCAAGATGTAAAACAGATACTAAAATGTCAGGTTTATTTCAGGTGACCATGTTCTTATAGTCCCCATTTATATGTCCGTTTATGTTCTTACAGCGTTGATTGCCTAACTGATCCAAGATGTAAACAGATACTAAAATGTCAGGTTTATTTCAGGTGACCAGGATCGTAGTGGGAGAGGGCAAGTGAAACAATGTCCTGAGAATGTGCTTAAACTTATTAACCGTTGCTGTGCCGCGGAGTGATACACCGGTCCAGAATCCCTATACGTTCAAATTCTGTTTGCAGCCTAAAGGTGCTTAGGTGGATTGGCATTTACATTACTCAGCAGCAAATCTTTTTCATACTTTCTGTGATCATCGGTTAAGATATAACCACTAACTGATGAGGCACTTGGGGGCATGAAACTGTGCTACCAGCAAAGTTGCGTTTGCAAAGCCCTGAATATTTATCTGTTGGTAATGAAATGAAAACTGTCAGCTGATAACATTCAGTCACTGTCCATTGCACAGAATAGACATCTCACTGATAGATCTGGAGCAAAGGGACATGCACTTGCCAATAACACCACTACAGCTCCAGACACTGAAGAAAGAAATTCATGCATTTTCATGACTGTTAACTTTTTCAGCATTTTAAAACAGTTACTTAGCATCTGCACTAAGATGTTACACGTTGCTGAACTGAATTGTGACACCAGAATCCCTGCGATCAACATTTGTCAGCAAAAGTGAATTGAAAAATTCAATAGATGTATAAAATGGTAAGTGACATGAGTCAATAACAACATATCTGCACGTAATACTTGGCTTAAAATTTGAGCACCACCATATTCCGCACCACAGCATCAAACAGGGATGCCATTTATAATTCAGCTAATGTCAAGCAGTTTTCGAGCCGTAAAAAGAATTACTGTATCAGTATGGTGGCAGCAACTGGATCAGAAAATTATGAAATAAATGCAACAGCAATCTGGCCGCCATATGTTGTGCGTGGTGGAGGAGTGTGCAAGGAGCACCCAGGGTAGCTGTTAGCGGCTTCAGATTTGCTGGAGAAAAGGGTGGATTCAATTGTGAGCTACGGTTGAATTTGTGTTTTCTTTTTCAATACCTAATTTTTGCTATTTTGTTAGGGCACATGTCCAACCCTAAGATGTTTAGGGTCACAAGGTGATGTGACTTCATTGAGCATCTGATTTGAGAAAGAGCTGTGTGATTCTATCTAAATGCCAGCTCACAGCAATTCAGAGAAAAAAAAAAATATTTTGAAGCTGCATTACCAGACTAAGTGTGCAGTTTAGTAGAATTACCCACAGGGGTGTGTATATATCAGCACTAAAAGGCGCATTAAAGTGCTTCCAGTCATGAAACCTCCCCACTGGCTGCTGCTGAAATGCATAGCAGTATGTTCTCCTTTGTGCATTCTGGCTGTTCTTTGCTTCAGCTGCAGGTAGTACAGTACGTTCAAGTTCGTTTGCATAGGTTTTAGCAGCGGGGAGTTCACATTGACAGAGTCTAGTAAGAGAAAACACTTGGAATTACAAATACAATGAAGTCTGAATTTTCACATCAAATGCTGAGGTATTTTTTTTCTGGAGGATTAGAACCCATGGAGTCCATGAAGGTGTGCCTTGGAGAGCTGGCGTGTGTAAGGACTGTTAGGCACCCACACATTTTGGTGGTCCTGCTGTGGTAGGGAACAGTTTATTAAAGTAATGATGTGTGGCTTGTCTCTCTAAGCTAAACAACTGACACAGTTGATCTGTGTGTGTGTGTGTGGGGGGGAGCTGCTCACTGAAGCGTAGCTCCCTCTTTCAACTGTATGCCACTGCATTTTCAACTGCTGTCATAGACAGCTCCAGCAGTGATTGGAGAACTGTGACCACACCTGCAAACACACTGACTGAATTGGAAGATGCTGACACACCTCTGAAAAACTCAGATGATGGCACTATGTTTCTTGCATATGCGTGCAAGCAAACATAAAAATTGGCTAGAAGAAGCCCATGGAGTTCCCACCCAAGCTGCAGCGGTGGGACACTCTGTGAGTGCTATATGGCCCCCTCTGGCCCATGTATTGAAATTAAGGTACCCCACTAGTGTTGAAGCCAGCCCAGAAAAAAAGTGAGTAGTCAATGGTTCATCTGTAGTGCTGTGGAAAAAACAGACTGTGCCAGATGGAGAAAGTGCCATGCTTAATTCAGCTCAAGTGAAACAGTAAAAGATCCTGTTTTGTTTGTAATAACCCCTGTTTGCACTTTCATTGTGTTTATGCCTCCAAGTTCGGATAACCCTTTATACTTTGCAGCTTTGCTAACCCTACCGATTGTTGTGGGAGCCCTGGGGTCACTTCAGTTCTTGGGAGGTCAGGTAAGTGAGTTTGTAGTTACTGGTGTAGGTTCCCTCCCAGATGACTGCTTTCCATCCAAAATCCCTAGGCATCTGGGAGGGTGACTTTACACTGGGGGCTCGAGTCCGGGATTTTGAGGTGCCTTTGGGGTCCCTGACATTTTGGAGGGTTATGAGTGCAGTTTTGGATTGTTGAAGAAATGTGAAGTGTACTGGCTGAGGAGAGAAAATGGCACTGAAGAGTTCAGCTGAATTTGAATGTTGGTGGGAGCAGGAAGTGCATGCTCTATGCCTGGGCAAAGAACACGTCAGCTTGAAGACTTGTGGCAGCACCATGTGAGTTCCTCATGAATATGTAAATTAAGAAGGGTGAGGTATTTTGTAATTGGTGGAGCATCATCGCTGGGGGAGTGGCTGAAGCACCTGGAGGGACAATGTGCGTCTTGTTTGCTGGTGAAGCGAGAGTGTCAGGAGCACACGATTGAGGAGCCAAGCTGAAGAAGCTAGAAAAGTTGGTAGAAAAAAATGAATACTCTACCTCTGTAAATATTGCAAACCTGTGAATTGATATCTAGAAGGGGGGGGGCGCTGAATGCATGCAAAGATAAGAACAAGTGAAATCCAAAGAGAATAAATATACAGAACTCTTTGAGAGATGTGTCAAACAAATGAAAATGCATGTTTATCATCAAGAAGTCATAGCACTTACCTCTGTGAGAGTGGGACTGTGTTTGGGGGAACATTTTCCACACAGAGTCCTTTATATTTATTTATACTGAGACTGCAAGATGTCAAGAAATTAGAAGCACTTAAAACTCATCTGGGGACAGTTTCCTAAGACCAAAAATGGTGAAGAAGAGGCACAGTGAAAACCAAGAAGTGACATTCCCTAGGTTCCTGCTGGACGTTTTAAGCCAAAAGGCAATGGAGACAAAATACCAGGAAGAGGAGGCGCTGTCATACTTCAGGTGTAATATCAAAGGGGAGGATTTGGCATATGTACCCCTCTGTGAGGCATGTAAAGACAGGGGCATATCTGCAGTATTGGGGCCAGATGGCTGGCACATGCCGTAAACATAGAAGAAGGAGAAGATTCCGAGGAGTCCCCGTGTGAGTCGTGGGAAAGGCCTACAAGTAGAAGTGAAGAACTAGAGTAGCCAGAAGAGTGCCCCCCCTCCCACATCAGGAGATGATATCAACAGGCAGACAGTCAAGGTCCGGACCATTGCAGAGCAACCAAACAGCCTCATGTCAAGTGAAGCCAGCACCTTTACGGGAAGCAGTACCACCTTCCAGGAGAGGAAAACCTCACCGCCACGTCACACAGCCCAGCAATCTTTCATGAGGGATCAAATTTAAATGGAATCCTATTGCAAGAGACCTACAGGCAGGGGGAGAGGAAGCCATAGTGAAACCCAGTCTGCCCCCTTCAATTGTACATGTATTAAAGCCTCCCCAAAGACCCCCAGCAAAGGAAGGGGGCTCACATCTACCAAGTGGCAGGAAATCCTCCTTAAGGTAAGTTCCCATCCCATTGAAGTGGTGGAGATCAATAAGAACCCCATCACTGGGCCTGACTCTATTCCCATGCATGAAGCTCTAAGGAGGTACTAAGATGCCACCTGGTTGTCTCCTGGACAGGGCCTTCACACCTAAGTGAGGTCATTACCTGACTGCAGCCAGGTGGAGTGAATTGTCTGGAGGAGAATGAAGGTGGATTTCCCCAAACACAAGTACCCATACATATTACAGTTCATGTGGGATCAGATTGAGAGAAAAATCAGGATGAATGGGTCAAGAGAGCTATTTAAATGTGATTATAAATGTTATTAGGTGGAATATTATCAAAGTGTTCTTAAAATTGTTATACAGTGAAGCCCTCTTAAGTGCACACCCTCAGGATAAATGTTTTTTGTGCACTTAAGTGGGCTGCGCATTTAACCAGAAAATCACTTACAGGCACATTTCACTGTTTCTGTAAAGTGCTTTTGTTAAATACCAGGCACTCAAGTTAAAATAACATTACTGCCCTGTCCACAGTACTGCTTAAAAAAATCAGTAATCTTTTGCTTTGTGTGTTTCAGTGTAGGATTCAAAATTAAACAGAAGGCTAAAGTCAGTCTTTTCCTTTGCAAAATGAATTTTCTTACCGTGGCCGTGCTAGACAACACCACAGCTGCAGTTAAGATGTTAAGGTGAACTATTTGAGGTGGTGCTGTACAAAATGCGTACTTAAAAGCTGGGATGGACTGAAAAGCAATAGGAAAAGTAAAAACAAAAATGTGCATTTAATTGAAATGTGCACTTACATGTAGTGCACTTAAGAGGCACGTTTAATTGGATGAATAGGAAAAAAATCGGGATATGGAAAAACATGTGCATTTAAGTGGGATGTGCACTTATCCAATGTGCACTTAAATGGGCTCCACTATACATGGAATATTATCAAAGTGTTCTTTTTTTTTTCTTTTTTTTATAATTCAACCTTTATTGACAAAATATTCCACAACACTGGAGGCAGTTAACATGACAAGTAGGACATGAATACAGTAGGTATTCTTCTAAAAACTGCCCCCCCCCCCATACAGCAGTATCAAGTCACTTACAGTATGGGAACTATGACATTATACATAAGTATACAGTGCTACTTACTATGAAACAGTGCTTATATCTGGGTAGCAATAATTAAAGAGTGTGTGTAGACGGATAATCTATTATAGAGGCTTGCTATAGCTTTCTCTGTACGCAAGTTAGCAAGGATTTCATTCACCCATTCCTGTAATGAGGAATGACCTTATCTTTCCAGTGGCGTAAAATAAGCTTTTTGACAGATAGTGCAATCATGTAGATATGAAACCTCCTTGCCTTAACCATAATAGAGGACAGATCCCCGAGGAGACAAATATTGGGTGTGAAACACTCCTTCAGACCCAGTAAGGGGTCCAAAAAAGGTTTGATGGAGTCCCACAACAAAGATATTTTAGGACACGACCAAAATATATAAAGGAGTGTTCCCTCCCCCTGGGAACATCTAACTCATAAGTTAGAGTCAAGAAGACCCCATTTCACTAACTTAACAGGAGTGTAATACATGTTATGCAAAATGTGGTATTGCATAAGATGCAGTCTATCTTGGGACAAATATTTATGACAGAACCTCCACAAGGCCTGCCAGTTGGGAGCATATTGGGGGAGTAAGGAACTCCAGAACCTGGTTGGTCTGAAGGAGTCCCCGTACCATCTATAAAACAAGTTTTGGTACAATTTAGAGATGACCCCCAAGGACCCTAGTAAGGAGGAGGATTCTGGGATCAGGTCCCCAACCACTTGATTGGGGGGCGGTATTGCCTATCACTATTGTAAGTAAATGCTTTAACTGAACCGCTTTAAAATGTGAGTGTACTGGAATATTAAATTTCTGAATTAGCTCATCCACTGAGAGTCACTTTCCCTAATCATCCAGGAAGGAGGATACTATCCCATCCCCCAGTTGGGGCAACCAGGTGCGGGGAATCTGCTGTTTATTCATGGTAAAGGACGGAGAGTTCCAGATGGATTGGGCCAGGTCAAGCTGAGAGGTATAGCATGAAAAAGAACAAAGCTGCGCGTATACTTTTAAAGAGGTCTTAAAAGTGGGACATTGCTCAGCACCTTGTAACTGGGACATTTTTGCATAAAACAAAGTAAAGGGGTCCATATTCATAGATCGGAATAAATCTAGCTCTATTTTGAGCCATATCGGTCTCACATCCTCAGGACCAGGACATACCATTTCAGCATTTAGCCAGGTGGGTAGCCCAATAATAAATAGACAAGTGGGGAATCCACAGTCCTCCATCAAACTTAGAAGCGGCCAATTTATAGCATGCCAATTGGGGGTACTTGTCAGACCAGATAAACTTGGTGAAAATACTATGCATTTTCTGAAGCCAGGATAAAGGAATGAATTAATTAAGAAGAGGGAGGGATAGAAAATTCTTGGGAAGATATTCATCTTGATTATGTTAATCCAGCCCCATAACGAAACCGGGAGTTTGGACCATCTATCCACATCCTGAATTATAAACTGGGAAAGAAGCTCCATATTTTCCTTAAACCATGCTGAGGGATTACACATTAATTTGATGCCCAAGTATTTCACTATCCATGGTGCCCAACACAAACCGAAGGGAGTAATGTCGGCCTTAAAAGTCTTATGTTTCAGAGGAAAAAAGGAGGATTTATTAGCATTTAGTTTATAGTTTGAGAGGGCACAAAATTTAGCAATTTCTCCCAACAAGGCCGGAACAGAGGACACTGGGTGGGATAAATAAAGAAGGAGATCATCCGCGTACATGGTAACCTTAACCTCATGACGTCCCACCCAGATGCACTGAACCCCTGCATTGCTGAGAATGTTTTGAATGAGAGGTTCCAAGTAAAGGTTAAATAGGAGGGGTGAAAGGGGGCAACGCTGTCTAGTACCTGAATATAATGAGAAAGATTTAGAGAATGCACCATTTCCTGAAATCTTTGCTGAAGGGGCTTTGTATAATGCACGGATCCAGTCTATAAAAATGGTGGGAAACTGGAAGGCCCTAAGGACCTGGAACAGAAAGTTCCAATTCATACGGTCAAAAGCCTTCTCAGCATCCAGGGAGACCAGCCTGACAGGAAAAGCGGCATACCTGGACACCGAGAAGACATGCAACATCGTGCGCAGATGGTCTGAGGATCAACATCCCTTCATGTACCCGACCTGGGCCATACCTATTAGGTCTGGAAGGACCACCGTTAACCTATCAGCCAATATCTTCAAAATAATTTTGATGTCTTGATTTAGAAGGGATATGGGCCTGTAACTTGGACTAACTTGGGGTCTTTGTCCGGTTCGGGGAGAAGAACAATCGGGGCTTCGAATCAAAGTGTTCTTTAAATTGTTATACGTGAATCTGATTGTATGTCAAGTTTGATCTCAATTACTTCATGTATTTTCATGTAACTAATAGGATTTAAACACAGGACTGTCTTTTAAAAAGGATGTAACAATCCCAATGACATGTAGTTCCGGTATAAAAATATTTTTTTTTATTACGTATTTTATGGAGGTTTTCCCCTGTTTTCTACCCCTACTATGCATTCTTCATGTGAGCATGTGCATGTGGAGGTATGCCATGCCATGCACTGTGGTACACCCCACCCTATTGGTCTTCTCCTACCCACCTACATCACCACCGGGCCTCAGTCCAGTGATGGCAGGACTACAGGAGGGTGACTCTCCATCCTGGGAGAGGAGAACCCCAGCTCAATCCTGCTTCCATCCTCCTCCCCCATGCTGGCACCCCGGTGACCCGAGGTCATTCCCAAACCCGGGTCACCGGTGTGACACAAGGTGTGGCATCCAGTGCCTCAACTCTCAGTGCCACCGGGCCAGCTCATAAAAACAAAATGTTATCTATCTATAGTTGATAAAGTATGGAAAAAGCATGGTATCACTTATTCCAGTGATGCTGCCAACTGTGAGGAAGCCAAGCAGGTGACAAAATCAGTCCTCCATGGGGGCTATCAAGGTTTCACCCTGTTCAGATCCAATGCCCTGGTCAGTAACATAAATGGTACAATAACACGCCATTGGGTGGAAGCAGTGGACAGCCAGAGTACTTCCTGTACAAAGCCTGACCCCAAGTATTGCTTTTGCAATGCACCTGATGAAGAAGAAGAATCAGCATTTATATAGTGCTTCTCATACACAGTATCCCAAAGCGCTTTACAAGCAATGCTAGACTGGTAGTGAAGTGACTGAATGTGTGGTGGCGGCCATGTCGCACATCATCACCCAAACAGCCTGGATAATTGCATGAACCAGTTTATGGGAAGGGGAATGTTGGCTAGGACACTGGGAATGTTCCCTGCACTTGCGAAGAGTGCCCTGGGTTCTTTACTCCACCTGACACCACCAGGACAACACCAGGATGGGCAGAAGGGACCTCAGTTTAATGTCTCATCCAAGGACAGCACACCCCAACACACCCCAATACTACACTAGGATGCCAGCAATTTTTAGGTGCAAGTCCGATCCCGGTGTGGGACGAGATCCCACGACCTTCTGGTCCAGAGGTGGATGTGCTACCAACTGAGCCACGCTGACACCTAAATGAAGTATTACTCAGTGGGGCAGAACTGACCCTGTAGGAGTTATGAACACCCACCCACCACTAATGTGAGCCAGCCATTGTGATTCCATGTGAAAAGGGTGCGTGCAAAAGGATGAGTACAAAAAGGCGACGGCAAAACAGCATGTAGGCAAAGAGCAAAGTAACAGCAATCACCGACATGGCAACAACACTGCTGCAGTGAGTTTCAATGGGAGGCTTTGCCCCTTGCACCCCCCTTACTATCTATAGTCAATTCTGGGGGGGGGGCACAACTGGGGAGGAAAAGAAAGCCATAGGTCACTATTTAGATGACTGCTGTTGTTCCCAGTCGCTCTTTGTGCCATGCTGTTTTGCCATTGCCATTTTTGCATTTGAGATTTTGAGCTTGCCCTTTTCTCTGGATACCGCTGTTGCTGACCTGTTCCAGTTTAAGAGTTTGCAACTGTTTATTATGCATAAAAGATTCTCAAGTCAAGGAGGATCCTTGGCCCTGAAAACTTTGCCAAGAATCAGTGTAAGACCAAACCCTACCAGGAGGAAGACCCACCATTTAGAATACCCAGCAGCAGAGATAACTAGTATCCCAGTGGGGACTTAAGGCACTGTCTCTGCAGAAATGCTGATGTTCAGTTTTCCTTTATGCACCGATAAAACACAGGGTTTGAGACAGTTTGGAACATGTTTTAAATTACCTTTTGCGATATAACATAACATCCAATAACATTTGTAGGAAGCATTTAGTGTTGTTTTGCCCTGTGGGGATGTACTTCTCAGTGGGACTGGAGAGACACTACTCCTGTGTCCTGGGGTTTAGAATGATGAAAAAATAGGGTTTAGATAATTTGATAGTGTAAAGTTTGTGTGGAAATTTGGGAAAAATATTTTGTATATTGCCTTGCTATGGATGTGGTGGCATCAGTAAAGAAACATGTCAGTGAATTGCTTATGTGTGTAAGGTGCTTTTTCTTTCACAGGTTCCAGGGGACTATGGGTAAATGGTTAAAAAAGGAAGGTGGGGTAAGTGTGATAACAGTGATGCCTTCTAGGGCAGTAGATGCCTTATTAGGTATATAGGCAGTAATGTTTAGTGCTGGATATCCAGTCCTGCCAAAAATGCCATAATAACCCACTGAATTCCATAATAACTTGATAGCAGGTTATTAAAATGTTTTCTTTCTTGCGTTCTCACTTCACTGAAGCCCGAAAGAAAGCATACCATATTTGTGTGACTACAGCAGCTGCTCAGAGACCCTCACTCACATAAATACAGCTTACAGTTCTGTCTCTGTCTAATCCTTACAGCAGTTATTATAAAACAGTAATGCTTGTACAAGGTTTGTCTTATGAGGATTTTTCACACACCCTTGCTGTCTGATAATCTCATAAAATTCTTGAGCTTCACTCTTGGGGCTTACGGATTATCACGCACCTCGGGTGTGTGAAAAATCATGATATCACACATCTGCACATGCATTATTCTCTATATAGACAGCAATATAGATTGGATAAAGAGATGAGATGCACCATTGTGTTTAGATTAGGGTATTAAAGTACTGTATGGTAACTGCACGTTTAGAGTATACTTGCATGGAAAGCATAGGACGTATACTGCATGAAAAGTGACTTTTGCTGCATGTGCAGTATTAAGATAATTGTTATGGGTGTAGCAATAATAGTGCAAGGTTTCGCTGTGTGAATCTGTGTTTACTGCACAATTACTTGTTAATGGAACACTGTATATTTTGGGGAAAAAAGTCATTGCATGTTATGGTGAGGTATATTTACATATTTGGTGGGGTACAAGGTATTTGCAGTCATAGTGTTGAGGCTTAGGGATCGCCCGTTTTCTTTTTATATATTTTTAGAGCAATTAATGGTCCATCTGCAGTGCTGTGGAAAAGTAGATTGTGCCAGCCAGAGAAAGTGGCATCTTTAATAAAACTCAAGTGGAACAATAAAGGATCCTGATTTGTTTTTAATAACCCGTGTTTGGACTTTCATTGTAAGTATGCCTCCAAGTTTGGCTAATCTGTTTACTTCTCAGATTTGCTAGCCCTGCCAATTGTCACGGGAGCCCCCCTAGGTCACCTCAGTACTTGGGAGGTCAAGTAAGTGGATTTGTAGTTACTGGTGTAAGGGCTGTAAAAGGTGATGGCTTTCCATCTAAACCCCCTAGACAGCTGGGAGGGTGACGCTACATGCCCATGACTTAGCTGATCCACATAACTGACAGCTGAGTTGCCCACCTGCAGAGTGCTTGGCACGTCTAACTGATATTGTCGCGTCTCAGCCATAATAATCCTGCTCAATCGGAACATTCTGTTTAACTTCTCAAAAAGCTGGCTGGAGGCCGTGTTGGATTTCTTTGTCTACCATGGCTTCTTTTTCTGATATTGAAAATCTGTGTTTAAAAGTACAATGAATCAGGTTAAAAATGTATCCAGATGTTGAACAGACATCTCTTGTTTTGTAACTACTGTGATTATTTTCTTCCTTTTGTGCTGAATTGTACTTCGGAAGATAGTCTCAGTTCTTGTGCACGTCAGTAAATAATACTTTACGCACTGGGACTGACACTTATTAAAAAAATCTAATAAATAAAAATAAAAAGAAATCATCAACAATGAAATAATCACATACAGAAGGGCTACATTTGGCAGAGTATTCCCCCAGCTGTCACCCCTGCTACTTCCATAACCTACATTACATACTACACAGTTTCCACATTTTTTTTCTTTTTTTTGGAATGTATTACTTCATGTTTTATTTATTTAGAAATTGGTAACTTGGAAACGCACACTTGCTTCTCTTGTTAATGTGCATGCACCTATTCACACCACTGTATTTGTTACTGGTGTTACTGGTTTGTCTGTTGTACAATGAAGAAACAATTTTAAAAAGAGAGAGAAAAGCAATATGACTTAGGGCAGGTGTTGGCTTTCCTAGTTCAGAAGTAGCCACGAATGTCAATAACAAAAAGACTTATGATAGTGTAGCTGAGAAAGTTAGCCTTTGCTAGTGTAAGTGATGAAGGCCAGAGAGAGAGAGAGAGAGAAAGAAAAATAAAACAAGCATTTGTCAATGCCGAATGCTGACTTGCTGGCATTGATGGTACAAGAGTTAGAAACTCAAAATAGAAATTGCCATGAAGTATTGATGTAATCCCAACACATGCCCCCGAAGAGACTGAAAGGTATTGGGAGAGTGGCTTTGGGTCGGCCATAATGCTTACGCCATTCCACCTCACCCACGACAGGTGTTGGGGTGTGCATTGGGGTCTTTGGCCCTTATGCTTACCCCATTCCATAAGGAAATAAGCTGTGATGGGTGCAATATAAAAGAAAGGGGTGAACGTTAGGGTGATGGAACTCAAGACACACCTCAATGCCTATCAGTGGCTGTAGGCAATGTTGAAAATCTGGAGTGAAAGTATTAAAAATTCTCGAAGTTACGAGCATGCATGGAAAATGTGCAATGCATGCTTGTAACACAGTAATTTTTTTGAATGTTTTCACCAAATTTGCAACATAGGCTTTTTGGGAGTCCACCTCATGAACAGTGGCACTGTCATTTTGTTAATCAGTCCCGAAAGATGATTCCGTGCAGTGACTGCAAAATTACCTGTCGAGACCGAATAATGAAATCACAGTGACTGATTTCATGAGGTGGGGTTCCAGAAACCCCATGTTGAAATTATGGAGCCAAACGTAAAAAAAAAAAGTCTGAGATATCCACCTAAGTTTAACACCCCCCCATTGATGCCATTATACAGCTTACCATGATTTTCTTCAGTTTGCAGTCAGATTTTGAAGAGTTCAGATGTCTCCTGGTCCACCGAACATCACTGCGCTGGGCCTCCGGAGATAAGTATGGGGTGGGTAGTGTGGGGAGGTGGGATGCACAGAGGGTGGGTGAGGGTTGGGGGAGGAGGGTTGTCATGACAATGAGGGACCATTTTCTTGTTTACAGGAAAAAAGAACAAAAAAACACTTTGGGGAAGGTTTTTTTTTTTTTTACAGGTTACACAAATGACATTTGGGCACACTGAAGTGGGCTCCTAGTGTGCCACTTGGTTTTTTTTGGGGGGGACTGAAGCCGATGGGGACTGGGCACCCCGTTGGCAAAGAAAGCATGTCTGTGTTGGGGGGGCATGATGCCGAGTGGGATTGGGCACCTCCTGTCGGCAGAAACATGAAACTGGGGGGCATTATGCTGATAGGGATTGGGCAACCCTGTCAGCAAACAAATTGAACTGGGGACATGCTGACAGGGGAATTGGGCACCCCCGGAGTTGACTTTCTAGGGGTTGTGAGAGGAGGCCAGTGGGATCCACCACCGTGTTTATTGAAATGTTTCACCAGGAATAACACATAATAGAGGCATGTCAGATCTGCCACTGCAATGACGAGTCTGTCTCTCATTGCAGCGGTGGATTCATTTCAAGTTGGTAGCACTCTCTGAAACTGCTGTCATCGGCAGCGTGCTCACTGGTTGGCAGCTGAGGGACACACTGACTAAAACATTCCCTGGATTCGCCACAACACTGACACACCTTTGGAAGTGCTAGTACAGTGCTACTCCCGCAAGATGTTGCTTGCACATTCGCGTGCAAGCCAACATAAAAAAAGAGAGCGTACACCATAAAAAAAGTTGAAGATGCCATAATTCAAACCCACCATGGGAAATAAGGTGTTCATTTCTAACATTTAGGACCAAACAGAACCTCCCCATGAAAACAGCTCATGTGATTCAAAATCTAAATTTGTCAATAACTTATCATTAGTAAATTTGTAGTATGAAAATGAATGTAAATTTCTGTGTTCAGGGGGAAAGTTCCTAAACAAGAGCCTTTTGGTGTTCTTATAGTTGGTTCACTGTAAAACGAGAACCAGACCTTCCCTGCTTTAACCAGACAGAGCAAACCAATGAAACTCTTTAAGTACTTCCAGCCCTCTTCTCTGAACTACTGCAATGTTGCAGGCAGAGGCCTTCCTTGTTATCTGTCTGGCTACTATATTGAAAAGACTGAGCTTGAGGTTTGATGGGTGGGTGCAACCAGCCACTCCCCCTTACTGGGCTACATAAACCAGTTTCCTCCAGCCTCATTTGGAAGCTGTGCTTGTTTGCTGTAGCCAGATTCTGTACTCCCCACCCACCCATGCACCCTACCCCACTCCACCACACCCCACCCCTGGTTTTACTGCCTTCCTCTTGGTTTTGGGGGCACTTTTGTTTGGATTTACCCTCAGCTTCTATTTGGCCTTTGCCTTATGTGATGCGCTAGTTTAATATTCTGTCTGTCTGCCTTCTCTGGCTTTAACATTGTACTCCTTTCTCTAGGTCAGTCATCCAGCTTTTAAATTTCATGTTTTTGTTGATCGGCCATTGCTCATTTCAGAAATACAAATAACAGTGCATAAGTATTAGCCATTTCCAGGGAATTAACTGAGCTGTGCAATTGAGCAGATTAGATAGACAATTATGGCCTGTTTCTGCTGGCAATTTTGTATGTTTGTATGCATTTCATAAGATGTTTTACCTCCATATTGAATTACAAGAGATATGGGCCCAGGTATTCAAAGCTTTGCACCAGGCATACAGTGTTTGTGTCCACACTACACGTGCAATTGCACCAGAATCCCATATTCAGAGAGCATCGCTGCATGTGCTATTAACATCTGCAGACTAGCAGAGAGATAATGTTTGCAACACTGAAACTGAGGAGTTGTACCTTGCATAATGTGTGCAGTGCGATATTCTGTGTGATAGCGCTGCACAAGCGGATTGTACAGGTCACATAGCACTGCGTAAATACCAGCTATTAAAAGTTGGTCTTAAACTGGGACAAACCCCAGAAGTAGAGGGAGATACTGCAGGCCACACACCAAGATGACTGTCATGTCAGTACACATTGTGTACCTGATACAGCAGGTACAATGGATGAGAAGTGGTCAAATGGCCACCCTGGGCCCAGGCATAAGCTATGGAAGCACTCTACTGCAAATAATCAGTACTGTTCATGAGTCACATTTGAAGTCCTCATTGATGACCAGATCGTGGGCTTTTACAGGCTAAACAGGCCCATGCTCGGGTGCCTATGTGAGCTGCTGCATGACCAGCTCCAGGCAGACACCCAGCACAGCCATGCAATGTTCGTAGAGCTCAAGGTGACAGCTGCACTTGTGCTTCCTGGCCACCGGAATATTCCAGACACTGGTGAGGGGACACCACCAGTACCTCACAGTCAGCCACCTCACAGCTGTTTGGGTCAGTTGCTAGATGCTTTGCTGGCCCATGCTGGTGAGTTCATCATATTCCTCAGCACACCAGCAGAGTGAACAGCAACCATGCAGCAGTTCTATTGAGTCAGGCACCTACCAGCTGTACTTGGTGCCATTGACTGCACCCATGTTGCCATCCAAGAACCAACCAGTGATGGAGTATAGGTCTATGTGAATAGGAAGGGATACCACCCCATCAACTGCCAGGTTGTGTGTGATGCAACAGTATGCAGCATCAGTGTCCCAGTGCAGTACCCTAGCAGCACCCATGACATCTTCATCTGGCACAAATCCATTCTGTGCCAGAGGTTTGGGAGTGGGGATATCTTTAGTGGCCACCTCTTTAGTGAGTATACCCAAATTCTCAATTCCCCCATCACCATGTTGCTGATGATAACATTAATGAATACCCTTTACCTACACAGGGGACAGGGCATATCCCCTGTGTCCCTAGCTCCTCACACCTGTCCAACAGCCTGCATCCATAGAAGAGGACTGGTACAATGAGGCATATAACACCATGAGGAACATCACTAAGCATGTCTTTGGAATCCACAAGATATGGCTTAGATGCCTTCATTGTTTTGGTGGTGCTCTACAGTACACCCTTCAGAAGACCTGTGCCACATTCCATGCTAACATTGTATACCACACAACATGGCACTCAGCCATGGGATATGCATGCCAGCCCCAGAGGAACAACCTGCAGTGGAGTTGGAGCCAGAGGACCAGGGGATACAGGAGCAGCTCGAAAGGCATGACCACAGAACGGCCAGGAGGGCCCTGGAGTATGAAACTCACCTCATAACAGACCTCTTTGGACATGGAGGGTGAATGCAGACCACACAGGAGACTGCAATGTGTTTAGTCAATATAGTATCACAAACCAATATCAGTACAAGCAGGGAATTAAAAGGGGGGGACCAACAGAAATACAGTCCATTCAGGTACTGCAGGTGGGGAGTAGCAAATGGGGGGCACACATATACAGTCTAGTCTGGCAGGGAGGTTCCAAAAGGGTGGAAACATAAGTACATGACAGCCATGTGGGGGGGTTCAAAAGAGGTGGTTGATGGACATACAGGCCATCAATGCAGGTGGGGGGATGAGAATTGAACGGACCACATGGGCAGGGGGAGGTGATAAATGGGTAATGTGGTGGGGAATTAAGGGGGCACATTTTGGTGAGGGTTGGTGATTCACATACTGCATGCATCCCTTACCACCTCCCCAGGCATGGAATGTATGTTTGTGTGCCGTACCTGGGTATGGTTGGGGGGGTCATCATCTACAATATGGGGGATGGGTATGGGGACAGTGTTAGCTGCCCTGTCCATGACCCAGCAGGGTGCTGACTTCACTGAGGAGCAGGCTGTGTCCTGGTATGCATGGTGCCCTTGTTATCCTGGGTGTCACAGGTCTGATGGACATTTTCATTCCGGCACTGCGTGGTGTGGGGGTATGCAGTGTTGTCTTCTGTGGGGTGACACCACTCGCACTGGAAAGGTGATGCTATGGCCAGCCTTCATGGTGCTTGCCACCATGGCTGCAGCCTCCAGTACAGTGGCACACAGGTGATCCATGCTGGTGACAATATCCTGACACTGGCTGTGGATGTCTGCTTCTGCCTGCTCCACAGCATGTTGCATGTCATCATGCAGCATGTAGCAGATGCAGTCAGTTTCTGCTGTGCAACACTCTGTGCCTTCATGGCCAACTGCAGCAGCTGCTGACTGGCAGCTACATTCCACTGTCACGGGGGACTGTCCATTGGGACAGGGTCAGGCTGCATGTGGAGGGATTGTGGGATAACAGATGGACCAGAAACCGAACTTTAAGTTTTACACACAATCTCTTTGTGATGCTTATTCAAAATGTAGGAGATAACCTTCAGCAATGGCATATCCCTTCTTCAGTACATCAGTTTGTAGCAACAGACTATGCAAGTCTTTTCTCTACACTTGGCCAGCACCTAGTGACTCACTGATCTCTGCTCTAACCTATCTGTTGGGATTTAGCCTCCCCATGCGGACTTTGTTTGCTTGGGTGGTGGGGGCTCAAATAATAAAAAAGAAACAAGCTAAAGACAAAGAATCTCAGTGCAGAAGCACTGAAACAAGGGTTACCCCAAAGGGCATTGACAATAAGCCGAGTTTCAAAGAAACACAACATCACACATACTTCCATAATGCAAAGCATCATAGGATATATGCAAATCACCATGAACTTTCAGACTTATTCAGTTTACAGCCATTTACATGTATTTTAAATAGCACAATTAACTTAATTTTTATCATACAGTCTTTTATTAAGTTTTTACCTTCATCAAAGACAACTAGTGCCATGGTATTTTCAACATTTACAAGTTTTATGCACATAAGGTATATATAAATAGAAGAACTGTTGCAACAGATTTAAGAAAAAGTCAGTCCTCAAGAATGGCAGGAGTTCCCTGTCACACTACACCCTAGACCATTGTATAGTCCGTGGCTGCAGTACAGTTCATGCTGAGGTTCATTGTGGGCGTTGTTGGCTAGTGGAAGCTGACTCAGTAGGATGGGCCTGTGGTGGCAGAGTTGTTGCTGTGCTACAGGATGGATCATTGGGAGGCACAGTGGGTGGCTGGCTCGGTGGTATCAGCCAGCGTGGCAGGGCAATGGCTTTGCCAGAGGTGGGTCATGGGGTGGCACAGTAGTGGCTGTGCTAGAGGCTGTGTGGGGGGCTGCACTGTTGACCGCATTGCTATGTGGGGACAGTGACTGGATCCCAGTGTTATGGGGGTTTGCAGGGGCTGACAAACCACTCCTGGTCTTGGATGGACCCCAGTTGGCCCCAGTTCTCGAAGAATGCCTCGTTATCATCATACACTTCACCCGCTTTGCTGGTGTCCATCAGCAGGTGCATATAGATGGACAGCTGCTTATGAGAAGGACTTGGAGCATCTTCCCTCATATCCGGTATGATGTCTTGCACTGTTGAGAGAGGACAATTATATAGCAATATACTGTACAAAGCTGTGTGCAAGCCAAGGCAGTATGCATGCCCGGCATATGGTGATACAACACTCATTCTGAGTGTTCTGTGCACCGCCTATACCCCTGTAGCAGTACACAGCATGCACCCCTTTACTGGTGAGCACACACCTCATCACCATGGAGCACACAACCCAGCACCAGTGGACACACACCCCATCACCAGGGTGTTCACATCCCTGCACCTGTCCAAAATCTATCTGTGTCTTCCATGGTACCTGTTGGACAAGAAGGTGGAATACAGGTGACCAGGGAATACACACAGCAGAACAAATATGAAAGGTATACTGGGGTGAGGTCCTCACCTCCCTATCATGGACATGTAGGTGTCCCAGCAATCCATGCCCTACCACAGCTGGCAGCCTACCTGACACAGACCTGCTTATGTGCAGACACAGTCATAGTCAAGGTCCCAGATGGACAGGGGTTGAAATGGGCAGGGTCCCAAAGAAACTCAGGGCCACCACCTCCTAGCCACATATGTGAGGCTGCCATATCCTCTGTTATCATGTACCAGTGACTACTATAGGAGGCAGGTTTCACCATGTCGGTTCAACATCGATCATGTCGACCGACACCACAGCGACAATAAAATGCCGATGGTGACGATGTTGCCGGGAATTTGACCGCCATTTTGGCAAAGCATCAGGACACTTTTTACTAGGAAGACTAGGTTTGCAGGCCAAGGCACCCAGCTTCACCTGAGCTATTTATTTATTTATTTAGCTTTCGTTAACCAGGTAAGTACACTAGACAAGTATTATGCCTATTTTCAGGAATGACCCGAGAGAATACAACATAGGGATACAGAAAATTGTACAGAAAGGGTGCAAATACATCATGACAATATAACAACATATAGGATGCAAGTACATCATGACTTCTTTCTAGGTTGTTTTAAAGGGCAGAGCAAAGAACCTTACCAAAGCAAGGGAAAGGATTAAGACTTCTTTTGGTTAGGCAGGTTTACTGAGTTTTGTTACTTTTATTTTGTACTCACAGAGATTGTTACTGATTGTTGCTAACATTTCATTGCTTTATTTTTCTTGGATTCAAATTGTTGTTGCTAGGTATACCTTCTGCTGCATTATTACAAGGTGTACCTACAGGTGTGTGCTAACAGATTACTGCTATAATCTTCTGATTCAAATTGTCTTTTGCAAGGTACAGCTTCTGTTACTGCTTTATTTTTCTCTGTAGCAAAGTGTTTCTTACAGGGTATATCTTATGTGAAACTATTACTGGTGGTGCTTTACAGGTTTTGCAGTTTTATCTGTCATTAAGATAAGCTTTCAAGGTTACTGCATTTGTTGCTGACTGATTGTTTCTGCTCTTACCTCCTTGTTCTTTAGTCCGTGGTTCTTATTTTTTGGCAGGGGAAGGGCCCAGCCACCCACCCCCATCCAAAACCACCCCACACTATACTCCTTTTATAGGGTAGCACAGTCATGACATTTCCTGTAGCAAAGCAGGAAGGGGCAGATCAGTGGGGTATCTACATGGTGACCTCATTTACAGGGGCACTAGTAATTTAACTTGTTATAACAAGTTATACAAAAACAAACAAAACACAAAATCAAACTTTTGCTTTCATTTTCTTCCTTCTAATTACTCTGACCAGGTTATAAACCCAGCAAATTATTTGGAATGGATATCATAAACTGCAGGTACTGCAGAACACTTTTCAGAAGGGCAGCTTTACAGGATTTAGGACACTGTCCTACATGCTGGGCCATTGGAGATCTTAGGGCTCAGCTCCAGACAGCATGGGCAGATATTGCACACCTCAAATTTCCTATTCAAGAGGAAATATATTATAAGAACCACCCCCCATTTCCCCAACATCCAACAGAAGTACCTCGACTGCAGAGGGTAGTTGGTCCAGGAGGTTGGCAGGTGGTTAGGAGGGGCAAATCGGGTGCCCCATCACTCGGTGCTTTCCAACATATTGCCTCCACAAACCATATAAAAACTACAAACAGGTATCTGCCTCTATCTCTGAAATCAAACAAAGGGGCAGAGGACACTGCAGAGCAGGACACTGCAGCACAGGAGCTAGCACAACAAAACTCACCCAAAACAGGAACCAAATCAAAAAAAGCAAAAAGAAAATCCAAAAAACTTCTGATCATAGGAGACTCCATGATTCGGGGAGTTGATACCTATCTCCAGCCAGTGGCAATGGTCAGACGTCTCCCAGATATATCAGCGGGGAGAGACACTGACCACATTGCTAAAATTGTTCAGGAAGCAGAGGAAAACATTGACATCCTTGTACACATAGGAACTAATGATCTCACCAGCCGGTCAGTTGTGGAGACCAAGGAACACCTGACCAGGCTGGGTGACAAACTATCATCCATTTCATCCGGCATCTCCTTCTCCGAGATTCTGCCAGTCTGGGGGGGGGAGGGCAGATGGACGGAAGGTCAGAGAAGGGGAGATAGGGGAGCTAAACATGTGGCTCAAGGGCTGGTGCCAGGAAAAAGGACACAAATTTGTAGGGAACTGGCAACAGTTTTGGGAGCTAAAGTTCTTAAAATTTGATGGACTGCATCTGACTAAGGAGGGAGTCAGTGCATTGGAGCAGAAGTTTGGTTTGACATCTTTGCAGAATATTTAAACTAGCAAATGGGGAGAGGGGTGCAGCACCCCATACGTCGAATGGGAAGAACTCCCCTCCCCCCCCCAGCTAGTGGTCAAACAGGAGTTCAGCATGTTTGTAGTTCATTTGCATCACCAGGTAAGGAAAAAGATCCAGCTCCCCATACAACACACAGAGAAAACGCCAGACCTCACCCAAGAAGTAACACACCGAAATCTGGCCAATGGAAAATCATGTACACAAATGTTCACAGTCTGGGAAACAAGATCACAGTCCTGCAGGCAATAATGACAGAGGTTAAACTGGACATAGTAGCAATTAGTGAGACATGGTTTACCACTAACCACACTTGGGAGACTTCAGTACCTGGCTATGTACTGCTCAGAAGAGACTGAGGTGCAAAAAAAGGGGGGGGTGGAGTGGCCCTGTAAGTCAATGAAAATATCACAGCTACAGAAATTCAGAATACACATAAGGAGCCAGAAGAACTGTGGGTTACCCTGGAAACAGGAAATGGGATAGCCATAAGAACTGGGGTTGTCTACAGGCCCCCAGACCAGGGGGGGGGACATAAACAAATTACTGTTAGTAGATATACAAAACATGACAGCTAAAGGGAAGGTTCTGATAATGCGAGACTCCAACATGCCAGACACAGATTGGTCAATACCAGCAGGAACATCTGCCAGAACTAGACACATGGTGGATTCCCTGCAGGAGGAGGGCCTCAAACAACTGGTGCAATGACCCACAAGAGACAGGGCTATCCTAGATCTAGTACTGACTAATAGGGAAAGGATCACAGATCTCCAGGTTGAAGGTCACCTGGGGGCCAGTGACCATCACGTGGTATGGTTCAGTTTGGCCACTACAACTAAATCATCCCATTCCAAGGCAAAAATGTGGGACTTCAGAGGAGCTGACTTTGATAAGATGGGCAACAGAGTTAAGCTAGCCCTGGCAAAAAGAAGTACAGGTAAGGGGGTACAGTCAAAGTGGGCAAGCATTAAGGATGCAATACTTGAAGCAACATCCTATTGTGTTAGAGAGAAAAGAAAGTGCAAAAGAAGAAGGAAACCACTTTGGTTCTCAAATCCAGTAGCAGAAAAGGTCAGAGCCAAAAGGCCGGCCTTCAGGAAATATAAGGAAATGCAGCGGGATGAAGATAGGGAGGCATACCAAACTTCCCTAAGGGAAGCAAGGAAGGCAGTAAGGCAGACAAAGGCCCAAACCAAGGAAACACTAGCACAAACAGTAAAAGAAGGGGACAGGACTTTCTATAGATACATTAGTGAAAGGAGAAAGTCCAGGGGGGTATTGCTAAGATCAAAGGAGACAAGGGGCAAGTGAGGAGGAGGACCATGTAAAAGCATCTATCCTAAATAGATACTTCTGCTCAGTATTTACTTAAGAGAAGGTATGGCAGGGCCCACAGCTCAGCACCATGGACACGGGGGGAGGGAGGTGAGCACTAGTCCCTTCACAAAAGAAAGGGCCCTACAAGAGCTCGATAAGCTTAGGGTGAACAAGGCAATGGGACCTGATGGCATACATCCCAGGGTACTAAAGAAGCTAAGGGTGGAACTAGCAGAGCCATTATCAGAACTGTTTAGTGAGTCTCTGAGCACAGGAGATGTCCCAGAAGACTGGAGAAGGGCTCATGTGATCCCGCTCCTCAAGAGAGGTAGCAGGGAGGAGGCAAGGAACTATAGACCAGTCAGTCTTACCTCAGTAGTGGGCAAGATTATGGTGGCACTCCTTAAGAAAAGGATAGTGCAACACCTGGAATCCATAGGAGCACAGGATCCAAGACAGCATGGGTTTACAAAAGGGAAGTCCTGTCAAACTAATCTCATAGATTTCTTTGACTGGGTAACCAGAGTGGTGGACCAAGGGGAGCAGTTGATGTTGCCTACCTTGACTTCAGCAAAGCTTTCGATACTGTTCCACAGAGAAGATTGATTAATAAGCTGGCTAGGCTCGGGTGGCAAAGTGGTTGATGGGCAGAAAACAGAGAGTGATGGTAAACAGTATGCAGTCAGAAGAGATGCAAGTCACAAGTGGGGTACCTCAGGGATCAGTCCTGGGGTCAGTCTTCTTCAATATCTTCATCAGTGACATTGCAGATGGACTGGAGGGTAAGGTTTGTCTGTTTGCAGATGACACCGAGATCTGCCGAAGAGTAGATGATCCAGATGGGGTGGGTAGAATGAGGAGAGATCTGGATAAACTAACAAAATGGTCGTAAGGGTGGTATCTGGGGTTTAATGCAAAAAAGTGCAAGATCATGCACATAGGGAAAAGAAACCCTGAAGCCACCTATAGGCTGGGAGGGGAGTTGCTGGCAGCCACAAGGGAAGAAAGAGACATGGGCATCATCATCACAGATGACCTGAAATCATCCAAGCAGACCAGTAAAGCAGTAGGTAAGGCTAGAGAGATGTTTGTGTGTATTAGTAGAGGTATCGCAAGCCATAAGAAGGAGGTAATAATCCCTCTTTACAAGACACTGGTTAGGCCCCATCTGGAGTACTGTGTGCAGTACTGGAGGCCGCACCTGCCCAAGGACATTAACAAAATGGAGGCAGTCCAGAGAAGGGCAACCAAAATGGTGCAGGGACTGCATCAGAAAACATATGAGGACAGATTAACGGAGCTCAATATGTATACCCTAGAGCAAATGATGGAGAGAGGTGATATGATCAAAACATTCAAACATCTTGAGGGCATTAACAAAGTGAAAGAGTCGAACATGTTTCAATACAAGAAAAATAGCAGTACAAGAGGACACAGCATGAGTTTAGAGAGAGGTTGATTAAGGAGTAAAGTGAGGAAGTTCTTTTTCACAGAAAGGGTGGTGGATGCATGGAACGGCCTACCTCAGAAAGTGGTGGCTATGAATACAGTGCAGGGCTTCAAACAGGCATGGGATAGGCATAAGGGAGCAATACAGATGAGTATGAATAAATAGGCCACTGACAGAGTAAAGGCCGATGGCACATTTATAGGGTAGAAAAAATGGGCAGACTGGATGGGCCTTGCGGTCCTTATCTGCCGTCAACTTCCATGTTTCTACATTTCTCTGATTCTCTGATATAAACGGTAATGGTTGGCTGCTTTTAAAAACTAATACTAGTTTTATGCATTACACTAGTGCTTTAGTACAGAAAAGGAGAAATATAATTACACTTGGCTAGCTTCAAACAAGGGGGCATAGTCAATTCTTTCAGTCAGTCCTGGAGTGTGCGGTGCCCCGCTGTACAATAACCACACAACTGGGTCTTTGCAGGGCCAGTGATCTTTACGGGCTCTGCACTGGGGGAAACCTACTTACGGTAGGACCAGCATCTGCTGGGATGGAGGGTGCCTCCAGGCAGCTCTTCATCTTACACCAGTGTTGTGGTGACTGTGGAACAGTGTGTCAGGCACCCACCCACACACAACACTGCTAAATTCACGTTACCATACCTGCTACACACAAAGCTGCATGATGGTTCAGCCATATACAGCTGTGTTGTGTGCACGACGTGTGTGTGCCTGAGCCCCACCCCTGCTGCCACCCTGGGTGACTCATGGATGTCTGTGTCCTGCACACCAGTGCTGGCCTGTGTGTTGGATGCCTGATCATTGGGCGTGGAGTGTGTGAGTGTGACTGCTAGCCATTTGGGCCATTACACTGCCAATCGGGTGTTGGCTTGGCCCTGCTGTTGCATGGTTTGCACTTAGACATCTAGCATGCCTGCTGGTGGCATGTATCCATTTCATGGCTCGGTCATGCTCCATTGCAGCCTGGCACACTCATTTGTTGTGCAATTCTCTACTGTATGGATGCACAGTGGTGCCTCTGGAGTACTACTCACAGCCCATTGCAACTGTTTGACTCTCTCCACTCGTGTGTTGCACAGTGGCCCATGGTTCGGCTGGTCGTACTTTTGTGTTGTGCACATTAGGTCACTTCTGGGTCTCTCGTCCTGTGTGCACAGCTGGCTGAGTTCAGTGTATTTCTATCTATAGGTGCATGGAGAACTGCTGGTGGTCAGAGGGATGCCATACAATGTGCGGAACATGATGACCTTCTGCACAGCTGAGCTTCCTGCAGAGAATCCTGATAAGGTGAGTGAAAGACACTTACCAGGCCATCTAGGACCTAATTGCAGCTCCCGACAGCAGCAACAACCACCACCATAAGCTACAGCCCCTGGAGGTTATGGACTGTGATGGGTGTGAGCCCTGTGTCATTTTAATTGTTCATGGCTGGGTGCCCTTTTTACATTTGGTATGCTTGGGCACCAAATGTCTTGGGACAATAATGGGAAATGAGAGGTGTGTCACTGCCAAGCCAATTACAGCTGAAACTGCAATGGGTTTGGCAGTGTACACCAATGACCAGGCACTCTGGTCATGACAGCAGTTCAGCTTTGCTGACGTGGCGCTTTCTCTACTTAAAAGAAATGAACCGCTCCAAAGGGAGTGCTTCAATTCTTTCTGTAGCCCGGACTCCGGCCATGTGCATTAGAGTGCACACTAATACACATGGCTTCTGACCCCCCCACCCCAAAAGCTGAAACATTAGCCGTGGTGTGGCTTTCACTCCTAGTGCTCACTTCTCGACTTCTCGCCCCTCCTCCATGCCTCAATAGTAGCCGTGGTGTGGCTTTCTCTCCCCTCGCCTCCTGGTGCTCACTTCTCTTCTCCCCCCACCCAATATTAGCCATGGTGTGGCTATCTGCTAAAGCTGACATCCTGGTGCCCAATCCATCTGTTGGCCTGTATGCCCCCCAATTGATGTGGCACACTGGGAGCCCACACCAGTGTGTCGAAATAATTATTTTCACTTGTGTTTTTTTTATGCTTCTGACACTGCAAAGCCCACTCCCAGTGTTGGAGGCACCCCCCCAACCATCTACATCCTTTGCCAACATTGGGGTTCCCATTCACCCTGTCGGCATGTCCCCCCTCACTATTGTGGCACCCAGGGAGTCCACCCCAGTGTGCTTACATGTATTTATTTATTCTTTTTTTACCTGTAAAATAAAACTGTCCCCCGATGCCTTTTTTCCTTTTTACCTGCAAAAAGAAAACGGTTCCTCATCGTCTCCCCAGTCCTCCCTCCCCCATCCCCACCTGCCCACTGAGCACCCACCTCTCCACACACCCACTTACCCCATAGTTACCTCCGGAGGTCGGCGCTGTCATCTTCTCCTGACAGAACATGTCTGCATGCTTCAAAACCATCTGGCTAACTGAAGAATCAAAGGTAAGTGTCATATAATGGCAGTCAATGGTGTTTTTAACTTACGTGGATCTCTCAGCCATTTGTAAGAATTTTGGCCCTAAATTTTCAACATGGGGCTCTTGGGACCCCACCTCATGAGCACTGTCACAGTCATTTTGTTACTCAGTCCCGAAAGGTGATTTTGTGGTCACTGCACGGAATCACCTTTTCAGACTGATTAATGAAATGACAGTGCCACTGTTCATGAGGTGGGGTCCCAAAAAGCCCATGTTGCAAATTTGGTGAATAAAATTCCAAAAGATGACTGCATTACAAGTGTGCACTGCACGGTTTCTACATACACTCATAACTTCACCAATTTTTTATATTTTCACTCCAGATTTTCAACTTTGCCATTTTGCACACCTGCTTGTGAACAGTACAGCTGTTATTTTTCAAATCCTGCCTGAAACATGTTTTCGCAACTGTGGCGCAGAATAGCGTAGTCACTGTGCGAAATCAACTTTTGGGATGATTAACAAAATCACAGTGCCACTGTTCATGAGGTGGGGTCCTGAAAAGCCCATGTTGAAAATTTGGTGAAAAAAATTCCAAAAAATGACGGCGTTATGGGCGTGATTGCACAGTTTCTACGCATGCTCATAACTTCACCAATTTTTCTTATTTTCACTCCATACTTGCAACATTGCCATTTTTTCACACCTCCTCACTAACAGTACAGCTGTCATTTTTCATATCCTGCCCAAAATGTGTTTTCGCACCTGTGGCACTGAATGGCGCAGTCGCTGCGCGAAATCACCTTTCGGGATTGAGTAACAAAATGATTGGTCACTGTTCATGAGGTGGATTTGGAGCAAAAATACCAACAAACTCTTGGGGCATTAGGGTTTCCAACTGTAATGCTCCACCCCACATCCTGTAGAGACTGACAGGCATCAGGGGTGTGACATGGGGTCATTGGCCATAATGCTCATACCATTCCACCCCCACCCCACCCTGCAGCCAGTGACAGGCATTGAGATGTGTCCTGGGGTCTTCAGCCCTAACATTCACCAATTCTTCTATACTGCACCCATCTCAACTTATTTCCTTATGGAATGGGGTGAGCATAAGGGCCAAAGTCCCCAAGGCAGACTGCAATGTTTGTCAGTGTCTGCAGGGTGGACTTATGTGGAATGGTATGAGCATTATGGCTGATGTCCCAAAGGCATGCCCCAATGACTGTCAGTCACTGCAGGGTGGGGGTTGGAATTAGGGTTGGAAACCCTAATGCTTCAGCACGGAAGTAAATCAGGGAGGGGCGGTGGACATAGCCTACCTTGATTTCAGGAAAGCCTTTGACACTAACCAACAAAGAAGGCTGATTAACAAGATGGGTAAACATAGAAACATAGACTTTGATGGCAGATAAGGACCGCTTGGTCCATCTAGTCTGCCCATTTCCCTACCTATTGGATAGGCTGCAGATCCTAGTTAACCAACAGCCTTTTTCTTCCTACCCCCCACCAGAATTGCCTTATGTCTGTCCCATGCATTCTTGGGTAGTCTGGCCACAGGGCACAAGCTGATAAACTGGGTTAGAAACTGACTGATGGACAGGAGGCAAATGGTGGTGGTAATGGGATCCAATCCAGGGAGAGGGTGGTGACCAGCGGGGTACCTCAGGGATCAGTCCTGGGACCAGTCCTGTTCAATGTCTTCATTACAGACATTGCAGAAGGGCTAGAAGAAAAGGTCTGTCTGCCTGTTTGCAGATGACACCAACATCTGTAACAGAGTGAATACTCCAGAAGGGGTGGAGAAAATGAGCAGGGACATGGAAAGGCATTTTTATAGATTAATGTATTATTTAGATGAAACGTTACCCTTTACTTTATGTATAATGGTAATAGACACACAAACAAAATATGAAAAACAGTTTCCGAATGTCCACTATTACAAAAACATTCTAAAGATAGTGGTGGATAGTGTTTTTTCTGTTGCCTTATTTCAGCATGTTTATGTGGCAAGATATCAAAGTGTATATTGGTTATAAGATGCCTTTCATTAGGGAGAAGACAAAATCTTAAATAAGGTTCACACCCATGAATTTTATTTTTCACTAACCAGGGGTACAATTTAGAGGCCTTAATAAAAGTGAGATCATTCTCTTTGTAAATTCGAAATCAGCAATCATTAGAAATGCTTTTGTACAAGTTATTAATAATTACATTACTTAGTGCATCTTGCCACAATTGTAATATTCTAATCTCTGAAAGAATACTCTAAACAGAGGATAACCAGGATGATATGTTATGTCTGTCTGCCCATTTAATTTTTCTTTAAGACAACTTCATCACCATGGAGGGGAGCATGGATGGGGTGGTGAGGAAAGGTCTGCTAGTACTGAAAGTGGCAGATCACAGGGCCTGGGTGGTATACACCCAAGGATGCTGAGGGAACTGGCAGAGGAGCTTGTGGAGAAGGAGGAGAAAGATCTGGGAGTGATGATCACTAGAAACCTGAACATTCCATGCAGTGCAGAAAAGCATTAGCAAGGGTGAACAAAATGCTGGGCTGCATAGTCAGGGCAATGAGTAGTAGGAAAGAAAAGGTTATACTATCCCAGTACAGGTCACTGGTGAGGCCACATCTGGAGTATGGAGTATAGTACTGGAGTCCACACCTTAAAAAAGTTACTAATCTGCTGGAGATGATCCAGAGGAGAGCTACAAAGATGATTGTGGGCCAGTAGAATAAAGCATATGATAAGAGTTTGGGGGCTTGAACATGTCCTACCCAGAGGAGACGTGGGAGAGGGGACAAAACTGAGACCGTCAAGTACTTGAAAGGGATAAGAAGGATGGCTAAGAAGGGTCTCTTTAAGCTAAGTGGCAACCAAAACACAAGGGGGCACAGTTGTCAGTTGGGGGGGGGAGATTTAGGAAGGAGGCTAGGAAGCATTTCTTCAGGGAGAGGGTGGTGGACAGTTGAAATGTGCTGCCCAAAGAGGTGATCTCATTTAAGATGGTGGGCAGCTTCAAGAGGGCTAGGATAGGCTTAAGGGGTTAAGGGGAAAGTAAGGGTCAAGGGAGCGGCAGGAAGAAAGGATGGGATGATTAAAAAGGGGGAGCAGGGTCAGTAGCTTAAGCTGAGGACTCTGCAACATGACCAGACTAGACAGACCAAATGGCCTTATTCTGCAGGTTTCTTTATACAGTGTGTTTGTATGTTCATATTATTTGAAATATTATTCATAATACATAACCAGTAGTTTAGTGTTTGCAGTTTCAAAAATGCATCAGTTGGGAAATGGCCCAATTCAGCCCTCACATAAGAATTGGGTATGCACTTAGATGCTTTAAGAATAGACCTGTAAAAGTTAAAGAAAGGTACTTCCAAATAATGTGCTGAATAGAAAACCCCCAAACTTCAGCTCCAGAAAGGACTACAGGGTTCAGTTTTGCTTCAGCTACAAGAAGGGCAGGAAGCACAGTGAAGCCATTGTATTGAACATTAAATCTAGCTAAAGGTTCAAGAATTCCACCTGACTTTATAAGATTAAGTTTCTGCATGTGTAAACCATTTATTATTTACCCAGATAGGTATATGTTTTAATAATTTTAAGCTTAAAACCATTGATAGTAAAGATACATATTTTCCTACCAAAATTAACCCCTTTCATTTTATCATAATTCAGCTCTAGCTCATTGGTAGAGCATAATAAGGAAAAATGATTTAACTTCCTCTGAATAGAAACTGATGAAAGGGAGAAAAATTATATATCACTGGTGTAAGCCAAACCAGTGCAGGAATGTCCATTAATATGTGAGGAATGGAATGTGGGGTTTCAAGATTTGACAGAGTATCATTTATATATTAATTGAAGAGTAGGGGTGCCAAAATTCAGCTCTGCTTAAAACCTCTATTAGAAAGGAAAAACTGAGTAACTGAGCCTTGTAGATCCTATTTGATGCAGGTTTTATTCTACGTATAAAGCTGCATAACAGTTTCAGTAAATACTGTATATTCAATTTCCATTTTGAGAAGTTTTTCTCAAAGGATGTTATGATCTATGGAATCAAGTGCAGCACAAAAATCAACGAGCGTTGAGTGAAGTTTAATTTTTCTGACATTCACATGCTGTACTTTTCAATTAGGTGACCCAGATTATAAACATGATCAGTAGTGGGAAAGCTACTTCTGAAGCCAGCTTGTAAGTCTGATACTATATGATTAAGATCAACCTATTCCTGCAGGCTACTAAGCAAGATTTTGGAAAATATTTTCCAGATGAGTTCAGTAGACTTAAAAGTCTAATGTTTTTGGGGTTTTGAGCATCACCTTTCTTAGATGGGCTGGCAGTATAGCCTAGAGGTTGGAGTAATGAGCTGTGAATGAGCTTGGTACATCTAGCAGATAGGCCTGGGTTTGAGTCTCACAACCTCCGCTTGCATTCTGTGTGACTCTAAACAAGTCTCTTAACCTCTCCAGTGCTCCTGGATCACCCCTGAAAACAGGCACCTGTGCCTAGCAGGCCTTACCTGGTTAACAAATTAAAAAATAAATTATGAAGGGGAACTATCACATTTATTCTCCAATTATCTGGTATGTACTCATATTTTAAACAATTGTTAGACAAGTTTATCATAGTGGGGACTCGTACGTTTAAATGCAGCTTATAGAAGTCTACTGGGATGCCATCTATACCTGGGGCTTTATTTAATGTACAAAAGGTGATCACTTCCTCCACGTTATAAAATGAAATTATCAAAGGATTATATTCAGCAGGTTGCTTCTGATTCAAGTGGTTCGATATAACAATTAAAGGGTTGTAAAAGATTTTGCTAACATATGTAATCCACTAGTCTGCTGAAATAGAAGCCAAAAGGCAGGAATCATAAGTAGCAGAATCTTGCTTAACAATCACCTCATACGTGATCTTCCAGAGAGTATGTTGCTGTTTCTTTTTCTCACCTTCTAAGATTTGATTATGACATTTTTTTCTCTGTTAAATAAAGATACATTTTCCTTTGTGGGATTATTTTTAGTATATCACAATAATGATGCTAATTATTTTTTCAGCCAGGTTACGTCTTATAAAACCTAATGTCATTCTAGGTGTGACTTTCCTGTCATCAGACATTAAAGCAAAAATCCGAGAGAACAAATTAACACAAAGATTGTAAATATCCGACAGGTGACACATAACACATATAAGTGCAATTTTTGCAATATTTTCCTTTTTAAATGGAAGATTTTCATAAACCAACTGTGACGAGAAAATCGTACAGATACTTTTTTAGCAAAGGTTTCTAATTATTCATTGCATGAAAATGTGCATCAGACAAATTTAATGTCTGAGATTACAATAGGAAAGGTGAGGGGGGGGGGACATGATAAAAGACCTTCAAGTATCTGAAGGGGACCAACAGGGTACCAGAGGGGAACATCTTTCACATGAAGGGAAATAGCAGAACAAGGGGGCACAGCATGAGATTAAAAGAGAGACAACTTAGAGAGAACTTGAGGAAACTCTACTTCACTGAAAGGGTGGTGGAGAGATGGAACAGTCTCCCCCAGGAAGTGGTGGCGGTGGCCACGGTTCAGGGATTCAAGAATGCGTGGGATAGAGCCAGCCTGCCGGCACAGTGGTTGGATTTCTGCTTGTGACCCCAGTGACCCGGGTTTGGGAATGGACCCTGGGAACTGGAGGGCTGGTCGGGGGAGAAGGATTGAGTGTCCCCAGGCCTGCTCTCCTTCAGGGAGGTTCTGCGCTCAGTATGGGTGTGACACCTAGCAGAGGCTGGGTGTATCTCCCTAGCACCGACACATGGTCAAGGGGCACTGGGGCAGGACAGATGCAGACATCATTGCATGTCTCTGCCCCAGCCTAGAGGGACAAAAATCTCTCTATGTCTGATGTCTCTATGACACCTTGCCTCTGAGCTTCAATCAGCCACCTGGCTGAGGGCTCCCCCAACCAGATACAGTTCACTGCACTGATTCCAGTCCTGTTGCCAGGTCCCGCCTCCTGGGAGGTAAGCCAGGAGTGATGGGGGAGTGAGGGGCTCATTAGGCGGTGGAAGTCTCGGTGGTACCGTGACCAGGGCGGAAACCTGATGGATGGCAGAGGGACAGAATAAGTGTAAATATAAAAAAAAAAAAAAAAAAGAATGCGTGGGATAGGCACATGGGAATTATCAAGCAAGGGCAAAAAGGTGGGAGACTTGTAGCGTCTAGGGTACCTTAAGCATTAGAAAGAGGAATTGGGCTGACTTGATGGGCCACAAGGCGGGCTCTTATCTGCCGACAGCACCTACAGTGCCTTCAGAAAGTATTCACTCCCCTTGGATTTTGTCATATTTTGTGATGTTGCAAACTCAAATTAAAATACATTTATATGGGATTTTTTGTCATGTATCTACACAAATTGCTCTATAATGTCAAAGTGGAATGAAACTTCTGGAATTTTTTGTACATGTAATTTAAAATAAAAACCTGAAATGTCTTGATTTGATTAAGTGTTCACCCCCTTTGCTATGACACTCCAAATTGAGCTCAGGTGCATCCAATTTCCTTGTAAGATCACTCTAAAACTTGAATGGAGTCCACCTGTGGTCAGTTCAAATGGTTGACATGATTTCAGAGGAAACACACCTGTCTATATAAGGTCCCACTGTTGACAGTGCATGTCAGAGCAGAAACTCTATCATGAAGACCAAGGAGCTGTCCGTAGAACTCTGTGACAGAATTGTGAGGAGGCATAGATCTGGGGAGGGGTATAAAAACATTTCTAGGGTGTTGAAAGTTCCCAGGAGCACAGTCAAGTCCATCATTAGGAAATGGAAAGATTACGGAACCACCCAGACTCTTCCTAGAGCAGGCCATCCTCCCAAACTGAGCAACCGGGCAAGAAGGACCTTGGTCAGAGAAATGACCAAGAACCCAATGACCACCCTGACAGAAGTACAGAGTTCCATGGCTGAGATGGGAGAACCTGTCCAGAAGACAACAATCTCTGCAGCACTTCACAGATGTAGCCTCTATGGGAGAGTGGCTAGACGGAAGACACTCCTGAGAAAAGGCCACATAATAGCATGCCTGGAGTTTGCAAGAAGGCACGTGACAGACTCTAAGACCATGTGGCAAAAGATTCTCTGGTCTGATGAAACAAAAATTGAACTCTTTGGCCTGAATGCAAAGCGCTATACCTGGCGCAAACCGAACACAGCTCATCACCCGTGTAACACCATCCCTACCATGAAGAATGGTGGTGGCAGCGTCATGTTATGGGGATGCTTTTCAGTGGCAGGGACTGGGGCACTTGTCAGGATAGAGGGAACAATGAATGAAGCAAATATAGGCATCCTTGAGGAGAACCTGCATCAGTCTGCAATAGACCTTGGACTGGGCGAAGATTTACGTTCAACAGGACAACGACCCCAAGCATACAGCCAAAGCAACACTGGAGTGGCTTCAGAACAAGAAGGTGAATGTCCTTGAGTGGCCCAGCAAAGCCCAGACTTGAATCCCATTGAGAATCTGTAGAAAGACTTAAAGATTGCAGTTCACTGACGCTCCCCATCCAACTTGACAGAGCTTGAGCAAATCTGCAAGGAAGAACGGTCGAAAATCCCCAAATCCAGATGTGCAAAGCTGATACAGACATACCCAAGAAGACTCAAAGCTGTAATTGCTGCCAAAGGCGCTTCTACAAAGTATTGACTCATGGGGGTGAATACTTAAGTAAACAAGGTATTTCAGTTTTTAATGTTTCATAAATTTTTGTCACACAATAAAACTATTTTTGCCCCTTTAAATTGTTGAGTATGCTGTGTGAATCAAGGGGGAAAAAATAATTTCAATGCATTAAAAATTCTGGTAGTAACACAACAAAATGTGACAAAATCCAAGGGGGTGAATACTTTCTGAAGGCACTGTATGTAACTACTAGCAGCATGCTCACTTTATGAGTGCATATCAACTGAAAAATCACTAAAAAGTCAACATCAAAAATCGTAGTGATAACTAAATCTACAGTATAAGACTTTGTTATTTTTTGGAAAAAAGTGAATTTCCTCTCAAGGTCAGAGAATATGTGACTGTTAATAGCCAGATGGTTATGATTTGTTAATAATAATGTCAATTAAGTGCCATTTTCATTAGTGTAAATATCTTCTGAATTCCTGTTTCTATTAACATGAGAAGGTATGAAAAAAGAGAACTCTGTTAAGTCATGCTTAATGCAAAATCCTGAGTTAAAATCCCCCACCATGAGTAACGTGTTTCTTGAATTAGTATCTGTATATTTTATTACCAGTGCACCCATATCATTCCAAACATCATGAGGATAATATGGAGAAACTCTAGGAGGAATGTAAACATTTAACAGAATCAGTACAGTATCGTTCAAAATAATGTGAAGGACCAAAAAACAATTTGTATCTTTTTGCAGTAATTCAACATTTTTTAGTGCAGGCAATGTTTTTACATATGTGGCAAGGTTACCAACAGGTCTCCCTAATTTACAATACTTTTTTTTGCATTAAAAAAACCCTGGTAACCTTTAAGATTTACATCTGTGGTCAACAATGTTTCTTTGTAGACAGATAAAAAAAAACGGAAATATATTTCAACCACCTATCATCAGACCATTTTGTTTTCAAAGTTGGTATATTCCATGGTAAGAACTGATAACACAAAGGCTTATTATTAATAGCTAGAGGACTCAGTTGAGTACTTGTTGATACGTCATTTTTTAGCAGCAGATAGTCAACCTAAAAAAGTGCTCAGTGCTTGCTTATATGGGGCCTGATTCCAAGTCATATTATACATAGATGCATAGATACATAGACAGTGTCGGCAGATAAGGGCCTATGGCCCACCCAGTCTGCCCATTTGAGCTTGTAAATTCAGTTTATATTTTCCTAGAAGTCTGTTGCCCCTTACCCCTGACCTCCAGAATTCCTTTATGTCTATCCCATGCATTCTTAAATCCCATGATTGTCTCAGCCCCCACCACTTCCTCTGGCAGGGTTTTCCACTTGTCCACCACCCGTTCTGTGAAGAAATTCTTCCTCATGTTTCCTCTGAATCGTCCTCCTTCCAACTTCATCCCATGTCCTCTAGTCCTGGAACATCTTTTTGACTTAAAAATAGTGTATTCCTGCACCCTGTTCCTCCCTGTGAGATACTTGTATGTCTCTATCATATCCCCTCTCTCCCTCCACTCCTCCAGGGAGTACATGTTCAGTTCCTTCAACTTGTCTTCAAAGGACTTGTGATGCAATCCATGCACCATCTTTGTTGCCCTCCTTTGAACCTTCTGTACCCTGTCTATGTCCTTACGTAGGTATGGTCTCCAGAACTGTACACTGTACTCCAGGTGGGGCCTCACTAGTGTCTTGTATAGCGGAATTATGACCTCCCTTTTCCTGCTGGTGATGCCCTTGCCTATACATCCCAGCATCCTATTTGCTTTACCTGCTGCCTTGTCACACTGTTTCCCTGCCTTGAGGTCATCAGAGATCATAACCCCAAGATCCCTTTCCTGCTTGGTGCATGCTATATCCTCACCCCCCAATTGATATATTGTGCAAGGGTTTTTGTGCCCCATATGCATTATCTTGCACTTCTTTGCATTGAATTTCAACTGCCAAACCCCTGACCATTCTTCAAGTTTCTGCAGGTCCCTTCTCATTATTATGCATGGCGCAAGGTGATTTATGCCATATCCTATGGCGCAAATCACATCTTATGCCGTAAGTTATGCGAGTTGCAATTCTGAGTTGCGACTTGCACCATGCCATATGTGGGTTGCGCCAAAGGTGGGCTACGCCACCCACTACACCCGCAACCCACTGCAGCATGGTGCAAGGGTGGGTTATGGCAGCAACAGTGCCCTATTCCAGAAGGGCAGCTGCCGTGTCCCACCTATGCGATTCCATGACCCGCTATGGTATTGCAGGGTTAGACTAGCATGGAGGTGGTCTAAGGGGCATCCATTCTGGCAAAATGATGGATGCCCCCCCCTGCAGCACCACAGAAAGCACTGTATCTTGCTCCACAGACCCCATAGCACAGTCATGCCCCCCACCTTCGAATATTGGGGACCTCCCAGGTCCATATTTTTCCATGCCCCCATGCACCTTTGCCACCCAGTTGCCACCCAGCCAGACCCCCCCCCAAGGCCCCAGGTGATTGTGGTGGTGATACTCGGTGAGGAGACTCAGGGGGGGCAGTTAACTGCTGGACGCAACCTGCAGCACCCAAGGCCATTGCATCATTCCCATGATGCAACCCTGTGGCTGCCACAAGTCAAGGGGCAAAGGTGCTGGGGACCCTCCTTGTGTTAGAATAGGGTGCAGGGTCACCGGTGTAGGGGTACATGGTGCAACTCGCATACACCTACGAGTTGCACCATGCGACTTGGAATCGGGTCCATGGTTTTTTGATTTGTTGATGAATATTAGATCTGTTTTGCAACTTTAGGTTGTCATTAATATCTACAGTATGCATACCTATGTAATCTAAACTCTACTTTTGCTAAAATGTGTTCAGCAAGAGATGTGTCCCTTATCAAAAGATTAATTGGTGCATCCCTAGGGAATGCCTGAGGTCTATAAACGCTCTCTGTACCTTTATAACCCAGTTTAACAGTGTGCAGGTATCATGCACCAAAACATTACTAAGTGTTTCTTCTGAAGAACTAGAAATGTTTATAGCCTGTGCGCTCTGACAGGGAGCACAGTTTACTGGGAGCCTATCTCTCTGAACCCTGTCTGAATCTGTTGATCTACTGTACTTTAATTTCTGGTATTTTTACGTTCCCTTGCACGCATGCGCAAGGAACGTTTTGGGAGAGAGGCAGACTTTGGAGGTGTGCCTCTCCCTTTCAATCCACTGCTCCATTAAGCAGGCATGGCGGTCCTGCACCAATGGGTGCAGAAGCTGTGTATGATAGCGGTGGTCTTCACTTCAAAGAAAACCACTGCTGTCATACAGAGCACCGCGTCACGCCACCCCCCCCACATATCTTTGCTGCCACGCTGGGAGCCCACCCCAGCATGGAAAACATCCCGTGTCATCTGCTGATGGGGGTGCCCAATCCCCCGTTGGCTCCACGGCCCCCCAGCCATCCTTCTGCCATGCTGGGAGCCCACTCCAGCGTGGCAAACGTCCCACGTAGTCTTGTTTTTTTTTCACCTGTAAAGCAAAAACGGTCAAACGGCGCTTCTCCCAGTCCCCCCTCCCACAACCCGCACCCACCCACTGCGCACCCAGCCTCCCACACCCCCTCACCCCATACTTACCTCCGGAGCTCGGGCGCGATGATCTTCGTGGACCGGGAACACGCCTGCACTCTTCAAAGCCGACCGTGAACTGAGGAAATGCCGTAAGCTGTATAATGGGCTAGATAGGGGGGTTTCAACTTTATTGCATATCTCAGGCATTTTTTGGAATTTTTGCACCAAATTTTCAACATGGGGTTTTTGGGACCCCTTCTCATGAATGATGTCACTGTCATGGCATTATTCAGGCCCGAAGGGTGATTTCACAGTCACTGCGCAGTCACTGTGTGAAATCATCCTTCAAGCCTGAATAACACCATGACAGTGACATCATTCATGAGAAGGGGATCCCAAAAACCCCATGTTGAAAATTTGGTGCAAAAATTCCAAAAAATGACTGTTTTACAAGCGTGCATTGCGCAGTTCCTATGCACACTCGTAAGTTCACGAATTTTCAATATTTTCACTCCAGATTTTCAACATTGCCATTTTACCACACCTCCTTATGAGCAGTACAGCTGTCATTTTTCACATCCTGCCCAAAACGTGTTTCCGCCCATGTAGCACACAATGGCACAGTCGGTGTGTGAACTCAATGTATGGGACGCATTAAGAAAATCATGGTGACACTGTTCATTAGCAGAGGTCTTAAAATGGCTATGTTGAAAATTTGCTGATAAAATTCCTAAAAATGACTGTTTTACGAGCGTGCGTTGCGCAGTTCCTACGCACGCTCATAGGTTTGCGAATATTCAATATTTCCACTCCAGATTTTCAACATTGTCATTTTACCACACCTTCTTATGAGCAGTACAGCTGTCATTTTTCACATCTTACCCAAAAGTGTTTCCGCAAATGTAGCGCACAATGGTGCAGTCGGTGTGCTAAATCAATGTATGGGACACATTAAGAAAATCACAGTGACACTGTTCATGAGCAGAGGTCTTAAAATGGCTATGTTGAAAATTTGGTGAAAACATTCCTTAAAATGACTGTTTCACAAGCGTGCATTGCGCAGTTCCTATGCACACTCGTACGTTTGCGAATTTTCAATATTTGCACTCCAGATTTTCAGCATTGCCATTTTACCACACCTCCTCATGAGCAGTACAGCTGTCATTTTTCACATCCTGCCCAAAACGTGTTTCCACCATGTAGCGCACAATGGCGCAGTCGGTGTGCGAACTCAATGTATGGGACACATTAAGAAAATCACAGTGACACTGATCATGAGCAGAGGTCTTAAAATGGCTGTGTTGAAAATTTGGTGACAAAAATTCTAAAATTACTGTTTTACGAGTCTGCACTGCGCAGTTCCTACGCACGTTCGTAAGTTTGCGAATTTTCAATATTTTCACTCCAGATTTTCAACATTGCCATTTTACCACACCTCCTCATGAGCAGTACAGCTGTCATTTTTCACATCCTGCCCAAAACGTGTTTCGCCCATGTAGCGCACAATGGCGCAGTCGGTGTGCGAACTCAATGTATGGGACACATTAAGAAAATCACAGTGACACTGTTCATGAGCAGAGGTCTTAAAATGGCTATGTTGAAAATTTGGTGATAGAATTCCTAAAAATGACTGTTTTACGAGCGTGCGTTGCGCAGTTCCTACGCACGCTCATAGGTTTGCGAATATTCAATATTTCCACTCCAGATTTTCAACATTGTCATTTTACCACACCTTCTTATGAGCAGTACAGCTGGCATTTTTCACATCTTACCCAAAAGTGTTTCCGCCAATGTAGCGCACAATGGTGCAGTCGGTGTGCGAAATCAATGTATGGGACACATTAAGAAAATCACAGTGACACTGTTCATGAGCAGAGGTCTTAAATGGCTATGTTGAAAATTTGGTGAAAACATTCCTAAAATGACTGTTTTGACGGCGAGCGCTAGCAGTTCCTATGCACACTGTGACGCTTGCGAATTTTCAATATTTGCACTCCAAATTTTCAGCATTGCCATTTTACCACAACTCCTCATGAGCAGTACAGCTGTCATTTTTCACATCCTGCCCAAAACGTGTTTCCGCCCATGTAGTGCACAATGGCACAGTCGGTGTGCGAACTCAATGTATGGGACACATTAAGAAAATCACAGTGACACTGAACATGAGCAGAGGTCTTAAAATGGCTGTGTTGAAAATTTGGTGACAAAATTCCTAAAAATGACTGTTTTACGAGTCTGCGCTGCGCAGTTCCTACGCACACCTCGTAAGTTTGCGAATTTTCAATATTTTCACTCCAGATTTTCAACATTGCCATTTTACCACACCTCCTCATGAGCAGTATAGCTGTCATTTTTCACATCCTTCCCAAAACATGTTTCCGCCCATGTAGCGCACAATGGCGCAGTCGGTGTGCAAACTCAATGTATGGGACACATTAAGAAAATCACAGTGACACTGATCATGAGCAGAGGTCTTAAAATGGCTGTGTTGAAAATTTGGTGAAAAATTCTAAAATGACTGTTTTACGAGTCTGGCGCGTGAGTTCCTACGCACGTCAGAAGTTTGCGAATTTTCAATATTTTCACTCCAGATTTTCAACATTGCCATTTTACCACATCTCCTCATGAGCAGTACAGCTGTCATTTTTCACATCCTGCCTAAAACGTGTTTCCACCGATGTAGCGCACAATGGCGCAGTCGTTGTGCGAACTCAATGTATGGGACACATTAAGAAAATGACAGTGACACTGTTCATGAGCAGAGGTCTTAAAATGGCTGGGTTGAAAATTTGGTGAAAAAATTCCTAAAAATGACTGTTTTACGAGTGTTCATTGTGCAGCTCCTATACACGGTCGTAAGTTTGCAATTTTCAATATTTTCACTCCATTTTCAACATTGCCATTTTACCACACCTCCTTATGAGCAGTGCAGCTGTCATTTTTCACATCTTGCCCAAAATGTGTTTCCGCCCATGTAGCGCACAATGGCACAGTCGGTGTGCGAACTCAGTGTATGGGACACATTAAGAAAATCACAGTGTCACTGTTCATGAGCAGAGATCTTAAAATGGTTATGTTGAAAATTTGGTGAACAAATTACTAAAAATAACTGTTTTACGAGCGTGCGTTGTACAGTTCCTATGCACGCTCATAAGTTTGCGAATTTTCAATATTTTCACTCCAGATTTTCAACATTGCCATTTTACCACACCTCCTTATGAGCAGTACAGCTCTCATTTTTCTCATCCTGCCCAAAACGTGTTTCCGCCCATGTAGTGCACAATGGCGCAGTCGGTGTGTGAAATCAATGTATGGGACACAGTAAGAAAATCACAGTGACACTGTTCATTAGCAGAGCTCTTAAAATGGCAATGTTGAAAATTTGGTGAAAAAATTCCTTAAAATGACTGTTTTACGAGCATGTGTTGCACAGTTCCCATGCAGGCTCGTAAGTTTGCAAATTTTCAATATTTTCACTCCAGATTTTCAACATTGCCATTTTACCACACCTCCTCATGAGCAGTACAGCTGTCATTTTTCACATCCTTCCCAAAACGTGTTTCTGCCCATGTAGCGCACAATGGCGCAGTCGGTGTACGAACTCAAAGTATGGGACACATTAAGAAAATCACAGTGACACTGATCATGAGCAGAGGTCTTAAAATGGCTGTGTTGAAAATTTGGTGACAAAATTCCTAAAAATGATTGTTTTACGAGTGTTCATTGCGCAGTTCCTATGCACGCTCGTAAGTTTGCGAATTTTCAATATTTTCACTCCAGATTTTCAACATTGCCATTTTACCACAGCTCCTCATGAGCAGTGCAGCTGTCATTTTTCACATCTTGCCCAAAACGTGTTTCCGCCCATGTAGCGCACAATGGCACAGTCGGTGTGCGAACTCAGTGTATGGGACACATTAAGAAAATCACAGTGTCACTGTTCATGAGCAGATATCTTAAAATGTCTACGTTGAAAATTTGGTGAACAAATTCCTAAAATTAACTGTTTTACGAGCGTGCGTTGAGCAGTTCCTACGCACGCTCGTAAGTTTGCTAATTTTCAATATTTTTACTCCAGATTTTCAACATTGCCATTTTACCACACCTCCTTATGAGCAGTACAGCTGTCATTTTCACATCCTGCCCAAAGCGTGTTTCCGCCCATGTATGCACAATGGGCGGTCGATTATGCGAAATCAATGTATGGGACACAGTAAGAAAATCACAGTGACACTGTTCATTAGCAGAGGTTTTAAAATGCCAATGTTGAAAATTTGGTGAAAAATTCCTAACAATGAACTGTTTTACTGGCGTCGTTGCACAGTTCCAGCACGCTTGTAGGTTTGCGAATTTTCAATATTTCCACTCCAGATTTTCAACATTGCCATTTTACCACACTTCCTTATGAGTAGTACAGCTGTCATTTTTCACATCCTGTCCAAAACATGTTTCCGCCTATGTAGCGCACAATGGGGGTAACAAAAAGGTCATGCTGAAAATTTATTGTGCAAATACCAGCAATCGCACAGGGCATTAGGGTAAAGCACCATACGTGCCAAACACCACTGCAAATACCTGCAAGCGAACGTTCGGCATTGACAAATGCTTGTTTTATATGGCATGTCAGAGACCTCAACATTATTCGGGGTCTTTTTTTCTTTTTGTTCCTTTTGTTATTTTCTTGTTTTCTTCTGCTTGGTTTTTGGAACAGGTGACTCAGGAATGCTTATTGCAGAAAAGGAGAGATATCTAGTAGGAAGCTCATGTTGATCCAATGTATTCGTTAATAGGTTCATTAAATCAGCTTGAGCCTCAAGAAAACCTTTAATTTGTTCAACTCCTTCTATGATTGAGAAAAATGCTTCTATAAGGAAAATGTGGACAACAGGTGGAGTGACTGAGGATAAGATTAGTTCATTAGACTCCTCTTGCGCCCCAAGCTGCGCCCCCTGATCCTGGCAGCATCAGCGCTGCCACCACCGAGCACACCGACTCTTTCATCCCGTCCTCCTGGTCCTGCCTCTCGGACAATCAACCAGACTCCTCTCGCGCCCCGAGCGGCGCCCCTGGATCCTGGCGGCATCAGTTCCTCCCGCCCTCCTGGTCCTGCCTCCCAGACAATCAATAGGTAACTACTGCCAAACTCTTACAGCCACCCAGCTTCCAGCACCTCCCCAATTGGTGCACCTACCGATTTGGCGGCCCCTGATTGGACCGGGGAGCAGCCCTCAGCATCCGATTGGGGTGCCTTCCTGCCTGAGCCAGCCAGGCTGCTAGCCGCCGCTTGGAGCCCTCCAGCCAGATTGCCAGGAGCGGCCACTAGCCAGGGACAAACTCTTTCTGCTTAGCTTATTTTTACAGCCTAATGTTTACTGTAGCAGTCATTTTACATAGCATAAAAAGCGCTGTAATGTAAACCTTGCATGTTGTATATAATAATTGTCTCAGATACCATGCAGCTTAAAGAGAAGTGATACAATCTTTTGTGTAGAATTTGTAGTCAGCTGCATCCCTCTATACTCACTACAGTAAGCCTAGCTAGCTAATTAACGAATCCTGCCTTGCCCCGTTTGTTTCCACTCCTGCTGTTGACTCCTACTATTTCTGAGCCGAGCCTTCCATCTTCCTTCTGCTGTTCTCTAAATCCCCTTTTTTCCCACGCTCTCTGGTGCCAACTATTTCTCTGCTTTTTTCCCACCCCTAAGTCCTGCACTCAGCTCACTTTCTGTAGGCTGTCCCCCTCCCCCGCCCATCTAAAACTTCGGCCTCTCTAAATCTCTACCTCCTTGAATTGCAAATTTCTTGTCCTGTGTCCTAAGTTTGCACCCCCACCCCCTCTTCGAGCTCCAGCCTGTCTCCTGCCTTCCTTTGTTACCCGCAAATACCTACCTATTTAATCATTCTGTTTTCCTATTTCCATCCCAGACTCCTCTCGCACCCCGAGTGGTCCCCCGGATCCTGGTGGCATCAGCGCCGCCACCGCCGAGCACACCGACTCTTTCCTCCTGCCCTCCTGGTCCTGCCTCCCGGACAATCAACCAGGTAACTACCGCCAAACTCCTACAGCTGCCCAGCTTCCAGCGCCTCCGATTGGTGCACCAACTGATTTGGCGGCCCCTGATTGGACCAGCGAGCAGCTCTCAGCATCGATTAGGGCGCCTTCACAGCGGCGAGCCAAGCTGCTACCCGCCTTTGGGGCCTCCTCAGCACAGATTGCCAGGGTGGCCAATAGCCAGGGACAAACTCTTTCTGCTTAGCTTATTTTTACAGTCTAATGTTTACTGTAGCAGTCATTTTACGTAGCATAAAAAGTGCTGTAATGTAAACCTTGCATATGTTGTATATAATAATTGTCTCAGATACCGTACAGCTTAAAGAGAAGTGATACAGTCTTTTGTGTAGAATTTGTAGTCAGCTGCATCTCTCTATCCTCGCTACAGTAAGCCTAGCTAGCTAATTAACTAATCCTGCCTTGCCCCGTGTTGTTTCTACTCCTGCTGTTCACTCCTACTATTTTTCAAGCCGAGCCTGCCATCTTCCTTCTGGCTGTTCTCTAAATCTTCTTTTTTTCCACGCTCTCTGGTGCCAACTATTTCTCTGCTTTTTTCCCACCCCTAAGTCCTGCACTAAGCTCACTTTCTGTAGGCTGTCCCCCTTCCCCACCCATCTAAAACTTCGGCCTCTCTAAATCTCTACCTCCTTGAATTGCAAATTTCTTGTCCTTTGTCCTAAGTTTGCACCCCCACCCCCTCTTCGAGCTCCAGCCTGTCTCCTGCCTTCCTCTGTTCCCCACAAATACCTGCCTATTTAATCATTCTGTTTTCCTGTTTCCCTCCCAAACTTCTCTCGTGCCCCGAGTGGTGCCCCCGGATCCTGGCGGCATCAGCGCCGCCACCGCCGAGCACACCGACTCTTTCCTCCCGCCCTCCTGGTCCTGCCTCCCGGACTATCAATCAGGTAACTACCGCCAAACTCCTACAGCCGCCCAGCTTCCGGCGCCTCCCCGATTGGTGCGCCTACCAATTTGGTGGCCCCTGATTGGACCGTCGAGCAGCCCTCAGCATCCACTTGGGGTGCCTTCCTGCCCAAGCCAGCCAAGCTGCTACCCATCACTTGAAGCCTTCCAGACGGATTGCCAGGATAAACTCTTTCTGCATAGCTTATTTTGTCCCACCCCCAAAACCCCTCCCAGGCCACCTATTAAATATGCTACTTGCCCCGCCCCTTTCTACCTGCTCCAATCCCTTTACCGACAAATATCACCCTTCCCCTCTGCTCCCCCAGCTATCTTCCTAACGGTCCTCGTGACCACTCCTCTTCTCCCTTCTCTTCACTGCCTATCTGTGCCTCCTGTACACTTGTCAATTATGGCACAACCAGTAAGGAACTTATTTCTGATCTCCTCCTTTCAGTTTTTCCTACCCCCTTTAACACCTCCTATAACTTGCTACCCCACCCTCCGCGGAACTAACCCATCCTACAAATGCCCCCCAAATGACCACAACATCTCTCCCAGCTACTACCCGGTCCTGCTTCCCTATGAGCCCCTCCACCTCGCTCTAGTCCTATGGCCGCATCCTGGTTTCCCTCCACCAAAGCAGCTCCCACTCTCCCCACACTGCCTGCCCTAATGCCACCCCTAAGCAGTGCTCGTCCAAATCTTGGTGCCTTTACATACTTCGTCACCACTTAACCCTTGCCCTACTACTCCTGGCAGCAGGGGATATACACCCAAACCCCGGCCAACACCAACACCAGTCACAGCTGCCCCATGATTAACCCCTCAGCCAAGGCCACCACTGACACTTGGTCTGGCTCCCTCCCCCAGGGATTACGTTTAATCCACCTAAACATTCGAAGTCTAGCCCCCAAGCTCGATCTGCTCCAGGTTCTAGCCTCTCACCATGCCCCTGACATAATCATCATATCTGAGACCTGGCTAAACCCAAACCTCCCGGACCCAGCTATCGCTATTCCAGGGTTTACTATCACTTGGCAAGACTGACCCACCAGAGGCGAGGAGTGGCTATCTATACCAGCTCAGCCTTACATTTCTTTGTCACTCTCACAAAAGCTGAACCCAAAGCCTATGAGCTGCTTATGCTGAAATTGTCCCCTCCTTCCTCACTCCCTATCTTTGTGGCTGGTATTTACTGCTGCCCTAGCACCCCAGCCGTAACAGTCACTGACCTCCTAAGCCAACTAATGTCTCTTGCCAAGTCAGGTGAACTTTACGTTATGGGTGACTTTAACCACTACTGGCCAGCCCCCACTTTTAACAAAACCCGTAATGAGATATCTGCTCTCAACCTTACCCAAACCATCTTGGAACCTACATACTTAAACCATAAGTCTGGCAACCACTCCCTACTTGACTGGGCGCTGTGTTGTCAGCTCCAGCCTCCTCCCTGACTCCATTAGCGACCATCATTTAACCTACTTGGTCCGTAAAATCCACCGGGTTAAATCCCCTCCCAAATTTATATTCCAATGGTCATATACAACTCTTAACCTCTCCCCTCTCCTGGAAGAACTAGATCACTCTAACTGGGACCCCATCCTTAGAAGCACTAACATGGATGTTGCCCTTATGCACTTCCGGAACACCTTCCTTAGCGCCTGGAATAAACATGCCCCCCTGTGCCATGCTAGGGTCTGAGGGACTCACCTTCCCTGGATTTCCTCTGAGCTAATAGCATGCCAACAAGCCCATGACAGGGCATGGCGAAAGTACAAATCTATGTTCCTGCCAGGCGACAATATCACCTACCGCATGCTCCGAAACAAGTGCACAAAGGCCATCCGCTTAGCTAAGGCTGAATATTTTAACAACACCCTAAACACCATTCTTGGGAGGCCATCTAAATTCTGTAAAGTCATCAACTCCCTCTTCTCCCCCCAAACAACAAATCCCCCCCAACTCACCTTCTCTCCCAAGAGACCCTCCACTCCAACCCCCTGACGGTTGCCTCCGATTTCAATTTCTATTTCACTACATGTGCAGCGACCCTCCTGGACTCCCTTCCATCAGTAACCCTGCCCAGTCTCTGGACAGTTACCCCCCCCCACTGCCTAACCAGCACCCTTTCTCCTTCAGACACATCTCTCCCATTGAAACCTTAGATGCCCTGTGCTCCCTGAATCCTGCCAAAGGAAAATCTCCCGATGGTCTCGACAACAAACTTCTCTTTCTATCTGCCCCTGCCATAGCTACTCCCCTCACTGCCCTGCTAAATCTCTCATTCACCACTGAATCATTCCCCATGGAGTGGAAACATGCCACTGTCCTACCACTACCCAAAGGAGGTGACCCCACCTCTGCTGCAAACTACCGTCCCATCTCCCTCCTCCCCACCTTCGCTAAACTCCAGGAACACCTTGTGCTATCTCAACTCTCCCACTTCCTCTCTGAAACTAACTTCTTCACTCCATTTCAGTCCAGCTTTAGAAAAAGTCACTCCACCACCACCTCCCTACTAAGACTCATGGATTCCATCCTCTCAGGAATGGACAAAGGACAAATTACATCCGCAATTTTCATCGACTTAGCCAAAGCTTTCGATACAGTATCCCACTCCCTCCTATTATCCTGCCTATCAGGTGCTGGGTTATCTGAGATGGCCACTAATTGGTTCAGAGCCTATCTACAAAATAGAACCCAATCTGCAAAAATAGCTGACTCCACCTCTCCCTATTACCATCGGCGTTTCCCAGGGCTCAGTCCTTGGTGCCATTCTCGTCTCCATTCTACTAAATGATCTGCCAAAGACTTGCTCTACTACCTCAATTCATATGTATGCGGATGACACAGTCCTCTTTACATCCGGTCGGACCCACGACGAAGTTGCCTCTAATCTCCAGACAAACTTCAACAAGGTACAACACTGGTTTAACTCCAACCAACTCTCCCTAAATGCTAAGAAAACAGTCTCTATGACTTTCAGCACTAGACAGAGACTATCCAGACTTACATCCCCACTGATCTTCTGTACCCTGGATAACACTGTCCTAGCAGACGTGCCCTCCTTTTGGTACCTGGGGGTTTGGCTTGACTGCCACCTCGCCTTTTCCACACATGTGGACGCCATCCTGTCAAAACTGCACCCTAAGCTTGGTGCCCTCTATAGAAACCTCATCTAGTGTCCTGCTTCCTGAGAGATGCAAAATCGTCCTGAAAATTATTCTACCTTCCTTCGACTACTGCGATGTTGTATAGCTTTGCCCCCAAGTCTACCCTATCCAGACTGGACACCCTTTTCAATGCTTTCTGCCCTTTTGTCCTCAATGCCCCCCATACCCATCACTGCGATCTCTTCCATTCGCTGGCCCTTCCATCCCTGAGCAACCGGCGCTTACTTCACAGTGCTAAATTTGTTTCTAATTTCTGGCTCGGTTCCCTTCCACCCTACCTCGTCACCTCCTTATCTTCCCCACCAACCCCTGCTCATGCCTTCAGGTCTACTGACTCCAGACTATTAGTAATCCTTCACCGAAGGACCTCCACAGGCCAATCAGCTTTCTCTTACCTTCTCCCTAAGCTTTGGAATGACCTGCCAGCCCAAATCCGCCATTCTTCCTCCAAACACTCTCTATTCTCTGCCTTCACCACTTTTGTGCACCTAATTGTACATGCCCTGACCTCCCTCCCCCTCCCCTTTGCCTGAATCTCTCCCATCCTCATGGGTTCTCCCTCCTCACCATACACAGCCTGACCCCGGTGGCGGCCCTTCGCCCAAATAGGTGGCTTATAAATTGCCCTACCAACCCATGCACTTGCCCTCTCATGGCACTTCTGCTATCCCCCTGCTTATCTCCCTGACAATGTCTTCCCTAAGTCAACCCAATCATCTTTCCTTGTGTATCCTACTCAAACCTGTCACTGCACCCTGGCCCCAAGCCCAGGCTTCTAGTTCTATTCGGTCAACTCTGTATAAAATACTCCAAACTAAACACTAGATAGTAAGCACTTATACATGTATGAATGTTTCTAGATGTGTAATCAAGTATGTAATATCACCCGCCTTGTGGCACATGTATGTAGTGTCTCTCTCTTCATGTAGCAAGTATGTAAAGCTACCCTTAACTATGTAACAATTGCTCGAATTGCTTGACTCCAATGTACAATCAATTGCTTGTTTCATGTATACCATACTCCCTTGAACCCCCCCCCCTCCCAGGTCTCACCGTGAGACGAGCATCTTATTGCTCAGTGTGCCTCTCCTGGTGAAACATTTTCAATAAATAAATAAATAAATTAGTTAAGTTGATTAGAAACCTACAAAGGGCTTCCTCAAAAGCTGTATAACTTGACTTACTTATATTTTCATTTATCAATGGACTAGCTGAAGTATTACGGAACCTAAACAAATTAGGGCCAGTGTCTGAATTTACTTCTGAGGGGGCTTCTCGGATCAGCTGTGTGCATTTGTTCATTAAGTAATTTTTCTTCCTGCAAGAGCATTGAGCTCAAATTAGAGTAAATTCTTAGTGCACTAAAAAGGCACATTCTATTTTTTGCTAATACATGTGTATCCTCTTCTATCATTATTAAGGAGTCTGAATGTAATTCTATAAGGTCAGGGACATCAGAGTTAGTGCTTTGATGCCCATTGACAGTAATAACGTGTTCCTCAGGGTTATTATTTATTTGCTTTTCAGGAAAAAATTAAGTTATAGGTTCCTACAAGGGATCCAGGATCAAATTTACTTTTTCATTTTGATTCTATAACTGAATTACATTTCATTAACTTACTGGAAGAGAGTAAACTTTTTTCTGGTTCGGGAGGTTCTAGAGGAACCTTCAACTCCTGACTAGACGAGCCCTGCTGCTTATTTTAAAAACATTATAAATCCACCTTAGATAAAAGACTCTGTGGGGAGGGGATATCTTTTTTTTTCTTTTTGTCCATCTTGATAGACTTCAATGAAACAAATTCATGAGAAGAAAGTTATCAGAACTAAACTTCACTAAGGAGTAGAAGTAGAAAGAACAGCACTGTGGTTTTGTTTTGACATTATTGTTTTTCATTTCCTTTATGTTGAGAGTTTTCTTTTATGATCTATAAACAACCACTTCTACTAAGCATATTTCAGTAAATGGCTCTGATAAGGGTAAATACACTTTCTGTTAAAAAAATAACAGGATCCAGTTAACCAATCAATCGCAGCTGCTAACTAGCTGGTTTAAATAATAATTGATAAGCTTAATTGAATTATCCAGTATTATATTCCCTATTAGTGCAAATGGGTTACAACAAAATTAGGAGCAGTCAGGATGTTTCTCTAAGTAGAAAAAAGGAAACTTACTGTAGTACATATACAAAAAGATGTGACTAAAACCTCCCTATATAAAGACACTTATGAAATGGCTGTAATGTGGGAAAAAATACCCCTAGAAGGAAAAATTGTTAAAAATAGAATCAAGATAATATGTTATAAAACCAGTGTACCTTACTATTCCACTGTATTAGCTGTTGAACAAAGTAACAGATCATACCTGTCAACTGTCCCTGATTTTCAAGGATGTCCTTAATTTGCTTCAAGAATTTCCACTGTCTCTCATAAAATTGACATTTCTGTCACTAAAGAGTAGAGACCTGAAGCATAAAATAACGTCAGACGTTAGTATTACTGTTAAGTTCACCACCATAAAATAATGCTGTTAATATTATACCACACATTATAAGAGGCTTCTTCAGCTAATATAACAATTTTTTTTAAGATTTGTCCTTATTTATTTATTTAGCTTTTGTTTACCGGGTAAGTACACTAGACAAGTATTATGCCTATTTTCAGGAATGGCACGGGAGAATACAACATGAGGAATAACAGTCATGGAGACACGGCAAAGAGAGTACAGTTTTTTGTCACAGTAAACAAACGTGGGAAATACATTATTTGACGCTAGGAGAAACATATAATAGTAAACACATTTCAGATTATGTTGGTTGTTTGTCCCTGATTTTTTAAGCCTTGTCCCTGATTTGCAAAGATGGAGGTTGAGAGGTATGTAGCAGATGTTTCTTTAAATATTTGAGGTCAACATCCAAACTTTCTGCAATGGTTGCAATAAAAAAGTGATTTGAATGGTTAGACCGAACAAAGAAATCACAGGCTAGTTTGTTATATTTCTTTTTTAAGCTGGGAGATTATGAAACAGTGTAGTTTCCTGGCAGTCTTAAAATTTCAATCCGAGTAAAGCAGTCTTTTAACCATGGGTTGCATGTGTAGGCTTTCTAAAGCTTTTTGATCAAAGGAAAATGTCTTTAACCAGGTATACCATGGATATGAGAGGTCACTGGGCCAGACAACCTCCGAAAACATCAAAGATAGTACCTGAAAATATTGAATCAAAGCTATGAGTGTTACTAAACGTTCCAGCACTGCTTCCCTTTTTACTTAAAAGCTACTACATAAAACTGTTTAGCACTGAAGTTATAGGCATACAAAACATTAAAAAGTAGTTACAAAAAGTAGTCTTAAAAGAAGGTGCTCACACTTAAAGTTTTTAAAATGTTTTACTTATGTTGATACTCATTCACATAGATATTTTCATAATGGGACATGAAACTGCTCTTCAAAACCTTCACAGGCTCATATTGACATTGCCTGCTTGGCATTTGTTAGACAGCATGCATACGGTGTCTTTGTTGTCTAGCGTTTGGCTTCATATAAATTTAAGAAGGCTGGTATCCTGGTCACTAGTTGACAATTCAAAAAAACAGATGGCTAAAAATGACTGATGCTTTCAGTATAGCAAACAAATTAAAAGTGCCAAAATTGTGCATGATACAGAACGATGATTAAGCAAAATTATAAAGCACTCATTTTGTAGTCTTCAAATGAGCCACATAACAACAAGCATAAAGGGCTTTGCTTAAATCTAGCATTGGCTACAGCATCTCTGAACCATTATGAGCTAGAGAAGGATGACATCAGTAACACCATGTATGTTTACTGTCACCAGTGGAATGATGTAATACCAGACAGGAAGATACAATCAGAAGTCTTTAAGCATGATTTTCAAATTTTTGGATTTGAAACTTACTTGTGTCAAAAAGTTGCAGTTATTTCCTATACAATGTATAAAAAGCTAATTAACTATCCAAGTCAGATACAATAATTTGTACCAAAGGGGAAGTACAGAACCTGACTTACATTGCATGAAGCTACACTCACGCTATGTCAAAGACCCCCAAAGTATTCAAAGCCTTTACACAAAAGTTTACCTTTAATTTAAATCCAGGCTCTTCAAAATATACACACTATATAACCACAGATCGTACCATCAAATCTAAATTTAAATTAGGGCTTACATTGTGCACCACTTGTACAGTTCTGTTCTTTCTCACTATGCTCACTGATCTCACTGAAACCGAAGAATTGGCCCTCTGTTCCTTTTGCTGTCAGTAAACTACCAGTTTATAATTTGTAGAATGTATGCCTCCCCTTCTATTGTTACCTCTTTTTTGGAGATACTGTAACTCTCAACACAGTGGTCATATGGGGGACTCTGAGTCACCAGTACCAACTCTTGTGCATACCACATTAATCTGATGTTAAACAGAAACTTTCAGTGCTCAGTCCACACAGTCCCCAGGGACTCAAAGGGGAGTCAAATCTGGCAGGGTCTCCACTGTTCCTCTTCACCTGTCCTCTGCTTATAACTCCACTTCTGGCTCCTAGTTGCTCAGTTTCCTGGTTCCCATTTCCCATTTCTAAGTTCAACTCACCAGCATATTGATCCACTTACTGTACTACAAGAAAAAAAAAACAGAAAGTCTCCACTGAGCACAATAACCCAAAACAAACATAGAGTATTGACAGAAAAGAGGAAATCCCCTTAGGGAGATGCAAGTGTTTGAGTACAAATACAGTCAATCATAAAACAGACACACAGATTGCAACTCCTCAGCTAGTGGCTCTCAGGTCCGCCATCTTGCCTCCAGCCACCACTGTGGTTTTCGTGTCCTCATTTAACACCAGCGCTTACCTCTGGTGTGTTATCAGTATGCTGACTCAATTCTGCATCAGAGAGGACACACCGGAAGGTATGGAGAAAATGAAGGAAGATCTAAAAAAATGGAAAACTCTTCAAGGATTTGGCAACTGGGCTTTAAAGCCAAAAAATGTAAAATGATGCATATAGGGCACAGAAACCCAAGGGCAACGTACCATTTAGGGGGTTAGGTGTTAACAAAAAAGGAAAGGGATCTGGGGTCATCATACCTGATGACTTTAAGGTAGAAAAGCAGTGCAATAAAGCAGTAGGAAAGGCTAGCAGGATGCTGGGGTGTATAGGGAAGAGTATCACCAGCAGAAAAAGGGAGGTACTGTTACCTCTACATCGACCAATGGTGAGGCACACCTGGAGTAATGTGTCCAATTCTGGAGGCTCCACCTCAGGAAGGACATAGACTAGATGGAGGCGGTACAGAGAAGGGCAACCAAAATGGTGCATGGCCTGCATCAGAAGCCCTATGAGGAAAGACTCAAGGAGTTAAATATGTACTCACTCGAGGAAAGGAGAGAAAGGGGGACACATGATAGAAACATTCAAATACCTCAACGGTATCAATACGGTACAAGAGGGTGGCATATTGTACAGAAAGTGATGATCAAGGACAAGGGGGTGTGATATGAAGCTGAGAGGGGGGATACTTAGAGGGGATGTGAGGAAATATTTCTTCATGGATAGGGTGATGGATGCCTGGAACAGCCGCCCAGCAGAGGAGGTGGCGGGTACCAAAATGATAACAGGTTTCAAACATGCATGGGATTGACAAAGGGGGGCCTTAGTAACGGGGATGGGGGGGTAAGGCCAGAGATCAATTAGGGTCTATTGTAGCACAGTAGATAGGGACATTAGGGCAGACTAGGTGGGCCAAGAGGTCCTTTTCTGTCGACAGCTTCTTATGTTTCTGTGTCTGTTTTACCTGTAGTTCATAACCAAGCTACATGTAACCTTTTCGCTGCAGGTCCTTTTTCATGTATTTCATTATTTTCACCTGTTTCCAGCCAGCAGCTTCAACCATTTGAGTGAAAGCCTTTTCAGCCAACCTTTGTCAGTCATTTCAGTCATTACTCATTCAGTGTATTTCCATGTCTTCTCCACAGTCATGGTTGTAATATAGCTTCCATAGAAATATACTGTACATAGAAATGTAGAATCTGATGGCAGATAGAACCACTTGGCTCAGCCAGTCTACCCATTCCTCCCTACCTACCACCATTACTACAGCCCATACCCAATCTGAAGCTTTGCCTCCCTCCTCACTTCCTTCCCACTATGATTCCCTTGTGCTTATCCCATGCATTCCTACCTTTCCTGCTCATGGCTGAGAGTTTCCCATGATACTGCCCTTGGATATTGTTTCATATTTTCAGTACCTTGTGATTCAGTTCATTTTTTTATCATCTCAATCATTCTTCAGCAGACCTCATTCAGTCCAGTCTAATCTATCAGTCAGTTTTCTGTAGTCATCATTCAGTCAGTCCATTTCTGCATCATCCTACCAGGTTCCATAAAAGCATACCTACTGACTGTTATCATATATCCTGACTCCTACTCACTCACTCCCCTCAAAGTTCATGTCTTGAGGGTAAGTCCCACATCTGGGCATGGGTCTGTCTCAGGCCTCTTGTCTCCTTTGGGTGCCTCCCAGCAGTCTCACCGGGTGGTGAGAAGGTCCAACACACTGAGGGAACATACGAACATATGAAATTGTCAGCAGATAAAGGCCTTATGATCAATCAAGTCTGCTCGATTGTGCAGCTAGCAGCCCTTATACTGCAGCTTCCCCTCTCCCCTCCCCCATCCAGTGACCCTCTCCCTTACCCTGTCCCATCCCCTTTTGAAGCGGCCCACTGTTCTACAGGATAGCACTTCCTTTGGCGATGTGTTCCACCCAGACACCACCCTCTCCATAAAAAAGTGTCTCCTGATTTTCCTCCTGAACCTTCCACCTTCCAATCTCAGATGGGGCCCGTGAGTGTCCCTCCCCCTCCTTAATTAGAAAAACCCTTCTGTGCCCATCTTATTTATTCTATTCATATATTTGAAGGTTTTGATCATGTTCCCCCATCCCTCCTTTCCTCCAGGGAGTACATGTTCAGCTCCCTCAGCCTGCTCTCATATGGTAAATCCCTTAGACCCTGGATCATTTTTGTTGCTCTGCACTGCACCGCCTCCAGTAACCTAATGTCCTTCTTCAGGTACGGTTGCCAGAACTGCATGTAGTACTCTTAAGTGTGGTCTAACCAGTGGCCTGTATAGCAGCAGAATACCCTCACCCTGCCTGGAGGATATGTTTCTAGCAATGCAACCCAGCATCCTGTTGGCCTTTGCAGCTGCCTCTCTACACTGTGTTCCCATTATGATCAGCCCCAGATCCTTCTCCTCCTCCTCCGTCTTGGCTAGTTGAATCCCCCCTAGCTGGTAGCTCCTCCTTGGTTTTTTTGCACTGAAATGTAGCACCTTACATTTTTTGGCATTAAACCCCAGCTGCCAAGTGTCCAACCAGGCATCCAGTTTTGCCAGACCATCTTGAAACCCCTGCCTCCCTCCTAAGTCATCCACTACTACTCCCATCTTGGTGTCATCTGCAAACAGACTGATCTTGCTCTTGGTGCCTATTGAGATGTCTGCTATGATGATCCCAAACAATACCAGTCCCAGTACAGAACCCTGTGGTACCCCACTTGTCACCACTCTGGGAGATGAGAGCTTTCCTCCCACCATCACCCTCTGCTGTCTTCCTTGCAGCCAGTTCACTATCCATCCCACCATTGTGGCCCCCGCCCCTGTGCCATCCAGCTTATTTCCAATACTCCCATGTGGCACCAAATCAAAGGCCTTACTGAAGTCCAGGTAAAGGACATCCACTGCATGGCCCTTGTCTAACTGAAACATGGAAACATAAAAGTTGATGGCAGATGAAGACTGCAAGGCCCATCCAGTCTGCCCATTTTTCCTACCTTATGAATGTGCCATAGGCCAAATTACCCAGTCATAGTACTCTACCAAGTTGGTCTGATAGGATCTGCCTGAGACAAACCCATGCTGTCTGCTGTTCTATAGCCCATTAGCCTCTAAGAGAGAAACCAGCCTCTCCTTCAGGACTGTGTCCATCAGCTTTCCCAAGATGGATGTAGTTTCCTGGCTCATCCTTGGGGCCACTCTTGTGGACGGGTACCAAGTGCGCCATCCTCCAGTCCTGAGGTACACTCCTTGAGCCCAGGGAGGCATTGAACAGGTCTGCCAAGGGTTTTGCCAAGATGTCTGCCAGCTCCTTTAGCACCCTGGGGTTTATACCATCTGGCCCAGGTGCCTTACCCACCCTCAGTGCCCTCAAGCCCTTCAGTACCCTGCCCACTGGGGTTTCCCCATCTGTTACCTTCTCCCCCCATTGCCCACCCTCCCACCTCCTTTGGTATAGCTCCCCCTTCTCTTTAGTAAATACTGAGCAGAAGTACTCATTTATTGCTTCTGCCTGTTCTGCCCTGTTTCCACCCGCCCACCCGCCCCATTCCTCTTCATCCTTACTATCTTGTCCTTACAATTCCTTTTCTCCTGATGTACCTGAAGATGTCCTTCTCCTCTTTGATTCCCTGTGCTAGCCTGAGTTCCTGGATGCCTTGGCTGTCCTGACTGCCCTTATCACCTCCCTCGACTCCTTCAGGTATTCCTCCCTGTCCTCCCCTCTCCATGTTTTTTTGTACCTTCTAAAGGTGGTTCTTTTCTTCCTTACTTTTTCCATGTCCACCCTGCTCATCCAGCTAGGATTCTTGGCCCTAGCCTTCGTGCTCTGGACCCTTGTACATGTTGCAGTTGACTCCACAATTTTCAGCCAAGCAGACCAATGGCCAGCGGCACCTCATGGTGTAGTAATTAAGACTTCAGCTACCAGAAGGGGTGCCCTAAGCCCACATGAGTTCATTTAGTTCTGCAGACCACAATGGCAGCACCCCTAAAAGTTATTCTCCCTTGGCTACCTAAGGTCCACCTAGACTCATTTTGTATCCCTTTCCTTTAGTTTCCAGTCAAAGTTAGGCTTCCTCATCGCTTTGAGGCTGGGTGCTTGCCTTTCTGCAGTTGCTACTCTCCTCATTCCACATTTTGGAGGAGGACCTCCTTTGCAGGGGAACTTCTTTTAGCTGCAGAGATCAACTTGTGGTATTCCTCCCACAGCATTATCCAGTTAGAGGCATAGAATGAGAGCTATTTATCAAAATTGTTTTGGTGAACCATCATAATAGTACCTGTACCAAGAAGCCATGGATCCCCAAGGAGTGCATCCACATATCAAGGCCATGGATCCCCAGAAAGGTCATTCAGAGAGGTTTTTTTTCTTTCCTGAGTGCCAAATGGCGTAATATAATTTTATATTGTAGCATTCACCTAGTAGTAGGATTTCCACTGTGAGCTGGGGTTGACTGGTGGCTCGTTTTGTCCTACAATTCTGCCATTTCCTCTCTCCTTCTGGAAGTCATGCCTCTTATTTATTTATTTATTTTATTAGTTTTTGTTGACCGGGTAAGTGCACTAGACAGATCCTGCCTATTTTCAGGCACAACCCGGGGGAAGGGGATACAGATGAATGCCAACTGACCTTGAACCAGATTAAGCTGCTGGTGGTATTTTTAGTGAATGAGGGAAATTTGGCCAGGACACCGGGGAAATTCCCCTACTCTTTTCGATAAGTGCCATAGGGTCTTTAACATCCACCTGAACTACCACCAATCCAGGCAGGTGGGACCTTGGTTTAACGTCTCATCCGAAAGACTGCACCTCAGAAGTGCAGCACCCCTCTCATGCTGCACTACAGTGTCAGTACTGGGATATTAACCCAAGTGCCAGATGTGGGAACTGAACCCACAGCCCTCTGATCTCCCGGCCTTAGAGGCAAGTGTGCTACCTACTGAGCCACTGACACTGCCTCTGTCTGCTGTCAGTCATCACCAGCTATGAGCTATGCCGTGTCAATGTCTGAGCAAGTTGTGCACTTATCTCTGAGGCTGGAAGACCTGAATGTTGTGGGTTTAGGAACTTGGGGTAAAATCCAAATACTGACACTGTACTGCAGCATGAAGGGGATGCTGTATTCCTGAGGAGCCATCTTTCAGATGAGACATTAAACCAAGGTCCCATCTTCCTGTTCTAGTAATTGCTTAGGAGGACATTAAAGATCCCATGGTATCACACACTCAATTTCAACAACACAATATTACAGAAATAAATGAAATGTAGTGTGAGTGTGTGTGTGTATATGTGTGTGTGTGTGTGTGTGTGTGTGTGTGTGTGTGTGTGTGTGTTGTGTGTGTGTGTAAAATTGAACACAGAAATAATTACAGAAATGTAGTGCGAGTGTGTGTGTGTGTGTGTATATATGTGTGTGTGTGTGTGTGTGTGTGTGTAAAATTGTACACACAGAAATGGTTTGTGTAAGCATAGTCAAATGGTTACCACTTCATTCTCTTTTTTCCCTTATTGATATGACTTCTGGAACTCCTTGCCACAAGCTTACTACGTAATCTGGAGAAAAAGTAGAAACATCACTTTAATATACTCTATTAATTCTCTGTTTCATAGAAATGTTAAGATCCACGTAATTTATATGTTTTTGTTGAATGGCTAGAGCACACCTCACTTGCCATATATGGTATTTCAAGATTAAGAATATAACACTCAAAGTCCCACAATGTAACACCTTCCACCTTACCATGAATTTGACTTTCATATGTAATTTGGGTCATTAAATCCCACTTCCATATAACTGCTAAAAAAAAAATACCTTTTATGAGTAACAATTCCATAAAAAGATGTTCATGAGATTCCTCTATCTAGGAGCATTCCTGTTTGGGCAGTATCTTTCATCAATGCTTTTGTGTTTCCATGAGCCCCTTACTCTCAACTTCCGATGAATGCAGAACCAAAAAGTGTCCCACAGACATGCTGGAAGTCTCTTGTTTACTAACTGCCTCTGGGACCCTTGCCTCTGGTTCTCTGGGCAAGATGGTGACCCCAGATCTCTGAACAAATGTGTCAGCATTACTACTGAACATAAATCCTTCCTGGAAAGAATCTGCACTTCCTCCTGACTTAAGGACTGTTGTCTTATTTTCGTTAAAGGCATCTTCATATAGGTTCGGCATTCTGCCCCAAAAGATTGTGTACAACACCTAATATTTTTTTATCTGCCACCCCTGAAGAAAGAGGTGTAACCAGGTGTCTGCTAATGTTATCCATATTCTTATATCTTTATGTAATGCTGCACTAAAATTAAAGTTAATAAAAATGCTGTAGAAAAACACGACAGAATTAACCATTCCTACACCCCCTTTTTTACAGATAAGTATGTAACACACCTTTTGATTAGGTTTAATCAACCCCCCCCCCAGAATATGAAAACAAATACTCAACAATTTTGATTTAATGCTAACTGGGGGAGGGTACACATAGCCAATATATAAACATATTGGAATCAACAATGTCTTTATTAGAAAAAACTATTTTCTTTTTGGATAATCTCCAGTTCTTCAAACATGTTACTTGGGCAGCTGCTGACTGCACCCTAATTTCTCAATTCGTAAGGGCCATATCCACTTCTCCATGAGATATTCTCAAACTATCTATCTTAACCCCTTTTACCATAATGCCTGCAATCTGGACCTGGTCACCTCTGCTGGATCCTTATCCTTTTCCTGTACATGTGTCTTGATTAATCTGGGATTTGGAAACTAGGGAGAAATTCTGCAGTACCCTGTCTAAATGGACAGATTTTGAAACATCTATTACAAAGGCACATCATCTGTCTAAGCTATTATTTTCACAGAAGGAGGGTCATTTTTAACTGCCAAATCTTTAATTCCCTCATTCACTGGTATAGCTTTCAGTAATGGATCTGTCCCACAAGTATACAAAATTGGTCTCAACGGGCACCCTTGCATTACACTCCTGAAAATACAAATGTCGGATCGATCCAAAGCACCCATTTATATACAGAGTTACACTTGCTCATGTATATGACATTTTTAATGAGGATACAAATTTTTCTGGAATACCATAAGATTAAAATGCTCTAAATAAATCATGCACAATCCTGTGAAATGCTTTCTTCTGATCGATGGATAACACATACCAGAAGATGGTTCCCTTATTGCTTCTTTCACATATATCCCAAGTTAGCACAAGAATGTCATATATTTATTTGCCTGGTAAAGCACATCCTTGAAACAGTGAAATCAGGTTTGCTGTTACGTGCACAAGTCTGTTGGCTAAAATTTTCAATGGAATTTTCAGATCTACATTTAATAAACTGGACACAAATTAGACAAAAGCACTCTATACCCTTTTTTATATAAGAATGTCAAAAGTGCTTTTGTCTTAGATGCTGGTAATCATATAAGTAGTAAAATTTTATCATATAAATTCACCAATACAGGGCTCGATACTGAGGAAAATGTTTTATAAAATTTAATAGGCAGACCATCACTTCCAGGGGACTTATTTCCTGCAATTTGTTTTATCATTGTTTCAATCTCTGATAACTCTATGGGGTAGTTAACCCCTGGCCTCAAAGTATGTCTAACCATGGGTGTACAATGGAATTTAAAAATCTATTTATATTACCTATTGCTGTTTGGGTTGTAACAAAAGTATCTATCACAAATTGCATGTCAGTTCTTAATATTTCCTTTGCATATCTTTTAACCCCATCTTTGTCCAACAGTTTTGTGATTGTTTTATTTTCTACCCTCTTTTAGCACCCTTTAAAGATGTCAAAAGACTGAGAAGTACCTTGCGTTCCATATTGAAGTTCATACTTAATGATTGGGACCTATCATACTGATACATGGCCATTTGTTACGTCACTGAATTAATATGGACCCCACCCTGCCCCTTTTCCTACTGGAAAGATCTATCAGCTTGTGCAGCTGTACCCTAAGTAGTAAATATTTTTTATACCTATCACAGGCCTTCTTTAATGTGTAGCTGGACAAGGCAGAATAAAGATCTATTTGTATTTTCTCACCAGGCCTACCAAGAGTCATACATCTCCAGTACAGTCAATCATACTCTTAATAATTCTTGAACCTGAGACCTTACTCCTTCTTCTTACACTATAGAGGCATTCAGCCCCCAACTCCATTTCCTTTCCTTTCCTTTCCTTTCCTTTCCTTTCCTTTCCTTTCCTTTCCTTTCCTCAGGAAACCATCTTCAGATACTATACAAGACACCAACATAAGGAGTTTAGATGCAAAAATAAAATCAGTTCTGGAAATAATTGAGCCTCTATATGTAAATCCTCCAGACTTTTGCAATGTCTGAAAAGCATCTTTCAGATCTGCTGTGGTAGCCATATCTATTAAAGCATTAGAATTGCAATATGTTTTTATGTCCCCTTTAATCAGAAGATTATGGGATGAGCAATTAAAGTCAAACTCTAAAACTACAGTTCTTGTGGTGAATAAATATGGGCAATATCTGGCACATTAAGTCCTGTGTTGTGAAATAGTATCGTTACCTCCTTTACAGCCGGGTTTGTAAGTGGTGTGGCCACAAAATCAGCCCAAAGGGGTGTGTCCTTTAATTCTGCATATTTGGCCCAAAATCTATCCAAAGATCCTACTGTCTTAAAGCTAACATCATATATTTCTTCATTTGAAATATGAATGAGAATATACAATTCAGTTGGCAAAAATGACATACAGTCCCTTAATAAAGTTCTAAGAACATATGTTCATGTAACCCCTAGGTGGCACTATCCCAAGGGCTAATATCCCTGCCTGCTTGGCTAGTAGCAGGTTAAGGGGCCTGAGTTCTGAAATGGGTGCCTCCACCCGGAGGTCAGGGTTGGTAGTGGTCAAGCTAGCCTGGGCACAGCCCTCCGGGACACAGTAACCCCCCTTCTTTCCCTGCTAGTGGCCGAAACAATACACAATAATCACTTTTACAATACCCCTGATATACCTTACAAGTACCCACACAGTTTGCACTTACCACCAGGGCTGGTTCCTCTGGCTCAACCCTGAACACCTCCTGTAAAACAAAGTTATGCATAGCAAATAGCAACAGTACAGTACTCTTGGCACAAACTGGAACCACAATCAGGTTAAATGCAGAAAAGTTTAGATCTGATTTATTCAGGGGACTTGAACAAGGGAGGGGCGTAATCAGGTTAATTTGCTCAAAGGCTCTATCAATCAAGCAATTATGCATGCACTCAGAGTCCCTAAACAGTCACACCCTCTGGATACCCAGGTGGAGAAGAGATGGGCTAGCCAGGACCGTTGCCCCGGGGTAGGTCAGTGTCGCAGCTGGTTGGGGCCCTGTGATGGAAAAAACAACATGCACAGTACACACTATTTGTAATCTAGAGCCAGAGGGCTCAGTTCATGAAGAAAAAGGAACAACAAGACAATCAGATGACACACTTAGATTAAGCTGTTGTTGCAGGGAGCTACCCTGATGGTTACTCACGATACCCAAGACTGAACACAGGCTGGACGAAAATCGAGACAGCAGGTGGTTGATCTGGAGTGCCAGGAGAAGCAGGGCCCACACAATTCAACAAGGCGTCATTCCTGTTCAAGCATGGAGCAGGAGGCCGATCCCCAGGCAGATCTCTCTCGTCGATGGCTTTCTCTGTGCAGTGGGGTAGTCTGGCACGGCCAGCGTGGCATGGCCCAGGCTGATTGGAGATGAACACGGATTTAGTCTGATAAGGCTGGATACAGCTTCCAGCAAGCAGAACACAGTTCAGACAGTGGGGAACCAAATCATGACCCACTACCAATACACAGCACATTTACATGTAAAGGATTCTACAGTACCAGGAAAACTGCTCTCCAGTCACTATCACAAAGTCTCTGCTCAAACCGGGAGTTCAGAGGTAACGGGAAATCCTGACAGCCAATCGCATTCAGCTAAAAGCTTCGGTCTTCCTCAGGTATGAGTCTGGTCACAAGTCAGTGTCTTCCTTTGGTCTCACTTCTCAGATTTAGTCCGTAAATCACTCTTTTCCCTCTCAGTACAGCAGGCAGACATGCAGGCCAAAACTAAGGCCTTTCCACAGTTCTCCTGCGTGAAACCACGCAGACAGCTGCTCGACTGTCTTGAACTGTTGCTTCTTCAGCTTCCAACTTAGATCTGACCCAGACAGTAAGCAGCTCAGGAATTTCCCCAAGATCCAAAAGGTTCGGTTGGCTGTTTCATCTGTCAGTCACAACCAAGGCTCCTCCTCTAGGGCTGTTTAGGTGCCAAAGTCTCAAAACTACAATTCCTACAAGTCATGTCTCCACAGAGACCCTGTAGGCAGGCACCATTTTAGGTTCCACAGTACTGATTGGTCCAGTTCGGTAGTTTGGGACCAAAATGGTGGAGATAGACAGAAAAAGTCCTTGTTGCAAAGAAGGCAGGTTAGAACAACTACAATATAATTATTACTCTAATAGGTGATCAGTTAACAAGCACATCTTCTAACAGAGCTCCCTCTGTGCAATTAGCGATGGCAGAAACGGAGCGATTATCCGGCAGTCTGGGTGGAACTCAAGCATGGAAACACTCAGCCCCCCTCCCAGAACAATTACACGCTGCGAAATAGGCAGCTCTTAAAGAGACAGTACCCAGAGGCTTTGCAGGCACTCTCTAGCATTAACATATAAATGGCTAGAACGCCAGACACCAGCCTGGCAGCGAGCATTTAGGCAAGCTCATGGAAGACTTTTCGGAACCCCCATTTGTAGGAGGGTTACATTCAGGCTGGGGGATACTCTTCTCCTCTAACCAGTGTCACTGGATTTGTTCTTGGTGAAGGTTCTTTGTTGTGGGAAAACAAATCAGCAGACCACGGATTACAGTCAGTAACAGCCCTGGGGTTGTTTCTTGAGGGGGGAAGGCTTGTTTGTTTTATCCTTAGCTTTCCACAGGGGTAAAGGTGGCATAAACACAGAGCTATGAGCAAGTTCAGTATTTGGTAAACCTAGAGTGTCGGGGGGACAAATGCTGAGGATCCACTGGCCTTCCCTCTGAACTAGGACCAGAACCTGCAGCCACAGATTCCACAGGTTGTTCAGTTTGATTTACTTGTGCATAGTTCCCTTCACCACTTTCTGCTGGTTATCCATTTTCCATATTTTGCACCATACTCAGGGGACCGAGCTTTGCAGACCCATAACATATAGAACAAGCATTTGTCAATGCCGAACATTCGCATGCAGGTATTTGCAGTGGCATTTGGCACTTGGACATGGCTTAAAAAAATCAGTAACAAAGAAGTACAAGCATTTGTCAATGTCGAATGTTGCTTGCTTCTATGTGCTGTTTAGGTATTTGGAACTCATTGGAGTGCAAATATTGAAAATTCGCGAACTTACGAGTGTGCATAAGAACTGCGCAATGCATGTTCGTAAAACAGTCATTTTTAGGAATTTTTTCACCAAATTTTCAACATAGCCATTTTAAGACCTCTGCTCATGAACAGTGTCACTGTGATTTTCTTAATGTGTCCCATACAGTGAGTTCGTACACTGACTGCGCCGATTGTGCTGCTACGCGGAAACACGCTTTTGGGCAAGATGTGAAAAATGACAGCTGCACTGCTCATAAGGAGGTGTGGTAAAATGGCACTGTTAAATGTGGAGTATTGAAAATTCGCAAACTTCTGAGTGCGTGGAACTGTACAACGCATGCTCATAAAACAGTCATTTTTAGAATTTTTCACCAAATTTTCAAAATAGGCTTTGAGAGCCCACCTTACAAACACTGGCACTGTCATTTTGTTAATCAGGCCCAAAAGGTGATTTCATGCAGTGATTGCGAAATCACCCTTCAGGCCCGAATAACGCCATGACAGTGACAGAATTCATGAGAAGAGGTCCCAAAAACCCCATGTTGCAAATTTGGTGCAAAAATTCCAACAAATGCCTGAGATATGCTACAAAGTTGAAAAAAAAACATCTAGCCCATTATACAGCTTACCGGCATTTCTTCAGTTCGAGGTCGGCTTTGAAGAGTGCAGACGTGTTCCTGGTCCAGCGATGATCGTCACGCCGAGCTCCGGAGGTAAGTATGGGGTGAGGGGGTGTGGGGAGGCAGGGTGCGCAGTGGGTGGGTGCAGGTTGTGGGAGGCGGAGACTGCGTGGGACCCGTTTTAATTTACAGGTTTTTTTTGTACTTTGACGACGGGATGTTTGCCATGCTGGTGTGGGCTCCAAGCGTGGCAGAAGGATGGCTGGGGCGGTGGAGCCGAGCGGAGTTAGGCACCCCGTCGGCAGATGTGGGCGTTCCATGAGGTGGGCTCCCAAGCGTAGCAGCAACCCCAGGGGGGTGGCAGTGCAAGCACACAGCGGTGTTTCTTTGAAGAGAAGACCACCGCTGTCATACACAGCACCAGTGCAGATTGGTGCAGGACCGCCACGCCTGCTCAAGGGAGCAGGGAATTGCTCAGGAGAGGCACACCTCCAAAGTGTCCCATTCTCCCAAGACGTTCCTTGCGCATGCGCGCAAGCGAACGTAATAATGGATGGGGAAGTGTGCTTAAGAAGAATATAATTACTGGAGACCCCCTTTATCAAACTGTTTTCAAGGGTCTCCAAAATGCCATAATAACCCAAAAAAGAGTTATTATGGCATTTGCAAAACTTTTTTTCACTTCCAGTCTCCTCTGCGTGTCACTTATCTGTATTCTGCCTTTTCATTGGCTCGTGCTCTGCAAGTGGATGGGCTGAACAGCATTACAAAAATGGAAGCTTGTTTTTCTGCTTACCGAAGATCAGTTTTTATTTACTATTCTTCCCATCTTTATTTGATTTGTTATTGTTTTATCTGGTAGCTCCTGCCTTTGAAATATAAAAGGACTATCTGGTTGATCCCACATGTCTCCGGATCAGAAGATGCCGTCATCGACTCCGAGTTCAATGCTGGATGGACCCCAGTACCAGTCAGCAGCTGAAAGTTTCAGACAAAAAAAGGTCAGTCTGAGTGAGTGAGGGAAGGAGGAAGGGAAACTGCATGCGTGCATGTGTGTGTGTGAGTGTGTGTGTGTGTGTGTGTGTGTGTGCATGTGTGTGTGTGTGTGTGTGTGTGTGTGTGTGTGTGTGTGTGTGTGTGTGTGTGAGTGTGTGTGTGTGTGTGTGTGTGCATGTGTGTGTGTATGTGTGTGTGTGTAGTGTGTGTGTGCATGTGTGTGTATGTGTGTGTGTGTGTGTGTGTGTGTGTGTGTGTGTGTGTGTGTGTGTGTGTGTGTGTGTGCATGTGTGTGTGTGTATGTGTGTGTGTCTGTGTATGTGTGTGTGTCTGTAGGTAGAGGACAGTCAATCAGCAGAGACAGTGATCAAGGAGACCAACTCCTTGCACCAGTAATTATCAAAAATAATTGATATCCAACTGCGTCTTTATGGAATCTTTTTAATAATAATAATATTCTTATTTATGTTGCGGCTTTCAAATGTCAAGGTGCATTCCAATAAAATGAGATAAAATACAGAATACCAAAACTGAGTTACAAAATAAATATTATAAAACACACACAACAATTAATAAGCAGTCAAACCATATGCCCTTTCCCACAAAAAGGATTTGAGAGCCTGTTTAAAACTCCCCATGATCGTACACTCCCTTGTCCGACGGGGTAGAGAATTCCAAAGGGAAGGGGCCATAAACATGAAAGTCCAGGCCCCAGCAGATTTTAATATTACCCTTGGAATCTCTAGCAACCCCTCGTCAGCTGAGCGGAGCGGTCTCACAGGGCGGTAAGGGATTAAGAGTTCTTTCAGGTAATCAGGGCCCAGATCATGCAGGGCTTTAAAAGTCAGTAATCCAACTTTAAAGGTGATCCGCCACTGAACTGGCAGCCAGTGTAGTTCCCGCAGCACCGGAGTAATATGGGAAGATCTAGGGGTACCCATCAATACTCGGGCTGTGGAATTCTGCACTAGCTGCAAGCAGTGGACATCAGCCCCCGGAAGCCCAAGGTAAAGCAAGTTGCAGTTGTCCAGGTGTGAGGTCACAAAGGCATGGATCAAAGTTGGCAGATCACCGGACGGAAGGAGGTGCTTGATTCTGGCGATGTTTTTAAGATGATAAAAAGATGATTTTACCACAACTGACACCTGAGATCGAAGAGTCAGCCCTGCATCTAATATCACCCCCAGATCTCACACTCGTTTGGAGACCCATAGCTCGACATCCCCACAAAACACTCCAGATGGAGTGCCGGCCATAGGTCCTCCTATCCGGCGATCTGTATCCAATACCAACACCTTCGTCTTTCTAGAGTTCAACTTCAGCCAACTGGACCTCATCCAATCCTGGATTTCATTCAGGCAGCTGTTAAATATCAAGATAGCTCCTTCCTGGTCGGGTGCAAAGGACAGGTACAGCTGGGTATCATCTGTATAACAGTGAATCCTCAGCCCATACCATCTCACAATGTCACCGAGGGGAAGCATGTACACCGCAAACAACATGGGGGCAATATAGAGCCCTGAGGAACCCCACAAAATAGAGAGATGGGATCAGAGGAAAAATCCCTGACACCACCCTCTGAGTTCTTCCAGTGAGGTATGAAGCGAACCATCTGAGAACAATCCCAGAGAGTCCACAAATACATCTCAGACGCTCAAGTAGGACCCCATGGTCAACGGTGTCAAATGCTGATGACAGATCAAATAGTACCAAGATGGACCGTTTCATGTGTGATGACCTCATAAACCTCTCGAGCTTCACTCTTGAGGTTTATGGATCATCACACCCCTTGGGTGTGTAAAAAAAAATCCATAACACACAGTTGTGTATCCATTATTCTCTATTTAATGGTTGCCCGAAGTGTGGGATGCTACATAAACCCCTAGGGCAAAGCCCGAGGGGCTTATTAAAGCATCCCACACTGAAGGCAACCATTAAATTTGAGTTAAAAGCACACATCTTTCATTTTTTATAATTGCTGGTTAACAATTTTTTGCCTAAGTGAATTGTGCTTCTTACTGTCCCTCACACACACACACACACACACACACACACACACACACTCTGTTTCTGACAGTCTTTATTTTTTGTGTAGAGCCGTTTTTTTGTTGTGATTTTTTTTCTTGCATTTGGCTTTTACTTTTAGGTTTTGGATCACAATCGTGATCCACTTACCTTGGTGAGTGAGGCACGTCGGAGCCATTCCTGCTGGCTGTAGTCCGGTGGAGGTTTCAAATGGCAGGATCAATCAGATAGATTTTGTTTTATGTATATATTCGGAGCATGGAAGTGTTAATTTGTAAAAAAAAAAAAAAAACGACAGCTACTCTCGGTCTAGGAGCTCCTCAATATGCGAGCGAGGAGCCGCCATGTTTACCTAAGTGTTTAGTCCACCCTGTAGGCGATGAACAGCCAATTAGGATGCAGCTTTTTCTGAGTGACTTGGCGTGTGCTACTCATTATAACCTGCTGGTTATAATGGAAAATTATAACTGGATCAAGCAATGGAAAAATTGTTGCCCAGTTATTATTTTCTAATTCTGTATCGTTATTTGTACAGCATTCAGTCATTATTTTCCCTCCTGATACCACAGAGTCTTTCTGTTGACGAATAACTTCCCCCCTTTACAAATACTCCCTCATTTCTAGAAGTGGAATATTCCCTGAATGGGCTGTGGATTTCCCTTCTTTTAAAAGAGTACTTTCAGTTGCTGGGGTAGCACAACTTCTTGTGCTCAAACTCATAATTTCTGCAGCTATTGGAACTGCTCTAGCTTGCCACTGCCCATCAGCAAACTGAACCCATCCCCCCTCCTTCTTATGCCTTCTGCACATTCCATTCACCATTCATCGGTGGTGTAGTGGCGGATTGGCCATTACGCAGACCCAGCTGTCAGTCTGCAGGAGGCTGTCTTTGAAAATCTGCTGTTTCCAACTTCGTCACCTTTTTTCTTGATAGCTTGCCTGAGTCTACTCAGGCAAGCTATTGGGGAGGCAGTATAGCGCAGTGGTTTAAGGCTCTGAGCTGCAAATCTGAAGACCTGGGTTTGAATCCCACAGCCTCCACATGCACACTGTGTGACTTTGAGCAAGTCACTTAACTTCCCTGTGCTCCCAGGTTGCACTTGTAAACAAGCTTCCAGCTTAGTGTGCCACTCCTGGTTAAACAATGGAGATGGAGAGAGAGAGAGAGAGAGAGAGATACTCCCTGTTCTGAACTAACACCACTCAAGATACTATTTCCAGTTGTATCTCATTGTGTTCCGCCTACTACCACCAATGCTGCATCCTCTGCAGCTAGTAACTGGAGTAGCAGGGGAGTAGCAGGGAAGTAGCAGGGGAGTAGCAGGGGAGTAGCAGGGAAGTAGCAGGGGAGTAGCAGGGGAGCAGCAGGGCATGACTTTCCGAAGTCCAAGCCAGCTGTCTTTGTCAACTGGAGTGCAGGGCTACCAGAGCTTCTGAAACTGCACCTTCTGAGTTTGACATTCCCACCTCAGGTACTGTTTCTGTTAAAAGATTATTTTTTCCGCTGTAGTACGGCACTCCCCTTCCAATACTGCAAGTGTGGACACAGGCAGCTTTTCTTCCAAATTAGCATTCTCTCTGCTGGTTCATCTAGGCTCTATTCTCCTACCTCTTTCTCCTCTAACGTTATCCAGGTCAGCCTTCTTTGGGCAAGACAGCTTCACACACCCCCACTCCCACCCCATCGCTTGATGAAGAGCAGGGGTATTTTATTAACAAAAGCAAACTGGACATTCAAACAATCTCAAAACCGAGTTACAAATCAGAACACAAAAATAAAGAAAGGAGAAAAAAAATTAAGAAAAAAACAAATGAAAACGCAGCCATAAAATTATGAAACACATGATCAGAAGTGACAATTTATCTCTTATGTAACACTTCAGTAGGGTTTTGTGTACTAAACTGGCAATAATAGCAGGTGGAATCTCTTGCTGCAGAATCGTGATTGCACATCAGGCCTACCATAAATGGTTCTTGTAGACCGCAAAACAAACACGTAAGGACCAGCTGGAACCCAAAGCCAACATTTAGTTAAAAAGTATCGGCAATGTGGGGGCCAGGTAATCAACAAAGGATTTGTAAATTTCAGGAGGCAGGACATCTGAACCTGGGGCAGTACTGGAAGGCAAACCCTTAATGGCTCCAACAACCTCAGATAATGATACTGGGGAGGTCAAAGTGTCACAGGACAGGTGAGGCAGGGAGGGAATAGAGAAAGCAAATTCAGTCAGGGGAACTCCGTCAGAGAAATGAAGCAGGCCAGATTTACTGCGGACATGATCAGACACGATGTCCATAATATTTTCAAATGAGTCAGTCAGGGAAGCAGATGTCAAGGGATGCGAGGACCACATATGTCTGCTCTGCAGCCTAAAGGCACAAGCATTAAATGAATCCATGGACTATGTGCCGTCCTGGGTACCAAATTTGGATTTTATATCCAAAGAAAGGGCCCTATCACACTGGTAAGGCAACATTCGGGATTGCACAGAATATATTTCCACAGTCAAGTCTTTAACAGTGACATGTATATGGAAAATAATCTTCTGCATCCAAAATCTCATATCCAAGTACAGTAAATAGTGTGATGTGTGGTGAAAATGTGCCTCTCTTTGGAGCAAAGATCTAAAAGCATGTTTAGAGTCTTCCCACCAAAGCCCATAGTCATTTTATGCACAAAGAACAGACCATTGGGCATGAAACTCAGCCAGCCATCCATCAGGACCAGATGTGCCAGTTATCCAATAAGGAAGCATTAAGTCTCTGGAACCAGGAGGCAGGAGCTGAATAGGATCCCACCCTGCAGATGTTGCCAAGAACCAATGGTCAGAGGTTTTGATGGGTGTAACAGATGATTTACATCCCCTGGACAAAAACTAAAATTCAATATGAGTCAACAACTGACCGTTCTGAAAAGTGGCAGAAGGAGGTCCAATAAATACCCCTTGGCTTTTATGTAGTGGAGCCGTCGTGACTATAACCATCAAATAGGCCGAGTCACAATAAATCTTGGACAGTGTACCCCCCCATCTAACAGGTGTATCCCACAACTGAAATCACTCCTAAAATGACATGCCTGGAGGTACAAAGAAAAGACTGAAGAATACGAAAAGCCAAGCCCTTTCTGCCTTGGATTCAGCAGCATAAACATTGATGACCCATAGGGAAAGGCAGCCCAAAGTTAAATCCAAAAGGAGTGCTCAGCCAGGAGACCAGTCAAGTAGTTTGTTGACTGTCAAGTCAAAACTTCTTAGAAGAATACCCACCTGGGGTAGCCGCTGATCCCCATTTGTTTGAAGCCCTAATTATTCTCCTCCCTAAATCTAACAAAGACCCCAAGTTGGTACAGAGTTATAGGCCTATATCCCTTTTGAACCAGGACATTAAAATCCCCTCGAAGGTATTGGCTGATAGGATTACCCTGGTTCTTCCAGATTTGATTGGTATGTCACAGGTCGGATTTATGAGGGGGCACTCATCGTTAGACCACTTACGTACCCTTTCACATGTCTTCTCAGAGTCCAAGGATGCTGCCTTTCCAGCTGTTTTGGTGTCCCTGCACCCCGAGAAGGCATTTGATCGTGTGAATTGGAATTTTCTATTTCAAACTCTTAAGGCATTTGCTTTCCCCTCTACATTTATAGATTGGATTTGAGCCCTATATCAGGCTCCCTCCGCCAGGATTTCAGGAAATGGGGCATTTTCAAAGCCCTTCCCTTTACACTTTGGAACAAGACAAGGTTGTCCCCTTCCCCCGTATTATTTAATCTCTACTTAGAACCTCTTATTCAAAATATTTTAGGTAATCGGGAAATACAGGGCATACCGATGTGTAATACTGTAGTAAAGGTTACGGCATATGACGATGATCTTCTTCTTCATTTGTCCCATCCCGTTATGTCCATTCCTGCCATGTTAGCTACGATTGCAAAGTTTAGTTCCTTTTCGAATTACAAGTTAAATTCCAATAAATCATCTATTTTCCCCCTCAATCACAAGGTGTTTAAACATGATGTTTCCCACTTTGGGTTGTCTTGGTCACCCGCCTCTCTCAAATATCTGGGCATTAGACGTACACGTAATCCTTCCTTGTGGTTCAAAGAGAACTTGGAATCCCTTTCCCAGGTCATTACACATGACCTTGATAGATGGTCGAAGCTCCCTATTTTGTTGTGGGGCCGTATTAGTATAATAAAAATGAATGTATTTCCCCACCTTTTCTACCCTTAATCGCTCTATAACTCATTTATTCCACTATCCTGGTTTCAGAAAATGCATAGGCTTTTTACTAATTTTATATGGTCTAACAAACATCCCCAATTAACGTTCCATAAGCTGGCAGCTCAAAACTTTGATGGGGGTTTACGTATTCCTCACCTGGCAATATATTATTGGGCTAGTCATCTATCAAAATACCTAAAATGGGTACACCCAGAGCCCGACAGTTTGAGGCCAACCTGGCTTAAAATCAAATTAGATTTTATTCAGGCTATGAACATGGACCCCCCGACCCTGTTCTATGTCAAGCTTACCTCTCTACAAGAGATCCGAAAATGTCCAACCCTTATGACTTCTTTAAGAATACACACTCAACTTTGTTCCTTTTTGTGTTATAAACTGTAGCTAGATCTGTCTCAATCCATATAGAATTCACTGTCCTTCTTAATAAACAAACAGAGGGTCTCTTCTAAGTGGTTGCCCCAACTGGGGGAAGGGATTGTATCTACCTTTCTTGATGGAGAGGGAGCTTGGCTCTCAGTAGCTAAGCTAATCTGGAAATTTAACATTCCAGCAGTCAGTCACTTCAAGGTCCTTCAATTAAGGCACCTTCTCACTACCACGTTGGGTAATACTCCTCCACACCCTCCTGCATTTTCCTTAATATCTGAGCTTTCTTCCTTGTTGGGTCCCTCCAAGGTAATCTCAAAAGTGTACCAAGCTCTTTTTCATTGGCGGTATGGGTATGGTGGTTCCTATGGTCCCACCAAATATTGGTCCTCCCTTTTTCCCCATTATACCTTGGACTGGCCCGCATTATGGCGGTATTGTCACAAGTATGTGTCGCAAGACAGACTATGACTTAAGCAATGTCACATTTTACATAACCTGTATTATACTCCCATAAAATTGGCGAGATGGGGTCTCCTCGATTCAGGTCTGTGCTCCAGATGTTCCCAAGAGAAAGGGACACTTCTACACATATTTTGGCAATGTTCCAAGATAATCCCACTATGGAACTCAATTAAGGCCAAACTGGATCCTTTACTGGGTTTACAGGATTGTTTTACCCCTGAAATTTGCCTTCTAGGGGACTTGTCCCCTATAGAGACTATCACTCAGAGATTTCATATGTCTATGATAACATTATCTGTTAAAAAAGTCATACTTAAACATTGGAAGGATGACATTAGCCCATCATATCAAGAGTGGGTCCATGAAGTCCTTGCTTATCTCCGTACTGAGAAAGCCATTGTGAGTCGTTATAACAGGCAATGGAAATATAAGCAAATCTGGGATCCCTTACACACTCTAATTACTATTGGTATTGATAAATAGGATGTTGGCAATTGCTTGTCTTAGTCCAACTACGGATTATTTTATTATATTATTTTATCTGACTGCTGTACTGGGGGAGGGGAGGGGCAGAATATGCTTTGAATTGTTATCATGTTGCAAATGTGTCACTATCTCTGTTCCCTGTATTATGGAAAATGTGTTAATAAAATCTGAATTGAAAAAAAAGAATACCCACCCAATCACAAACATCAAGTCCCATGGACCAAAAGGAAGACCCTGCTGCCCAAGAGTTCTGAACTCTGGAGAGCTCATGAGACAGTTTGATCCGAGTGTCCTGAAGAAAAAGAATATCACAGGAAAAAGTCTGCAAAATGGCAAAGGTAAGCAGTCTTTTCTGATAGGACTCCATGTTATTAACATTAAAGGACAAAAGGAATAACACACACTCCATAAAAGAAAAAAAAATAAATTAGGTGAGAAAATCCCTACCCAACTGCGCCAAGGAATGGGTCTAGCTCCTAACCCTCTTAACAGATTGTAATTCCACCAGTTCCTCAGCATGTGAGGGTCCATCCCTTTGGGAAGAGACTGCTGAAGTGTCAGAACCTCCCCCTCATCCTCAGTGTCCCCCGAGTGCCTAGTGGGGGCCAGGGCAGAAAACTAATTTTGCAAGGGGAGGGCAGCTGTTGTCGCCAACTTAGATTTCCCCTTGGACTGTGTGCCACGTTTCTTGGTTGGGGTAGAAAGAAGTCTGTGCTCACTGGGGGGGGGGGCATAGAGACCACAGAAACTCTAGGGTCCCAGAAGGGGGAGCGGGCATGGTATCCTGGTTCAAAGTCATACCTCTCAACCTTTTGTCACTGAAATGAGGGACATGGACATTTTTGGACACTGAAAATGAGGGAGAATGAGTGACCCAGGCCCTCAGAATGAGGGACTTAGCCTCAAACATAGAGGTCCAAACTCAGAACACTGTGAAAACCATAGTATTTACTTGTACAAAGTTTATTTTGGATTTAATATTTTAGAATATTAAGAGTTTCTTCTTTAAAGTCTGAATTTACAGCACATTATGTGTGTGGGCAGCACGTTTTCCATGAGGGATGGATGAGGAACAGAGCAATTTTAAGGGGCACAATGAAGGATGTCCCTCATAATGAGGGACACTTGAGAGGTACAGTATGTTCAAAGTAGATGGGGTAGACACCAAGAAGTCAGTGCTAACATCCTGACAGGAGGGAAGCAAAGAGGTGGGTGAAGGGGATACCACTCTGGCAGGGAGATCCTCACAGGACACTTCAGATCGCTGATCAAGAGAAGCAATCCCATCAGACACTGCAGACTGGGTCTGAGTAATAATGGCTTCTTGGTTCAGGCCATCAGACCTGTCGTGCAAAGCCCAAGGGCACTGATGAAAGGAATAACCCTGCTCATCGCAGAGGTTGCATGTAAAAGGGTTGGGGCAAGAATGAGTAGTATGACCATAACCCAGGCAGTTTGTACCACTGAGCAGTCTCACATGCCAAGCTCAAGTGAGTATGGGTACCACACTTGTGGCAGGTCTTGGGCTGCCTGAGGTAGAAGCAAATACCCCTATCCCTCCCAATATAAAAACAAATTGGGAGGTGACCATTTCCTATAGTGGTTTGATGAAGTTTAACTTTAACCTTCCACCCCCAGCCCATACCTGTTCACTGTCTAAAATGGGGGAGAGGGTATCCAATACCTCACACCAATTCTTAAGCCAGTAAAGAATGTCAGAGATATCCATACACTCATTTTGGAAAAGCAAGGTCACAGTTTTAACAGTAGGCTTAGTAAAGGGTATGGCCATGAAGGGAGCTCACAAAGAGGAGTCCTTCAGTTTATCATATTTGAACCAGAATCAATCCAGTGAATTAGATGTACAAAAGCTCACATCAAATGTTTCCTCCCCTGGGATGTGTATAACTGCATACAAATCAGAGGCCAAAAACCCTAAAGAGTCCTTAAATACTTTGCGGATTACATACGTTCTATCAGGAGGATAATCCAAGCCCCCCGATAACAGATCTGAACAATGTTCCTCCTCTGTATTGGGTCCCAAGAAGCAGTAAATAAATCAGATGGTGTAAAACTGTCCTCTCGGGCAGTGGATGGAACAGCAGAAGAAGGCTGCACCAGGACTGGAAGAGGAGCCCCACCAGAGGGCAAGGGAAGGATCAATGAAGTAGCAAAGAAATCAGTACCCAAAGAAACAGGTTGCAGGAAAATCGAAGGGACTGTTCCAAGTGTACCCTGATCATTATACTGAGGAGCAAGGACACAGAGTAGCAGGCAGGATTTAACAGGGTCCAGGACATCCCATCCACTGCCTTAACACACCCACAGCCAACCAAGAAACCTCAGCAGACCATTGCCAGATCTGTTTAGTTGCCAAAATGCTGCACCCCTCAAGGCTCAAAGAATGTAGATGAAGGTGGTGTGAGGCTACATGGAACGCAGCAGCCTACCCCCTCATTGACTCAAGTCTGTTCAGTTAGGAAAGGAATCCAAACAGCAAGGGGCACCCATCACAAGGAAAAAACTTTCATCAGCAGCACCTGGAGCTGACAGAGAGGCAGAAGGTAAATCTGAGTTCACAGAAGGCTGTGACACAGCAGCAGGCCATGCAAAAGCTGGAAAACCTTTCTCCCAGTCTCGGAGAAGTGGAACTACTGGAGTTGGAAAACCCCAACTATGTGCACACCCGGGGGGGGGGAGAGATGAGTTGCAGGCCATGGCAGGGGAAAGAGACCTAGGAGTCTTGGTGGATGTTAACATGAATAATTCAGAGCAGTGCAGGAGGGCTGCAGTCAGGGCAAATAGGATGCTGGGATGCATCACTATGGTGATTACCTCAAGGGACAGGGAGGTGATTTTGCCACTGTACAACAGCCTCGTTAGATCACATCTTGAGTACTGTGTGCAGTTCTGGAGGCTGCACCTAAGGAGGGACATCCAACTCCTGGAGAGGGTTCAGAGGAGAGCAACCAGAATGATCCTGGGCCTGGGGGATATGACATATGAGGAATGACTAGGGGAGCTCAACCTGTTCTCACTGGAGGAGAGGAGGGACCGGGGGGACATGACTGAGGTCTTCAAGTACCTCAGGGGAGTAAATAAGGTAAGCTGAGATAGGATCTTTCGACTGAAGGAGGGTGGCATCACCAGAGGACACAGTTGGAAGATTGAGGGTGGTAGGATTAGGGGTTAAGGAGGAGGAGGTACTTCTCTGAGAGATTGGTGGAACTGTGGAATGCGCTGCCCGGGGAGCTGGTACAGGCTGCTATAGTGGAGGGATTCAAGAGAGGGTGGGACAGGTATAGGCAAGGGGTGAAGCAGAGGCTGGTTTGCCTGGGGGAGGCAGGACTGGGGGATGGAGTAACAGTGGAAGGAGACAGATAGAGTGCTACAGTACCCCATCAGGGTGCTAAAGCATGAGCAGACTTGATAGACCAACAGGCCTATTCTGCTGGTGTCTAGTATGTTAGTATGTTATTGTATCCCAGGGGGACACAGGAGAAACATGCACAGGCAGGTCCTGCAGAGAAAAAAATTGTATCCGGCGCAATCAGGCTCACAGAAGTTGGAACGATCAGGAGCAGTGTAAGAACAGCAGCTTCAGCAAGCTGCAACTTTTGCACAGCAAATACCTTTTCTTCATCCTACAGTAATTGCAGCAGATACTGCCTCCCTGCATTTAGCTCAACCCGTAGGTGGTATGCAACAGCACCATCAGAATCCGTGGAACTCCCTGGGTAACAAGATCCCTCAGCAGCATGGTCAGACTATAGATCACTGTCAGATGGAGTGACAGAAACAGTAAAATGTTCACCAGCAGACTTCATAGCCTCAGGCATGGATGAGACAGGGGATGAGGCCCACTACCCTGTCTCTGGCACCCCATGCACACCAGCACATCAGGCTCAACCATCTTAGAAAGATGACCACAGGGTTCCCCTACTGAAAGAACAGGGGAATTTTTATCATTACTTCAAAAACAAACAAGCAATAATACAATAATACAAACACATTAAATTCACGTCCAAATAGCGTACAGATCAAATAAATATCGAGTCATACTTTTTCCACCCACCCACCCACTACTGTAATCCAGTTTAAACCATAAGATCGTTCACATTAACATCATATGGAAATAATATACCAAACATTTCAAGCAATAAAATAATACACAGTGTTCCCCTCCCATCCATCATAACTTTAAAGAGAAAAAAGTATTAAGGACATTTCATTCACGTCTTATGGAGAAAATGAAAAGGGAAAAGAAAAAAAACAAAAGCAGAACAATTTTGTATTAATGTCATACTATTAAATGTAAGTCTGTTATTACAAAGGAATTATATGCATATCTAACTAAATTATACATTTCGTAATACGTTAAAAAGACAGATAAGAACATTTCCTTGTATTATAGAAACAAGTCTTGTATTTATATATTCAGTCCAATAATGGAATTTCAAAAAAATATATAGCTAAAAAATCTATAACTGTATGTATCTCTTTTAACTATAGTCTTACCCATTCCTTAGTCAGAGTATGTACTCCAAAAATCCCCATCTGTCTACATATATGTTGTGTGGTAACTGCTTTTTTTCTTTATCTTTGAGTTTACCGAGTGTTTGAACAATTTGGTTATATAGTTGTTCTGGGGTAAGGAATATCTGTTGCATAGTTAGCATACAGCTAGCTTGCTAGATCCAATATTTTGTACAACTTATGATTAATCTAATACTGTTTAAGAGAAAATATACCGGGTGGTCAGATGTTACGCTTGAAACGTATTTGTAGTAATGAAAGTTCTTTTGAACATAATGCACAAGAAACTGCTAGAAGGTTTAAAGCACGAGGGTATGGTACTGAGTGTATTTATAAGGGAATTGAGAAAGCAGTCAAAAAGAATAGATGTGAGTTGCTACAACAGAGGGAAGAGACTGATGACAATCAAGGCTATATTTATTTTGTTACAGAATTTTCAAATCAGGCAGAGGAGGTTTCCAATGTGATCAAAAAACATTGGAAAGTTTTGCAAGGGGATCCTGTTTTCAGAAGTGAGGTATACAGAAGTCCGAGAATTACTTATAAGAGAGGTAATAATTTAAAAGATCTATTGGTACACAGTGTACAAAAATCAGAAAAGGGAAAAAGTACTTGGATACCTAACTTCCCAAAGGGAAATTACAAATGTGGCAATTGTGCACAGTGCAACAATGCATATAATAGTAAGTATTTTATACATCCCCATACAAATCAAAAGTTTGAAATTAATGAGTTCATTAACTGTAGAAGTACTGGGGTAATATATATGCTGATGTGCCCGTGTGGTTTAAATTATGTTGGTCAGACTAAACGTCAACTCAGGGAAAGGATTAGTGAACATAAGTCAGCGATCAGAAATAATGTGGCCACAAATGCAATGGCACGACATTTTTCATTGGCTGGTCATGGTTCACCAGCCAATTTAAAATTTATTGGTATTGAGAAAATCAAATTTGGAAATCGTGGTGGCGATTTAGCTAGAAAACTGAACCAACGGGAGTCCTTTTGGATTTTTAAGTTGGATACCTTGCAACCGAAAGGTCTAAATGAAGAATTGCTGCTTCACTGTTATCTATGAATGGGTAGTGCTATCTTGGTGGGGGTACCTATGAATATTTATGAGCTCATTTTTGTTTTTATTGGTTGATGGGTATGTAATATGAATGAGTTTTACTATTTAATTAGGTTTGATTTCTGGACCAATCAGCTCTGGGAAGGCTTTTGCCGAAGCGTCAGCTGATTCGTCGTCATCACGCGCGTGGGCTAATCTCTTTCGGCTGCTCGGTCCTGAAATCAATATACATTGCATCACGTTATTAAGTTTTTTATTTAGTTTGTTACCCGGTATCAGTCGCTGCACCCCGTTTTGTTTGCTGTGTGAAAATCAACTGAGAATAAAATTGGAAGATACGGTAAGCTGTGTCTTTGGAAATTTCATCTATTATTGTCATTTCGGTCAGTGCATTCGGTTTGGCATCTGTTTCAACGTGTTGGTCCGATAGTTGTTTCTCTGAATCCGTATGTGCACCAGGTCAAAGTGTTCTCGAACTTGAGTGAACTGTGAGCACCTCATATTTTTGGTTGTTTCTCTCTTCACTAATATCTTGACAGGATTACCTGGGACACATTCGTTTAGATCTGTCTTTATATTTTAGAGTTTCTTTCACATTACGTTTCCCGTTGGCACTTAACCATACAACATCTCACATCTATTCAGGTGTTTTTGGGCCTGTAAGCATTTTGTTTTATTTGTATTGTATCTTTCTCTGGTCTTTTAAATATCTCAGGGATATCAAAAATAAAATAAAAATAAACTTTTTGTAATTGGTCATGGAACTCTTTTCTGTTATATTGCAGAATGGAGCTGTTTGTAATTTTCTATTGTTTAGGTTTTCTGAAACAATATTGTAAATATGGAGGTAGATTTTGAATTTTTGTTTTTGTTGGAGTACTGGAGAATTCATTCCCCAGTTCTGTAATACTGGAAATATCAACTCCTGTATCCAAGGCATTCATATAGAAGGTATCTGTAATAATGCAGGTTTAGTATTGGTATACCAAAATACAGTATGCTATGAATAGAAGGGGAGTTACCATATTTAGACCCCCTTTACAAATTTGAAGATGTGTGATGTTTCTTTTTATAGGGTTAAGGTGGCTTCCCAGATTTAGTGGAAGAAGCAACTATAAAGTTTGCATTCCTATATATATATATATATTTTTTTTTTCTTTTTTGGGGGGGCATGACTTAGGTATAAAAGCATAGGGATTAAATAAGTTTTAATCATATATAACATTTTCTTTTTTCCCCATCAGCCATTTATTCCAGTTTTTTTACTTTATTTATTGCAGTGTTTAATATAAATTCCCTATCTAAAAGGGCTAAATCTCCTGTTCCAAATATGATGCCTAATATCTTACAATAAGTCCAAGTAATAGGTATGCCTATAAGAGCTGTAATTTCGAGACTAGTCTGACCGATGGGTAAACATGCACGTTTTTGCAGATTTATCATGGATCCTGGAACTTTGGAGAATTCCTGTAGTTCTTTCTGGACATACTGTATGTAGCTGATTGTTGATCTGCTAGTGCCAAGATCAAATCACCTGCATATGCTAATGTTTTGATTTCTAAGTCATGACTGGAAATCGAAAGGCCTGTAATTTGAGGTGTATTAATTATTTCCCTTATAAACGGGTCTAATGTTATTATAGATAGAAGTGGACTTTAAGGACAGCCCTCGCTGACTCCTGTTTTTATAACACGTTTTTGCCCTAGCCATCTATTTATATATATGGCGAAACTGAAGCCTGAGCATAACAGATTTGGATCCATGAAATGAAACCCTCTGGCATCCCATACTGTGACATACAATTCCATAAATATTTATGTGAAACAGAATCAAAAGCTTTATTCTGATCTAATCCCATAATGCACCCAGCTATTACACTTCTGTAATTTGTCACCCTGTGTGGGGTGTATAATAAATGGGAGGGCAAGTGCTAGCCTATTACTTAAAATCTTTGTAAGTATTTTAAAATCCATGTTTAATAACATTATTGGTCTCCGGTCTGATATTAAGGATTTATCTCCCTTTTTGTAAAAGAACAAGAGCAAGCCCTGGTACATATCTATAGGTAATGCTTTTTGTTGCAATAAGGTGTTTGTGTTCTACACGTGTTAAGTCGAGACAAGGAGGATACATAATAAAGATATAAACTCAGATGGTAATCCATCCCAACCGGGGGCTGTACCTTGTTTCAGTTGTTTAGTTATTATAAATAATTCATCAAATGTTATGGGTTGACTCATAGTTCTAGCAATAGCTTATAGTACCTGCGGTACTTCTATGCTTTGCAACCACTGTTCCATAGACTTGGATTCTAGATATGGACAGCCAAAAGTATTTTTAATGTGCTTTTTCTGCTTTGTGTAATATTCTTTTAGTTTTAGTTACAGTTTGACCCGATTCAGTTTTTAGGCCTTTAATCTGGGTTTCATTTTTCCTTTTATTGCAAATATCAAATGGCTTAGTCTGGAATTGTGATCCTTGTGTACCAAATTTTTGTTCAGATTTTAATGATTTTAACATTTCATATTGAACTTTAGACATTTCTTGTTTTATGGCTGAAATATGTTCGAAATAATCATTATTTATTGAACTCTGGAGTGAGAATAAATGATATAATGTTTTCCTTAGATCTTCACATTTTATATTGTTTTATTTGCCATTTAATTTCTCCACTAGTTTTAAAAATTCTGCGAAACCTTGTTTGGTGTCCATACACCAATCTATGGGTGAATCATATTAAAAATAAACTGATTTTCTTCCTTCTATGATATTTTTGATGCCTTCTAAAACTTCTTCTTGTTCCAATAATTTTATATTTAGTCTCCAATAGCCTTTTCCTGCTGCTGTTTCTGTATAATTTGCTATTTTAATACAAAGTAAATTGTAATCAGAGGTTGCTATTGGTTGGACCTGTGTAATAGGTACATTCTATGACACTAAAATATAGTTTATTCTAGTGGATAACTTGCCTCTATAGTATGTATGGGTTCAAACTTTCTCCATTTTTGCAAAACTGTCTATTAATCCAGTCTGCAAGATGAGTTTTTTAAAAATATGGTGTTACAGAATATTTTAGTAGTTTTGATACCTGTGTCTGACCGAAGTCTTCCACAGTTGAAATCACCCCCAAAGATAATGAGTTTTTAGACATAGAAACATAGAATTTGACAGCAGATAAGGACCGCTTGGCCCCACCTAGCCTGCCCATTTCCTTACCTACATGATAAAATGCAGATCCTAGTTAACCAACAGCCAACAGTATTTCTTCCTACCCCCAACAAAAATTGCCTTATGTCTGTCTCATGCATTCTTGAACTCTCCCACAGTTTTAGACCCCAAACCTCCTCACAAATACTGTTCCATGCATCCACCACCCTCTATGTGAAAAAATACTTCCTCGCATTGTCCCTGAACCACCTCCCCCAGTCTTCAAATTGTGTCTCCTTGTTCTTGCACACCTCTTTTTCTGAATATGCTACCCTCTTGGACTTTGTTGATTCCACTGAGGTACTTTAAAGTTTCTATCATGTCCCCTCTCTCCCTCCTTTCCTCAAGGGTATACATATTAAGCTCCTTTAGTCTCTCCTTGTATGGCTTCTCTTGCAGACCCTGCACCATTTTAGTTGCCCTCCTCTGGACTGCCTCTATCCTGTCTAAGTTCTTGCAGAGATGGGGTCTCCAGAACTGGATGCAGTACTCCAGATGGGGTCTCAAGAAACTGGCTGTACAGAGGGATAACAACTTCTTGTTTTCTGCTGGTGATGCCTCTCCCTATACATCCCAGTATCCCCCAGCCCTCTCTACTGCCTTCTCACATTGCTTGCTAACTTTAAGGTAATTTGATATGATTACCCCCAGGTCCCTTTCCATTTTTGTTGTTGTTACAACCTCCCCCCCCCATTGTGTAATCTTCGCCTGGGTTTTTGCTTCCCAGGTGCATTATTTTGCACTTCTTTGCATTGAATCCAAGCTGCCATACTTCTGACCATTCCTCTAACCTTGCCAAGTCCCTTTTCATCCTTTCCACATCTCCTTGTGTATCAACCCTGTTGCAGATCTTTGTGTCATCTGCAAAAAGGCATACTTTTCCTTCCAGTCCCTCTGCAATGTCACTTATAAAGACATTAAAAAGGACTGGACCCAGTACTGAACCCTGCAGTACCCCACTAATAACCCCTCTTTCTTCAGAGTGGACTCCATTTACAATTACCTTCTGTGTACTGTTGTCCAGCCAATGTTTTACCCAGGCTACCACCCTGGGACCCACGCCCAGGCTGGTTAATTTGGCTATTAATCTTTTGTGTGGGACTGTGTCAAATGCCTTGCTAAAGTCTAGGTAGGCCATGTCCACAGCCCCTCCCTGGTCTACTACTTTGGTCACTCAGTCAAAGAAATCAATTAGATTCATCTGACATGACCTTCCCGCTGTGAACCCATGCTGCCTTGAGTCCTATGCCCCACTGGTCTCTAGGTACTCAACAGTTCTTTTCTTCAGAAGTGATTCCATCACTTTCCCTACCACAGAGGTCAAACTGACAAGTCTGTAGTTTCCTGTCTCTGTCTTGGTCCCACTTTTGTAAAGGGGAATCACATCCACTTCCTCCAGTCCTCAGGTACCACACCATCCTCCCATGATTTGTTAAAAAGGGTAGTCAGTGGTTTCACTAGTTCTCCCCTTAATTCTTTTAGAATTCTGGGGTGAATTCTGTCAGGCCCCATTGCTTTGTTCACCTTCAGTTTTAGTTCTTTCATTACCCTTTCTTCTGTGAAAGAACTGGGATCAACCCCCCTATCCAGAGTGCTTCTGTTAATTGGATTAGGCACCTCCCCCTCCTCCTCTTTTGTGAATACTGAGCAGAAGTATTCGTTCAGTATCCCTGCTTTTCACTGTCCCTCTCTGCCCACCCACCCACCCACCCACCATCCATTCTATTCAGCCTCACTATCCCTCACTTTGTCTTTCTACACTCCTGATGAACCGTGTAATCCTCTCACCCCTGTACTTGTTGCAAATGACAGGTGGTATGCTGTTGAAGCTGACAGCAATACCAGGTGGAGACTGGGTTCAGGGAGGACTAGGTTACTCAGCACAAGGGCTTAGGTTTGGCTACTCTGCACAGGGGCACCCAAGTAATCCAAACACAGGAAGCAATAACTGTGATGTCCAATACCAGGAATGGGATTCTAAAGTGTGGCTTTATTCACATCCAAACTGAACAAACAAAGAATAGACGGACCCTCACGGGACTACATTCCTGGTAATGCAGATAAGAGTAACAGAACACTTTTTCAATCTTCAGCCCTCAGGCTCCGGACCCACCAGGCACACAGCCTGGACTTGCATGCTGCTTTGGGTACACAGCCCGACTTGTACACTATTTGGGTTTTTCCTGGCCTGGCTCCCCTGCCAGCCACTCGAACCCTGTCCATATGGCAGTGGACACATTTTCCTGGTGACTCCCTAAACCACCTTAGAGCCTTCGACTCCTTAAGGGAAATTTCCTTTCAATCCCACATCTGGGTACTTCCCTCAGCACTGGCCAAGTGCCAGAGGCAAAGTAAATGGGCCACAGAGCAAATCCGTAGACGTGAACCTGGTTACTAAAGATGGGGGGTCTCCCACCTCCAGCTTCCATAATCCATACCCGGCCATTTCTCTGGACATTAAACAACTCTTTTTGAAAGCTTGGCAAAGTAGATTAAAAGATAAACATATAGCACGTTTCCTCTACATGTCTTGACTTTCCCCTTGTACTAGACTTGAACATACTTAAACATCTATTTCTGAAAAGCTTGGCAGTGTAGATTAAAGGGTAAATGTATAGCACATTTCCTCTACATGTCTTGGCTTTCCCCTTGTGCTGGACTTGAACATACTTTTTCTTTGGCTTAGCCTATTCCTCTAGGCCTCCCACTGATTCAGCAGTCCAATCCCCACTTTAACAACAGTTCAGGCGAAACATAGGCCCCATGACAAGAGCAGAACTCACCCTTTGGTTGCAGGTGCCCCACAGATGAATCTTGACAGCTTCTGGTGCCACAACACACTTGGAAAAATAAGGCAGCTTCTTCTCTAACAGCAACCAGGGGGTTGCCCCTGGAATAACAGGCAAACCTTCCACCGCATCCCCTCAGGGATGGGGCACAGAGACCAGTATCAGCGGTCTCCACCACTTCAAGAACAGCTTACTGTGTTCCTCTTTTGGCGGAAACACACACCTTTCCCTAAAAGTAGCTCTATATCAGAGCTTTAGGCTCCAAGAGCCTGTGCACAGACTGCTGTGCTCCTTTCTTCAAGACTGCTCACACACAACTGCTTTCCACTGTTCAAAAACTCTCAACATTCTAATCTAACTCCCATCTGCAGATTCCAATGTGGCTCATGCAGCTGCGATAGTTCTATGATGATGTCATCCCTCAGTCTCAGCTGAGACTGAGAACAGAGTGAGACAGTGTGAAATCCATTTAACTGGAGTTTCACAAACTGTCTTCCCTGCCTACCATTAGGTCTTACTGGGATTCTAGTAACCCCGGGTAACAGGGGGGTTACACTCGTCCTGGGCCAGAAAAATGACTGTCCGCAGTCATTATTTCACTCCAGCTTAGCCATCCCACCCTATGTGCACCCATGGAGGGGTGATCAGACCCCTTCCTACCATGTGCTAGCACAGACAGGCAACACTAAGGGCCTAGAGGCCTTTAGCTGACATATCAGCCTCTACTCTACCCACTAACTATGGGTGCCTAGTGGCTCTGGTAGAACTGTCCAGAGCATAGCCCTAATAGATCAGCACTGCAACCCCTACTGCAGGTCAGGGCCACAGCCTGTCTATCCCCCCTAGCCCTCTAGGGAAAACCTATCTTCCTCTAACTTAACACCCCAAAACAAAAACAATCTGGGGACCTCCCCGACCTTGGACACCCTGCAACCACACACCAGGAAACTATTACCATCTATTACTTTACTCCCTCATACCCCCACAACCACACCTGTGGAAGGAAAGGGTTACCACAGTAACAACAATAACAGCAACAGTACTGTAAATACTACACACTCAAGTACTATTTAGGAACTCCGATGAGCCCCTCCTCCTCTTCTTGTCTTCTCTTCTATCTTCTTCAGGAACACCTGCAAGAAAAAGAAAGACAACACACACTCCTAATCTGCATACACAGTCTATCTAAGCCCCTACCATCAAAACACTGGAGAATCCCAAAAATATATATATTTTTTTTTGAGAAAAGGTAGAAAAACAGTATATACACTAGAAAACAGTAGAAAAACAATGACATTATTTACAATACACATTTGGGGAATGGAGTGCCCTAAAAGTCCCATGTAGTGACCACAGTGCCCAAAAGCTAGTCCATTAAAGAGTCTATCCTGGGCCGGAGACCGGTGAAGCACAGTTCTAGCAGGCCAAAGTCCTGAAGGGGAGAGTCTTTGAGGACAGTTCACACATTCTGGAGTCTGCTAGTGTAGGGTGTGTACTGCAATGTCATAAGGATAGAAAAAATTTGAACTTACCAGCCCCTTGTAGAAGGAATAACACACACCGACCTGCTCCTCAGCCGAAGACTCTCCCTGGCAGCATTCTTCCAATACAGCTGGGTGGACGTCTTCCAGGAACTACAGGAGGGCACATCTGGAAACTGCTGGGTTGATGTCATCTCTGGAGATGGAACCTTAGAACAGGAACAAAAAGGAAAACAGCTGGTCTGACGTCATCCGATTACCAGGCAATGGATCAGGATACAGCTGGGCTGGCATCCTCTTTGGATCTGAAGTCATCTGGCGGGCCAGTCGATGGATTCTGGAAAGGCCAGCTCAGTGTAGAACTGATGAATGTGGGGCACCTGAGTCCTGGATGTCCATACTGGCGGAACAACAAAGGCACTGCAATAGCTGGTGTGGCAGCATTTACTACCACTGCTCTGCTTTCCATCTGGTAGGCACGGGCACATTTGCAGGGAGGTCCTTGCATTGAGGCCAATAGTACAGGGGATCAGGAGCTTGAATTATTACCCCATCTGAGTGCACATAACTCACACTGTGAAAGGTTTCACGTCCCTCTCCATCCACTATTTGAACAGTGTCCATAAACAGTGTCCTGCCTCTTTTCCACTGGGTGTATTTTTCATGAAACAGTCTGTTCCTGACATGCTTGTTTGCACCAGGATGCACACATTTCATTGCTTCGGCCCAGATCCAGGATTTCCTGCTGTTCTCAATCTCCTTCCAGACTGTCCGAGGAAAGGTAGGAAAGGACATTCCATAGATTTCATTCACCTTCCTACGGACCAGTCCCTCCTCTTTACTAGCTTTGGTCAACCTGAGACCGCTGGCCTGGCTTGGGGGTGGTCAGTCCTGGTTCTGCCAGCTACGCATTCTCAACGAGATGAAAAATGGATCCCTGACTTCTTCTTCTTGCACAGCCAGGGCAGTGGCATCACCACTCTTGTCCATGCATTCCTCCGAGGCAAGAGCCTGAGGCTGTGTACCCGTTCCTTTTTCACAAGGCCACATAGGTTCCCCCTCTTCTTCTTCCTCACTGAGAATCTGTGCCCAGGAGTAAGCAGTCGTCCTCACTTCTGAGACTATCCATTCATCACTAGGCACAGAGGTTGATACCTCCCATTCAAAGGCCTCCCTCATCTCATCTTCTCCTATGAGACTTGGGCTAGGCCCCCCCCAAGGGTCTACTGATGCTCTGTCTGAATTATCCTTCTGCGATCCAGCATCCGAAACATCAGCATATAGAAACATAGAATTTGACGGCAGATATGGACCACTTGGCCCACCCAGTCTGCCCATTTCCCTACCTAATGGATAAGCTGCAGATCCTAGTTAACCAGCAGCCTACTTCTTCCTACCCTCAGCCCCTAGAATTGCCTTATGACTTTCCCATGCATGCTTGAATTCCACCACTGTTTTTGACTCCACAACCTCCTCCGGAAGGCTGTCCCATGCATCCACAACCCTCTCTGTGAAAAAATACTTCCTTAAATTACCTCTGAGCCGCCTCCTCTATCTTCAAATTGTGTCCTCTTGTTCTTGCACACCTCTTTTTTTGAAAGATGCTACCCTCTTGGACTTTGTTGATTCCTTGAGGTACTTGAAGTTTTCTATCATGTCCCCCCCTCTCCTCCTTTCTCGAGGCTATACATATTAAGCTCCTTAAGTCTCTCTTCATATGTCTTCCAGTGCAGACCCTGCACCATTTTAGTTGCCCTCCTCTGGACAGCTTCCACTCTGTCTATGTCTTTGCGGAGATTGGGACTCCAGAACTGCATGCAGTACTCCAGATGGTGTCTGACCAGCTGCCTGTACAGAGGTATAATAACTTCCTGTTTTCTACTGGTGATGCCTCTCCCTATGCATCCCAGTATCCCCCCAGCCCTCCTTGCTGCCCTCTCACATTGCTTGCCCACCTTTAGATAATCTGATGTGACTACCTCCAGGTCCCTTTCCATATTTGTTGTTGTTAGTATCTCAACCCCCATTGTGTACTCTTCCCCTGGGTTTTTGTTTCCCAGGTGCATTACCTTGCACTTCTTAGCATTGATTCTAATCTGCCATACATTTGACCATTCCTCTAACCTTGCCAAGTCCCTTCTCATCCTTTCCTTCCCACCTTGTGCATCAACTCTGTTGCAGATCTTTGTGTCATCTCAAAGAGACATACTTTTTCTTCCAGTCCCTCTGCAATGTCGCTTAAAAAGACATTGAAGAGGACCAGTCCTAATACTGAACCCTGTGGTACCCCACTAGTAACCCTCCCTTTCTTCAGAGTTCTGTGGTTCTGTTTGCAAATCTGCACCCTCTAGCTTTGTGACACACTCCCCTGAGGGGCCTTCTTCAACAGGCTCCGCCTGGTGCTGTGTGCTGCCAACTACAAATTCCTGAACTTTTGTCCATGTGGGAGCCAAACAAATCTTGGGCGCTTTATACAAGCCATATTTCTCTAAGCACCCCGAACAGTGAGGTACCATGAAGACGTCCCTTCCAGCATTTAAGCATATTAGACACACTTGCACTGGATAGCCAGGAATTGCCACATGAGAAGGTAGTTGTCTTCCATAATAACACCTTTCAATGTCCCTTAACTTATTTACTTCTGCTGCTACCATAGCCCAGGCATGATCCGGATGGTGGGCTGGTCCTGAGGTCATAACTGCAGGGAAAACAAACAAATGCTCACTGTTACTAAAAGTCCCACTTCACTGAACACTTTCTTTGCTTTTAAAATGGCTCCTCTGCTGCTGTGTTTACTTTACTACCGCACCCTGTAATGGCGGCGACAGCACTCCTGTGCATCAACATTCAGAAATTGGGTCAAGCCACTGCGCATCCCATTTACACACACTACTGATAACTTTACTCAAAACTGCACAAACTTACACTGTTCTTTTCCTAGCACATTTATATGATTTGCCATGGACTTTTCACTTGCTGGAAACATTGCTTTAGCTCACAGTCCCTTAAAGCCTCAATTATTTCAAGCACAGGATTGCCTGTAACAAGTCTTGCATATTTTGCTACAACTCACAGTCTCTCTCTGGCTTTGAAACTTTATGCTGACGCTGAACTCATAACTATGCTCACAGTCAATGGTTTAATAGACTTGCTTTAGCTGGTAAAACTTGACACAGTCTTTATTTGCAAAGCGACTATACTGCTGCACTCATATTCAGCTGTCTTTTGACAGAAAATCACTATTTTGAGCAATTATTACAGTTGGTACTCACTGTTATCAGTAGCTGTTTGCTGCAATGGAAAAATGGCCTGCAGCCAATCTTGGGGACCTCAGAAAGGAAGCAGTGGGCAGTCCTGCCGATCGTCTCTCTGATCACCACACTCATAATCCAGACGATCGAGATGTGGGTTGATCCCGATTTGAAACAGAAAAGTCAATTTTTTTAAACTTTTACAGTGCTTTTTAATCACCGCAACGCTCCTCCACTAAGCCAGTACACGTACTCCACTCACACTCCTTCTTGAATGCTGGGTAGTCACTGTAGAGCTGGCTGGGGGGTGGGACTGATTGCCTCAACAATCACACGATGTCATGCAAATGAGCCTCTTTCCCTCTCAAGTGCTCTTCTCCTCATGGCGATCGTCGAGCAGGCAAATTTAAACTGCAAAACACTTTTTTTTTCTTTGAACTGACTTCACGGGAGCCCATTTCAACCATTTAGCATGGCCATTAACACAGCAAGTCTCTCAGTTTACTAAAAAGCATTTCCAACGTCCAGGGCACAATTTTCCTGTTGCTTCCCCTAGTCTTCCACACGTTTCTTTATCACACAGTTTACTAGAAAGCATTTCCAATGTCCAGGGCACAATTTTCCTGTTGCTACCCCTAGTCTTCCATGCTTTTCTTTATCACAACAGTTCTTTAGAAAGCATTTCCAACATCCAGGGCACAATTTTTCTGTTGCTACCCCTAGTCTTCCACACCACACTTTTCTTTATCACACACAGTTTTTTAAAAGCTGGCAAAAATGCTGTAAACATTTGATGCAGGACAAGGGCATACTCTTTCAGCTTTACTGCTCCTTGGTAAACAGTTGGCATTTTAACAGCAGCATATGAACCACATGCACACAGCGACACACTACTTAAACTTGCTTTAGCTTTTTGAGCTACCCACTGCCAGATAACCAAAACGCTAACCCCTTGCCTGAGCACCTTTCCTCCCTAAATTTAAAATCCCAGCGGTGCCTCCATTTTGTAATCCCCTAACTCCTGTACTTGTTGCAAATGACAGGTGGTATGCTGTTGAAGCTGACAGCAATACCAGGTGGAGACTGGGTTCAGGGAGAACTAGTTTACTAGGCACAAGGGCTTAGATTAGGCTACTCTGCACAGGGGCACTCAAGTAAATCCAAACACAGGAAGCAATAACTGTAATGTCCAATACCAGGAATGGGATTCTAAAGTGTGGCTTTATTCACATCCAAACTGAACAAACAAAGCATAGATGGACCCCCACAGGGCTACATTCCTGGTAATGCAGATAAGAGTAACAGAACACTTTTTCAACCTTCAGGCTTTAGGCTCCACACCCACCAGGCACACAGCCCGGACTTGCACGCTGCTTTGGGTACACAGCCCGACTTGTACACTATTTGGGTTTTTCCTGGCCTGGCTCCCCTTTTAGCCACTCGAACCCCGTCCATATGGCAGTGGACACATTTTCCTGGTGGCTCCCTAAACCACCTTAGAGCCTTCGACTCCTTAAGGGAAATTTCCTTTCAGTCCCACATCTGGGTACTTCCCTCAGCATTGGCCAAGTGTCTGAGGCAAAGTACATGGGCCACAGAGCAAATCCGTAGAGGTGAACCTGGTTACTAAAGATGGGGGGGTCTCCCACCTCCAGCTTCCACGATCCATACCCAGCCATTTCTCTGGACATTAAACAACTCTTTTTGAAAGCTTGGCAATGTAGATTAAAGGCTAAATGTATAGCACATTTCCTCTACATGTCTTGACTTTCCCCTTGTACTAGACTTGAATGTACTTAAACATCTCTTTCTGAAAAGCTTGGCAGTGTAGATTAAAAGTAAATGTACAGCACATTTCCTCTACATGTCTTGGCTTTCCCCTTGTGCTGGACTTGAACATACTTTTTCTTTGGCTTAGCCTATTTCTCTAGGCCTTCCACTGATTCAGCAGTCCAATCCCCACTTTAACAACAGTTCAGGTGAAACATAGGCCCCATGACAAGAGCAGAACTCACTCTTTGGTTGCAGGTGCCCCACGGCGAATCTTAACAGCTTCTGGTGCCACAACACACTTGGAAAAATAAGGCAGCTTCCTTTCTAGCATGAACCAGGGGGTTGCCCCTGGAATAACAGGCAAACCTTCCACCCCATCCCCTCAGGGATGGGACACAGAGACCAGTATCAGCGGTCTCCACCACTTCAAGAACAGCTTACTGTGTTCCTCTTTTGGTGGAAACACACACCTTTCCCTAAAAGTAGCTCTACATCCGAGCTTTAGGCTCCAGGAGCCTGTGCACAGACTGCTGTGCTCCTCTCTTCAAGACTGCTCACACACAACTGCTTTCCACTGTTCAAAAACTCCCAACATTCTAATCTAACTCCCATCTGCAGATTCCAGTGTGGCTCATGCAGCTGCGATAGTTCTATGGTGGTGTCATCCCTCAGTCTCAGCTGAGACTGAGAAGAGAGTGAGACAGTGTGAAATCCATTTAACTGGAGTTTCACAAGCTGCCTTCCCTGCCTACCACTAGGTCTTACTGGGATTCTAGTAACCCCGGGTAACAGAGGGGTTACACTTATAAAAGGTTTTATCCCCTCTTCTTAACCAAGTTGGCTATCTTTTCCTCAGTTTGGGCCTTTGCTATTCAGACTTCTCTCCCTGCTTTCTTCTGCCTTAACTGGTACAGCTCTCTGTCCTGCTCCTTCTGTGTTTCCTTATACTTCCTGAATGCTTTATCTTTTTCTCCCTGACCTTCCCTGCCACCTCTTTTGAGAACCACAGTGACTTTTTCTTTCATTTTGATTTGTTTATTTGCTTCACACAAAGGCTTGTTGCCTCTGTGATGGCAGTTTTGATGTTTCCCCATTGTTGCTCCACCCCTCCTTCTAGCCTGTTTGCTAGTGTTTTTCTAAGGCACTCTCCCATCTTGTCAAAGTCAGCCCTCCTGAAGTCCAGTACCTCACTTTTGTATGGCTTGACTCTGTAGCTGAGTTTATCATGAACCACACTGTTTGGTGGTCACTTGTTCCCAAATGGCTACCCATTTCTAGATCTGAGATCCTCTCACTGTCCCCATTTGTGAGTACAAGGTCTAAGATTGCTCCCTCAAGAGTGGGTTCCAAAACTAGCTGTCTGAGGCATGCCACCTGTAGGGCATCAAGAATGGCCCTGCTCTTGGATGTGGCTGCAGCAAATGTGCTCCAGTTAACATCTGGCATATTCAGGTCTCCTATCAACAGTATTTCCCCTTTCTCTGCCATCCTAAGAATGCCTTCTATCATATCCTTGTCCATTCCTTCCCCCTGACATGGGGGTCTGTATACAACCCCTGTGTCGACTGTGGTGCCATTTCCAGTCTCTAAGGTGACCCACAGTGCTTCTTCTCCTCCCTGTTTACTCTTTTGTTCAGTTGCTTTTATCCCTTCCCTTACTTAAAGAACTACTCCTCTCCCTCTTCTCCCCTCCCTGTCTCTCCTGTAAGTTGTGTACCTTGGTACGTTAACATCCCAGTCATGGTTCTCTGTGTACCATGTTTCTGTGATTGCTATGATATCCAGGCATCCCTCTTCCAACAAGGCCACCAGTTCAGGGAGCTTGTTGTTCAGACTATGGGCATTGGTACTCATTACCCTCCATTTCCTGATGGCTTTACCCCTTTTTCCCCATCCCTGTCCTTATTGCCTTTGTCACTTTCTCCATTTACCCCGCCTTTCTCCCTATCAACATCTCTAACTTGGTGTTTACCTCATTTACTACCCTGACTTTTTGGGGGTGGCTAGAATTTCCCAGCTCCTTTCCAGTGCCTCCCCCTTGGCTAGTTTAAATGCTTACCAATGAAGCATTTAAACCTATCACCTAGGATCCTGGTTCCTCTCCTGGACAGATGCAGATCATCACGCCAGTATAGGCCTGCATCACTCCAGGTGGACCCCCAGTCCCCAATGAAGCCAAATCCCTGAGCTCCACACCAGTTTTTCAACCACTGATTGAATCCCATGGTATGAAGCACCCTAGCCTCACCTACACCATAGACAGGCAGCACCTCTGAGAAGGTTACCATGCGTGCTACTTGTCTAAGTCCCCTTCCCAACTCCACAAACTCTTCCTGCACTGCTCTGATCCCTTTCTTAGCCAGATCATTTGTTCCTAGGTGGACAATAACATCCAGCTCCCTTCTCTGCAGCTGCTCTGGCGATCCTGAGGATTCGCTCCCTTTCCCTCCAAGCCATGGCACCAGGCAGGTACCTTACCTCCCTCTCCCCTTCTTCCCCCAGTTCTACCTTCCTAACAATGGAGTCCCCCACCAGGAGTTGTTTCCTTCCCCTGTGGGGTCCCATGCCACCCTCCTGTGGGTCTCCTTTGTGGAGGTTCCCAGCATCATCCTTGGTCTCCACTGCGGGTACCTCCATAGAGGAACCACACATTGCCAGAATGGCAATATATAAGACTGGATTTGCTTCAAAATGTTTATTCCACCCATTTTGGTTTGGGGAGCATATAAATTGAACAATCTAAACTCTTTCTCTTCTACCACAATATCTAGCAGAAATGCTTTTCCTGGAACAATGTCAACTTTATGTAGAATTTTCACTTTGGGGATATTAATACATATTCCTAGTCCACAGCATGTATCTTCTCCCATGGACCATAGCACCATACCCCAGAAACAGGCTTTTTGAGCAGACGGTAGTTCCCTTTCCATGTGTAATCAAGTGTCTTGTAAAAACACTATATCAACATGATTATGTCAGAAAAAAAACAAAGGTAGTACTTCTTTTATTTTCTGATTTGATGCTGTTTTTTTATGGAAGCTACAGTAAGCTTATTAAGAGTATTACTCATGGCTGGGTTAATTTTGTGTAGTTTCACGTTACTTTCTTAACCCCCCGATCTGGTTCCATATCTTTTTCTTTTAGGTTTTGCTTTAATTTTGGATACTGGTTCATCTCCATCCGAAGTCCCATCTTTCTGAGAAGAATGTACTGAGGTATTATCGTCATCGTCTTCCATCTCAATTTCTCCCCACAAAGTGTGGAGACTTTGTTGAGTGAATTCAAAGGTTCTTCTTCTTGAGGTGCTTTTACATTGGAATACTTCCCTTCCCCTTTAGTCTTGCTCATAATTTGGTAAGCCCCTTCCTCTTCTGGTCCAAGCTGGGGTGGGGGGCATAGCGATGTATTGTGACTCTTGTTCAGATACCTGGAGTGCTGATGTAGGGTGACTGTTCTGTACTGCTCTCATTAATGTTTGGATTTTGATCAGGTTGCTGTGTCTGGAATTGTAAACCCATACTTCAATTAAACACTGAAATTTGTTTTTTGCAGGGTGTTTGGATATTGCCTTGTTTGAGCTCTCAAAGCTTTGTTTAGATAAAAATCCTGTTCACTGTAATCCGCACTAGCATTATTGTGAGCAGCCCATGGGCACGTGGCGAAGAGGTGTCCTGACTCCTCGTACAGATTGCCTTTTGACGTGGCAGTGCAACTATAACCAGAATGACCAGTAAGTCCACAAACAGAGCATTTTATGATTTCACAATTTGTGCTTATGTGCCTGGTGGAATCACATTTATAGCAGGATCTTGTCTGACCTTGGCAAAAAAGAATGCCTTTGCCTCTCCTCCCCTTAAAAAAAAACAATTTGGGAGATGCTGTATGCCTCCTTCAGTTTGTTTTAGTTTTACCCGAAATTTCCACACAACCCCGTCCAAAATCCTTCCTGGTCTATAAATGGATCTGGGGTTCCTTGTATCTCACATTTCTTTTCCAACCAATAAAGGATATCAGCAGTTATTGACACCCTTGTTTCTGAACAAGATAGTGATTAGTTTGATGGTAGGGTTCGTTAGGGGAGTTATGTGGAATGGTGTCCATATAGGATCATGTTTTTGTTGATTATAAATCTGAAAAAATCTTTCCTGTAGAATTTCAGAATGAAAGCTTACATCATATGTGCTGTCTCCAGGAGCATGTATCAGTGCATATACCACTGAGGGTGAGAAACCCATTTTATCCTTTCCCACATAGAATCTGTCTGATTGAATTTCTAATACCCCCAATATATCTAATTTGTATTGCAAAGCATCTTTTGGCATTTTCAACTGATTTTTGCAACAGACTAGCGTAGGTACTTGTAACTTGGGGTTGTTGTGGGGGGGTAATTTTAATTTGTGTCATTTGGGGCCCCACTCAGATTGTCAGTGACAGTTTATGTTACTGTAGCTCATGTTCATGACATCTGACTGAGCTTCATAAAAAAATTTTATCAGCATTTTCATTAATTTGAATTTCAGGTATACTTCCTGTTTTTTGTCTTGGTTCAGTAACATCCAATGTAGTTCCAGATGGGTGTGTTGTAGAGCTGTTCTGGATATTCGTCTTGTCTTCAGAACTATCCTCTTTGTGGCCCATATGACTGGCTGGTTTCTTTGATGATTTTTCCTTTAATTGAACTGGTAAGATCTGCGAAGGTACTGCATTTTGTGGTTTGTTAGCGTTGACTGCGGGAACCTTTTCCCTTTCAGGTTTCCATTCCAGTAATCCTGGAAAGGGGGGGGGTATCAGAGTCTGGAACCCAGTTGCCAGCAGCAGTAAGAATCCAAACTGTGCTTTGTAATACAGTCTCAGGAGTCCATTTTGTTTGCCAGGGAGTGGCTCCATTCTGGTTTTTGTAGCAAACAGTTGGTTCGAATCTGGGGTATTCTCGTGAGACCCGAAGTGAAAAACATTTGAAAATATATGGGTTTTTTTCGGTAAGCATGATGAGTTATTCACAGTCCTTTTCCTTTTTCTTTCTTTCTTCCTCAATCTTTTCTTTCTCCTTAGCATATTTTAATTCTGCTTCATTCATCTGTTGTAAAAGGTTTAGTTTTTGCTGTCCCAAACCTTTATGAAATTCTATTTCAACTTGTATTAATTCTCCTTCTGTTGTTTCTGTTTCCTTTTCATTTTTTTCTGTTTGTTCTAACAAAATGGGTGCATGTATGTCTGTCTTTGTTTGATTGTTTGAAAGGTCCATAGAAATGGTATGCTGTTAAAATAGCACATCCCAGATATGGCGAGTCATTATAGCGCATACACAATAGTGCAAGTTAAAATAACCCAAATACAAAATGATGCAGGCACAAAATAACATGTTTCCACCACCTAGTGGCCAAACTGCAAGAAACAATTATGACTGGCATCAATCATTAAATTACTAGAACAAGTATTTATAGTAGCCACCCCTGAAGCATCATGGATGTTGCTGTAATTCGAAAATGTCTATGTCTGTGTGGTTTGTGAGAAGCCAGAAGGGTGTAGAGCTTGCGCTCCTAGATGGGTTTCTCTACCATTGCAAATGTACTACAGCCTCTAAAGCATACTACAAGTGCCTCGAGTAAGACAAGGGGCATTGCACTGCAAGACTACATCTAAATGGGGAGACTGTGTTAAAGAAGTCTGGAGAACACAATCATGTCCCCGATCTGGCAGTTGTTTCAGTAAAAGAAGCTGTAGCCGGAATGAAAGAGAGTGCAGCAACAAGTAGTGAGACTTCTCACCAGTAGTCGCTGGTGCCATTACTGAACTGTGCCCCTCTGTTGCATCCCAGCTTCCAGCAATGTCACTTATCAAACGCACTGTGCAGCAAACTGGTAGGGTGGCTGCTTGCCCTCCCCCAGAGCCATCTCATGCTACATCACTAGTGCTAACTGTTGATTTCTGCCTAACAATGAAAAATGACAAATTTCTGCTTCATGATTCATGGCCAATGCATGATCTCATACTAATTTTCTCCACAAGTCAGGATTTCGAACACTTAAAGAACAGTAATCATTGGTTTGTAAACGGCACCTTTAAATGTTGTCCAACCATATTCCAACAACTATATACAGTTCATGCCATATGCAATAACACTGTTGTCCCCATGGTTTACATCCTAATGGCAAACAGAACTGCGTCTTCGTATTCTAAAGTATTTACTGAACTGCTCTGCCTTCGCCCTTCCCTGAGACCAGAGACAATAATGCTTCATTATAAACAGGCAGCTATAAAAGCATTCAGAAACACATTTCCATCAGCACAAATTCAGGGGTGCTTTTTCCATATGTGCCAGTCATTTTGGAGAAAAATACAAGCGCGCTCTGATGTGTGCTCTAAATAAATATCAGATCCCAGCTTTGCATTACATTTGCGCCTCGTGATAGCACTGGCATATGTGCCAGTTCATGATGTAATTACTTCTTTTGAGGAGCTGATTAATGCTGAATTTTACCAAACAAACGGTGATATACTGACCCCCATTATGGACTATTTTGAAGATACGTGGCTGGGTCGGCCCTTGGCAAGAGGTAGTTGTAGGAGACCAATGTTTGCAATCCAAATGTGGAACTGCTTTGATGCAGTACAACATGACATACCTTGTACCACAAACTCTGTGGAGGCTTGGCACCATAAATGTAATCATTTCATCAGAGCCCACCATCCATATATATGGAAATTCCTACAGTGCCTGAAAGAGGAGCAACGTTTCAGCACTATGCTGATGGAGCAGCTGATTGCAGGTGTAGTGGTATCAGAGACCAAAAAGAAGTACAAGGACACAGCAAAGCACATTGCTGCAATCTTATCTGAATATGATGTGCACCTAAAGACAGAGTTTCTACGAGGAATTGCTTATAATTTCCAACTTCAGGCATAAGAATAGATGCCTGAAGTATGAAGCCTGAATCCTTGACAATTTTGTGTGGTGATTTTATAAAGATTAAAGATTAAATGTTTTCTTATTGCTGTTAATTCATTAAAGTTTACCTTGCATTGCACTGCAGAGCTCTTCTCACTTCCATGGGATTGGGATGGGGAACTAATGACGTGATTAGTGGTTTGGTGGGGAAGCATTACCAGGTAGGACGGTATTTGTGCACATGGATAGGTGTCCCAAGCAATACACAACAAAAATGCGTCACACTACTCGGATTACCTCATACTGTTTCCCCAACAAGTAAGTACAATCAGTAGAATTGGTTCTTTAAACTTATACATGCTAGTATTAACAGCGCCCTAGTGTTCTAGAGCTAATGCTGTCGTATAGGCGCTATTACGGCTCACGCTATTAAAGATGCGCAATGTTGACATTGTTCCCATAGAAATCATACCAACAGCAGCATCTTGCTGCTCTCCGTTCATCTCTTGCATAGGCATCTCCTCCATCATGGTGACAGGAAATTGTGGCGCCCCCCACCCAAAGAGCAGGGGAGTTTCCCTAGTGTCCTAGCCACATTTCCCCCTTTTACTAAAAATACCACCAACATCTTGACCCAATTCAATATTTCTGTTTGCATCTGTATCTCCCCCTCCCAGATGAGGCTGAAATTATGCAGAATTGCCTAGCCTTCCTTTCCATGTCAACAAAAACTAAACAAATAAAACTAAATAAATAAATAGTCTATGTCACTACTGTACTCCACTTAGTCTGTGTTTTTGGCTCCTGCTTTGCAGTTCTTTTGGACTCCTTCCTAAGGTACCTTTAGCCAAAAGGAATTATGTTCACATGGCATCTTTTGGAGAAACCCCTTTCAGGAGGGCTCCTTTACCTACATGGTACACCAACAGGGTGGTAATTCCTCACGGGACAGGAAACGTTACTGGCCTAACTACTGTATCTATACTTAAAAGTCATGCAATTCAAGCAAAACTAGCCTTCTGACTATCAACAATGTTGTACAAGCGTTACTCCAAACTGTGGTTGCGTGCACCTATTGAATTAAAAGTCTAAGTGTGAGGTTCGATGAGCGGCAAGAACCAGCCATCCCCCGCCCCCCCTTGGCTATATAAACCAGCTTTCTCCAACTTCATTAAGAAACTCCTTTTGTTTGTTCCAGCAGTCCACCCCTCTTACTACAGCAGCTCACTTTTCTCCTTGGGCTCCTTCCTAAGAAGCTTTTAGCCTAAAGGAATAATATTCATTGGGCTCCTTCTTAAAGTACCCTTAGCCCAAAGAAATAATATTCCTGTTGCACAACTGGGGTGAAATCCTGCTTATGAGGGTTCTCTTGCCTTTATGTTACCCCGACAGGGCAGTAGTCCCTCAGGGGACCAAGAGTGTGAATGGCCAAGTATTTGCACATGACAGTCAAACAATTCAAGCACAACCAGCCTTCTGACGATTAACAATATTGCACAAGCATTACTCCATGCTGTGGTTGCATATGCCCATTGAACTGAATTTTATGGATACAGGCTCATTTTCAAAAGGTAAGTGCTGCGCTAACACAAAAAGCACATCACTAACTGACAAACAGCACACGGAAACCGCGAGTGCCATATTTAGAGCCACAGACTGCTCCACGCTAAACTGATAGCACCTAAGTGTGAACACAATGCATAGAGATGAACACTTGAATATATTACGCAGTGCTATTTTTAGCCCTCTGTGCAATGTGGCTGCCTGCTGTCCCAGCTGTGTGCAGTGGCCAGTATTTTCAGCCAGTTTGCGATCACGCTACCAGGCTGTGCTCCATCTCACTATACAGTGTCATGGCCACGTGTGCTGTAGTATTTGTACTCGAAAGGTCACTTTTGCATTCTAGTTTATGTGCTCTTTGACAATTATGATGGGCAAACCACAAAAGGTTGCAAGGTTATAAAAGGCTCTGATAGTTTTTAATTTTTTTTTTATTTAAAAGTTGCAAAAATACAGGGTAGGTTCCGTCTCATTTATAGAGCTTCCCAAGTCGTGATTAGACAAATTAAGAAACAACAGCTATAATCAACTAAACAAGTACAAGACAATTAATAAAACAGTTGCAAACAGATTGGTCCTAAAGCAGCAGTTTTTTTAGGCTGTGTTTAAAACTGCTAATGGTAGGTAAATTTCTAAGCTAAGGGAATAGATTGTTCCAAGAAAAGCGGGTACCATAGGAAAAATATTCTTTGCAAAAGCACATATGAAATTTGGATAAGGAAAAGCCATGCTGTGCCACATATCTGAAGCTGTATTTGTGAGCAGGAATAAGTAATCTCTCTGATGGATAAGTAGGAGTCTGATTGTTGGCCGACTTATAAATTAGGGATAACCAGTGAAAATTACACCTGGAAGAGGGAGATAGCTAGTTCGGCTTATGTAGTAAACAGCAATGATGCTCATCCCACCTTGATTTGAAAGTGTAACAAAGTAACTGAAAGTAAACAGTGTTGAATGGAAGAAGATGCAGGTCGAGGACATGGCAATAAATAGTGGATGGGGAAAATTGGGTATATCACCTGTACAGCGACACTTCTACAGCGACATACGTCGATACTGACAACAGCGACATGTCACTGTAGAAGTCCACCTGGGTCCCGGCAACACTTTCCCCCATCCTTCACCCCCTCCCTGAACCAACTCGGAGTTGGAATCTAAAAGTACAGGGGGTGCAGAGCCCCCCACGTGGTGGGTTCTGGGCATGAAACCCCTTGAAGAAAAACACAGTCCACATCGCGCAGCTCTCGCCGACTGCAAATCGCAGCCAACATGGAGCCGGGCGCTCTGATGCCAGTCGATGAATTAGTTGTAAAACCGGCATCATAGAGTCGGAAAATTGCTTGACCAATAACGTGTTTACAATCCAGGGATGACAAGCAATGCCGGGTGTGTTTTAAGCACTCCGGGCATTACTAAACTTTTAAATTATCCAAGCTTTATTAGAACTTTCAGAATCTTTTAGTTTAAGGTCCATAAAATGTTTAGACCATCATTATCCACCCTTAAGTTATTGTCAGTGAAGGGAGAGGAATCTAAAAACACCTTTCAGTGGTACTTCACAACCTCCAACCTCCATTGGGTGTTTCTATCACCACCACCACCAGCCTTTGTACTACATAAAGACCTGCTGGGGGAGTATATTAAGTTTCAAAATCAATGTTTTAAAAGTTATTACAACCTTATCAGAACCTGACAAAAAGGGTCTGATAAGGTTATTTTACAGAAAATTGTACAGAAAAACAAGTAAGTAAGGTTCCGGGTGGTTGTGAAGTTATCTGAACCAGTTTTCCCAGCCCTATTACAAAATGGGGCCCACATTCCCCCCAAATCTTTAGTTAGCTTATTGACATTGTCCACTGCATTCCTGTATTTACTTTCAGATAATGCCATTCTTCTTGGGCAGGTGACTCTTTGTTTAACGAGCCTCCATCCTTCTTGTCGAAGGAAGGCTCATTGCCTGATCCAATGAACCCCTGGGCATCATTGGGAAAGCTCTGAAAAACATAATATTTGGACACAATTTTGCATGTATGTTGTATTTCTTCTGTAAATTCTCATAATTCTTTCTTTATTATTAAAGAACATTTGCCACCACTCTTAAATTTCTCTCACCACTCTCTGGCAGCTCTTTTCCCGCTTCACACCAACCCTTCTCTACTACACCCTTCCCCTCCCTCATTTACAATTACAGTATCTCATCCCTATTTATTGTTTGCCTTAATTACCTGTACTGTTGCACTTTATTGTAATTACCAAAATGATTGTTCTGTATCATAGCTATTTATACATGTTACAAATACATATTGTCATTGTGCTCCCCTGTTATGTTGCTCATGCTGTTACACCAACTGTACTTACATTGTAACTTAATTCCCATATGTTTTTGTACCATTTACTGTACCTGTTTGTTCCCACTCTGACGTGGAACCTTTGTAAAAGAGCTTGTAGCTCAAAGGTTGTAATCTGAGAAAATATATAAAATAAAATAAAAATGAAAACAGGAACCTTGTGTAGTGGTTTGCAAAGGCGACATTTTCCATTTTGCCAGAACTTCATCTGTAAAGTAAACCTTTGCAGCATCTGTAGCAGTGATATGTGCATTGTGAATGTTATAGTACACAAAAGGAATTCGGGAGGCATTACCTGTTATGTAGCTATAAATATTTGAGAAAATGTTGCCAATAAGTTTTGGTATTTCCACTGTAAGTTTAAAATTGCTTAACCAATTTGTCCCATTTTTATGTTGCTTGCACGCATGTGCAAGAAACATAGTGCCATCATTGGAGATTTCGGAGGTGTGTCACCTCCTCCTCCAATTCAGTCAGTGTGCTGGCAGGCGCGGCCCCTGTAAGCCAATGCATTCTGGAGCTGTCTATGACACGCCCAAAATGCAGTGGCATTAACAGTTGAAAGGGGAGCTACGCTGAGGAACAGCGATAAGATATCGCCTGCCCGCGCGCAGCTCCCCCCACACACACACACACACACGCTGCCCACGCAGGCGGCGCGCCCCTACACTGTGATAGCTGACGGGGTGCCCGATCCTCGCCGGCTGTGCTCGTTCCCCGCCTCCCCCACAAAGGCTTACAAATGCCACGCCGGGTGCCCACCCAGCGTGGGCAAATCTAATAATATAGCTGATGGGGGTGCCTAACTCTAATCGGCTGCACCAGTCCTCCCCCGAGTAGTGTCACGCTGGGGAGCTCACCCCAGCTGGCAATCTTTCCTAGGCCGACGGGGTGCCTCAACCCCGCTGGCTGAACGCCTCTAACATCCTTGTGCCATGCTGGGAGCCCACCCCAGCGCAAACGTTCCACGCCATCGCTTTTTACCTGTGAAGAAAAAATAGTCCCACGGCGAGTCTCCCGCCTCCCCACAACCCGCAGCACCACCCACCATGCGACCCAGCCTCCCCACACACCCCCTTCACCCCATACTTACCTCTGGACTTCGGCACGACGATCTTCGGTGGACCGGGAACACGTCTGCACTCTTCAAAGCCGACCGTGAACTGAGGAAATGCCGGTAAGCTGTATAATGGGCTAGATAGGTGGGGTTCAACTTTGTTGCATATCTCAGGCATTTTTGGGAATTTTTACACCAAATTTTCAACATGGGGTTTTTGGGACCCCTTCTCATGAATGATGTCACTGTCATGGCGTTATTCAGGCCCGAAGGGTGATTTTGCAGTCACTGTGCAGTCACTGCGTAAAATCACCCTTTGGGCCTGAATAACGCCATGACAGTGATATCATTCATGAGAAGGTCCCAAACCCCATGTTGAAAATTTGGTGCCAAAATTCCAAAATGACTGTTTTATTAGCGTGCATTGCGCAGTCCTATACATGCTCGTAAGTTCGCGGAAATTTCAATATTTTCACTCCAGATTTTCAAAATTGCCATTTACCAGACCTTCTTATGAATAGTACAGCTGTCCTTTTCACATCTCACCCAAAATGTGTTTTCTCCCATGTAGCTTCATAATGGTGCAGTTGGTGTGCGAAATCAATGTCGGGGACAAATTAAAGAAAATCACAGTGACACTGTTCATGAGCAGAGGTCTTAAAATGGCTATGTTGAAAATTTGGTGAAAAAATTACTAAAAATGACTGTTTTACGAGCGTGCGTTGCGCAGTTCCTACGCACGCTCGTATGGTAGTGAATTTTCAATATTTTCACTCCAGATTTCCAACATTGCCATTTTATCACACCTTCTTATGAGTAGTACAGCTGCCATTTTTCACATCTCACCCAAAATGTGTTTCTGCCCATGTAGCGCACAATGGCGCAGTCGGTGTGCGAAATCAATGTACGGGACAAATTAAGAAAATCACAGTGACACTGTTCATGAGCAGAGGTCTTAAAATGGCTATGTTGAAAATTTGGTGAAAAATTCCTTCAGATGTTCTGCAATGTTACTAATGAAGACATTGAACAGAACTGGCCCCAGGACCGATCCCTGCAGCACCCCACTGGTCGCCCTCTCCTAGACTGCATACCATTTACCACCACTCTCTGCCTCCTGTCTGTTAGCCAGTTTCTAACCCAGTTTACCACCCTTTCCCCCATGCCCAGCCTACCCAGCTAGTTTATTAGCCTCCTATATGGGATGGTGTCAAAGGCTTTGCTGAAATCAAGGTAAGCGTTGTCCACTGCCCCACCCTGATTTACTTCCTTTGTCACCCAGTCAAATAAATCAACCAGATTTATCTGACATGATGTCCCCACTGTGAATCCTTGTTGTCTATGGTCCTGGGTTCCGATGGCATCTAGATGCCCCATTATCCTTTCTTTAAGCAGTGTCTCCATGATCTTCCCCACTACTGAGGTGAGGTTGAATGGCCTATTGTTCCCTGCCTCCTCCCTGCTGCCGGACTTGTGTAGAGGGACCACATGTGCCCTCCTCCAATTCACTCACGTTGAATGACTCAGTGAACATGGCTGCCAGAGGTACTGCTATCTCCTTCGCAGTTCTGTTAATATCCTTGGCGTATGCCATCTGGTTCTATCGCTTTGTCCACCTTCAATTTAGTGAGCTCCTGCAAGACTCTTTTGCCTTTGAATGGACTATTGTCCACCTCTTCACCCCCTTGGCAACTGCTGTACTGCTGTGGCCCTTGCTCCTCCCACTCTTCTGTGAATACTGAACGGAAAGACATAGTGGATGTCTTGGGAGGAAGGCATGAAACTGTCACTTCCAAATACCTAAACAGCACATACAAGCAAGCAACATTCGGCATTGACAAATGCTTTTTCTTAGATACCTGCATACACTGGCATGTTTCAGATTTATACCTGCAAGAGCAAAGAAGTTACAAATGTCCTCATTTTTAGAATTTCTCTAAATTTCACAACTAATTACTTAATAAAGTCTTGAACCCCTCTAACTTAAATATTTCTTTTTGTGTTAACATATTTTTCCCCCAGGACACTGGTAGGGTGCTCCTTCCACCAATGCCAATCCCAATGCTGCTCACCAAAGCCCAGCCACTGACCTGGCCAGACCTTTAGGGTCCACCTCCAACACTCTGCTGTGCTGACCCCCCTGGGCTGGGTCTGCCTTCAGTGTTACTGCCTTACTGTCTATCTGGCCACAATCAGTGCAGGTGAAAGCCCCAAGGATCCCCCTGGTCTGTGGTGGTGTGGGTCTGGTGTTGAGTATCATGGGTGACAGGCAGGGGTTTCATCTGCCCTCAGCCAGTTTCAATCTTTTTGTCCTCTTTAGTCCCCCCCCCCCCGGAGCATGTCTTGTCATTGGATGCCAGCATGCTGATGAATCCGGATAACTCAATGCTTGCCCCAGGCTCCCTCACTGACATCTTACCCTGTCCTGCCACCTGTGGTCACCTGGGTGGCAGTAGAGCAATGGAACAGAGAAACCCCTCTACCCACAGGAGGAGAGAATCTTTTGGGATGCTTGATCCTTCTGCCCGTCTAGCTCAATAGATAGCTAAACTAAATTGCCCTCCTTCCACACCCTTGATGGCTCTACTAAGAGGACACCTCCTCCTTTAGGTATCTCGGGGTCTGGCTAGACCAACACCTAAACTTCACTGGACACATAGACTCCATCCTGAAAAAAGCTGCACCCCAAATTAGATGCCCTTCACAGGAACCCAACCTGCCTACCTCTACAGGCCAGGCAGGAGATTGTCCAGAAAATGATACTACCCATCTTTGACTACTATGACATAGTCTATAGAGTCGCACCAAAGTCATCCTTTAACCAGATTGGACACCCTTTTCAATGCTTTCTGTTATTTTGCTCTGGATGCCCCTTCCTTTACCCACTATTGCAATCTATATCGTTCTCTAGCTTTTCCTTCCCTGGAAAACTGCCGTCTAGTCCACTGCATAAAATTGGTCTCTAAATACTGGCTTGATATGCTTCCCCCTTACCTTGCCTCCTCGCTGTCCTCCCACCCCACTGCTCCCCTCTCCCTCTGATCCAGTGACTCCTGCACCCTAGCTATACCACGATGCACCACCTCTATAGGCCAATCATCATTCTGCTGTAGGTTCCCTAAACTCTGGAACTCAAATCCTCCTCCTCCCCATGGTCCATCTCAACCTCCCTCCCCAACTTCCTCCCTCCATCCTGCAGCTGCTCCTAATTTCCCCCTCTGGCTCCTCACTCCTTCTAAATTTCCCCTCTGGCTTCCCCATCTCCTTTCCCAACCTAGCACTTAATGTGAGAAGAAACCAATGTACTTTATTGCACTTCCTTGTCTGCATTGTATGTATTAGTCTGCAGTGCTGTTAATTTGCTCCTCTCACATCAAATCCCAATGTTTATCTAATGATACTGATGTATTGTTTTTTCACTCTGTTGCTTCTCTGTTTTATATTACCTTTGGAAATGTGTCGTTGAGTATTGTATATATGCTTTTCTATAATACTGCATGGACATTTGCTTTTGATTACTATACTCCCATGTTCCCCTTCCCCCATGACGCTCCGTGAGATGAGCAATTTTTTTTATTGTTCAGTGTGCCTTCCTGGTGAAACTTTTCAATAAATAAATCAATAAGTTATGATTAAAGAAATCTTAAAAACATTGTGAAATATTTTTTTTTTTTTGAAATTTCTGTTTTTCCCCTCCTACTGCCCCACAGAGCCACTTCCTTCAGGAATTGCCCATCAAAGCCGCTCCTGCTAGCACCTACCTGCAACCTCCGGTCCCTCCATCTAGCCAGGGAAGCGCCCCGGGCAGGGGCCGGGTCGGGCGACCCCCCCAAATCTTGAATCTCGTCAGGGTCCTGGGTCGCAGGCAGGTGCTGGCACATCGGGACCCGCTCAGCATTCCGTCATCCTGGCTCTGAGTTTTTTTTTTCCCCATGTTCCTCATTGGACGCTACATGCCCCTGTGTTAAGGCATCTGCCGGCCTCCGCAACGTCCTCCCCTCCTTCCATGAAGGAGAAGCCCTCGAGGCTGATTGGCTGCCGGCCTACGCCTGCAACCAATCATACCCCTGAGACTCCAGCTTGCTATCACTTCCCCCAGCCTCCGCCAGGGGTCGCCGCTTGCTGGGATGGAAGTCCCCCCCTTCCCCTGGAGAAGGCGAGCTGTCCCCGGATGCTTCAGTCTATCTCCCCCCGGGCAACCCCTGACGACCCGAGCATGCTCCCGAACCCGGGTCGCCAGCATGGTGCAAGGCGTGGCGTCCAGCGCCTCAACCCTCAGTGCCACCGGGCCAAAACAAAAAAAAATTTTGAAATTCTGATGCAATTCCATGGAAAGCTGTGGAATTTCAGTGCATTCAATCAGACTTTCATGAACTCAAAATTTTCTAATTCTTCATAGCTCTAGACATACAGTATTCATTCTCATGTGGGGATTTCTTACTAATGTGACACAGTTGATAAATATACATCATGTTGTGTAATCTGGGGTGTTACCTTCTTCATGTGAGACAGATGGCTTCACATAATGTGAGGCAGCTGAGAAATATGCATCCTACTTTGAAATATTGGGGCCTCACTTTCTCCATGTGAGACAGACAGCTTCTTGTGGAGGGATGTCTAACTAAATGGGACAGGTGAGAATCAATCATCCAACAGAGGGATGTGGGGGTAACTCTTTCTCCAGTTGATATGGTACTGCTTGACTTTAGGAAGGCTTTTTTTTTTTTAATTACTCCCACACCCCACTAACTCCGACCCTTCGGAGAGGCAAGGAGCCATCCTCCTGCCCCCTGCCCTACCCAAGCCAGCCTCACAGACCCCATGGAGCTGCAGCTTAGCCCCCTGAGAGGGGATGAGGTGGGGTGGCATACACCCTGTAAATCAACTTGCATTGGTCCGGAGGTGGCTGGGAGAGCAGGGGCACATTGGAGGCATGCTCCAGGCCACCCATCTTCCCAGAATCGGTGGGCATTTTCCTGTTTGCTCCCCCTGCCGCAGTGTGTGCCCCTGACGTCAGGCGCTATGTGCCGACGTCCACTGCTTGATGGGCCGCCCATCCCGACTAAGCGGGGCTTGCAATCCCGGCCCACTGGGTCAGGCAGTTGCGGGATATGGCTCCGCACCTCCTCCCGGAGAAGGCGCAGCCACGGATGCTCAAGCCATTATCCTGGTCGGTTCCTCCAGCGACCCGAGTTCGCTCTTGAACCCGGGTCGCCGGCGTCGCAAGTGGAAATCCAACCTGCTGCACCGATGGGCCGGCTTAGAAAGGCTTTTGATAAGGTGCCACATCAACAGCTTTTAAATAAAATTACCAAACTTGGTTTAAACCCCTTTATTGTCAGATGGGTGTCCACTTGGCTGTCCAACAGAACTCAGTAAGTTCAGATTTCAGGTACATTGTACAAGGAGATAAAGGTTACTAGTGGAGTGCTCCAGGGATACGTTCTGGGCCCTGTTTTATTTGGTATCTTTATAAGAGATATTAACTAGGGGCTGAAATGCAAGACGGTAACATTTGCAGACAATACCAAGCTTAGCTCAGAGGTCGACACTCCACTAAAAATATATACTTTTAAACAGGATCTGATGAAAACAGATAAGTCGGCAAAGGACAACAACATGGATTTCAACACTGAAAAGTGTTCAGTCATTCATTTTTGAAAAAAATTCAAACGCCTCTTATATGATAAGTATGTGCTCTATTAAAGCAGTAGAATCTGAGAGCAACCCTGGCATTGTCATAAACAAAGATTTTACTCCTGCAGATTGGTGTAGATGGGTTGCCCATAGAGCAAATAGTATCCTAACATCTATTAGCAAGGCATTCACCAACAGGAGCAGGGACTGCATTTTACCACTCTATACTATGTATGTCAGACCAGATGTTGACTGTGTCGTCTCATTCTGGGCTCCCTGTCTTGAAAAATATATTTGAATCATTGAATCAGTCCAAAGAATGGTCACCAAATTAGTCTCATCTATATGTACTTTAGCATATTCTAACAGGTTAAATAACTTAAACCTCTATGACCTTAAGACCAATAGAATAAGGGGTGATATATTAATGTTTTTTAATATTCTAAAAGACCCACACTTTACTAAGGAGTGTAGTATAGAATGGGTAACAAAACCTGCAGGCTTAAGATGTCACAACTGACAACTTAGAGTACCAAAGGTCAAAGCTAATAAAAGGAAATTTCTTTACTGTCAGGGGGTGTAAACTATGGAACTCATTGCTATCTTATTTGGTTGATATTAATTCATGAGTCATTCAAAAATGCATTAGATAACTATCTGTTTACCATTGGGAATTAATATTCACCCCACAGGTGCAAGGAAGGTGGTCTCATTGGGCATATGCCTTCTTCCACCTTTAGCAACCAAGTAATATCGAGTTATGTGGAAAGATGCCTTCTCATGAGGGACTTCCTCCTAATGTGGGACTGTTTAGAAATATACATCCTTCTCTGTGATATGGGGTCATCGTCACCTTCTCCATGTGGAACAGAAGGGTCCTCATGAGGGCTTTCCTCCTAATGTGAGATGAAGACCTCTGGCGGTATTAGTGAGATTTGCAGCGTATGAATTCTAATGAGCCTCTAACCTCCCAGCTAGTGAAAATGTCCTTTTAGCAGAATAGTTAGAGCTGATGTCTTCAGTACTCAGGATCCCAAGTTTGATTACTAGGAAAGGGTGGAGGTGTACCTGCCCAAGTAGAAGGGACACACATACCAATCAACAACTGTCATTGGACCCTTGAAGAAGTTCCAGTGGAGGGAAAAGTGGCGGCAGGAGCTTGTTTAGTGTAGGTAATGCCCACATAAATTGCACTTTTGCCCTGCATAGTATTGTGCTCTAGTCTGTTTTGTTTTTCTGAGAAGTTTGCTGTCCTGGGCTACTGTGTGCACCGTTATCTCTGAGCATGCCTGTGTGGACTTTTGTGGATTAGTCCAAGGTCAGAATTGGGGAGGTTGGGGTGGGGTGGGGGGTGCTAGTGCTACTATGTTGAAAAAAAACAACCATCAAGTCTTTTTACAGTTCATTCATTTATTGTATGCACATGTCAAATCAGGCTCACTTCTTCATCAACATTTCACCTAGGCTATATTAAAAAAGGCTTCTTCAGGAAATACTCTACAAAACTAATAAAGTATAAGAATCATTCATTATGGGGGCATGGTCTAGCTGTCGATATGATGGCAACTTAACTAGAGAGCTCTCTCCTGCCCGAGGACAATCTACGCTTGATCGCCATGATCCCATGGTGTTTTCTCCCCCAAATGTAAGCTAAAACACAGGCTTACTCTCATCTGCCAGGTGGCGCCTCCATATGTGAGTAAATAAGAGCATTTTACTGAGAATCACAGCACCGTCCGTATCCTGATTCTGGCCAAGTTAGGTCGTGCAGGCCGCTACCAAAGCCACAGCTACTGCAAACAGACATCTGGCCCTCGACCTGCCCGGTAGGCGAATACGGACTCAGCATGGATCCTAAACAACCCCTGTCTACTGCATCTACCACCCTATCACCAAATGCCTTAGATGGCAAGTCGACTGAACTAGCAATCTCTGGAACACCACAACAGTCCTCTGTCGGAGACTCACTCCAATATATAACCAAAATGCTTGAAACTGTCCTATTACGGGTTGAAGACATCAATCTCACTCTAACAGGCACAGTCACTGAGGTTCGCCTCCTGCAAGACTGTATGAACGTTTCTGAGCAAAGGATGGAGACTTGTGAACTGCAGCAGCAGAAAATGTGGCAGCGTATACATCAGCAAGAATATTTGGCTGCTCTCTGGGAAAGAATGATAGACCAAGAAAACAGGGGCAGGCGTAACAACTTACGAATTATAGGACTGCCTGAGGGTTTTGGAGGTCAGTCAATGGAAAATGTTTTAAATGAAAACCTCCAACACATGTTAGGGGATCACTGGAAGGGACCTGTGGAGGTAGAGCGGGCACACCGTGTAACTGCGCGGCCTAATAAATCAGCCAATTCACCAAGATCAGTTGTCGCCTACCTGCTCCGTTATTCTACAAAAGAACGGATCATCCAAGCAACCAGGGACCTTGGGGCACTTAGTTGGCATGGGGCACAGATCTCAATTTATCAAGATTTCACCCAGGAAACAGCAGCAAAGAGAAGAGCTTTTGGTCCCTTGAAACGTCTTTTATACCAACACAATTTCAAATTCAAATTCAAAAATCTCACCAAACTTCAGGTCTCTAAGGAGGAGGGAGAGGTGACTGTGGATCACCCAAAGGAATTGGAACGCTGGCTGACAAAGTTCTGGCCTTTTCTACAGCTCCCTACTACATTTCCCAGAAGGCTATGGGAACCTGGGGCTGCTGGCTCACTGGATAGGAACAATTCTTCACAGGCAAGGATTCTGGGGACCGCTTTGTCTAACGGACTAGCCAACCAGGTTCCCCATCACTCTGGTCCCCCATCGCTAATGGGTCTTTCATCAAAGCCCTCTGACTAATGGACAACAACTGATTCAGCGTTCTCTCCAATGCCTTCTCTTCCCCATCGAGAATCCTGCACTTTCACCAGATCTTGCCAACGCGCCAGAAGTGGATCGCAGAACTCGCCCAGCAAGTGTCCTGCAGCTCCTCCTGCGAAGATTAGTGAGGAAGATATTTCTTCTACTTCAATGCCAGGGGATGCCGATTTGCAAGACTGAGATGCCTTCTTATCAATGGACGGGGCTGATTTTCCAGATGCCTCACTAATAGAAGTGTTGGATGAGGCAACTCCAGTGAAACCTGGGCTACTCACTTACACTGCGGCTGTTGTGAATGATACTTTGAACTCTAAAGCCCTATCTCAGGCAAATCCTGAGCAGGTCGAAGGACTGGTCACTTGATGACTAAAATAATACTCACCATGGGACTTTCCGTTTAAACTACACTGTTCCAGGGACCTACATTGGGATACCTCCCCCCCACTTCCTAGGTTCCCAACAGGCCCTTTCCTTCTGCGCTGGTGTGTGCAGAAGAATATATAAGTGCCTTATTGGGAGCACATTGTCCCTCCCATTTTTCCCAATATGACGAAGTGTCTATTTAGGTAGCGCCCTCTTTATAGTTTAGTTAAGGGCGTTGTTCTGTACAAGGCCTGTTGCCTATTTGTTGTACCCCATTAGTTTACCCATTATGAGACCTGATGCTGCATCTATATTGCTTCCTTAGAGTTTGTCTTTTAAGGACCTACTATGGGGCACCTCCCCTCTCCCCCCTTCCCCCCCTTTTGGTTCCCAATGTATCTTTTACCTTCCGGTGCATTTTCTGTCTTGTGGAATCTATCATGCACATGGACTCCGGCTGTCCATCCAATGGGAGTACACCTGCCTCCCCCCTCCCACTTCCTCATGATATGAGAAGGTGTCTATTCAGATGGTCCACCCTGTGGTTAAAATCAAGGATTTATATAAGGCCTGTTGCCTTTTTGTGGTGTTAGATTAGTTCTGGTAGGTGGGGAGCCCACCAACTTGCCTACCCATAACTTTCCCCAGTTACCTATCCCCTCCTTCCCTCCCTTCCCTCTTCCCTCCACAGGCTTGAGACACCCTACCCTAGGGGGCTCTCAGTGCAGGAGGATTACCTTGACTAGAATACCACATATACCTCCTATTTGAGTGTTGGATTGAGCATAGCAGTAGGGCAGCTTCACTGTCCTCATTTGCGTTGACCTCCACACTCTTAGAATACTTGTTGTTGAACAACTGTTTGGACCTAATAGTCCTTGATAGATATTAACGGTATTTTTTCTTCTTCTCGCTGTGTTTACTTAGCTCCTTTGGAACTTCAGACAGCGTGTACTTATCGACTTGGTAATGCTTACATCTCCTTTTCACGCGGTTCTTGGATTACTTGTAATTTCCTGGTTTGTATACTGGGGTCCCAAGACGTCCTGGGTGAGTTTATCCCCTTCCTCCTCCTTATCCGCAGTAAGTACACCTATCTTTCCCTTTTTTGGGACTATGGCGGCAGATGCTTTGATACCAAATATAGCCTGTTAGGTGTCCTGGAATGTCAAAGGACTGAACCACCCAATTAAACGCACAAAGGTATTGCAGCATTTGTGTCCCCTCCATGTGGAAGTTGCACTGTTACAAGAAACACATCTTCTACCTCGTGCCATTCCATGGCTTAAGAAATCATGGGTAGGAGAAATAGCGGCTAGTTCTGCAGCTAATAAGACCAAGGGGGTGGCTATCCTTTTTAGACGCACCTCCCAGTGGAAAGTGGAAAAGGTTAGGAAAGACACTCAGGGGCGATGGGTAATGACTAGAATTTCTTCCCCGGGGAATACCATGTTGTTGGGTAATATCTATGCCCCAAACCTGGACCATGTGGATTTTCTCCCCGAAATTAGTAGTGCTGTTGCAGAGTTAAATCCTACTGAAGCATCTATCCCAGTTGTACTGGGTTGGGATTTTAATATGGTCAATGACATCTTTCTAGACAAATCCCATCCCACCCCCCCATGTTACACCTAAGGGACGGCAATCACTGCAGGACATGATGGAAGAATGGGCTGTTACTGATGTTTGGCACAGGGATCATCCTACAGGCCGAGATTATACCTTCTACTCTGCCCCTCATGGCTCACATAGTCGTATAGACTTCTGGCTAGTTAATGACTTGGCTGCCCAAGGAGTAACAGGCTCATCAATTGGTTCCATTCTTGTTTCAGATCATGCCCCCATTCAAATCTCCTATTCTCCTCCCGATAGCACCCCCCTTCTGGGTTAGATGGCGCTGTAATCCCCTCCTCTTTAGGGACCCTAACTTTTGGCCCATGCTCATACAAGCAACAAAAGATTATTTTGCCCTAAATTCGGAATGTGGTGTTGACCACACAACTGTGTGGGAAGCATTCAAGGTTGTGATTCGAGGCCATATTATTTCCTTCTCAGCAGCCCAAGATAAAGCCCGTAGATCACAATTAGTCAAACTGCAAATGGGCTTACAAAAGTTAGAACAACGTTTTAAGAGAACCCTATTGCCGAACGGAGATAACGGCCTGCATAGACAAATTGTGGGGCTAAAATATCAGATTACTCTCATCCTCCACCAGAAAGCAGAGTGGCTACTATTACGATCCAAACACACATATTGGGATGGGGTGAAAAGACAGGCAAACTTCTTGCCTATCGGTTGCGCCAACAACGGGCAGCAACAAAACTCCATGCCCTTCGCTCTCCATCGAGCACCATTGTTATGAGCCCACACAGCATTAATGAGGTTATGCAAAAGTTCTATGAAACCTTATACTGATCTCAGATGCCCACAACAGGTCGCCAACTTTCCCAAGATTTTTCTACTTTTGTACAGCAAACCACTTTGCCGGCCCTTACCCCAGACCAAGTAATCCTTCTCGATGTCCCCCTCTCCTGTGAGGAGCTTCACATTGCGCTGTCCCACATGGCTCAGGGGAAAGCCCCAGGACCGGAAGGAATGTCCGTAGAACTTTATCAGACCATGGGACATGATATTTTGCAGCCCCTTAGATTAGACCTACAAGCCTCCCATACCACTGGATCCCTTCCATTCTCTATGCATGACGCATTAATTACACTGCTCCCTATAAAAATCACCTGACCCTTTGGATTGCACCAATTATAGGCCAATATCACTGTTACGTGTAGACACTAAAATCCTAGCCAAAGCATTAGCTACACTAATGACGTCTATTCTCCCATCTATTATTCACTCAGCGCAGGCAGGCTTTATGCAAGGCAAATCTGGAACAGATAACACCAGGTTGTTACTTAATCTTAAATGTTTTGCATTCAGATCAGCTCTTCCCATGGCGGCGATGGCCATAGATTTTTCAAAGGCAATCGACTCCATAGAATGGCCATATCTACATGAAGTACTTAATAGATATGGGTTTGGAGATCATTTCCGGAAATGGATTCAGACACTATATAGCTCCCCCACAGTGCGCAATTTAACCAATAGTGATATCCCCCCCCCCCCGTTTTCACTTAATAGGGGAACGAGACAAGGTTGTCCACTTTCCCCTCTTCTTTTTCTGGTAGCCTTAGATCCACTGATTCTGGTCTTGACTTCATCACCACAGATCCATGGTATACAAATGGCAGAGCACCCATATCTGGCTGTAGCATACGCAGATGATCTTCTTCTGACTTTGTCCAACCCCGCTCAATCGGTGCCGGCCACCCTGAAAGTGTTGGACAATTTTGCCACATTTTCTGGCCTCCAGGTCAATCATAAGAAAACAACGGTAGCCCCTCTTAATGCAGGATGTACTAGGATGTGTCTACAAGGGACTAATCTTACCTGGGCAGCGCAAGGTTTTGCCTACTTAGGTATATATCTTCCCGCCAACTGGCCTGCACTGGAATCTGTTAACTTTTCCCCACTTTTAGCCCAACTTGTAATAGAAATTGAGAGATGGAGGAAACTGCAACAAACCCTCCCTGGTCAAGTGGCAGCCATCAGTATGTTGCTGTTTCCCCATCTCCTTTATCTCTTTAATAACATTCCTATCATCTTTTCTTCCAAATTGTTCTCTCTGATTGAAAGAAGAGTTTCAGCTTTCTTGTGGGATAATAAATCTCCCAGGTGGAATAAACAAAAAATAAGAGCACATTGGCTATGAGGTGGCTTCAATGTCCCCTGGTTCCTGGGTTACCACCTTGCGTGCATGGCAGCACATGTAACTAAATGGTTTATCCCCCCCCACAGGCCCTTTGGCCTGGGTACAATTGGAATCAGACTGTGCAGGAGGAGTCTCCCTCTATTCCCTGCTTAAGTTCAAACCCTCTTTGCCACATTCTTTACCACCCACGGTTAGTAGTACCATCAGAGCATGGCAAGTTCTTAAACTTAAAACATACACTCTGAAACAGGAGTGGGCCCCTCCACTCCGATAAGCCTCACTCTGGCGGAACCATCTTTTTAAAATTGATGGAGACACCTTCTCATGGCCCTCCTGGCAGCAGCATGGAATATAAGTAGTTCAAGACATATGTTCACAAGGGATGAGTCTTGTTCTTTCTTTTGCACAACTTCAGGTAAAATTTTTCCTTCCCCAAAAAGACTTCTGGCGATACCTCCAGATTCACAGTATGGTACAGCCTCTCCTCGGTAATCAACCCACCGACACACACTGGCAATGACTGAACAATCTCCACAAACAACCTACATTCAAAGGTCTTCTGGGGCACTTTTATGCCACTTGGAGAGATACACAACCCCCCCCGCCACTCTATCAAGCAAACAACGTTGGGAAACCTATTTGGTATCCCCTATTTCCCAGAACCAATGGGACCTCTACTTTACAAATGCACACCGTGGGCGGGATATTCAGAAGGGTTGCGCATCGCGCACACTGATGCGCCCCTGTATGATATTCAAAAGGGGATTGAACCTGGCACAAATCCCGATGCGCCAGAGCGCATCAGTAATGTATGCGGTGCAGGTGGGGGTATGCCCACGCATACTCCACACATCCTGATATTCAGCCAGGATGCTGAGCCCATGCATGTTAACCTTACCCGCGCTGCACACAGGTCAGCCAAAAATGGAGAACAGCTGGCCACCCACAGGCGAGCTGCCATATTGCAGGGTGCAACATGGCAGCTGTCACCTGTGGGTGGCCACTACTCGGCGGCGCTTTCTTGGTGGTGTCCCATGCCCGATCACAGGCATATGTAGTAAAATAATAGTCCTATATCCCTGGTGGTCCAGTGGACCACTCACAGCCTGATCGCGGGCATATGTAGAAAAGTAATAGTCCCATATCCTTGGTGGTCCAGTGGACTGCTCACAGCCCGATCGCAGGCGTCAGTAATGAATAATGACACACCAATCCAACCCTGGTGGTCCAGCGGTACCCCCTTCCCCATCCGCCCACTGAGCCCCACCTCCCGCTCCTCCCCGGTCAGCAGCAGGAGCTCCCCACCCGCTTGCCACCCCGACACCCGTTGACTGACTCCATACAGTAGGGCTATATGTCCATTGGTACAGCGTGAGCCAATGGGCATGCAGCTCTCCTTGTACTACACCAGTCCAGATATGTGAATGGATCCATTCACATCTGACTGTGTAGTACGGGATGGCTGCATGCCCATTGGCTCAGGCTGTGGACCACGGGCATGCAGCCCACCGTATGGAGTCAGTCGGCAGGCAGCGGGCAGCAAGCGGGTGGGCTGCCGCCGCTGCTGACCGGGGAGCGGGCAGTGGGCCCAGTGGGCGGTGGGGAGGGGGTACCGCTGGACCACCAGGGTTGGATTGGTCTGTCATTATTTATTACTGACGCCCATGATCAGGCTGCGAGCGGTTCACTGGACCACCAAGGATATAGGACTATTATAATTCAACATATGCCCACGATCGGGCTGCGAGAGGTCCACTTCACCACCAGGGATATAGGACTATTATTATTCTACATATGCCCGCGATCGGGCTGCGAGTGGTCCACTGGACCACCAGGGATATAGGACCATTATAATTCAACATATGCCCGTGATCGGGCTGCGAGCAGTCCACTGGACCACCAGGGATATAGGACTATTATAATTCAACATATGCCCGTGATCGGGCTGTAAGCGGTCCACTGGAGCACCAGGGATACAGGATATTTACATGTCATTCATATGCCCGCAATCGGGCATTGGAGCGTGTTGCTGCTTGAGCAGGGGGCGTTGGTCCCCGACGGCTGCAGCCTGGCAGGGCGCCAGGCACAAGTCACTGGGGATCAGTGCACCTGCATGCAAACGGGGCCATAATAACATGCAAATGGCCCCATTTGCGTCTTGCATACATTATGGCCCCATTTGCATGTGCACTTTTGAACATCGCGGTGGTTGCACATAACACAACGGCACTTGCGCCACGCATCCCCTGCTCCACTCTGGCCACTTGCGCTGGCACAGTGCCACTGCGCCATGCGCACTGCGGGTGGCCAGGGTGCAATATTCAATGATGCTGTGCCATGGCGCAGCTCTGTTGAATATCACCCTGTCAACACCCCTGTGTATCCAAGTTGCGCTGTGCCCAGGCTTGCGCCACAGCCTGGCGTAGTCTGAATATCCCACCCCGTGTATATAGAGATACAAAAAGTTATTTTCTTCAATTAAAAATGTTACTGGGTTGGCATCATTCCCCAGAAGCCTTATGAGCTCGAGGCCTACTTAACCACACCAACTGTTGGCGCTGCTCACAACCCAATGCCCATATTCTACATATCCTTTGGACGTGCCCCCATCTCACAGGTTATTGGACCATGATTGCCCTAGATCTCTCCAAAGTGCTGAAGGTACCGTAACCCTTCCAGATCCCAAACTATTACTGGGGGGATAATGTCTCCATATCACATCTCCCTAAGCCCCTTCAAGATTGGACCCTCTCAGCTCTTTTAGAAGCCAAACGCCTGTTATTCCTACATTGGTGCCAGACGGCCTTACCCACTCAGAAAACCTGGCACGCAGCCCTTGCAAGACTATTTTTGAAAGACTAACATAACTTACAAGGGGAAATCTCCATCATTATTATGCTAAATGGGACCCGGATCTGCATTCTGAACTCTGCAAAACCCCACCTACACCTGCAAATCCTCCCTTCTAGCCCCCCCCCCATTTATAGAAGGTGTAAGCATCTCAGTAGGCAGTTGTGCTTAACTCTGTATACTGTAAGATAATGCTTCTGAATAAGATTCTAATGTAAGCTAATCTAGAATGATAACATCTATTTTGGATATAAGCTTAATACATACTACTGTCTGAGCTGGATATATGTATCATGTAATGTTATGTCTGCCAAAATACAAAAACTCAATAAAATCTTGTACACAAGTGGGGTACCTCAGGGATCAGTCCTGGGGCCAGTCCTCTTCAACATCTTCATCAGTGGCATTGCAGATGGACTAGAGGGTAAGGCTTGTCTGTCTGCAGATGACACCAAGATCTGCAGCAGAGTAGATGATCCAGATGGGGTGGGCAGAATGAGAAGAGATCTGGATAAACTAGCAAAATGGTCGGAAGAGTGGCAACTGGGATTTAATGCAAAGAAGTACAAGATCATGCACATAGGGAAGAGAAACCCTGAAGCCACCTATAGGCTAGGAGGGGAGTTGCTGGAAGTCACAAAGGAAGAAAGAGACTTGGGCATCATCATCACCGATTACCTGAAATCATCCAAGCAGACCTCTAAAGCAGTAGGTAAGGCTAGGGGGATGTTAGGGTGTATTAGTAGGGGTATCACAAGTTGTTAGAGGGAGGTAGTAATCCCTTTTTACAAGACAATGGTTAGGCCTCATCTGGAGTACTGCGTGCAGTACTGGAGGCCACACCTTCACAAGGACATTAACCAAATTGAGGCAGTCCAGAGAAGGGCAACCAAAATGGTGCAGGGACTGCATAGAAGACATATGAGGACAGATTAACGGAGCTCAATATGTATACCTTTGAGCAAAGGAGGGAGAGAGGTGATATGATCGAAACATTCAAACACCTTAAGGGCATTAACAAGGTGAAAGAGTCTAACATGTTTAAATATAAGGAAAATAGCAGGACAAGAGGACACAGCGTGAGATTAGAGGGAGGCCGATTTAGGGGGAATGTGAGGAAATTCTTTTTCACAGAAAGAGTGGTGGATGCATGGAACAGCCTACCTCAGGAAGTGGTGGCTACAAATACAGTGCAGGACTTCAAACAGGTATGGGATAGGCATAAGGGAGCAATACAGATGAGTATGAATAGATAGAACACTGACTGAGCAAAGGCCGATGGCACATTTATAAGGCAGAAAAAGAAATGGGCAGACTGGATGGGCCTTGCGGTCCTTATCTGCCGTCAACCTCTATGTTTCTATGTTTCTATGTCCGATAAAAAAAGAATCATTCATTATGACAGCTGTGCAAATATCTTATCAATTCATATCAATTACAGCTCAAACTGCTAACTTCGCAGAGTAACAAAGTCCTTTGAATGAATTATATACACACACTAGTGTCTTCTTTCAATGTGCTATACGATCTGTTTATGCCTAGGAAACAAAGACAGTACTGTACATGTCTTCTAAATAGTTCACATCAGTCAGAACCTAAGTTATAACCATGTGCAGTACACTCCTTCACCACTCACTCAAAAACCACCTCTGAAGTGTAATACCAGCTATTGATCCTTTTTTATTTTATGATAAATTTTAAACATACCTAATAATAATAGGTCAACAAAATGTTGTGAACTTGTGGGCCTTCCAACATTTTTACCCTTGAAGTGACTGCAAAAAACACACAAAATGATAGAAGCTATAATTAGTTGAACAAGCATTTGTCAATGGCGAATGTTTGCTTGCTGGCATTGGCAGTGGTAGTGTAGAAGTTACAGAGCTTCGTAATAGGAATGGCAGTGAAGTATTGAACTGAAGCCAACCCCACCACTACCCTGCAGAGAGTGACAGGCATTGGGGTGTGCCTTTGGGTTGTCAGGCATAACGTCCATGCCATTTCACCACACCCCACCCTACAGACACTGACAAGTGTCACAGTGTTCCTTGGGGTCTTTGGCCCTTATGCGCACCCCATTCCATTAGGAAATACGGTGAGATGGGTGCAATATAGGGGAATGGGGTGAACTTTGGGGCCGAAGAGTCCAAGGCATACCTCGACGCCTCTCACTGGCTGCAGGGTGTGGAATGGTATGAGCATTACAGGCAAGAATCCAAGTCACACCCCTGATGCCTGTCATCTCTACAGGGTTACGTAATGGTTGGAAACCCTAATACCTCAGGTATTCATTGGTATTTTCACTCCAAATTTTCAACATGGTTTTTTGTGACCCCACCTCATGAACAGTGGCAATATCAGTTTGTTAGCTGAAAGCTGCTTATGCACAGCGACTACGGCATTTAGCACCACAGGTGCAAAAACATTCCGAACAGGATGTAAAAAATGACAGCTGTACTGTTCATGGGGAGGTGTAAAAAATGGCAATGTAGCAAATCTGCAGTAAAAATATTTAAAAAATGGTGAAGTCACGAGCGTACATAGAAACTGTGCAACGCACACCCGTAATATAATTAGGTTGGGGATTTTTTACAGCAGATTGTCAACTCAGGCATTTTGTTGCCTCCGATCATGAACAGTGTCACTGTGATTTTCTTTATCTGTCCCAAACAATGATTTCCCACAGCGACCACGCATCTCTGCGCTGAAAGTGTGAAAACACACTTCGGCCATGTTGAAAAATGACAGCTGTACTGTAAATAAGGAAGTGTGGAAAAATGCCACTGGTGAAAATCTGGACTGAAAATATTACAAAGTCATGAACTTACGAGGTGCGTGGAAACTGCGCAATGCTCATCAGAATACAGTCATTTTATGGACTTTTGTCACCAAATTTTCAACATAGCCATTTTAAGACCTCTGCTCATGAACAGTGTAACTGTGATTTTCTTAATCTGTCCCAAACATTACTTTCGCACACCAACAGCACCATTGTGCTACATGTGCGAAAACACATTTTGGGCGGCATATGAAAAATGGCAGCTGTACTGTTCATAAGGAAGTGTAATAAAATGGCAATGTTGAAAATCTGGAGTGAAAATATTAAATTTGCAAACTTATGAGCATGCATAGGAACTGTGCAACGCACGCTTGTAAAACAGTCAGTTTTAGGAATTTTTTCACCAAATTTTCAACATAGCCATTTTAAGACCTCTGCTCATGAACAGTGTCACTGTGATTTTCTTAATGTGTCCCATACATTGATACATTGATTTCGCATATCGACTGCACCATTGTGCGCCATGGGCGGAAACACATTTTGGGCAAGATGTGAAAATTACAGCTGTACTGCTCATAAGAAGGTGTGGTAAAATGGCAATGTTGAAAATCTGGAGTGAAAATATTGAAAATTCGTGAACTTACGAGGTGCATAGGAACTGCGCCAACAATGCAGCAAATAGATTTTTGGATTTTTCCACCAAATTTTCAAAATAGGCTTCTTGAGAGCCCACCTTATGAACACTGGCAGTGTTGCTTCATTAATTGGTCCCAAAAGGTGATTTTGTGCAGTGACTGTAAATCACCGTGCCTGAATAACGACACGACAGTGACAGCATTCATGAGAAGGGGTCCCAAAAACCCCATGTTGAAAATTTGGTGCAAAAATTCCAAAAAATGTCTGAGATATGCAACAAAGTTGAAAAACCCCTATCTATCCCATTATACAGCTTACCGGCATTTCCTCAGTTCACGGTCGGCTTTGAAGAGTGCAAACATGTTCCCGGTCCACCGAAGATTGTCGCACAGGACTCCGGAGGTAAGTATGGGGTGAGGGGGTGTGTGGGGAGGCAAGGGTGAGCAGTGGATGGGTGCGGGTTGTGGGGAGGGGGGAAGACTCGTGGGACCGTTTTTCTTTACAGGTATTTAAAAAAAAAAAAAGACGATCTTGGACGTTTGCCACTCTGGGTTGGGCTCCCAGCGTGGCAGAAGGACGCTGGGGGCTGTGGAGCCAATGGGGATTGGGCACCCCATCGGCCGTGGCATTGTTGCCACGCTGGGTGGAGCTCCAGCGTAGCACCTGTACTCGGGGAGACAGTGAAGGCGGCGGGGATTGGGCACCCCGTCGGCTATACTCAATGAGTTGCCACGCTGGGGTGGGCACCCAGCGTGGCATTTGAAGAAGCTTTGGGGAGGCGCAGCACTGCCGACTGGGGATTGGGCACCCCGCGGCTATAGAGTGTGGCGTGGGGAAGCAGCGAGTATGCGTAGCGCGCGCTGCGGTGTGTGTGTGTGTGTGGTGGGGGAGCTGCGCATGAGAGGCGATATCTGATCGCTGCTCACTGAAGCGTAGCTCCCCCTTTCAACTGTATGCCATTGCATTTTGGAGCTAGTCATAGACGGCTCCAGCATGCATTGGCGGACAGGGGCTGCGCCTGCCAACACACTGACTGAATTGGAAGAGGGGGTGACACACCTCCGAAAACTTGGATGATGGCACTATGTTTCTTGCACATGCATGCAAGCAAACATAAAAATGCCTGTTATTTTTACAGACTTGCTCTCAAAGAAACTTTTAACCACTTACTGAAAGTAGTTTATGCTTGAGCCATCTGCCAGAAAGATTCTTTATGCCGAAAACGTTATTTAAAATATTCCCTTAAGGAGAACCCATAGCTTATACTGAATATTTCTCCCATATCACTACTTGCTCCAAATGTTCATGCGAGCTTAAACAAGCATTTGTCAATGGCGAATGTTTGCTTGCTGGCATTGGCAGTGGTAGTGTAGAAGTTACAGAGCTGCGTAATAGGAGTGGCAGTGAAGTATTGAACTGAAGCCAACCCCACCACCACCCTGCAGAGAGTGACAGGCATTGGGGTGTGCCTTTGGGTCGTCAGGCAAAACGGCCATGCCATTTCACCAAACCCCACCCTGCAGACACTGACAAGTGTCACGGTGTTCGTTGGGGCCTTTGGCCATTATGCGCACCCCATTCCATTAGGAAATATGGTGAGATGGGTGCGATGTAGGAGAATGGGGTGAACTTTGGGGCCGAAGAGTCCAAGGCATACCTCGATGCCTCTCACTGGCTGCAGGGTGTGGAATGGTATGAGCATTACAGGCAAGAATCCCAAGTCACACCCTGATGCCTGTCATTCTCTACAGGGTTGGGCGTTATGGTTGGAAACCCTAATACCTCAGGCATTCGCTGGTATTTTCACTCCAAATGTTCAACATGTTTTTGTGACCCCACCTCATGAACAGGGGAATATCAGTTTGTTAGCTGAAAGCTGCTTATGCACAGTGACTACGGCATTTAGCACCACAGGTGCAAAAACATTCCGAACAGGATGTAAAAAATGACAGCTGTACTGTTCATGGGGAGGTGTAAAAAATGGCAATGTTGCAAATCTGCAGTAAAAATATTTAAAAAAATGGTGAAGTCACGAGCGTACATAGAAACAGTGCAACGCACACCCGTAATATAATTAGGTTGGGGATTTTTTTACAGCAGATTGTCAACTCAGGCATTTTGTTGCCTCCGATCATGAACAGTGTCACTGTGATTTTCTTTATCTGTCCCAAACAATGATTTCCCACAGCGACCACGCATCTCTGCGCTGAAAGTGTGAAAACACACTTCGGCCATGTTGCGAAAAATGACAGCTGTACTGTAAATAAGGAAGTGTGGAAAAATGCCACTGGTGAAAATCTGGACTGAAAATATTACAAAGTCATGAACTTACAAGGGTGCGTGGAAACTGCGAATGCTCATTAAGTAACACAGTCATTTTATGGACTTTGTCACCAAATTTTCAACATAGCCATTTTAAGACCTCTGCTCATGAACAGTGTAACTGTGATTTTCTTAATCTGTCCCAAACATTGCTTTTGCACCAACAGCACCATTGTCGCTACATGTCGAAAACACATTCTAGGCGCCATATGAAAAATAGCAGCTGTACTGTTCATAAGGAAGTGTAATAAAATGGCAATGTTGAAAATCTGGAGTGAAAATATTAAATTCGCAAACTTACGAGCATGCATAGGAACTGTACCATGCGCTCATAAAACAGTCATTTTGGAATTTTTTCACCAAATTTTCAACATAGCCATTTTAAGACCTCTGCTCATGAACAGTGTCACTGTGATTTTCTTAATTTGTCCCGTACATTGATTTCGCACACTGACTGCGCCATTGTACGCTACATGGGTGGAAACACATTTTGGGTGAGATGTGAAAAATGACAGCTGTACTGCTCATAAGAAGGTGTGGTAAAATGGCAATGTTGAAAATCTGGAGTGAAAATATTGAACATTCGTGAACTACGAGTGCGTAGGGAACTCGCATCGACGCCAGAATATTTATTTTGATGCCTACCAAATTTTCAAATAGGCTTCTTGAGAGCCCACCTATGAACACTGGCAGTGTCGTTGCGTTAATCAGTCCCAAAGGTGATTTCGCCGCAGTGACTGCGGAATCACCCTCCGGCCTGAATAACACCATGACAGTGACAGCATTCATGAGAGGGTCCCAAAACCCCATGTTGAAAATTTGGTGCAAAATTCAAAAATGCCTGAATTGCAACAAAGTTGAAAAACCCTATCTATCCCATTATACAGCTTTCTGGCATTTCCTCAGTTCACGGTCGGCCAAGAGCGCGAGACGTGTTCAGTCCAACGAAGATCGTCGGCCGGACTCTGGAGGTAAGTATGGGGTGAGGGGTGTGGGGAGGCAGAGTGCGCAGTGGGTGGATGCGGGTTGTGGGAGGGGCCGGGAGACTGTGTGGGATCGTTTTTAATTTACAGTTTTTAAATTGATGGCGCGAGGCGTTGCGCCGCGCTGGGCTGGCACTCCAGTGTGGCACAAGGATGGCCAGGGCTGTGAGCCGAGGTGATTGGGCACCCCTGCCCATAATAATATCTATTGCCACTCTGGGGTGGGCCCCAGTGTGGCACCCAGTACAGGGGGTGAGGACAGTGGAGCCGCGGGGATTGGACACCCTGTCATTATTCTATGAGTTGCCATGCTGGGTGAGAACCCAGGCGTGGCATATGGGAAAGCTTTGGGGTGCAGCACAGCCCGATGGGGATTGGGCACCCCTGTCGGCTATCGTGTGTGCCTGGCGAGCGCACGCAGTATGCGCAGCGCTTTCTGTGTGTATATGTGTGTGTGTGTAGGGGAGCTGTGCATGAGCAGACAATATCTTATCATTGCTCACTGAAGCATATCTCCCCCTTTCAACTGTACGCCACTGCATTTTGGAGCTGTCATAGACAGCTTCAGCATGCATTGGCGGACTGGGGCCGCGCCTGCCAACACACTGACTGAATTGGAAGAGGGGGTGACACACCTCTGAAAACTCGGATAAAGACACTATGTTTCTTGCACATGCGTGCAAGCAAACATAAAAACATAATAAAAACTCACCAAATTTTAGTATGGCAAGTTTCAATAGGCCTTGTATTTTTTGTGCACCAGGGATATTGGACACTTGTTTTCCATACTGAAGCCCGCGATCGGGCTGCGAGTGGTCCACTGGACCACCAGGGATATTGGACGTGCTTGTTTTTATACTTAAGCCCATGATCGGGCTACGAGCGGTCCACTGGACCACCACGGATATAGGACGTTTCTTTAATTTACAACATATGCCCGTGATCGGGCTGCAAGTGGTCCACTGGAACACCAGGGATATAGGACGGTTAGTTTATTCTACATATGCCCGTGATTGGGCAGTGGGGCACATTTCCGCGCTGTGCAGGGGGCGTCAGTCCCCGACGGCTGCAGCCTGGCAGGGCGCCAGGTGCAAGTCGCTGGGGATCAGTGCACGTGCATGCAAATGGGGCCATAATAACATGCAAATGGCCCCATTTGCACCTTGCATACATTATGGCCCCATTTGCATTTGCACTTTTGAATATCACAGTTGTTGCACATAGCGCAATGCAACTTGTACTAGCGCATCCCCCTGCTCCACTCTGACCACTTGCACTGGCACAGTGCCACTGCGCCATGCGCACTGCGGGTGGCCAGGGTGCAATATTCAACGACACTGTGCCATGGCGCAACTCCACTGAATATCGCCCAGTCAATGCCCCTGCGCAGCCAAGTTGCGCTGCTCCCAGGCTTGCACCACAGCCTGGCGCAGTCTGAATATCCAGGCCCTAAAGTCTTACAGAGACAATGAATAACACATAATATGCCCTTCATTAGACAAACTTTCATTTCTATGAAGAAAACATAATAAAGGGAGACAAACAAAAAATGGAGAAAAAAGAGAGGGGGAGGAGGGGAAAAAGGAAAAAGAAAGAAGGGGATAAAAAAGAAAAAAGAAGAGAAGGGAAAAAATAAATAAGAAAAAATGGAAAAGAAGAGGGAACAAGAGATATTATTTAATAGAAAAGGTATTAATAGAGGAGGGGAAAAAGGACATAGTAAAAAACTTAAAGAAAAACTGTAATATCCAAGCAATCATTTAAGCCAGTTGGATGTAAAGCTTTCATGGTATATATCCAGTTTTGTTCACATTGTGGCAGCTTATTAAGTCTATTTCCTCCTCTAGCATTATTCTTAATATGATCTACCCCCATAAATGTAAAACACTGTAAACTCTTTTGATGAAATGTCTCAAAGCGCACCCCTATAGGAGTGTTGGGATCATCTTTTGCAATTGTGCGCACATGTTCCTGCATCCGCTCCCTTAATGCCCTCTTTGTCCTGCCCACATAAATTCATGGGCATGTGCATTGTGTAATATAAACCACAAATGTCGTTGAGCAATTTATAAAGTGAACAGTTTCTGTATTCTTGTTCTCAAGGACTGGATGCTGGAACAGGGCACCTCGTTGATTATACTTAGAGAGGTTACAGTGGCCACACTTAAAGCAGCCCAGAGGCTTATTTGGAAGCCAAGTTCTTACATTTTGGGATTTCGTGTACAAACTCTGTGTCAATAAATCTGATAAATTACTTCCTCTTTTAAAAGACACCAGAGGTTTATTCCCTACCATTTCCCTTAAATCAGGGTCTACTTGCAGCACCCTCCAGTGTTTAGTTACAGTATTAGTAATTTGATCACTAACACGATTATACTCGGTTACAAACACAGCAGGTATTTGATCATCATTATTTTAACTTTGGGTTGCAAAAGTGTACTCCTATCAAGCACTCTTGCTTTAATATATGCTTGTTCAATTTGCGTCTCAGAATAGCCCCTAGCTAGGAATCTACTTCTGAGCAATTCACTCTCCTCTCTCTCTCTCAAAATCACATAAATGGGTACAAGTGTGTCGAAGACGGATAAAATGTCCATATGGAATACCCATCTTGATGTGCACAGGATGAGCATTAGTAGCATGTAGTAGCATATTGCCAGAAGTAGGCTTCCTGTAGAGGGTGCTGGAAACTTTGTCACCATTTTGTCCTTCTAGACATAAATCCAAAAATGATATCTTAGAAACGTGTATGTCAAAAGTAAATTTGAGCCCCACATCATTGTTATTAAGAAAATCCACAAAATTCAAGGCAGAGGCTATATCACCCCTCCAGACTACCAATAAATCATCTATAAATCTACCCCAAAATCGAATATGTCCACTAAAGGGATTTTCAACAGGATCTAAAATCAGTGTGTCCTCCCACCATGCCATAAATAAATTTGCATACGATGGGGCCATAGTGGTCCCCATCGCAGTCCCCATGGTCTGCAAATAGTACTTATTGTCAAATAGAAAATATTTATTGTACAAAATAAATTCCACTGCTTCCATAATGAACTCTTGAGGAAAGCCAGCAGCAATGCTATTTCAACACAGATGATATTCTAGGGCCTAAAGTCCCAAATTATGTGCTATAAGCAACAGAAGGCAAGAAGGAGGGGTGGAGGAACAATGGGGAGTAATCAAAAGAGCCATCACACAGGCAACAAGCCTTTGTGTGAAGCAAATCAACAAAACACAATGAAGGAAAAAAACGCTATGGTTCTCAAAAGAGGTGGCAGGGAAGGTTAAGGAGAAAAGGATAGCATTCAGAAAATATAAGGAAACACAGACGGAGTAGGACAGAGAACTTTATCAGTTAAAGCGGAAAGAGGCAGGGAAGGCAGTCAGAATAGCAAAGGCACAAACTGAGGAAAAAATAGCCAGCTCTGTTAAGGAGGGGGATAAGACCTTTTATAGGTACATTAGGGAGCAAAGAAAGACCAAAGGAGGGATACTGAGGCTTAATAAAGGGGAAGGAATGTAGCAGAGGGTGACAGTGAAAAAACAGGGATATTGAACGAATATTTCTGCTCAGTATTCACAAAGGAAAAGGAGGGAGAGGTACCTAAACAAAACAAGAGAAACACTCTGGAGACGGGGGTCAATACCAGTCCATTTACAGAAGAAAGGGTTCTGAAAGAACCAGTAAAATTGAAGGTGGACAAAGCAATGGGGCCTGATGGGATTCACCCAAGAATTCTAAAAGAACTAAGGGTAGAACTAGTGACACTGCTGACTACTGTCTTTAACAAATCATAGGAGGATGGGGTGGTACCTGAGGATTGGAGGAGGGCAGATGTGATTCCTTTTCACAAAAGTGGGAGCAGGGCAGAGGCAGGAAACTACAGACCTGTTAGTTTGAGCTCAGGGATAGGAAAAATGATGGAATCACTTCTGAAAGAAAGAATTGTTGAGTATCTAGAGGTCAGCGGGGCACAGGACCCAAGGCAGCATGGATTCACAGAGGGAAGATCATGTCAGATGAATCTAATAGATTTCTTTGACTCGGTGACCAAAGTAGTAGACTAGGGAGGGGCTGTGGATTTGGCCTACCTAGACTTTAGCAAGGCATTTGACACAGTCCCACACAAAAGTTTAATAAACAAGTGAGCCTAGGAGTGGGTCCGAGAGTGGTAGCCTGGGTAAAAAATTGGCTGGACTACAGGATGCAGAGGATAATAGAAAACAGAGTGCTCTCTGAAGAAAGGGTGGTTACTAGTGGGGTACCGTAGGGTTTAGTACTGGGACCAATCCTCTTTAATGTCTTTATAGGAGACATTGTGGAGGGACTGGAAGGAAAAGTATGCCTCTTTGCAAACGACACAAAGATCTGCAACAGGGTTGATACACGGGGGGGGGTTGAAAGGATGAGAAGAAATTTGGCAAGGTTGGAGGAATGGTCAAAAGTATGGCAGCTTAGATTCAATGCAAAGAAGTGCAAAGTAATACACCTGGAAAACAGAAAACCCAGGGGAAGAGTACACAATGGGGGGGAGGCACTAACAACAACAACAAAAATGGAAAGACACCTGGGGTAGTCATATCAAATGACCTTAAGGAAGGCAAACAATGTGAAAAAGCAATAAAGAGGGCTTGGGGGGATACTGGGATGCATAGAGAGAGGCATCACCAGTAGAAAACAAAAAGTTGTTATCGATCTGTACAGACAGTTGGTAAGACCCCATCTGGAGTACTGCGTGTGGTTCTGGAGACCCCATCTCTGCAAGGACATAGACAGAATGGAGGCAGTCCAGAGGAGGGCAACTAAAAAGGTGCAGGGTATGCAACAGAAGCCATACGAAGAGAGACTAAAAGAACTTAATGTGTATACCCTTGAGGAAAGGAGAGAGATGGGGGACATGATAAAAACTTTCTAGTACCTCAAAGGAATCAACAAAGTCCAAGATGGTAGTATCTTTCAGAAAAAAGATGTGCAGGAATAAGGGGCACAATTTAAAGATGGGGGTGGCACAAGACAGCAGTGAGAAAGTATTTTTCACGGAGATGGTGGTGGACGCATGGAACCACCTTCCTGAGGAGGTTGTGGGGTCAAAAACAGTGGGGGAATTCAAGAATTCATGGGACAGACATAAGGCAATTCTTGTGGGGGTAGGAAGAAATAGGCTGTTGGTTAACTAGAATCTGCAGCTTATCCTGTAGGTAGGGAAATGGGCAGACTGGGTGGGCCAGGCGGTCCTTATCTGCCATCAAAGTCTATGTTTCTATGTTTCATTTACACAACACACAACATGTACAGACTCACAATACAGAAATAGAAACTAAAGGATACAGTAGAACCAGACACACAAGGGTACAAGCAGTTGCAATCAAGGCATGATGCAGCCTGGAACTAAACAAAAATGCACAGAGGAATGGCAGAACAGAGGATCAAAGCTGTACATCAGCAAGATGGATTGAAATAGAAAGGTTCACACAATGCAAGAACTGTTATGTCACATGTCACAGATGTAACCTGTGACAGCCTGCCTAGCCATGTTATGTATTTGTTTATTTAAGCATTTCACCAGGAAGGCATACTGAGCAGGCTACTGCTCGATTCCAAATGCATCCTGAGGGAGGGGAGGTACAAACACAGTTGAGGAAACAAGTGTAGTATGTTTAAATGAGACATAGAGCATGTTATGTAGGACCCAACACAGTAAGGGGGGAAGATGTTGAATGGAGCAATGGAAAAAGGAACCCATGCACAGGACCTGTCTTGGGGGGGAGGGGCGCGTCAGGGACATAGCAGGCTATGACCGCTGGAGGTCACCATGAGTGCAGACAGTGCCGTGGTGCACAGGATGGGGTGATGTTGTTGTGTCCCCAGAGAAGGCCAAGGCTGAGTGGGAGGACACATGGACCTGGGACCTCACCCAGGAACCAGAGCGGCTGCATGGGGATGTGGAGGCTTGCAACTGCCCTTGCTGGCCAGGGGTGAGTGCCTGACCAAGGGATGTGGGGGATGCAGCTGTGCTGCCGGTGCCATACATAGCCTCCCCCCCTGTGGTGCAGACTCATGCCACCGTCCCTATTGGGAGGCTGTGGCCTGCTCAGTGTCTGCAGATATGCCCCAGGTGAGATGCTGAGTTGCATGACACACCCTGCCCCGGTGGCCAACTTCCCTTGAGAGGTACCCAAATAGATGCACAATGGTTCCAAGTAGCTGTTCTTCAAACTGCTGGGCCCCCTGCAATTCCAGCCAGTGTTGGTGCTGGTGGAGGTAAAGGTACTGACACAGCAGGTCCCGCATCTCTTCAAGGACCCTCTGGGATGTGGCTTGGGTGTCCATGGCAACAGGCATCATGTCATGGACATTTCGCTCGGCATGCTTCACAACAGAAGTCACAGGTGCTGGAGTGGCCCTAGATGGATGACTGGCCAGAAGAGGTCTGTGTGTGCCTGGGACAGCACCACCAGTCAGTGGCAGGCTAGGTGGAGGTGGCTGCTGTATGACACCCCACGTCCCTGGATCCGTGCTGTCCCTGGGCAGGGTGGGAATCCCAGACCCCATGTGTTGTGCCAGTCCATGGGCAGGCGCAACATGGGAAATGGGAGAGAGGACAGGAAGATGAGGCAATGGAGATAGGGATGGAGGTGTGGGACGGCTGGGACAGGGCTGGTGCACGGGCCTCTGAGGTGGTGCTGGTGGAATGGAAAGTTGCAGGTGGTTTCTGTGCAACATCCATGGTGGTGGTGGTGGGGATCACAGTAGCATCAATAGCTGCTGACTGGGCTACCAAGAAGAGTTCCAGGCTGGCGACCCATCTGTCCAGGTCATTATTTGCCGAAGTGTCCGAGTCACTCGCCACTGGAAATCTGCTTTTCTGGGGAGCATTTCCTGGATGCCATGGGAAGTACCAGTCCACTATGCTGCTGGCTATGGGTGTGGTGGATCAGGATCTGTGGGGAGGGAACATATCTGAGATGGACGGCATGAGGTGCAAGGCAAAGCCTACTGACAGAGTAATGTTGCAGCACTACCGTGACAGTGCCCCGTGTGACCAGGCAACACCTGCAGATGAAAGTGTAGGATGCCACCGTGGAACACACAGTGAGGAGTGTGCATGCACACACATGGACATGCAGTACACCCAATGCAGTAGGGCATGACAACAGACAGAGAGGCACACCAGGACACAAGGACACAGCATGCTTGGGGGTGCACACAGTGGTGGCGGCAGTAGCAGTGGGAGGGGAATGACACACTATGCATCATGGAGACATAGATACCATCAAAGGGTGCATGTTGGGTGCAGCGAGGCCCCAAACAACTATTTCAGCCCCGGCCATTATTGTCCATTTGCAACAGGCCCTGCAGAGTCCAGGGCCACACAGGGAAACCATTACAAGGGTGTGCACCAGCCATAGCATGGGTGGCCCAGAGATATGTGACGGAGAACCACAGTGGTACACTCAGTGAGGTGGTGCATGCCAACACATTGGTGATGCCAGTGTATTACTTATGTGGCACACTGGTTGATATGTCTGTCTCAAAGCCCCTGCCTGGCACCCTGGACACCTCAACCTCCCGCAACAATGATGCCATAGCCTCCCCAACAGGTTCATGGTGGTGGGACTCTGCAGGTGCAGGAGGGCCACCACCAGTGGCATGTTGTTCCCTCCGCAGTGCACCCAAGCCAGATTTGCTATGATGGCTGAGATCAGCATACCATTTGTGCACTGCATAAACTGACCTGTCCCTACTGCCAGCAGCCTTCACCTTATCAGCAAACTCCTGCCACGCCTGGCATACAATGGCATCGGTGTTGCAGTATCACCCGATGAGAGACTCCTGGTCCTGGTATGCCTAGACTAGGATTTCAAGCTACAGGGTACTGAACCTGTTGGCGCAGAGCCTGTCCCTGTCATGGGAAGCACCTGCTAGGGAGAAAGCAGAGGGGGAGGTCAGTGACATGTTGGCCTTTTTTTGAAGATGGTGGCCACTCTGGGCTGTTGTCTGCAGGAGCTCTGAATAGCACTCTGAATAGAGCTAGAAAGATCCTCCCCAGCCTTATTATTCATAGACACTAGGTTCAGGGCAACGTGATAGGTAGGATTGGGCGAGTGTGTGTAGGGTGAGAAGCCAGCTTTTTTATTTTCAGTTAGGGCCATTTTTCCAGTGCTGTGTTTTGTGTGGTTGACAAGTCTTGGAGAATTTGGAGGAACAAGATCCAAAGATACCCAAGGAGCACTGGTTTTGTTGTTGAGGAGCAGGCATTGTCTGGAGGCTCTGTTCATGGAGGTGCATTTTCTGAAGGACTCCCGACGTTTACGGTATCTGCTACTGCTGGGTCTGACACAAGAAACTGGCCGTAGACTGTGGGATTGCCAAGAGTTTAGTCCTGCTTCAGTTACATACTGTCTGCCTGACTGGAGGTTTCAATTCGTTCTGGACTGTTCACATCAAGAACACTTACATAGAGTGTTTCCCAGTGAGTGTGTGGAGTCGTAACTTGTTGACTGGAACTGGGCCTCCCTGGTCTGTTCATTGTGCTGTGTCACCATAGGTCCTGTGGAAAGCTGCTGAGGTGAACTGGTCGGTGCGATATCCAGTGATGATAGCGACTGAAAATGAGTGAATATAAAAACAGCGACTCATTTTCTGCGCTATCATGTTGGGCTACCCTGCAAGGGTAGCGACAGAACAGCGAGGGATGGTGACTGGAAGAGGAGGGATAGGGAGGAGAAGGGGACGGATAGGGAACAGAGTTGTGACAGGGGAGTGTGTCTGCTGCAGCCGAGCCAGCTGTGTGGTGTGGTGGTGATGGTGGCTGACTCCAGTGCAGTAGGCACTGGGTTCGGGGCTGGATTGGGGAGATACTTTTGCTGCTGCTTGCTGCTGTTGTTTTTTTCCCCGCATTCCTGAGTGTTGCTGCTACCCGACATGCACTACCCTGGAGTTGGTAATCCAAAATCAGGGGGGTGCGGGGTGCAAAGCCCTCACGAGGAAGGGCGTGGTGGGATGCAGCCCCCCAACCCCCATAAACACTGTTTGAATTTGGTGGATGTGCGTTCACCGACAGATGTATACAGGTATCTCCGATTTGCTTTTCAGCGAAATACACTTGCCATAATAGCGATTGCTGTTTTGCAATCGCTATTATGACATGGAACCAGTCAGTGCAGCCCCTGTTGTTTGGATCTCTCGTGTGTTTTTTTCTGGATGAAAAAACTATCAGCTCCAATGTGAGGAGCGCTCTTCTCTGGGAAACATGTCCTGCTGGATTTTACCAAATCCCATTGAGAATGATGTGAAGGGAAATACTGTGGGACTTGGCCCGATGAGTCCGTTCCTTGCTTTGGCTTGCCCCATTTTGTTTGGCATTCCCAGCTATTTGTGTTACTGGGGCAGATGACAGCAGCCCTGGGACAGGTTTGTGTTCAGGCCTGCCACCTCCAGATTTCTGCTCCTATTTAAAATAACTATAGCAGCCGTGTAGTCCCTGCTTGAAATATCATTCTTTATGGAACTCTATGGGGAGAGCAGAGCTCCTTTGTGGGAGTGTATCATAGTCTGGTGAGAGTGCACTGTGACTCTCCCATTTAGCAGGGTCTGCATCTGGAAACCTGCACTGATTTTCTTCTAATTCTGCAAACTGACTTTGGACATTCTGCCTGAAGGAGCTGTGAGACCCTTTATTCTGTGGTAGAACTGGACTCAGTCTCTCCTGAGAATTAGTTCTTGGCTCCACCATTATTTAATATATTATTTAGAGAGGATGCACTGGTGGGGTGGGAATTTTGTTTCATTTGTGTGGGGTGTGGGGTGTGTGAGGTGTGCAGGGTGTGCAGGGTGTGTGAGGTGTGTGGGGTGTGTGGGGTGCATGGGGTGCATGGTGTGTGTGGAGTGTGCGGGATGTGTGGTGTGTGTGGGGTGTGCGGGGTGTGTGGGGTGTGCGGGGTGTGTGAGGTGTGGGGGTGGGGGTGATGTGGCAGGGTGTGGGTGCGCGGGTGTGTGGGGTGCGGGGTGTGGGGGGTGTGTGAGTGGATAGTTCTACTCTGTATTAAGGTGGATGCGTTGAATATTTGTTTATGTAATTTAGTTGTATTAACTTTTCCTGCCAGGCCAAGGATAGTTGGATGGTTTTAAATAGTAGGGTACAGTGTACTGGTCTGTGTTGGGATGTGCCAGAGCCTTGGCACCTTGCATTTGGTGTACGCTGCTGCCCAGCTGCATGACCTGTATTCCTTTTCTGACCGTCAGTGTTAGCTACTAAAGCAAGATGCTCCAGGGTGGTCGGTATCACAAGGGTATGTGCAGGCCGATGCTGGCAGGATGTAGTGGGCATGGCGAAGGTGAATGGTATTGGGGTGGTTAGGTGCAGGAGACACCCTGGGATTAGGAGAAGCCTAGAGAGAGAGAGAGAGAGAGAGGCCAGAGGCGTGATTGGTTTCCATCCCCAAGGTGCCCAACAGACCGAGCGGGCAGATACCTGTGGGGGCCAACACCACCTGCCAATTCCCTTTGAGCCATGCTATGCAATGCCAGTTTGATCAGAAACAAGACTGCAATTATGGCAGACTTGATTTCCCCGGTCGACCTGGCTTGCATTATGAAGACCTGGTTGGATGACGACGACGGGCCCATATTGGAGGCGGCTGTCCCTTCTGGGTTCTTCATAGTGCACTGCCCGACGAGGGAACACAGAGGTGGGGGTGTGGCCATCTGTTTTAGATCTGACTTGCTCTTCACTGTGCACCCAGTGGGATCAGCCAGGTCTTTTGAGTGTGTAGCAATGCATGGGGGTCCAGGTGCGGGTTGCAGGATTCTTCTCATTTACGGCCCTCCGAGGTCAGGGGGAGATTTCCTGCAGGAGGCCATGGACGTCATCATCGATGAGCTGTTGGAGTCCCCCAGATTTTTAATTCTGAGGGACTTCAATGCCTGGGTTAATGACAAATCCTCGCAATTTGGTTATGACCTCCTCCAGCTGACGTTATCACTGGACCTGACACAAGTTGTTACTTCTGTGACCCATCACCACAGCCACATGCTCGATCTGGTGTTCTCTCTGGGGCTTAAGTTAGCAAACCTCGAGACTGATCAGATCATTTGGTCTGATCATTGTGCAGTGAAGTTCTTGTTTGGGGCCCTTCTGAAAGTCCCTCCCCTGCTGAGATGGCCAGCTACCGCCCTTTAAGGGGAGTGCCCCCAGAGGGACTGCTGAGGGTAGCTGACTTATGTATAGTAGACGCTGCATGTGCAGTTGGCATGGGTGAGGTGGTGGCCACCTATAATAGGGTGGTCTCAGAAGCACTTGATACCATCACACCAGTCTGTATATGACCAAGATCTTCTCACTTGAGATTCCCTTCATTCGATGGGGAGCTCAAGGGATGAAGATCAGGGGTTGGATGTTGGACCATTGCTGGTGGAAGACCCGGTCGGAGGGGGACAAACTGGCCTTCCATGCTCATTACCATGACTACCAAAAGGCAATAAACCACAAGAAGGCAGAGTTCCTATCCAGGGAGATTGCCGCAGGGAAAACCAGATCATCTCAGCTCTTTCGTACAGTGGACAGACTATTGCATCCCGTATATTTACTGCCAAAAAAAAGCTTTTGCAGTCACTTTGTGTGAGGAGTTTGCTCAGTTTTTCTCTGGCAGGGTGTCTGCCATCCGGGTGGGGATTCCATCAGTGAGGCAAGCTTTGTCTCAAAGTGGTTGGACCAGAATGAGCAGAGGCACTACGCCAGACTAGGTTGAGTTTAAACCAGTGGAGGTGGCCACGGTCATTGAGGTGATCTCAAAGCTTGAGCACCCTTATTGTGAACTGGAACCGGCCCCGACTCGTTTCCTGATAAGATGTGTCAGGACCATTGGGCCGGTGTTTGCTGAGATTGTCTGGTGTTCGATGTTGGAGGGAATCTTTCTGAATGCCTTGAAAGAGGCTCTGGTGAGACCTGTCCTGAAAAAAAACATCTCTCGACCCTGACATTCTGGTGAATTATCATCCAATCTCCAACCTGCCATTTCTGGGCAAGGTTGTCAAGAAATTAGTGACGCAACAGCTCAAAGAACACCTCATGTCCTTAGATGTCTATGAGCCATTCCAGTTGAGTTGCAGAGCTAGGCATAGCACCGAAAAAACATTAGTCAGGGTGCAGAATGACCTCCTCAGGGCTAGAGATAGAGGAGACAGGTCAATTCTTGTTCTCCTTGATCTCTCATCAGCTTTTGATACCATGGATCACATCATGCTTCTTGATTGCCTTCAAGAGTATTGTAGACTTGCCAGTATTGTCATCAACTGGTTTGAGTCTTATTTCTCTGGCAGGGAGCAGCAGGTGGTGATGGGGAATTTTCCTCCTCCTCCTCCCCGAGACCCCTGTCATGTGTAGTACCTCAGGGTTCAATCTATTTGCTGATGTTATTTGTGGTATACATGCTGCCCCTGGGAGAGCTCATTAGACGGTACAGTTTGGGGTTTCACTTCTATGCAGATGGCACCCAACTGTGTTTGTCTTTTTCCCCGGAAACACAAGACACCGTGAAAGTGATTAATAACTGCGTGGTCAAGATCAAGGGATGTCCTCCAGCTAGTTGCAACTGAACCTGGTCAAGATGGAGGTACTGGTGATTGAGCCAAGTCGCAGGCATGATGGGAGTGCTCATCTGGAGTGGGTGGGATTGTTTCTGGGATCCGCTCCATTGATGGCCTCCCCTAGGATGCGGGATCTTACCGTTGTTCTGGACAGCAGATTGACACTTGAAGCTCAGGTGTCATCTGTGGCCAAAAGTATTTTTTGCCACTTGAGGAATATCACCAGGATTAAGCCCCTAGTTCTGCCCAAAGACCTGCTATCACTGGTGCATGCCTTTGTGGCTTTGAAGCTTGATTACTGTAATGGTCTGTACTTCAGGGCCACTGGAGGGACCCTCTGCTGACTGCAGCTGGTGCAGAACACAACAGCTCGATTGCTGATGGGCCTGGCAAGGTCCAGTCATGTGACCCCAGTCCTGTGGGCTCTGCACTGGCTGCCTGTCAGGTGGATGATTCTCTTCAAGGTGGGCTTGCTCACCTATGAGGCCCTAAATGGACTGGACCCTGGCTATGTGGCTAATCTCCTAACACCTGCCTCCTCGGTCTGTTCCCTCCACTCCTCGACTGGGGTCCTCTTTGATGTTCCCAGGGTCAGGCTGAAAACATCTGGCGACTGTGCCTTTAGTGTCACCGGGCTGACCCCGTAGAAAACTTTGCCAGCTGCTATCAGGGAGGCCCCAATAGTCGAGTTATTTAAAAAGAGGCTAAAGGCTCACCTATATCGTATGGCCTTCCCCGATGAAGGCAAATGACCTGCACTAATTTTAAGATGCTATTTATTCATGCTGAGATTTATTTAGTGTTCTTATATCTTTTATTGTGTTGTGTTTATATTGACCCTACCTTTTAATGTAAGGGATCCAGGACCCCAGGGATTGGGCACCAGATAAATAAAATTTGCCTTGCCTTGCCTTTGTGTTATCAGCTTAGCCAAACCTATCCAGGGCAGGGCGGATGAACCGAGTGCCGGTATGCACCTGGTGAGCAGTTGATGGTAACTGCTTATGCCTACCACTCTCCTACGGCAAAATGCCCAGGGGCATGCCCCACAGGCTTTCCAAAAGGACCCCTGACCAGGATGTCCAGTAGGCCACTAGGGAGACTGCATGACACAACATGAACAACTACGGCAGTGGCACCACTGACTGACTTGAGACAGCCAAATAGGCGGCACTAGACAGGGACACAATCCCCTGGCCATACCACCAGTGTGCAATGAGCTGGGATGAAACACACATGGGAGACACAACCATCCATGCTGACATGCAAGAGCACCATACCCTCGTACCAGGGCTGTGTGGGTCCACCAGGACACAACAGGAATATGGGACATGCACACTGTTGGATGTGCAGGCAGATGCACATAGCATGATGCGTCACAGGTATGGGGACAGAGACAAGCCTGTGAATGTGGGTTGCGGGACACCCAAGGGATTTTCACACCGCGTATGTGGCACATAGTCAGATCTGGAAATGTGTCTGCCTGATGACCTGGTGGCAATATTGTCACACATGTCAGATTGCCAGTCACGGAGCTGGACCTATCCACACACCACACCATACCCTGGGACATGACCCTACAGGTCATGTCTGTACACATGTACTGCCACGTCACACCGCTGGGGTCAGGAATTGGGGGGGGGCCGTGGGATGTCCACAGAGTCAAAGCCCAAAGCACACAGTGGCCAGGAGGGCCACCATGCTGTTGGATGGGCCCTGAAATTGAGGGAACACTCCCCCCCATTAGCACCAGGCAGTGCATGACATCTCTGCAGTGTTGTCCAGCAGGGGTCATGACATGCAGTGGCAGAAGGAATGGTCCCTGGCCCACGCAGGCTGGGTGCATTGCATGACACAGACTGCCTGTGCAGGTGCTGTCCCACGTGCCACATATACCAACAGCGGTGGTGGAGCCACAGGGGGTGTTGCGCAGCATGATGACAAGGGCCAGAAAATGGGTCAGGGACAGGGATAAACAACATTCATGCAGTAGGACAGTAGCAAATGCTTACTTAGCCATGTGGCATTTCCTCTCCTAGTTCACACCTGTTGCAGGCTGAATGGGCTCCATGATTTGAAGTTCCACAGCTGTCTGAAGGTGGTGCACAGGTTCCCCATTTGTAGCGCTGGAGTAAAGTAGCATGTAAATACATGCAGAATGTTCCAGAATGAGTCTCAAACAGGTCACTTTGCCCACTGTCTGCCTAAGCAGCTTATTTACGTCAACTTTGTGAATAGCAGTTTTTAGGAATCGCATAAAAACAGGATGCAGTTGCATGATGGAAGTGTGCTGCACTACACGTTTGTGATACGGTTTGCATGAGTTGTGGCTTTTCCAGAATGTTCCCAACATGGTGGCTTTATTGCATCACACTTGCATGGTACGCATGTGCATGACGCCCGTCCATGGTGCCACACGATCTACCGACACCACGCATGTGCACAGTGTTGCCATGTGTGGTCTAGCTGCACAAATGCAGTTTTGCTATGGCCATTGTGCGATGTGTCCTAATGTTATGCTATTGCACTAAAGCCACGCTGTGGCGTGCACAAACAATGTGATCCAGAGCTGTGAAGGAAGGCCACAGGTGAAGATGGCACCCAGGTGATGAGCCACTCGCCCAACAATGCAGCTGGCAGCCAGGTGGTCAGATGTGGAGCTGGTCAACCTGTTGGACCCGGTGGTCCCCAAGGAGGGCCAGCTGTTCAGTCAGGAGGACCTGGAGGGGCCAAGGAGGGAAGTCTGGGTCACTGTAGGTCAAGAACTTATGAGGCGCACAGGGGTACACAGAATGTCAGAGCAGCGCAGGCACCAATACGTGGACCTGAGGAGGAGGAGGAGGGAGGAGAGAAGGGTACAAAGGTTGCATGCCATGGTGTGTGATGGCACCATACCATGCCCAGGTAAGTGGATATCAGTACCCTGTCATACAGTGCCTAGCACATGAGGGGGGGTTGGCCTCCACTTCCACAGGACAGCTACCATATGAGCCATATCACCAACCATGCCAGGAGGTGTAGTCCCTGCTCAGCCATGGGCAGGGCCACCTGCTGGTCCGTGATCTGACTGGTGATATGGTGGCAGGCTGGCGTGGCATTGGCTGGGGCAGCATATTGTGGTAACAGCACAGCCCCACTGCTTTCATGGGTATCTGTCATGGCGGGACACAACAATTCCCAGACAGGCATGACTATGGGGTTACAGTCCGACCACACGTGTCAGTCCCTGTGCAACATGCATCTGCTACGTTGTGGCATGTCTGCACACATAACTAGCATCTCCTCCCAGTTCCCATCTTATTGTTCCCCTGCCACAACTGCCCTCGCATGTGCCTGCTACCCACCACCCATAGGACACATCACCACCTGTGTGCACCTTGCACTTGGTGCATGCGACCCATGCTGCCCAGCCCCCTACCCCTCTGACAGAAGTGTGGTAACATGTGCCACCACGAACACCCTGTGCAGACACGTTGCTCATGGGGAGAGTGCACCTCAGCAGCCACGAGGCATGCTGTGTTGGTATCTCTCAGGAGGGGCCACTAGAGCCATGTCCCCGCACAGTGGCACATGCTAAACTCCTGTATGCCATGGGTGATGCCAGAACACGTTGCCTGCACAGTCCACAATAAGCAACATATTGCAAGGCCCACATAGCATGTGCTGTGCCCAGCATGCCCTATTGTGGGATCTTGCAGTATGCAGGAAGTGACCTGTGGCATATGGATGGACCAACATTGTCCACACGCAGTACATGATGACAACATGCTGCCCGTGACAGGTCAGGCACGGGGGTATTCCTGATACGCATGCCCGCCAGCAGTTGTACAGTGGCATGTGGTGACCATGACATAACAGGGCCTCTCTGCACAGTTGGGTACACACAACACCCAGGCTGTATGGCCCCTCCACACACACCCCAGTCTAGATGATGTATGTATGGCCACTGAGTCCAGCACCCTGAGTCACACCCGTGGCTGTGACAGCCTGCATCGCCATGACTGCCGGGACTGCCACCGGTTATGGCAGCGTTCCTCCCTAATGGACTGTCCCATCCAATGTGCAGCTGTCCAGGTGGTCACACCAGACACTCCCCAGGCAGCTCTGACCCACCATGGTCCAATGCGATGTTCATCACAGTGTCCTGCCATGTTGCCCGCCTATGTGACCAGTGTTCTCCATGCATGTCCTCGTACTGGTGGTGAACAACTGCTGCTACACCACCAACCCACTCAATATGTCATTGTGTGTGCACAGGACATGCCTCTCAGCCGGTCTGTCCCTCTCCCCACACATCAGGCTGCATTGGGGCAGTTTTTTAGTACGTGATGTGCTCCCATTGACATGCCCCGGCACAGCGTATGACAGTATATGCCTATCCTGGGGTCCCACACCTCTGCCTGACTGTGGACACCCTAAAGCAATGTGCACATGGTGTACCCACTGCACATTTTTTGACTGCCACAGAGGCACAGAACATTCCCTTATGTGCTGTCCAATGGGTGCCCATCATGACATGCACAACATGCTGTCATGGCCACAGTTCCACATCCTTGTCACTCTGTTCTGACATGTCGGTGTCATTGTTTTTACCGCTGGCTTGCTGAAATGCTGGACACTTACATGTGGAATGCGATGTCACTGGGTAAACAATGTGGCCCCATGTGCAATGTGATGTTACTGAGTAAATAATGTGGCCCCATGTGCAATGTGATGTCACTGGGTAAACAATCTGACCCCATGTGCAATGTGATGTCACTGGGTAAACAATGTGGCCCCATGTGAAACGTGATGTCACTGGGTAAACAATGTGGCCCCATGTGCAACGTGATGTCACTGGGTAAACAATGTGGCCCCATGTGCAACGTGATGTCACTGGGTAAACGATGTGGCCCGTGTGCAATGTGATATCACTGGGTAAACAATGTGACCCCATGTGCAACGTGATGTCACTGGGTAAACAATGTGGCCCCATGTGCAATGTGATGTCACTGGGTAAACAATGTGACCCCATGTGCAATGTGATGTCACTGGGTAAACAATGTGGCCCCATGTGCAATGTGATGTCACTGGATAAACAATGTGGCCCCATGTCCCGTTGCCATTGATGCCATTCCGCTTTGTTGTTAGTGGAGGAGGGCCTGCATTAGACTTTTGGAGGGTGGGTCCCGACATGTACCAAGTAGACATGTTCTCACACACAGTCCTCTGCCCCAGCATGTGCCTGTGTCTGCCATGCTGTCAATGCTGTGTACATTCGCATACACACTCCCTCCTGCACACACCAAGCAACTCTTGTTCTCCCATGTATACCACTGTAGTTGTCTGGTATAGAAACATGGAAACATAGAATTTGACGGCAGATAAGGACCGCTTGGCCCACCCAGTCTGCCCAACCTGATGGATAAGCTGCAGATCCTAGTTAACCAGCAGCCTACTTCTTCCTACCCCCACCCCCTAGAATTGCCTTATGACTGTCCCATGCATGCTTGAATTCCACCACTGTTTTTGACTCCACAACCTCCTCTGGAAGGCTGTTCCATACATCCACAACCCTCTCTGTGAAAAATACTTCCTTAAATTACCTCTGAGCCAGCCCCCTTCTATCTTCAAATTGTGCCCCCTTTTTCTTGCACACCTCTTTTTTTGAAAGATGCTACCCTCTTGGACTTTGTTGATTCCCTTGAGGTACTTGAAAGTTTCTATCATGTCCCCTCTCCCTCCTTTCCTCGAGGCTATACATATTAAGCTCCTTAAGTCTCTCTTCATATGTCTTCCAGTGCAGACCCTGCACCATTTTAGTTGCCCTCCTCTGGACAGCTTCCATCCTGTCTATGTCTTTGCGGAGATTGGGTCTCCAGAACTGCACGCAGTATTCCAGATGTGGTCTCACCAGCTGTCTGTACAGAGGGATAATAACTTCTTGTTTTCTGCTGGTGATGCCTCTCCCTATGCATCCCAGTATCCCCCCAGCCCTCCTTGCTGCCCTCTCACATTGCTTGCCCACCTTTAGGTCATCTGATATGACTACCCCCAGGTCCCTTTCCATTTTTGTTGTTAGTATCTCACCCCCCATTGTGTACTCTTCCCCTGGGTTTTGTTTCCCAGGTGCATTACCTTGCACTTCTTAGCATTGAATCTAAGCTGCCATACATTTGACCATTCCTCTAACCTTGCCAAGTCCCTTCTTATCCTTTCCACCCACCTTGTGCATCAACTCTGTTGCAGATCTTTGTGTCATCTGCAAAGAGACATACTTTTCTTTCAAGTCCCTCTGCAATGTAAGCTATAAAGACATTGAAGAGGACCGTCTAATACTGAACCCTGTGGTACCCCACTGCTAACCCCTTTTTTCAGAGTGGACTCCATTTACTATTACTTCTGTGTCCTATTCTCCAGCCAATTCTTTACCCAGGCTGTCATCTTGGGACCCACTCCCAGGCTGGCTAACTTGTATATTAATCTTTTGTGTGGGACTGTGTCAAATGTCTTGATAAAGTCTAGGTAGGCCATGTCCACAGCCCTCCCTGATCTACTACTTTGGTCACCCAGTCAAAGAAATCTATTAGATTCATCTGGCATGACCTTCCGCTGTGAATCCATGCTGCCTTGGGTCCTGTGCCCCTCTGGCCTCTAGATACGCAACAATTCTTTCCTTCAGAAGTGATTCCATCATTTTCCCTACCACTGAGGTTAAACTAACAGGTCTGTAGTTTACTGCTTCTGCCTTGCACCCACTTTTGTGAAGGGGAATCACATCTGCCCTCCTCCAGTCCTCAGGAACCACCCCATCGTCCCATGATTTGTTAAAGAGGGTAGTCAGTGGTGTCACTAGTTCTATCCTTAGTTCTTTTAGAATTCTGGGATGAATCCCATCAGGCCCCATTGCTTTGTCCACCTTCAGTTTTAAGAGCTCTTTCAGAACTCTTTCTTCTGTAAATGGGCTGGTATCAACTTCTGTATCCAGAGTGTTTCTACTGTTTGTTTTAGGTACCTCCCTCTTCCTTTGTAAATACTGAGCAAAAATATTTGTTTAGTATCTCTGCCTTTTCACAGTCACCCTCTGCCCACCCTCCCTCCCCTTTATTAAGCCTCACTATCCCTCCCTTGGTCTTTCTTTGCTCCCTGATGTACCTATAAAAGGTTTTATCCCCCTTCTTAACTGAGTTGGCTATCTTTTCCTCGGTTTGGGCCTTTGCTGTTCTGACTGCCTTTCCAGCTTCCTTTTGTTTTAACTGATACAGTTCTCTGTCCTGTTCCTTCTGTGATTCCTTGTACTTCCTGAATGCTTTCTTTTTCTCTTGAACCTTCACTGCCACTTCCTTTGAGAACCATAGTGGTTTCTTACCTCGTTTTGTTTTGTTTATTTGCTTTACACAAAGGCTTGTTACCTCTGTGATGGCAGTTTTTATTATTCATAGATACATAGATACATAGACAGTGTCGGCAGATAAGGGCCTATGGCCCACCCAGTCTGCCCATTTGAGCTTGTAAGTTCAGTTTGTTTTCCTAGAAATCTGTTTCCCCTTACCCCTGACCTCTAGAATTCCTTTATGTCTATCCCATGCATTCTTAAATCCCGTGATTGTTTCAGCCCCCACCACTTCCTCTGGCAGGGTGTTCCACTTGTCCACCACCCGTTCTGTGAAGAAATTCTTTCTCATGTTTCCTCTGAATCGTCCTCCCTCCAACTTCATCCCATGCCTCTAGTCCTGGAACATCTTTTCGCTTAAAAATAGTGTTTTCCTGCACTCTGTTTCTCCTGTAAGATACTTGTCTCTATCATATCCCCTCTCTCCTCCTCTCCTCCAGGGAGTACATGTTCAGTTCCTTCAACCTGTCTTCATAGGACTTGTGATGCAATCCATGCACCATCTTTGTTGCCTCATCTGAACCTTCTCTACCCTGTCTATGTCCTTACGTAGGTATGGTCTCCAGAACTGTACACTGTACTCCAGGTGGGGCCTCACTAGTGACTTGTATAGCAGAATTATGACCTCCCTTTCCTGCTGGTGATGCCCCTGCCTATACATCCCAGCATCCTATTTGCTTTACCTGATGCCTTGTCACACTGTTTCCCCTACCTTGAGGTCATCAGAGATGACAACCCCAAGATCCCTTTCCTGCTTGGTGCATGCTATATCCTCACCCCCCAACTGATATATTGTGCCAGGGTTTTTGTGCCCATATGCATTATCTTGCACTTCTTTGCATTGAATTTCAACTGCCAAACCCTTGACCATTCTTCAAGTTTCTGCAGGTCCTTCTCATTCTGTCTACACCCTCTGGTGTGTCTACTCTGTTACAGAGCTTTGTGTCATCAGCAAACAGTGAAATTCTGCCTTCTAGATCCTGCAATGTCACTGATGAAGATGTTGAATAGGACCAGTCCCAGCACTGATCCCTGTGGTACCCCACTGGTCACTCTTCCTCTGTGGAGTGACAGCCATTTACCACCACCTCTGTGTCCTGCCACCCAGCCAGTTACCTACCCACCACACTGCTGTCCTGCCCACCCATATTCCCCAGTTTGTGTAATAGTCTTCTATGTGGCACAGTGTCAAAGGCCTTGCTGAAGTCCAGATAGGCCATGTCCACTGCCCTCCTGATCCACCTCCCTAGTCACCCAGTCAAAAATTCAATGAGATTTGTCTGACATGACCTCCCTAGTGAAGCCATGCTGCCTTGGGTCCTGTAGTCCATTGACAACCAGATGTTCCACCAATCTCTCCTTCAGAAGTGCTTCCATGATCTTTCCCACTACCGAGGTGAGGCTGACTGTCTGTAGTTCCCTGCTTCCTCTTTGTTCCCGCTTTTGTATAGGGGACTACATCTGCTGTCCTCCAGTCTTTGGGTACCTCCCTGTTTCCAGTGATTGGCTAAACAGGATAGCCAGAGGTTCAGCCACCACCTCTCTTAGTTCTTAGGACCCTGGGGTGCACCCCATCTGGCCCCATTGCTTTGTCAACTCTATTACTTCCAGTTCCTTCAGGACCCTTTCTCGTGTAAGGGACTTGTGTCCATTTCTGCACCATTCTCACCCCTTGTACTCCCTTCAGACCCATTACCCCCCTCTTCCTCAGTAAAGACTGAGCAGAAATACCTGTTCAATATGTCAGCTTTACTGTTGTCATCCTCCACGCGACTCCCATCCTCCCCCTTCAGTTTCACTATACCTCCCTTTGTCTTTCTTTTTTCCCTTATGTACCTGTAAAAGGTTTTGTCCCCTTTAACCACTGATTTTGCAATGTGTTCTTCTGTCTGAGCTTTGGCTTTCTTACTGACTTCCCTGCCTCCTTTGTTTCTCCTGGTACTTCTCCCTATCCCTCTGCCTGTGTCTTTTGTATCACCTGATGCTATCTTTTGGCTTTCACTTTCTTTGCTACCTCTTTGGAAAACCATAATGGTCTCCTCTTCCTTTCCTCTTGCTAACCTGCTTAATGCATAATTCTGTTGTTCTTATAATCCTCATTTTAAATACTGCCCACTGTTCCTCAACCCCTGATTCCTGTCCCATTCCCTTAATGCCTCTTTCAAGTATTTCCCCATTTTCCCAAAGTCTGCCCCCTAAAATCCAGGATACGTGTTTTGTGTGGTTTGGTTCTGCTCTTTCTGTGATTTCAAACCACATTGACTGGTGGTCACTGTTACCCAGGTGCTCCCCACTGTTACCCCATCACACTGTCCCTGTTTGTGACAGAAGGTCCAGTATTGCCTTCTGCTGAGTTGGTTCCATGACCAGTTGCTTGAGGAAGGCACCCTGAAGGAGTCAGGATAAATCTGCTCCTAGTTGATGCTGCTGCTGGGATGCTCCAGTCCACATCTGGAATATTGAAGTCTCCACCAGTACTACCTCACCCTTGTCTGCCATCCTTTGGATGGTTAGCATCAACTCCTATCTGTTTCTTCCTCCTGGGCTGGTGGTCTATAGACCACACCTGTCGGATGACTGGCCCCATTTTCCTTTCTAAGCTAACCCACAGTATCTCTCCCCATTTTGTTCCTCCTGGATCTCTGTGGCCCTTATGTCATTTTTCACATACAGTGCCACTCCTCCTCCCTTCCTGCCTGCTATGTCTCTTCTGAATATGTTGCAGCCAGGTATGGCCATCTCCCAGTCATGGTTTATCATTACACCAGGTTTCAGTGATGGCCACAATGTCCAGGTCTGACTGTACCATGACAGCCTCCAGATCTTCCATCTTGTTGCTAAGGCTCCTGGCATTTGCACACATGGCTTTCCATGATTTGACCTCCTAGTCTGCTTCACTGTTCTACTCAGCCACTTCCTTGGTTGTCATTTATCCCTGGTTCTCCTTGCTGTCTGCCCTTCTGCTGAATTTTGCCCTTTCTGCTTATCCACCTTTTGGACACTAATCTCCATCATTTGCACACCGCTTTGCAAAGATAGCCACTCCTCTGGTTCACTGGTTCCACTGCTAGCTGTGGGGGGTGAGCAAGTAGGTACCCTCCTTGCTGGCCTGCCATCCCCCCTTTGCTAGTTTAAATGCCTGTCAATGTAGCATTTAAACTTATCATTGAGTACTTGGATTCCCTCCAGGATGGAGGCAGCCATCAGGCTTGAACAAACCTCCATCCCTCCAGGTGGGTCCCCAGTCACCAATGAATCAAACCCTTCCTCACAGCACCAGTTCTTCAACCATGAGTTAAAGTTCCTGGTGCATGCACTCTCATGCTCTCCTTGCCTCTCACAGGTAGTACTTCGAGAAAGTGACAGAAGTAGCTACTGCTTGAGACCCCCCCCAGTTTCCTAAACTCTTCCTGAACTTCCTTTGGCTCCCCATTTGCCAAGTCATTGGTACCTAGGTGGATAATGACATCCAGCTCACCTCCCGTCTTGCCTTCCAGTGATCCCAGTATCTTCCTTCCATCCCTCCATGCGGCGGCACCTGTAGACACCTCACCTCCCTGTCCTCTCCCTCCTGTGTTCCTAGCTGGATCCCTCTTACGAGGAGTCCCCCACCAGGATTTGCTTCCTCCTCCTCTGGGGTCCACTGCTTTCCCCACTGAGGTCACCTCTTTGGCTACCTCCACATCCTTTCCTTCCACTTCTCTGGGTACCTCTATTTGGTTGTCCTCATTTGCCAGTGTGGCATATGGTTCTTGAGAGAATAGGATCTGGGATGTGCCTCTGCCTGACTGCACTAACCCTCCCTGAGCCCACTGTCATCCAAGTGCTCCTCGTTCTCGGCATCCTTTGAGGCAGCTGCATTGGACTGGGTGGTCCCTGGATAGGAGTGATGGTACTCCTGACCCAGTTTACTTCCGCTCTGAGTCTAGTTACCTCATCCCGCAGTCCAGAGAGATGCATACAGATAGGGCAGCACCTCAGTGTCCAGATGGTCTGCCTGAATATGGCTGCACCACAGCCACTGCATTGCACCACTCCCCACATTATACTGCAATTCCACAACTTGTCTGCTACTGAAACTCTCTTAGTTCTCTTTTTATTAATTTACAGTACTAAAAATCCTGTAACTGATCCTCAGATATTTTTTTTTTTAAGTAAAAAGAAACCAATAAATAAATAAATGAGTCGAAACACTTGTCGTGCTGAGGGTGGGCTTCTTCCCCCTTAGGCCCCTCCTACTTCACACCTCTTACTATACCCTGTGTTAAGCTCCTGTCAATCAGATTTGTCAGGGCATATAATTAAGAGTTGGGGGAAGGGGAGGGATTCCCCATTGTTCTTCCACCCCTCCTTCCTGCCCATTTGCTAGTGCATTCCTTAGGCACTCACCCATTTTGGCAAAGTCAGCCCTCCTAAAATCCAGTACCTTTGTCTTTGTGTGGCTTGACTCTATTGCTGTGTTTATTGTGAACCATACTGTTCGATGGTCGCTAGTTCCCAGATGGCTACCACTACATCTTGTGATCCTCTCTTCATCTCCGTTTGAAGAACCAGGTCTAAGATTGCTCCTCTCTCAGTGGGCTCCAATACTAGTTGTTTAAGGCATGCCCCTGTAGGGCATCTAGAATAACCCACTCTTAGAAGTGGCTGCTGCAACTGCACTCCAGTTAACATCTGGCATATTCAGATCACCCATCAGCAATATCCCCTTTATCTGCCATTCTAAGTATACTTTCTATCATTTCCTTGTCCATTTCCTCCCCTGAGAGGGGGGTCTGTATACAACCCCTGTGCGGATTGTGGTGCCATCGCCTGCCTCCAAATTGACCCACAGTGCTTCTTCTCCTCCCTGTTTACCCTTTTGTTCTGTTGCTTTGATTTCTTCTCTTATGTAGAGAGCTACTCCTCCTCCCCTTTTACCCTCCGTGTCCCTCCTGTAGATAGTGTATCCTGGTATGTTTACGTCCCAGTCATGGTTCTGTGTGTACCATGTTTCTGTGACTACAATATCCAGATCTTCCTCCTCCATCAAGGCCACTAATTCGGAAGCTTGTTACCCAGACTACGGGCATTGGTACTCATTGCTCTCCATTTTTTGATGGCTTTACCTTCTGTAGTGGCAACCCCCACTGACCTTTCTACCTTGGTATTTTTCTCATTTAGTACCCTGTTTTGTAGGGGGAGGCTGGGATTTTCCTTCTGCTTATCAGTGCCTCCCCCCTTGACTAGTTTAAAGGCTTTCCGATGAAGCATTTAAACCGATTGCCCAAAAGACTTGTTCCCTTCCTGGACAGATGCAGACCATCCCGACAGTATAGGCTGGTGTTCCTCCAGGTGGAACCCCAGTCCCCAATGAAGCCAAACCCCTGTGCTCCACACCATTTTTCAACCATTTGTTAAACTGCATGAATTTTTAAAGTACCCTCGCCCTCACTCATGTACCACTGGCAGCTTATAGCACCACCTGAGAAGGATACTGTGTGTGCTACTTGTCTTAAGCCCTCCCCAACTCTACAAAGTCCTTTTGACTGCTCTAATCTCATGATGAGCCAAGTCATTTGTCCCTAGGGTGAACAATGATGTCCAGCTCAGACTCCCGTGCAACTGTTCTCGTGATCCTAAGGATCGCTTCCTGTCCCTACAAGCCATGGCACAGGCAGGCACCTTGCCTGATTTTCCTACTCCCCCAGTTCTATCCCCTAATAATTGGGTCCCCCACAGGAGCTGCTTTCTTTCCTGTGGTGCCCTCTGCCTCCTTCCTGAGGGCCTCCTTGTCAGCAGTTGTCTGCACCTCCTTAGTCTCCTCTCAGGGTGCATCCATAGGGAACTATGCTCCCCAGAATGGTGTATGGATTGTGGAGTGTAACAACTGACTGGGTGTGCCTCTGTTCCACCACCCTTACCCTCCCTGAGCCCACTGTGGTCCAACTGCTGTGCTTTCGTCGCAACCTCTGAGGTAGTGGTGGCTGTGGTGCTCCCTGGATGGGGGAGGTTCCCTTGCCACTGTCCAGTGCGGCCTAAAGATGGCCAACTTCCTCCCTCAGGGCAGATAGTTGTCTGCAAACAGGGCAGCATCTCAGCCTCCAGAAAGACTCCCGGAAGACTGCTGCCCCACAGCCATTACATTGTACTACTCCCCACATAACAGTCTACCTTGTTTAGTTTAGTTTTTTTTTTTTGTGTGTGATTGTTGTTATATAGAAATATATGTATTTATATAAGTGTATGCTTATATTGTCAGTGCAGTGTGCTAGACAGGATATGACAGTGATGTGTACCTTGCCCTCTTGAGATGATGTCAGAACCCCAGGTATAAATGAACTATTTCCAGGGTGGGTGGGGTGAGGGGTGGGAAGGGGTTGGGCCTAAACTGTGCCTCAAAAAACAATCAGCTAAGCGCTCTGACCTACCGATGCGATGAGTGCCTTCCTGTCAGCAAGATGCCATACACGACAATTTGTAATACTGCTTCAAACCAATTTGACAGAGAAAATACCCTGCTAATCAAACAGAGAAAATCAAACATCCAAGTCAGACACAGGTAAACCTCCCCAGTCCCAAAAGAGCCTGGTGACTTGTGTTCTGAAAACAGTCAGCCCCAAAACACGTCAGCTGTGCAGAAGGGCAGACACAGAAAACAGTATTTAGCCTATGTGGGTTTAAACTCTTCCTGCACTGAAAACCTTAACCCTTGTAACACAGGTAAAGCAAACTCCACCTCCCTCTGTTGGTATCTCGCATGACTGCACACAGCAGCCTGTGGATGCCCTTCTGCCAGACATGGGCTACCCATGGGTCACACAGCTGTTCGTGCCTACCAACTGCACCTGTCATGCACACATGGCCAGCACTTGTGCTCCAGGCAGGGCCTTGCCTCTGCATCCTTGCAGGTGCAAAACACCTTCCAGGCATGGTTCATGGGTAGTACAAGTTTGAGGGACAAGCCCATAATTGAACTCGCCGTCGTTAACGATGGAAGTGAAATTTTTGGTCACCCATATATATATGGTCAGGTCATGTGTTTTGTGGGGGTGTTGGCTGTGGCCACAGGGTGCTGAGGCTGTCTACCAGTGCGTGGGGTCTTTATGCAGCATGGTTGGTGGCTGACGGGATAGTGCCACAGCTGCTTGTGTGCATGACTGGGTTGATTGTTACGCCAACAGGGTGTCCACTGCATCAGCGGTGCCACATCCCTGTCAGCAGTCCTGGGGTGGGTATTGGGACCATAGTGCTTGATGCATGTCACTGACAGATTCTGTTCTATTTCTGTTGCAGACCAAGGAGCCAGAGATGCAGCCCCCCCAGAGGGTTAGGTTGGGGGACAGCAGCACCACCAGCCAGAGGAGGACGGATCCTGTGTCCCTTGCCCGGAGCAGCAATCAGTCACATGAGTATGCCTTCAGCTTATGCCTCGCTCACCTTCACCTGCAGCGACTGTGCACTGCGTGGTGTCAGCCAAGTCTTGGGAGCCTGTGATTCTGGGTGTGCATACTGATATCACACTGGTAGATGGTGTCCTTGCCCTGGTGTCCCACGTCCCCATTGCAGCCCCCGGGTGTGCCTTGGGGCAACTGGCCCACCCGCCACACTGCACACTCCGATGCCCGGCATGGGGACATCATGTGCATAGTGTGACCCTGCCACATGCTGGACCCCATAGTACACACCTGCAACATGCCTGGGGCCTCAGCACATGGTGGTTGCAGCAACCCGGCCCTGCTGTGCTGCTTCATGAGTGTGGTGTTCCCACATCATGTGCTCCCATTTCAGGCCCATGTGCCCCTTGGTTGTGCCTCTGCCCACAGGGTCCTTGGATGTCCCTCATCATGTACTAATCTGTGGCCCTGTCACGTGGGTGGCCCATGTGTTCCAACCATTCATGCACGCATCCTCTACAGTGGTCCTATACAGCAACACAGTCATAGTGCCTCAGGCCATATTTCTGTACTTGCCTGTCAGCATGTCCCCAGGCACTTGTCTGTGGCTGCTTGGGCTGGGGCCCATGCAGTATTCCCTCTTGCTTAGGCATTTGTGTCTCAGGCTGACCACATTCCTTTGTTTGGACCAGGACACCCTTTGTGTGGCACTGACCCCTGCCCTCGCTTGTCCTGCAGTCTTCGGTCATTGACCATCGGCATCCTCGGTGTGTGGCCCTTCCCCTATTTCCCCATGTCTCCCCACCAGTTGGGACACTGTTGTCCCCTTGGTAGTTGTCATGCCAGCCTTCTGTATTGGTCAGTGTGGTAGCTATGTGTTGGCAGTTTGGGCTTTTCTGCTCCTGTTCAGGTGTTGTTCATGGGCTTTGGATGGAACATTGCTGGCTAATTCTGCCATAGTATTGGTGGCACACTCAGTGTGGGGTTTGCACATATTGCTTTCTGGATTTGGCATCCAATAGCCTATGCATTGCCACAGTTGCATGTCCGCCGGCTGTGCCCCCATGTGACTGCCGTGGACCACTTTGGACAACTGCCAACATCCCTCCATCACCTACTGACATTTTACATGTGGTCTCTTTGGCCCTTTACTTGCTGTGGTGCCTGTGGTAACAAGGCCAGGTCACACAAAGTCACATGCGCCCTGGGCCCGGCTTACCCCAGGGGCTGCTTGGGGATATGTTGGCAGACACATGGATGCTGTCCGGGTGCAATACCCTTCACAAGTGGCCATCTGTCCCAGCACTGAGCATGCTTTCCACACCTGTCGCCATGTGTGCCATGGTGTCCCATTTTCCACATCTCCAAGTAACACTGCTGTTTTCTCAAATGTTATGGGACTATTGCCCTTTAGGAGGTCAGCCATGGGCAGAGTCCGAAGTGGGACATACCCATGGGCATTTCACAGTTGGGGTGCTGTGCCTTATGTAGGCTGTGCCAGACATCCTCCTGGCACTGTGTGTCTGCTTTGCCATTTCATGTGCCCCTTGGGCTCATGCTGCACTTGTCAGTCTATCCCACCAGGCATTGCTGCTGGTGCCGCACAGGAGGTCACCCTCCACTTGCCCTCACCCTCATGTGTGATGGTGTGTTCACACAACCTTGGATCCCAGTACCTAGCCTTCCTTGCAAACCTTGCCATTGGCCCTTATCATCTTGTCATGCAATGCATTCCTAGGCATGGGACCTCCACATGCCGGCAGGTAGGGCCACTGCCTCTGGACAGCGCACAGTCAGTATCCCAGGCACATATCACAGGGTTTTGGGGGGGGGACCTTGCGCATCTCAACACAGTTGCGAGATGTGTACTGAGTGCACCATTTTCCTCCTCCTAGGTACAACTCAGTGGTCTGATGAGGGGCAGCACAGAAGGGCGTGGATGGCGAGGATGGAGATAATTAGCCAGCAGCAGGCATGGGCACTGCCCACCATGGAGCGGTGCAAGAAGAGTTGCTGCAGGAGCTGCAGGAGGTCTGCAGCACCCTCATGAGACTTGAGCATCAGCCCAGCCACCACCCTCCACCTGCACCTTGAGCACTTACGTCCTCCACCCCTTGGCCCCAAGCAGTATGCCACCACTTCCACCACCAATTACTATGCCTTTGTAAATACTTACCTCTACTTCCCATCCCACTCTTCATCCCATCTTTCCCCACCCATCTTTATCCTACATCCTTCCCTGTATAAAGTTTTTGAAAATTGTTTTTGTATTGTTGGTTTTTGTACGTTTCTTATTAAATTGGTGCCATGTTTGTTATCTTGTGTCCTGCATCTCTTCTTATTTCCTGCAGGGCTTCACTTATGGGTGTTCACTGTTTCACACTCCACCTGTTCAGGTCCAGTGGGGAGGGGAGGGAAACCACACATGTCACCATACCACCTGTATCCCTTGCCAAATGGACACCTGTATGTTAGCAGACATCCACTGGGACTGGTTGCCATTTCTTCCCATGAGCCGGCATTGGGGGCCATTCCCTGGACTGTGGCTGGCATCTTCCTTCCTGATTCTGTACTGTACCATACAGGACACACTGTGCCCCACCCCTTTGAGCCCAGTCCACTTATGTCACCAGCTGAGCCACCACACAATGCTGTCCACCTGGTTGTGCTTTGCTGTGCTATCACCTGTGCTTGTGTCTTTGTAGGCCTGCCCCACATATTCCATCTGGCCACATGTGTGGCAGCTTGTGGCATGCCCAGCCATGTTTGTTGGCCATTACTGTATGTCCATGTTGCCTTACAGTGCTATATAGCCTTGTACCACTGTCCTGTGCTTGGCCTGCTGCCTTCTGCAACTGTGCCATTGCACTGCCTTGTGCTATTCTGCAACTCGGGCAAATGGTTGTGTTGTGTGATAGGTTCCCATCATCAAATCAATGTTTATTTATAAAAGGCGCCTTTCCAAAACCAAGGTGCTTGTACATAACATGATAAAATCAATAAACAATTAAAACAATATTAGAATTAATCTAAGCAACAGTGTTCAAAACTCATTATACACTAGGCTAAAAAGATATGTTTTTAAAGCCTCCTTAAAGCTTTGGACAGTCGGGCAATCTCGCACCTGATGAGGTAGAGAATTCCACAGGGTTGGGGCCATAAAACTAAAAGATCTGGCCCCTGAAGTTTTTAAGCGAACACTGGGAATCTCTAGCAATCCCTCGTCAGTGGATGGGAGAGAGCAGAAGGGACAGTAGGGACAAAGGAGATCTTCCAGGTAGCCAGGTCCCTGATCGTGTAGGGCCTTATAAGTCAGCAAACCAACCTTGAAGGTGATTCGCCAGCATATTGGCAGCCAGTGCAGTCCGTGGAGCACAGGCGTTATATGACTGGACCTAGAAGAACCAGTCAGTAACCTGGCTGCTGCATTCTGCACTAGCTGCAAGCGGCTAATCTCAACCCCCGGTAGCCCAAGATAAAGGGCATTGCAGTAGTCAAGGCGGGAGGTTACGAAAGCTTGGACCAAAGTAGGAAGATCATCAGGAGGAACCATGTGCATCACCCGGGCGATGTTCCTCAGATGGTAAAAAGAGGTTTTGACAACTGCCGACACCTGAGATTTACAGTCATGGCCAAAAATATTGGCGCCCTTGCAGTTTTTTCTAATAATGCACCATTTCTTCCAGAAAATTGTTGAAATTAAAAAATATTTTGGTATCCACATATGTATTTCTTTAGTTTGCAGTGGAATAAAACACAAAAAGCAGAAAAATTTACTAAGTCTTAGCTTATTCTACACTGGAATCCTTAAATGGCCTGGACAAAATTATTGGCACCTTTTAGAAGTAGTTAGAAATAATTAGATTTCAAGCAGGTGATTCTCCTTCACTTTGGAATTGAACTCACCTGTGGTGAGTTGCAGGTGCCTGCAATATAAAAATCACTCATTCAACCAGTTTAAATAGAGAAAAGGACTCATTCTCCTGTTTTGTGTCACTGTGTGTACCGCAATGAGCATGGAGAAAAGAAAGACAGCCAGAGAATTGTCAGAGGAGGTCAGACAGAAGATTGTAGCCAAGCATGGACAATCTCAAGGCTACAGATCAATCTCCAGAGATCTTGATGTTCCTGTTTCCACTGTATGTAATGTTATCAGGATGTTTAAGGCCCATGGCACTGTAGCCAACCTTCCTGGACGTGGCCGCAAGAGAAAACTTGATTGAAGATTGCAGCGCGGGATTGTTCGTATGGTGGAGAAAGCACCTCGATCAACTGCCAAATAGATTCAAGCTGACCTTCAGACACAAGGTACAACAGTTTCAACTCACACCATCCGTTGCCAACTCAATGAAAGGGGGTTATATGGTAGGAGGCCCAGGAGGACTCACTGCTGAGAGAGAGACATAAGAAAGCCCGACTGGGGTTTGCCAAAACACACCTGAACAAGCCAAAATCCTTCTGGGAGAATGTCCTGTGGACAGATGAGACCAAATTAGAGCTTTTTGGTAAAGCACATCATCTCTATGTTTACAGAAAACAAAAATGAAGCCTTCAAAGAAAGAACACCTTCGCTACAGTCAAACATGGAGGAGGTTCAGTGACGTTTTGGGGTTGCTGTGCTGCCTCTGGCACTGGGTGCCCTTGAACGTGTGCATGGCATCATGAAATCTGGAGATTACCAGGCCATTTTGAGCGCAATGTTGAACCCAGTGTCAGAAAGCTGGTCTCCGTCGAAGGGTCATGGGTCTTCCAGCAGGACAATGACCCCAAACACACTTAAAAAGCACCCAGGAATGGTTCAAGACAAGATGCTGGACTGTTCTGAAGTGGCCAGCAATGGTCCAGATCTAAATCCCATTGAAAACCTGTGGAGAGATCTGAAAACAGCAGTTGGGAGAAGGCACCCTTCAAATCTGGGAGAACTGGAGCAGTTTGCACAAGAAGAGGGCCAAACTGCCAGTAGAGAGGTGCAGGAAGCTCATCCATGGCTATAGGAAGCGGTTGATTGCAGTTATTTTACCAAAGGCTGTGCTACCAAATATTAAGTCTAGGGTGTCAATAACTTTGTCAATGCCATTTCTTTTCATTTTCTGATTTAAAAGGATATATTAAATTCTGAATCAAGAACAAAGGTTCTGTAATATTAACAGAGAAATAAAGAATTGTGGAGACCAAATACTGTACTGTTGTTAATTTCAACTTATGTTTAGAGGAAATTGTGAGTTATCTGAAAAAGTGCAAGGGCGCCAATAACTTTGGCCATGACTGTAAGTGTCAAACAGTCATCAAACACAACGCCAAGGTTCCACATCCAGTCTGAGGTAGTTAGCTGGACACCCCCAGGCCATAATCCCGAGGGTGATCCCGCCAACAAAGCCGCCTCCCGGCAACCCAGGTCCACAACTGACTCCTCAGTTTTCTCTGGGTTCAACCACGGCCAACTCACATTTATCTAGTCCTGGATTTCAGCCAGACAGTTGTTAAAGACCGAAAAGGCAACATCTTGGCCAGGCACAAAGGACATGTGCAGCTGAGTATCATCTGCATAGCAGTGAAAACTCAGACCGTACTGCCTAATAATCGCTCCTAAAGGCAGCATGTACACCGTAAACAACATAGGCATCAAAATGGAGCCCTGCGGCACCCCACAGGATAGGGGGAATGATGCCAAGGAAAAAATCCCAGACACCACCTTCTGAGTCCTACCCTCGAGGAAAGATAGAAACCAACTGAGGACTGTACCAGACAGCCCACAGATAAACCGCTAGCACTCCAATAGCACACCATGGTCCACGGTGTCAAATGCTGCAGAGAGAGATTAAGAAGGACCAAGATTGAACAAGTCCTTTGATCTCTCACTATTAGGAGGTCATTTAGTAACCAGACAAGAGCTGTCTCTGTACAGTACTATGTCTTTTCCTAAATCCGGGCTGGAGAGAATCATAGACATTGTGGCTGGTCAAATGATCATCCAGCTGCGACGCGACCACCTTCTCAATAACTTTACACACAAAGGGTAGGTTAGAGACAGACCTGTAGTTAGCCAGACAATCTGGGTCCAAGGAGGACTTCTTAAGAAGGGCTGAACCACAGCCTCCTTCAGAGGATTTGGAAAAATTCCCCTCTCCAAAGACCTCCAGACTATCTCAGCAAGGACCAGACTGATTTTATCCACACAGTCCACTAGAAGACATGTGGGGTCCGGGTCCAAACCACAGTTGGTTGGATGCAATGATTGGATGACCATCACAATGTCATCGATTGTGGGAAGGCTGAAGTCAGACCACACAAACTGGGTGTCCGACATCTCCTGCCGACCATCACAACTCCCATTAGGAAGCGTCAAGCAGATATCAGACCTAATTGTGGCAACCTTATCTGAAAAGAACTGAGCAAACTCCTCACACCATTCTTGAGAAAAGGTTCTTCTGGGCTGAAGACAGATTGGATTGCACAATCTGTCCACAGTCCAAAAAAGCTGAGCTGGTCTATTCTGTGCAGCAGCAATCCCTCTGGACAGGAATTCTGCCTTCTTACGAGAGATTACAGATTGATAGACCACACAGTGGTCCATCAAACTAAGTTTGTCCACTAAGCCCAGTTCTGATCTAAAACAGATAGCAACACCCCCGCCTCTACGATCCATACTAGGGCGGTGTATTACTGAGTATCTGGCTGGAATTGCTGCCGCCAAAACTGGGCCAGCATTCTCATCCAGCCAGGTCTCAGTGATGCGCGACAGGTTAGATGTTCCAACAAAATCATGCCCCTAGCTTTTCGCCCCATTCACTATGTGTTTGGCACCGGCGCTATATCTTTGTGAATGTCGTCGCCCTGCTCTGGCACAATGTGACAGTCTCCCACGCTAAGCATTTTTTGCGCTAATGCAATTCCTCATGAATCCTGCCCTTAATTCCCACTGCAGGTGTGCCTGCTCCAAGTGGAAGGGAAGCACATGCAGTACCAATTAACATCTCACATTCAGCATAAGCTGCAAGCAGCAGATCACACCCCCCTACTTGCTTGTCTTTTCTCTGCCCACTTGCCCCCTGCCAGGAGAAAGCCAACTACCAGTTGCTAACTACCTTCTTCCATCTCTAGAGGTAACTGTGGGTACCTCACTCATCCCGTGCCTCCATCCTCTTCTCCCATTTCCTCCACCCACCACCATCTCTACTTGACAAATGCCTTCCCAGGCTGCAAACTCTGTACTACAAGCACGTAGCAACAAAACAGATTGTTATGACGGAAATATGTGTTACTATTAGCAGTTTGTTAATTACTTAAAGTACTGTACTGTGACCTAATCCAATCTAGATATTTTGCAACTACCTAAACTACTCCACTTTGTCCTGTAATTGTTCATTATGGGTTGTCACATATTTTCTTGTCTGTCTGTTTGTACCTACTCGATGTGGAGCCTTAAAGAGCCTCTGGGCTCAAAGGTTGTAATTCCGAAACTGAAATGAATAAATAAAACTGAGCTGGCCAGCACGGCGCTCATTACAGTGGTGCAGGGGAAGGGGAATAACACAATTATCATCCTGTACACACCAAAAGATTCATTTCTACAGCTGGCTGCATTTACATAAGTCCACAATCCATCAAGCTAATTATGTCAACAAAATTCACACATCTGTTGAAAAGCATGCAAAAGTAGTTCTGAGGAAGAAGGATTCTGGCGATGCTCCAATGACCTACTCCATGTCCTTTATAAAAGGAAATTAAAGAGAAAGAATAGCACCCCTGGGGCCCAATATTTAAAACCTTGCCCACCAGCAAAGTTTACACTGCCCTACAGGTAGCACTAGCCCACAACGCAGTGCACTCAATATTCAATGGATTAGCCTGCGGTCAAACACTGCTGAATATTGCATGCGAATGGAGGTATGCAAGCATAGCCTAGAGTGCAGTGCAAAGAGTGCCCAGTACAGAAGACAGCTCTGAGTATAGCAAATGGGCAGTGCAAACAGCTACATCATGACATCACTGCATTCGCGCAGTGCATTGCACGATGTGCAAGTGCAAAACCGTTTAGCACAGCAGGCAATGCAAATAAGCTTCACTGGGCAGTCAGTGGGCAAAACAACACATTAGCATGTAATTATAGACAGATATGCACACTTTTACATGTTGAAATTGCAGGGGCTATTTAAGTAGGCCATAGCCTCCCCTACACAGCACACTGGAATTACAACCAGGACACCGCAGGAGAAAAATGTCTTCATAGGAAGTAACATCCACAGGCACAGGTAGGTGCTCTACATGCCATACATATAATAAAACCTGTTGATGGGGGGGTGCATCATAGTGCAGCAACATGGGTTGACAGTAGCGTGGCAGAAAATATATTACAATAATGTGTTACCGAACCTAGGATGCTGCTGTACAAGAACATCCTGCCCCAGCTGCACACATGTGATATGTCCAACTTACTTAAGAGGGAGATTTGGGTCAAACTGGGAGGGAGATTGGCCTGCCAACTTGCTTAAGAGGGAGATTTGGGTCAAATTAGGAGGGAGATTGGCCTGCTAGGAGGGAGATGTCGTAACGTCCTGAGTTTGTCCTTAAATGGCGTCAAACAAATAAGAAAAAAGTCATTACAAAAATTTAATGTATTTCATTTTGTCAAGAATAAGCAGTAAAAAGAATAAACAACTAGTTATATAAAGTTATCAGATACATTGTTCATCACTGATTTAATTTTTCTGTGTTTTTATCTGCCCAAAAAACATGGATATTTTGGACAGAATTTTACTTAAGCAGGAGATTTTGTTTCCCAGGAGGGAGGGAAGGAATTCAGTCAAAAAAAACAGGAGTCTCCTGTGAAAAGAGGGAGATAGCACATGTATACAGCTGTCAGGTGTATCCAAACAGTGTTCATCACTGCCACACTGTCTGTCCATATAAACCCACGTGCCAGCGGCATGGAGTTCAAATGACAACACACTCATTGCCAGACGTGGATGACAAGGTCCCTGTACATGTTTATTTATTTTTTTTATTTATTTAAGCGTTCCACCAGGAAAGGCAGGCTGAACAACAGGTTGCTCATCTCACGGTGCATCCTGGAGGAAAGGGGAGTTGGAATAGATATACAATTTACATACAGCAGTAAAGATTACATTTCCAATATACAAAGCATTACATGTGAGAGAGTAACAAACAGAGCCATATTACAATAGTGTTGCTAACCAATGATAGGGTGTGTACCAATTAAAAATAAAGCAGACAGTGCTGCATTTTTAATTTGATTAAATTAAAATTGAGTAAAAGAAGGTGTATGCTGTATGTAATCATGTTTGGTGGGGGGAACCACAGTAGTACCACATGCACTTACATGGCACAACCAGAACTCATTGGCACAATTAATCAATCGTTTATTTAAAAAGATCAACATACTTGTACAATTAAATAGTCCTAAAAACAATAATATAAATACAGACAATTACAGTAAAATCCCAGAATTATTAAGAAGAAACAATTAATCAAACTCAGGGAAAGCCATTCCAAACAGATGAGTTTTAAGAGCAGATTTAAATCTCTCAATGGATGGGCACTCTCGTACCTGATGAGGTTGAGAGTTCCACAGGGTGGGGGCCATAAAAGCAAAAGAAAGGGTCCCCAGGTACTTTAATTGAACCCTGGGAACCTCTAGCAATCCTGCTTCAGAGGAACAGAGTTAGCAGAGTGGGCGATAAGGACAAAGAGGCTCTTGCAGATACTGGGGTCCCCATCCATGTAGGGCATTGTAGGTCAGTAAACCGACCTTGAAGGTGATCTGCCACTGTACTGGCAGACAGTGCAGGTCACAGAGTACAGGTGTGACATGACAAGCTCTTGATAGGCCAGTCAATAGTTTGGCTGCCTCATTCTGCACCAGCTGCAAATGCTGGATATCAACCCCTGAAAGCCCAAGGTACAGGGCGTTGCAATAGTCAAGGTGGAAGGTCACAAAAGCATGGACCAAAGTTGGAAGGTCAGTGGGCGGAACCAGGTGTTTAATCCAGGTGATATTCCTCAGATGATAAAAAGAGGTCTTGACAATGGCCGGCACCTGAGCCTAAGCATCAAACCACTATCGAGTACAACACCCAGATTCCGCGCCCAGTCTGTGGTCAGCAGCTGGCTACCACCAAGCCAAAGCCCAGATGGCTGTCCAGCTGACAACACCAAATCCTGCTGACCTGGATCCACTACCAACACTTCAGTTTTATCAGGGTTCAACCTCAGCCAGTTGGCACTCATCCAGTCTTGGATCTTGGAGAGGCAGTTGTTAAGGAGCGAAACGGCCTCAGCCTGCTCGGGCACAAACGACATGCAAAGCTGAGTATCATCTGTCGGTCGCACCTGTAAAAAAGCTTTCAGCTTAGTGTGCTAGTCCTGGTTGAACAACTAACAAAAAAAAAAACCTCTGCATAACAGTGGAATCTCAGCCTGTACTACCTTATAACATCTCCTAATGGCAGCATATACACCGCTAACAACATGGGTGACAACTCGGAGCACTGAGGGTGAGGAACCCCACAGAATGGGGGAGAGGAGCCGAGGAGTAAATCCCTGACCCCACTCTCTGAGTCCTGTCAGTGAGGAAAGACCTAAACTGCCTGAGGACTGTACCCGACAGACCGAAGATTAACCGCAGGTGCCCAAGTAACACTCCATGGTCCACAGTGTCAAATGTTGCAGATAGGTCTAAGAGTACCAAGATCGAATGACTCCTCTGATCCCTTGCTATCAGGAGATCATTAAGTAACCAACCAGTGCCATCTTAGTACTATGCCTTTTCCAACATCCAGACTGGAGAGGGTAATAGATATCATGAATGGTCAGATGATCCTCCAGCTGCAATGCAAGCACTTTCTCAATAAACTTGCCCACAAAGGGCAGGTTAGAGACAGATCTGTGGTTAGCTAATCAATCAGGATGAAAGGAGGGTTTCTTGAGGAGAGGTATCACAAACGCTTCCAATAGGGGGTCCAGAAACACCCCTGCCTCCAATGAACACCAAACTATCTCAGCAAAGACTGAGCCATTCATCTCAACGCACCCCAAAATTAGACGAGTCGGGCCCAGATCCAGACTTCAGTAGGTTGGTCGCATATCCTGGATGATCCTCACGATATCAGTGACCACCAGCCGGTCAAAGTCAGACCAGACAAACTGGGTGTTTGCAGCCTCTTGCTGACCTCTACTACACCCATCAGAGGGCACTGAATGGATCCCGGACCTGATGGTGGCAACCAACCTTATCTGCAAAGAACCAAGCAAACTCATCACACTTACTTTGTGAAAACACTCTCCAAAATTGAAGGCAGGATGGATTGCACAATCTGTCAACAGTCCAGAACAGTTGAGCAGGTTGGTTCTGCGCAGTGGCAATCTCCCTGGATAGGAATTCTGCCTTCTTATGGGAGACTGCTGTTTGATAGTCTTTATAATGGACCATCAATCAAAGTCTGTCCTCAGCCAGGCCTGATTTCCGCCAGCGCCTCTCCAGCCTTCGACACTGTTGTCTCATTTCCTGCAATGTCCCATCAAACCAGAGGTACTTAGGGTGAAGAGTGAGTGGGCAAACATAAACAGGAGCTAGGGTATCCAGAGCCCCCATCACCGCCTTGTTATAGGCAAGCAAAAGGTCCCCTGGGTCCCCTCTTACATTCGTCATGCTCAAAAGGTCCAACACCACTATAAAACCATCTGGGTTCAGACCCCTTAAGAGGATGTATCAGACCATCTCCATAAGGGCAGGTTTGTTGGGGAGAGCCTCGAAACTGAACCTAATAGTATAATGGTCTGGCCATCCAACCGGCTACACCACCAAGTGGGAGATCTCCATCCCCAGAAGGAAAACCAGGTCCAATGAGTGACCATGATAGTGGATTGCGGTGATAACCTGTGTAAGACCCAACAAAGACATAAGTTGAGGAAGTTCTGACCAAATTGCAAGAGTTCATCATTGACCCAGGCATTCAAATCCCCCAGAATTAACCCTCTTGGGAACTCCAACACCATGTCGACAATGAAGTTTGTGAGTTCCTGCAGGAACTCCTTCCCATCTCCGGGAGGACAATAGATGAGAAGTATCCTGCAACCTACACCTGTACCAATGATGCACTCAAAGAATCTGGTAGCCCCCACCGATATCTCAACCAGACCCAGTTCCAACTTAAAACAAATTGCAACACCCCCGCCCAGTGATCCACCCTTGGGCGGTGTATTAGTGTGTACCCAGTTGGAACTGCTGATTCCAAAACTGGGCCAGTGTTATCATCTAGCCAGGTCTCGGTGATGCAAGCCAGGTCAGCTGTACCCACAAGATCAGCAATCACAACTGTCTTATTTCTTATAGGTCTGGCATTGCACAGCACAACCCAAGTGGGATGAGCAAACAAGGTAGATCTCACTACTTGTCCGCCAAAAGCAGAACCCTTTGGTATGAGAACCCAGAAGGAAGGACCCCTTTCCTGGACCCATTTTACCCCAGGGTAACTCCTTGATCCCACCACCCCAATCCACCCATTCCACATCACACTCCCACTAGGCCCAGCCCCCCTTCCCCCTACTATCCTGATAATCTGACAATGGTGTCAGGTACTGTGCCTGTGTTGACCTTTTTGTCCATCTTACACGTGCAGTGCAGGACGTCATTCATGGCAGTGGGCTGCAACTGAACATCAACACCACAGGCCTGTATGACACACATGTGTTGCTCCCACAACTGGGAGGGTTGCTTCTATGATCCTGGCATGTTGCTGCCTGTCCACTGCATGATGTTGGTTGGGTAGTATGTGTCACGTGTGCACCAACATTTGTGTGGTGCTCCACGTTGGCCATTCATGGAACAATAGTGGCATATGACAGGCAGGCAGTGGCCATTGTATGACCCCATCAACAGAGGTACATAATACAAAACAATGCTGCAATGGCGGTACACACACACACACACACACACACACACACACACATGTCCTACTCACACACCCTGCACTGACCACGTCTCATAACTTTCTCCAACAGGTACCAAGACTGTGGGTACACAAATTCTCCTGTAAAGAGGTTAAAACCCTGGCTGAGGCATACAAAGCCAGAGAATCCCTGCTGCCACAAAGCCGTGCCACAGGTGCCACTGTCAGGCAAGTGTGGGAGATCACTGCAGCAGTCAATGCCGTTGGTGGCTAGGATTAACCACTGGACGCAGTGCGCAAGTGCTTCACAGATCTTCAGCGCCATGTTAAAGAACATATTTCTGTATGGCACCATGTGCAATGTGCAGCCGGTGGCGGACAGTGACTATCAGCAGTTGCAAGATCACTGTACCCTGCAGGGGAGGTGGTGGCTTCCCGCTGTGGCCAGTGGAGGTGGCAGGGGTTCCTGGGTGTGGATTTAAGTTCCAGGTTGTCCTTCCAGACATGCAAGTACATGGCTGGGGCACATCCTTCTGTGCATGGGTACACATGTATATCCTACAGGTGATGGGGCACACTGCAGCCATGGTCTTACTCATGTTGTGTGCTTTCCTCAGCCCACTGTGCTCTGTGACAAGGGTTTCTGCTATGTCTACCAGGTGTCCAGCACAGCAGCATCTGCCACAGACAACAGCCAGATGGGTACTTCCCTGCACATAGATACCCTGGCATTTGCCCATGCACATAGAGAGTGTGTCAAATCTGCCACGTTGATTGCCACATGTTTTGGTGCATGCTGCCACTTGTGCTATGTGGGTGGTTTTGGCATTCAGTGTGGGTGGTGGTGTGTACGTGTGTGGCATGTGTGAGATACATTGTTAGTGGGTACTGTTATAAATGCATGAGCCAACATCCATGGATAGCTTTGTGGCCAGTATAGGTATGATGAGATTTGCACTTTAGTCACTAGTTGCATTATGATTATTGGCGGCCGAGACTGGACCACTGGGGCATGCATAAGACATCATTGGGACTTGACTAATGTGTCATGAGTAACACACTGACAGTGCACACCTATCTCTGCAATGCAGGCTACATCATTCTGGGAGGGGGAGGAGGCTGGGCCATCCATGGAGTTGCACCACCCAGAGACAATGCCAGAAGAGGAGGAGGACCCACTGAACTTGTTTGTGGAGGAAATGGAAGACAACAATGAGGGCACATATGTGCCAACACATCAATACCTGAAGACCATAACTGTGGGGGGGGGGTCTCACCAACCCTAATGCCCTCACCTTCCTGTCTAGCCAGTGGTGTTCTACAGTACAGACACACCTGTTAACAGCCACACCCCTGGGAATGGAATTGTTTTGCTGGTGACAACTATGTCCCGTGGTAAAAACCACCACCTCTGCCACCACCATAACTGGGTGGCCTCCACATCTGTCACCTCCCACACCACCCACCCTGCACAACGGGTGGATGTGGGCAACCATCAGGATACCCCACTAGTCCACACCTGCCTTGTGCATGCCCACCACCACTGAAGGCCCTGCCACCTACCACCCAGCAGCAGACGTGGTGCAACCCACTCCTCTCAACACCATACAAACAGTATATACTGTGCCACATAACAGTGTACCCAGATGCAGGATACTTCTGACTCTCAGCAGCTGGTGCAGTCAGCCATAGAGTTGCAGTCAGCCACACAAAGTGAGCGGTAGCAACCCCATGGTATAGAAAGACCCAACAGAGTGGCAGGTTGGTGTCAAGCAGCGCACCAGCAACAGCATCATTCATGGACACTCCCCAAACCCTTGGGCATGACCTGGACATTCCATTGTTCAGTGAGAGGCGTGCATGGTCCAGGGTGATCCCATCTCCATGGATATCACATTTCCCCTCACCAGTGCCCATAACTCCTACAGACATGGCTCTTGATGCCAGTCCCGGTGCACCCATGGTAGACAGAGAACTTGAGTTTGGAGGCCACCCCTGCCTTTCCCACTCATCTCCTCTGCCCCATCCCCATGTCCTGGTTTTGTTTTCACAGGCATCCTACCACCCCTAGCCCTGTCCCACCTGCTACACACAAGGGTGACCTTCTGCCCTCTCCTCCTGCTCCCCCATGACCTACTCCATTAGGAACAGCATGTGATTGTTGAATACAACCATTAATGCTCTGGTTGAAGTGTCACTGCCCACCTCTAAGGTTTGCCCCGAGTAAGTCAGCTTTTTTATAGGTGGTATTTGTACTACACAAACATGTCATGCAAACTCACTTTACATGGTGCTAATGCACTGAATATAGCACAGCACTTGTATTCATGTCCATGTCCCTCTCTTTTCCCAGAGCATACATGATCTATTTGCCCAGTGCTATTCCAGTTTGCCCACACTAATCAGGCTTTTAAATATAGCACCAAGTGCCCAAATGGCACACAAAGCACACGAAATCTCTTTGCCCACCAGGCAAAGTTTTGAATATTGAGCCCCTGCTATTATATGATAAGATTTCCTCTCTGAAATAAATTGAGAGTAAAAGGAAGCCATACTGTAGCTAAACCAGTGTCAGTGGCTCAGCAGGTAGCATGCTCACCTCTGAAACTGGGAGATCAGAAGGCTGTGAGTTCTGTCCCCACACCAGGTACTTGGGGTTATATCCCAATACTGACACTGCAGTGCAGCTTGATGGGAGTGCTGCACCCCTGAGATGCTGTCTTTTGGATGAGATGTTAAACCGATATCCCATCTGCCTGTTCTGGTGGTAGTTCAGGTGGATGTTAAAGATCCCATGGCACTTCTGTAAAAAAGTATGAGAATTTCCCAGTGCCCTGACCAAATTTCCCCCGAATCACTAAAAATACCACTAATAGCTTAATCTGGTTCAAGGTCAGTTGACATTCATCTGTACCCCCTTCCCGGGTTGTGTTTGAAAATGGGCAGAATTTGTCTAGTGCACTTACCCAGTCAACAAAAAAATAAACAACCAAATAAATAAACTTTCAGACTATACATCATTTCAACATGATAGGCAGTATGTTTCTGAGCAAATGTGTTCTTTACTAATAATATTTCATTAAGTTTCAAGTCTAGGACATATTCCCAGCCACATCTGGGGTGCTGGGAGTCAAACACTGGAGGCAGTGGTAGTTTACTGGTTAGAGTACAGTTTGTAAAGGAAGAGATCCATGTTCAAATCCCTGCAGCACTACTAACTCACGTTTAAGCAATACTATGACAAGGTGCCTTGTGGTAGGATAACAGCACATCTCAGGTGCCTTCTGAGGCATAAGGCATTGCCGAGTGCCTTCAGTCTCCTGATAAATGCTATTATCCCACCACGAAGCGCACCCTGAAATGTCTTATTGTGATTATAAAATAGGTGCAAGATTTATTTGGGTGGGTGAGTGAGTGAAAAATGTACAAAAATAAAATGTCTACAAATCTTATGATTTAAAACAAAATAATTATTCACCCGAACAAAATAGTTTAAGCAAATCTTAGCATAGTTATGCTATCTCAGTTTCAAATATTATGCACAGCAAAATGCATTTTTAAAATCAGCCCTCAAGCCTTCTATTTTCCTAAACCAACTCCCATTTACCTGTTTCCTCACCTTTCCTCCTTCTTCTTTATATTATTCCCCCTTTTCCAGACCTTGTATATTTATGTTTTCAAGCGTGTTGTGACAGCTTGCTGGAGTAGCAGGTTGTGGAGGTTTGGCTGTGTTGTGGCCAATGCCGACACTGCTTTTAGGCTTGTCTGTGTGGCACCAGTGAATGAGTGCTGTCTGGCTGATAGCAGTTTCACCCAAGATGCCACCAACTGAAAAATTCTCACCGCGGGGCAATGAGGGAGCAACTCGTCATTGCAGGACTTGTCTTGCCTGGTGTAACATTTCAATAAACATGGTGGCAGCTGTTGCCATTCACCTCTCACAGTCCTGCCTAAAATCTGACATCGGGGGTGCCCAATCCCCCTGTTGGCATGACCTCTCCCCAGCTCATTTGCTGACAGGGAGCCCAATCCCCATCGGCATGATGTCCCTGTAGTTTAATTTGTATGCCAAGGGGGTGTCCAATCCCCCTCAGCATCAAGCCCCCTCAAACACAGACCCATTTTCTTTGCTGACGGGGTGCCCAATCCCTGTCAGCTCCAGTAGTCCCAAAATGGGAGCTCACCTCAGCATGCCAAATGTACCTAAAAAAAAGAAAACCTTCCCATGAAGTTTTTCCTTTTTTTTCAACCTGTAAACAAGAAAACAGTCCCTCACTGTCTGCGGTGCCCTCCTTCCCCAACCTATACCCACCCTCTGTGCACCCCACCTCCCTGCACCACCCTTTATCCCATACTTACCTCTGGAGCCCAGTGCAATGATCTTTGGTGGAGCGGGAACACATCTGCACTCTTCAAAGTCGACCGCAAATTGAAGAAATGCCAGTAAGCTGTATAATGGTATAAATGGGGAGGGGGGTTCAACTTAGGTGGATATCTCAGCCATTGTTTGAACTTTTGGCACCAAATTTTCAACATGGAATTCTTGGGACCCAGTCTCTTGAACTCTGTCACTGTCATGTGGTTATTTCATCCCAAAAGGTGATTCTGCGGTCACTGCAAGGAATCACCTTCTGGGATCGATTAACAAAACGACAGTGTCACTGTTCATGAGGTGGTCTCCCAAACAGCCAATGTTGCAAATTTAGTGAAAAAATAAAAAAAATTAAAAAATGACTGTGTTATGAGCATGCATTGCACAGTTCCCACGCACACTTGTAACTTCAAGAATTTTTAATGTTTCCTTATGAACAGTACAGTTGTCATTGTTCAAATCCTGCCAAAAATGTGTTTTTGCATATCTGGCGCACAATGGCGCAGTCGCTGTGCAAAATCAACGTTCAGGACAGATTAAGACAATCACAGTGACAGAGTTCATAAGGAGAGGTCCCAAAAAGCCCATGTTGCAAATTTTGCGATTAAATTCCAAAAAATAACTGCGTTACCCGCATGCGTTGCACAGTTTCTAAGCATGCTCATAGTTTCCCCAACTTTTATGTTGCTTGCACGCATGTGCAAGAAACATAGTGCCATCATCGGAGATTTCGGAGGTGTGTCACCTCCTCCTCCAATTCAGTCAGTGAGCTGGCAGGCGCTGCCCCTGTAAGCCAATGCATTTTGGAGCTGTCTATGACACGCTCCAAAATGCAGTGGCATACAGTTGAAAGGGGGAGCTACGCTTCAGTGAGCAGCGATAAGAAGCGTAGCCCCACATGCAGGCGTGCTTGCCCCTGCATGTACTGGTAACCGACGTGGTGCCCAATCCCGTCGGCAGAGCTCGTCTCCCCAATAGTAGGTGCCACGCTGGGAGCCCACCCCAGGCGTGGCAATCAATCCTGGCCGACAGGGTGCCCAATCCTCCATCGGCTGAATGCCCCCATCCTTGTGCCACGCTGGAGCCCACCCCAGCATGGCAAGCGATCCTGATGTCTTTTTTTGTTTTTAAAACCTGTAAAACAAAAAGCGGTCCCATGGCCCAGCGTCCGCCCCCACAACCCGCACCCACCACCATACCCAGCCTCCCCACCCCCCCTCACTAACTACCTCCGGACTCCGGCGGCACGGCGATCTTGGTGGACCGGGAACACGTCTGCACTCTTCAAAGCCGACCCGCGAACTGAGAATGCCGGTAAGCTGTATAATGGGCTAGATAGGGGTTTCAACTTTTTGCATATCTCAGGCATTTTGAGAATTTTTGCACCAAATTTTCAACATGGGGTTTTAGGACCCCTTCTCATGAATGATGTCACTGTCATGGCGTTATTCGGGCCGAAGGGTGATTTTGCGCGGTGACTGCGCGGTGACTGCAAAATCACCCTTGATTGAAAACCACCATGACAGTGACATCATCATGAGAAGGTCTAAAACCATGTTGAAAATTTGATTATCAAAAAATGACTGTTTTTCAGGCGTCGTGTTCTGCAGTTCCTCACGCGAGGCTCATAAGTTCCCAGAAATTTCAATATTTTCACTCCAGATTTCCAACATTGCCATTTTATCACACCTTCTATGAGTAGTACAGCTGCCATTTTCACATCTCACCCAAAATGTGTTTCCACCTATGGCGCCCGAATGGCTGATCGATTATCTTGAAATCAATGTCGGGACAAATTAAGAAAATCACAGTGACACTGTTCATGAGCTCAGGTGTTAAAATGGCTATGTTGAAAATTTGGTGAAAAAATTCCAAAAAATGACTGTTTTACGAGCGTGCGTTGTACAGTTCCTATGCACGCTCGTAAGTTCGTGAATGTTCAATATTTTCACTCCAGATTTCCAACATTGCCATTTTGCCACACCTTCTTATAAATAGTACAGCTGTCATTTTTCACATCTCACCCAAAACGTGTTTCCAGCCATGTAGGGCACAATGGTGCAGTCGGTGTGTGAAATCAATGTACGGGACAAATTAAGAAAATCACAGTGACACTGTTCATGAGCAGAGGTCTTAAAATGGCTATGTTGAAAATTTGGTGAAAAAATTCCCTTCAGATGTATAGCAATATTACTAATGAAGACATTGAACAGAACTGGCCCCAGGACCGATCCCTGCAGCACCCCACTGGTCGGCCCCTCTCCCTAGACTGCATACCATTTACCACCACTCTCTGCCTCCTGTCTGTTAGCCAGTTTCTAACCCAGTTTACCACCCTTTCCCCATGTCCAGCCTACCCAGCTGGTTTATCAGCCTCCTATATGGGATGGTGTCAAGGCTTTGCTGAAATCAAGGTAAGCGTTGTCCGCTGCCCCACCCTGATTCACTTCCTTTGTCACCCAGTCAAATAAATGAATCAGATTTATCTAACATGATGTCCCCACTGTGAATCCATGTTGTCTTTGGTCCTGGGTTCCGATAGCATCTAGATGCCCCACTATCCTTTCTTTAAACAATGTCTCCATGATCTTCCCCACTACTGAGGTGAGGCTGAATGGCCTATTGTTCCCTGCCTCCTCCCTGCTGCCGGACTTGTGTAGAGGGACCACATGTGCCCTCCTCCAATTCACTCATGTTGAATGACTCAGTGAACATGGCTGCCAGAGGTACTGCTATCTACCGCCATGATTCTGTTAATATCCTTGGGCGTATGTCATCTGGTTCCATCGCTTTGTCTACCTTCAATTTAGTGAGCTCCTGCAGGACTCTTTTGCCTTTGAATAGGCTATTGTCCACCTTTTCACCCCCTTGGCAACTGATGTACTGCTGTGGCCCTTGCCCCTTCCACTCTTCTGTGAATACTGAATGGAAAGACACAGTGGATGTCTTGGGAGGAAGGCATGAAACTGTCACTTCCAAATACCTAAACAGCACATACAAGCAAGCAACATTCGGCATTGACAAATGCTTGTTTATATTTGTACTCCAGATTTTCAACATTGTCATTTTTGCACACTGCCTTATGAACAGTACAGCTGTCATTTTTCACATCCTGCCCAAAATGTGTTTTTACACATGTGGCACTGAATGGCGTAGTCGCTGTGCAAAATCAATGTTTGGGACAAATTAAGAAAATCATAGCGCCACTGTTCATTAGCGGAGGTCCCAAAATGCCTATGTTGAAAATCTGGTGTAAAAAATCTCCCAAATAATTGCATTATAGGTGTGCGTTGTGCAGTTTCTACCCATGCTAGTGACTTCACCAATTTTTTTATATTTTCACTCCAGATTTTCAACATTACCATTTTTTTACACCTCCTTGTGAACAGTACAGCTGTCATTTTTCTCAACCTGTTCGCAATGTGTTTTCGCACCTGTGGCACCAAATGTCGCAGTCGCTGTGCAAAATCACCTTTTGGCTAATGAACTGATAGTATCATGTGGTGCAGTCACAAAAAGCCCATGTTGAAAACTTGGAGTGAAAATACCAAGAAACACCCAGGGCATTAGGATTTCTGACCATGACATCCTACCATGAAGGACTGACAGGCATCAGGGGTGTGACTTGGGATTGTCAACAGTAATGCTATTCCACTCCCACCCCCACCCTGCAGCCAGTGACAGGCATTGAGGTGTACCTTGGACTCTTCGGCCCCAAAGTTCACCCCATTCTCCTATCCTGCACCCATTTCAGCATATTTCCTTATGGAATAGAGTGAGTGTAAAGCCCAAGCACCCCAAGGCACACCCGAACACTTGTCGGTATCTGCAGGGTAGGGTGAGGTGAAATGGCATAAGCGTTAAGGGTGATGACCCAAAGACACACCCCAATGCCTGTCCATCTCTGCAGGGTGGGGTTGGCATCAGTTCAATACTTCACTACCATTCCTATTTTGCATCTGTCTAACTCCTGCACTTTCAATGCTAATGCCAGCAAGCAAACATTCGGCATTGACAAATGCTTGTTTATTTACTATATTTATGACATTCAATAGACAGAATGTGTACTATTGGTGGATTACAAGAATTCAAACCTATGCTCCGTTCTACTGGCAGAATGGTTACCCCCACACTCACACAACAGAAGGCCTAAGATGGAAGCAGGGCTTCTATGTTATCTGTAGCAGGTCAAATGCCAAAGAATTTATTGGAAACAGTTAAGGATAGGAGGGAGAATTTTCATGGTCACCAAAGAAACACCAGAAATTAAAACTCTAAGGCCCAGATATTCAAAAGGGTTGCGCCCTGGCATGATATTCAAATCGGAATTGTGCCTGGCACAATCCCGATGTACCAGAGCACATCAGTAATGTATGCAGCACAGGTAGGGGTGCATGCCCATGCATATTCCGCACATCCCAATATTCAGCCCGAGATGTGCTGAGCCCATGCATGCACAACCCCTACTAGAGCTGCACACAGGTGAGCCAAAAAAAAAGGAACAATGGCTGGCCACCCACAGGTGGCAGCTGCCATAGTGCATGACGCAACACGGCAGCTGCCACCTGAGGGTGGCCACCTGAGCTCCAGCTGCACCTCTGTGGCAGCGCCCCCCCCATGCCTGATTGCAGGCATCTGTTCAAATAATCACATTCAATATCGCTGGTGGTCCAGTGGACTGCTGTCAGCCTGATCACCAGCTTCAGTATAAATAATAGTTATTCCATTATCCCTGGTAGCCCAGTGGACCGCTGTCAGCCCGATTACGGGCTTAAGTATAAATAATAGTTATTCCTATATTCCTGGTGGTCCAGTGGACCACTGTCAGCCCGATCGCAGGCTTTTGTAATAAAAAAATAAAGAATTACATCCTATATCCTTGGTGGTCTAGCAGTACCCCCCTCCCCACCTGCCTACTGAGCCCCACTGCCCCGCTCCCCCCGGTCAGCGGCGGGCAGCAGCACACCACCCACCTGCCTCCCCACTGCCCACCGACTGACATCTTAGGTAGGGCTGTCGCCCGATGGTCCTGGCGATCTGGAATGTGTAGTATGAATACGAGCTGCATGCCCATTGGCTCATGCTGTGGACCAATGGGCGTACAGCCCTACCTATGGTGTCAGTTGGTGGGGTGGCAGGCTAGTGGGATGCTGCTGCCACACTGATCGGGGGGCCAGGCGGTGGTGCTCAGTGGGTGGGTGGGGAGGGGTGCCGCCAAGACCACTAGGGATATTGGACGTTATTCTTTATTTTTTACAAAAGCGCACGATTGGGCTGACAGCAGTTCACTGGACCACCAGGGATATTGGAATGACTATTATTTATACTGAAGCCCGCAATCAGGCTGCAGGGCACATTGCTGTGCTGGGCAGGGGGTGTCAGTCCCCGACAGCTGCTGCCTGGCAGGGCGCCAGACACAAGTTGCCGGGGATGGGTGCACCTGCATGCAAATGGGGTCATAATGACATGCAAATGGCCCCATTTGTGCCTTGCATACATTATGGCCCCATGCATGTGCACTTTTGAATGATCGCGGTGGCTGTGCATGGCGCAGCGGAACTGCGTTAGGCACCCCTGCTCCCCTCAGGCCACTTGCGCTGGCACAGTGCCACTGCACCATCTTTCTTGCGGGTAGCCAGGGTGTGATGTTCAATGATGCTGAGCCATGGCGAGCTCTATTGAATATTGCCCGATCAGCGCCTCGCGAGCAAGTGCTTGTGCCCAGGCTTGTACCACAGCCTGGCACAGTTTGAATATCTGGGCCTAAGTACTTTAGTATTTTATTTATTTATTTATTTATGTATATGTGTAAGAAGATGATTGTGAGGGCAAATAGCATTTATTTATTTTTTACTTTAAGGCAGTTTCATTTTTAATGCCTAGTTGAAGGTTTTTAGTGAGTAAAGGTGGCAGCCATATTTGTGACGGTAATCATGGATGTATGGTTAGTACTGATACTATTGTGAAGAGGCTGCTGGATATTTATCTAGTGCTGTTGGGCTGAGATAACAGTATGGATAATGATGGCCCTCAGCCAATCAGGTTTCACAAGTTTTGAAGCCCTTATTATACTGTAACTTTAAACAAGTCACCCAACCTTCCTGTGACTCAGTCTTCCTCCTTTAATTTGTGCCTTTGCACGTCTGTTCATTTTGTTGGTGGTAATTCTGAATATTATTTATTATTGATGCAAACTGGTCTATCCCAGACTCAGCCTGCATTACTGTTACCAACTTTCTCAAACCCTTCAGCAGTCTGCAAGGGTACTCAATAGCTGCCACCACTCAGCATAGATGCTCTCTAGGGGTATCTCTTGGTCTGGATACCTCCAGAGCCAATGCTCACACAGTACAGTGCTCCTTGCTTAAAAGCAACCAACCCTCCCCATGCTGTCACAGCTAAGAACTCCTTCCATTAGAAACAATATAGTAATGGTAGTCTTCTCTTCAGAGGTGAAAACGGTTTTGTCAATTATAAATCAGCTGTACCTCAGAAGATTCAGTCACAGAAACATTAAGTACATACAAATATAAGATTTTGGTGCTTCCAGATATTTAGACAGATAATATAGGATATTACAGCAGGACTAAGGGCAACAGTAATTCTTCAGAAATGAAAAGAAAATGTTTGAACAATAGGTTACACACAGGAAAAAAACTCTTTTTAGCAAGATTGAATGTCTTACCACACAAAAGGTATCAAATCATTTGCTTCTGGGTCTCTTCTTACAAGGACCAATATGACAAATACTAAATCTAGATTAGCACACAAGACACCTATGGTGTATCAGGGCAGACTCAAACCCTTAGATGGTAGCTTGTTCATAGTCCCAAACCTGATTGTCTCTTTCAGGCTCTGATAGACCCTAAGATCCTCCAGTTGCCACCCACCATGACATGTTATCCAGTATGTCACTGTTTCATATTTTGATTTGACATTCTTTTGAGTCCTGGAAAACCACCCATCTGGAGCAGCTGGACCAAGCTGAAATCTTGGATTTCTTGTCTTGCAGGTTCCATCAATTTGTTTTTACCCTGGTCTGGCAGAGCAGAAGTTACTCCTCTGCACATTAGTCAGGGCTGTCCCCAAAACATGAAAAAGATGCTTTCTGCCTTTAGCTCTCCCATTCTCTCCAAAGAGAGTGTTATTTTTCACCAGAGCCCTCTGACATGCTTCCTGGCAGAAAACTTCATCAGAGAGTTTTAACTCAGCTGACATACTTTCAAGAGGTAAAGGGAAATTGTTTAACCAGGAAAGACACACTAAGTCACAGCTTGTTTCCAGATGCAACCTGGGAGCATAAGGAAGTTAAGTGACTTGCTCAAGGTAACACACTATACATGGGGGCTAATGGGATTCAAACCCAGGTCTCCAGGTTTGCAGCTTAGTGCCCTTAACCACTATGCTATACTGCCTCCTAAAAACTATCCCTAGGTGGACTTGAACCACCAACCTTTAAGTTAAGGGCCAAATATGCTAACCAATTGTGCCACAGAGACAACACTAAAGGTCTGGATGATAATAGAAATTAAACACAGAAACATGAAAAAAAAATGACACAGAAGTTGTTACAATTGTATGTTTATAGCTTGTATATTTTGCATTTTCCCTTCCTCTCCCCTCAGGATATGTCTGGAAACAAACTGTTACCCTCTCAGTATGGCTTTCCTGGTAAAACTTTTGAAAGAAACCCATTGGTCAGCACTGCTGCACCAAAATCTTTTTCCCTAACTGCACCTGATTCAAGAAGATCTGGCTAATTTGTGACACTTTTCCTGCTTTAAGACAGCTTGTACCAAATATTTGCTGCAAGCTCTGTAAAATTGGCACCCGAGATTGCTGTAAGCTAGGCCAGAACAAGCTGATCTACCTTGCAGCAATTAGCACAATGGATCCATAATCTCGATTGCTGGACGGGGCATGCTGTAAGCCCCATACATCATATGCTTGCCATACATGGAGCTTGTGGCATTCTCCATCCATTTGTGGATTGGGTCCCATTGTTTGCTTTTAAGAAATAGACAACAGGTTATTTCAGTTATTGTGTTTTGATGTCAGGATCCTTGCCCCTTGATCGGGCCCCACAGCTTGTGCCCCAGCACTGAAGGCAAGCCGGCCGCCACACACCATAAGCCACCACACTGACATCAGGATCCTCACCCCTCGATTGGGTCCCGCAGCTTGCGGCCCAGCACTGAAGGCAAGCCGGCCACCCCACACCACAAGCTGCTGCACAGACATCAGGATCCTCACCCCTTGTTTGGGCTCCGCAGCTTGTGGTCCAGCACTGAAGGCAAGCCAGCACCCCCATACCACAAGCCACTGCATGGGCATCAGGATCCTCACCCCTCAATTGGGACCTGCAGCTTGCGACCCAGCACTGAAGGCAAGCCAGCTGTCCCATGCCATGAGCAGCTGCATGGACATCAGGATCCTTGCCCTTCGATGGGCCCCACAGCTTGCGGCCTGGTGCTGAAGGCAAGTTGGCCACCCCATGCCACAAGCCACTGCATGGACATCAGGATCATCAGCCCTTAATCGGGCCCCGCAACTTGCAGCCTGGCACTGAAAGCAAACCAACCACCCCATGCCACAAGCTACTGCATGGACATCAGGATCCTTAACCCTCAATCAGGCCCCACAACTTGTGGCCCAGCACTGAAGGCAAGCTGTCCACCCCACACCACAAGATGCCACACAGACATCAGGTACGCCACCTAAGACCCAGGGAACCCCCAACTCCTTTACCGTTAATCTGATTGGCTGCTCAGTCTGGGCCTGGCTCATCATTGGCCATCTCCACTTCCAGCTAACCTCTGATTGGACTCCCTGTGCTCTTGGTGCCAGGCACCCATTCTTACATTTCTGAACTAGCTAGCCTATGTTTATACCACAGAACCTGTAATCCAATATTTTGTTTGCCGCATGCTGTGTTGCAGTGCTATTTTTTTTTGTTAGTTGTACTGCCTGTTAACCTTACTGCTTCACTGCTTGTGCTATATGCTTGAATTTGCTAATTTGTTGTTCCTGTCTCCTCCTCTGCCACCCCTCCCATATGCTCCACTATTTCCAATTTTGCTGTTCCCTGATTCTCACCTACCCTTTCTTGTCTCAGTTCTCCCCCTCTAACTTGCAAAGTCATCATAGAAACATAGAAACATAGATTTTGACAGCAGATAAGGACCGCTTGGCCCACCCAGTCTGCCCATTTCCCTACCTATTGGATAAGCTGCAGATCCTAGTTAACCAGCAGCCTACTTCTTCCTACCCCCACCCCCTAGAATTGCCTTATGACTGTCCCATGCATGCTTGAATTCCACCACTGTTTTTGACTCCACAACCTCCTCCGGAAGGCCATTCAATGCATCCACAACCCTCTCTGTGAAAAAATACTTCCTTAAATTACCTCTAAGCCGACCTCCTTCTATCTTCAAATTGTGCCCCCTTGTTCTTGCACACCTCTTTTTTTGAAAGATGCTACCCTCTTGGACTTTGTTGATTCCCTTGAGATACTTGAAAGATTCTATCATGTCCCCCCTCTCCCTCCTTTCCTTGAGGCTATACATATTCAGCTCCTTTCTTCTCTCTTCATATGTCTTCTGGTGTGGACCCTGCACTATTTTAGCCAACTCAGTTAAGATGGGAGATAAAACCTTTTATAGGTACATCAGGGAGCGAAGGAAGACCAAGGGAGGGCTAGTGAGGCTTAATAAAGAGGAGGAAGGGTGGGCAGAGGGTGACTGTGAAAAGGCAGAGATACTAAACAAATATTTTTGCTCAGTATTTACAAAGGAAGTGGGGGAGGTACCTAAAACAAACAGTAGAAACACTCGATACAGAAGTTGATACCAGCCCATTTACAGAAGAAAGGGTTCTGAAAGAACTCTTAAAACTGAAGGTGGACAAAGCAATGGGGCCTGATGGGATTCATCCCAGAATTCTAAAAGAACTAAGGGTAGAACAAGTGACACCACTGACTACCCTGTTTAACAAATCATGGGAGGATGGGGTGGTACCCGAGGACTGGAGAAGGGCAGATGTGATTCCCCTTCACAAAAGTGGGAGCAAGACAGAAGCAGAAAACTACAGACCTGTTAGTTTAACCTCAGTGGTAGGGAAAATGATGGAATCACTTCTGAAGGAAAGAATTGTTGAGTATCTAGAGGCCAGAGAGGCTCAGGACCCAAGGCAGCATGGATTCACAGCGGGAAGGTCATGCCAGACAAATCTGATAGATTTCTTTGACTGGGTGACCAAAGTAGTAGATCAGGGAGGGGCTGTGGACATGGCCTACCTAGACTTTAGCAAGGCATTTGACACAGTCCCACACAAAAGATTAATATACAAGTTAGCCAGCCTGGGAGTGGGTCCCAAGATGACAGCCTGGGTAAAGAATTGGCTGAAGAATAGGACACAGAGAGTAATAGTAAATGAAGTCCACTCTGAAGAAAGGGGGGGTTACTAGTGGGGTACCGCAGGGTTCAGTATTAGAACCGGTCCTCTTCAATGTCTTTATAGGCGACATTGCAGAAGGACTGGAAGGAAAAGTATGTCCCTTTTCAGGTGACACAAAGATCTGCAACAGAGTTGATGCACAGGGTGGGGTGGAAAGGATGAGAAGGGACTTGGCAAGGTTAGAGGAATTGTCAAATGTATGGCAGCTTAGATTCAATGCTAAGAAGTGCAAGGTAATGCACCTGGAAACAAAACCCAGGGAAGAGTACACAATGGGGGTGAGATACTAACAACAACAAAATGGAAAGGACTTGGGGTAGTCATATCAGATGACCTAAAGGTGGGCAAGTAATGTGGAGAGGGCAGCAAGGAGGGCTGGGGATACTGGGATGCATGGGAGAGGCATCACCAGTAGAAAACAGGAAGTTATTATCCTCTGTACAGACAGCTGGTGAGACCCCATCTGGAGTACTGTGTGCAGTTCTGGAGACCCAATCTCTGCAAAGACATAGACAGGATGGAAGCTGTCCAGAGAAGGGCAACTAAAATGGTGCAGGGTCTGCACCAGAAGACATATGAAGAGAGACGAAAGGAGCTTAATATGTATAGCCTCGAGGAAAGGAGGGAGAGGGGGGGACATGGTAGAAATGTTCAAGTACCTCAAGGGAATCAACAAAGTCCGAGAGGATGGCATCTTTCAAAAAAAGAGGTGTGCAAGAACAAGAGGGCACAATTTGAAGATAGAGGGGGGGCGGCTCAGAGTTAATTTAAGGAAGTATTTTTTCACAGAGAGGGTTGTGGATACATGGAACGGCCTTCCGGAGGAGGTTGTGGAGTCAAAATCAGTGGTGGAATTCAAGCATGCATGGGACAGTCATAAGGCAATTCTAGGGGGTTGGGGTAGGAAGAAGTAGGCTGCTGGTTAACTAAGATCTGCAGTTTATCCAGCAGGTAGGGAAATGGGCAGACTGGGTGGGCCAAGTGGTCCTTATCTGCCATCAAATTCTATGTTTCTATGTAGTGAGCAAGGTAAGTTTGTTCGCTGACGACACCAAGATAGGAGCAGTGGTGGATGGAGAGGATGGATGGAAGCAGCTGCAGGGGGACCTATGCATGCTAGAGGAGTGGTCAGGGAGGTGGCAGCTGGGGTTTCATGCAAAGAAGTGTAAGGTTATGCACTTTGAAGTGAAGAACCCAAGGAGAGAATACTGGCTGGGGGTGAGTTTAAGCTGGGAGTCACTGAGGAGGAGAAGGACCTAGGGGTAATGATAACAGAGACCATGAACAACACTGCCCAGTACAGGAGAGTGACTGCAAAAGTGAACAAAATGCTGAGGTGCATAGCGAGGGGGTTTTCATCCAGGCAAAGAGAGGTGATCTGGCCCATCTACAGGTCACTGGTAAAGCCATACTTAGAGTATTGTGTGCAGTTTTGGAGGCCACACCTAAAGCGCAATATCAGACTACTGGAGGGGGTACAGAGGAGGGCAACAAAAATGACATGTGGAATGAAGGGGAGAGACTATGACAGCCTGGAGGATAGGAGGAATGGGGGGGGCATTATAGAGACATTCAAGTATCTGCCCTCCAGTTTCCCTTTCAGTACATCCTCCCAAAGTCTGCCCCTCCTGAAGTTTGCCACCCGAGTAACTGATTTCTCTGGCTCCCTGCGCATCATGATATTAAACCACACCATTTGGTGATCCCTGCTGGCTAGTGGGGCCTCAACCTTTATTTCTCTCACTGCCTCCCCATTCGACAATACCCAATCTAAAGTGTTCTTTAGCCTAGTAGGTACAGTAACCAACTGTGTCAGGAGACCCTCCTGGATCGCATCCAGGAGCACTTGCTCCCTAGCACTGGAGGTGACCGGAATGCTCCAGTCAATCCCCAGCAAGTTGAAATCCCCCACAATGACCACCTTCCCTTTTCTACATACCTTTTTGATTTGTCCCGCTAACTCCCTGTCAAGCTCCTCAGACTGGGAGGGCAGCCTGTATACCACCGCAAACCTCAATTTCCTAACCCTTGAGTCTAGGAACTGCAGCCACATTGCCTCTGTTCTCCTTTCTTCTCCCTCGTCCCTTGTGCATTTGATCCCATCCTTCACATAGGCTGCCACCCCACCCCCTTCCTCTCCTTATGGTCCTTCCTGTATAATTTGTATCCTGGGATTGCAAGATCCCAGTCCTGGTGCTCAGTTGCCCATGTTTCTGTCACAGCTGCAATATCCACCCTCCACACTGCTAAGAGTGCCTGTAGCTCAGCGGATTTGTTTCCTAGGCTTCTTGCATTCAGTGAGACCACCCTCCATAATGCCCCCTTCCCTTCACTAGCCTCCATCTCCTCCCTTCTACTTCCTCCTTTTTGGCCACTCTGAGTCCTTCCCTGCTAGCCTGAGAGGTAGGCTGTGACTCCACTCTATCGGATCCCTGCCTACCTGCTGTCCACTTGCCACCCCCCCATCTAGTTTAAATCCACCCTTGTCACAATATACCTCCCCAGTCCTTGCTTTAACACCTCCTTTCCCCCTTCCCACTCAGGTGCAGCCTATCTCTTGCAAACAAATTGTTATTATCCCAGGTACTGCCCCAGCCGCCCACAACCCCATACCCCTTAGTTTGACACCATTCTGCCAACTATGTGTTCAACTCTCTAATCCTCTCCTTTCTCACTGTGCTTGCACAGGGTACTGGGAGCACTACAGAGAAGGCTATAGACTTCCCAGTCTCCTCACACAACCTTCCCACTTCCTCAGTCCTCTCCCTTGTTACCTCCACCTTTTCCCCCTGCTAGATTATTTGTTCCCACATGTACCATAATTTGTGGTTTCCTCCTACCCCTCTTTACATACCTTAGGATTGCCTGTCCTGCCATGTCTGCCTTTAATTTTGGTATGGACTCCACCCATATCCAATTGTGCCTCTCCCCTTGCTGCCCCATCTGATCAACCCCATCTGATGTAACCTTGATCAAGATTTATAAAATGCAGCCTATGCTTATGTTATGTATTCCTTCACATCTCTGTTGTGTTTTTAAGTTATGCTTATATGATATGTATGCTGCACTGCACCTCTCCCCCTTCTCTGGTCACACCTGGAAACGAGTGTGCCTTTCCCATTTATCAACTTTTAAATAAATAAATATATGTGTTCGTAATTGCTTTCTGCTTTTATGATAAAATATTTGTTTGTGAAGTGAAAGAGGTGGGTTTTACTTTTCACCTTCACACTTAAAACTGCTGGTAAAAAGAATTCCCAAGAATCACCTGTGATGCCTGAAAATCACAGCTCTTAAGAAACCCCATGTAGTTTAATTTTTATTTATTTATTTAAAATGTGGTAACCAGGAAAGGCACCCTGAGTTGAGGCCATTTCCAGGTGTGACCTGGGACATGAGCGACATAAACATACGGGGAATATATAAATATTCAAGTGCTGGATAACCTTTAATGCAAGGCTAGCTACACAGAATGATTAGATTTGACTAGGCAGACATTTATATTTACAAACGTTACATAAGATAGACAGTTAGATATCAAAGACTGCTTAGAAGAGGAAAAGGAATTGCATTTAGAGGAGAGACAGAGTTACTAAATTGAGGGTACTCTATGGATGTTCTTATATATTTTTGAAGGAAATATATGCTTCATTTAACAACAAGATTTGCCATTTATATATTTGTCATGTTGTGGAATACATGGATTATTTTTTAACACTTTTTTTTAAAACAGTAATCAGCTTCTGTTTCCTTCTTCCCAGGTAAAATCTGCTAATAAGAATATAATAATAAACGCAAAAATAATCTTTATTTATTAAGTGCAGTTTACAATGTACCAAAGCGCTGTACAAATGTAACCCACAGGGGGCGCTATCCTTAGGACTACTACCCCTGCCTGCCTCCAATAAGACAGGGTGTGGGGCCCAGATCCGTGGACGGGTGCCTCCACCCAGAGGTCGGGGTTAATACAGTTGAAACTGCCTCGGTTACAGCCCTCTGGACCACTGCAACCCCCCTTTCATCCCACTAGTGGCTCACCCTGGGTACCAACAACTCATCTCACCAATACACTTACCCCCCGGGTAGTGTCTTTCGGCTCACTCCAGGGACCCCCTTTAAAGTAAGGTACAGTTATATCACAGTCACTAGGCAGAAGTTCATTAGGGATGCACAAACCAGTCAGGATGTAATTGCAACACAACAATCTGATTTATTAAAAGGGCAGATAACAAGGTAAGGGGGGAAATCAAGTTAATTGGCTTATACTATAGTTATATACCTAGGGCTCTGTGCACAGGCCTAACCCTAAGATTTGCTGTCCCTGGGTACCCAAGCCCTAACGGCTAGTCCAAATGTGGCAGCTGGTTGGGGCCCTTAACACAGATAACCATCTCAATCCTGAGCAAGTCAGCATGGAAAGAAAGTTTAGTTAGGCAGTCGCAGTATAGAAATACAATTGGAGAACTCTGTTTGCACACTTAGCCAGGAGCTACCCTGATTCAGTACTCACAAACTCCAGCAAATACAGATTCCTTCAACACTAGCAGGGCTAAGCCTGAACTTTGCCAGCCTCCTCACATATTTATATGGCAAACAACAACAACAGAGGGGTACCACACCAGGCAGCTGCTTCCAAGGGTCCCACAAACTCACAGCCACTGAGATACCACAACGGCAGCTTCCACTTTGCCCTCGGACCCAGTGCAATCCATCAGATTCTCCAGTCCTCCAAACAGGTCGAGCCTGGTGGGTAGCTGTGGTGGACACAGCCTCCATTGACCGTCCGCCGACGGATTTTGTCCGACTTGCTCGAAAGGGAAAAATGGCCAACCCAGGCCTTCACGCACTTCCCGCGCGAGCACTCGCACAGCGCAGAAGCACAGAGCTCCTCTCTTCTCTTCAGTCACTACGCATATGCCCCCAGCAGCAAGGGGCTCTTCTTTCAGTTTGGGCGCTACCCGCTCCTATTGGCCGGCAGCACATGCCAGTCACTCTCTCCGCCTCTCAGTGGTGCGAAAAAGCACCATAGCCCATAATACCTTTCTCAAAGGACGAGCAGGTTCCCTATTGGTCAGCCGATTTGGTAGGGTCCCAAGGTACTGATTGGTCCAAATCAACAGTTCTGGGCCAAAAATGGAGGAGGCAATCAAAACAATCTTCACTGCGAAGAAAGGCAGGTTAGAACAACTATATTATCATTGCTATCATATGTTATTTCTCACCACAATCACATCGCCTTGCAGAGCTCCCCCTGCACCATTAGAAAGGACAGACAAGGAGCTATTTCTTCAGTGGCCTGGATGGGAGTCGGGAATGCAATCACACAGCCTCCCCCTCCAAATCAGTTAATTATGGCTGCAACAGGCAGCCCTTAAAGAGACAAATACGGAGGCTTCAAAAGCGCTCACTGGTAACACATTTAAACGGCTTTAACGCCGAACACCAACCAGGCACGGAGCAGTCGCCCACACTCCGAGGAGCTTTTAGGAACCCCCATTTGTAGGGGGGGTTACACCCTCCCTGGCCTGGGAAAGCTTGACATCCACGTCAAGTAGTTACCCTTAAATCACCTTTAAGGCAAACAGCTTGATTAACACTATATCACCCTTTGCATTACATACATGAATATTACAGTTACAGTGTATTATGGTTTATGCAACATTATACACACAAAGTCTTGGTTCCCTTTAAATCAGGTCATTAGTTCCTGCTCGTGACACTGGGACTGAGGGAACCCCTCCCTTTTAGTTACTGGCAGGTCACCCGAAGCAGGGACACCACACTCAAAGGGCAATACTAACAATCTGGAGTTGTCCCCCAATGCTTGCTTAGGCAAGGAACTCGGGGACACATACACCCCTTTGTGGACCACATTTAAGGGCAAGTCCACCGGCTGACCCAGAGACTCATATCTCAACTTGACTACCGGCCGTATTTCTCGGCCGGACCACCTAGGGGCCTCGGGAGACCCTGAAACAGGCCCTGATTCCAATTCAGTCTCATGGACATTAGCAACAGGAATCTCTGTAGGTGAAAAGGGCCTGGTGCTTATAGTATTATCGGGGTCCTGACCTTCTACCCCAGGACCCACCCCACTGGGCTCAGCCGTGGGCTGTCTAGATACTAATGAGGAAACATCAGGGCATTCAAAATATTCTTCCAATTCTGGCATGTCACTGGCTTGTTCCTCCATCTCACTCTCTTCTTCTGAAAAGTCAGGTAATTCAGCTAGGCCAGACAGTTCAGCCAGGCTTAAGGACCCCACCCCTTGGGCTTGTCTGCTACCCCACTCATCTTCTGGAGGTATCGGCTCCGGGGACAAAGTAGAGGGCTCAGTCAAGCCAGATGGGCCAATCTCATTTCCCGAGTTAACGAGGGGATTGCCCCGAAACAGTTGGCTCAGTTCGTAAGAGGGATAGTACTCAGTATCATCTTCATTGTCTTCTGACACTGAGTGTTGATCATCTCCTTCTGCAGGAGGGGTTGGACAAGGCTCCCTTGGTGGACTTGTTGAAGACTCTATGGGTTTGGTTCTTCTCTTGACAACAGATCTAGTCACAGGCCGGGAGGGAGTGGCAGTTGGAGGTTCAGCTTCAATCAGGATTTGCCCAATTGGGAGCAGATGATTTCTGTGTATGGTTTTCACATCTTTCGAGTTGTTTTCAGGCCGCACTTTATATACCGGTAAGTCTGCCAGTTGTCCCACAACAATGTGAGGGAGGTGATGCCATCTGTCGGCAATCTTATGTTTGCCATGCAGTCCCAAGTTCCTCAAAAGCACTCTATCCCCTTCTCTCAACTCCACTGTTTTCACTTTATCATACCTCTCCTTGTTAGCCAGGTTTCGTTTAGCGACCATGGTCTGAGCCAGTTGGTAGGCATGGTTCAGTTGAGCCTTTAATTTCTGTATGTACTGTAGATGATTTTCTGCTCGCACCCCATCAGGGGAGATCCCAAAACAAACATCCACTGGCAGTCTAGCCTCTCTCCCAAACATCAGCCTGTACGGGGAAAATCCTGTGGCATCACTTTTTGTACAATTATAAGCGTGAGCTAGGGTACCAATCTGCTGGCTCCATCTTGGTTTGTCTTTGGGTTGCAATGTGCCCAACATGTCAAGCAGTGTACAGTTAAACCTTTCTGGCTGAGGATCTCCCTGAGGGTGGTAGGGGGTGGTTCTCAACTTTCGTACCCCCCACAAAGACAGCATCTCTTTAATCAAGCGGCTCTCAAAGTCCCTTCCCTGGTCGGAATGAATCCGCTGAGGGGCCCCATAGTGGACTAAAAAGTTTTCAACAAGTATCTTAGCCACTGTGGTTGCCTTCTGATCCTTAGTAGGAAAAGCCTGTGCGTACTGAGTAAACTGATCAGTGACCACCAATATGTTACTGACACTGTTCAGGTCGGGTTCGAGACTCAAGAAATCAATACAGACCAACTCCATAGGGGCACTAGTAGAGATATTGACCATGGGAGCAGCCCTCTGAGGTAGAGTTTTTCTTTGTAAGCACCGGCTACAGCTCTTGACATATTGCTCTACATCTGCACTCATCTTTGGCCAGTAAAATTGAGTCCGTACTAGATCAAGTGTTCAGTCTATGCAGAGATGCCCCATTTGATTATGCAAGGACCGTAAGACCAGTTCCCTAAAAACTGAGGGCAGGACCAGTTGTTGTTTGTAGACCCGGCCATCCTTGTTCACAGTCTCTCTGTATAGTAGTTGGTCAATCAACTTCAATTTGGGCCCTTCTTTGTACAACAAGGTAGTCCTTGGATCAGTGGAACGTAACTTGGATATGTTCCTCCCTGCCCGCAAAACCTCCACGGCCATTCTTATCATGGGATCACAGGACTGAGCCTATTGAAGACTATCATTATCGAATTGCGGCAGGGAGCTAGTGTCCAATGCAGATAAATGACAGTAGGCAGCAGGTATGCAGTTTTCAGATGGCCCCAAGCAATCCACCACACAATCCACCGTGTCAGGAGACACCTGTTCCTCTTTGTCAAATTTCTGGCAGAGAGCTCTTATGTCAGGTTCAGACAACCTGACCCAATCAGTCTGTGGCACAGGCCTCCAAGAGAAAGTGTCCACATCTATGTGGTTCAGGCCCACCCTGTACTCCACAGCATAGTCATAGGTGGCCAAGGCAGAGAGCCACCTATGGCCAGTGGCATCCAACTTGGCAGAGGTCTGTACATAAGTCAGAGGGCTATTATCGGTTTTTACCAATATCTTACCACCATACAAATAGTCATGAAACTGATCAGCACAGGCCAACACTGGGGCATGGGTGAGCTGATATATTATGTCATAAAAGGCTTCCTCGCACTCAGTAGTCCAACGATCCCCAAACACATCATTCGGACGGAAATACTTCTTTTCTGACTCCGAGCACCCAACCTTCTTATATTTTTTGTGCGTAGGTGGATACCCCTGAGTGAGGTTGAGGAGGGGGCGAATCACTCGAGAATAGTCCTTAACAAACCGCCTATAATATCCACAAAACCCCAGGAATCGTTGCAGATCCTTCAAATTCCAGGGCTGAGGCCAAGTGGTTAAAGCCTCCACTTTGCTAGGATCAGTCTCAATGCCCTCAGTGGACACTATGTGGCCCACGTATTTCACAGAAGTTTGGAAGAATTGACACTTATCGATAGACAGCTTGAGGCTGAAATCCTCCAGCTGGTCCAAAACCTTGAATAATCACTGCTCGTGTTCTTCCAATGATCGGCCAAACACTATAACATCATCTAGATAGACCAGACACTCGAGTAGATTCATGTTCCCCATGGCCCATTCCATCAGGCGCTGAAAAGTGGCTGGGGCACCCGAAATCCTTTGAGACATCCAAATGAACTCATAGAAGCCTTGGGGGCAAATAAAAGCAGTCTTCTCCCGGTCATCTGGGGCCATCGGAATCTGGTAGTACCCACTGCGAAGATCCAACACAGAGAACCACTTACTACCATTCAAACAATCCAATGCGTCCTGTATGCGTGGCATGGTATACTGATCCGGAATGGTCCGACGATTCAAAGTGCAATAGTCTACACACATCCAAACTGCCCATTCTTCTTCTTCCTTACTACTATAATAGGGGAGGCATAGGGGCTCCTGGACTCTTGTATTACACCAGCAGCCAACATCTCTTGCAGATGTCACCTCACATCATCTGTGTCAGCTGGGGCCAGGCGACGGGATCTCTCTCGGAAAGGCCTTTCAACATGCAGCCGAACATGATGCTCAGCCCCTTGTACACATTCTACATCCCACTCTTTCATGGAAAAAACCTAGTCCCTCTTGGCAAGCCTCTCGCTGACCCTTTTCTTCCATTCAGCTGGCAACGGGGAGTCACCAAAATCAAACAAGTCAGGAGTAACTCTGTCATTGATCCTGGAACCCTTGCTGCTTGGTAGTACTGCAGTATCTGTCCAATGTACACTGGCCAAGGTGCACCCTCTTCTTATTCGGCTCTCTTTGTCGGACACATTATGCACTTGAACCATCACCCTTTTGACGTAAGCATGAGCCCTAGCCGGCAAGATGCTGGGTTTGACCAATAGTCCCTCAGGTAATCTTCCCTCCCCAGGTGCATCCAACATCAACAGCTCATTTTAACATCTGTTTTTAGTCATACTTCTCCATGCAGAACACATTGAGCATTCGGGGTAAGGATCACTGGGGCCAGATCCTTTTTCCACACCACACCCACTGCACCTTCAGGCTCCTCCGAGCTAAACTTCTGCTGAGTTGTGCTTGACTGGTGATTCACAGTGGGTATGCTTAATGCTCGACGGTTCTGAAAAGCTTGTTTCTCTGAACACAATTGAGCCAATCGTCCGAACATGTGAGCATTCGTCCCAATCAGCAAAGGTACCCCATCATACAGTCCCGTGGGTGGGCAAACTAAAGTTAAGGTCTCCACCTGCTCATCCATTCCAGCCACAGATGTAGAGAAAGATAACCAAACTCTGATATACCCCAGATATGGATAGGCCTTGTCGCTCAACCCCCACACATGTAGACCATTCAAGGGCTGCAGGGGCACCTCGGGTAAGTGGGCCTGATACCAGTCCTGGAACATGATAGTTACCTGAGAGCCACTGTCTAAAACGGCTCGGGTGGGAATTCCATTTACCTGTACCGGGGTCTCCATTGATGGCCCAACCACATCAGACCAGTCGGGGGCCACAGCATTGATAGTCGGCTGGGCATGGGCTCGAGTCACAAAACTTTTTCTGGGTGGTCGAGACTGGGCCCGGCGATGCTAAGTGATCAGTCGGATGTTGACTTTCCTTAAATTCTCCGGCATCTGGCACTCAGGTTGAAGATGCCCATCTTCCCCGCAATGGTAACAGAACTTGGGGTCCTGGGGGTCACTATTCGGGGGTGGGCACCTTATTTGTGGGGGGCTCTTGGAGGGAAGAGAGGGGTCCCTTGGGCCGGGGTTCTGGCTCTCACATGACTCAGGGGCCCCTGACCTAACAGGGCACATAGAAGATTGCTTCAAGTCCCTCACCAGTTCCCGTAAATTCCTGACCTCGGCCCTCAGCTCACTCTCTACATGAGGGTCGGAGGAAATAACTCGCACTCTCACAGTACCTGGCAAATCTGGGTATCCCTCGGACCCTCCGGACAGGCTGACCTCCTCGGGGGTGCTAGGCTTAGGGGTCCCACTAGGGTTCACCGCCCCCACACAGGGCTCCCACCCCTCGTCTTCGGTCTTCACTTCTCTAATTTCCCTCATCAATTGACAATACTCAGGCGGGGTAGCCCGTTGATCATGTAACTTTAGTTTTAACAGTGTTACATTAGAGAATCTAGCAGACTTTAAAACATGTTCCAACCTAACCTGATACAAGGCCGTGGCAGTGACTCCCCCCTTCTTGTAGGCCTTCTGCAAAGCCTGCTCCACCCTAGTGACAAATGTAGAGAGCTCCTCATTTCTCCACTGCTTGGTGGACCTGAACTTCCACAACAAATCTTCCCCAGTCTCGGTACTCCGAAACACCCCTTCCAGGGCAGAGAGGTACTCAGTGGCTGTGGCTTCCGGATTCGTAGCCGGGAAAACCTAATGGCTTCTAACGCAGGACCCCGCAGGCTCTCCATCAGCCTCTTCCTTTTCTCCCCCTCAGAGCATTGCCATTCCTGAACTAAGGGGGTGGCATAGTCCATCCAAGCCTCCAGGTCATTCTCCCCTGGGGGCACTGGCACTGTACCAGAGAAAAGCTTTAGCCTGTGGTAGAAATCAAGCTGAATAGGAGGGACCACTAAGGGCAGTGAAGCCATGATAGAACTCTTGGGAGGGCCGTGGGAGTTGCCTGGGGAGACCTGGGGAGTAGCATCACTAGACAAATCCCATGCTTGCAGCAATTCTTGGGTAGTCCTCCCCTCCGCAGCCAGCAATTTAAGCAGTTTCTCTTTAAAACCACTAGTCTGTGGGGATCCTTCTGGAGTGACTGACCCACTCCGAACATGAATTAACCTCCATCCCTGCAAGACACCCTCCAGGTAAATCACTGGAGGTACCTTCTCGGGGTCAATGGCCACACTACACAAGAGCAGCACCTGCAACATCTGGTCAAGCAGGTCTGCCATACGCCCTTTCACCTCCACTTTGCCTAAACATTTCACTCGCTCTACTGTGGAGATGATGTCTGCTGTTGAGGTTCCCAAGGGCACGTCTAACAGTAATACAGTTTTTTGGGAGTCCAGCTCTTCAGCTTCACCCCACCCCATCAGCCTGTGTACCATTGTCTTGATAAGGCCCAACTTAATTTTTCCTAACATATCCCCTTCCAGTTTTTCCATTTCTTATGCACTTCCACACGTGGCCACTAGGGGATGCTAATCCCAGCAGTGCCTCCAATATGTAACCCCCAAGGGGCGCTACCCTTAGGGCTACTACCCCTGCCTGCCTCCAATAAGACAGGGTGAGGGGCCCATATCCGTGGACGGGTACCTCCACCCAGAGGTCGGGGTTAATACAGGTGAAACTGCCTCGGTTACAGCCCTCTGGGCCACTGCAGCCCCCCTTTCGTCCCACTAGTGGCTCACCCTGGGTACCAACAACTCGTCTCACCAGTACACTTACCCCCCGGGCAGTGTCTTTCGGCTCACTCTGGGGACCCCCTGTAAAGTAAGGTACAGTTATATCACAGTCACTAGGCAGAAGTTCATTAGGGATGCACAAACCAGCCAGGATGTAATTGCAACACAACAATCTGATTTATTAAAGGGGCAAATAACAAGGAAAGGGGGGAAATCAAGTTAATTGGCTAATACTATAATTATCTACCTAGGGCTCTGTGCACAGGCCTAACCCTAAGATTTGCTGTCCCTGGGTACCCAAGCCCTAATGGCTAGTCCAAATGTGGCAGCTGGTTGGGGCCCTTAACACAGATAACCATCACAATCCTGAGCAAGTCAGCATGGAAAGAAAGTTTAGTTGGGCAGTTGCAGTATAGAAATAAAATTGGAGTACTCTGTTTGCACACTTAGCCAGGAGCTACCCTGATTCAGTACTCACAAACTCTAGCAAATACGGATTCCTTCAACACTAGCAGGGCTAAGCCTGAACTTTACCAGCTTCCTCACACATTTATATGGCAAACAACAACAACAGAGGGGTACCACAACAGGCAGCTGCTTCCAAGGCTCCCACAAACTCACAGCCACTGAGATACCGCAGCTTCCACTTTGCCCTCGGACCCAGCGCAATTCATCAGATTCTCCAGTCCTCCAAACAGGTCGAGCCTGGTGGGTAGCTGTGCTGGACACAGCCTCCTCTGACCGTCCGCTGACGGATTTTGTCCGACTTGCTCAAAAGGGAAAAACGGCTGACTCAGGCCTTCACGCGCTTCCCGCATGAGCACTCGCACAGCACAGAAACACAGAGCTTCTCTCTTCTCTTCAGTCACTACGCATATGCCCCCAGCATGGAGGCGGCAATCAAAACAATCTTCACAGCGAAGAAAGGCAGGTTAGAACAACTATATTATCATTGCTATCATATGTTATTTCTCACCACAATCACATCCCCTTACAGAGCTCCCCCTGCACCATTAGCGGTGACAGACAAGGAGCTATTTCTTCAGTGGCCCGGGTTGGAATCGGGCATACAACCACACAGCCCCCCCTCTGAATCAGTTAATTACGGCTGCAACAGGCAGCCCTTAAAGAGACAAATACGGAGGATTCAAAAGTGCTCACTGGTAACATTTAAACGGCTTTAACACCGAACACCAACCAGGCACGGAGCAGTCGCCCACACTCCGAGGAGCTTTTAGGAACCCCCATTTATAGGGGGGTTACACCAAAATAAGATACCCTTTTTAAAATCAGTAAAAATTCAAGCATATAAAAAACTCCCCTCCCTTCAACTTAAATTAAGACCCATCAGAATACTTGGGGGTTACGATTCTTACTCCTCATCTGTTAAAACATTTCAGGGAAAGGCAAGTCTACAAAGATGTGTTTTCAGAGCTGTTTTAAAGCTCACCACTGTCAGGCACTCTTGTATCTGACGAGATCGAGAATTCCACAGGACGGGGGCAGCAAATGCAAATGCACAAGCTCCAGAGGTTTTTAGTCGTACCCTGGGAATTTCCAGCGATCCCTCATCGGCTGAGTGGAGCAGCCAGATGGGACAATAGTGATTCAGAAGATCTCGCAGATAACTCAGACCCTGCCTGTGTAGGGCTTTATAAGTCAGCAAGCCGACTTTGAAGGTGATCTGCCACTGCACCAGCAGCCAGTGCAGATTGCGCAGCACAGGTGAAATATGACCGGACTGAGTTGATCCAGACTATAGCCTGGCCACAGTGTTCTGCATCAGCTGCAAGCGGCAGATATTGACGCCCAGAAGTCCTAGGTACAGGGAGTTACAGTAGTCAAGGCGTGAGGTCACAAAGGCGTGGACCAAAGTTGGAAGGTCACCAGATGGAACAAGGTGCTTAATCCGGGAGATGTTCCTCAGATGGTTAAAAGAGGACTTGACTAATCACCCACTAAATCATAATAGAAGCTCACAGGTTATGAAAAATCTTATATCGTATAATATTTTAGTGGAAGAACACATTATGCTGTCCCTGTGGCACTGAGTGATGTAGGATTGACCTGGCATGCTGACAACCCAGACTTGCACTCCTAGCCAGGGACTTCAGGAGCAGAGGCTGACAGGAAGGATCCAGAGCATCTGTTGGACACTCTCCTCCTGGGAGTGGGCTGATGCTGCATCACTCTGCAGCACTTCCAGCTGGTATCATGTGCAGGTGCCACTGATGGCATAAGTGACTCTCTGCCACCCCCTCCTGCATCCTTGTGGGTGGGCTGGAGAAGACAGGAGGAAATTGCTACAGCAGTATGCTGGATGATATCCGTGTTGTTCCTCTCATGCCAACAGGCCCACAGCGCACCAGTGACTGAGACCCTCTGCCTCCATCCAGCAGGAGTTTGTTACTCCTCTCACCAGCGGGGAGGTCCCTGGTGTGGACAAGTTGGCCCATCCAAGGTAGGGAAAGATGCTCCAGGTGCATTTGCCTTCCACAACTGTCAGAGAAGGGCCCTGGCACAGACAAGCTGGCCCCAGGGGATGGATGGCTGAGGTCTGGTAGACTGCAAGACTGAAGATGTGAGGGTGAGTCTAGTGGGTAGAGGTGGTGGGTCAGTGGCCTGAAGGAGTGGGGTGCTGGCGGGCCACAGGAGGAGCATAAAGAAAGGGGGAAAAAAGCATTATTTCTCTATAAAAATCTGCAAACAGATTTGGAGTTTCACATTGAAATACGCTGATAGCCTAGCCAGTAAAGATTTCCTGACTTTGTACAGTGATTCTGTTTGATTCTTTTTTGTTAGAAATTGGCAAAATAAAAAGGTAATAATGAAAATACAAGTAAAGAAACAAACAAAAAAAAGGTTACCAAGGCATCAAGAGGCCCCAGATCTTCATTGTTTAGGATATATATCCTTACTTAAGGCCCGTGCTCTATAAACTTATTAAAAGCAGGACACCACTATAAAAGACACGTATTTTAGTAGGGTGAAATGAATTGAAGATAGGATAAAAAGGTGGAAGAAAGTGGGACTCTAAATAAATCAAATTATAAATCACTAGGGTGATTTCAACCAATTGGCAAGCACGGTCACTGTACCTCTTATTCTGTGTACAGCATGTACTCATGCAAGAGCATCAGGAAGAGTTCTCCATATCAGTGCCGGGGAGGGGGGAAGAAAGGAAAAAGTACATTAAAACAAGCATTTGTCAATGCCGAATGTTCGCTTCCAGGTATTTGCAGTGGTGTTTGGCATGTATGGTGCTTTACCCTAATGCCCTGTGCGATTGCTGGTATTTGCACAATAAATTGTCAGCATGACCTTTTTGTTACCCCCATTGCGCGCTACATAGGCGGAAACACGTTTTGGGCAGGATGTGAAAAATGACAGCTGTAGTGCTCATAAGGAAGTGTGGTAAAATAGCAATTTTGAAAATCTGGAGTGAAATATTGAAAATTCGAAGCTAGGAGCGTATGGAACTGTGCAATGCACGCTCGTAAAACAGTCGTTAGGAATTTTTTCACCAAATTGTCAACATTGGCATTTTAAAACCTCTGCTAATGAACATTGTCACTGTGATTTTCTTACTGTGTCCCATACATTGATTTTGCACATCGACTTCACCATTGTGTACTACATGGGCGGAAACACGTTTTGGGCAGGATGTGAAAAATGACAGCTGTACTGCTCATGAGGAGGTGTGGTAAAATGGCAATGTTGAAAATCTGGAGTGAAAATATTGAAAATTCGCAAACTTATGAGCATGCATAGGAACTGCGCAATGAACACTCGAAAAACAGTCATTTTTAGGAATTTTTTCACCAAATTTTCAACATAGCCATTTTAAGATCTCTGCTCATGAACAGTGACACTGTGATTTTCTTAATGTGTCCCATACATTGATTTCGCACACCGACTGCGCCATTGTGCACTACATGGGTGGAAACATGTTTTGGGCAGGATGTGAAAAATGACACCTGTACTGCTCATGAGGAGGTATGGTAAAATGTGAATGTTGAAAATCTGGAGTGGAAATATTGAAAATTCGCAAACCTACGAGCGTGCGTAGGAAATGCACAACCCATGCTCGTAAAACAGTTATTTGTAGGAATTTTTTCACAAAATTTTCAGCATAGCCATTTTAAGATCTCTGCTCAAGAACAGTGACACTGTGATTTTCTTAATGTGTCCCATACACTGAGTTCGCACACCGACTGTGCCATTGTGCGCTACATGGGCAGAAGCACGTTTTGGGCAAGATGTGAAAAATGACAGCTGCACTGCTCATAAGGAGATGTAGTAAAATGGCAATGTTGAAAATCTGGAGGAAAATATTGAAAATTTAAACCCATTTATGCCGCATAGGGAACCATGCACGGGTGACTCGTGAAACAGTCATTTTAGGAATTTTTTCACCAAATTTTCAGCACAGCCATTTTAAGACCTCTGCTCATGAACAGTGTCACTGTGATTTTCTTAATGTGTCCCATACATTGATTTTGCACACCAACTGCGCCATTGTGAGCTACACGGGCGGAAACATGTTTTGGGTGAGATGAAAAATGACAGCTGTACTACTCATAAGAAGGTGTGGTAAAATGGCAATGTTGAAAATCTGGAGTAGAAATATTGAAAATTCGCAAACCTATGGCGTGTGTAGGAACTGCATAGCGCATGCTAAATAAAACAGTCATTTTTGGAATTTTGGCGCAAATTTTCAACATGGGTTTTGGGACCCCTTCTCGGAATGATGTTACCGTCATGGCGTTATTCAGGCCGAAGGGTGATTTCACGCAGTGACTGCGAAATCACCTTCCGGCCAAATATGCCATGACAGTGACATCATTCATGAGAAGGTGTCCCAAAACCCCATGTTGAAAATTTGCAAAAATTCCAAAACACCTGAGATATGCAATAAAGTTGAAACCCCCTATCTAGCCCATTATACAGCTTACCAGCATTTCCTCAGTTTGCGGTCGGCTTTGAAGAGTGCAGACATGTTCCGGTCCATCAAGATCGCCGCACTGAGCTCCGGAGGTAAGTATGGGGTGGGGTGTGTGGGGGAGGCTGGAGTGCGCAGTGGGTGGGTGCGGGTTGTGGGAGGGGCTGGGAGCAGCGCCGTGGACCATTTTATTTTACAGGTTAAAAAAAGGCGACGTGGGATGTTTGCCATGTTGGGGTGGGCTCCCAGTGTGGCAGAAGATGGCGGGGGCCGAGGAGCCGACGGGATTGGGCACCCTGTTGGCAAACTCACGCTGGGGTGAGGAGCCAACAGGGGTTGGGCATCCCTGTCAGCAAAAACCAAAACGTTGCCATGCTGGGGTGGGCTCCCAGCATGGCAGCAGGAAGGCCTGGGGGGGCCGTGGAGCCGACGGGGGATTGGGCACCCCCGTCAGCAAACAACGTTTGCTATGCTGGGATGGGCTCCCAGCATGGCACCAAAACTTTGGGGAGAGCACGTGATGCGAGGGGGGGACAGTGTGACGCGGTGCTCAGTATGGCAGCGGCGTTTTGCTTTGAAGCAGAGGAACACCGCTGTCATACAGAGCTCCTGCACCCATTGGTGCAGGACTGGCACGCCTGCTCAACAGAGCACTGGATTGTTTGGGAGAGGCACACTTCCAAAGTGGGCTACTCTCCCAAAACGTCCCTTGCGCATGCGCGCAATCGAACGTAAAAAGGCTCCAAACATATTGTGTAGTAAATTACACTAGCTAAACTCAAAAGTGATTTGTAACTAATTAATAGGGCCTCTATCTGAGGGGTCTCTCTTATGGAATAAGAGACACCGGTATCACATTATTATAGCAACTCAGACTGAGTGACTCGATTTTGAGTGACTCAGTTTGAGCGCTTGTGGTTTGAACTACCCTGAAAGGGTAGCGAGTGTGGATAGAGCAACTAGGTAGGGGGAGAAAACAGCAAAGAAGTATGAAGGCGAAGTACAGGAAGAGCAGGATCCAGGCAGGAAGTAGTGTCCAGGCAGGAAGTAGGGTCCAGGCAGGAAGCAGAGGTATGTGGGCTGTGGTTTGGGGGTGTGCTGCAGAGCTGGCATTCTGGTTTGGCGGAGAGGGTGGATGTCTGAAGTGAGGGAGCTCCAGGTTTCAGGGCTTAGTAGGGGTAATGCTTTTACTTGTTTTCCATGTGTGGGACTTTTTTTTTTTTTTTTTTTTTGCATTCTGGTTTTTCCTCCTCCCTGACATGCATCCCCTGGAGTTGAGACTAGTAATTTAGGGAGGTGTGGGGGGTGAAGCCCCCCAGAGTGGTGCAGAGGGGCATGCCTCCCCCCCCCCCACTTAGATGTGTGTTTTTTTTCCCCTGGTCGCTGTTGTTGGGTTTGCCGGGGAGTGTACATTGCCGTTTTGCTGTTCGGCGAAGAATACTCACTGTAATAGAGATCGCTGTTTTGTGATCACTATTATGACTTGGAACCGAGACACCTCTCATGAGATTTGGGCAGACAGTCCTCTCACCAAAACTTCACACTCGGTGTCTCTAGATCAGTAGCTTCTACATGCATATTTTCTCTAGATTGTATTAGGTCCCAGTTTGGCCTACCCACCAAAGGGCACTTTCCATATCTGTAACATTATTAGAAGGGAATATATAAAGAATACAACTGTATCTTTGAAGTCTGTAGATATGTACTTCTTACCTTCCAAATAAACCATTAGCTCAGGGAGATCAAGCCCCCACAGCTACCTCACAAACAGAAACACTAAGCACTCTAGTTTTGCTTGTGTCTGTTTACAAAACACTGTACCTGACAATATGTGGATTCTGTAACCCTCATCTACACGTTTGTGCTTTATTTTCTGAAGCCTCAAAAAAGACAAGAAACAATTTATAGAACAGATACATTTTCTTTAAGTACAGCTGTCATGGTCTGGGCAGACAACTCACACTAAGGCGTTGCCCACCTGGAGCACATTTAGCGAGGAATGTAATTTTTTGGTGCAATGGGAGAAGAAATATTTTAGCTACAATTCCCAGCTCACAGTTTCCACATATGAACTGAGTCACTAAGCTGCATTGTAGCACTAGAAACATAGAAACATAGAATTTGACGGCAGATAAGGACCGCTTGGCCCACCCAGTCTGCCCATTTCCCTACCTGATGGATAAGCTGCAGATCCTAGTTAACCAGCAGCCTACTTCTTCCTACCCCCACCCCCTAGAATTGCCTTATGACTGTCCCATGCATGCTTGAATTCCACCACTGTTTTTGACTCCACAACCTCCTCTGGAAGGCTTTTCCATACATCCACAACCCTCTCTGTGAAAAAATACTTCCTTAAATTACCTCTGAGCCCCCTTCTATCTTCAAATTGTGCCCCCTTGTTCTTGCACACCTCTTTTTTTGAAAGATGCTACCCTCTTGGACTTTGTTGATTCCCTTGAGGTACTTGAAAGTTTCTATCATGTCCCCCCTCTCCCTCCTTTCCTCGAGGCTATACATATTAAGCTCCTTAAGTCTCTCTTCTATGTCTTCCGTGCAGACCCTGCACCATTTTAGTTGCCCTCCTCTGGACAGCTTCCATCCTGTCTATGTCTTTCTGGAGATTGGGTCTCCAGAACTGCACGTAGTACTCCAGATGTGGTCTCACCAGCTGTCTGTACAGAGGATAATAACTTCTTGTTTTCTGCTGGTGATGCCTCTCCCTGCATCCCAGTATCCCCCAGCCCTCCTTGCTGCCCTCTCACATTGCTTGCCCACCTTTAGGTCATCTGATATGACTACCCCAGGTCCCTTTCCATTTTGTTGTTGTTAGTACTCACCCCCATTGTGTACTCTTCCCCTGGGTTTTTGTTTCCCAGGTGCATTACCGTGCACTTCTTAGCATTGAATCTAAGCTGCCATACATTTGACCATTCCTCTAACCTTGCCAAGTCCCTTCTCATCCTTTCCACCCCACCTTGTGCATCAACTCTGTTGCAGATCTTTGTGTCATCTGCAAAGAGACATACTTTTCCTTCCAGTCCCTCTGCAATGTCGCTTATAAAAACATTGAAGAGGACCGGTCCTAATACTGAACCCTGTGGTACCCCACTGCTAACCCCCCTTTTTTCAGAGTGGACTCCATTTACTATTAAAAAAGCACTGCACCTACAAAAAGCTTGTAAAGATGCAAGGTAGGGAATAGGGCCACATGCACTCTATATACATAGAGTATACGACAGAGGTGGAGGGGGCTGTCTAAAAGTACATATTGTATCTTTGCACGCAGTTCTACATGTATAGTTCTAATGTAATATGTGCCATGCTGGTCAATGTCACTTCTTGGGTGTATAAAGACACTTGGCTGCACTTCGTGCCTCACAATGTGCCCAAGTCATGACACTTTCCCAGTATAGCACCTGCTCTTTCATGCCTTACTGCTTACTCAGTGTGTCTTTTCCAAAGGCCGTAATACATTCAGTCACACAGCATTCCCACTGGCACACTGCGGTGTTTTCACTAAGCATTGGCCCAAGTCCCTGATGGGAGACTCAGACCTGCACCTTGTAGCCAGGGGGGTGAATCCGCTCAGCTGAGTCATAAAGAAAACTGGGCATTCACCTTCTCTAGAGATCGATGCGTAACACATGATGAATATGGCAACATCTCAAAGCTTTTTATGTTGACAAGATTGAGTTAGTACTGAAGGCGAGGATGTACCTTCAGTAGTTAAATAATTCCATATTTAAGTCCTTAGATCTATGGGGTATTTATTGCCTGCACAAAAGATTAGATGAGTCAGGTTTACGAAGCAGAAACTTATAAATTTCTTCTGACACTTGAGCACTTTTAGTGTCATTTTTCATTGTGAGTAGAAGGCTTTTGTGATTAAAATGCTGTCTCTCTGACACCCTCTTAACCTCAGGCAACTACATTCTCTTCCAGTACACCTTGTAAGCTAAATGAGATACACCCAAGATTTCAGTACATTGTTGTCTGCCAAAATGCCAGTCATGCATTCAGAGGGATCAGGAAAATAAGTCAGCTGCATAAAGCGCCAGCGGTGTTAAAAAGAGAAACGGCGGAGTCTCGCACAGCAAAAACAGAAGGGAGGTGTCAATATCAAGTGGCCATTTGATACATTTGTAGTTTGTTAAAGAAAATCAATGGCATATTGATTTTATTGTATAGTTTAGTCAGGCAGGATGGGCCAGCTGAGATGCATCTCATTTCCAGTGGGGTCCTGCTTCTACCCATTTCTAGAGCTGGATGGACAGGAGCACTGGGAGGTGTAATGACTTGCCCTGATGGAGAGGGCATTACACGAACATACAAACATATGAAATTGCCAGCAGATAAAGGCCTTATGGTCTATCAAATCTGCTCGATTGTGCAGCTAGCAGCCCTTACACTGCAGCTACCCCTCCCTCACCCTCCCACCAGTGACCCTCCCCCTTACCCCATCCCACCCCCTTTTGAAGCAGCCCACTGTTCTACAGGATACCACTTCCTCTGGCAATGTGTTCCACCCAGACACCACACTCTCTATAAAAAAGTGTCTCCTCATTTCCCTCCTGAACCTTCCCCCTTCCAATCTCAGATTGTGCCCTTGAGTGTCCCTCCACCTCCCTAATTTGAAAAGCCCCTCCATGCCCGTCTTATTTATTCCCTTCATGTACTTGAAGATTTCAGTCATGTCCCCCATCCCGCCGCTCCTCCAGGGAGTACATGTTCAAATCCCTCAGCCTGCTCTCATAGAGTAAGTCCCCTAGCTCTTGAATCATTTTTGTTGAATCATTATGATTCAGATAACATTCTGCATGGGTAGAGAAGTGTGCAAGGTGCAGTCAAAGGTGCTTACCTACCCACAACGTTTTCTGAGGGATATAGCCAGATATGTAAAACCGTATTTCTACTAAAAACTTCCGAATGAGGCCAGCCCGTGACGCAGAGGAATGAGACATTTAATGCCTTACTTCTCCCACGCTGGCAACCCGAGTTCAGGATTGAGCTTGGTTTGCCGGGTGTCAGGGGGTGAGGGCCATGAGGAGGATTGAGTGGCAATCAGCTGTCCTCTCCTCTCCTGGGCAGGGAAGGTTGGCCTTCAAGGCGCTTGGCTGCCACTGAGTGGAAGCTCAGTGGCAATGTTGCGCAGGTGGGTGACAAGGTGCTAGGCCAGGGGAGGGAGGAGCGGGGCCGCAGGTTCCGGTGTGCACGTGTACCACCATGCGTGTGTGTGACTGAGCTGTCATGGCCTTAGGGAACTAAGGGAGAAAATCTGAGGAAAAAGGATGGATACAGCAAGGGCATATCACGCCCACTGGCCACACCTCCACCTATTGAGTCACCAGGGTAGCCCAGAGCTGGAAAGTAGAGTAGCATCACGGGGAGGTTGGCCCTCCCTCTCCTGACCCTGCCAAGGGGGGGCAAACCGTGGTGGTGCCCTTGCTACCGGTACCCCTGGGGAGGCATAGGATGGTGGAACGGGGTGGCAGAAGCCAGCAAAAGGGAGACTTCCCTTGCCGTGGCCTCAAGGAGAATAAACAGAATATGGAAAAAAATGAGAAATATTCCCAATAATTTTTAATTTCGTACATGCTCTCCTTTCACCATCTTGTCCTTTCTTCGGCCCCCAGACGAGTCACTCATCACTTACTCCACCTCTATCTTCTGTGCCTTACATCCATGGTGGTGCTGTCCTGATTCCTCAAGTCCCTTTGGAGTAAACAATAAAGTAGAGGGATGTCTAGGTCACTGGTGTGGGTCCTTGGGGAATGCCATATCTATCTTACATCAGTTGGGGAGGGTTCTTGTTCTTCCCATTCCACAGGGATGTCAGTGGTGAGGGTGTGCCTGAATCCCTTATTCCAACAATTCCCCAGGGAAATTAATGATGAGGGTGTGCCTACATTCCTTGCTCTTTGCCTTTCCCAAGGATGTCGGTGGTGAGGGATTGCCTGCGTCCCTTATTCTTCCCATTACCCAGGGATGTCAGTGGTGAGGGTGTGCCTGTGTTCCTTGTTCTTCCCATTCCACAGGGATGTCATTAGTGATGGTGTGCCTGCATTCCTTGTTCTTCCCATTCCAGAGGGATATCAGAAGTTATGGTGTGCCTGAGGATCTTGTTCTTCCCATTCCCCTGAGATATCAGTAGTGAGGGTATGCCTGTGTTGCTTGTTCTTTTTATTCTCTCGCGATATTAGCAGTGAGGGTGTGCCTGCACTCCTTGTCCTGGACATTCCCCAGTTGTGTCAGCAGTGAGGGATTTGCCCGTGTTCTTTCTTCTACCAGTTCCTCAGGAATGTCAGCGGTGATGGTCTGCCTGCATTCCCTGTTCTTCCCATTCCCCACGAAATGTAGTGATGGTATGGTGTGGTCAGTGTCAGTGGCTCAGCAGGTAGCACACTTGCCTCTGAGGCCAGGAGATCAGAAGGTTGTGAGTTCTAGCCCCACACCAGGCACTTGGGTTAATATCCCAATACTGACACTGTAGTAGAGCATTAGGGGTCTGCTGAATTCCTGAGGTGCCGTTTTTTGGATGAGACGTTAAACCGAGGTCCCATCTGTCTGTTCTGGTGGTAGTTCATAGAAACATAGAATTTGACAGCAGATAAGGACCACTTGGCCCACCTAGTCTGCCCATTTCCTTACCTAATGGATAAACTACAGATCCTAGTTATTAACCAACAGCCTATTTTCTCCTACCCCCCACTAGAATTGTTTTATGACTGTCCCATGGATTCTTGAATTCCCCCACTGTTTTTGACTCCACTACCTACTCAGGAAGGCTGTTCAATGTATTCACAACCCTCTCCATAAAAAATACTTCCTCACATTACCTCTGAGCCATCTCAATCTATCTTCAAATTGTGCCCACTTGTTCTTGCACATCTCTTTTTCTGAAAGATGCTACCCTCTTGGACTTTGTTGACTCCCTTGAGTTACTTGAAAGTTTCTATCTTGTCCCCCCCCCTCTCCTCTCTTTGTGGGTATACTGTACATAATAAGCTCCTTTAATCTCTCTTCGTATGTCTTCTGGTGAAAATCCTGCACCATTTTAATTGCCCTCCTCTGGACAGCCTCCATCCTGTCTATGTCTTTATGGAGATGGGGTCTCCAGAACTGTATGCGGTACTCCAGATGGGGTCTCACCAACTGTCTGTACAGAAGGATGATAACTTTCTGTTTTCTACTAGTGATGCCTCTCCATATGCATCCCAGTATCCCGCCAGCCCTCCTTACTGCCTTCTCACATTACTTGCCCACCTTAAGGTCATCTGATATGACCACTTCCAGGTTCCTTTCCATTTTTGTTGTTAGTATCTCACCCCCCACTGCGTACTCTTCCCTTGTGGTTTTGTTTCCCAGGTGCATTACTTTGCACTTCTTTGTGTTGAATCTAAGCTGCCATACATTTGGCCACTCCTCCAACCTTGCCAAGTCCATTTTCATCCTTTCCACCCCACTTTCTGTATCGACCCTGTTGCACATCTTTGTGTTGTCTGCAAAGAGACATACTTTTCCTTCCAGTCCCTCTGCAATATCACTTATAAAGACATTAAAGAGGACCGGTCCCAGTACTGAACCCTACGGTACCCTGCTAGTAACCCCCCTTTCTTCAGAGTGGACTCCGTTTACTATTACCCTCTGCATCCTGTTGTCCAACCAATTTTTTATACAGACTACCACCTTGGGACCAACTCCAAGGCTGGCTAACTTGTATATAACATTTTTGTGTGGGACTGTCTCAAATGCCTTACTTATTTCTAGGAAGACCATGTCCACAGCCCCTCCCTGGTCTTCTACTTGGTCATCCAATCGAAGAAATCTATTAGATTCATCTGACATTTCCTGAATGCTACCCTTTTCTCCTTAACCTACCCGCTACCTCTTTTGAGAACCATAGTGTTTTTTGCCTTCATTTTGTTTTGCTGATTTGCTTCACACAAAGGCTTGTTGCCTCTATGATGGCTGTTTTGATTTTCCCCCAGTGTTCCTCCATCCCTCCTTCTTGCCCATTTGCTAGTGCTTTTCTGAGGCACTCTCCCATTTTGCCAAACTCGCCCTCCTAAAGTCCAATACTCTTGCTTTTGTATGGCTTGACTCTAGGGCTGTGTTTATCATGAACCACACTGTGTGGTGGTCGCTTCTTCCAAAATGGCTACCCACTTCTAAATTTGAAATCCTTTCTCCATCCCCATTTGACAGTACCAGGTCGAAGATTGCTCCCTCCTAAGTGGGTTCCACCACTAACTGTCTGAGGCATGCTAAGCTGTAGGGCATTGAGAATAACCCTGCTCTTGGATGTGGCTGCAGTAAAGGTGCTCCAGTTAACATCTGGCATATTCAGGCCCCCATCAACAATATCTCCCCTTTTTCTGCCATTCTAAGGATGCCTTCTCTTATTTCCACGTCCATTGCCTCCCCCTCAGATGGGGGTCAGTATACAACCCCCCTGCAGATTGTGGTGTCATTTCCTATTTTCAGGGTGACCCACATTGCCTCCTCTACTCCCTGTTTATCCTTTAGTTCCATTGCTTTGATCCCTTCCCTTACATAGAGAGCTACTCCTCCTCCTCTTTTACCCTCCCTGTCCCTCCTGTAGTTTGTGTACCCTGGTATGTTGACATCCCAGTCATGGTTCTCTATGTACCATGTTTCTGCGACTGCCACAATATCCAGGTGTCCCTCTTCCATCAAGGCCATTAGTTCAGGGAGCTTGTTACACAGACTACAGGCACTGGTACTCATCACCCTCCATTTTTTAATGGATTAACCCCTTTTAGCCCCATCCCTGTCCTTACTGCCTTTGCCTTTTTCTGCATTTACCCTTTCCTGCTCTCTATTGAATTCTCTACCTTGGTGTTTACCTTGCTAACTACTGTGTTTTGTGGGGGAGGCTGGGTTTTCCCCTGCTCCTTTTTGAGTACCTCCCCCCTTGGCTAGTTTAAATGCTTGCCAATGAAGCATTTAAACCTATGACCTAGGATGCTGGTTCCCCTCCTGCACAGATGCAGACCATCATGCCAGTATAGGCCTGTCCCTCCAGGAGGTCCCCCAGTCCCCATTGAAGCCAAAACCCTGAGCTCTGCACCAGTTTTTCAACCATTCATTGAATTCCATGGTGTGGAGTACCCTAGCATCACCCTTGCCATAGACAGACAGCACCTCCGAGAAGATTATCATACGTGCTACTTCAAGGCCCCTCCCCAACTCTACAAACTCGTCTGCACTGCTTTGATCCCATTCCCAGCCAGGTCATTTGTCCCTGTTATGGGGGGAATAGAACCCTGCCCCATTTGTTCTGGAGAATGTGTTTAAATGCAAGGATCTTTCCTTTTCTGTCTCTTCTCTATCTGGTTGCGCAACCAAATTTTCCTGTAAGACTTCAGACTTGATCAACCCGAACTGTCTCGCAATTCTTTGCCTCACTGTCTCTCAGTTTTCTCTTGCTGTCTGTTTTTCTCCCTTACATATCTGCTAATATAAAAATATGTGCAAATTATTGTATGAAAATGTAACCGATAATGGGATCACTTTTGTTTGGAAAATATATAGCATTACTGTTGAAATACATATATTTATAATTTGAGATGATTGTAAACTCTAGAGGTTACTTGAGTGCAAATGTTGAGCCTTTTGCAAAAGCTGTGGGAGCCTCAAGAAGGATACGTTCTAGCAGCTCCTGAAACTTACAAGGACAGGATGTTTGCTAAGGATGGGGGTTGAAAAGACTTATAAAAGAGCTAAGCTGCTACTGCAAGATAGATTACAAGAAAAAGGGACACAGAGACTGAAGGAAGATTTTATTTTGCCTCTGTACATTCTTATTATGAACAAGTATATATTTTTTGGTATGTTACTGCTACTGTAAATAAATGTTTTTGGCGAATTCTAGAAGTGCTCCTGGTTTTTCCCTCTGCTTCCTGACTTGTACCTTGACGACAGTCCCTAGGTGGACAATGACATCCAGCTCCCTCCCTCGTGCAACTGCTCCCGCGATCCTGAGGATTCGCTCCCTGCCCCTCCAAGCCATGGCGCCAGGCAGGCACCTTACCTCCCTCTCCCCTTCCTCCCCCAGTTCTATCCCCCAATGACTGAGTCCTCCACCAGGAGTTGTTTCCTTCCCCTGTGGGGTCCCATGCCACCCTCATGTGAGTCTACTTTATGAAGGTTCCCAGCATCCTCCTTGGTCTCCACTGCAGGTGCCTCCATAGAGGAACCACTCTCCGTCAGAACAGCGTAAGAATTGTGGGGGATGTTAAAGATCACATGGCACTTCTCGAAAAGAGTAGGGGAGTTTTGGGGGATTGTGGAAAGTATAATTCAGAATATTAATTTCTTATTTCTATCCACTACAGAACTTTTCACCTTTTACAATCAAAATCCTTGGTATTATTCAGTCCTACTCCTTCTGTCACCTGTCATTTTCAATTCCACTGTATTTTCCTTTGACAGCAAACATACTTCTTACTATGTCTTATCAAAACTCCAACTAGTATTATTATTCAACCTGGAAACCATTGTCGATTTCCTTTCCATAAGTCCATCATTTTATCTCTGGTTTTGTATTTCTTATCTTTATCATATACAGTACTTGCTGTAAAGAAATACATACATTTTGAAAAATCACTTCATGGGACATTATCAGTTGTTTCAGGGATAATTTACATCTAGCCTGCCAGATATAATACTTGACTATAGCAAAAAAGACTTGTAAGGTTCCTTTATAAAATGTAGACCATCTATGGGTGTACTCTGCCAATACCAACTCCTGCTATGTCAAGGATCTTAACTGAGGTATGTTCCATAATGTTGCCGCCTTGTCCCATAGCTGCACAACATATCCACATTCCAAAAACAAATGCTCTTGTGTTTCCAGAAGTTGTTGGCATTCCTGTCTTGGGCAATATTGTTCATCTACGGGCTTCTGCTTGTTATTATTTTTCACATTTGGGTGTCCATGTATAGATAGCCACATCAAATCCCATGCAAAAGCAGGCATTATTTTGTTCATTAACTGAGACAATACTTCAAGGGTCTGATTCAACTGTCATTGTGGTATAACCACATCTCCTGTCATAGAGCAAGACTTGAGTAACTCAGATCTTCCTTGTTTACGACTGGATTGCATTGCCCCATGTGGAACTTTCCACTTTATAAGTTTCTTTATCATGTTTTTCACTGGTATGGGGACCCCTAGAGCTCCTATTAGTAATCTCCCCTTACACTGTGTCCATGCCAAAATCCAAACCCCTGCCCATTTCTGTACCATTTTATGCCAAACTTTCATCCCACTAAAACTCCCAAATATATTATGATGTATGTATATACTATAAAACAAAGCTATGAGTGTATCATCTCCAACCCCCTTCCTTAACTGACCTATACATGGTAGCTCTTTTAACTGGGTTAAAGAGTAGTGGAATTTCCCCGGTGACCTTGCCAAATTCCCCCCATTCACTAAAAAAATACCACCAATAGCTTAATCTGGTTCATGGTGAGTTGGCTTTCATCTGTATCCCCCTCCCCAGGTCGTGCCTGAAAATAGGCAGAATTTATCTACTGCACTTACCCGGTCAACAAAAACTAAATAAATGCTGTGCCTGCATTCCCTGTTCTTCTCATTCACCAGGGATGTCTGTGGTGGGGGCATGCCTGCATTCCTTGTTCTTCCCATTCTTCAGAGATGTCAGCTGTGAGAATATGCCTGCACTCCTAGGTTCTTCCCACTCCTCTTGGGATTTCAGCGGTGAAGTTTTATCTTTGTTCCTAGTTCTTCCTTTTGCCAGAGGTGTCAGCAGTGAGGGCATTACTGTATTCCTTGTTCTTCCCATTTCCCAGGGATGTGAGTGGTGAGGGTGTGCCTGTGTTTCTTTTTCTTCCCTTTCCCTATTGATATTTGCAGAGAGGGCTTCCTTGCATTCCTTTTCTTCCATTTCCCAAGGGATGTTAGCAGTGAGGGGGTGCCTGCATTCCTTGTTCTTCCCATTCCCAAGGGATGTTAGCAGTGATGGTGTGCCCACATTTCTTATTCTTTCCATTCCCAAGGGATGTCAGCAGTAAGGGTGTTCCTGCTTTCCTTGTTCTTCCCATTTCCCAGGGATGTCAGCGGTGAGGGGGTGCCTGCTTTCCTTGTTTCTTCTCATTCCCTTGAGATAGCAGTGGTGAGGGTGTGCCTGCCTTCCTTGTTCAATCAATCATTTAAAATGTTATTTTAAAAGCGCCCCTTCCTGGGGTCTCAGAGCACTGTATAATACAATTCACATACATAAAACTGCACAAATTATTCATATACATGTATGAGAGTATTATCTCCTCACCCCCCAACAAAATAATCTACTAAAATTCACTATTCTGTATCAGTTGCAGCTATTAGCCCTAATATATAAAATTATATGAGGCTATATAATAATAATGAGTTAATAATAATATATAATGAGAAGGGACCTGCAGAAACTTGAAGAATGGTCAGGGGTTTGGCAGTTGAAATTCAATGCAAGGAAGTGCAAGATAATGCATATGGGGCACAAAAACCCTGGCACAATATATCAGTTGGGGGGTGAGGATATAACATGCACCAAGCAGGAAAGGGATCTTGGAGTTATCATCTCTGATGACCTCAAGGCAGGGAAACAGTGTGACAAGGCAGCAGGTAAGCAAATAGGATGCTGGGATGCATAGGCAGGGCATTACCAGCAGGAAAAGGAGGTCATAATTCCACTATACAAGACACTAGTGAGGCCTCCCACCTGAGTACACTGTGCAGTTCTGGAGACCATACCTCACGTAAGGACATAGACAGGGTAGAGAAGGTTCAGAGGAGGGCAACAAAGATGGTGCATGGATTGCATCACAAGTCCTATGAAGACAGGTTGAAGGCACTGAACATGTACTCCCTGGAGGAGAGGAGGGAGAGAGGGGATATGATAGAGACATACAAGTATCTTACAGGGAGGAACAGGGTGCAGGAATGCACTATTTTTAAGCTAAAAAGATGTTCCAGGACTAGAGGGCATGGGATGAAGTTGGAGGGAGGATGATTCAGAGGAAACGTGAGGAAGAATTTCTTCACAGAACGGGTGGTGGACAAGTGGAACACCCTGCCAGAGGAAGTGGTGGAGGCTGAAACAATCACGGGCTTTAAGAATGCATGGGATAGACATAAAGGAATTCTGGAGGTCAGGGGTAAGGGGCAACAGACTTCCTGGAAAACATAAACTGAACTTACAAACTTAAATGGGCAGAGTGGGTGGGCCATAGGCCCTTATCTGCCGACACTGTCTATGTATCTATGTATCTATGTATATGCTTGTTCGAATTGGAATGTCTTTAGCCCCTCTTAAAGATTTCCACTGAGAGGGCCTCTCTAAAATGTAGCGGCAATGAGTTCCACAGGACAGGTGCAGCCACTGAAAAGCCTGATCACCTGATAGCCGCAGCCTCATCCTGGGAACAGTCAGGAGGCCACCCTTGGAGAAATGAAGACTGTGGGTGCCTGTGTTCCTTGTTCTTCCCATTCCACAGGAATGTCAGTGGTGGGGTCAGCGGTGATGGTGTGCCTGTGTTCCTTGTTCTTCTTATTCCCCTGTTCCCCTGAGATATCAGTGGTGATGGTGTGCCTGCATTCCTTGTCCTTCCCATTCCCCAGTTGTGCCAGCAGTGATGGCGTGCCTGTGTTCTTTCTTCTTCCCATTCCCCAGGAATGTCAGCAGTGATGGAGTGCCTGCATTCCCTGTTCATCCTGTTCCCCAGGTATATCAGCAGTGACGGAGTGCCTGCTTTCCTTGTTCTTCCTATTCCACATTTGTGTCAGTTGTGATGGTGTGTGTAGGTTCCCTGTACTTCCCATTCCCCAGAGATGTCAGCTGTGAGGATGTGCCTGCATTCTTTTGTTCTTCCCATTGCCCTTGGGATGTCAGCAGTGAAGGTTTGCCTGTGTTCCTTGTTCTTCCTATTCCACATTTGTGTCAGTGGTGATGGTGTGTGTAGGTTCCCTGTGTGACAAGGACAGCCAGTTCTGAGTGCTGTATGATCATTTTTTATAATATAAAAATGTTTATGGACTGTCTCCATGAGAAATGCTGAAACAGCATGTGAGATCACACACACACACACACACACACACACAGGTTTTAGAGACAAGGTGTTATCTGGAAGGCCTGAAGCTAATTACAGAGTAGAACAGGCCTTGATCAAAGATCTCCTATTTTATCTAAGTTAATTATAGCTGTAGTTGCAAGACGGAAATCATAAAAAAAAAAGTTTATGACGTTAGGGGAGGAAACCAGGTTAAGTAAACTGGTATGAAATCATTAAGGCTTTGATGTCTGAGTGAGAAGGGGAAGCTGATCAATAGATCAAAGAAATGTCATCTGAGAAAGAAAATGAACTGTGCTGAGGATTACAGAATTTAATACTTTGAAAAAACATCCTGTTTTTGTATAGATTTTTTTTTATATATATATTCTGACAGGGAGGAGCTAGGTGACCTCATGCAAAGAAGTGGGCATAGCCAGCTTTTAGGCAATATTCTGTTTTACTTCAGAGACACTTCTATCTAGACTCTGACAAAGAAACATCTGTGAGCACTTTAAGCAGGTATTTAGATAGAGAGACAAATCAAAGTACTGCAGTAGGAACTGCACTGTTAAAACCTGTTTTGTTTAAGTGATTTGTATGTTTTGTGATATAACAGTTCTGTATTTTATGTGTTATATATTTTTTATCTATTTTAGTAAAACTCCATTTTTAGAGCTTACTTGGTCTGTCTTTGATTTATTTCCTTTACAAGTAGAGTATATATGGTTAAAGCAGACAATATACATATGCTTGACTGGTGATACCAAACTAGAAAAAGATAAGCGTTTAAAATCTGAGGTCTTTACAGTTTTTAAGGGTTCATTTCTGTACACCTGGTTAGGTGCCCATAGGCAACGATATCTGTCCCCCCGCAGACAGAATTATCTGAGCCTGTACATTGGGTACACTAAGAAGAGGTTCACAGTTTGAATCCCTCCAAGACTTGAGACCAAAGGTTGATTGAACCCACAAAACAGACAAGATGGTTACCTTGTTCTGTTAACTGTTCACAAGACTAATCTTGGAGGTTGGCACTTTGGGATTAGAGGGCTGACCTGCTGAGTGGGTTTGTGACAGATTGGTTGGCAGTGGTGTGGATAATTGTGGTATCACAAGCTTTTATTGTTCTGTGTCAGCTTGAGACCATTAGCTCACTTACAAAGAAAGAAAGAAAGAAAAAGGCAGTGATTTATTTTAAAAGGAAACAGAACTATATCACTTGGCGTACAGTCAAGTTCCTACTCGTTTATTTATTTTTTCCTAACGTGCAAGACAGAGTAGCTGTAGTTAGGGGAAGATGACTTCTGACTACAGCAGGCACACTGTAGACTACTTAAGGCAGTTGTGCAGGGACAGAGGAGTCCCGTTTGAGGTGACAGCCAAAAAACAGAACCTCATAGATGCCCTGATGGTAACAGATACTCAGAGCAGCGAGTCATGGACCGTGAATGAAAAGGACCAAACCTCGAGTGTAGCAGGACTAGTGGCCAGTGCAGTGTCCAGATCCGATGAGGAGGACAACAGGGCCACTGTCAGTGAAGGGCCACAGCAGCAGGGGAAGGTCACCAGTATCCTGGATCCAGAGGTACTCAGGCTACAAATTGAGTTGTGCAGGATAGAGCTGGAGTTCCAGGAGAAGAGAGAATGAGAGAAACGAGAGGTAGACCTTGAGGCAGAGCAAGAACTCTGAGAGGCAGAGCGAGAACAAAGAGACGCAGACCGTGAGAAGCGTGAGTGTCAGTGAGCTGCAGAGGAGAAGAGAGAAGAGTACCAGAGGAAACACAACTAGAGAAGCTACAACTCTGACCAGCGGCAACAGAGCAGGTAAGTGGCTTGGGTTTAACTGGGACTGCAGGACTGGGTTACAAATTGAATTCCAAATTAATAGCTGAATTTAAAGAGGGGGAGGATATGGATGCCTTTTTAAATTCTTTTGAAAAAGTTTGTATTCAGGCTAAAATTTCTAGAGAGTCCTGGAGCTTCCAGCTATCCCCGCTACTTACTGGGAAAGCTCGAGATGCATTGGGTCAAATGGACAATGAGGACAGTAATAATTACAGCAAACTAAAAGCTGCACTGTTAAAAACATTTGAATTAACTGCTGAATCATACAGAGCTAAATTCCATTAGCTCAGGAGGAGCCCTGATATGAGCTATGAGGAGCTAGCCATGAAACAACGTCAGTTTGTAAAACGTTGGGGGGAAGGAATTGAGGCAAAATCTGTTGATAAAATTGAAAATGTGATTTTATTAGAATAGTTTTATTGGGCATGCCCAGCAAAGTTAAAAACCTGGCTAGAGGACCGAGATCCCAAAACTGTGCAAGAGGCTGCTGAACTCTCAGACCGCTATGCCAAGAGCAGACCTGCTCTGAGAGCAAATGGGGTGGGCGTGGCAGCACAGAAAAGGAAAAGTGCTCCTTCAGGGCAGCTAAAACCCTCACTGCCTCCACCAAAACCAGTTCTCTGAGAGAAGAAATGAATGTTGGTTGTGTAAAGAAACTGGGCATATTGCCAGACAATATCACAAAAAGGTGAGCAATAATACACAACCTGGTGCTAGAAAGGAAGTAGGTTGTTTGTGTGTCCCTGGAAGCATGCCAGCGAACATGAGGGAACACATGAACCCAGTTATGGTGAAAGGTGTACAGATGCAAGGGTTAAGGGATGCAGGGGCATCCCTGACATTGGTAAAAGGGGATCTAGTAGAGCCTGGTCAGCTTATACCCAATAAATACGTCACTGTACAGGACTTCACTGGTGAGGCAAAAACATTGCCCCTCGCTGGTGTTCTCCTAGACTGGGGTGAAACATGGGGAACTGTGCAACAGGTGGCTGTAGCTAAAACGTTAGCTGTGGATGTGATCCTGGGCAACAATCTTAAACAGGGGATGGTATGTGCAGTTACCCGTAGCCAAGTGGCAAGGGAAAATTGTAGTTCCCCTGAACCCCACAGAAGCCATTGTGTAAAACACTGAGAGGCTGGTTTCCCAGCCTGCATCTCCAGATAGGGAGACTAATGAAAAGGAGGTAGAAAGTTCCCCAGTAGCAAGTAACCACACAGCTACAGAGGTTTACTCTGAAGAGGGAAGGGTGACCCATTGTCAGAAGGTTGGGATTAACAGTAATCCTGAGTTCCCTGACGATAGTGCTAGGGACCCTAGTTTAGCGACTGAAGGGGACCTGTCCCATGCCTTGGGAAGGTGTGAGGGGTTTGCAGCTGCTCAGAGAAGTGACCCTAGTTTAGAGAAGCTGAGGGCTTGGGCAGACTCAGTGGGCACACAGGGAGGTGACGGCAGAATAAGGTTTATTGGGAAAATGGACTTATGTATACTCAGGCAGTACAGACAGAGGGAGGGATGCTAGGCAGGCAGCTTGTTGTTGCCCAGGGGTATCATGAGTAGTTGCTCAAAATTGCACATGATATTCCCTTGTCTGGTCATCTGGGAATCTCGCACACTACACAGCGGTTAGCTCAGAATTTCTATTGGCCTAACATCACCCAGCAGGTGAAAGAGTATTGCAGGTCTTGTCACTGGTGCCAAGAATCAAGGAAGGCAGGCAAGAAAACCCAAGCTGCCCTGATTCTCTTGCCCATAGTGGAGGAGCCATTCCAGAGGGTGGGAATGGATATTGTGGGACCTTTAAATACCCCCAGCTCCTCAGGGAAGAGATTCATCCTGACTGTGGTGGATTATGCCACCCGGTACCCAGAGGCAGTCACTCTATCCTCACTGATGTCAGACAAAGTGGCAGATGTCTTACTTGGAACTTTCTCCCGTGTTGGGTTTCCGCAGGAGGTTATCACAGATCGGGGGGGTTCCTTCATGTCTGATCTGATGAAATGTTTATGGGAGAAGTGTGGGGTGGTGCAGAGATGCACGACACTGTATCACCCACAAGCCAATGGACTTGTGGAATGATTCAATAGTACCCTAAAGTCAATGATCCGGGCATTTGCTGAACAGCATGGGAGGGACTGGGAGAAATACCTTCCCCACCTGCTGTTTGCATACAGGGAGGTGCCCCAAGAGTCGACAGGATTTTCCCCCTTCAAACTCTTATACAGATGCCGGGTACAGGGGCCCCTAGACTTGTTCCAGGAGGACTGGGAAGGCAAGCACACCACCCAGGGAACTCCAATTGTGGATTACATCCTTAGGTTTAGGGAAAGGCTGAAGGAGCTTATGGGGACAACCAAGAGCAACCTGGCAGCTGTCCAACAGAAACAAAAAGTGTGGTATGACCGCACTGCCAGAGCTCACTCGTACATGGTGGGTCAGGAAGTCATGGTCCGTATTTCGGTCTGGAAAGACAAGCTGCAATCTGAGTGGGCAGGACCGAACAAAGTGGTTAGGAAGATAAATGACGTGAACTACATTGTGGAGTTACCTGACCGAAGACAGACAGAAAAGATGTACCATGTCAACACGAAGCCATATGCAAATAGGGCTGACATGGTGTTTGCAGTGTGTAGTCATGGGGAAGGGATGGATGAAGGAGACCCCCTTCTGGACTTGTTGGAAGAAAGTAAGCGGGAGTCCTCTATTGAGGCAGCAAAATTGTCTCCCCAGCTGACCCTGGACCAGATCCAGATAGTAAGGGAGGTTTTAGCAGACTTTGCCCCGTTGTTTAGTGCCAAGCCTAGACTAACCCCCTTAGTGACACATGATGTGGAGACAGGGACTCAGACGCCCCTACGGCGGACAGCAGATGGGGTGTCAGAGGCTGTCCAAAAGGACATGAGGAGGGAATTGGAGGAGATGCTGGATTTATGGGTAATCCAGAGATCCCACAGCCCCTGGGCCTCACCTGTAGTCCTTGTGCCTAAGCCAGATGGTTCTACTCATTTCTGTGTGGACTATCGTGGACTGAATGCAGTCATGAAGTCAGACACCCCCCAATGCCCTGGACGGATGAACTCCTGGACAAGTTAGGGGGTGACCTACCTTACACCATTGACCTGACAAGGGGTATTGGCAGGTAGAGTTGACAGACAGAGCTAGGGAGAGGTCGGCCTTCATAACTCCGATAGGCTTATTTGAGTTTAAAGTAATGCCATTTTGAATAAAGAACGCCCCTTCCACTTTCCAAAGGTTGGTGAACCAGGTGTTAAATGGTGCTGAGGAGTACGCCGTGGCATACCTGGATGACATTACCATCTTTAGTACCATCTGGGAGGACTATCTATCCCACCTTAGGGAAGTGCTGGGCAGGATGCAGAGAGCCGGGCTCATTGTCAAAGCCGAGAAGTGCCAGGTGGCCATGGGAGAGGTGGCATACCTCGGGCATGTGGTAGGCCGGAGACAGCTCTGTCCTAACCAAATAAAGATAGAGGTAATCCAGGCATGGCCCAAACCAGAAACACAGAAGCAGGTCAGAAATTTTATAGGGAGAGCATGGCACTACAGAAAATTTGTACCCAATTACAGTGCCACGGCTGCTCCCCTATCTGACCTCACAAAGAGAAGGATGCCCAAGAAAATTACCTGGGGCCCAGCCTGTGAGGAAGCCTTTTCCAAACTAAAGGAGGCACTGTGCAGAGCTCAGTTTTGACAAGTCCTGACTATAGCAAAACCTTTATAGTTCAGACTGATGCCTCAGACATGGGTATTGGGCAATACTGAGTCAGACATCCAGCCAAGGGACAGATCACCCAGTAGTGAACCTGAGTAGGACGTTACATCCCAGGGAGCAAGCATACTCCATGGTGGAAAAGGAGTGTCTTGCCATAGTGTGAGCCCTAAAGAAATTAGAGCCATACTTATATGGGCAGCATTTTGTGGTGCAGACTGACCACAATCTCCTGGTTTGGCTGACACAGATGGGAAAGAACAATGGTAGATTGATAAGATGGAGTCTTTCTTTGCAAGGGTATGATATGACAATCGTACATAGGGCTGGAGCCAAAAACCAGAACTCAGATGGGCTGTCTAGGGTCTTTGAGGAGTGAACTGATTTGGGAAGCTAATCCCATGCAGGGGATAGAGCCCCCAAATTCAGTCTAGGTGGGGAGGATTGTGATGTGAACAGCCAGTTCTGCGTGCTGTATGATCATTTTTTGTAATATAAAAATGTGTATGGACTGTCTCCCATGAGAAATGCTGAAACTGCATGTGAGATCATGATCACACACACACACACACACACACACACACACAGACAGGTTTTAGAGACAAGGTGTTACCTGGAAGGCCTGAAGCTAATTACAGAGTAGAACAGGCCTTGATCAAGGATCTCCTGTTTTATCTAAGTTAATTATACCTGTAGTTGCAAGAGGGAAGTCACAAAAAAAAAGCTTATGACATTAGGGGAGGAAACCAGGTTTGGCAAACTGGTGCGAAATCATAAAGGCTTTGATGTCCGTGTGAGAAGGGGGAGCTGATCAATAGATCAAAGAAATGGCATTTGAGAAAGAAAGTTAATTGTGCTGAGGATTACAGAATTTAATACTTTGAAAAGACATCCTGTTTTTGTATAGATATATATTTTTATATATATTCTGACAGGGAGGAGCTAGGTGACCTTATGCAAAGAGGTGGACATAGCCAGCTTTTAGACAATATTCTGTTTTATTTCAGAGACACTTCTATCTAGACTCTGACAAAGAAACATCTGTAAGCACTTTAAGCAGGTATTTAGATAGAGAGACAAATCTAAGTACTGCAGTAAGAAATACACTGTTAAAACCTGTTTTGTTTAAGTGATTTGTATGTTTTGTGATATAATAGTTCTGTATTTTATGTGTTACATATTTTTTATCTATTTTAGTAAAACTCCATTTTTAGAGCTCACTTGGTCTGTCTTCGATTTATTTCCTTTACAAGTAGAGTATATATGGTTAAAGCAGACACTATACATAAACTTGAATGGTGATACCAAACTGGAAAAAGGTAAGTGTTTAAAATATGAGGTCTTTATTACAGTTTTTAAGGGTTCTTTTCCGTACACCTGGTTAGGTGCCCGTAGGCAAAGATATTTGGCCCCCCAAAGACAGAATTATCTGTGCCTGTACATTGTGTACGCTAACAAGAGGTTCACAGTTTGAATCCCTCCAAGACTTGAGACCAAAGGTTGATGTTAACCCACAAAACAGACAAGAGGGTTACCTTGTTCTGTTAACTGTTCACAAGACTACGCTCAGAGGTTGGCACTTTGGGAGTAGGGGGCTGACCTGCTGAGTGGGTTTGTGACACCCTGTACTTCCCTTTCTCCAGAGATGTTAGCTGTGAGGATGGGCCTGCATTCTTTTGTTCTTCCAGGTTCCCCTTGGGATGTCAGCAGTGAAGGTTTGCCTGTGTTCCTTGTTCTTCCCATTCCCTAGAAGTGTTAGCAGTGAGTGAGTGCCTGTGGTCCTTGTTCTTCCCATTCCTCAGGGATGTCAGTGATGATGGTGAGTCTGTATTTCTTTTCTTCCCATTCCCCAGTGATTTTAGCAGTACTGTTGTGTCTGTGTTCTGTGTTCTTCCCATTCCCAAGGGATGTCAGCAGTGTTGACGTGCCTGTGTTCCTTGTTCTTCCCATTCCCCAGGGATGTCAGCAGTTTGGGTGTGCCTGCATTCATTGATCTTCTCATTCCCCAGGGATGTTAACAGTGCAAGTGTGCCTACATTCCTTGTTCTTCCCATTCCCAAGGGATATCAGCGGTTATCATGTGCCTCCATTTCTTTTTCTTTCCATTCCCCTGAGATATCAGTGGTGATAGTGTGCCTGCATTACTTGTTCTTGCCATTCTACAGGGATGTCAGCAGTGAGGGTGTGGCTGTGTTCATTGTTCTTCCTATTCCCTAGAGCTGTCAGCAGTGATGGTGTGCCTGTGTTCCTTGTTCTTCCCATTCCCAAGGGATATCAATGGTGAGGGTGTGTCTGCATTCCTTGTTCTTCTCATTCCTGCAAGAAATCAGCAGTGATGGTGTGCCTGCATTCCTTGTCTTTCCCATCCCCCAGCTGCATCAGCTGGGAGGATGTGCCTGTGTTCCTTCTTCTTCCCATTCCCCAGGAACGTCAGTGATAATGTTGTGCCTGAATTCCCTGTTCTTCCCATTCCCCAGGTATGTCTGGTGATGGTGTGCATGGGCTCCTTGTTCTTACCATTCCACAAGAATGACAGTGGTAATGGTGTTCCTGCATTCCCTGCTCTTCCCATTCCCCAGGGATATCAGCAGTGAGGCTGTGCCTATATTCCTTGTTCTTCCCTTTCCACAGTTGGGTCAGTAGTAATGGTGTGAGTGGGTTTCCTGTCCTTCTAATTCCCCAGAGATGTCAGCAGAGAGGATTTGCCTGCATTCCTTTGCTCTTCCCATTCCCATTGGGATTTCAGCAGTGAAGGGTTGCCTGTGTTCCTTGTTCTTCCCATTACCCAGGGATGAAAATGTGAGGATGTGCCTGCATTCCTTGTCCTTCCCATTCCCTGGGGATGGCAGTAATTATTGTGTGCCTGCATTCCTTGTTCTTCCTATTCCCCAGGGATGTCAGTGATGATGGTGTGTCTGCATTCATTTTCTTCTCATTCCTCAGACGGATTTACTACTAGAACCCAACGTGTGCTACCCTGACACATTTTTGTCCGAGCCTGGAATCCTGAACACAAAATCCCAACAGTGGTATTTTGTTTGTTTCCTGTGTTTGGTGGTGGGGGCGGGGGTTTGCCCCCTGCACCTCCTGGAATTAAGATAAACTCTGGGGGCACAAAATCTTACTGTCGAGAATTTGTGGTTCAGAATTCTGGGCTCAGGCAACAGTGTATCGGGGAAGTGCATGTCAGGTTTTAGTAGTGATACACCACAGACATGTCAGTAGTGATAGTATGCTTGCATTCCTTGTTCTTTCCATTCCTTATGGATGTCAGCAGTAAGGATTTCCTTTTCTTCCCATTCCTCAGGAATGTCAGTGGTGAGGGTGTGCCTGCATTCCTTGTTCTTCCCATTCTCCAGGGGTGTCAGCTGTTAGGATGTGCTTCCGTTCTTTGTTCTTCCCATCCCTGGGGATGTCAACAGTGATGGTGTGCCTGGATTCCTTTTCTTCCCATTCCACAGGGATGTTAGCAGTTATAGTGTTCCTGCATTCCTTGTTCTTTCCATTCTGCAGGGATGTCAGTGGTGATTGTGGGCCTGCTCTTCTTGTTCTTTTCATTCCCCAGGAATGTTAGCAGTGAGGATGTGCCTGTGTTCCTTGATCTTCCCATTCCCAAGGGATGTCAATGGTGAGGGTGTGTCTGCATTCCTTGTTCCTCTCATTCCCGCAAGAAATCAGCAGTGAGGGTGTGCCTGCATTCCTTGACCTTCCCATTCCTCAGTTGTGTCAACTGGGAGGGTGTGCCTGTGTTTCTTCTTCTTTCCTTTCCTTTCCCCATGTTCCTGTGTTCCTTCTTTTTCCCATTCCCCAGGAATGTCAGTGGTGATGGTGTGCCTGTGCTCCTTGTTCTTGCCATTCCACAAGAATGACAGTGGTAATGGTGTTCCTGCGTTCCCCATTCTTCCCATTCCCCAGGGGTATCAGCAGTGAGGCTGTGCCTATATTCCTTGTCCTTCCCTTTCCACAGTTGGGTCAGTAGTAATGGTGTGAGTGGATTTCCTGTCCTTCTCATTCCCCAGAGATGACAGCAGTGAGGATGTGCCTGTGTTCCTTGTTCTTCCCATTCCCCAGGGGTGTCAGCAGTGAGGACATGCCTGCACTCCATGTTCTTCCCATTCTCTGGGGATGGCAGTAGTTATTGTGTGCCTGCATTCCTTGTTCTTCCTATTCCCCAGGGATTTCAGTGATGATGGTGTGTCTACATTCATTTTCTTCCCCTTCCTCAGATGGATTTATTACTAGAACCCAATGTGCGCTTTCCTGACACACTGTTCCCCGAGCCTGGAATCCCAAACACAAAATCCCGACAGTAGGATTTTGATTGTTTCCCGTGTTTGGGGGGATTTGCCCTCGCACCCCCCAGAATTAATATAATAAACTCGGGGGGGTTGGGTCCTACTGTTGAGATTTTGTGGTTCGGGATTCTGGGCTCAGGCAATGGTGTATCGGGGAAGCGCATGTCAGGTTTTAGTAGTGATACTCCACAGACATGTCAGCAGTGATAGTATGCTCGAATTCCATGTTCTTTCCATTCCCTATGGATGTCAGCAGTAAGGGTTTCCTTTTCTTCCCATTCCTCAGGAAAGTCAGTGGTGAGGGTGTGCCTGCATTCCTTGTCCTTCCCATTCTCCAGGGGGTGTCAGCAGTTAGTATGTGCCTCTGTTCCTTGTTCTTTCCATCCTCGGGGATGTCAGCAGTGATGGTGTGCCTGTGTTCCCTTTTATTCCCATTCCACAGGGATGTCAGCTGTCAGGTTGCAGCTGCATTCCTTGTTCTTCCCACGCTAAGGATGTCAGCAGTTAGGGTTTCCCTGCAATCCTTTTCTTCCCATGTCACAGGGATATCAGCGGTGAAGTTGTGCATGCGTTCCCTGTTCTTCGCATTCCCTAAGGATGTCAGCAGTTAGGGTTTCCCTGTAATCCTTTTCTTCCCATTCCTTAGGGATGTCAGTGGTTAGGATGTGCCTGTGTTACTTGTTCTTCCCATTACCTAGGGATGTTGTGTAGTTACTGTGTTTCTGCATTCCTTGTTCTTTCCATTCCCCAGGGTTGTTAGCAGTTATAGTGTTCCTGCATTCCTTGTTCTTTCCATTCCCTCAGGGATGTCAGTGGTGATGGTGGGCCTGATTTTCTTGTTCTTTCCATTCCCCAAGGATGTTAGCAGTGAGGGTGTGCCTGTTTCCATTCCCCAGGGACATTGGCAGTAAGGGTGTGCTTGCATTCCTTGTCCTTCCCATCTCCCAGTTGTTCCAGTTGTAAGGGTGTGCTTAGGTTCCCTTTTTCCCATTCCCCACTGACGTCAACGGTGAGGGTTTGTCTACATTCCTTTTCCTTCCCATTCCCCAGGGATGTCAAAGATGAGGGTTTGCCTGCACTCCTTGTTCTTACCATTCTCCAGGTATGTCAACAGATTATTAGAGGAGCTGCACTCCAGACAAGAAGGCAATGTTCAAACATCAGTAGCTACGGCTACAAAAACTAATCAAAAATTGTAAATCGAACAGTGGTTTATCACACATCAGGGCCACTTACCCCAGCGCTTTGCCACAAAGGCTTCATTGGGGGCTAAGATTGTTAGTGTTGCTATCATTTTTCACAGGTACATAATTAACATATACATCAGGACATAATTTAATGCAATTAAAACCACGTGCACATTTACCATTCAGTCCAAGTGCTAAACAACTACAACCATGTCAAATGGTTAAAAAATACTAACCCTACAAGTTACAGGCAGAGATCCATGTATTTGTTCTATTACCAGTGGCATAATTAGTTAGATTTTAAAATTCAGAGTGTATTTTTTTTTCCCTCCTACGGGGAGAGTGCAGAGACGTGGCAAGGACGGTGTGGTTCCCTCTTCATGGAGGATATTTGAAATGGCACCTGATGCAACATTTTGGACTGTCGGTGGAGAGCTGGGCTGTCTGATTGCTGGACCTATTGCAAGAGCATAGCTGTGCAGCCCCTCAAGCTAATGATGATGGTGTGGCTGAACTTAAATGTTGGGGACCAAGCACGTTTCATTTTTTATTTCTCCTGGATGGGGGGGTTGTGTTTTTTTTATTTATTTATTTATTTATTTATTTTTTCCCTTTTTCTCTTCCTCTCTCTCATTGTGTATTCGGAGTCTGTAGACCCAGTGGGCTACTGGATATATGTTCACTCAAAAAGGACTGGGGGACTTCCTCAGTATTTCAAGGAATCATAAACATATGGTTGATTTCTTGTTATTGTTATGTTATTGCAATCATTGTAGAGGATAAGTCTAATTAGGGGGATGCTACGCATATAATGGATACATAGATACATAGATACATATACAATGTCAGCAGATAAGGGCCTATGGCCCACCTAGTCTGCCCATTTGAGCTTGTAAGTTCAGTTTGTTTTCCTAGAAGTCTATTTCCCCTTACCCCTGACCTCTAGAATTCCTTTATGTCTATCCCATGCATTCTAAATCCTGTGATTGTTTCAGCCCCCACCACTTCCTCTGGCAGGGTATTCCACTTGTCCACCACCTGCTCTGTGAAGAAATTCTTTCTCATGTTTCCTCTGAATCGCCCTCCCTCCAACTTCATCCCATGCCTCTAGTCCTGAAACATCTTTTTCGCTTAAAATAGTGTTTTCCTGTACCCTGTTCCTCCTGTAAGATACTTGTATGTCTCATCATATCCCTTTCTCCCTCCTCTCCTCCAGGGAGTACATATTCAGTTCCTTCAACCTGTCTTCATAGGACTTGTGATGCAATCCATGCACCATCTTTGTTGCCCTCCTCTGAACCTTCTCTACCCTGTCTATGTCCTTACGTAGGTATGGTCTCCAGAACTGTACACTGTACTCCAGGTGGGGCCTCACTAGTGTCTTGTATAGCGGAATTATGACCTCCCTTTTCCTGCTGGTGATGCCCCTGCCTATACATCCCAGCATCCTATTTGCTTTACCTGATGCCTTGTCACACTGTTTCCCTACCTTGAGGTCATCAGAGATGACAACCCCAAGATCCCTTTCCTGCTTGGTGCATGCTATATCCTCACCCCCCAACTGATATATTGTGCCTGGGTTTTTGTGCCCCATATGCATTATCTTGCACTTCTTTGCATTGAATTTCAACTGCCAAACCCTTTTTAATTAAGAATTTTAGGGGAATTTAAGGATTAAGAAGTTGTTCCATTGGGGGAATTTAAATGGTGAGCATAACTGTTAGATAGGTAGTGGGGGCGGGGGGGGAGGTGGAGGAGAGATTGGAAGGTAACTGGTGCAACTCAGTACCTGCGCTAGGACATCATTCACCTGAGAGTGGATTGTGGTGCAGTTAATTAGAACTGGGGGAAGTAGTGGGTAGAATATTGTTAGGAATGTATGGGAATTGTGGGGGGTTGGGACAAAGGGACAATTTGATAGATACGTTTTCTTCTTTAACAGTTATTGGGGTGGGGGGTAAGTCAAGCGTGTTAATCTATTCTTTTGAAGTTGAACTCTCATTGGCGCTCAGTCAGATCAGGTTGGGACCCAGGTATCAAAATGGCTCACGTTATCCTCAGTATTGTTTGATAAATCAAAAGATGGCTAATTGTTACAAAGTTGTAGTTGGAATGTCAAGGGTACAAGATAAATGTAAGAGACAGGTTATCCTCAGGCACCTACATCAATTATGTTGATTGCCTGTCTCAAGAGACACATCTTTGGAGACAGGATGTTAACTTATTTCTCAAAACGTGGGTGGGACAGGCCTATGGAGTGGGGAAATTTATGTCTAGTGGGGGAGTTGTGATATTAATAGATAAAAAAATTCCGTTTAAGTTGGACAAAGAAATTTGGAATCCAGAGGGCAGATATATAATACTAAGTGGGTCCTTGGAAGGGCGGCAGATTGCCCTAGGATCCATATACGGACCAAACTCTGAGTCTCCTCACTTTTTCACCCATTTGTTGAGCCTTCTAGCCACTGATCCACCCATTTTAACTATGTTGGGAGGGGATTGGAATGTAGCGCCCTCCACGTGTGCAGATAGATCTGATTCCCGGAAATGGGGTTTGTCCTCGCAGAGAGAGCTTACGACCTTATGACTGGTGCTGATCTCCTGGATGTATGGAGAGCATCAGTATACTTATTTCTCGCCCCCTCATAAATCCTTCTCCCGTATTGATTTTTTTTTATTGAGTTCTTTCGCATTATCTGGAGTAATGTACACAGAAATACATGCGAGAGTTATCTCAGACCATGCTCCTATTTCCCTTACATATCTCTTTGGACCAAGTATCCAAAGGGATGCCCTTTGGAAACTGAATAACCAGCTGCTCCAAAAGTTGGAATCTCTCCAACATATTAAAAGTTTTATGGTCAACTTCCTACTAGATAATAAGGGGTCCACTACCAGGACTGACATGATCTGGGCAGCCGTAAAGTGCTCCTTCAGGGGCGAATGCCTTAGGCTGTCAGCAACGAGATGTTGTCAATTTAGGGACAGGCTGGCAACCTTGCTCCTACAGATACGGACCATGGAACGTACCCTATCTCGGCATTTTCCAGATGTGGACTGGGTACTCCTGCACCAATTGCAGAGTCAATACTCCAACTTCATGTACCAAAAGGCAGAGCTTGCCTTGAGATGCACTAAGATGAAATATCTTGATGCAGGTGAGAAGGCAGGTAGGTTATTAGCTATTTGGCTTAGGCAAGCAGCAGCCTCACGAGCCATTCCCTGCATCAAATCAGCTACCAGTGATAACCTGGTGACATCCCCTAGGGAAGTGTCTGAGGCCTTGCGTTCTTACTACCAAAGGCTGTATTCGGAAGCTCAGGAAGAAAAGCCTGTAGCCCGGGATATAGCTGAGTACCTGGATGCCACTGATCTTCCTAAGCTAAAGACCCCTGAAGGTGAACTTCTTGGGAATTTAATTACAGTGCAGGAAGTGGTAGCAGCAATTGAGCAACTTGTACCGGATAAGTCCCCCGGCCCAGATGGCCTTTCCAACAACCTTCACAAAAGCTGCTCACAAGAGCTTGCTCCCTTTTTGGTGGAAGTTTATAATTACTGGTTTGCTGAGGGGATGTCGGAATCCAACGTTCTCAATGCGATAATCACTCTTATTCCCAAGCCTGGGAAGGATCCCATATACCCAGAAAGTTATAGGCCTATCTCTTTAATTAATACTGATGTCAAAATTTTAGCTAAGGTTTTGGCCATGAGATTGGGTCCGCTTCTTCCCACGTTTATCAGTAGGGAGCAGATAGGTTTCATGAAAGGTAGGTCCTCAGTGGACCATATGTGTAAGTTAATAGGTATCCTCTCAGCATCCAAGGATTCAAGCATTCCTGCTGTTTTGGTCTCCTTGGATGCCGAGAAGGCTTTCGATAGAGCTTCCTGGGACTTCCTTTTCCAAACCCTGGCCCACTTGGGTCTCCCCTCGGGCTTTCTTAGGTGGATCAGGCTATTATACACATTCCCATCTGCCCAGATTTGGTCTAATGGGACATTGTCTGCTCCCTTTCTACTCCAGAGGGGGACCAGGCAAGGCTGCCCCCTCTCTCCACTATTATTCAACCTTTACATAGAACCCCTGATTAGGAGACTGATAACTTCCCCCAAGCTCCAGTGTGTTGAAATAGGATCACAAAGGTACTTCCTTTCTGCATATGCAAATGACCTTCTTTTACACCTTCAATATCCTGCAACAGGCATTCCAGAACTCCTGGCCGAGAAAGGGCAGTTTTCTGCTATCTCCCACTATAAACTCAATGAGTCTAAGACAAAAATCTTCCCTTTAAATAATAATACTTCCCGGTCAGTGCTTGGAAACACCAACTTAATATGGGAACCTAAGTTTCTTACGTATCTTGGGATTAAGGTTGCCAGACAGGTCACTACCACGCTTAAACCAAACCTTATGGAACTATTGAATACAATTAAATTAGACCTAAGCAGATGGGGGAGTCTCCCTCTTCCTTATGGGGAAGAATAAATATTGTAAAGATGAATATCTTACCCTAATACTATACCCCTGGGAATGTTGGGTCTGTTTATCCCTAAAAAAATGGTTTGGTAGGTTAAATCAAATGCTAACTGCCTTCCTTTGGAAGGGTAAGAGTGTCAGGCGCTCTTATTTGAAGCTTTCAGCACCCAAAGAGCAGGGAGGCCTAGCAGCCCCTTCCCTCTTTGCATATTATTGTGCTCATCATCTGAATAGGATGTCCTATTGGTCAAGGGAAATGTTGAGAGAGGAGAGACAAGCATATGTGCCTTTATGGTTAGACATTGAACAATTTTTAGCAGCTCAACACTGTTGCTCCCTCCCAGCCCTGCTATATACTACTCCTAAGGAAATTCCCAAACCTCTCTGAAATGTTCCGTTAGGTTGGTCCATTAGGGCTTTGCATCAGCTGCAAACTCATTTATCCCATAACTGGCACACCTCGTTGGAGCAACCTGTCATGGGGAATCCCCACTTCCAGATTGGGCGTAAGCCCATTCCCCTGGCTTTTTTAACCTCCCTTAGTAACATAAAGCTTAGGGATCTATATGAGGAGGGTAGAGTAATTCCTTTTGCTCTTTTTAGATATAGGTTCAAGGTGCCTGTGACAGCCTTTTTCAAATATGTACTGCTTAAGAGGGCCGTCCTTGCCCATTTGGGTCCAGGGGGAATGAGTCAGGGGCCAGTTGATGTCTTCAACAAGCTTCTGAGGGCAGCTAAGGAACCCCATGCTGTGTCTGCAGTATATAAAGCAATCCAGTCAGTTGACTTGGGACTGCCACAAGGAGTGTATCATTATTGGTTGCAGGTGTTTTCCCTTAAGGTTGAACCACATTTCTGGATTAAGATCTGGCAGACCCTGTACAGGTTTGTCAAGCAAAATAGATTGCGATTGATGCAATTTAATGTTATGCTCAATTTATATTTTACGCCACTCAAATTATGCCGATTGGGAAGCAGACCCTTCCCTGATTGCCCTAGATGTGTAAATCATACTGGGACTTTATACCATATGTTGTGGACCTGCCCTTTGGTCCAGAAATTTTGGCAAGCCATCAGAAAAACGCTTGACCCTTTGTTGGCTTGGACTCCTATATCACCCCAGAGATTTGTTTGCTAAATTTATTTCCGGAGGGTATTCCCAATGTTAGAAAAGCACACTTGGCTTTGATCTCGGCAATAGCCAAGTTAATTATCCTGGGACATTGGATGGATGGCTCAGTCCCTTCAATCATTGAGTGGCACAAAGAAATGTTGTTTGCCCTTCGGCTAGAGAAGCACATTTTAGCCATGAATAATCAATTGCAGATTTATCAGAGCAGGTGGGGTCCCTTAGATGCCTTACTTACTATATGGAAGCCATGATATCTCTTAATATAGAAAGTCTTGTTATTAATATAATCTGATGGCTAAGCGTGTGCACGCCTGATGGGAGTGGGTTGGGGAGGAGGGTGGATTGGGTCTAGGGGGGTGGGGATACTAGCTGATGTTCTTCAATTCATGGTTTTCATGTGCCTTACTGGGGGGGTAGTTATTTTTGATTGTCTACTTGTTACCTATGTAGGTACTGAAGTTTATTATATGTCAATAAAAGTATATTGAATTAAACAAAAAAAATTCAGACTGTAGAAGTATAGCCACAGATGGTAATTTGAAACTAAGTGGGGAAATCCACTGTGGAACATACCCATCTGTTTCTTTGGTGATCGTTGAAATGCTAAAATTCCAGATTCCAGCACTTCACATCAGGCATATACATAGCAGGACACTTAAGAATTCAAAGCTGGCAGGTTGTGTCTGTAAGTATAAATACAAAGCAGAGTGATTAGCATTAAATCCTATGAATGAACCCTATATGCAATGAATTATCAAAAAGAGACCACTGAAATATATTGTATTTGTGGACTCACTGACACTGTCATATGTTGGCTTGAGTCCTATCTCATGAATAGGAGGCAGCAGGTAGTGACAGGGAATTTCCCCTCCTCCCCTAGCCTCCTGTCGTGTGGAGTACCTCAGGGTTCGGTCTTGTCACCAATGTTGTTTGCTGTGTACATGTAGGCCCTGGGAGAGCTCATTAGGAAATACAGTTTGGGTTTTCATTGCTATGCTGATGATACCCAACTGTATCTTTCCTTTGCCTCTAGGACATCAAATGCAGTGGAAGTGCTGAACAGCTGCCTTGCTGAGATCATTTACTGGATGGCCTCCAGCTGGTTGCAACTGAACCCCGATAAAATGGAGGTACTGGTGGTGGAGTCAAACAGAAGGTGTGATAGGAGGGCCTCTGGCACAGCTACAGGATTGTTCCTGGGATCTGTGCCACTGAAGGCCTCCCCTAGAGTACGTGATCTCGGTGTGACCTTTGACAGTGGATTCACATTTGAAGCACAGGTGTCATCCATTGTCCAGACCAGCTTTTGCCATCTTAGGAACATTGCCATGATCAAGCCCCTAGTTCTGCCTGTGGACCTCCACATCTTGGTACATGCCTTCATAACGTCTAGGCTTGATTACTGTAATGTGCTCTACTTCAGGGTCTCAGGAGGTACCCTTCGCATGCTACGGCTAGTGCAGAACGCAGCCACCAGGTTGTTGATGGAACAGTCTAAATACTGCCACATCACCCCGATGCTGCATGAACTGCACTGGCTGCCAGTCAGGTAGAGGATCCTCTTCAAGGTGGGCTTGCACATCTTTAATGCCCTACATGGGCTGGGCCCTGGATACTTGTCTAATCTTCTCACACTCGCTACCTCGGTCCGCTCCCTCCATTCTTCCTCTAGGGGCCTCCTTGCGATTCCCAGGGTGAGGCTAAAAACCACCAGTGACAGAGCTTTTAGTGCCTCCGTCCCCGTCCTGTGGAATTCACTGCTTCCATCTGTAAAGGAGGCCCCTTCAGTTGAAGTGTTCAAGGCCCACTTCAAGGCCTTCTTGTTCAGTCAAACCTTCCCAGACACTATCTACTAGTTCTAGTCGACTGGACAGCCTCTTCAATTCTTTCTGCCACTTTGCCGTGGATGCCCTTCCTCACACCCACCACTGCGATCTTTATTGTGCCCTATCCTTCCCCTCTCTTAAAAATAGGTGACTCTCTCACTGTGCTAAATTCACCTCCAAGCACTGGTTGGGTGAGCTCTCTTCCTACATTACCTCCTCCTTTATAACAACCCCCCATCCTCCCATTCCCCTAGATCAATCGACTCCCACACCCTAGTAGTCCCTTGCAGATCCACCCTAATTGGCCAATCTGGTTACTCTCACCACCTCCACAAAATTTGGAATTCCCTCTCCCCTCAAATCCAGCACTCATCCTCTGCCTACTCCATCAGCTCTGCCCTCAATTACCTTGCACCTAGCTGCTCCTGCCATGTCCCTCCCTAATTCCCTCCTCTAAACCCTAGATAAATCCTACCCCTCTACTGTCACCTTCATTTTACCTTGTGCATCCATCCCCCCAAATTTCTAGCTCTCCTCCCCTTCCCCCAAATTGCTTCCCCTTACCAGCCTCCCTTGATCTCTCACAGAATGTAAGGGACCCGAATGTTCCCCTTGGGTCCATGCATCCTGATGGACTATTGATTAGGCCCCATCCCCTCCAAAGGTGCAAATTCTCTCCCCCTCAAGGGTTCAATTCTCACTCTCTCACTGTCCTGTCACTCTCTTAATCGCTATCTACTGACCTTCCCCAACCCCCTGACAGGGTACCCCACATCCTGAAGGGTCATATCTTGGGTTAGGTCCTATTCCCCCTCCTAGCATTTAAATCACACCTCCTCCTCCTCTTTCTCCTCCCTCTTTAAATCCCTACAGCCTTATCCCCTTTCTGTCTAGTCTAGCCCCATAGCCCCCTTGCAGGGTTACCCACATCCTGAAGGGGTCTCTCTGGGATACTGCCTAGCCCCTTCTATCTGGTCCCCCCAGTCCCCTTGCAGGATTCCTCGCATCCTGAAAGGGTCCCAGGGACATGACTCTTCCCCCTCCCCTAACCCTTTCCTCTCCTTTTCCCCCTTTTCTTTCATGTAGGCACTTATTTACTTATTAACCCAGCACTTATTATTGTCCACTGTTTCTACAAATTATGAGTGACACTGTTTTACCACTTTTTGTAACACCTGCCTTACAACTGTATGTTAATGTTGATCTTGTAACTTGAATGTAACCTGAACATGACTCTTCCCATTCTACCCACCTCACCCCTTCCTTTCTTTTCCCTCTTTTCTTTCACATAAGCACTTGTTACTTATTAACCCGGCACTTAGTATTGTCCACTCTTTACACATATTATGCGCATCACTGTTATAACACCTGCCTTACAACTGTATGTTAATGTTGATCTTGTAACTTGAATGTTTAATGTCTCACTCCTATTTTACCCCTTCCCCCAGGTCACACCGGGAGACGAGCGACTTGTCGCTCAGTGTGCCTTCCTGGTGAAACATTTCAATAAATAAATATAAATCTATCTCTGGGATAGCCTTTTAATGACTACTGCTATTTTAACTGTTATTGTGGTCTGGTCATATTTATTAGTGTTTATTTATGTATGTGCCTTGTTCTTTATGAATAGTTTGTATTTATGTGTACGGCGCCCAGAGCCTCCTGGATTGGGCACCTCAAAAAATAAAATTTGCCTTGCCTTGTATATTAGTATACTAGAACAGAAACATTCATGAGGAAGAAAATGTATAAACAGATTAAACAACATTGGAGGAGCTGTATCACTAAATAACTATTACTACATACCACAGCCCCACCTAAAGTTTCTGAAGCTGGTGGGAGATCAAGTTTTTAGAGGGAAAGGGGGTGGGGCGGGGGCAGGAGAGGCACCTGAGGGGAAGGGAAAATTTTCACGAACAGGGGTTGGTTTCTATGCAAGAAGACCTTTATAGCCTTCTATTTACCCATTACCCCCAAGTTATTTTATGCTACATTAACTCCAGACTTTATAAGTCTTTCAAATCGTTCAAGTTCTTAAGTCCCCTTGGTACCAACGTTTGTAATTTGTATATCCAGAAATGTTCTCGTCTCAATAGTATAGTGAATCTATCACCTCCCCTCTTTGGAGTTTTAACATGCTCCAACACCATAAATTGTAATGTTTTACTATCACCTCTAGGTTTTTCTTTGAAGTGCCCTCCCACTGGTTTGCCTACTTTTGTGTTAGCAGTAGATCTGATGTGTTCCTGAATTCTTTATTTTGCCATCCTAACTGTTCTTTCCACATAACAGAGATTACAGGGGCACCAAAGTATGTAGATTACAAATGTGCTTGTGCAAGTTACAAAATCTCTAATACTCATTTCATGATGTGTGTTCAAGTTTAATTTATTTATTTATTTATTGAATTTTGATGACTGGGTAGGCCCACTGAGCCCTGAAGGTCCCTTTTTCAGGGGCGACCCGGGAGACTTGAAAACTATTACCATGAATGCCACACTTGCAAATGTTGCAAGGTCTGCATAGAAAAAATCCTTTTGGTGGCTGCGGACGCCAACTAGTTCAAGTCCTTCCACTAGTTGCAAACTGGCTGTACACTAATTTATCTCTTAAATTAGGTGTTTTTTTAAACGTCACCCTTGGTGTAGTTCCATCCACCTCCATCACATGGTAGTCGCTTCATAATATCTGCCGATTTCACCATTCTATGTTCCCTATTTGTCCTGATATTTCATTAAATTCAGTAAAGTGCGTCAGCAGTGAGGGTGTGCCTACATTTCTTGCTCTTCCCATTCCTTAGGTACGTCATCAGTGAGGGGGTGCCTATAACGCCATGCAAGCATGCTTAGTGTGCAGGACCACTCAACATCCCCTCTCCAGCTGGTAGCATGTCTTAAGGCTCCATCTATTGTTGCTTCTTTGGTGCTCTCCCAGTGGTAACCGCATCCCTTCTTGGAGGACAGCAGACTCTAGGTTCCTAAATCCTACCCTTCTGGCCAGCCCCCAGTGGCTCTGGTTTATTCCTGACCTAGGTCATCAGCATTACAAGCAGTAGCCCTACTGCTGTGCTGATGGGCCTGTCCAGAGTTTCTTTTAAATTAAAACAGGAGTCCCAGGACAGTTAGATACCATTTTTAGCCCTACCTATGTCTTGTACAAAGGTGGTATGGTACTCAAGCTTTAGGGCCACACAGGTGACTTCAAGAAGTGCAACAGCATTTGGAACTGTTTTCCAAAGACCAATATGGCTACAATCAATTTTTAATTTTAAACTGGCATAAAGCTAAGAAAGCCTTATTTTATTTTAAAAACTGTTTTAGTACAGCGCACATGTAGCAGGCCCTACACTCTGTTTTCACTAACAGTCCATTACCTGTAAGGACCACTAGTGAGCCAGTCAGAATCTGGGATTTCTTGCTGAACATTTTGTGAGTTTTATAATTGGGAAATTGTTCTGAATAGAAGCTATATTCTGGGAATGCATGTACTATGCTGCAGATGTGCCATGTTTTATTGTAATCAACTGTTACACACAGTAGATTCACATGACCACCAGTCACAGGGTTGCTGGATTCTGGCTTCCTTCTCACTCCACAGCCACAGTGCTGGGGACTTTGGGACTATATGCTCAGCTAGTTGCTCCAACCTGTCAATCTCTGAAACCCCGTATGGGAGGAAAGGTGCTGGAAACTGGCTAATACAGAAAAAAAAGGGCATACACTGTACGTCGAAGACAGTCTTCAAGCAGTCACCCAGACAACCAAATTCAGGTAAAAACTTGAAAAAGTTTAAAAGCTATCCTGTCAACATGCTAGACACAGCAACATTTGCATAAATAAACAGTGAATATACCAGGCGATTTGTGCATTGGTAGGGTTACCACTCGCTATGCCAGGGAACCGGGTTTGGGAATGAGCTATGGTCACTGTAGGCCAGCCCAGGGGAGGAGGGTCAAGCATCCCAAAGGATGCTGCTCTCCTCTCCTGGGGAAGAGGGTGGGTATCATCTTATGCTGTGTAACTGCCACCTGGGTGACCGCAGGTGATAGTGTGGTTGGGATGTCACTGACTTTGCCCATTCCCTTGACATTCTGGAACATCACAGGGAATAGGGTGGAATGGAAATTCAGGAAAATGGCTCTAGTACCAGCGACAATGGACCCTTGTATATCCTGGCCCCCCCACACCACCCCTTGGGATACTGTGGTCCAAATGCCAGTGACAACAGACCCTACTATATCCAGGGCCCCCACACCACAAAACCTCCAAACATCGTATGCACGCCTAAGCCTGGAGAAACAACACTGACCCAAAAGTTAGAATTGGGGGACTGACAATGCTAAACTCAAAAAGAAGGGTGGCAGTAAAACAAATGAACTACTCAAGCGGGAAAGCAACCTAGGTTGACAACCCCAAGGAAGACTGCACCCCTGATTTGCTTTAGGGCTGAGGGTGAGGTTTTGGGGATGGAAACCCTAAAGCTACATTTCCCTACCTTTGCTGCTTTAGCCTGAACCCTAAATGTTGCAATAATGCAGTTTTTTTTGGCAAATAATGTCCTTACTGTTTGAGACAGTATAATTGTATCCTTATTTGTACAGTATGTAGGAGTGCAGGGCCCTCCTGCACTCCCATTCCTCCTTAGGCAAGGCAAGGCAAATTTAATTTTTATGGTGCCCAATCCCGGGGGCTCTAGGTGCCTAACGAAGTTTTACAGATAAAACAACTAATTAAAATCCAGAAATAGCAGATAGATAAAATCAGACTTCAAATAATAAAATTCACTATATAGTACTGATTACTCTGTGAAGGCCAGACTGAAGAGGTGGGCCTTTAGCCTTTGCTTGAAACCACCGATCAAAGAGGCCTTCCAGACTGCAGCTGGAAGCACATTCCATAGGGTCAGCCCAGAAACACTGAAAGCTCGATCACCAGATGTCTTAAGCCGAACCCTGGGAATGTCCAGGAGGCCCCTCAAAGGGGAGTAGAGGGAGCCAGCAGAGGTCACAGGTGACAGAAGCATCATAGATGGATACATATATGTTGCTTTAGAAGCACAGGGCCCTTCAGGCCCTGTACTTGCATTTCTATTAAAATAGGAATTAAGTTTTCAGCATAGACTTTTTATTAATTCTCACCATGAACCTGGTAATGAAAATTTTGAAATCCCCGCCAAAACATGATTCCATGCCACCACAATGCCATTGTGCTCCACATGTGTGAAAACAAAGTTTGGTCAGGGTTCGATAAATGGCAGCTGTCATGCTCATGAGGTGCTGTAAAGATATGGTTATGTTGAACACTTGGTGTAAATATATTTAAAATTGCCAAAGTTACGTGCGAGTGTAGCAAAATTTCAATGTATGCACATAACTTTGCCATTTTTAAATATTTGTCCCCAAATTTTTACATAGCCATTTTATGCCCCATCTCATGAATAAGGGTGGTAAAAATTTTTAAATCCCAGCCAAAAGGTAATTTCGCTGAGCGACTACAAAATCCACCAACATTGTTCATGAGATGGGGTTTCAAAAAAGCCATGTTGAAAATCTGTTGTAAAATATGCAGAAATAGCAAAGTTATGCACCAGAGTTGAAAACCCCATTAAAATACATTGAAGTGTACTTCAGTTTCTCATATAGCAGTCAGTAGTTCCAGCAGCAAGATGTGTCTACAGTCAGAGAGTGAATCTTCACCTTGGGGCCTGTTCAGGTTAGTGAGTGTGTGTGGGGGTGTGTGTGGGGGGGTGTTTTGGGGTGTGTGGTGTGGTGGGTGCTGAGTGGGAGGTTGGGGTAGGGGGGTTGGATTGTTGAGGGACCATTTTCTTTTTTTACAGGTTACAAAAAAAAAGACATTAAGGGACCATTTTCTTTTTTTCAGAGAGAATGGCAATGAGAGGGGGGTCCACTAGACACCAGGTAAAAGACAAAAGTCAAGGGGTAAGGTGATCAAAGGATGGGGGGGCATTCCACTAGATACCAGGGAAAGATTCTGATATATGGTGATGATGATCGGAGGGGTGGGGGGTGCCACTAGACATCAGAGAAATAGTTAAACATACAGAGACAATGATTGGAGGGTGGAGGGTGCCACTAGACACCAGGGAAAAATTCCAAACTATGGGGATGGCAATCGGAGGGGTTGGGTGCCACCTGACACCTGGAAAACCTTACAAAGTACAGGGATCTCAATTAGAGGGTGGGGTGCCACTAGACACCAGGGAAAGGATGGCGGCAAACAAAAAATAATTTCCCCTCATCAAAAAGGATGAAAGCCACAAAGATGGCATATTAGAGGGAGACCAACACATGAATGTTGATCATCTGGACCCTGTTAGCTGGATTTAGCACTTCACTGTTACAGAAATGCCCTTGAAATGTTCTTTTTTTAAGATTATAAATCTTTTTTCATGACACGTGATACAACAAGTCATGAAAAATTATTTATTATCTTGAAAAAGAAACTTAAGGGACTATCTAACAATTAAGTGCTGAATCCAGCTAACGGGTCGGATGAGCAACATACATAACTTGCTCCCTCATCTATGCCATTCTTGTGGGTTTTCAATTTCATTTATTTAAATAAAAAAAAAAGGAAAACAAGATGTCGGCATATGAAAAACCTCACGAAAAAGGACTCCCCATACAAAAACTTCATACAGCTATTTTGAAGTGCTTACTGATCATGCTCAGAACTAATTTTTTTTTTTATTTAATAACTTTGGAATAGATTAATGTTTTTTCACTATACCAGCAAAAGGCATTTCTGTGGGTCAAGCTATTTCTACCCTGATCATTTAGACCAAAATTAAAAACCGTTTGGGTGCAGTGCAATGACAAAAAATCAGCAGAAAAACAGCAGTTTTAGAAACGTAGAAACATAGAAGTTGACGGCAGATAAGGACCGCAAGGCCCATCCAGTCTGCCCATTTTTTCTATCTTATGAATGTGCCATAGGCCTGTACTCTGTCAATGGCCTATCCATTCATACTCATCTGGATAGCTCCCTTATGCCTATCCCATGCCTGTTTGAAGCCCTGCACTGTATTCATATCCACCACTTCCTGAGGTAGGCCATTCCATGCATCCACCACCCTTTCTGTAAAAAAGAACTTCCTCACATTCCCCCTTAATTGGCCTCCTTCTAATCTAATGCTGTATCCTCTTGTCCTGCTACTTTTCTTATATTGAAACATGTTAGCCTCTTTCACCTTGTTAATGCCTTTAAAATGTTTGAATGTTTCAATCATATCACCCCTCCCTAGTTTGCTCTAGAGTATACATACTGAGCTCCCTTAATCTGTCCTCATATGTTTTCTGATGCAATCCCTGCACCATTTTGGTTGCCCTTCTCTGGACTGCCTCAGTTTTGTTAATGTCCTTGTGCAGATGTGGCCTCCAGTACTGCATGCAGTACTCCAGATGGGGCCTAACCAGTGTCTTGTAAAGAGGGATTATTATCTCCCTCTTACAACTTGTGATACCCCTGCTAATACACCCCAACATCCATCTAGCCTTACCTACTGCTTTAGTGGACTGCTTGGATGATTTCAGATCATCTGTGATGATGATGTCCAAGTCTCTTTCTTCCCTTGTGATTGCCAGTAACTCTCCTCCCAGCCTATAGGTGGCTTCAGGGTTTTTCTTCCCTATGCGCATGATCTTGCACTTCTTTGCGTTAAACCCCAGTTGCCACTCTCCCGACCATTTTGCCAGTTTATCCAGATCTCTTCTCATTCTGCCCACCCCATCTGGATCATCTACTCTGTTGCAGATCTTGGTGTCATCTGCAAACAGACAAACCTTACCCTCAAGTCCATCTGCAGTGTCACTGATGAAGATTTTGAAGAGGATGGGCCCCAGAACTGATCCCTGAGGTACCCCACTTGTGACTTGCTTCTCTTCTGACTGTATACCATTTACCACCGCTCTCTGTTTTCTGCCCACCAACCAGTTTGCCACCCAGTTGACCAACTTCTGACCCAGCCCAAGGCTACCCAGCTTATTAATCAATCTTCTGTGTGGAGCACTAGCGAAAGCTTTGCTGAAGTCAAGGCAGGCGAAGTCAACTGCTCCGCCTTGGTCCACCACTGTGGTTACCCAGTCAAAGAAATCTATGAGATTAGTTTGACAGGACCTTCCTGTTGTAAACCCATGCTGTCTTGGATCCTGTGTGCCTATGGATTCCAGGTGTTGCATAATCCTTTCCTTAAGGAGTACCTCCATAATCTTGCCCACTACTGAGGTAAGACTGACTCATCTGTAGTTCCCTGCCTCCTCCCTGCTACCATTCATGTGGAGCAGGATCACATGAGCCCTTCTCCAGTCTTCTGGTACCTCTCCTGTGCTTAGAGACTCACTAAACAGCTCTGATAATGGCTCTGCTAGTTCCACCCTTGGCTCCTTTAGTAGCCTGGGATGTATGCCATCAGGTCCCATTGCCTTGTCCACCCTGAGCTTAGCGAGCTCTTGTAGGACCCTTTCTTTTGTGAAGGGACTAGGGCACACCTCCCTCCTCCCTGCATCCATGGTGCTGAGCTGTGGGCCCTGCCCTACCTTCTCTTCAGTAAATACTGAGCAGAAGTATCTATTTAGGATAGATGTTTTTACATGGTCCTCCTCCTCACATGCCCCCTTATCCCCTTTGAGCTTAGCAATACCCCCTCTGGACTTTCTCCTTTCACTAATGTATCTATAGAAGGTCTTGTCACCTTCTTTTACTGTTCGTGCTAGTGTTTTCTTAGTTTGGGCCTTTTCCTGCCTTACTGCATTCCCTGCTTCCCTTAGGGAAGTCTGGTATGTCTCCCTATCTTTGTCCCACTGCGTTTCCTTATATTTCCTGAAGGCCAGCCTTTTGGCTCTGACCTTTCCTGCAGCTGTTCTTGAGAACCAAAGTGGTCTTCTTTTGCTCTTGCTTTTCTCCCTAACACAATGGGATGTTGCTTCAAGTATTGCATCCTTAGTGCTTGGCCATTTTGCCTGTACCCCCTCACCTGTATTTCATCTTGCCAGGGCTAGCTTAACTCTGTTGGCCATCTTATCAAAGTCAGCTCCTCTAAATTCCCATATTTTTGCCTTGAAATGGGATGATTTAGTTCTAGTGGCCAAATTGAACCATACCATGTGATGGTCACTGGCCCCCAGGTGACCTTCTACCTGGAGATCTGTGATCCTTTCCCCTTTAGTCAGTACTAGATCTAGGATAGCTCTGTCTCTTGTGGGTTGTTCTACCAGTTGTTTGAGGCCCTCCTCCTGCAGGGACTCCACTATGTGTCTAGTTCTGGCAGATGTTCCTGCTGGTATTGACCAATCTGTATCTGGCATGTCCAAGTCTCCTATTATCAGACCCTCCCCTTTAGCTGTCATGTTTTGTATACCTTCTAACAGTAATGTGTCTACGTTCTCCCCCTGGTGTGGGGGCCTGTAGACAACCCCAGTTCTTATGGCAGTCCCATTTCCTGTTTCCAGGGTGACCCACAGTTCTTCTGGCTCCTTATGTGTATTCTGAATTTCTGTAGCTTTGATATTTTCTTTGACATAAAGGGCCACTCCACCCCCCCTTTTTGAACCTCAGTCTGTTCTGAACTGTACATAGCTGGGTACTGAAGTCTCCCAAATGTGGTTACTTGTGAACCATGTCTCGCTAATGGCTGCTATGACCAGTTCAGCCTCTATCATTGTTGCCTGCAGGTCTGGGATCTTGTTTCCCAGACTGCGAGTATTTGCGTACATGATTTTCCATTGGCCAGATTTTGATGCGTTAGTTGTTGGGCAAGGTCTGCCTTTCCCCCTGTGCATCGTATGGGGAGCGGGATCTTTTTCCATACCTGGTGATGCAAATGAACTACAAACACGCTGAACTTTTGTTTAATCACTAGCTGAGGGGGGAGGGGTGTTCCTCCCATTCGACGTATCAGGTGCTGCACCCCTCTTCCCATTTGCTAGTTTAAATATTTTGTAAAGACGTAAAACTTCTGCCCCAATGCACTGACTCGCTCCTTAGTCAGATGCAGTCCATCCAATTTAAAGACCTTTCTCTCCCAAAACTGTTGCCAGTTACCTACAAATCTGTGTCCTTTTTCCTGGCACCAGCTCTTCAGCCACATGTTTAGCTCCCCTGTCTCCCCTTCTCTGACCTTCCATCCATCTCTCCTCCTCTCCCAGACTGGCAGGATCTCAGAGAAGGAGATGCTGGATGAAATGGATGACAGTTCATCATCCAGCCTGGTCAGGTGTTCCTTGGTCTCCACAACTGACTGGCTGGCGAGATCGTTAGTCCCCTATGTGTAGCATGACATCTATGTTTTCTCCTGCTTCCTGCATGATTTTAGCAATGCGGTCAGTGTCTCTCCATGCTGATGTACTTGGGAGACATCTGACCATTACCCCTGGCTGGAGGTAGGTATCAACTTCCCGAATCATGGAGTCTACTATGATCAGAAGTGTTTTGGATTTCCTTTTTGCTTTTTTTTGTTTTGGTCCCTGTTTTGGGTGAGTTGTGTTGCGCTAGCTCCTGTGCTGCAGTGTCCTACTCTGCAATGTCCTCTGCCATTTTGTTTGATTTTGGAGATGGAGGCAGATACCTGTTTGTAGTTTTTATGTGGTTTGTGGAGGTGATACGTTGGAAAGCACTGAGTGATGGGGCACCCGATTTGCCCCTCCTAACCACCTGCCAACTTCCCAGACCAACTACCCTCTGCAGTTGAGGTGCTTCTGTTGGATGTTGGGGAAATGGCGGTTGGTTCTTATACTATATTTCCTCCTGAATATGTGATTTGAGGGGCGCAATCTCTGCCCATGCTGCCTGAAGCTGAGCCCTTAGATCTCCAATGGTCCAGCATGTAGGACGATGTCCTAAATCCTGCATAACTGCACTTTGAAAAGTGTCCTGCAGTACCTGCAGTTAATGATATCCATTCCAGATGAGTTGCTGGGTTTACAACCTGGTCAGAGTAATTAGAAGGAGGAAGATGAAAGCAAAAATTTGATTTTGTGTTTTGTTTGTTTTTGTATAACTTGTTATAACAAGTTAAATTACTTGTGCCCCTGTAAATGAGGTCACTGTGTGGATACTACTCTGATCCTCCCCTTCCTGCTTTGCTGCAGGAAATGCCACGACTGTGCTGCCCTATAAAAGGAGTGTAGCGTGGAGTGGTTGGGGATGGGGGTGGGTGGCTAAGCCTTTCCCCTGCCAAAAAGAAGAACCACAGATGAAAGAAACAAGGATGTAAGAGCAGAAACAATCAACCAAAAACAAATGCAGTAGCCTTGAAAGCTTAGCCTAATGACAGATAAAACTGTAAAACCTGTAAAGTACCACCTGTAATAATTTAACAGAAGATATACCCTGTAAAAAACACTTTGCTACAGAGAAAAATAAAGCAGTAACAGAAGATATACCTTGCAAAAAACAATTTGAATCAGAAGATTACAGCAGTAATCTGTAAGTACAAACCTGTAGGCACACCCTGTAATAATGCAGCTGAAAGTATACCCACCAACAACAATTTGAATCAGAGAAAAATAAAGTAGTAAAATGTTAGCAACAAACAGTAACAAACCCTGTGGGTTCAAAAGAAAATAACACACAGTAAATCTGTCTAGCCAAAAGAAGCCATACTCTTTTTCCTTGCTCCGATAAGGTTCTTTGCTCTGTCCTTACAAGCAACCTAGAAGGAAAGAGCTCAGGTGAAGCTAGGTGCCTTTGCCAGCAAATCTAGTTTCACTATTCACATCTTGGAACCGCACATCCAACTGGAATGAAATCTGACACATCAAGAGATCTATTCAATAGTGAGGGGTTGGTCCCGGTGCTTGTTTTGTGAGCTGCAGAAGAGTATGGACTTTGTTTTTTTTATAGTTGAGGGCAAGTTTGTGTTTACTGAACTAGTTTTCAACTGAGGAGAATCCATGCTGTAGTTTGCTTTGCAGAAAGTCTGGGTCCTTGTGGGTGTAGTGGATGACAGCATCATCAGCCTATAGGAGTAGTTGCTCTGGAAGGATTGTGGAAGACTATTTAAGAAGATGTGGAAGAGAAGAGGCCCAAGGACAGACCCTTGTGGCACTCCAGAGTGCACTGGTCTGGCATCAGATGAAAAGTCAGCTATTTTCACTCTTTGTGAGCGGTTTTCCAGGTACCGCTTAAACCAGGATGTAGATTCAGGGGACAGTCTGGTATTTAGTAGCTGAGAAGGTAGTAGATGATGATGGACGGTATCAAATGCCTTCATCAGATCAATGAAGACCACCCCTGAAAGAAGGCTATTGTCCAACGAAATATGGATTGCACCAGTGAATTCAAGGAGGGCTGAGGTGGTGCTGTGACCTTTTCTAAAGCCGTGCTGTTGAGCACACAGGACATCGTATTTATCAAGGTATTCCATAAGCTGGTCTGATACTATACGCTCTATGGCCTTGGAGAGTGGGGGTAGTATGGAGATAGGCCAATAGTTCACCAGGAGGGCCCTGTCCCCCGCTCTTGTGGACCAGTGTGACAGAGGCAGATTTCCATCTGTCAGGGAACTGGCTGAGAGAGAGGGAGAGGTTGAAGATTTTTGTTAATGGTAGGAGCACCTCATTGAGGGTGAGGGCAAGCAGCTTGAGGTCAAGGGAGTCCCCACTTGACCTGGACCTAGCAATAGCTTTACTGATGTAGTTGTGAGCTTCATACGGTTTGGCTGATTTGAAGTAGAATGGAGGCCAGGTTTGGAGATACTTGAGGGGAGAGTTTGGGGGTCAGCTTCGTTGAAATAGTCAGGTGGAAGAACAGAACTGAGGTCAGTGAAAGCTGAGTTGAATTAATTTGCTATGGTAGTCTGGTCCAACGTTGTGATAACATCTATGACCAGCATAGTGGGTGAGGTTTTCGTCTGCTTTCCTGCTTTAATATTGTTCCAAAATGAATTCCCTTTGCCTCAAGTGTTTGTCAGGGCATCCTTATAGTAGGTACTTTTCTGTTGGCGGACTAATTTTGTGCAGTTATTACAAGCTTGTTTATAATTCTGCATGTCAATTTGCTTTCCAGTTTCCAGAGCCCGTATCCAGAGATGGTCCCTGGATTTTAGTTGTGCTAGTAGTTTAGAGGAGAGCCAGGGGTTGCAAAGGCCTTTGACTTTACACTTTTTGAAAGGGGCATGACAGTCACAGGCAGCATTAAAGGTTTTGATGAAGAAGTCAAGGGCAGCATTGACATCTGGAGCATGGAAGATTGGGGACCAATATTGCAGTGTTAGATGGGATTTTACGTGTTTCAACTGCCCACATGGAAGGACTCTGCTGTTGATTAATTTTGGGGGGTCATGGTAAATTTATTTGTCCAGTTGCAGATTACAGGGGAATAGTTGCTTAGAGTGTCAGGAAGGACAGAGACGTTTGAGATGCGGGATGGGTGACTGGTCAATATCCAGTCCAGGAGAGTACATTTGCTTGTTCTGTAATTTTGCCTAGTTGGTGGGGCAACCAGTTGAGCAAGGTTTGCTGAGGAGATGGCATCTATGAAGCCCCCCTGATTCCGGAGCAAGCCAGTTGATATTGAAGTCGCCCATGAGGATTGTCTCGGAGTCGGGTGGTTGGGATCGGATGAGGTCAAGGACAGAGTTGAGTCCTTTTCCTTGTTCTTTAGGGGGGATGTAAACTGCGGCAATTGACAGGGCTTTATTGTGGGCCCCTAGTATAACTTTGACAGTGAGAATCTGGGAGGATGAGTCAAAGATAGGGTGTTTTTAGAGGGTGGCCTTGGAGAGAGTCTTTGGGATATAAGGCACAGCCACCACCTCTTTCAGCGATTCTGTCAAGTTGGAAAATGTTGTACCCTGGCAGGATAATAGCCATGTCCGAGATTTTAGGTGAGAGACAGGTTTCAACAACTGCAAGTATGTCTGGCTTGTGCTGATTTACAAATATTTGCAGGGCATCAAGTTTTGGCAGGAGACTGCAAATGTTTACTATAGCAAGGGTGAGTGTTCTGGAGAGACTCATGGTGAGCTACTAGGGACCAGAAAACCGCTGTTACTGTAGATCAAATTCCCAGACTATGTTAAATTTCTGAACGTGATGAACACTGGCCTGGGGCATATGCAGGATGTAAAAATCCTTTGTTAGTATTGTCCCTTTGTTCTCCAAAATGGTTGGGAATGGACTTCAAAGACAAGCACACACCCTTTAAGAACAAGTCAGACGGAAATGTGGATTCAGTGCAGCACTTCACAACTCAGAGCTTGTATAACAAATTACTGACCTTACTTTTGCTTTTGATGGTTTCCAGAAAAGTTGATTTATGATGAGAATGCCAATACCTGTTGGGGATGTTTTGCAGTTTCTTAGTCCAGGAAATGTTCATAGATGTTATGTCTAAGAATGGTCCAGTTCCTCCAAGCAGAAACACAAGACAAACCACAAAAACTAAACTACTGACAGAGACAACACAATGACAAACACAAACAGCCAGTCACTGTGACTGTGTGAGTACATTGCCGGGGAAAGTCGCAAACTTGTAACACACATAAGCATTTCTCTTTCTGGGGTCAAGGATATGGTCCAGATAGAATCTATACCCATACCATACCTCATTAGAGGAATACCAAGCTAAAATTTTGATTTTGAGATATTGTTTAAATCCAATTATTGGTCATAGGTTTTGATTTTATTCTTTATATATCTTTTGTATTTCAGACTAATCATAATTCCTCTTTTGAAGTAATTAGATAAAAAGCTTATACTCTTTAGATAAAGTGTGCACATGACTTAGCCGAGCAGATTGTCTGTAACCTAATAACCCCCATTTCTCCTTTTCTTCCAAACATGCACATATTAAACTGCCAGTGGGAGCTCAGGTACATTTTATCCAGTAGCCTAGAGCTAGAGAGTCAGCCTAAGTTTTATATCTAGCCCAGGTTTTGCTCTAACATAGGATGTGGGAATAGACCTATTCAGAGCAGCAACAAAGTGAGAGTCAGAGACTGATAAGTCATCCACAGTGAGGTCTTGGGGAATGAACAGGGAAGGCAGGTCAAAGAGTGAGTGGCTAACTCTTCAGAATTTTGCTGGGGTCTAAGGTTTGGCTGGAGGTTGTATTTGAAGGAGAGGGCCTTGGCATCACAGATTGCCTTTGTACAGAAGTTGCTGATTGACCTATAGGCTATGAGGTCAGGCAGGGAATGTGAGAGTTTGTAGCGTGCCCAAGCCTTGTCGTGGGACCTGCACAAGTCAGTAATGTCATAAGTAATGAATGGGTGATGGAAGATTCTGACCCTGGAATTCCTTAGTGGGGCATGCTTGTCCCAGGTGTAATTAAATTTGGCATGAATGAGGGAGAGGGCCAAGTCAATGTCTGGAGCAGAATAGATGGGGGGACCAGACAGTAACTGCAAGGTCATTTATGAGGGCGCTGCAGTTAAGTGACTGGAGGGACCTGGACCAAATTTATTTGGGGGCAGATGGGGTGGGCCTAGCTTTTTTTTAATGCATATGTCATGCAGTGGTCACTGAAGGCATTTGGCAGAGTGCCAGCCTTAATGATATGGTGAGGGTGGGAGGAAAGCACCCAGTCCAGAAGAATGTGGTTAGTGGAGAGAGGGTTGAACCTGGTGGGGTCAGAAACTAACTGAATAAGGTTTAAGGACTCAACCCTGTTAGTGAGGGGCTTGGAGGCAGAGGAGAGCCAATTGGTGTTGAAATCTCTTAGAAGGAGGAACTCACCAGAGGAAGCATGGGAAACAGCACTAGAGACGGCATTGGCCAAGCAAGAGGAGGAAATTTTAGGAGCAGCATAGAGGACACTAACAAAGATGGGGATAGAGGAAGGGAGAGACAGTATAGCAAGAAGGAGCTTATGCAAGGATGGCACAGACTCACCTAATGTGATTGTGCAGGACAGGTTCTGCCGGACATTCATAACAACTCCACCGCCACACTTACCATGGTCCTGATGGAAGAGGTGGAAACTGGGAAGATTCAACTGAGAGTCAGGTATCCTGGATGAGAGCCAGGATTCAGAAATATGTAGGTGGCTAGGAGAGTGTTGGGAAATCAAGACTTTGGGAGGGTCAGTTTAGGGAGGAGGCTTCTAACATTTAGGTGGAAGATGCTGAGGCCTTTGGAAAAGGAGGGGAAAGAAGAAGGAGGCATGAGGGCATGAAATCTGTGAAGGCAACACATCAGTGCTACTGCATTTGTGTCATCTGGAAACAGTTGTTTGTTGTTTCTCTTACAGGATGATGGTTTTCTGTAGTTGCTTGGTCTCATTCTTATGCTGCTTGACAGTTATGGGTGAAGAGTTAGGGTTGGAAACCCTAATGCTACATTTCTCTACTTTTGTTGCATTAGTTTTGAACCCTTACTGGTGCATGTGTAGTTTTTTGCAATCAATTTCCTTTCTTTTTGAGATAATGGAATTATATCCTCATTGACAGCACACTGTGCTGAACGGGAGCACTATTTCTAAAGTTTTTTCTCCTACGTTTGCTGAGCAGTTCTTGAATTAAATTATTATTATTTTGTCACCGGAGTGTTTGCACCGAGCTTAGCAAATGTTTATATTTTGACCATTCTATGTTCTGTTCTGTGCTGTTCGGCATATGGGCTTTTTAAGCAATTTGCGCATTTAAATTCAAGAAAGCCTTCTGAATACCTACAGTTCAAGTTTGATGAATGAAAACTGCTTCTTTTTAGTTAGCTATTTGATAAAACAGATTTTCTGTTGTAAAATTAAAATGTTAAAGAGTTGTGCTCATTACCAGTTTGTTGTGCTGGGTCCAGTGTTATGCGCCTGGTGGGCCCTGAACTGGTGGCCTGGAGACTGTGGTTCTTGCTTTGGGGAAGGAACATTTAGTATGTTTGGTGAGACTTGACTGGTGATGCAGTGACCGGAGGAAGAATGACCTGTATGGGAAGGAGCGTCAATATTGCAGCAGCACTGTAGGTGCTGATAGGATCATTAAGCCTTTTTAAAAGGTATGCTAGTGTTGCCCAGGGATTGGGAGTTTTCAGGGGTTGAACTGTGAACCTGAGGTTACTGCGATTAGTAGAGCACTTCTCTTTTGATTTATTTTTCAGGTGCTCGTAGGAGTATGTTCCCAGAATTGGAGTGAGAAGAATGTCGGAGGAGCTAAACTCTGGAAAAGCAAATTGGAAATACTTGAGATGCATAAAGGATGTGTAATGGACTCCCCAGTGAAGGGTGCCCGGATTGTTTTGTGAGGATAAAACTGGTGATAACTGGAGGGTCAGTCCTTGTTGTCTTTGCCAGTATGTTACGGGGGACTCCCATGTAGGAGAGAAAGCAATGCCTGTAGCATATCGAGATATTTTATATTTTGCCTGGTTAGAAGGATGCTATGCTAGTGACTAGTATTTTCTCATTTTAAGATTCTTTTACAGAAAGCATATTGAAGGAAGCTATGAACTCCATCAAGAATTGTGAGTTGCAGTGTTTTTTATTATTGACTACTGGAGAGTTTAAACTCTCTGTTTCAGAATCTCCTTATGAAGGTCTTATGTTGGTATTGGACCTTTCAGGTATTCCGTCAGATAGTGATAACCCAGAGCCCCTGGTGCTGGCTTATAATAGGGCAGTGGGGGAGGCCCTGGATATCATTGCTCCAGTTTGTGTTCAGCCCCTGTCCTCTTGCTCCAGTGTCCCATTGTTTGATGGGTCATTAAGGGAACTAAAGAGGAAGGGTCAAAGATTGGAGAGACTGGTGGAAAACTTGCGTAGAGATGGACAAACTTAGATTGCTGGACTATTATGAGGTCTACCAATCAGCAATTTTCCATAAGAAGGCAGAGTTCCTGTCCAAGGAAATTGCTGCAGTGATGAATAGACCAGCTCAGCTCTTTCAGAACGTGGACAGACTGTGCAATCCAGTCTGTCTATGAGATGGAGGAGCATTGTCACAGGAAAAGTGTGAACAGTTTGCTTAGTTCTTCGCTGATAAGGTGTCCTCTATCAGGATAGAGATCAGCCAGTGTCTTCCCATAGGGCATTGTGGTGGCCTTCTGAGTGGAACTAACACCCAATTGACCTGGTCTACCTTCAGCCAGCCAGTAGTCACGGATATACTGAGGATCATCCAGACTCTGTGACCAGCCTGCTGTAGTTTGGATCTGGGCCCAACACGCCTTTTGGTGGGGTGTGTTGAGGTTATTGGCCCTGTCCTAGCTCAGACAGTCTGAGTTTCCCTGGAGAGAGAGAGGGGTCTTTCCTGACCCCTTAAAGGTAGCAACGGTTAGGCCACTGCTGAAAAGGCCCTCCTTGGACCCAGATTGCCCTGCCAACCGCAGACCAATCTCTAACCTACCTTTTATAGGGAAGGTTATGGAGAAAGTGGTCACTCTGCAGCTGGAAGATCATTTATCCAGCCACAATATCTATTAGCACCCTTTGCAAACTGTGTGAGAGGCCTTTCGGCACCATGCAATTCTGCTTAAAGTTGGACCAGCGTAATATTCTGTGGTGATTTGCATATGCAGCCCATGATGCTTTGCATTGTGGGGGGCATGTGTGACTTTGTATTTTCTTGAAACTTGGCTTCCCAGCCAAATGCCCTTTGGGGTAACCCTTGCCTCAGTGTTTACGCACAGAGGTTCTTTGTCTTCACAATATCTATGCCCCTCTCCAGTCTGGTTTCTGGAAAAGGTACAGCCCTGAGACTGCCCTGGTGTGAGTACTTAATGATCTCCTGGTGGTGAGAGATCAGAGATCCCATTCCATCTTGGTTCTCCTGGATCCCTTGGCAGCTTTAGACACTGTGGACCATGAAGTATTGCTGAAATGCCTGTGGTTCTTTTGCAGACTGGATGGAGCAGTCCTCAATTGGTTTTGATCTTTTCTGGAGGGCAGATCACAGCCTGCTCAGGGCCTCCAACCAGGTGCGTAATCTAGGGGGTGGTACTTGACAAAGGCCTGACTCTGAAAGCTCAGGTGTCAGCCGTAGTCAAGTCCTCCTTTTATCACCTCAGAAATACTGATAGGGTGAAGCATCTGGTTCTATCCAAGGAGCTGCCAACATTTTTCCGTGCCTTTGTCACAGCTCGGTTAGACTAGTGCAATGCCCTTTACCTGTGGCTACCTGGAGTGGATATTCGACAACTGCAGTTAGTGCAGAACGCGGTGGCCAAATTGTTAACTGGAACCCCTAGATCCAGTCACATAACACCTATGCTGCGAAAACTGTACTGGCTGTCTATACAATGGCAAATCCCTTTCAAGGTCACATGGCTGACATACAAAGCCTTACACAAACCGGGACCTCAATACCTGCAAGACCTCTTACTTCCCTATTGTCCTTTCCGCTCACTCCGATCCTCTGATGAGGGATTACTAAAGGTTCCCATGATGCATTTGAAGACCTTTGAAGGAAAATCTTTCACCTTTATGGCACCAACCCTGTGGAACTCTCTACCTCATCAGATACGTGAAAGTCTGATCATGGAGGGGTTTAAAATTTCCCTTAAAACACATTTTTTTTAGATTGCTTTTATGGGGTCATAACTGTTTTATGATTGTATGTTTTTACATGAATCACAAGTTGTTTTAGATATCTTTATCATTGTACTGTATTGTACAGGCCCTCGGAACATTGGAAGAGCGCCTTTTATAAATAAAATTTACTAACTTACTACTTTTGGCTCATGGTAATAGTTATTGTAATTTAAACATTGAGGGGAATGAAATGTATTGACCCCTAACCATTTAGTATTTTGAGTGCTAGACACCAAACTCCTGGCTAATTAAGGAGTCTGTCTGTAGACTGCAAGGAAACTGGATCTGTAGCGACTGCTGTAAAGTAGGCCTACCTATTTACTACTAAAATGGCAGCAACTACTTTCAGAGGATTCTAATATCTTGTGATATCATTTTATTGTTAAATATTTTTTTAATTAGGCCACCAGAGAACCCCTTATGATGGTGCTGCTTGATACCACCTGTGTGTTTGCCTAGGATTTTGTGTCTGCTGCATTAGCAGGAGATGGAACTGTCTTGGGGGCTGATGCCTAAAGTGAAGACCTCATAGGAGAGTTTTCTCTAAAAACTTCTAGCTACTGAAAGCGGTTAAGGTAGAAAAATTGTTGCAAGTATGATAATGGGTCTCCAGCTGATACAGAAAATGTACGTTAAATACAGCACACAGACTTAATTCTGGCTAAGAGTTCTCTGTCAAAATGATGACTGAAGTATCCAGGTGTCAGATTGGTCAAGTCTTAAAAACGATGTATGAGTATGTTAAGGGCTTGTTGCTGGCACAGAAAATATTAATATGTTAAGTATGTAGACCAAATCCTGTCCAAGTGAGGTGTGTCAAACATTAGTATGGAGAAATATAAGGTACCAGATATAGTTAGTAGAAATATAACACATAAGTATGTTAATTGGCTTTCGGCCTATACAGAAAGCAACACGTTGAGTATGCAAACTAATTTTGGTTAAGTGATGTTTACTCTGAGCATCCCTTCTGGGGGTTTTTACATTTGACTTAGGCTTCAGGCTCTTCTAGGTCCTGCATTCATGTAAGGCAGTACTCGGAAAATGGGGGTATGATGACTGTGGTAAGCAGCTCTAAGAGGGAGCAACATTGAAATGTATTTGAGTAATAAACTGAAATGGAATTTAGAAGTATGTGAAGCAAGGAGCTCATATTCTTGAGCAATGCTATGTACTTTCTATCTTTTTATCTTTTATCATGCCTGTGACCTGGGTTCAGGACTTACCTCGGGTCATTGGGGGTAAGCAGGGGCAGGATGGGATTGAGCATTCGGAGAACTGCTCTCCTCTCCTGGGAGTGGGTGGGTTGTGTCTCCCGTTGTCTGACGACTCCCAGTGGAGACTAGGGGGACTGCAACTTGCAGAAGCACCATTTCAGAGTGGAGGTTGTGGCAGATGTCCTGTGGGCGGGTGCGGGAGTGCACCCGTCATGCACTGGACATCAGTGCATGTCCGTGTCTCAGGGGGACTAGAAACTAGGAAAATAGCCCTGGCGCCCAGGTAGGTGAAGGCAGGACCTGTGGGTGGCATTCCACGCTCACCACCAGATCCATCATGTCCAACCTACAGCTCCTCTCCTCACTCTGGCAGCCCTCTAGATTCTCAGATAGTGTGCCGGAGTTGGCGGCCCCACCTCGGGGGGGGGGGGTTCAGAGCTGGAGATTCGGCTTAGCCGGGGTGATGGCTGCAGGAGCATCCCGGAGTGGAGTTACAGCTGGTGTGGGTCTCAGGCTGAGCAGATTACCATGCTGGTCCCAGAGCCCTAGCTGGAGAGAGACCTATGGGGCCAGAGAGGAGGGGGCATAAAGAAAGTTCACAAAAAAAAAATGAAATACCTTATTCAACCCTAACTATACTGGTACAGCACCAGTATAGTGTATAGATAGAATAAATAATAAAGATGGTATGCAAGAATGTAAACCCATCAAGGGGGCTAATTAGGGCTAAAAGGTCATAAGCCCGAAGGCTGAAGGGGCTTCATTGCCCTAATTAGCCCCCAAGATGGATGTATGTCTGAATGTTCCACTCTTATCCATTGTTTGTTGAATATAATACATTAGTATGGCTACTGTTATGAACATCACTTTTGCAATCACATTATGATACTGCAAGGTCTCTGACAGCAGGGAAGTAATTGTGTGAATGCAGGTAGGAGTTTGGGGGATTTCTGGGCTTGGGAGGGTTTTGTGTAACTGTCTTTTTTTCCATGTTCCAGGTTCTTTTGCAGCTTGTTAATTGGTTTGGCTAGCTTCCTTGTGATATGTTGAGTTATCGGTGATGTCCCCACCTCCGACCAACAACATCTTCTCCTTCACCCTCCTTCACTTCAAAGAAGTGGAAGATCTCCTACTCCATCTAGATGTCAACAACGATGCTGGTGCTAATGGAATAGGATCATCATTCTTTATTAAAGCTGGTGTCAGATGTCTAACAGCCCCCCTCTTGCACCTGTTTAATTTGTCCATTTGCTCCAGCACCATGCCTAACCAATGGAAAATTGCCCAGGTACTCCATCATTTAAGTCAGGTGATCCCATAGACCTGAATAATTACCGGCCCATAGCCATCCTTCAACTGCTCTCTAAGCTACTCAAGAAGCTGGAAAATGACCAAACAAGAAACAACCTCGACAAAACCAACCTAATAAATCCATCCCAGTCCAGCTTCCAACCACCTCGTAGCACCATGTCAGCCCTCGCCTCAGTTACTAATGACTGGCTCATGGCCATGGACAAGAAACAAGTCACAAGAGTTGTTTTTTTGGACCTCAGCAAAGCATTCGGCGCTGTTGACCATGCTTTACTTCTGGACATGCTATACAGGCATGGCATCCCTGGACCCACACTGTCTTGGTTTAGCAGCTATCTGTCAAATAGAATGTAACAGGTGAAAGCAGTTGATTCCCTCTCCCCTCTCCACCCTCTTTTTAGAGGAGTACCACAAGGCTCAATCCTCGGCCCCCTCTTGTTTATGTTTTATATCAACACAACCGGAAGCAACATTAATAAAGCCAAACTTCACCTCTTTGCAGAAGACATGGTAATATATAAATCCAAACCATCAGCAGCAGAAGTACACAAGAAGCACCAGTCAGAATTTGATCTCCTACAGCTCAGTCTGGTATGGTCTAAACTTCTAAATGCAAAAAAAAACAAAGGTCATGTACTTCCATTCCAACCTTCAAACTGCCGCCCAAAACGAAATAATGTCCCTCCCCCCCCCCAATTAAGACCTTCCTTGATGACAACTTGGAGGTAGTTATCAAATTTAAATATTTAGGCTGCTATTTAGACAACCACCTAACAATCTCTGCCCATATTGCCTCTCTCGTGATAAAGTTATGACAAAGTCTTGGCTTCTTTTATAGGAATAAATACCTGTTCACCTATGATGCCAAGCTCCAATTGGTGCAATCAACCTTCATACCGCTCCTCGATTATGCAGACATCCTTTATGGCCATTGGTCAGCCTCCATGCTACACCAGTTGGCTACTTTATACCATAGAGCGATTCGTTTCATTTCAAACACCCATCGTCACACTCACCACTGTGACCTATATGCCTCCCTGGGCTGGACATCCTTAGCTACCAGATGACTCTCTCATGCCCTCATCCGGATATATAAAGCCCTCTTGTTAAAGCTGCCCCCATACATAAATAACCTATTCCAGTGCACCACCTCTGCCTACACATTACATAGCACCCCCTCTACCTACACATTACGTAGCACCACCTACATTATGCTGGATGTCCCCAGCACCCACTCTCACTTTGGGAGTTTGGCTATATGCCATGCTCTTACAACCACCTAGAACAAAGCCCAGTCTATCCTCAAACTGCAAAAATTAATCCCCCTGGGCAGCTTCAGACATCTACTTGCTAGTAAACTCTGTGACTCCTGTACATGCCACTGATATCTAAAAATACCACTGATGGACTGCCAGAGCTCTCTCTCATCCCTGAGTTATATCACACTCCCCAAGGTTCCCACTTGCACCCACCTTATCTGCTACCATTTCCCATCTTTGCTATTCTTCCTTACCTTTCCTACAAGAACCATTCCTTGCCTTATCCCTCATCTTGTTCCTACACTAATCTCCTCGCATCACCACCCCAATCCTGCTTGTCACCACTACACTGCCAACTATCCTGACCCCTGCTATCTGCCTTCTTCTTTTCCTTCCTTTCCTCTCCCCTCGATCTCTCATGCCTTGCAATCCTGGTCCTCATCTCAGCCATTTCTACAATACTGCCTCCAATAAATTGTACCACCAGACATTCACGTTTGTTCCTTGCTCACCAGGTTGTACCTATTAATGATGTACCACAATGTCTCAAAACCTTATTATTCCATGTAAACTTTTCATTCCACGTAAATATGTTCACTTTTTGTGTTGTGTTTTATCACCTTGTATATGTATTGCCTTATTGCATCAACACCTACTAGCAAAAGCCAGCTGTGATCACTTCCAATAACCTACCATTGCACAATTTCTTTTTTTTTTTCAATTTAAAGTTTATTACAGATTTTTATACATACATGAGACAGAGCCATATATAGTGAGTCCGTACATCGAGTTAAAGAACCAGGTACAATGGATCTGTCCCCCCCTTCTTCCCCTTCCTCCCCACAGTCCATATAACTTAGGTCGTTTGATAAAATTTCGACATCAAGATACAAAAGTTAAAGGGATTACAAGGTATGTAAGGGGTCCCATATCTTTTGATATTTAGACAAACTATTATGAAGGCTTGCTATTACTATTTCAGTTCTGAGATTAGCTAATAATTCGTTAAGCCATGCAGTACAGGAGATGATTTGACCATCTTTCCAGTGTCCGAGGATCAATTTTTTAACAGATAATGAGATCAACAACATGTGATACTTATGATTACTTACTGAAATTTGGGAATAGTTGCCCAGTAAACAGATTTCAGGTGTAAAGAATTCTGATAGTCCTAATAATGGATCTGCTTTAGTATGGATACACTTCCATAGAGGAGCTACTTTGGGACAATTCCAGAAAATGTGAAGAAGAGTACCTTCTTCCAGGGAACAACGGGAACATAAATTGAAGGATATTAAGCCCCGTTTAGCAAATTTTGGGGGAGAATAATACAAATTGTGCAAAATGTGGAATTGTGTAAGGCGTAACCGAGCTTGTGTCACAAATTGGTGGCAATTACGCCAGAGGGTAGGCCAGTCTATGTTCCAGTGGGGAAAAAGAGATGACCAGTATGCTGTGGGACCACAGCATTCATTGAAGCGCCATTCATATAAAGCTACATATAATTTGGAGACTGCTTTAGGGGAGTTTGCCAAGGGACCCAGATCTAAATGAAAAGAGAATTTGGGTGATTGGGGAGGGGGGGACATTACCTAGCACTTTAATAAGGAGATGCCTTTCTGTCGCAACACCTTCAAATAACAGGGCAAGGGAGTTTTGAATTTACTTGTAATTTCAGCAATCGAAAGCCAGGAGCCACCCTCGCTCACAAAAAAGGATAACTTTCCATCCCCCAAATGAGGTAATCAGTTAGGTATCAGCCTCTTGTTATCAGTTTTAAAGGATGGGTTATTCCAAATGGATTGAGATGGGTCATTGTGGAACTTGTAGCGTAAAAATGCACATAATTGGGAGTTAACTCTTATCGAAACTTCAATCGAGGTCGATAATAGGCTTGATGGTAAGGAGGATAATTTTAAACATAACAATGTTGAGGACTCTATATTACAGGAGCAAATCATGGCCAGTTCGAGTTTAAGCCAAAGGGGGAAAGAAGAGGAAGGAGATGATAAAAGCCATCTGCGATATTTGGAGACATGACTGGCCCAATAATAGAGGTTAAGGTGAGAGATACGTAAACCTCCTTTAAGTTTCGAGGTGGCTCATTTATGATATGCAATTCGTGGTTGTTTTTTTTGACCAGATAAATTTAGTAAGAAGCCTATGTACTTTCTTAAACCAGGTACCTGGTAATCATACGTTGAGTAAATTAAGGGGATAAAATAAGCATGGGAAAAAAACATTGCAGAGTTTCTAGCAACTCCCAGTAGCACTTATCCTCCCTCACCCCCTCCTAACCTCAGTTATGATGTATAGCACTTATTCCTTCTTATGCCCCACTCCCTTAGACTTCCTCGCACCCCCCACTTCTCTCCTCCTGTCTCCTTGTCTGATCCCTATACCGCCTCCCTCATACTCCGACTTCCCCCACCACCTCCCCCCTCCCTCCCCATCACCTCTACCCTACTAGTCCTCCCCTCATCAACTTATCTCAACCTCCATCCCCTACACCCCTCGTTACCCCACCCCACCCTATCCTAACCACCCCTCCCTCTTCCACTCTCCCCCTCCCTGTTTACCACACCCTCTGGCCTCCCTTGTTGATCACCCCCATATCTCCTGCCTGACAAGGGCCCCTGGGCTGTTATTTCTTTGCCCCATGGTACCCTCACCAAACCTAGTCTTTTAGCTGTAGCCTAATCTAACTCTGCTCTGCTTACCCTGCCACAGACCTATCCTCATCTCTTATGATGGCTCTCTCTACTTACCCGCTCACTCCCCCCCCATCAGGTATCCTACAATTCGCTATTAGTTGAAGTTCTCTGCATTGCCTAACTGTAATACAGTCCATGTTAAATTCATTGTAAATGCTGTACTTCAGATGAGCTCTGTAAACTGATGTTTCGCTAATTGTCATTCCTATGTAACTCACTTGACATGGAACCTGTGTAATGCGCTCCCAGCTCAATTAGTGTCTTTCAATATTTCAATAAATAAATAAATATGGTATCTTCCTGTTCCAGGACCTCCTTGTAAATAAGCCTGCTAAATGGAGTTTATCCTGCCAATAAACTTTGACTTGACTTGACCGTATGGTTTAATGAAGTGCAGCTGTGTATTTTTAATTAGTGCAGGTATATAGCTTTAATTAGTGTAGGTATATAACTAATTGTTTGATTAGTGCATGCATATACTTTTAATTGATAGATTGGTCACAATATAGAAGGAAATAAATGATGGCCTTTTTTATGGGCAAAAGTTCTCATCTGATATACAGTATACAATATATGGGATATGCAATGGGCAGATTCAAAATATGCAGTTTATCTTCAAGTGTTGGGGGTAGCACCATAACCCACGAGAGAGGTATGAAAGTCCTACCTACTCACAAGTGATGATACATTGCCTATTGTGAGTCAGGCTATTGTATATTTGATATATACAGCAGTAGTTTACAAGTTATAGCTCTTAAATCTGCAGTTTGTTTAAAGATGCTGTTGTTTTCTTTGATTTTAACAGCTAGCTTCAGTGCTGAACTAGACATTGTGACAGCTGCTCTCTGATTGGCTTAGTATTCCACTGTGAAGACAGTAAACTTAAAAATATCCATTATGACAATAGTAACAGCAGTCACCATGACTCTGTTACTCTGTCACCTCCCTTGTTAACCAGTAGCCACGGTGCTTGCTACTACTAATATGGTTATTCTCACATTATACCTAGGTTCTCTAATCCCTATGTCTCCTGCAAGACCTGCAAGAAGTACCGCCATACAGTAGTTGGAAAGTGCACTGCTTATTGTACAGTTTAACTGTCACATATATTGTTATTATTTATTTTATTTATTTGTTCACCATGAAGGTGCACTGGTCATAGGGGCTGGTTTCAGGCATGACCCGAGCCATTAAGAGGTCCCTTAATTTAACGGTAGGAATGTGTGCTTATGCCTGTCATGGCTTGTGCTTCCTGCATTGAGTCCTGTGATGTTTGAAGTGTATTTATCTGCTCTGGAATCTTTCCAGAGTACATATTCCTTTTTATTTTCCATGAGTCACAGAAAATTATGACAATCCCTGCAGGCTTTCCTATTGGCAGAAACTCAGATTTACCGTACTTTCTTTTTCTGTTAGGATCAGTGTTGTTCCTGGAATTAGTTGTAACTGCTGGGGTAATTCCAGCATCACAGTAGGAAGACTGAAATACAAACACAGCTGTGACATCATCATGGAACGCGGCCTCTCCCAGTGTTCCAGTGAGGAAAGCCAGTTTGCAATCTTACTGTGCATTGCATGTAGCATTACACTTTAACATCCTAGCTTTGTAATACAAAAGAGGCCAACACTTACCTTGAGATAATTTAAGTATCAACAAATATTTATTTATTTATTTATTTGAATTTTGATGACCGGATAGACTCACTGAGATTAACAATCCATTTTTTCAGGAGTGACCCGGAGAAATATATTTCCAGCCTATAGACAAAGATGAAAACGAAAAGGATAATGATGAGCAATACAGCAAAAACAAGTTACAAAGAGCACACAAATGTGTGATTGATATCAGTAACTACAATTCACACTACAGGGAGCAAAATAGTGTGGTGTATTCTAACAAGCACTCTAGAAATGCTGTGGTGTTTAATAACACTCTAAAGTTCTGATGTCAGTTGGGAAAAATATACACACGTGTTGTTAGAACAGGTTATGCAGCGAATCACTCATCTCACAGTTCAGGTCTGCTTATGACTAAGATAGTAGTGTAATGTGAGTAAATGGGTTTATGTGACAATGAATACAGTAGCAGTAAGCTGAAATTAGACAATGGTATATGAGGAGAGGGTAGCAGAAAGGGAGCATAACATGGTAAAGGGGAGTAGAGTGGTGGAGGGAGAGGAGTAAAATGGAAGTCTTAGTGGCATGACTAGACAGGTGGAGGAAAGAAGAGTTCTTTAAAGCATTTTTGTGTTGGCTCGCACTTGCGCACCAGCCAACATATTGCATTAGTAGCAGATTTGGAGGCGCGGTCACTGTGGGTGAATGCAGGGCACGCACCAGTACATGCGTCCCTCATTCCCCAATAAGGCAGCTGCAGGTGCTGACACCAGCCATACGTAAACCTGCCACCAGATCTAAGGAAAGGTCCACTGCAATGAAAGCCAAGCTCATCATGCAGCAGCGTGCCTTTCCTAATGAAGCAGTTGAACAAACATGGCAGCATTGACTACCGCCACTCAGAGTACCGACTTCAGGGGTGCCCAATCCCCCTGTTGGCATGCCTCAACCCACTTCATTTGCTGATGGGGAAGCCAACTCCCTGTCAGCACAATGCAACCCCCCCATCCCATTTAAAGTGTGTGCTGAGGGGGTGCCTAATCCTCTTTGGCATCATGTCCCCCCTTCCCAGTTTAATTTGCTGATGGGGCAGCCCACTCCCCATCAGCATAATATCTCCCCCCATTTGTTGTGTGCCAAAGGGGATGCCCAATCCCCCAGTGGCTACAGAATCCCAAAAACACTGAAGTGGCATGCTAGGAGCCCACCCAGCGTGCCACATGCCCTATAAAACAAAAACCATCCCACAATGTTTTTTAAACCTGCAAACCAGAAAACAGTCCCTCGTCGACTCCGGTGGCCCTTCCACAACCCGCGCCCACCCTCTGCGTACCCTGCCTTCCCACACCACCATTCACCCCATATTTAAATCTGGAGCATGGCGCGACAATCTTCAGTGGACCAGGAACATGTCTGCACTCTTCAAAGCTGACCACGAACTGAAGAAATGCTGGTAAGCTGTAAATTGGCATAAATAGTTTGTTTTCAATGTTGGTGCATATCTCTAGCATTTTTTGGAATTTTGGCATCAAATTTTCAACATGGGGTTATTGGGACCCCTCATCATGAATTCAGTCACTGTCATGGCGTTATTCAGTCACGAAAGGTGATTTTGCGGTCACTGCGTGGAATCACCTTTCGGGACCGATTAACAAAATGACAGTGCCACTACTCATGAGGGGGCTATCAAAAACCTATGTTGCAAATTTGGTGGAAAAAATCCAAAATGGCTCTTTTATGGCGTGCATTCGCAGTTTCATGCACGCCATAACTTCGTAATTTGTAATATTTTCACTCCAGATTTTCAAAATTGCCATTTTTCCACACCTCCTTATGAGCAGTACAGCTGTCATTTTACATATCCTGTCTGAAATGTGTTTTTGCATGTCCAGCACAGAATAGAGCGTTCGTTGGGACAGTTTAAGAAAATGACAGTGACACTGTTCATGAGAAGATGTCCTAAAGTGCCTATGTTAAAAATATGGTGATACAAGTAAGCAATAAGACACAATGGGATGTGCATTACATAGTTCTAATTGCATGGCTGGGGGTGCAGTGAGGCACAAGCCGCAGGACAAGTGCATCCAGCCCCCCAGGTGTGCATTAGAACTGTCTAACACATACCCACAGAGTGTCTCATTGTGCTTATAAAATGGGACTATGCATTCTACATGGGGTTTGAAATAAATATTTATAGGTTTTAGTAGTAAAAAAATTAATTTGTCCCAGTATTTGGATGTCAAATAATTCCTCCACCTGCAATGATTTTTTGCAAATTATGGCCTCTGTAGCTAAGCTTAATCTGGTTGCCATGACTCCCCACCCCCACCCCCTCCACAGAGACACAGACACACACGGTGATAATAAATACAGTCAAATATTTTTTAAGCAAGCCTGAGTTTAAAAATGTTTCTTTTTGGTACCTGCATAGCGCTGCTGTTAAGGCAAAAAAGACAGCAGAGCCATGAGGGAGTAAGAGAGTGAAACAGTGAGCATGTGGACGGTAGGCAGGAGAAAAGGCGCAGTGCTACAGGTCTGATGCTAACAGTTAGGTTGGGGTAAGTGATTAAAAAAAAAAGACAAACTGCTGAGCTGTACCATCTCATTGTGCTACAGGAGTATTGCAGTAGTCACAGTGAGGTTGAAATGGATCTTTCAATAACTGTTGTTGTACAGCACCACTCTTAGAAACTAAGCGAGGCTGTGGGACTGGTAGTCGAGGACTGTTGCTGTATCTGTATTCAAAGACACTGTTTTACAAGTTAATTCTGGATTTTTCAAGTTTTGATGTCAGATTTTAGAGGCAGGGCATCAGGGATCTGTTGTGAGTACACGGAGTAGATGTCTCACTAAGTGATATAAAAAAATGGCGGCTGTTACTTATGAAAATTCTGTGATGCTCAGGGATATTTTTGATTTGCTGCTTCCAGAATTCAGGACTCATTTTGGCTGTGCGTTAGACACTTCTAAGTCACAACTAATAATGACCAATCAGAACAGCCGCAATCCCTTTCCCATTTTATAAATACTGATAAAAGTTACTTCAAAAACCTTTTCTCTGTGCAGTGTCAGGCTAGACAACCTGCATACTTGGAAATCTCCAGGTGAGCCCCTTAGAAACATAGAAACATAAACTTTAAAAGAAGATAGGAACCGCTTGGCCCACCCAGTCTGCCCATTTCCTTACCTTTTGGATAAGCTGCAGATCCTAGTTAACCATCAGCCTACTTCTTCCAGCCTCTCACCAGAATTGCATATTGTCTGTCCCATGCATTCTTGAATTCCCCCACTGTTTGTGACCCTGTGACCTCCTCAGGAAGGCCGTTCCTTGTGTTCACCACCCTCTCTGTGAAAAAATACTTCCTCGCGTTGCCCCTTAGCCTCCCCCCTCTATCTTGAGTGGGATTTCTTCCCACACTCCAGTTTCCTTTCCTATATCAACTATTTTTTAATTAAATAGATGATTTGATTACTGCAGGTACATATAAAATGTAAAGTTGGAGTCAATGTACCATGCTGAAGTGTTATGTTGATATGAGTGTGTCACCCCTGTGCCCTGCATATGCATTTTCCAGGTGGACCTATGCACCAACTTTCCAGGACCTCCTACCTCTCAGTCTGACCCTGTCTCTGTGCCTGGTGAGAAAACATTTGAATCAAACAACAAGGCGTGCACCACAAGTTTTGGTACTAATATAAGAGAAAAGCATGTAATAAGTGTCACCTGCCCAATCTGAATCTCAGACTGCTGGAAAAAAAGTATTCTCGAGAGGAAAAACAAATCTCACAGGTAGGACCTAGTGATAACACTGAAACTAACAGAAAAAGAACTGACCATGGACCAGATTTTCTAACAATCAGGAATGCCACAACCCAGAGTGGGCAAAGATGTGGCACACCACGTTTGAAGCAATCCAGTGGGAATTTTATTCCTTGCAGCAATTGACGCTTGCAAGACCATCTTTTTGGCTAGCCCAGTGATGCAGAGGATTGAGGCGTTGGACACCACACCTCGCACCATGCCGGAGACCCAGGTTCGGGAATGGACTCAGGCTGCTGGGGACGGCAGGGAACGGAAGAGATTGAGCATCTGGAGGACTGCTCTCCCTTCCCGGGGGGATCTGGGTCAAGCACCGCTCCTTAGCGGCCCCTGATGGAGATCGGGGCAGTGCAAGGAACACGTGGTGCGGTGACTAGGGGTGGAACATTGGACACAGCACATTAGTGACAGGACATCATTGCATGACCACACTCCAGAGGTGAACCAGGGAAGTGACGAAGGCTCCAGGGACCTAGCCCACATCCCTAGTGCCGGACCATCCCTCCAATGGTCCCGCAAGACCCTCCACCAGGACTGAACCTCTAATTACAGAAAGGCTACCAGGTAGGTGGGGGGGGGGTGATCTGGAGGTTTGAAAGGTCCTGGAAGTGGGTCCCAGAAGAGGGAGGTCTCAGGCAGGGGAGTGGAGGCGATGGTCCAGTGGGCACTTCCGAGAGATGCCCTGGTTCACCACAGCAAATAAATAGAGTCTAAAAACAAAGACAATCTTTTTGTGGTCTAGCTTGTATCTGTAATGGGGACCAGTTTCAGGAAGCCTGCACCCAAGATTTGGCACAGAATGCTTTAAGGCAGGTAAGTTGGCGAAACTGAGCCTGAGATTGTAAAATAAGATGCAGTTGTGTCAGTTGGGAATGTCAAGCTCTGCGCCACCCTTTTATCCAGCCCAGTAAGTCTGAGTTGTTTCCACTTTATTCCCTGTTGTGACAGGGATTAGTCATAACTGCTGGGATGTAAAATGCATTGCTAAGAACGTTTGTTGAGAGTGGGAGAATATCTCGTTAGTGAGTCTCTGTCTTTTAACTTTTGATCAACACCTGCTGTACTTTATGCCCAAAAGCTGTATGTGTGGAATTTTGAACATTTACCTTATAGAGTTTAGAGAATGCATGGAGGGAGGAGCAAGTACAAACCAAAAGACCCCATAGTCATGGGTTTGAATCCCACAGCCACCAGAAGTACATGGCCCCTGAATCAGTCTTTGCACATGTCAGATCACTTGATTTTATTGTTATCCCTCTGCACAGACAGTTGGTGGGACTCAATCTGGAGTACTGTATACAGTTCTGGAGATCCCGTCTCTGCAAGGACATAGACAGGATGGAGGCAGTCCAGAGGAGGGCAACCAAAATGGTGCAGGGTCTGCACCAGAAGCCATACGAAGAGAGACTAAAGGAGCTTAACATGTATACCCTTGAGGAAAGGGGGGGGCATGATAGAAACTTTCATGTACCTCAAGGGAATCAACAAAGTCCAAGAGGGGAGCATATTTCAGAAAAAGAGATGTGCAAGAACAAGGGGACACAATTTGAAGATACAGGGGGGATGGCTCAGGGGCAATGTGAAGAAGTATTTTTCACAGAGAGGGTGGTGGATGCATGGAACAGCCTTCCTAAGGAGGTTGTTGGGTCAAAAACAGTTGGGGAATTTAAGAATGCATGGGACAGACATAAGGCAATTCTAGTTGTGGTAGGAGGAAGTAGGCTGATGGTTAATTAGGATCTGCAGCCTATCCATTAGGTAGAGAAATGGGCAGACTATCTACTATCAAAGTCTATGTTTCTATGTTAAGTACCTGCTCTGCACAATTCAGATAGTGAAGCTTCTGCTGTGTCTGCCTAGAGTGCTGCTGGTGCACTCGTAAATGTGACTTAACAAAGGCTGGCGGCTTCAACCTATCTGCTACAGAAAATGTTACCATGCACGGTATACTCAGTCTAATCAAGAAGGCCTTGGAAGCTTTATAACCCTTCTTTGCTGTGCTATAAAGATAAACATTTTATCTGAATGTCTAAGTGACTGTTTTCTAACCAGTATGGTCTGATTGCTCTTCATAGCTACAGTTGTGCCTAGCATCAAGTTCTCTGGAGCAGTATAATGAGTAAATAAAAGCCAAGAATAGTCAAAACCATAACTTTGCATGTGTTTGTCATCTTGTAATTTTAAAGATAACTAAAAGAGCCTGTAGGCTAAAGGACTTTGGAGGCACGCAAGTGCAGCATTGTTTCTGAACAAACCTGCTTACTCTTCAACAGCCCTGCAGATTGTGATGTACAGTATATTTTTAGCATTTAAAAACCATGATTGTAAATGGTACCAAGCATTACAACTAGTTGCGACTAAGGACAATGGGCCCTATGCATTAATATGCGGAGTGCCTACTCGCTACGTATCTGTGACACGTAGCCACCCTGCACCCATTATGCCCTTCACAGGATGCACAGAAAGAGGCATACATCTAGTACGCACCTGATCCCCCAGCTGCACTGACAGCAGTGTGCCAGGGGGGCTGGGGGCATGGCAGCACTGTGCAGCATTCACTACAGCATGTAGTGCTGTCTGCAGAGGGGCAGAGGACTGAGCGGGTTACAGCGGGGGGACCCTGCCGTACCGCCAGTGCACAAACAGTCCCCTGCCAGGTCCAGGCAGCCTACAGCAAACCTAACAGCACATTAGTACCCCCACCAATGTCCCATATGCCTGGGCCTCTCCCCTGCACACATCATTGCCCTGGGCACATCCGAATGCAAGGGCCACCTCCCCACCACGGGACAGCCCCGTCCCCGGTGTTGTACAAGAAATCCCCACCACACCTACAGAGGAGCCCCGGCAGAACCCTTCCCTGGCTCATGCCCAACACTCTGCCACTCCTAGTGGTGGCCAGTCCCTGGTAGTACCCAACACCCCAACCAACACATGCCAGTCCCATCCCCCTACATGTGAATGCAGCCTCCCAAACACACATCTGCCCCATCCCTGCCAGTGCCAGTCATACCCACCCCCCAACAACATGTCAACCCCATCCACGGTGGCGTAACAGCCCTCCCCCACATGCACACACAGTGTAGCCCCAGGCAACAGTATCTCCACCCCAATCCTATAACCCCTGCTGTTACAGTGGTGTCCTGTGTGTGCTCCTCCACCCCCCAGTCCCCGTACCTTCCCATCAGTGCAGTGGCCTGGGATAGACAGCAGCACAGCCCTCCTCGCACCTCCTGGGCTGCCTGGCATCCACGTGCTGCAGAGAACACAATGCCTATGTACTGCAGCATGCTTTCAGCATCACTTGGGTGGCCAGTGGCTGAGGAGGTGTGAGGAGGGCTTTGCCACTGGCCGTCCTGAGCTGAGGCACCAACAGGCAGGTACGGAGGCTGGGAGGAGTGTTGTCAGTACTGTGGGGGTCCACTGAACACTAGTGATCAGCCGGAAGGGCCAGGATCAGGTGTCGGGGTGGTCTGGTTGTGCTGTACTGGGTTGGGGGGCTGTGTGTACAGATAGGGGTGCAGGGCATAGGTGTGTCGGGGAGGTCTGCCTTCACAGGGTCAGTGCCCCTATGTGTGTTGGGGGGGTCAGCTTGGTCATCACCAGGGACAGCTATTACATGTGGTGGGGTGGTGGGTCTGCCATTCCTACACTGGAACATGGTCTTGAGGGTCCGGGTGCCTGCATTACCTATTCACACTCCCCAACCCACGCTGGCCGGCACAAGTGATCCACTATGGGATCCAGAACGAGCATCCGATTGGTTGCCCACCTGGGTCTGCTACTCCACACCCCTCCCCCATTGCCCTGCATGGTCCTGCATGCCGGGGGGGGTCACGGACAGTTGGCAGCCATTCAGGAATACTGGCCTGTGCACATCTGTCTGCAGGTGTGGAGCGATGCAGGCAGGATACGTACCTCCAGCTCATAATTCCCACCCATTAGTGCATAGCCCCTAATGTGACAGCAGTATGGGCATATCTTCCATCATGATGGAACCTGACATTGGGCACCACTGTAACTTTTGGAGATGCTTCTTCTCAGTAACCAGTTTCAGGGAAAAGGGAGGTAAACTAACCACTTGGTTAATATGAATGGCACTGGAATCCTGTGGAGAAAAGAATGGAAAGTATGAAGAATGCCCTAATCCTAGAGTAAGAAATGTTAATGTTCTCTACACAAAAAGGCTGCTCACTGACTTCTCAATGAACAAATAGCTGCTAAAAACGTGAGTATCACAAGACAGATTTCTAACACGAGATAATGAACTCATTAGGAAGTGGGGTACCATTGTACAACTCCCTAGTAAGGCCTCATCTAGAGTACTGTGTTTAGCTCTGGAGACCTCTTCGCTAAAAAGATATAGACAGCATAGAGACTGTACAGAGGAGTTTGACAAACATGGTGTCCAGGATGCAGCCTAAGTCATATGAGGAGAGACTCAGAGCTCTCAATATGTATTCCCTGGAAGAAAAGAGAGAGAGAGAGAACATGATAGAGACCTTCAAGTATCTGAAGGGTATCAACAGGGTACCAGAGGGGAGCATCTTTCACATGAAAGGGAATAGCAGAACAAGGGAGCACAGCATGAGACTAAAAGGGGGAAAACTTAGAGGGAACTCGAGGAAATTCTACTTCACTGAAAGGGTGGTGGTGAGATGGAACAGTCTCCCCCAGGAAGTGGTGGGGGCATTCGTGGTTCATGGATTCAAGAATGCGTGGGATAGGCACATGGGAATTATCAAGCTAGGGTGAAGGGTGGGGACTTGTAGCATCTAAGGTACCTTAAGCATTAGAAAGAAGGATAGGACAGACTGGATGGGCCACAAGGCTCTTATCTGCCGGCAACATCTTTGTAGCTATGTATCTAAAAAGATGGCTTTCACAGTGCATTGAAAACTACATTTAGATCCAATGGTGCTACTAGAGACATATGGATCACTTGAGATCTGATGAAAGCTTTATGGAATCTGTTTATGGCTGGGAGAACACATCAAGGACCCCCCCCCCGCCAATTTCTCGAGACTGCCCTAAGTACAGAGGCTTAGACTCAGAGTGTATTGAGAAGCAAGATTATATCCAAGCCCATTTAGAGCAGATCCAAGATGGGGCAGGGGCAGTGGTGTAAGCTAGAGACCCTACAGTATGGGCAGACTCGATAGACCTGATGACCTCCTTCTGTTGAGTCATTCATATGTTCGTATGTCTGCTACTGAAGGTTTTCTGTGTCAGATCCAAGACTGATTGGCCCACTCTTTGAAGTTCATTCAACCAGTATTATAGGTTACGGATACAGTTTGTTTTATGGACAACATTAGAGTGTTACCACTTCTTTAAACTACTCTTACTTGAGGATTCTCCTCCTTTTAGGACCCAAGAAGCTAGCTGCAACTTTTCCAGATTTTGGAGAACCATGGAAGTCTGACCCAGAAAATCCCAATGTTGCAGAATTTGGAGAGGTTCCTGAACCAACAGATTACCCTCATCAGAGACCCAGGGCCACTTGGCTACTCTCTAGCTATCAGAATGGATTTCCCACAAGATACGTGACACTTTCTTAACACTGCCAATTATTAGGGGGGTAGATCTAGGGAACGAAGGGGAGAGGGAGGTAAGGTGCCTGCCTGGGGTCATGGCTTGGAGGGACAGGGAGAGAATCCTCAGGATCGGGGGACCAGCTGCATAAGGGAGGGAGCTGGATATCATTGTCCACCTAGGGACAAATGACCTGGCTATGAGTGGGATCACAGCAGCATAAGAGGAGTTTAAAGAGTTGGGGAGGGGCCTTAGACAGGTAGCAGATACAGTAATCTTCTCAGAGGTGCTGCCTTTCTATGGCAAAGGTGATACTAGAGTACACCACACCATTGGATTCAATGAATGGTTGAAAAACTGGTGCAGAGCTCGGGGTTTTGGCTTCATTGAGGACTGGAGGTCCACCTGGAGGGATACAAGCCTATACTGGCATGATGGTCTGCATCTGTCCAGGATGAGAACCAGAATCCTAGGTGATAGGTTTAAATGCATAATTGGCAAGCATTTAAACTAGCCAAGGGGGGGTCACTGGAAAGGAGCGGGAAAAACCCAGCCTCCCCCACAAAACACAGTAGTTAGAGAGGTAAACACCAAGGTAGAGAAGTTAATGGGGAGCAGGACAGGGGTAAATGCAGAAAAAGGCAATAAGGACAGGGATGGGGCTAAAAGGGGTAAGGCCATCAGCAAATGGAAGGTGATGAGTACCAATGCCCATAGTCTGTGTAACAAGCTCCCTGAACTAGTAGCCTTGACAGAAGAGGGACATCTGGATATTGTGGCAATCACAGAAACATGGTACACTAAGAACCATGACTGGGATGTCAACATACCAGGATACACAATGTAGAGGAGGGACAGGGAGGGTAAAAGAGGAGGAGTAGCTCTCTATGTAAGGGAAGAGATCAAAGCAATGGAACTAAAGGATAAACAGGGAGTAGAGGAGGCACTGTGGGTTACTCTGGAAACAGGATATGGCACCACAATTCGCACAGGGGTGGTATACAGACCCCCCATCTCAGGGGGAGGCAATGGACAAGGAAATGATAGAAGGCATCCTTAGAATGGCAGGAAAAGGGGAGTTATTGTTGATGGGGTACCTGAACATGCCAGACATTAGCTGGAGCACCCTGGCTGCAGCCACATCAAAAGGCAGGTTTATTCTTGATGCCCTGCAGGGGGCATGCCTCAGACAGCTAGTGGTGGAACCCAATAGGGAGGGAGCAATCTTAGACCTGGTACTGTCAAATGGGGATGAAGAAAGGATCTCAGATCTAGAAGTGGATAGTCATCTGGAAACAAGTGACCACAAAACAGTGTGGTTCTCAATAAACATAGCCATAGAGTCGAGCCATACAAAAGCAAGAGTGTTGGACTTTAGGAGGGCTGACTTTGGGAAAATGGGAGAGTGTCTCAGAAAAGTAATAGCAAACTGGCAAGAAGGAGGGGTGGAGGAACAATGGGGAAAAATCAAAACAGCCACCACAGAGGCAACAAGCCTTTGTGTTAAGCAAATCAACAAAGTAAAATGAAGGAAAAAAACACTATGGTTCTCAAAAGAGGTGGCGAGGAAGGTTAAGGAGAAAAAGGTAGCATTCAGGAAGTATAAGGAAACACAGAAGGAGCAGGACAGAGAACTGTACCAGTTAAAGCGGAAGGAAATGGGGAAGGCAGTCAGAGTAGCAAAAGCCCAAACTGAGGAAAAGATTGCCAACTCAGTTAAGAAGGGAGATAAAACCTTTTAGAGGTACATTAGGAGCGAAGAAAGATGAAGAAAGGGATAGTGAGGTTTACTAAAGGGAAGGGAGGGAGGAGGGTGGGCAGAGGATGACAGTGAAAAAGCAGGGATACTGAATGAATACTTCTGCTCAGTATTCACAAAAGAAGAGGAGGGGGAGGTACCTAAATCAAAGATTAGAAGCACTCTGGATAGGGAGGTCAATACCAGTCCATTCACAGAAGAAAGGGTCCTGAAAGAACTCCTCAAACTGAAGGTGGACAAAGTAATGGGGCCTGATGGAATTCACCCAAGAATTCTAAAAGAACACCACTGACCTCCCTTTTTAACAAATCATGGGAGGATGGTGTAGTACCGGAGGACTGGAGGAGGGCAGACATGATTCCCCTTCACAAAAGTGGGAGCAAGACAGAGGCAGGAAACTACAGACCTGTTAATTGGACCTCAGTGGTAGGGAAAATGATGGAATCACTTCTAAAGGAAAGAATTATTGAGTTCCTAGAGGCCATTGGGGCACAGGACCCAAGGCAGCATGGATTCACAGTGGGAAGGTCATGTCAGATGAATCTAATAGATTTCTTTGACTGGATGACCAATGTGGTAGACCAGGGAGGGGCATTGAGCATGGCCTACCTAGACTTTAGCAAGGCATTTGACACAGTCCCATACAAAAGATTAATAAACAAGTTAGACAGCCTTGGAATGGGTCCCAAGGTGATAGTCTGGGTTAAAAATTGGCTGGACAACAGGATACAGAGGGTAGTAGTAAATGGAGTTTACTCTGAAGAAAGGGTTACTAGTGGGGTATCACAGGGTTCAGTACTAGGACCGGTCCTCTTCAATGTCTTTATAAGTGACATTGCAGAGGGACTGGAAGGAAAAGTATGTCTCTTTGCAGATGACACAAAAATCTGCAACAGAGTTGATACAGAAGGTGGGGTGGAGAGGATGGAAAGGGACTTGGCAAGGTTGAAGGAATGGTCAAATGTATGGTAGCTTAGATTCAATGCTAAGAAGTGCAAAGTATTGCACCTGGGAAACAAAAATCCAGGGGAACAGTACACAATGGGGGTGAGATATTAACAACTACAGAAATGGAAAGGGACCTGGGGGTAGTCATATCAGATGACCTTAAGGTGGGCAAGCAATGTGAGAAGGCAGTAAGAAGAGCTGGTGGGATACTAGGATGCACAGGGAGAGGCATCACCAGTAGAAAACAGAAAGTTGTTATCCCTCTGTACAGACAGTTGGTGAGACCCCATCTGGAGCTTTGCGTCCAGTTCTGGAGACCCCATCTCCTCAAGGACATAGACAGGATGGAGGCTGTCCAGAGGAGGGCAACTAAAATGGTGCAGGGTCTGCTCCAGAAGACATACAAAGAGAGATTAAAGAAGCTTAATATGTATACACTCGAGGAGAGGAGGGAGAAGGGGGACATGATAAAAACTTTCAAGTACATCAGGGAATCAACAAAGTCCAAGATGGTAGCATCTTTCAGAAAAAGAGATGTGCAAGAACATGGGGCACTGTGACAACCCACCTCTCCCTCCGGGCTAAAACAGCTTTTAGAGAGGTGTCTGTCCTCGGGTATTCGCTGCCACCAGCCGGACTTTCCTTCCGGCACCTCTTTTAAGTGTACAAACTTGAATAATCAAACGTGCAATTGCACAAGTTAAAGTCTGGTAGTGTGCCTCTCCCGGGTGGCGGATGCTACACAGAGTTTACCTCACCCAGTGGAAGCCAAATATTACCTTAGAAAAATGACATCACAGTCACAACTGTTGAGCAAATAAATAGCTTTTACTTAACAGAAAGTGCACTGAGCATTTACAGGATATATATTTACAACACAAGAGAATAACACTCATACAGGAAAAGTAAACAAATGTTTTTAAATAACAGATGGCAAAAGAAGAAGGCTATTACTGAAATATGCTATCACTAAACTTACCCTTCCCTGTCCTTACAAGAGGCACTGGACCCTGTTCTAACTGCCAGCTCCCACGGACATAGCTACAAGATAAGCTCCAAACTTATGTTTCCCCTCCCAGCTTCCAAAGCACAAGAGAGCCTTCTCTGTCTTTCAGAAGGTTATATACTCTGTGGAGAATAGGTCATTCCTATTCTCCCTTTAAATGCACCAACCAACTAACATGTATGTATTTAATTGTCCCAATCAGAGTGAACACCTATCAGTGACCAATTATATTCCCTTTTCACCTTAAGTTTATACTTGAATGATCCAATCCATTCAAACTGCCCTGTGTCCGTGTCTGCAGGTCTGTGTGTGTCTGGAGATGTCCACTCGAGATTTATGATCCAGCTCTTATCTAGCAGCTAGGAATTCCACAAGCTGGATGCTGCTGGACAGAGGATTTCAGCCTGACTGTATTTTTTTCCAAACTGCTAAAAAAATAAAGCACGTACAGAATCCAAGCCATTAACTCTTTCCTGACCCTTTCTGTCACAGGCACAATTTGAAGATAGAGGGGGACGGCTCAAAGGTAATGTGAGGAAGTATTTTTTCATGGAGAGTGTTGTGGATACATGGAACAGCCTTCATGAGGAGGTAGTGGACTCAAAAACAGTGGAGTAATTCAAGAATGCATGGGACAGACATAAGGCAATTCTAGTGGGGCATAGGAGGAAGTAGGCTGTTGGTTAACTAGGTTCTGCAGCCTATGCATTAGGTAGGGAAATGGTCAGACTAGGTGGGTCAAGCGGTCCTTATCTGCCGTCGAGTTCTATGTTTCTATGTTTCTATGCCAGGATTAATGAAAATAGTAGGAAAAGAGAAGCTTTTAGAAAGATCTATGGTTGAAACAAGTGCATCTGGGGTTTTGCTTAACCTGAGCCTTCCTTCTGGATGTGAAGAGGTCTATGTCTGGCATTCTGAACATCTGATGAAGATGTTGAAGCATTTGTTTGTTCAATGACAATTTCCCCTGATGCATGCAAGACCAGCTGAGCTAATCAGATTGAAAGTTTAATTTTGCTGCTACTGTGTGTACACAACCTATGCATAGCCTTGGGAGTACATTGGGGCCAGCAACCAACATGATGAAGCTTTTAAAAGTTCCAAGGCTCTTTACAGCTGTAGGCTGATCTGCAGCTCACCCTGTTCACTAACATTGGGGTTGGCCTGCTGGCAGAGCATCTTTGTTTACCTTCTGTCAGGTGGGGGGGCAGGATCAACCAGAAAAGACCAATTAGAGGGGGGGGCTGGAATTTGAGCTGTAGTTACAGTGTAACTACACTGTAATTGCATTGAAATTGCAATGTAGTTACATTCATCAAACACGTAACTGCAGTGCAATGCCCCGTTGCATGTAAGTAATGGTTAGCTACACTGCAGTTACATTGAAACTTAAAATAAAGTGTGACATCTTTGTTTACCGTATGTCAGATGGAAGGTGGCAGGATCAACCAGAAAAGACCAATACGTAAGCAGCAAAGGAAGTAAAACAATGTAATCACAGCCAGTTCACACATTACAGTAGAGGTCGGGCTACTAGGGTGGGATGGTGGACTTACCCCCTTATATGTTTTAAACATATGCTTCAGGGTAACGAGTTCTTTTAACTTATTGAATGCATAAGATATTGTTTGGGGAGCTCCCTCTCTGGCTTTTCTTGATTTCACATCAGTGGGTATTGTGTTCTTTTTTTTTTTTGTGTTAGTCTGACTTTAAATATTATTTATGTTGGGTCATTTACAGAAGCCATAAGCTCTTTTTTCTAGCTGAGATTTAGAACCTGTCTAATCAAAAAATGTTAGCACTCTAAGGGCAACCAAAGAGTTTCCTTCCTCTCTCTTTTCCCTAGCCTTCATTCATCTAAGCAACCCCATCTGCCAATGAACACCTATCATCAAAAGGTAGCTAAGGCAGTGGGCTATGTCTATAACCCTGGCTTCATGAATACAGGCATATTGTCTAGAGAACTGCATAAAATCAAGAGAGCTTCCCAAACGGTACATAACCGAAGACTGGAAAAACTATTAAGCGAGTATACAAAATCCAATTCTGGACATGCACTGAAATATTTCACACAATAAAAACAAGTGATGAGGATAAATTAAGAAATTATGTCTAAAACAGAGAAGGATACTTTCAATAGAATTGAAGAAATATAACTATAAAATTTCTTAAATATGGTAACTGAAAGTTGAAGAGCAGATGGCGTGAGGAAAAAATCAGATAAAAATGAAGTGCTGCCCTCATCTGTCAGGTTGAGCATTTTATATATTTAAACATCTGGCCTGATAATTACCTGGACTTCTAACATCACATTGAGTCCATCTGCTTTTTACTGCTCTCCAGCCTTAGTGCCCTTTACAGCCATAAATCCTGCCTCCTACCTGCAGTCTGCCAGGAGATTATCTCTAAAATAATACTGCCCAGTTTTGATTATGGGGACCTGGTTTCTCCAGTTTCCTGTCTTACTAAAGTGGACACTCCTTATGTCTTTCTTCACCTTTACTTTTTGCCTGGTACCCACCACTGTTCTCTGTACAGTGGCCTCAACTGGGGGTCACTTGAGGGGGGCAATCACATTTACATGTGTCTGCTTTTCTCTTCAGATTCTAGTCTACTGAACTACCTTGCTATCTTACAGTGGAGCCAGTCATGATGCAATGCAATAACCTGCAGCAAATGATGTCACAATTTAAATGCTGCATGACAAAACGGCTTTATTGCCATTGAATTACACTGTTCTCTGCAACAAACTGCAGCATTTTGTGATATACTGTAGCATTACTGTGCTGCTTCCTGGCTGGTGCCACTATATGCCTCTTCTGTCTCTGGCCACTTACTCTTCTCACACTCTCAGAAGCTAACTCCTCTGAACTTTTCTAACTGCTGGATGCCATGAAGTCATTGGCAAAGCTGGTTTTCCTACAAACTTCCTACTCTCTGGAATAACCTCCAGTCTGATACATGCTAGGTCTCCTCTGGTAATGTATTCAGAGTGCTACTACACATAACCTGCTTTGCCCAATGTGCCACTGCCCCTCACTTCATTTCCTTCCAGTATACCCTTACTGACCTTTATCTACAGTAGTTCTTGGCATTGTATTGTTAGTACATATTATTGTTACCTTCTTACTCAAGTGCTGCTATTGTTTTTCATTTTTTGAATTGCCTGTTTTTGCATATCTCCTATGTTTTGATAGTATTTTATGTACCTGCCCCTTCCTTTGCATACTCCCCAACCAAATTTCTGGTGAACAATTTTAAATAAACAAAGGTTTGGTAATGATCTTAATTCACACGTATGAAATAAATATGTTGAAAAAAACAGAAAAGAGCAGCAGGTCTTGTGGGTGGAGGCTAACCGAGGACAGTGGCACCTGCTAGGATCAGACACCTGAACCTGCAGAATCTTGCATTATTTTGCAGAATTCTGCAGAAAACAGTGCAATGTCATGGCCACTGTCCTGCAGGAAACTGTGACACACTGTGACATTGTGTCGGATCCTGCAGGGAACAGTGCAATGTAATAGCAGCTGTCCTGGAAGAAACTGTGACACTGTGACACTGTGTCTGATCCTGCAGGGAACAGTGCAATGTAATATCAGCTGTCCTGCAGGAAACTATGACACACTGTAGTATTGTGTCTGATCCTGCAGGGAACAATATAATGTAATAGAATACGTTGGCAGATAAAGACCTCATGGCCTATCTAATCTGCCCAGCACAGTAATGGCAGTAGTCCTGCAGGAAACTGTGACACACTGTGACACTGCACTTGATCCTGCAAGGAACAAAGGAATTCAATGGCAGCTGTTCTGCAGGAAACTGTGAGACTCTGTGACACCATGTCTAATGCTGCAGGAAACAATGCAATGTAATGGCAGTTATCCTGCAGGAAACTGTGACACACTGTGACACTATTTCTAATGCTGCAGGAAACAATTCAATGTAATGGCAGTTGTCCTGCAAGAGACTGTGACACACTGTGACACCATGATGTCTAATGCTGCAGGAAACCATACAATGTAATGGCAGTTGTCCTGCAAGAAACTGTGACACAGTGTGACAATGCATCAGATCCTGCAGGAGACTGCAACATAATGGCAGCTGTCCTGCAGGAAACTGTGACTCACTGCAACACTGCATTTGATTCTGCAGGAAACAATGTAATTCAATGGCTGCTGTCCTGCAAGAAACGGCGATACTGTACACTATGACACCATGTCTAATGCTGCAGGAAACAATGCAACGTAATGGCAGTTGTCCTGCAACAGACTGTGACACACTGTGACAATGCATCTGATCCTGCACGAATCTGTTACAAATGTTAACATTGCATCCGATCCTGGCAAACACCACTGCATATGATACAGTGCCACTGCAAGTTGAGTGAGTGGGAGTCTTAAAATCTCACACCAAGGCTAACTGGGCCACATGCATCATGGGAGGGGTGGGAGGTACGTGGCACCACCGACCATTTACCTATCTCATGCCAGACATTCACTGTGCGGCAATAATGCTAGCTGTGAAGACAGTTGCCTGCAGACTACAGCTTTGTGGAATGTTGAATTCTGCCAGCAGAATTCATGTTGAATGGCAATTCTGCTTCTGCAATGCTTTCCAGAATTTCTTTTTTTTTTTTATTCTGTGGAATTTAATAAATCATTTCCATGTAATCTGTGGAATAATATTCCATGAATTACCTGATCAGCAGAATATTGTTTCCCAGTTTGTGCAAAGTGAATCTGCAGCTGACATAAACTGCAGAATACAATTCTAGGTTTAACATTCCGCTATCACAATTTTGGAATTCTGCTTCCAATGGAATTCCATGAAATTAGCCAGAATTTCCAAAATGTCACCAAATATTGGCAGAAGACTTGGTTTGCTGGCCAAGGCACCTAGCTTCACCTGAGCTCTTTCCTTCTAAGACTGCTTGAAAGGCAGAGTAGAGAAACTTACCAGAGCAAGGGAGAAGGATTAAGACTTAGTTTGGCTAAGCAGATTTACTGTGTGGTGGTGTTTTTATTTTTTACTCACAGGGATTGCTACTGTTTGTTGCTAACATTTCATTGCTTTATTTTTTCTCTGATTCAAATTGTTGTTGCTGGTATACCTTCTTCTGCATTATTACAAGGTGTGCCTACAGGTGCTTAACAGATTACTGCTGTAATCTTCTGATTCAAATTGTCTTTTGCAAGGTATATCTTCTGTTACTGCTTTATTTTCTCTGGAGCAAAGTTTCTTACAGGGTATATCTTCTCTGAAATTATTACAGGTGGTGCTTTACAGGTTTTACAGTTTTATCTAACATTAGGATAAGCTTTCAGGGTTACTGCATTTGTTGTTGACTGATTGTTTCTGCTCTTACCGCCTTGTTCTTTCGTCCGTGGTTCTTCTTTTTAGACAGGGGAAGGGCCCAGCCACCCACCCCCATCCCCAACCACCCCACGCTACACTCCATTTATAGGGTACCACAGTTGTGACATTTCCTGTGGCAGAGCAGGAAGGGGCGGATCAGTGGGGCCTCCACAAGGTGATCTCATTTACAGGGCACTAGTAATTTAACTTGTTATAACAAGTTAAACAAAGCACAATTAAACCATTACTTGCATTTTTTTTCTTTCTAATTACTCTGACTAGGTCACAAACCCAGCAACTTATTTGGAATGGATTTCATTAACTGCAGGTACTGTGGAACAATTTTCAGAAGGACAGTCTTACAAGATTTAGGACACTGTCCTACATGCTGGGCCTTTGAGATCTTAGGTCTCAGCTCCAGGCAGCATGGGCAGAGATTGCAGCCTCAAATTTCATATTGAAGAGAAATACATTATAAGAACCACGCCATTTCCCCAGCATCCAACAGAAAAACCTCGACCGCAGAGGGTAGTTGGTCCAGGAGGTTGGCAGGTGGTTAGGAGGGAGCAAATCAGGTGCCCCATCACTCTCTGCTCTCCAACACATTACCTCCAAAACCATATAAACACTACAAACAGGTATCTGCCTCTATCTCTGAAATCAAATAAAGAGGCAGAAGACACTGCAGAGCAGGACACTGCGGCACAGGAGCTAGCACAGCAATACTCACCCAAATCAGGAACCAAAAACTAAACAAGCACAAAGGAAATCAAAAACTTCTGATCATAGGAGACTCCATGATTGGGAGTTGATACCCATCTCCAGCCAGGGTGATGGTCAGATATCTCCCAGGTACATCAGCATGGAGAGACACTGACCGCATTGCTAAAATTGTTCACAAAGCAGGAGAAAACATTGATGTCCTAGTACACATAGGGACTATCGATCTCGCCAGCCGGTCAGTTGTGGAGACCAAGGAACACCTGACTAGGCTGGGTGACAAACTATCATCTATTTAGTCCGGCATCTCCTTCTCTGAGATCCTGCCAGTCTGGGAGAAGGAGCAGATGGACGGAAGGTCAGAGAAGGGAGATAGGGAGCTAAACACGTGGCTCAAGGACTGGTGCCAGGAAAAAGGACACAGATTTGTAGGGAACTGGCAACAGTTCTGGGAGCGAAAGTTCTTTAAATTTGATGGACTGCATCTGACTAAAGGAGTCAGTGCATTGGGGCAGAAGTTTGGCGTCTTTGCAGAATATTTAAACTAGCAAATGGGAGAGGGTGCAGCACCCATACGTCGAATGGAAGAACACCCTCCCCTCAGCTAGTGGTCAAACAGAATTCAGCATGTTTGCCATTCATTTGCATCACCAGGTAAGAAAAAGGTTTGTCTCCCATACGATGCACAGGGTAATGCCAAACTTCACCCAACAACTAACACACCAAAATCTGGCCAATGGAAAATCATGTACACAAATGCTCACAGCCTGGGAAATAAGATCCCAGACCTGCAGGCAATAATGTCAGAGGCTAAACTGGACATAGTAGCAATTAGTGAGACGTGGTTTACCAGTAACCACACTTAGGAGACTTCAGTACCTGGCTATGTATTGTTCAGAAGAGACCGAGGTGCAAAGGGGAGGGTGGCCCTGTATGTTAATGAAAATATCAAAGCTACAGAAATTCAGAATACACATAAGGAGCCAGAAGAACTGTGGGTCACCCTGGAAACAGGAAATGGGACAGCCATAAGAACTGGGGTTGTCTACAGGCCCCCAGACCAGAGGGAGGACATAGACACATTACTGTTAGAAGATATACAAAACATGACAGCTAAAGGAGGTTCTGATAATGGGAGACTTCAACATGCCAGATACAGATTGGTCAATACCAGCAGGAACATCTGCCAGAACTAGACTCATAGTGGATTCCCTGCAGGAGGGCCTCAAACAACTGGTACAGCAACCCACAAGAGACAGGGCTATCCTAGATCTAGTACTGACTAACAAAGAAGGGATCACAGATCTCCAGGTAGAAGGTCACCTGGGAGCCAGTGACCATCACATGGTATGGTTCAATTTGGCTACTACATCTAAATCATCCCATTCCAAAGCAAAAATATGGGACTTCAGAGGAGCTGACTTTGATAAGATGGCCAACAGAGTTAAGCTAGCCCTGGCAAAAGAAACACAGGTGAGGAGGTACAGGCAAAGTGGGCAAGCATTAAGGATACAATACTTGAAGCAACATCCCATTGTGTTAGACAGAAAAGGAAGTGCAAAAGAAGAAGGAAACCACTTTGGTTCTCAAATACAGTAGCAAAAGGTCAGAGCCAAAAGGCTGGCCTTCAGAAAATATAGGGAACACAGCGGGATGAAGATAGGGAGGCATACCAAACTGCCCTAAGGGAAGCAGGTAAGGCAGTAAGGCAGGCAAAGTCCCAAACTGAGGAAACACTAGCACGAACAGTAAAAGAAGGTGACAAGACTTTCTATAGATACATTAGTGAAAGAGAAAGTCCAGAGGGGTATTGCTAAGCTTAATGGAGAAAAGGGAGCATGTGAGGAGGAGGACCCTGTAAAGGCATCTATCCTAAATAGATACTTTTGCTCAGTATTTACTGAAGAGAAGGTAGGGCAGGCCCACAGCTCAGCATCATGGACACAGGGGAGGGAGGTGAGCACTACTCTTCAAAAGAAAGGGTCTTACAAGAGCTTGCTAAGCTCAGGGTGGATAAGGCAATGGGACCTGATGGCATACATCCCAGGGTACTTAAGGAGCTAAAGGAGGAACTAGCAGAGCCATTAGCAGAATTGTTTAGTGAGTCTCTGAGCACAGGAGAGGTCCCAGAAGACTGGAGAGGGCTCATGTGATCCCACTCCCACAAGAGTGGTAGCAGGGAGGAGGCGGGGAACTACAGACGGTCAGTCTTACCTCAGTAGTGGGCAAGATTATGGAGGCACTCCTTAAGGAAAGGATAGTGCAACACCTGGAATCCATAGGGCACAGGATCCAAGACAGCATGGGTTTACAAAAGGAAGGTCCTGTCAAACTAATCTCATAGATTTCTTTGACTGGGTAACCAGAGTGGTGGACCAAGGGGAGCAGTTGATGTAGCCTACCTTGACTTCAGCAAAGCTTTTGACACTGTTCCACATAGAAGATTGATAAATAAGCTAGGTAGGCTCGGGGTGGGTCGAAGTTGGTCAACTGGGTGGCAAACTGGTTGACTGGCAGAAAACAGAGAGTGGTGGTAAATGGTATACAGTCAGAAGAGATGCAAGTCACAAGTGGGGTACCTCAGGGATCAGTCCTGGGGCCAGTCCTATTCAACATCTTCATTAGTGACCGCAGATGGACTAGAGGGTAAGGCTTGTCTGTTTGCAGATGACACCAAGATCTGCAACAGAGTAGATGATCCAGATGGGGTGGGCAGAATGAGAAGAGATCTGGATAAACTAGCAGAATGGTCAGAAGAGTGGCAACTGGGATTTAATGCAAAGAAGTGCAAAATCATGCACATAGGGAAGAGAAACCCTGAAGCCACTTATAGGCTGGGAGGGTTGCTAGCAGTCTCAAAGGAAGAAAGAGACTTGGGCATCATCATCACTGATGACCTAAAATCATCAAGCAGACCTCTAAAGCAGTAGGGTAAGGCTAGGGGGTGTTAGGGTGTATTAGTAGGGGTATCACAAGTCGTAGAGGGAGGTAATAATCCCTCTGTACAAGACATTGGTTAGGCCCCATCTGAGTACTGCGTGCAGTATTGGAGAGCCACACCTTCACAAGGACATTAACCAAATTGAGGCAGTCCAGAGAAGGGCAACCAAAATGGTGCAGGGACTGCATCAGAAGACATATGAGGACAGATTAACGGAGCTCAATATGTATACCCTTGAGCAAAGGAGGAGAGAGGTGATATGATCGAGACATTCAAACACCTTAAGGGCATAAACAAGGTGAAAGAGTCTAACATGTTTAAATGTAAGAAAAATAGCAGGACAAGAGGACACAGCATGAGATTAGAGGGAGGCCGATTAAGGGGAATATGAGGAAATTCTTTTTCACAGAAAGGGTGGTGGATGCATGGAATGGCTTACCACAAGAAGTGGTGGCTATGAATACAGTGCAGGGCTTCAAACAGGCATGGGATAGGCATAAGGGAGCAATACAAATGACTATGAATAGATAGGTCACTGACAGAGCAAAGGCCGATGGCACATTTATGAGGTAGAAAAAGAAATGGGCAGACTGGATGGGCCTTGCGGTCCTTATCTGCCGTCAACTTCTATGTTTCTATATGTTTCTATGTAGAAGTGGAATTTGAATATTCCTCACAGCTCTACTGCCAACCTTCCCAGTCAGCCAAAAGTGCAGTCAGGAAAGTCCCGATTGTCCAAGAAATGAAGGAAAAAGGCAAAAATTGAAATTATTGTAAAACTAGCCATGGGTGGCTGGCTGTGGAGTTACAGATGCTGGACAGGGATAGATGTTAATAATTTCAAATGATGCAACTCAAGACAAGGCATAAATGCATAAAGTGCAATATTCTATTACAATAACTAACAACTATTGTTTCGACAAACAAATTACAGAAAACATAAACAAAGCAAATAAGGGGCAGTGATCAATAAGGCACAGCATTAAATCAGAAGAACAATCAGACCTTCTACCTCTATATAGGGCCTGTATTCATCTACTATTAGACTATTCATCTCAGCTATGGTCCCCATATAAAAAAAAGATATTGCAAGGCTCGAAAAAATTCAAAGACAGGTGACTAAATACATACAAGGATGCAGGTTGCTTTCTTATGATGACAGACTTAAAAAAAATGGTCTTGTCCTTGGAAATAAGAAGGATGCGTGGTGACCTTTTGTTTACCAGGGAGATGATAAGAGATCAACACATCATGTCAGCAATAGGATTAGAATTCAGACAGATAAATATTAACACTGGGGGACATTCCCTGCAATTGGAAAGAAAAAGCTTTGCAACTACTAAAAGGGCCTACTTTTTCTCCCAAAGGGTAATTAGGCCAAGCAACTCACTACCAACATCAGTGGTTATCTATGACAACAAACAGACTTTTAAGAACAATTTAGACAACTTTTTATTGTCACACAACACTTTAAGTTTTTATGGTAAAAGATATGAGCTAGCCATGGGCATCTCTGCTCTTTTCCTCCTCTACCGACCCTTACTTTTCCTGAGTTTTTCCAGTGCTTACAGAAAATGCTCATAGGAACACCTGATGCATTTCGGGTTGATCCCTTTTCAAATACGTTTAAACACCTTTGACAAAGTATATCAACCTGACATGCATCAGGTGTTCAGGCATTCATATGTACATTTTCTGCTGGCAGTGGAATAAAATATTGCACCGTATGAACTATATTGTACCTGGTCTCGAGCTGTGTCATTTGAAATTCTGCAGGAAAAGGGGGGTGAGTGCCTGATTTTTTTTTATCCTGGACTTTTAAGCTTATCGTGAGCACCCCAAATCCTGCAAAACTTTTGTTTTGTCATGTGTACTGATTAAGCAATAATGACCAAAGAGGTGGTCATTTCCTAGAGATTAATGACCGGCTGGGGGTGGAAGGCGCTGAGGGCCACCCCCACCCATCCGGTCAGTTTAATCAAAATGAAGTAACTGGCTCTTCGGTCATTATTGTGATTATAAGTCTAATCACAATAATGATTTATTTCATTTGTGGTTAAATTATGTTTTTATGTTGGCTTGCATGCACATGCAAGCAACATCTTGTGGTAGTATGACATTTCAGAGGTGTGTCAGTGTTGGCCAATGCAGGGGATGCTTTAGTGGGTGCATTTCGCAGCCGCCAATCAGTGAGCATGCTGCCGATGACAGCAGTTTCAGAAAGAGCCAAACAGTTGAAATGAATCTGCCGCTGCAATCACAGACAGGCTCACCACTGCAGCAGCAGATGACATGCCTCCATTATGTGCATTTCCTGTTGAAACATTTCAATAAATATGGCAGCTCCTGCCATCCACCACACAATCCCCAGAAAGCTGACATTGGGGTGCCCAATCCCCATGTTAGCATGCTCCCTCCCACATTATGTGGCACACTGTAACATGGCTGCTCCTGCTGCCCACCGCACACTCCCGAAAAGTCGACATCAGGGTGCCCAATCCCTTTGTTGGCATCCCCCCTCTTAGTGTGTCTTTCCTGGTTAAACAGTTTTCCCTTTCCTTTCCAACACTGGGATGCCAACTCCCAGTGTCAGATGCATGGACCCCCCTCCAACCATCTATATGCCTTGCCAACATCAGCGTGCCCAATCCCCGCATTGGCATCTCCCCTCCCCAAAATTGTGGCACACTGTGAGCCCACTCCAGTGTGCCTATTTTTTCTTGTATGTGTAACCTGTAAATAAAGAAAACTTTCCCTCGCTGTCTTTTTTTTTGTCCTGCAAACAAGAAAACAGTCCACTGTTGTCTCTCTCATCCCCCTCCCCATCACCACCCTCCCTCTGCGCATTCATCTCCCCGCACCCCTCCTCACCCATACTTACCCTCCGCTTCGCTTCGCGGTCCTTTTGTCCAAACAACATAAGGTAACATTTTTATGCTGTAAGAAACACACATCGCTATTTGTATTAATATGTAAACAAGAACACTAGCCCTTTTAAGATCGTATGTATTTGGGGACATTAGGTAGCTAGAAACGGAGAGATTTTTGAACTTCTTTTAGGGTGAGAATAGGCAGTAATGTAGATAGATCGAAGTCAAGATCTGGGCCAGGATTCACTAAAAAGGGCAAAGTGCTGCACAAAAGATTGCTCTGTAGCCCACTGTTGCACTGCTGGGTAATCCTGCTATTCATGACTGTGAATAGGGGCAGACGAGGGCAGCGCACATCAAGGAAAAGCACCAGGAACCACAGTAGCACTGCCCCCATAGCCAGCCAGGAGAACGGCCCACCACCAATAGCGCATGCATACTAAGTCCTTATTCATGAAAGTAGCCATGCAAATTAGCCCATTGGGCATGCAAGGCACTATTGGCCATTAGCATGCCCATTATGGGCCCATTTGCATGGCCCATGGGTGTCTTAGCGCGGCACCCTCACCAGCCCATGCCCAATGCAGCCACATTCCCTGGTGGTCTACTGCCTCCCCTTCCCATTCTCCCATCGCCATCCCCATATGCTGTAAAACTTTGCCATAGTGTAGTGGCCCCTCCCTGCTCTCCAATCGCTGACTGTTTGTGCAATAATAATTTGCCATAGTGTACTGGTCCATCTCTGGTCCCTGATTGCTGACCCTATGTGGAAAAATTAATTTCTGTAGTGTAGTGGTCCCTCCCTCTCCCTGGTCACCAATCACCATCCCAAATATGGAAAACACCAGTCCCTGTTAGTCTAGGGTCCCTCCCCCTCCCCATCCAGTGTGACCCACCACTTTGCTCCCCCCAGTCCCAGTTGGTGATTGGTGACCAGCACAGCCCTCCTCACACCACCGCTGCTGGCCACCAACTGAGCCTTCGCGGAGCATGTACTTACTGTACAGTATGGCTCACTGACTGATTGACCAGTCACATTCAATGAGCCTTGCAGTATTCAGTATGCGCTCCATGAGGCCTCAGCTGGAGGGCAGCTGCAGTGGTGGGAGGAGGGCTATGCTGGTCACTGATCACCAATTGGGATGGGGTGGGGTCATGGGTCACACTGGATGGGGTAGGGGGGAGGGGGAGGGACCCTAGACCACCAGGGACTGGTGTTTTCCATAGTTGGAGATAGCAATCAGTGACTGGGAAGGTGGGAGGGCAACATTACATTATGGAAAATTATTATTGCACATAGGATCGGTGATCAGGGGCCGAGGAAGGACCACTACTCTATGACAAAGTTTTACAGCATATAAGGACGGTGAGCAGAGAACGGGGGGCAGTACCTCTGCCAACCACTAGGGTTGCACGGGTTACTGCCAGGTTTTTGTCAGCGGTAATTTCTCCACACAAAGGCCTTCACAAATGGCCCTTGCGTGGAGCATAAACTTTGTGTACAATGACTAGTACTATGGGGATATGCAGATCCCCCCACCTTTCATTTTGCATTGTGGCCTCCCTCACACCTTTGCCTGGCTTCAAACACAGTTTGCATGGGCAAACTGGGCTTTGTGAATACCATCTCCGGGCAAAACCTAGTTTGCCCTGGGCAAACTAGGTGTGCACCCAGGCAAAGTTTTGTGAATCTGGCCTCAGGCGGTTCTCTGGTTAGATAAATGATCCCAGCTAAAGTAGAGTAGAAACACCCTTCACTTTCTGGTGAAATCAGTACCCTAATAGAAGGCTGACCTTGGGGCTCTGCACTTTCATCCCATTTTAAAGGTAATAGGGAACAGTTTTTACACCTAAAGATGCCTTCCTGTCTTCCTTTTAGTGTCTATCCAATACTGAAATATGTTTTTGACCTTTTTTATTAATGTACTAAGCAAAGGTTTTGCCTTTCTAAATGCCCTGAATCCCTTTATCATAAGCAGTTGCTACTCTGTCTTTTCATATTGTCTGAACATTCAGTGACATTAGCAACAACATTGCATGCTATTCAGATGAGTAGCATGGAATGGCGTAACTTATGTCATGGAATGTCTTAAAAATATGAACAGAAAGAGCAGTCACTGCTAAGGAGAGTGGAACTCGATGTAGATCTGAAAGGCGCCCCAAAGCTAGATTAGTTAGTAAAAATTGGTCAAAACACACTGAAATACATAACTGGCATGGACAGAAAAGTAGGAGGGCAGTTAACTATGTAAAAATCATTCCCTATCACCTTTATACCCTTTGAAAAAATGTATATAAAAATATCAGCATTCATAACACTGGAATGGGGCGTACAACAAAACCAGATAAAACACCAATAGATCCAGGCTTGCCTCTGAGATGAAGGAGGGATTCTCTCAAGCAAGCCAGCAATGCAGCAAAGGCACATTTCTGTGGAGTGAATGCTTGATCCAGCAGGTCAGATGATCAAGATGCTTTACATGAATTTGTCACCCTGTAAACAGAAAAGAAAAGGTTCTGCACAGAAAACCAGAAAGAGTTCAACCAATCAATTTTATTTGTTTACTGGAAGGTATGCAAGCAAAAATGTCCGTTTTCACAAATGTCCAGTGTAGGAATACAACAGATGAACAAATACATAGGCTATGGAATACATAGGACATACAATGAGCTACCTACGACATACAACAAAGTAAATACATTATGGCCCGGATATTCAAAGCAGTTGCGCCAGCGCAGGTGTGGACTTGCGCCAAGGAGCAATATTCAGTGGGAGCCAGAGAGCAGCACAAATCTCATTGCGCCAGTCCGCAACAATAATGAATGCAGGCGCAAGTGCAGGGGGCGTGCCCATGAATATCCAGCGCAGTGTGATATTCAACTGTGAAACCATGGCACAAGTGTGGAGCAAATCAGAGGTGTGCTGAGCTTGTTCCTATAAATACAGGGCACAAGCACACAGAAAGCACTTGTGCCAGGCAAGAGGGAGTGACAGAGAGAGAGAAAGAAAGAAAGAAAGAAAGAGTGAGACAGAGAGACAGACAGAGACCAAGGCAGACACAGAGGGAGAGGAACAGAGGTGGCAGTGAAGAGGGAGACAGGGACAGAGAGAGAGTGTGACAGACAGGCAGACACTCTGTCAGGCAGTGCACCAGGGTGGCACACAGCCCACAGCAGCCAACCACCCAGGGGATATAGGACAGCAAGGACCATGGATAATGCACCCTTCATGATGAAGGCCATAATGAGGGGTGTGAGGGGGGCAGTAGGAACAGCGACATGGCCGTGGTAGGGCCCGTCAGTGGTATGCCCGACACAGATGGTACTCTGCCCACATCACCTTCGAGCAGTACCATGACATGGAGATCGTGGGCTGGTACCACCTGAACAGGGCCATTCTGAGGCAGCTCTGTGGGCTGTGCAGTGAGGAGATGCAGGCATCCACCAGAAGGAGCCACGCCATGTCCTTGGAGATGAAGGTGACAGCCGTCATGTGCCTGCTCATCACGGGCACCTTCCAGAGACCAACAGGGATACCACAGGCATGACCCAGTTGGCCACATCCTTCCTTCTCACAGAGTTCCTCAATGCTCTCCTGCTATGTGCGTCAGAATACATGCATTTCCCCAGAACACAGGCGGAGCATGCAGCAACCATGCAGGACTTCCACAGGGTAGCACGTATGCCTGGCGTGATTGGGGCCATTGACTGCACCCATGTGGGCATCCACATGCCACCTGTCTATGAGGGTGTGGTGTACATCAACAGGAAGGGGAGCCCGAGTATCAACTGCCAGGTGGTGTTCGATGCCATGGGGTGTATATCCAATGTCTGTGCCACACACCCTGGGAGTGCACATAATGCATTCATCTGGCACAGCTCTACGCTGTGCCACAGGTTTGAAAGTGGGGATATCCCCACGGGCCACCTAGTGGGTGAGTATGGCATGGGCAAGGGGCGATGGGCAGAGCAGACCTTGGGGTGGGGGAGGGCAGGGTGTGTATGTTGGCGTGGGGGCCAGGGACAGGCAAGGAGTGCAGCATAGCAGAGGGCTAACCATGTCATTATCCACACAGGGGGAAAGCGCCTATCCACTGCGGCCCTGGCTGCTCACCCCCTACTGGCGCCCATCGTCCCCAGAAGAGGAACGCTACAACGAGGCACACGCCATCATGCGCAACATCATCAAGTGAGTCTTTGGCATGCTGAAAGCATGGCTCCATTGCCTAGACAGGTCAGGCGCTGCCCTACAGTACAGCCCCTTGAACGTCTGTGGCCTATTCCTGGCCTGCTGCATACTGCTCAACATGGCCATTGACCGTGGGATAGTTGTCTAGGCTGATGAGGGTGACAGTAGTGGGGATGATGGAGGCAATGGGCCAGAGGGAGGTGGACAGCTACCCCCTGGGTGGAGGGATCCCTGGCTGATCCAGCAGGCAAGATGGCACAGGGACACCACAGCACAAGAGCTCTATGGTGCACACAGGTAGGTGGTGCGAAACACATGCATAGGCCACACACACAGGTACAGCACACATGCAGGGGCATGCATGGCACTGGACATGCACACACTGAGGCGGGAAGCAGGGGTATGGGTGACAGGGGAACACACCCACACACTACCACACACAGCACCCCTCACAGCCCCCCCCCACACACACACACATATGCACCCACACACAGAGGCATGGGTATGTGGCGTGGATCAGAAGCATCACACCAGTGCACAGGCACAACTGGGCAAGACTGCTGTCATCACGCCCACACCACATTGCCCAACGGTCGAGCAAGCATGCACACAGGCAGCGTGTGGCGTGACACACTGGTGCCACACCTGCGGTACGCACACACACACCACCCATGTGCGCACTGGCCGCAGCTGCAGACTTCAGGCTGGGCAGGCCACACATCAGGTCCACTGCATGGAACCATGGCCACCACGGCCATGGGGGCAGCTGGGCCTGGGCCGATTGGAAGCCACAGGCTGCTCATCAGCCATGGGGGGTGTGCAACAGCTCCTAGGGGTTGAACCGCGGTACCGTGACCTTGCCTGCGCGGGGGTGTCGAGTAGCTCAAACAGCCCAGCCCCGGGTGTGCCTGGGATGCTGACATCACAGCCCGGCATCGACTGCGAAGGGGCTGCCCGACGCTGGGTATGTGGGGTGGACAGCGCACTGCAGGGTGTAATCTCTGCCCAGCCATGCCCTGTCACAGCCAGCAGTGCAAAGCCATCTGAGATCGCAGTGGCAATGTGATCCAGGGATGCAGTCATGGCCTCTTGCATGTGCTGCATTCCCACCAGAATCTGCAAAGTTCCCCTCTCTTGCTGTTCGGCCAACTGGCACACCTCCACGCACAGTGCGCACAGCCCAGTGGTGAGCAGCACCTGTTGCTGAATGGACTCCCACAGCAAATGGGTGTGCTCAGCCAGTGGGATGGTATCCGGGGGCTCCCGGGTCAGAAGCCAATCCCCATGTGGTGACCGTCCATGCTGCACAGTCCTCCTCTCAGGTGGACACTGCACAGTGGGGTCTGCAGGGGGATTGGGTATAGCAGGTGCACTTGTGGCAGACCCCATGTCTGGTTGCCCAGTGGCACCCACAGCCTGCAGCTGTTGCCCATCCTGCCACTGCACACCACCCAGTGCCTGCGCGACCACACCACCTCCACTGCAGGGCACAGCCAGGGCAGTGCACACCGTTGCACCCACAGTGGTGGGGGGTAGCTGTTCTGCTACTGGCAGAGGCTGGTCATGCTGCCTGTGTCAGTGGACAGCAGGGGCATATCCCCCACAATGATGGCCATGCTGTCCAGGATGAGTGTTACGTCATCATTGGGGTTGGACCCTGCCCTGATCTGTGTCTCTGCACATAGGACCCCAAGGCTGGCATCCTGCAGGAACACATCCAGAGTCTCGTCCGACCCCAGATCCAGGACATCCACTTGCACAGTGTTGGTGAGCTGCAGCCTGTCAGGCCCCCGGATGCCCATGGAGGTGGAAGGCTGGTCCTCTGGGGCCGGTCCAGTGGCCACAGCTGCTGCCGCCACCCCATCATCTGCATGGAGGCATGCCAAAGCTGCAAGAGAAAGAGAGGTGTGTTAGTGATGCATTGCCCACACGTACCCCCCCACACTGCCACTGCCTGTGTCCTGCAGCATGGCATGCACATGGGTGTGCATACTTGCACATAACAGGTATGCCGGCTGCATGCACGCCAGCATGGCTGTGTACACACCCTCCATGCCCCCAGCTGTGTGTGGCTGACATACTTACCATGCAGTGATGGGCTGCCACCCATCTGGAATCCACCGCCAGGCACACCCTCCACCATGCTGCGGCGCATGGTGGCTGCCAACAACTCCTCCTGCACCATGAGCAGTGGCGCATCTGCAGGTCCCCCTCCAGTGGCATTCTGGTATGCATGGATGACCACCACCTTCTCCTTGATGCGCCTCTTGTCCATGACCACCTTCTTCCTGCACTTCTGCGCTGAGCTCTGGTGGCTGCCCTGCTGGTTGATGCATGCTGCCACCTCCTCTCAGGCCCCAGCCCTGGCCTGTGGTGTGCCCGTGGCACCACTCAACAGGGGCTCCCTGTCAAGGTAGGCTTTGAACAGGGCCTCTGTCTCTGCCTTTGTGATAGTGGGCCTATGCTTGCGAGCAGGTCCACGCTCCTCACCCTCCTCACATTGCGACATGTTGCTTCCTGTGGACATGGACGACACAGTGTGTCAGTGACAGTATCATCCTGTTCCATCCCCCCTTCTGTGCTGGCTGCTCCCAGTGAGCTGCAGCGGCATGTGCAACTTACCCCAAAAGGATGCAATACCGGTTCATGGCCTGTGCTGTTCCGTGGTGCTTATATAGCGCAACGCATGCAAATGTGCTTGTGCACAATGGTAATGACATGCTAATGCCCCCAGTGTGCCACGTGTTGGCCGATGAGCTCATTTGCATGTGGCATCTGAATATCGCGATTTTGCTCCGTGCACAATGAGATTGCTCCGGAGCAAGTCGCGGCACTATCTGCGCATGCATAATGCGGTACGCAAACCCGCAGTGCACATGCACTGAATGGAAAATGGTGTCAATTGCATACTGTGCGCCAACTGCATGATTGGGGACATGGCACATGCTGCACCAGGCCTGCTATTGCATACGTGCACACTGCGCAGAGTGGGCAATCCCTGACCCTAGCTGTGACCCCGACCCCTGGGTCACCCGTCACTCGTGACACCACCTAGCCACGCCCATGCCGTGCATCTCTGAGACTGCATGATGGGTGGACACAGTGCATGTTCACTCGCATCACGCATCTGGCGCATGTCATGGCCACGTGCGCTTACTGCCACCATTTTGCTTACTGGCTACTACTCGCAGCATAGCTCAGCAAAGAGCACCGAGGGCACAAATCTGGAAGCAGGTTGAGCTGGTGAACCTGGTCTCCTGCGGCCAGCCTCACGCCCCCCAACTGTTTGGCCAGGTGCTCCTGCAGCAGCCCAGGGTCACGGTGTGGCAGGGGATCGCTGCCACACTGCAGCAGCGGACCAGGGTGGCCAGGAATGGGGGAGCAGTGCCACCACCCATATGGAGACCTGGTGAGGAGGAACCCAGAGTGCCTGAGGAGGCTGGAGGCGCGTGTCAGGTGTGGGGCTGTGCCACAGCCAGGTGAGTAGGCCCATATTGCATGTGTGCCCTGGTGCTGTACTGTGGTGTTGGCTAGGCTGCCTGGCATGCCCTGCAGAGTGGTGCACTGCCATCATGTGCATCGCAAGGTGGCAGTGCCAGCCGCTGCCTGCATTGTGATGTAGCTGTGCGGGACGTGTCAGGCAGGGGCTCACCCTGTGTACAGGGGTGGGGGTGGTGGGCAGTTGCTGTGGATGTTTACTGATATGTATGTCTATGTTTCATTCCCAGGGCCTGAGAATCACTGCAGGGCAGCGGCGGCAGCAGCAGCAGCAGCAGTGGCAGCAGCAGCTACAAGCCACAGTGGGACCTGGAGGAGGCACAGGAGCAGCTCCAGCACCATCGGGGCCACAGAGGGCAGGTAGGCATTGTCATAGTCCTTTACACTTCACAGGGGGGTGGTGGAGTCGTGGGTGCAGGCATAGCCACCTGTGCCATGTGCCTTGGCAGCTGTGTGTGTTGCACTGTGCGTGGTGCTTGCCACTGTGGCACATCCATTGGACATGTGTGCCAGCTGTTGGTGGGGTGGGTGTGTGCCCGGCTGCCACTGATGTTGCTGTGGTGCTGCTGGTACACTGTGCAATGTGACTGTCATTGTGCAGTCGGGTGGCCATTCTGCGGCAGGGACCACCACTGTGCACTGTCGTGGTGTGCCGCGTTGCTGGCAGGCATTGACCCACCCCCCTGCGGGTGGCCGGTACGGACCCTCCGGAGGGGTGTTTTCCCACTGCCCATTGCACGCTGTGGGTGGGCATGGTTCCTTGGGACATTGCACTGATCACCTGTCCTGTCCCTTGTCATAGGTGTCCAGCAGAGAAGATGGAGGCCAATGTACTGCTGGCCGCTTCGGCAGCTGATTTTAATAACTTCAACTACCATGCAGGCTGTGCTTCAGATATTCTGCATGCTGCTGCAGTATCATCAGAGCCAAGGGCGCCAAGGGGTGGCAGGCCGTGGCCGCAGAGGAATGGGCCACAGCATTCCCCTGTTTTCCCTGCTGTACCTCCCCCTACAGTCCCTCATCCCACTGTACAGTCCCTGTTCCCTGTCCCCTTCCCTAGCTATCCTACCCTTTCCCAGCCCCTTGCTTCTGTATATAGTTTTTTGAATATATATCTATTTTGACTTACCAGCCTGTGCCAGTGTCTGCTTTGCAGGTGGCATGAGGAGCCATGCTGCAGTGCCTCAGTGTCTGCCTGTGTGGTGTGCATGAGTTGTGCTTCTGTAGTTTACTGCTGTGTGCTGTGGTGTGTCCCACTGTGGTAGTGTCCCTCCCTGCGGTCGTTGGCTGTGCCTTGGGGTGCCCATGGGGCGGCTGTCAGGGGTGTGTGGCGGGTGTGTGCGTGGTGATGGCACATGGCCATGGTCTTTGGTTGGTACTAGCCACACGCTGTGTTGGGGACCCTGCTTGGTGTTGTGCAGCCTGTCCCATGTGGTCTGCTGTGTTACGTGGCTCCTGGCACATTCCCTGCCTCCTCTGTGGGCCACCTGTGTGCCTGTGTGGCGTGTGTGCTTGTGCTTGGCTGTGTGGTCCTGGGTGTGGCCTGCTCTGGTCTGGGTGTGTGGGGGGGCATGGCCTGCAGCCTGGGGCAGCTCCCTTGGTGGCCCTCCATTGGCCATTGGCACCTCCTGTTGCCTATTATCTGTGCCACTGTTGTGTTCTGGGAGGGTGTCTGGGTGCCTGTGTGTGCCCTGCTGGTGGTAGCCTTCTGTGGCCTGTAACTGTGCTTCCCTGGCTCTGTCCCTGGGTCTCTTCTCTGTGCCATGCCTCCCTCTGTTGCTCTGCTGCTCTGCTCCCACAATTCCGCTGGAGCATCTTTTTCTGCGCCATGGTGCAACTGTGTTTGCACCATGGTGCATCTGTGGTTGCACCATGGCACATTCCCTGGTTGTGCCATGGTGCAACTGTGCCATATTCAGCCGGGTTGTGCTGGCACAGTGTGGCCAGTGCAACCACTGAATATGGCTACTGTTGCGCCACGGCTCATTGGGTTTGTGCTGTGCCAGACTTGTGCCAGCCTTTGGCACATTTCTGAATATCTGGGCCTATATATACAGGTGTATAGAAATAAATACAAGTGTATAGAAGTACAAGGAACTAACAAGTGCAAAATATAACTAGCATATTACACGGGTAAAATTGTACAAGAGTCGACCAGAAGGCAGACCTATAAACAGAAATGTTTTCAGGTATTGCATAGGGCAGAACGTTTAGTGACTTTACGAAGACTAAGGCTAGGTATGAAAAAAGGCTAACAGAGTTTATAACATGTATTTGTGCTAACAGCAACTAGATGAAATGAAACTGATTGACTGCTAGAATAATTGTTAAAACAGCCATTGTACATGATGGCCACAGGTTAGAGCTGTGGGCGATACTCAAATTCTACTTCCATACTTTCAATGGAATGCCATGGGATTTCAGAAATACTGCCTAATTCTGCAGAATTCCATTGGAAGCAAAATTCCAAAATTTCAAAAGTGAAATGATAAACATGGAATTGTACCCACAGTATAACAGTATAGGTAAATCATGGATTCTTTTTCTGCAAACTGTGGAACAGTTTACATACAAATGTGGCTTCAAATTCTGCAGAATTAAAAAAGAAATTCCAAAAAGCAGTTTGGAAGTAGAATTCCACATTCACACAGCTTTACCAGGTATTTGCACAGTTTTAAGCTACACAAACAAACAGCAGTTCCTTGCAGTTGCATGCTACATAGTCTCCATTCTCATTGCAAAAAGCCTTAAAGGGACACTGTCAACCCCCCTTAGGCCTCAAAATGTTCCCAGTTCAAAAAACACCTTTTATGATTGCTCAAATTCTGTAGTGATTGCTGATGTAGCTGGTTGTTTGATTCTGATTCTCCTTTTAAAAAAAAAAAAAGAAAAACAAACTGCCAACCATACTGGTGTTACCACACCAAAACATGTTTGTTTATATTCCTTGATCAACTCCCACTGCATCTTTCCTGGACTTGAGAACACCACACCACAGTCTAGGCACTCATGATGTAGTGGGAGGAGAGGGAGTATTGCACTGTGCATGGCTTCACTTTTGGGGGGGGGGTTCCTATTGTTAAGGAAGTATGCACTAAAAGTAGATCAAGGACTTGAAACAAAATGAGGTTGGGTATAATTACATTGTTACCATGCATTTCACTTCTACTAAGAAAGGAAGCACATAAAACAACTAGCATAATCAATAACTTTTAGAGAAGGCAAGCAATCATAAAATATGGGTTTTCATCCAAAAACAATATCATGCAAAAATAGTTGACAGTGTCCCTTTAAAACAAGCAATTGTCACAAAGTGTTTGAATTACAATACTAGAAAGTGTCACTATCTCTACTGGGCTCACGTTTCTTCTAAGAGTCTGTTTCTCAGTTCTCATTGCATTTTCAGTCACATTTTCAGAATGAGCCCCCCCCAAAAGAAAAATTTGCAAATGTATTTTTTTCTCAAAGAGACTTTTTACACAAGGGGATCAGTTTTCAAAGGGTGATGCAGGGCTTTGCGTCAAACTCTGTTTCATACCAATTCTTCAGCGCTGCTGCACTAAACTCCTTTGCCGTAGCTGCACCTGATTTTCATACATTGGGCACAGTTGTGACAGTTTCCACACTTTATGGCAGCTTGCACTAAATATGTGGTGCAAGCCCAATGAAAAGGGTCCACCAAAAGACACAAGTTAGACCAGAGGAAAGCTGGTCGAACTTGCAGCATTTGCCCCTCGGGACTGAGAATCCCAATCACTGGCCAGGAGAATGACGCAAGTCCTGTGCACCAAATGATCGGTACACCAGGGGCTTGTGGCATTCTTGGCTCTTTAAAAATTGTGCTCAATGTGTAAATGTTTGTGTTTATACAGTATGTGCATCATTAAATTAAAGCTAGTAAATGGAAATGTTAATTAATTCTCCAAACTTTATATAACATAAATGTTAGGGTGCTGGCAATATTTGTTTTCTTTTACAAAGCCTCAGTGTGAGATACCATCATAAATGACTTGTGCTTCGCACTTGTGGTTAGTGTGTGATATCACACACCTGTGGTGTGTTAAAAAAAAACTGATAACATCTCGTGCCACTCTGGCGACAAATGAGCACGGGCCATCAGGGGTCAGCATGGGAGGAGAAGGATTGAGCATCCGAAGGACTGCTCTCCTTCTCTGGGGAGCGGGGCTCCAGTGTGCCGGCGTCGACTGCCCTCTAGCAGAGGCTGGGGGACAAGATGTGCCGCACCAAGACATGGGATGGAGCAAGGACAGATGCATGCACCCTTGTGTCATTGCACATCCTAGCTCCAAGGGAACTCAAATAAACAAAATCACCGACCCCAGCATATGAGCCAGGTACAATGCCTGACCCTTCAGCCATGACAGTTCCACTTTGGTGGCCCCACTCCGGGGGGGGGGACTTCCTGGAGTAAGGGTCAGGTACCATGACTGGGGCAAGCCCGTTCATGGGGCTAGGGGGCACGGTGGTCATAAAAGTACAATATAACAAAAAAAAAAATCATAATGCACAGCACTCTATACAAAATTCTATATATATTATTAGTGACATTTAGGAATTGATATCCATTGCTCAAACACCTCTGCTTGGCTCCCAAAACATGTTTGGCTTATTGTACAGTTTTAGGATTGTGGCAGAGCCTCTCTCGGATGTGAGTGTGCATGGGTGCAATGGGTATTGGGGGGTGATTGCTGCCTTCTCAAGCTAAAGCTCAGTTTCGTGGGTTCTCAGGCCTGAGGGAAGACTCCAGACTGAAGAAAGGCCACTAATTTATTCAGTCTGGCTCCCCTGCACAGATGTTAACATTTCTAATTGTGTCTGAAAAAGTCCCAGACGTCTCAAGAGATGCTGAAAACCCACAATCATTTAGTTACAGCAGCAGTGCATGCTAGCAGTGAAAATGTGGACCTGTACTTATTTATTCTGTTTGAGATTGCCCCTTATCGCCTGACTTTCATGATGCCCATTTTCTCATTTTGAGTCTGCTTTACCACTTGTTTTGTAGCTGAATTTATAAAAGGAGCATTCCTTTTAAGATGGCTTGGACATAGGAGATGGCATCAAGGGCAACATGTCCCTGTTTGCAGATGAAACCGAGCTCTGTGGGAAGGTGAACACAGCAAAGGGGATGCAGGACCTTAGGGAGGACCTAAGACGACTTGAGAGATGAACAAGGAATGTTTATTTAGGCTAAGCAGCAACAAAATTATGAGGACACACATTCTTAAGCTGGGGGGTTATTAAGAGGGAGGTCAGGAAACATTTCTTCACAGAAAGGGTAGTGACCAACTGGAATGTGGTACCAGAAGAGGTGATCTCAGTGAGACAGTGGTTAGCATCAAGAAAGGCTGGGATAGACACAGGGGGGAGGATAAGAGTCATTGGAGGGGGAAGAAAATGGATGGAAATGCCAGGAAGGGGCAGTGGGGAGAATAGCCCGAGATGTAAACCCTGCATATCGAGAAGACTAGACAGACCAAAAGGCCTAATTCTGCTGGCTACTTCATATGTTCATAGGTTTTCATGAGTATTCTCTTCTGTTTTTGAACACCCACTGTTTAAGATCCCTTTTCAGATTGATTGATTGATTGATTGTTGAGTAACTGGGTGCACTAGACAACAAATAGCTATTTTCAGGAATGACCTGGGAGAGTACAATATACAAAACATTGCAAGAGAGAAATACATGACAACAACAGTTATGACACATCAAATCAGTGTTACAAAATACAATTCAGTAGATGGTGAACAGTGTAAATATACTGTAGGTACAGTAAGCTTAGGCAGTCACAGGAGTGGAAATGAAGCAGAGATGTACAAGTAACAATAGATACAAAATAACAATAATTACACATCTAGGTCCACACACTAGGCCTAGATACAAATGACAATAGATATGTCTCTCGGTGAACACATTAGTTAGTACAGTAGATGCAATAAGTGTCTGTAGTTTAGAAAAGATCAAAGCATGGTAAGAGTAGGTTAGTGGCATTATTATTAGTATTATTATATTACACTTAGACACCCTGAGGAGATGATCACGGAACCTTCTACGGAATGAGGATGCAAAGGAAAATTGCATATTATACAATGGCAAGAAAGAATCCTGGACTGTGATTGGTCAGTTTGGGGCTGGACCCATGGCGTTATCCCAGCATGATGCCCCAGGTCTAGTCTCAGCCTCACTGTGAACCTGTAGATGATTTTTTTGCTTGAGCTTTTGATTGATTGTTTTATCTTCTCTTAAAAACCAAAAATATTTTTCCACATGAAAACATCTTTAAAATTATTTTTTTTATTCTGTATAACAACGAGCCATTGTATAATAGGAATAATGCACTCCAGAGTGTGTGTCGTTTGGGATAACGCCACGCCTGGGGCATTGGACGCACTCAGCCTGCGACCTCGGGCCCAACCCCCCCAGGCGTGTCGTTATCCCAGCACAATACACACCCTGTCATGCATTATTCCTTTAATATCAGTTGGAATGGAATCCCACAGAGTTGCAGCGGAGTATCCAAAAGAGGATTCCCCTACCCTAGTTCTAATTTTTGGAATTTCCAGCAGGGCATTGATTTCAGACCTCAAGGGATAGTGGCTACGAGTGGTGTTGAGGAAGGAGACAAGGGCCAACGGCATGCATTTTTATAAGACATTGTAGATGACACCCCCCAGCATGAGCTCACTAGCTTGGATCGGGGGGGACCCAGCCAAGCTTTTCATACATGGAGCAGTGGTGAGCCTGTTTATGAAACACAAGAGCAAATCGGCAGATATTATTGTAGGCAACATCCCATTTGGAGATGCATTCTTGTGACTGTAATGAGTTAGCATGCAGCAAACGGTGCTCTCCAGCCTCACGAGACAACAGGGGTACAAAAACAATTGAAAATATGGCTGAAAACCTGGTTCAAAGCAAATTAAAAGGAGTACTCCTTTCATCATTTCAGATGTGAAAAATCTACTAAAGGAGACTCAAAATGGGGAAAGCAGGGTATCATATAAGTCAGGAGAGAAGAAGCAATCTAAAATGGAATAAAAAAGTATAGGTCAGAATTGTCACTGCTATTATGTTCTGCTACTTTAAGACACTTTTTACCTGATATTTTATGTATTTCCTGCATTTCGCTCCTTCCGTTCTTAATGGCAATCCACATTCACATGAAACCAGGATCACTGTCATCCTAGAATCTTCAGATCTGACTGCTTGTCTCTACCTGACTTAAGAATTCCCTGCTTGTGACAACATGATTTCTTGTTGCTGAAATGACTGTGCTGTCACAAGCAGGAGACACCAGCAACTTATCAAAGAATTATGCTAAACATTTCAGTCATTTTTATGTTTGCTTGCATGCACGTGCAAGAAACATAGTGCCTTCATCTGAGATTTCGGAGTTGTGTCACCTCCTCCTCCAATTCAGTCAGTGGGCTGGCAAACGCGGCCCCTGTAAGCCAATGCATTTTGGGGCTGTCTATGACACGCTCCAAAATGCAGTGGCATACAGTTGAAAGGGGGAGCTACGCTTCAGTGAGCACCGATAACATATCGGCTGCTCACGCGCAGCCCCTCCACCTGAACAGGCGTCGCGCCCCTGCTGTATAGCGGCAGGTGCCCAATCCCCGTTGGCTGAACTCGTCACACCCCAGTTGTAGGTGTCACGCTGCAAGGCCCACCCAAGCGTGGCAAGCACCTATGTAGACCTTTGACGTGAGGGTGCCCAATCCCCGTCGGCTGAGCACCCCAAGTCCTTGTGCCACGCTGAGCCCACCAGCGTGGCAAATGTCAGACGTCTTTTTTTTTAAACCTGTAAAATAAAAACTGTCCCAGTAGCGTCTCCCAACCCCTCCCACAACCCGCGCAGCCTCCCACCCCCACCCCATACTTACCTCCGGACTCCGGCGCGATCTTGGTGGACCGGGAACACGTCTGTACTCTTCAAAGCCGACCGCGAACTGAAAATGCGTAAGCTGTATAATGGGTTACATAGGGGGTTTCAACTGTTGCATATCTCGGGCATTTTGGGAATTTTGCACAAATTTTCAACATGGGGTTTTAGGACCCTTTCTCATGAATTAATAATGTCACTGTCATGGCGTTATTAGGGCCGAAGAAGGGCGATTTAAGCGCAGTGACTTCTTGAAATCACCCTTCAGGCCGAATACCGCCATGACAGTGACATCATTCATGAGAAGGGTCCCAAAAACACCATGTTGAAAATTTGGTGCCAAAATTCAAAAATTACTGTTTTACAAGGGTGCATTCGCGAGTTCTCGCGTGAGCTCGTAAGTTCGCGAAATTTCAATATTTTCACTCCAGATTTTCAACATTGCCATTTTACCACACCTTTTATGAGTAGTACAGCTGCCATTTTTCACATGTCACCCAAAACGTGTTTCTGCCCATGTAGCACACAATGGCGCAGTCGGTGTGCGAGATCAATGTACGGGACAAATTAAGAAAATCACAGTGACACTGTTCATAAGCTCAGGTGTTAAAATGGCTATGTTGAAAATTTGGTGAAAAATTCCAAAAATGACTGTTCTGAGCATCGTTGTACAGTTCCTCGCTTTTGCGTAATGAGTTCGCGATTTTCAACATTTTCACTCCAGATTTTCAACATTGCCATTTACCACACCTTCTTATGAGTAGTATAGCTGTCATTTTCACATCTCACCCAAAACGTGTTTCCGCCCATGTAGCGCACAATGGCACAGTCGGTGTGCGAAATCAATGTACGGGACAAATTAAGAAAGTCACAGTGACACTGTTCATGAGCTTAAAATGACTAGATTGAAAATTTGGTGAAAAAATTCCTAAAAATGACTGTTTTACGAGGGTGCATTGAGCAGTTCCTACACACACTCGTAAGTTCGCGAATTTTCAATATTTTCACTCCAGATTTTCAACATTGCCATTTTTCCCCACCTCCTTATGAGCAGTATAGCTGTCATTTTTCACATCTTGCCCAAAATGTGTTTCCACTGATGTAGTGCACAATGGCGCAGTATGTGCAAAATCAATGTATGGGACACATTAAGAAAATCACAGTGACACTGTTCATGAGCAGAGGTCTTAAAATGGCTATGTTGAAAATTTGGTGAAAAAATTCCTAAAAATGACTGTTTTACGAGCGTGTGTTGCGCAGTTCCTATGCATGCTTGTAAGTTTGCAAATTTAATATTTTCACTCCAGATTTTCAACGTTGCCATTTTATTACACTTCCTTATGAATAGTACAGCTGCGATTTTTCATATGTCGCCCAAAATGTGTTTTCGCACATGTAGCGCACAATGGTGCAGTTGGTGTGCGAAAGCAATGTTTAGGACAGATTAAGAAAATCACAGTTACACTGTTCATGAGCAGAGGTCTTGAAATGGCTTTGTTGAAAATTTGGTGACAAGAATCCATAAAATGACTAGTGTGCAGTGAGCAATGCTAGTTTCCACGCACCCTCGTAAGTTCATGACTTTGTAATATTTTCAGTCCAGATTTTCACCAGTGGCATTTTCACACTTCCTTATGAACAGTACAGCTGTCATTTTTCACAACATGGCTGAAGTGTGTTTTCACACTTTCAGCGCTGAGATGCATAGGTCGCTGGGGAAATCATTGTTCGGCACAGATAAAGAAAATCACAGTGACACTGTTCATGATCGGAGGCACCAAAATGCCTGAGTTGACAATCTGCTGTAAAATATCCCCAACCTAATTATATTACGGATTGTCGTTGCACAGTTTCTATGTACGCTCATGACTTCACCATTTTTAAATATTTTACTGCAGATTTGCAACATTGCCATTTTACACTCCCATGAACAGTACAACTGTCATTTTTTACATCCTGTTCGGAATGTTTTTGCACCTGTGGTGCTAAATGCCGTAGTCGCTGTGCATAAGCAGCTTTCGGCTAACAAACTGATATTCCCCCTGTTCATGAGGTGGGGTCACAAAAAAAACATGTTGAAAATTTGGAGTGAAAATACCAACGAATGCCTGAGGTATTAGGGTTTCCAACCATAACGCCCAACCCTGTAGAGAATGACAGGCATCAGGGGTGTGACTTGGGATTCTTGTCTTTAATGCGTACCATTCCACACCCTGCAGCCAGTGAGAGGCATTGAGGTATCGTTGGACTCTTCAGCCCCAAGTTCACCCCATTCTCATATATCGCACCCATCTCACGCATTTCCTAATGAAATAGGGGCGCATAAGGGCCAAAGACCCCAAGGAACACCGTGACACTTGTCAGTGTCTGCAGGGTGGGGTGTGGTGAAATGGCGAGCCGTTATGCCTGACGACCCAAATGCACACCCCAATGCCTGTCACTCTCTACAGGGTGGTGGTGGGGTTGGCTTCAGTTCAGTACTTCACTGCCGTTCCTATTACGCAGCTCTGTAACTTCTACATTACCACTGCCAATGCCAGCAAGCAAACATTCGGCATTGACAAATGCTTGTTTGCTGTAGAAGCCGTTATTCACTGATTGTTCCCATAATATGTTTAATTATTTTAGTTTTTAATTCAGGAAGGGGGTTTTCAAAACTGCTTATCTTGTCAGCATTTTCAGAAGGGCTGAAATAACTGCATATTTGATTTTCCTTTGTGGCTAACAAACCACCAGGCTGTTTTGGGGCTGGAGAGGTTTACCTGTGTCTGACTTGGATGTCTGGATTTTTCTCTGTTTGATTAGCAGGGTATTTTCTCTGTCAAATTGTTGTGCAGGGCATCTTGCTGACAGGAAGGCACTCATCGCATGGTGGATGACAGCTTTTAGCTGATTGTTTTGTGAGGGCACAGTTTAGGCCAACCCCTTCCTACCCTCACCCCACCCACCCTGAAATAGTTCCTTTATACCTGAGGTTCTGACATCATTTCCTCAAAGTGCAAGGTGCATATCACTGTCATATCCTCTCTAGCACACTGCACTGACAATATAAGCATACACATTGTATAATATATATTTCTATATAACAAACCAATCACACCGCACACACACACACACAAACAAACAAAAAAAAAAGTAGATAAACATGTGGGGAGTAGTGCAATGTAATGGCTGTGGGGCAGCAGTCTTCTGGGAGTCTTTCTGGAGGCTGAGATGCTGCCCTATTTGCAGACAACTCTCTGCCCTGAGGGAGGAAGTTGCCCGTCTTCAGGCCGCACTGGACAGTAGTAAGGAAACCTTCCCCAAGCCACACTGGACAGTAGGAGGAACTTCCCCCATCCAGGGAGCACCAGTGCCACCACCACTACCTCAGAGGTTGCGAGAGAAAGCACAGCAGTTGGACACAGTGGGCTCAGGAGGCGAGGATGGTGGAACAGAGGCACACCCGTCAATTGTTCACTCCACAATCCATACACCATTCTGGGGAGCATAGCTCCCCTATGGATCACCATGAAGACTGATGACAACTGTCACAATGGAGCCCACAGGAAGGGGCAGAGGACACCACAGGGAAAGGAAGCAGTTCCTGGTGGGGGACTCAATTGTTAGGGGGATAGAACTGGAGGGAGCTGGGAAAACTGAAGTAAGGTGCCTGCCTGGTGCCATGGCTTGGAGGGACAGGAAGCGCATCCTCAGGATCACGAGAGCAGCTGCAAGGGAGTCTGAGCTGGACGTAATTGTCCACCTAGGGGCAAATGACTTGGCTCATCATGAGATTAGAGCAGTGCAGTAGGACATTGTAGAGTTGGGGAGGGGCCTAAGACAGTAGCACCACATAGTATCCTTCTTAAGGTGCTGCCTGTGCCAATGGCATGGGGAGGCGAGGTAATTAGCTGCACGCAGTTTAATGAATGGTTAAAAAAATGGTGTGGAGCACAGGGGTTTGGCTTTATTGGGGACTGGGGTTCCACCTGGAGGGACACCAGCCTATACTGGCAGGATGGTCTGCATCTGTCCAGGAAGGGAACAAGTCTTTTGAGCAATCGGTTTAAATGCTTCATTGGCAGGCTTTTAAACTAGTCAAAGGGGGAGGCACTGATAAGCAGCAAGAAAATCCCAACCTCTCCCTACAAAACAGGATACTAAATGAGAAAAAGACCGAGGTAGAAAGGTCAGTGGGGGATGCTGCAACAGAAGGTAAAGCCATCAAAAGATGGAGGTCAATGAGTACCAATGCCCGTAGTCTGGGTAACAAGCTTCCTGAATTAGTGGCCTTGATGGAGGAGGAACATCTGGATATCGTGGCAATCACAGAAACATGGTACACACAAAACCATGACTGGGACGTAAACATACCAGGATACTATCTACAGGAGGACAGGGAGGGTAAAGAGGAGGAGGAGTAGCTCTTTACATAAGGAAGGAATAAAAGCAACAGAACAAAAGGGTAAACAAGGAGGAGAAGAAGCACTGTGGGTAAATTTGGAGACAGGCAATGGCACCACAATCCGCTGGGGTTGTATAAACCCCTTCTCAGGGGAGGAAATGGACAAGGAAATGATAGAAAGTATACTTAGAATGGCAGAAAAGGAGATATTGCTGATGGGTGATCTGAATATGCCAGATGTTAACTGGAGTGCAGTTGCAGCAGCCACTTGAAGAGTGGGTTATTCTAGATGCCTACAGGGGCATGCCTTAGACAACTAGTATTAGAGCCCACTCGAGAGGAGCAATCTTGAACCTGGTTCTCTCAAATGGAGATGGAGAGGATTACAGATGTGAAGTGGGTAGCCATCTGGGAACTAGCGACCATCGAACAGTATGGTTCACAATAAACACAGCAATAGAGTCAAAGCCATACAAAGGCAAAAGTACAGGACTTTAGGAGGCTGACTTTGCCAAATAGGTGAGTGCCTAGGAATGCACTAGCAAATGGGCAGGAAGGAGGGTGGAAGAACAATGGGAATAATAAAACTGCCATCACAGAGTAACGAGCCTTTGTGTGAAGCAAATAAACAAAACAAGATGATGTAGAAACCACTATGGTTCTCAAAGGAAGTGGCAGTGAAGGTTAAGAGAAAAGAGCATTCAGGAAGTACAAGTAATCACAGAAGGAGCAGGACAGGGAACTGTATCAGTTAAAAGAAAGGAGGCTGGGAAGGCAGTCAGAACAGCAAAGGCCCAAACCGAGGAAAAGATAGCCAACTCAGTTAAGAAGGGATAAAACCTTATAGGTACACCAGGGAGCGAAGGAAGACCAAGGGAGGGATAGTGAGGTTTAATAAAGGGAGGGAGGGAGGGTGGGCAGAGGGAGACTGTGAAAAGGCAGAGATACTAAACAAATATTTTTGCTCAGTATTTACAAATTAAGAGGGGGAGGTACCTAAAACAAACAGTAGAAACACTCTGGATACAGAAGTCGATATCAGCCCATTTACAGAAGAAAGGGTTCTGAAAGAACGCTTAAAACTGAAGGTGGACAAAGCAATGGGGCCTGATGGGATTCATCCCAGAATTCTAAAAGAACTAAGGGTAGAACTAGTGACACCACTGGCTACCCTTTTTAACAAATCATGGGAGGATGGGGTGGTACCCGAGGACTGGAGGAGGGCAGATGTGATTCCTTCACAAAGTGGGAGCAAGGCAGAAGCAGGAAACTACAGACCTGTTAGTTTAACCTCAGTGATAGGGAAAATGATGGAATCACTTCTGAAGGAAAGAATTGTTGAGTATCTAGAGGCCAGAGGGCACAGGACCCTAGGTAGCATGGATTCACAGCAGGAAGGTCATGCCAGACAGATCTGATAGATTTCTTTGACTGGGTGACAAAGTAGTAGATCAGGGAGGGACTGTGGACATGGCCTACCTAGACTTTAGCAAGGCATTTGACACAGTCCCACACAAAAGATTAATATACAAGTTAGCCAGCCTGGGAGTGGGTCCCAAGATGACAGCCTGGGTAAAGAATTTGCTGGAGAATAGGACACAGAGAGTAATAGTAAATGGAGTCCACTCAGAAGAAAGGAGGGTCACTAGTTGGGTACCACAGGGTTCAGTATTAGTACCGGTCCTCTTCAATGTCTTTATAAGCGACATTGCAGAGGGACTGGAAGGAAAAGTATGTCTCTTTGCAGATGACACAAAGATCTGCAACAGAGTTGATACACAGGGTGGGGTGGAAAGGATGAGAAGGGACTTGGCAAGGTTAGAGGAATGGTCAAATGTATGGCAGCTTAGATTCAATGCTAAGAAGTGCAAGGTAATGCACCTGGGAAACAAAAACCAGGGAAAGAGTACACAATGGGGGTGAGATACTAACAAAACAAAAGGGAAGGGACACAGGGGTAGTCATATCAGATGACCTAAAGGTGGGCAAGCAATGTGAGAGGGCAGCAAGGAGGCTGGGGATACTGGGATGCATGGGAGAGGCATCACCAGTAGAAAACAGGAAGTTATTATCCTCTGTACAGACAGTTGGTGAGACCCCATCTGGAGTACTGTGTACAGTTCTGGAGACCCAATCTCCATAAAGACATAGACAGGATGGAAGCTGTCCAGAGGAGGGCACTAAAATGGTGCAGAGTCTGCACTGGAAGACATATGAAAAGAGGCGAAAGGAGCTTAATATGTATAGCCTCGAGGAAAGGAGGGAGGGGACATGATAGAAGCGTTCAAGTACCTCAAGGAATCAACAAAGTCCAAGAGGGTAGCATCTTTCAAAAAAAGAGGTGTGCAAGAACAAGAGGGCACAATTTGAAGATAGAGTGGGGGCAGCTCAGAGGTAATTTAAGGAAGTATTTTTTCACAGAGAGGGTTGTGGATGCATGGAGCGGCCTTCCGGAGGTGGTTGTGGAGTCAAAATCAGTGGTGGAATTCAAGCATGCATGGGACAGTCATAAGGCCATTCTAGTGGGTGGGGGTAGGAAGAAGTAGGCTGCTGGTTAACTAGGATCTGCAGCTTATTCAGTAGGTAGGGAAATGGGCAGACTGGGTGGGCCAAGCAGTCCTTATCTGCCGTCAAATTCTATGTTTCTATGTTTCTATTAATGCCATTCTGTTATTTTCAGTCTTTACTGGTCTTTTTTGTAAATGCAGTAAACGTGTTTGATTATAATATGACAAAAAAAAATAATAATAATGATATCCTGCAACCCAACTGGCCAGCTGAGAGGGTCACCCATTATCTTATCCTAGGACAACATCACGGTTACAGTATGTCTCATTAAAACCATTGGAAAATATAGCAAATGTATGCTGTAGACGTTAAATTCATTAAAGAATCACAATAAAGCACTATCAGGCTTGTGTCATGCTGGATGATATCATTTCTCAGGGGGTTGAAGTCACTTGGCCTGCTGTCTCTTGACAAACCACACGAGATGTGCCATTATCCCAGCATAGCACATGCCCTGTCAAATTCACACTGGTGTTAAGCACTATGTTGGAACTCAGTGACGTAGTTTATGTTCCCAGAGAGTTCTATAGCAGAACAGGGATGCATTCTGCCAAACATTTAAGAATTTAATAGGAACATAAACCACATCATACAGCTCTAAAGTGGTCCTGACCGCTAGTGGATTCAGTAGTACTGTATATCAGAAACACCCACTGAACTTACTTAAAGGCCAGCAAAGATGGAACATTAACTGAATGTGAACTAATGTTTTAAAAAGACAGTTTCTACAGACAGTGCTGGCTTACAGGTTAACTGCAGTTCTCTTCTAAGGAGGGACGTTTGCCACCAGAACAATAAACCTCACATGGCATTAGCAAAACTTAAAAGGGACACTGACAGCTTTTAGGGGACTTGTTCATCCCCTATTTAAAAAGGTCACTGCACCCATCCATATGACTATGTATTTAAAATGTGTTAACCGGGAAAGGCACACTGAGCCAAGGCTTGTTTCTAGGTGCGACCTGGGTACAAACACAGATGGAAGAGGGGGGTACAAGTGGCCTTCTCCTATTCCCTTACCTCTGGAACCAATAGAAACAGAAACACAAAAGTTGACGGCAGATAAGGACTGCAAGGACCATCCAGTCTGCCCATTTTTTCTACCTTATGAATGTGCCATAGGTCTTCACTCTGTCAATGGCCTATCTATTCATACTCATCTGTATTGCTCCCTTATGCCTATCCCATGCCTGTTTGAAGCCATGCCAATCCCTTGGTCCACCCGCCATGCCCCCTCCCTTTCCGCCCTCAAATCTCTGCTTCGTACCCTTCTCCCTGCCTCCTACAACTGCCCTTCCATTCCCTCTGTGCTTCCCTCATGCCCCTCTCAACCCCCCTCCACATGGCTTGTATAGTATTTTATTTATCTTTTTAATTGTATTGCTCCTGTACTCTGTACTGTATGTTTTTGCCTTATCACTGTAGGTCACTTTGTCTTGATTGTACTCTTTAGTGTTTTTTGCTTTGTCCTGATTGTACTCATTAGTGTTATTGTATGGCACTGTACTGTATTTTTACTTTTATATATTAAGTTAATTGTATATGATGCTGCTTGTAACTCCCCCAGCTGTGTTTGTACCCGGGTCGCACCTGGAAATGAGCCTTGGCTCAGTGTGCCTTTCCTGGTTAACAAATTTTAAGTAAATAAATAAATACTCATATGGAACTGTATAATGTGGTTTATGTCCCTGTTAAATTCTTAAATGTTTGACATAATGCATCCATGTTCTGCTATAGAACTCTCTAGGAACATAAACTACATCACTGAGTTCCAACATAGTGCTTAACACCAGTGTGAATATGACAGGGCGTGAGCTGTACTGGGATAATGGCATGTCTCGTGTGGTTAGTCAAGAGGCAGCAGGCCAAGTTACTTCAACCTCCTGAGAAATGAAGTCATCCAGCACGACAAATGCCTAATAGTGCTTTATTGTGATTCTTTAATGAATTTAATGTCTACAGCATACATTTTCTAATTTTTCCAATGGTTTTAATGAGACATATTGTAACCATGATGTTGTTCTAGGATAAGATCATGGGTGACCCTCTCAGATGGTCCGTTGGGTTGCAGGATATTTTTGGCTAGTTAACTATATGTACAAGATGCCGTGAAATCTGATGTGCACGCCCAGTGTAAAGCCTCGACTTTTCAAACACAGATTTAAATGCCGTACAACGCTCCTTTCAGTAAAGGACTTAGTTCAGTATGTTCAGCTTAGTGTCCTCTTTAACAAAATGAATAAGAACCCCAGGGTGGAGTACTGGATGGGAGGGGTGGGACTCAGTACCAGGGCTGAGGGATGAAAAGTTGGAGTTATCATCAGCCACTCACTAAAGCAATTAAGTCAGTGCAGCAAGGCTTAAAGCAAGGCAAATAAGATGCTGGAATGGATCAAGAAGGGTATACTGATTGCAGAAAAAGGAAGGTAATACTTCTCCTGTATAGATGCTCGATGAGGCCACACTTGGAGTACTGCACCCATTTCTGGGGTACCCACCTCAATCAGGATAGGGATAGGCTCAAGGCACTGCAGCACAGGGTGACAAAAATGATTCAGGGCCAATAGGCAAGGCCCAATGAGGAGTGCCTCAAGTCACTGAACATGTATTCACTGGAGACCAGAAGAGAGAGGATAAATATGATAGAAACCTTCAAATTCTTAAGAGGAATTAACATGGTGAACTGTGGGGAACTATTTAATTTAAATAACAGCTTGCGATGGCATGGTCCTAAGCAGACGCTAACATGAGGGAGGTTCAGGAGGGATGTGAGGAAATACTATTTTACAGAAAGGGTGGTGGAGCTGTGGAACAGGCTTCCAGCCGAGGTGGTGGGTGCAAAAACCGTTAGTGGTTTTAAGCATAGCTGGGACTGAACAGAAACACAGAAACATAAAAGAAAAGATGGCAGAAGGACACCAAGCGTCCATCTAGTCTGCCTATGTGCTTCTTGGACCTTCCTAGATCCAAGGACCTAACCCTCTTTCTGTTTATTGCCTCCTACTGGTCCTGTTGCCTCTGAGCATGCATTAGCCTTGTCCCACTGAAGCTTGAATGATGTCACAGACTTTGCTTCCACTACCTCAGCTGGCAGTTTATTCCGTGGCTCCACGACTCTTTCTGTAAAATAGTGTTTCCTAAGCTCCCTCTTGAAGCTCTCCCCCCTCAACTTCCACTCGTGCCCTCTAGTGTAAGAGTCAGAGACTCTGTTGAACAGGTCTGAGGATGGCATCTTATTTATTCCTATCAGGAACTTGTATGTTTCAATCATATCTCCCCTCTCCCTCCGTGTCTCCAGTGAGAACATATTTAATGCTTCCAGATGTTCCTCGTATAAGTTCCCTTGAAGGCCCTGGATCATTTTGGTCACTCTTCTCTGAACAGCCTCCAACCTGAGTTTATCCTTTTTCAGATGTGGACTCCAAAACGGGGCACAGTACTCCAGATGGGGCCTTACCGGGGACCTGTAGAGTGGCAGTATTACCTCCTTCCTCCTGCTGTCAAATCCCTCCCTGTGTGCCCCAGCATTTTGTTGGCCTTGCTATAAGCTTTGTTGCATTGGCTTGTCTGTTTAAGGGTGCTGCTTATGATGATGCCTAGGTCCCGTTTTAACCGAGTGGCTCTGAGTTGGACTCTGTTGAGTTGGTTCCTTTACTCAAATGCATCACCTTACATTTGTTTGCATTGAACTTCAGCTGCCAGACATTGGACCATCTTTCCAGCCTCTGTAGGTCTTTTTGTAGGCCCTTAACCGCCTCCTTACTGTCAAGCCTTCCTCCGAGCTTGGTATCATCTGTGACTAGGGCAATGTTCCCCTGAATATCTATGCCAGTGTCACTGATAAAGGCATTAAGCAGGACTAGCCCCAACACTGAGCCTTGGGGCACATACTAGTGACTGCGCCTTCATCAGACCTCACCACATTGACCACTGCTCCCTGTTTTCTGTCCCTAAGCCAATTACCTACCCAACTGACTATGCACTTGGCTGCACCCAGGTCCTCTGTTTTCAGCAGGCAGTTGTGCAGCACCGAATCCAAGGCCTTACTGAAATCGAAGTAGAGGAGTTCCATTGGGTGGCCTCTGTCTAGTTCCCTAGTGACCCAGTCAAAAAATGTGATTAGATTCACTTGGCATGACCTTCCTGCCATGAACCCATGTTGCCTGTCATCCCATCCTGCAGGCTGTTCTTATCTAGGTACTCTAGCAAGTCTTCTTTTATTAAGGTTTCCATCAGTTTCTCCCAGTACTGACATAAAACAATGTGAGAAGGCAGTAAGGAGGGCTGGGAGGACACTGGGATGTATAGGGAGAGGCATCACCAGTAGAAAACAGGAAGTTGTTATCCCTCTGTACAGACAGTTGGTGAGACCTCATCTGGAGTACTGTGTGCAATTCTGGAGACCCCATCTCCACAAGGACATAGACAGGATGGAGGCAGTCCAGAGGGGGGCAACTAAAATGGTGCAGGGTCTGCAACAGAAGCCATACGAAGAGAGACTAAAGTAGCTTAATATGTATACCTCGAGGAAAGGAAGGGAGGGGGACATGATAGAAACTTTCAAGTACCTCAAGAGAATCAACAAAGTCCAAGAGGGCAGCATCTTTTAGAAAAGAGATGTGCAAGAACAAGGGGCACAATTTGAAGATAGAGGGGGACGGCTCAGAGGCAATGTGAGGAAGGATTTTTTCCAGAGAGAGAGGTGGATGCATGGGACAGCCTTTCTGAGGAGGTTGTGGGGTCAAAAACAGTGGGGAATTCAAGAATGCACGGGACAGACATAAGGCAATTCTAGTGGGGGTAGGAGGAAGCAGGCTGTTGGTTAACTAGGAACTGCAGCTTATCCATTAGGTAGAGAAATGGGCAGACTAGGTGGGCCAAGCAGGCCTTATCTGCCGTCAAATTCTATGTTTCTATGTTTCTATGGTTGGTAGTTGCTTGCTTCCTCCCAACTCCCTCAATTGTGCAGAGGTACCACATCAGCTCTTCTCCAGTTTCCCGGCACTACCCCCATCTGAAGTGATCTGCTGAATGAATGTGCTAAGGGACCTGCCAATTCACTTGCTAGTTCCTTTAGCACCCTCGGTTGTATTCCATCAGGCCCTGGTGACTTGTCTTCCCTGAGCTAATCCAAGGCCTCTCTAACTCTACTTTTGGTGATTGATGGTGCTTCCATTTGTGGAACACCTTTGTCAGCAGCTTTGATGCCACTGTCTGGTACTGGCCCTTCGTGTTCCTCGGTGAACACTGAGCAAAAAAAATGAAGGGTATAGTGGTTGCTTAGGGCATCAAAATCAGGGAGAAGAATAGGTAGGGGTGGGGAGAGCTAGGACCCTGGAGGAACAATAGGCCCTAGGGCTAAATAGGGAACTTGGGCAGACTGGATTGACCTTTGGTCTTTTTCTGCCATCATTGTCTGTATTTCTATGTATACGGCAACAGTTTGAAATTTGAAAAACTCGCCCATGGATGTGCTTACCGGCATTTCAGTGGTAAACCTGTGTTGAACATGCTTCAGGATCAGGGGGTCAGGATTAAGTGCAGGTCAACAGGATTACTTATTAACATTTGAAAGTATAAAATAGCATTATTTTACGGCATATTGTGCATATAGTTAACTGGTCATATGGACAGCTGCAGTTACCTTTTTAAATAGAGGATAAAAATGTCAGCAATAGAAACAGAGAAACACAGAATTTGATGGCAGATAAGGACCGCTTGGCCCACCTCGTCTGCCCATTTCCCTACCTAACGGATAAGCTGCAGATCCTAGTTAACCAACAGCCTACCCCAACTAGAACTGCCTTATGTCTGTCCCATGCATTCTTGAATTCCCCCATTGTTTTTGACTCTATGACCTCCTCAGGAAGGCTGTTCCATGCATCTACAACCCTCTCTGTGAAGAAATACTTCCTCACATTACCTCTGAACCGTCCCCCCTCTATCTTCAAATTGTGCCCCCTTGTTCTTGCACATCTCTTTTTTTGAAAGATGCTACCCTCTTGGACTTTGTTGATTCCCTTGAGGTATTTGAAAGTTTCTATCATGTCTCCCCATCCCACCTTTCCTCGAGGCTATACATCTTAAGCTCCTTTAGCCTTTCTTCATATGTCTTCTGGTGCAGATCCTGCACCATTTTGATTGCCCTCCTCTGGACAGCCTCCACCCTGTTTATGTCTTTGCAGAGATGGGGTCTCCAGAACTGTACACAGTACTCCAGATGTGGTCTTACCAACAGTCTGTACAGAGGGCCAACAATTTTCTGTTTTCTACTGGTGATGCCTCTCCCTATGCATCCCAGTATCCCCCAGCCCTCCTTACTGCCTTCTCACATTGCTGGCCCACCTTTAGGTCATCTGATATGACTACCCCAGGTCCCTTTCCATTTTTGTTGTTGTCAGTATCTCACCCCCCATTGTGTACTCTTGCCCTGGGTTTTTGTTTCCCAGGTGCATTACTTTGCAGTTCTTTGTGTTGAATCTAAGCTGCCATAAATTTGACCACTCCTCCAACCTTACCAAGTCCCTTTTCATCCTTTCCACCCCACCTTGCGTATCAACCCTGTTGCAGATCTTTGTGTCATCTGCAAAGATACACACCTTCCCCTCCAGTCCCTCCACAATGTCACTTATAAAGATATTAAAAAGGACCGGCCCCAGTACTGAACCCTGCAGTACCCCGCTAGTAACCCTCCTTTCTTCACTGTGGACTCCATTTACTATTACCTGCTGTGTCCTGTTGTTCAGCCAGCATTTTACCCAGGCTACCACCCTGGGACCCACTCCCAGGCTGGCTAATTTGTTTATTAATCTTTTGTGTGGGACTGTGTCAAATGCCTTGCTAAAGTCTATGTAGGCCATGTCCACAGCCCCTTCCTGGTCTACTACTTTGGTCACCCAGTCAAAGAAATCAATTAGATTTGTTTGACATGACCTTCCTGCTGTGAATCCATGCTGCCTTGGGTCCTGTGCCCCACTGGCCTCTAGGTACTCAACCATTCTTTCCTTCAGAAGTGATTCCATCATTTTCCCTACCACTAAGGTCAGACTTACAGGTCTGTAGTTTCCTGCCTCTGTCTTGCTCCCACTTTTGTGAAGTTATATAGTTAACTGGTCATATGGATGGCTGCAATTACCTTTTTAAATAGGGGATAAAAATGTCAGCCAGAAGCTGACAGGGTCCAATTAGCTCAACAATATTCCTGCCCAAAATTTAATTTCAAAGCATGACACTCTTCATTACATAGGACATCTGCAGGAAATTACAAAATATGCATAGTTATTTACAATTTATTTACCCAGGAACAGCCCAGCTGAAGTGTAGCATCTCATTATCCTTACGGTCCTGTTTCTAATCATTTCCATGGCTGGGTGGACTGCAGAGTGCTGAGAGGTTATGTGACTTGCTCAAGGTCACACAGTGACTATTTTGGCTCTTGCAGGGTTTGCACCTGCAATCTTCCTGGTTCCCAAGCTGCTGTGTTAACCACCAGACCACACTGCCTCCCAACTTGTTCATACAGTTCATCTGCTCCTTATTAGTCTTCTCAGATCCGTTGTTTGTAGAGGCCATTGATCTCCTGCTTGTGACATCACAATCTGTTCCTGTAGAAATGGCAGTGATGCCACGTGATGAATATTTTGACATCACAAGGGAATAAACATCAGCAGCAGATGAAGTCAAGGGGCAAAAATACTACTCCCAGTAATAAAGAGCTGAATTGTTTGAAACAAACATCCATTTCTTCTGGACTGTTTTTGTGCTTTTTTTGTTCAGCTAATAATATTAACTGGCATTTTGTTTTCTGCTGAAGCCTGTCTTTAAAGTACATGGATGCTGTAGTTCACATATGTCTGCCATGTGCAAGCTGTAGCCCTTGAAACCACCCTGTTATTTCTGAAGCTTGCTGTGGTAATGCAATAGCGAATAGCAGTATAGGGTTTGGTGTTGTTATGCATGGAAATCCATACACTTCTAGATGCTGCAGTTGTATCACAGTACAGATGTCAGAATGCTGCTGTACAACAGTAGTGATGTCAGAATGATGTTGTACCTTAGTAGTGATGTCAGAGTTCTGTTGTATCACAGTAGCAATGTCAGAATGCTGTTGTACTACAGTAGTGATGTCACAATGCTGCTGTACAACAGTAGTGATGTCAGAATGCTGTTGTACTGCAGCAGTGATGTCAGAATGCTGCTGTACCACAGTAGTGATGTCAGAATGTTGCTGCACCACAGTAGTGATGTCAGAATTATGTTGTACCTTAGTAGTGATGTCAGAGTTCTGTTGTATCACAGTAGCAATGTTAGAATGCTGTTATACTACAGTAGTGATGTCAGAATGTTGTTGTACTACAGCAGTGATGTCACAATGCTGCTGTACCACAACAGTGATGTCAGAATGCTGCTGTACCGCAGTAGTGATGTCAGAATGCTGTTGTACTGCAGCAGTGATGTCAGAATGCTGCTGTACCACAGTAGTGATGTCAGAATGCTGCTGCACCACAGTAGTGATGTCAGAATGCTGTTGTACCACAGTAGTGATGTCAGAATTATGTTGTACCTTAGTAGTGATGTCAGAGTTCTGTTGTATCACAGTAGCAATGTCAGAATGCTGTTGTACTACAGTAGTGATGTCAGAATGCTGTTGTACTACAGTAGTGATGTCACAATGCTGCTGTACAACAGTAGTGATGTCAGAATGCTGCTGTACTGCAGCAGTGATGTCAGAATGCTGATGTACAATAGTAGTGATGTCAGAGTTCTGTTGTATCACAGTAGCAATGTTAGAATGCTGTTATACTACAGTAGTGATGTCAGAATGCTGTTGTACTACAGCAGTGATGTCACAATGGTGCTGTACCACAACAGTGATGTCAGAATGCTGCTGTACCGCAGTAGTGATGTCAGAATGCTGTTGTACCACATTAATGATGTCAGAATTATGTTGTACCTTAGTAGTGATATCAGAGTTCTGTTGTATCACAGTAGCAATGTCAGAATGCTGTTGTACCACAGTAGTGATGTCAGAATGCTGTTGTACCACAGTAGTGATGTCAGAAGGCTACTATACAACAGCAGTGATGTCAGAATGTTGCTGTATCACAGCAGTGATGTCAGAGTGCTGTTGTACTGCAGTAGTGATGTCAGAATAATGCTGTACCAGAGTACTGATGTCAGACTGCTGTTGTGCCGCAGAAGTGATGTCATGTCTGTAGTAGAATATTATAGAATCTCATGTCTATTAAGATTCTTCATGCTTACCTACTGTACACTGCAGATTCCATATAATGAAGGTGCAGGCAAGACTAAAAACACCCAAAAAAAACTGTTAAAAGAGGAATTACTAGAAATATTGCAAGCTCATGTGACTATTACTTAAATCACAATATTTTTTAGCTTATTTTATTGTTTTCTTTTCCATGCCTATGCGATCCCAGTTCTAGACAGGGTTAGAAAGAAGGTAGATGAATTAAGGTGACCATATATTATACAAAATAATTTATGTGTATCCATACACAACAGGGTCGATGCTTCCCTCTCAGGGTAAGATAAGATCAAAGACCTCTCAAGCTTCACTTGTGAGGTCTATGATGTCATGTCATCCATGCCTCAATTGAAACACAGCCTTGGTGGATGTTGTTGTCCATACATTATTTTATATTCGCCCCGATCAGAAGTACATCGATTTTCCTGGTGTGAGAAATGAAAGTGGAAGAGCAAGATGACATTTGTTCTTTACTAAGCTCTTACGCAGCTCTTTGACAAGAACACAAATTATTTGCAATGGGGATATATTTTAAACATACTGATAAAAACAATTCCCACAGTGTCTAGACAGTTATTTCTGTGCCAGAAGCAAGGGAAGCATCCCTCCCCAGTTCCAAATCAAATTTTCCTCCCGCTGAAACTGACTGTTATACTACTGTTCGCAGGCTGTAATAGAGACCTCCTAGAGTGCTGGAAGAAGGGATTTTAGCAACCATAGCAGTCTGGAGACACACAATAAATGATTCCAGCAGTCTTAAAGGAGCAGGTCACATTCTTTGAATTTTTCTTTTTTTGAGGGATTTAACATGAACCAGAGCTTTGCTCTTCTCTTATCCTGTGAGTTATTTGAGCATTATATTAAAAGCATCCATTTGGGGCTTATTAAATGCTTCTGCATACAGTCTTCATGGATGAAACAAATTCCTCTCTAGTTTTAACTTATGGGGTCCCAGTTCTCAGTTAAGACTTTTTATAATAACAAATGATGCAAAACGAGCTCCTGTTCTGACAAAGTACAAAACAATGTGCTGTACTGAGAGCAATGTTCTGTGCTGGGAGCGAGCATGCTTCTTGGCACAGACACAATACTAAAGTAAGAAGGTGTGATGGAGTGTGTGTTATTGTTGGATATTGGCATGCCTTGGGAAATGAGGTGCAAGTTAATACTAAGTGCCTTTTGCACCTGAGAAGTGTCGTTAACCCACAATTAGGCACACCCTGGAGTGCCTTATTGCTATTATAACATGGTTCTTATAATTTTTATTTTAAAAATTGAGTAATAGGGGTTCAGAAGGTTAAATATGTTTCCCTGTGCTGTTGTGTTGGAATGATGCAAAAGCATGGGATCACATCTGAAAAATCACAAGTCTTGGAGTCTCTTATCCATTTTATAATAATATTTAATTTAAGGCACTCATATGTTACTGGGCAAAAATCTTCTTTGTATAAGTAACCGTGTTAATCACTTCCATGTACATGTATGCGCATGACACAGAGCTGTACACATACGTCTCTGTGTGTGTGTGTGTGTGTGTGTGTGTGGTATGTTGCTGGCAGCTCTACAAACCACCACATACCTCTGGTCTACTTCTGACCCAGTGATGATGTGGATGGTGATGTCACAAGATGATCTGTGGGGTAGTCAAGTGGCCCTCTGAACCTTGGAAAACATTTGCAATGCCCCTTGTAGTCTACTGGCTCTCCTCTCCCTAAACCCATTTGCCTGATTCCATCCTTCACTGTTCCAGTTACATGCTGGTCTTGGTTCCCACTGAGAACGGGAGATGCTGTAGAAGTGCTTTCACGTGGGCACTGGTGGTGGTTGGCAATGTGAATGGCACTGTATGCAAGACACATGCATACTCTGCCCCTTCCACAAACCAGCGCACTTTGATGTGTGCTGCCACGGAGGGCCACCCTGACCCCTTCTGATCTTAGCTCATGTGAGTCACAAGCAGCAGACTGGCTGTAAGTCAGTTCACACTAATTTAGCGATAGTCCCTTGCAACTAAGAATAAGGTCCCATGATGTCTTGTCATATTAAGAGGTTACTGTACATACTGTGTGGTGATCAATGTACTATGTAACAGGGCATTAATATACTTAAATACAATTTTGTACAATTATTCAAAAAATAGGAGGAAGATAAGCAAATAAAAATAGACATTCCAGGCCATCCTCGTTGTGTGGAAATAGCACGTGTACTGTTGTCAAGTTCAAGTCGATTTTATCATTCACAATCGGGAGGAGATTGGAGCAAGAGGAGCACTGGGGGAGGAGGCTGGCTTGGTCCCTTAACTTGGGACCCCCTCCACCCCTGCACCATGCAGCTGTTTGCCTCTGCAAAAAAAATAAATACATGAAAGTCGCAAATGGACTTGAGTGGTGCCTGGGCCAATCAAAGCCCTGTTCTTTAACTGAATTCAGCCCCAAACAGTCAAGAGAGCGCCTGGGCAAACTGGAGCCCTGCTGTGTCTGGTGGCAATTTTCAAAAGTAGAATAAAGCCAGTAGAGACATTAAGGAGTGCCGCAGCGCTTCAGATCACAATAGGGATTAGATGGGAGTGAGAGGAGCAACTGGGGAGGAGGTTGGCTCAGTCCCTTAACTTGGGACCCCCTCCACCCCTGCACCATGTGGCTGTTTGCCTAAGCTAAGATGGGAACAAAGATCCTGAAAGATAAATTGGATTGATGCATGAGGGAAGGTCTGCATTTAAACTGAGCGGGGGGGGGGGGACTAGCACGGAATAGGCCAGCTAATACTCCCCCACAAAATGGGGCAGATAGGGCAGTAAAGGTTGGCAGGGAGAGAGGGGTATATGGTGGAAAGGGGTATTAGCAAATGCCAGGAGTTTGGGAAGCAAAATGGTGGGCTTGGAGGCCGGTGCCAAGGGCTAGTGGGGAACACAAGAGGAAGATTTGGATGATAAACCAGTGGCTCAGGGAGTGGTGTGGGGCCAGAGGGTATGGGATAATGGGGGACTGGGGGGGGAGACCTGGGAGGATAAGGGGCAGTATGCTAGAGATAGGCTCCATCTCAATTCGGAGGGGAAGGAAATCCTTAAGTTGAAAACAGAGGGATTCATTGGTGAAAGGTGGGGTTTAAACTTCTGAAGGGGAGAGGGCTGGGAGAAAAGGCTGTTGAGAGGGGTCCGATAAAGGAGGGACTCTGTCTCTACCCCCCCCCGGGGAGATGAAGGAATGCAGGAAAAAGCAGACTGGTAAGGTGCTGACCAGGGGAAGACAGAATCCCCACGGGAACACGAGCAGGGGAAATGGAAGTATAGGGAAAGGGTGGAATGTAGTCCTGCTAAATGCCAGGAGCTTGGGCAACAAAATGCCTGAGCTCCAGGCGATCCTAACTGAGGGAGAGGTGGATGTGGCAGCAGTCACTGAGACCTGGGCCACTGCAGAGCACGACTGGGGCCTGAACCTGAAGGGTTATACCATATTCAGGAAGGACAGGGGGGAGGGAAGGGGAGGAGGGGTAGCAATAATAATCAAAAACTGCATTGCCATATGAGGAGGGGAGGAGGTGGAGGGAACCGTGGAGGTGATTTGGGTCACCTTGATAACAAGGGGGGGCAAGACAGTAAAATAGGAGTGGTGTATAGACCCCTGTACTGGCGGAGGAGCTGAGGAGAGTCTGGTGGCAGATGTTGGGAGACACTGCAGACTGGGCAGGGGAAGGATGGTGTTGGGGGACTTAAACATGCCAGGAACAGACTGGGAGACTATGACATCCTCGGTGGCCAGGGAACAGAGGTTGTTGGATGTCTTTCAGGATGCATTCCTAACTCAGCAGGTGGGGGAACTGACCAGGGAGGAGTGGATACTGGATGTGGACCTGGCAGACAGTGACCAGATTGGAGGCCTGGAGATAAGGGTCCCATTGGCGGGGAACGACCATGCCACGATCTGGTTCTGCCTGAACCTAGGAGGGTTAGAAGGCTGCACAAAGACGGAGGTAACTGACTTCAGGGGGGCAGATTTCAAGGAAATGTGAAGGATCCTTAAGGAGCACTTGGATGGGACTGGGCCAGACATGGACGCTGACAGTAGGTGGGAAATCATCAGGAGGGGGGTGCAGGATGCTACCAGCACCTGCACAAGAGTAAGACGAAAATGCAGTAGGGCCCAAAAACCCTGCTGGTGGACCAGGGAGGTTCAGAAGGTGGTGAGGGGAAAGAAGGTGGCCTATAGGCAATTCAAGTGCTCAAGGAGTGAAAGGGACCAAAGGGAGTACGAGCTGATGGCCAGAAGGGCCACTAGGGTGGTGAGGGCGGCTAAGGCAAGGAAGGAGCAGAACCTGGCCAGGGAAATTAGGAGAGGGAAAAAGGGTTCTTCAGATACATTGGGGAAAAACGAAGGGTGAAGGGGCAGATTAGCAGGATTAAAACAGGGGAGGGATGGGCACAAGATCCGGGGGAGCAGGCTGAGGTACTAAATGAGTATTTCGCCTCAGTTTTCACCAAGGAAAATGGGGGCTGCATCACTACATGGAGGAGACGGTGAAACTGAGGGGGGGGGAACCTTACCGATCGGCAGGTCTGGGGATGGGTGCCGTCACTGGTAGGAGGGGAAGGCAAAGCAGGGAGACGAGGTAGCAGAGGTGGAAATCATGGCAGAGAGTGTGAGGGAAGCCCTCAGGTCCTTTAAGATGGAGAAAGCACCAGGGCCGGATAAATTACATCCCAGAGTACTGAAGGAACTGGCGGATGTCCTGGCAAGACCCCTGGAGGAGCTCTTCAGCATCTCTCTGAGGACAGGGTGGGTGCTCCAGGACTGGAAGGTGGTGCATAGAGTGCATATCCACAAGGGGGGATCAAGGGAGGTGGCAAGGAGCTACAGGCCTGTCAGCCTGACATCGGTGGTGGGCAAGGTGATGGAGGGCATTGTCAAGGAGAGACTAGTGGGGGACCTGGAAAAGTCAGGGTGCCTAGACAATAGACAGCATGGATTCATCACAGGGAAATCGTGTCAGACAAACCTTGTGGAGTTCTATGACTGGGTGACGAGTGCCTTGGACCTGGGTAGACTAGTGGACATACTCTTTCTTGACTTCAGCAAGGCATTTGACTCTGTTCCTCATGGGGGCCTGTTGAATAACCTGGGAAAAATTGGGGTGGGGAACCAGATGATCAGATGGATAGGCAATTGGCTCCAGAACCAGACCCAGAGGGTCATGGTTGGTGGGATAGTCTCATCCTCAAGGTGGGTCACTAGTGGAGTCCCTCAGGGATCGGTCCTTGGGCCCCACCTGTTCAACACCTACGTCTCTGACATAAAGAAGGGTATCAGGAGTGAGATGAGTCTCTTTGCGGATGACTCAAAACTGGGAGCAGTGGTGGATGGGGAGGAGGGGAGGGTGGCCCTACAGGGGGACCTGGAGGCTCTGAAAAGGTGGTCTAGAAAGCAGAAGCTGAGGTTCAATGCAGGGATGCAAGGTACTGCACCTGGGAGCCAGAAACCTGGGCCAAGTGTACAGCCTGGGGGGGAAATGCTACAAGTCTCAATGGCTGAGAGAGACCTGGGGCTGGTGGTGGATGTCAAGATGAACAACTTGGAGACTTGTAGGAGGTCAGCGGTAAAGGCCAACAGGATGCTTGGATGCATCGCTAGGGGGCTCATCTCCAGAAGGAGGGAAGTGATACTTCCACTGTATAACTGCTTGGTGAGGTCGCACCTCGAGTACTGCGTGCAGTTTTGGAGACCACATTTAAAGAGGGACATTGAACTCCTGGAGAGGGTCCAGAGGAGGGCAACCAGAATGATTTGGGGTTTGGGGATAGGACCTATGGGGAAAGGCTCGAAGAGCTAAATATGTACACATTGGAAGAGAGAAGGGACCGGGGGGGACATGATAGAGGTCTTCAGGTACATGAAGGGGATGAATAGGGGAGGAGCAGTCAGGGTGCTCCAAAAGAAGTCAGGGGGCGGCAACTAGAGGGCATGGGTGGACGCTGGAGGGGGGGAGATTCAGGGGAGAAAGGAGGAGGTGCTAATTCACTGAAAGGGTGGTGGAGCCATGGAATGCACTGCCCAGGGGGCTGGTGGAGGCAGAAATGGTGGAGGGGTTCAAGAGGGGGTGGGACAGGTACAGGGGAAGGGTTCTGGAAGCAAAAACTAGTGCAGCGAGAATATCTGGAACTGGGAAGGGAGAAGGCAGAGAGGGCAAGGGGGGCAGCAAGGTCAGCTCCCAGGGTGGGGGCTGACCAAACAAGCAGACATGAAAGACCGTTAGGCCTATTCTGCTGGTATTTTAGTATGTTAGTATATATTGTATTATTAAATATCAGGCCTTTAGGCCTGTAGGTCTGCCTGCTCCAAGAATGGTATGTCAAATGAGGTGCACTATAGGGTGACAGCAGCCCCTAGTGTCCTCTTTTTATACTAATGATGCTGTCAATCACAGCTCAGTGGAAAGTTTCCCTCTTCCTCTTACTTTTATATTCTTTTCTTGCAGAACTTTTTGTTGTCTGAAGGTTTCTATAGTTAATTATTATGTTTATAAGGCCCTCTGGCATTATTTAATTTAATATGAGGGCCTAAACAAAAAGTTTTATAAGTTGATGACGCTGTGATTACATGACTTCGGTAGGCAGGTATAAAAAGCCTGCCTTAGTAAGCTGTAGCCAGATAGGGTGAGTCAGATGGAGCTGACTGTCAGAGGATGGTTGGAGCGCACACTACTGTGTGGAGCAGGCTAGGAGATAGCCCGGTGGCCCTTTTTCTTTGACCTTATTTGGATTCTTTTTGTTTTCATTATTTTGTTGTATTACAAAGTGAATTAACTAACAAACTTTATTATTTCTGTGAAATATCATTTTGAGAAAATGAAATGGTAAGTATCTTCATGGTGCTTTTTATTCACTGAGTCAGGTAGTCTTCCTGTTATTGTATCCTGACTATCTCAACCCCGCTACAGGGTGCATTCCAGGGACAAGGGGGTGACAATCAGGGTGTCCCAGGGGTTGGTACTGGGTCCACTCCTTTTTAATATCTATATCTGTGACATAGCAGTGGGACTGGAGAGGAGGGTGAGCCTATTTGCAGATTATATGAAGATCTGCAACAGGGTGGACACCCGGGAAGGGGATGGAGGCCATGAGAGAGGACCTGGAGATTTTGAAAGGGTGGGCGGAATCATGGCAGCTAAAATTCAATGGCAAAAAATGTTCAGTGATGCACATGGGGCGTAATAACCCATAAGCAGTTTACACACGGGGGGGGGAATAAGTCAACAGAGCACGAGAGGGATCTGGGGAATGTAATTTTTAAACAACCTTAAGGTGGGAAACCAATGCAGCAGGACGGTGGGTAGGGCAAAGAATGCTGACATACATAGGGAGGGGCATAACAAGCAGGAGGAGGGAGGTGCCGATGCCTCTCTATAAAACCAGGGTGAGACCGCACCTGGAGTATGGGTTCCAGTTCTGGAGACCTCACCTACGGAAGGACATAGAGGGCATTGAAAGGGTTCAGAGAAGGGCAACCAAGATGGTGCAGGGTATGCATGGGAAGACCTAGGAGGAGAGGAGGAGGGAATTGGATCTGTACCCATTGGAGACCACAAGGGAGAGGGGCGATATGATAGAAAAGTATGGAAAGGGATTAATAAAGTAAGGGAGGGGAGCTTATTTACACAGAAAGTGGGTGCTAAAACTAGGGATCATAGTCATAGATTAGTAGGGAGAAGATTTAAGTTCAATGTGACAGGGTGTTACTTCATGGAGAGGGTGGTGGAGCCCTGGAACAAACTACCTGAGGAGGTGGGGGGGCCAAAAAAGTGGAGGGACTAAAGAGGGTGTGGAACAGGCATAAGGGGATGGTTGGGGAGGGAGAGGGGATGTTCCTGGACAAAGGTGATGAGTGTGGGGGGCAGACTGAATGGGCCAGAGAGGTCATTTTATGCCATCAGATTTCTATGATTCTATGATTCTATTCCATGAAAAGTTTTTACAAAAATAGATGGTTAAATGTTTTGGAGCAATAGACACAAAAATGCTTCCAAAAGAAAAAAGTGTGCAGGTAGTTTAATTTCATTAAAATAAATACAGAGTAATAATTTATATATTTAAAAAAATCAGCAAAAATAACTAAATGAAATGCCTACTTGCTCTGGGTACAGCATATAAGAAAAACGATAAATAACAGAGGCCAGATAGTCAGCAGTTTGCTTGACACTAAGCATTAGCACTTGCGCTAGGCACATTTTGTACTAGTGTAACACCCCCTCCCCCAAATGGGGGCTTACCTTATTGTCTGTTTCTCCCACTCTCCAGTTCTGCCTCTTAATACCTGCAGGTCCGCTGTAATGTTCCCCGGTTTCTCACCGCCTGGCCCAAGTCCGTTGTGAGCCCCAGAGTCCCTGAGATGCTCCTTTCTTTATTCTTTGCCCTCTTCAGGCTCACAGAGCAAAATCATGAGCTGCCAGTGTTTGGGCAGGCTGGCAAGCTCATGCATGCACAGAGAGGAGCACTCTGGTATTTCAACTGCACTTACATTCAAGGATGGCTCCTCCAGTGGTCCCGGTCCCCGTAGGGTGCAGGGCAGAGTCTGGTGACTCGGGTTGGACCAGAGGGAGCTGCAGTTAAATTAAAGGGACACTGTCAACCCTCTTGGGCATCAAAGTGTCCCTAGTTTAAAAAACACATGTTATGATTGCTCACATTCTGTAGTGACTGCTGATGTGGCTGGTAGTTTGATTCTGATTATTTTTTTCCTTTAAAAAGTAAACAACAGACTGCCCACCATTCTGGTGTTACCAAACAAAAACAAGTTTGTTTACATTTCTTGACCAACTCCCACTGCATGTTTCCTTAATTTAGGAACACCCCAACATAGTCTAGCTACTAATGATGCAGTGGGAGGAGATCAAACTATTGAATCACAAGTGGCTGCACTGTTTGGGGGTGTTTCTAAATAAAACAGCCAGCAACATTAATGAATTTTAGAAAAGGTAAACAATTATAAAATGTGGGATTTAAATAAAATAATATGATTCAAAAATGGTTGACAGTGTCCTTTTAAGTAAAGAGTGCCATGTGCACTCGACATTCCCGGTCCCAGAGCCATGAATATTAATGAAGGGTGCATTAATAATCATGAGCGGTCCATTTTCTAGGAGCTGCAGGTTTTCAGCGACTGCTGCAGTGAGCAAAATATAAATAAATGTAAAATAAAAGCAGCAGCCACAAACACAGTAAAGGGGATCACTACACAAAAGTGGAAATCATTAAAATGAAACTGTTTTCTGGCTGCTCCAGAATGTTAAATGTTGGGACTTTAAGAAGCTGCCTGTCTACTGCCTGGGGGCACTGTATTTCGGCAGCAGCGACAGCAAGATACTGCAGAGATGGACTTTCAAAGGGCAGCATTTAAGATGGGCACAGAATTAGCTACAAAACTCTGGGGCCAGGCAACTAAATAAAGTTGTTTTTCTGGCTGTACCAGAACTTTATATTTGGGACTGTGTTAAACTGCAAGGGGACTGTGTGTTTAGCAGCCATCTTTGTGCAGCAGCAGCCAATCGGAAAGCCAGGATTTCAGCCAGAATTTGTGGGATTTTTGCCAGAGGCTCTTCGGATATTGCAAAAGGCTTGTGGGGAAAATACAGTGACCTAATTCAGGCACCAAAACAAGGAGCCTATTGTGCATCGAATGAGGCTAATGAATATTCATTTTATGGACTGACAAGCAGTTTCAGCCAATCACAATGGGACACACAAATAGTCTCAGCCAATTGGCAGCCCCAGAAGAACTCCATAAAAATCCAGTGTTTTCCAGGCTGATGCAGTGTTCAAGCAGGAGCCCCTCCACAGGGAGTGGAGCTCAGGCCCCCAGCTAACAAAATGGGCCTACAGTTCTGTGTGAGCCCCTTCACGGGGGAAGGGGCCTCTTCCTCTTCTTACAAAGAGACAAGTGGTTGCAAGCAGTAGCTGTCGCTAGCCTGGAGGTTACCAGAAATTGTCCTCCGGGGGCTAGCCTTGTCCGTTCCACATGGGGAGAATGTGGGAAGTAGCCAGCATCCACCTGCAGTTGTGAGAGAACTGCAAGGAATGCTTCTGCCTCAGCAGTGAGAGTGCTGAAGAATTGTTTGCATCTTCCAGTATTGAGAATCCTTTTGAGTGAGTAAACCTCTACTGACAAGCTTTGTAAGATCTTTAAGGGGCAGCGAAGCCCAGAAGTTAATGATTGTGACTGTCTGTACCCTGCGTCTGTCTAATGCTGAGAAAGGGTGGACATCTATTGCAAGTGACCAGAAAAGGGGTCCAGTATTCAAGAATGTGATGTGACTGTTTTGTTAATTGCCTACAGGACTGGAAGGGGAGCACCCAGAATGCATGGCTGTTCCTGATATTGCCTGTGAGGAGACTACTGGTCCAGCTGGAGCTGCTAATGCCAGCACAGCCACAAAGGACTATGTTTAAGTGATTCATGCTTGAGATAAGCTGCAGTAACTATGTGAACTACCAAGTCAAAGTAAAGTGCATTTTAAAAGTAAATTGGTCTGGTATGGGATGTGAGAGATAGGGCCACCCTAGCCTTAGGGAGCAAGCACCCACCTATGTGAAAATCTGTATCTAGAGCCAAGAAGAAACATGGCGGCCAAGTTGGCCCACGATTGAAGTGACTGTGAACAAACAAAGTACAAATGTGCTGATTGATACATGTGCTGAATGCCATGCAACCATCGTAGATTGGCCTGGGACACAGCCTGCTAGTGTGCCACCTAGGGCACTGCCATATGCATTTCCCCTGAGAGGTATAGCATAGACATGGGGTTGATGCGTGCCAGCCCTGGTCCCAGCCTGGTCTTTCCGGAGAGTAATTTCATCCCGGACAGGGGCACTGCCAAAATAAGTTAAAGTGTTGTTTCCATTTGCAAAAGCTGTAAGACCCATGCAGTCAGTTTAGGGTGGCTGGCTGTAAGCCTTTGCCTGCATTGTAGCCTCTGGAGTCAGAGCCCACCTGCTGAAAGCACCTAATTCTGCCTTGTACCATGACTCTGACTTACTGATGAAGACTTCTACACAGTGAGCACACAGGGACCACCCCAGTTATTGAAGGGATATGAAAATAGTTCAAACCTGCAGCCAACAATAGCTACACCAAACAACAGGCCTCCAATTTTAAGAACTTTAATGCTGGGTACCCAGGTTAAAGGTATAGGATTGTGGGGTCCTAATGCATTTCTGGGACTGGTACCAGTGAGGGTTTTGCATAACTGTGTCACCTTTTCTAGGGCAGCTAGCTTAGACAGTATCAGGGATCTGAATGCCTCAGAGGCTGGTGGGTATCCACTGTTATTAATGCCTAAGGGTAAAGTGCTAAACGGTTATTGTGCTTGCGTGCTAATCTAAACCAAATACCTCATACAAATGTGAACACTGTAAATAGCTTGATCTCTACTCCAATTTACCCATTCCTAACCCTTTCACCATGTAAATAAATGTTGTTTGATGCTTTTGCATATACCTGTCTTGTGAGCATATTATTAGTAGAGAGTCAATAATTATAAAATGTGTTGAATTGTGGGGAACTTTTATTGGGTCGTGCTTGGGGTGGCATCATGGTATTGTGGGTGGGTACAGCATCCCAGAGGGTGGTAGCAGGTATTGATCCAGCCCATGTAAGTATATTCTGGGTGGAGGCACTGCACAATATGTTATTCTTGGGAAAGAACCAGTTTAAAGTTAAAGTAGCAACCCAGGCCCCTCAACCTGGTTTGGCCAGCCAGGCAGAGGTAGTGTAGTCCTTCAGATACCCAGCGCCAGGGTTATACTACTTTCCTGTATTCAGAGGATAGTGCTGAGCTTGTCATTAGCAGTAGGGCTCTAGCGCAAAGTTAATATATGCAGTGACAAAACCGGGGGTGGTGACATGTATATCATGCACAGCGTGTTATTCAAAGATTTAGCGCTGCACTAAAGGTTTACTGCAGCAAGACAGTGCTGTGCAAATGCTTCCTATAAAAAGTAGGTCTTAAAGCAGCAGTGCAACATAACCAGGAAATGATTATCAAAATTAGATTTCTTGGTTGTAAGCATGCAGCCATAGGTGACGTTTCCATATCTGTAAATGTTTTTTTCTAGCGATCTTTAGTTTTTTAGATATTTAAAATGTATTTGAATTGTTGTGGCGCCACAATAAATATGGTGGCTGCCTAATTTTTAGCTGCGCTCCCCCATTCTGTCCCATCACGTCTTTTGATTACAGCAGTGGGACCCTGTGCTGAACATTCCCAATGTCCCTGTGTAGTACTATCAGTCATACACATGTGCAGTTGGCAGCAGAGGGGATTCCTGTTCAACGTGGCTGGTGGCAGAAATGTAAACAAAGACAAAGGAATACAGAGCACACTACGGGGTGATAGTATGATGCCGGCAGGAAAGAGTACCAGGGAAATGCTCAACAGAGCATAGGGAATAAACTGTCAAAAAAGCAACATTTTTTTTACATTGCACTGCTGCTTTAACCTGGGGCAATCCACTGATGTGGGGAAATGTGTAGCACAACAAACACACAGCTTGAAACAAAATGGCTCACATTGAGTACCTGATGCAGCTGGGCATGCAACATGAGGGGTGGGCCAATGCCCACCCCCAGGCGCAGCTCTAGGATGCTATATGCTGGAAACAGACAGTACCATCAATAAGTCACATTCAAAGTCATCAGTGACAAACAAGTCATGTCCCAGTACAGGTTCAATAGGTCCACATCATGCAGTTTTATGAGGTGCTACATGATCAGCTCCAAACAGACACCCAGTGCAGCCATGTGATGTCTGTAGCGCTCAAGATGACAGCAGCACTGTGCTTCCTGGCCACTAGAACTTTCCAGACACCGGTGGTGGACACCACCAGTATCCAACAGTCTGCCACTTTGCACCTGTTAGGCCAGTTCCCAGAATCCCTGCTGGCCCATACTGGGGGGTTTCTTGTGTTCCATACCACTCTAGCAGAGTAAATAGCAACCATGCAGTAGTTATATCAAGCTGTGCACCTACCAGCTGTACTTGGTGCGATTGACTGCACCCATGTTGCCATTCGGGCACCCACCAGTGACGGAGTGGAGGCCACCATTCCATCAATTGTCAGGTGGTGTGTGTGGCACAACAGGGTACATCATCAGTGTCCTGGAATGGTTTCCCAGCAGTGTCCATGAAACCTTCATCTGGCACAACTTCCTGTGCTAGAGGTCTGAAAGTGGGGACATCCCTAGTGGAAACCTCATCAGTGAGTATACCCCAAAGGCCTCTTTCCTCCTCCTGATGTTGAGATGAAGACACTACCTCATGCTCTTTACCTACACAGGGGACACTGCATATCCTTTGCACTCCTGGCTCATCACACCTGTTCTACAGCCCGCATCCATTGCAGAGCGCAGCTACAATCGAGCACATATCACTACAAGCAACACCATCAAGTGGGTCTTTTAGCATGCTCAAGATGTGGTTCAGGTACCTTGACCATTCTGATGATGCCCTACAATATACCCCTCATAAGGTCTGTGGCATATTCCTTGCATGTTGCATGTTACACAAAATTGCACTCAATATGCCTGCTGGCCCCAGAGGAATACCCTGCAGCAGATACTGAGCCAGAGGACCAGGGGATGCAGGAGCAGCTCAACAGGCATGACCCCAGGGTGGCCAAGAGATCACAGGAGTACTGAGCCCACCTCATCACAGACCTCTTTGGACTCAGATGGTGAGTACAGACCACGTAGGAGACTAATGTGTTCTGAAAATGCATCCTGTAAATATTTATTTATTATTTATTGAAAATTTCAGAGATTACCTTTGAGCACAAGTGCTCATTTACAAAGGCTCCATGTTAAATACATAGTCACAAAAAAGATTGCAAGTATAATAAGCAGTTCCAGAGGAAATGCAGTCAAGTCAGACTCAAAGTACTTCAGGCATAGATACATAGACAGTGTCGGCAGATAAGGGTCTATGGCCCACCCAGTCTGCCCATTTGAGCTTGTAAGTTCAGTTCACATTTTCCTAGAAGTCTGTTGCCCCTTTCCCCTGACCTCCAGAATTCCTTTATGTCTATCCCATGCATTCTTAAATCCTGTGATTGTTTTAGCCCCCACCACTTCCTCTGGCAGGGTGTTCCACTTATCCACCACCCGTTCTGTGAAGAAATTCTTCCTCACGTTTCCTCTGAATCATCCTCCCTCCAACTTCATCCCATGCCCTCTAGTCCTGGAACATCTTTTTTGCTTAAAAATAGTGTATTCCTGCACCCTGTTCCTCCCTGTAAGATACTTGTATGTAGGCAGATCAATTACATTCAGTTTTGAACACATTAGGGCTATGCAAAATTAAACTTCAGCTGGTGGAATTTTGGCGAAAGTTGGAATTTTGCTTTTGCAATATTTCCAAATGCAGTTTGGCAACTTACATGGAAATTCTGACCTAGAATGGAGGGATGAATGTATGAATTATGGATTCATGTATGAAACTGCAGAAAGGAATTCCACAGAAATTACACTGTCTGTGGTCAGTTTTGTGGAATTTTTTTTTTCTGCAGTTCAATACATTAATCTGCAATTCATACATTCATTCCACAGTTCAGTGAGTCACTGCAGTGCAGAAAGAATGTATGAATTGTGGATTAATGTATTAAACTGCAGAAAGAAATTCCACGGAACTGATCACTGAACTGCAGAATAATTAGGCACGGGGTCATAATGTTGCAAGACATTTGCGCTGCCAATACAGTGCGATTTATGCCATGAGGCATAAGTCTTTTTTCTGTAGGGGACCCCCCCCACTAAAGATTCTCAACTCTGGGGGGAGGTCCAACTCGGGGAGCGCACAAGTCCGAAAAAAGTAAAATGTTTCTGGGACCGGGAATCAAACCTGGTCCCAGACGCAGCACCTGGGTTCCTACTGCTGTGGCTCAGTCCTGTGAGCCACGACAGCTGCTCATTGGAAACTGCTCCCAGCAGAGGTCTTATCTTCTGCCTGGGAAACCGCTACTGGTGCAATACCGCATATAGCAGTGTACGCGGTATTGCACCAGTAGCGGTAGCATACTGCACTGTACCGGGTTAGCCATAATGTCGTACGCTATTAAGCATGTGACATTATGACCTGATAGGGGAATAATTACATGTATTGCAGAGTAATATATTACACTATATAATGGAATTCCTCAGAACTGTCATTCCACAATTTATGTGTATTCCACAATTTAGCCAGAAAATTCTGTAGAACAGGGTAAAGTTTCAGCAAACACATTCAGAAGATTCTAATTTCACCAAAGGCTGAAGTACGGAAAATTTTGCAAAATTTATAAAATACCATGAAAGTTCAGTGAAATCAGAATTCGCAACTTCCACCCAGCTGTAAAACACACCTGTACAGATTGTTGTATAAAAAGTCACAGTAATGTACAGAGAGAAACCAAATCTGTTTAATGGTCACAGTTGCACTGGACTGCAAAGGTAGACTGCAGAGATCTCTTAAACTGAATACACTTAGTGGGATTCAGCAGTGTATCAGGCAATTCATTCAACTGGTTCAAGCTACCTTCCTATCTTTAATAGATTGCGCGGACCTGCTCTACAGCCACTGCAATGCCTCTGTACTGGCTAAGTTGGGCACCCTCTGCCACAGAGCTATCAGGTTCATTACTGGCCTTCCACTTTCCACACACCACTGTTCCCTGTACTCATCGTTAGGCTGGACTTCCCTTCACTATAGAAGGAATAGAAATGCCGCCCTATGGGCCTTCAGAGCGGTGACCAACAAGCTCCCCTCATATGTCTCAGATTGTATTCCCCGGAGTGTGTTAGGTGCCTACACTCTAAGGAGCTATTCCCTAATTGCCCTCCAAGTTCCAAGGGTCAAAACTCATTTCAGCAAAGCTGCTCTAAGCTTCTCTTTACCCACACTGTGGAACTGTTTACAAAGGAACTTGAAGCTGAGCTGCCCTGTTAGCCTGAATATCTTCAAGGCGCTCTACAATCGCTACATGAAAGCACCTTGCAAATGTTTTCCTCACTGCTAGCCCACTAATTCCGCAACTCCCCCTTTCCATCCTGATGCTCACCATGTTTGACCCCTGGCTCACTCTTTCCCTATTAACCTTCCTGCTGCACCCACCCTTCCCTGTCCACTCCAGCCTGGCTAAAGTCCCACCCCATCCATAGTAGTGTCCCAATATCTACCCCTCCTCCATCGTTATTATAATAAAGTAGTACAACGAGCCATCGTCCACTTTCTGTGGTTTTAGCACAATTTTTCCCTAGTCGTCGGTAATATATCCCCTCCTCTTCTTTACCTCTAACCTGCCACCCCATACACGGCCTTCTTTCCCCAATATGTGTAGTTGCTGGCTGCCTCACTCAAAATATATCTGCTTATAAGCCCTGTATGTCTATGGTTGATTGTACATCTGCTGACTTCTTCAATTGTAAAATAATGCTTTTTTTTATTTATTTCAACCT